>CM051663.1:19045000-20454434 GCA_028020825.1 Podargus strigoides
TTCTTCTCTGTTAGTAGTTCAGTGTGGATTGTTTTTTAACCAAATGTCCAAGTTTTAAACTTTAAATGGAGGTTATAAATTTGACTTTTTCCGTGAAAAAAAACAGAACTTGTTTGTTTCAAAGTTAAACTACTTTTAGGGAAAATTAACATTTGAAGCTCCAGATTTTGTAAGACATTTCTATCAGCCCCCGTAGAGAAAAGCACTTAAAAGATACTTACTGAGTTTCTAAAATAGGCATATTTTCCCAAGTCCTGATTATCCCCCCAAAAAGTGGCATGAATATGCACAATGCATGAATATTTTCTGTAAGGGTAGGATTTCTTCAGGACATAGACAAGAACTGTGTGTGTCTTAAAGTGGTAATTAATTGCAAATACAGATGGAGCCTTTGGAGATCTGAAAATCTCCCGGTTCACATCTGCCTATATTTTTAAAATGGAAATATATATATATATATATTTATACCTAGAACATACTGACATCTTCACTGCTGCACTCTTTGTGTCTGCAGACAGCTAAAAATACTAGTGGATGTTTAAATTATGGTAGACCATTGATGCTGTGGGTTTCACAATGCTAAAGCTCACCTGCTAGGAATGAGGTGCGGAGCTGATTGTCAGGAGTCATGTGCTTTGCAATAGTTAAGTACCATCTAGGAATAATAGGGCCGATGCTGAGACACAGGTGGGTGGTTGATTTTGGTTGATGTGGCCTGGCACTGCTGGTGTAGTGAGAACTGTAGAGTACGAGTTGGAGACAAGGCACAGGGCTGAGAGTCAGGAGAATGGAGTTATATTCCTGGTCCATTGGAGCTCTGTGCTGGGGAAATCAGTTGACCATTGACATAGCTGAGTTGTCTGGGCCAGCTTTAGGTGCTGTTTGAAGAGTGCTTTGAGAGCTTCTCAAGGAATGATTGCTAGATTGCTCTAGGTGGCACAGCATGAAGAGGTAACCTGGCTATGTCTGGTTTGGTTTTGTACAGTAAGGGCAATGTGCATTTATTGTGGGGAAGGTAAATTTAGAAATGCTACTGTTAGTTTCTTTTGTTGAAAATTCCAATCTTAGCTGCTCCAGCAAAGGTAGAGCTAATGAAGTGGTGGCATTACAAGAGATTGTGTCAATGTACAAGCTGGGACCTGTGGTTTTCAGGCTACGGATAAAGTAACTCAAGTAGTGTCCACTCACAGACTTAATTTCTGCTTTCCTCCGTGAATGGATGTTCACCTTCCAGATAAGAAGGCCACTAATATAGCTCAAAAATACAAGCCGTGTGCCTTTATTCCAGAATAACAATGTCTGTGCACCAGAGCTAATTGAGAACAGAGGAACCAAAAGCTTTAGCTGAGGAAGTGCAAGCTGCCTATGAATACCTCAACCCCATTTCCTCCTAGCTAGAAGATAGTTGACATATACTTTGATTTTTCTGGATAAACTGAAATAAGCCTCTCTTAAAAGAAAACCTAGGTGTCTGTACAGCTTCCAGTGCTGCTGTTGTAAAAGCTGCTGCAAGTTTGTGTGTAGACAAGGCCCAAGAGAGTTATGGTGGAGCTATTAGAAGGGGAAGTGATTTTTTTTTTCTTAGACTGATTAAAATTCTTTGGGCTTTCTGTTTGTTTGTTTTTAAACACCTATTTAGCTTTTAATTAACATGTAAGAGAAAGGAAGCTGGTTAAATATTCAATACCTCCTCCCTTTCAATTAAGGTAGAACAGTTCACAACACATGATGAGGCCTCTGGGAAGTATGGAAAAACAGAGAAGAGCAGGCTCCTGATTATCATTTTCAGGGGGACTAGAAAGGTGAAACCCATCTGATTGTTATTACCGTTGAGGCTTTTTTTGAACATCAGAAAGCAGTTTAAAAGTGCAGTTATTCTTTAAAACTGTATATGCTGGCTTTTGCCTTTAAATACCTTTACTTTTCCCACCCTATTTTCAGGGACAAGGACGGGGGATTTTCTAATAAGGCTTTTTGGTAGCTTAGTAGGGAGGCTGAACATGCTGGAGAAGTTGTTTTTCATGCTGCATGCCCTTATTTTCACTTTGATGCACTTCTTTTGGTCCCAGCGAGTTGGCAGCATCAAACCATTGGCTGTGAAAGCTCAACCAAGCAAGTGGGGAAGAGCTATGTTGCTGCCACACTTTGTGCTAGGATCTAGTCTCTTCCACTTTTTCTTCCTCCCCCTTGAAAAATCTAGTTACCTTCTGTCTGTGAGTGTGTTATCCCTCAAAAGTGCACATAAAACACGCAGAAGAGAATGCGTCAATTAAAGAAATTGATTGGGAAAATATACTAGTAGTATAAATCAATAAATACCCTTCCTAAACTTAAATTCTTGCTTTTTGATTTTGTGTATTCTGATTTATCTTTTTAAAGCAGAATTATGTTGACTAAAAAAATTAAAAAGAGCATTTTATATCACGGAAACACCTCAAACCACTGCCCAAAAGGCAATATGGTTTTAAGCCTACTATTTCTTTTAGTGTGGTAAGACAACTTACCTGTAGAAAACACCTTGGTTGTATCAAATATCATACAAAAATGATTTTTTTAATCATTGTGTTATGTAAACAGTTTTTTAAAATGGAATTGCTGGCACCGGGTATCAGTTGTCTAAATGTATATGCCTGAATGAGTGGTTGCTTTCTTTTAAGGTACGAAGAGATAGCAGAGGCTAAAATGCATAGCTATTGGATATGTTTCATATGCTGTGACTTCAAGGTTTACTGGATGTAAGAATGCATTGATTTTTAAAAACAGAAATAAATGTTTTGCAGAAAGATTTCTGACTGCATATAAAACAAGGCTTTCCAATTCAACTTTAACATTAGCTTATTGTGAAGAGCTGCTATCAAATGCATGGTGACACTACAAGTTTTTTAAGTAGCTGCTATCTTATTTGTTGTGTGGTGACCTATTCAGCTATGGCTCTTTATTTAAAAAAAACCAAACCCACAAGGTATTTCCTCCATAGTTCTTTCTTCCAAATACATAAACACATGAGTAGCTTTATATGACTGTCTTGTGATTACTCATCTGTAGATTTAATGATGTGTATTTACTGGCTGGATTAAACAAAAAATAGTCAGGTTAGTTCAATAATTGGTTATTTACAAAATATTTTCTTAATTATTAAGAGTTCATTTGTACTTCAACTGTAAATAATAGAACATCTCCCATTAATTTTAGATGAAGTGGTATTTTTTCTTTTAAAAACGTTTTTTCATGGCTTTATGTTTCAAAACCCTGTTCACAGAAATTTGATGAAATTTCACAGAGGATCATGAAAGTAACAGCTTCTGTCAGGAGGTTCATATTTATGTCAAACTGTCATCCAGGTGAACTTAACACCTTGCAAAGATTTTTTTTAAATGTATTTTTTGTTATTTGCAAAGGAGAGAGGCAGAAAGAAGTAGCATGCATATATCTGGAAATAGTCAAATTCTGTTATCTAGAAGATTCTTTACTACTGTATGATTAAAAATTACACAAGCAACGTAAGACAGAAGTCTCTGAGTTGGTTGACCTCAGAAGTGTATCCTTTAGATGGAAATACCACTAATGTCAACTGTATCTCAGCTGGATATAAATTATATCCGGTTACAACAAGCCCTGTAGAAGATGATGAAGAGCTGATGAAGGCAAAGAGGCTGGTGCAAAAAAAGGTATTGCCTGTGGAGTTGGGAACAGGGTCCTGCCCAGGTAGCTAGCATAGACTTCCCGTTGTGAAAAGAGATGAGACTGTACAGAAGGCTCTGCCCCCTTCTCAGCTCGCTCCTAGTCATTCTCCGGCACGAGCATCTTCAAGAGGGGTTAGAGTGAAAGCAGGGATCAGTTCGGCAGATGACACGTTAAGAGGAGGACTCCCAGGTATCGAGGAGACGTTGGGTCTTGTCTGCAGGAGGCCGTGGTCTAGGTAGATACTTTACTAAACTAATAGCAAATACATGTCCTGCAAACATTTATGCTATACATGAAGAGATATGTAGATAAACCTCAATCTTACTCTCTGTATTTTTTTTTTTTCCTTTTTACTCCAGATTGTCTGAAGCAGTTGCATAGTAAGGACAATACTGATGAAAAGCAATAGCAGTAAATTGATAATTTTTTTCTTTCTCTTTTTTAAGGTGAACACACACAAGAAACTAGTTCACCTCATTCACTGAAGAAGGATGTAGAAAACATGGGGAAAGGTAAAATAAATAAGGGCCTCTTATGTTGTAAAACTGCTCTTTGTTTTAATAGAATATGAGGATAATAGGGGGCAGTTTTGTTCTGCACCATATTTTAAGCTTGTCAAGTAACATATGAATAATATATGGACCTTTGGGTGGATATAATTGAGATTAATGCATATATATCAATCAATACATGACACTGTAATATAATACTTTAAAATAATATATTACATTGATTTATATTCATGGCTTTCTGCACAAAATCTATTGTAGCTCTATGCAACACTTCTTTTTTTTTTTTATAACTACTAAAATATTTTGTCTTACAGTAATGAATTGCTCTGCAACTGGTCTTTCAAGAATTATTTATAGATTAGCAAAACCACTTTTCTTTTCTCTTTGTTAGAGGAACTCCAGAAGGTTTTGTTTGAGCAAATCGACTTACGGAGGAGACTAGAACAGGAGTTCCAAGTGTTGAAAGGAAATGCGTCTTTCCCGGTTTTCAGTAAGACACACATCTGTGGTTTTGGTGTTATTTGTGGGTGGTTGGTTGTTGTCAGTTGTTAAAATGGGAGAGGTATGTTCTCAGTTGTGTGGCAACACAAGTGATGTGGTTGATGGCACTTCTGCTGTCATTTTTCAGGCTGCCCAAGCAGGTCTTTCGTAGGAAAATTCTGGATGTCTATTTTGGTGTATATTCTGCTGGTTTTGATAACATTAAATACAGTGAATAGACAGAAACATGATGGGGTACAGTGATGATGGTGGTCTTAACCAGCTTCTTGAAGGCTTTTGAAGACAGAGTACTTCCTAGTCATTTTTAGGTGGTTCTAGCTGATGCTGGAGACGATTAGGCCTGTGTTTAAGGAGTAGAAAGACCTGGTTTTCTCTTGAGATGGACTATTTGAGATGGCCCTTTCACCTCGGCTGCTGAGCAGGGTGCTTTTGGGGGTGATAGAATGTTCTGGGTATGTGTTAAATAAAAGAAAACAAAATGGACAATTAGTAGGGTATTCATGAAGCTGCCAGAAAGTTGAACTGCATGCACAAGGTTATGGAAAAAGGCCTTTGGACTGAGATGTTCTGAATTACACTGTCAGCAAGAGGGGAAAGCATGCTTTCAGGATAAATCCCATGCACATCAGGACAAGCTGGAAGACACAGTGAGGGCTTTCCAACATGCAGTGAATGTCGAGCTGGAGTGATGAGGGCACCTCCATCGCTCTCTGCCCGTCTGTAACACAGCACCACACAGAGTTCAGAGCTGTGGTGCAGGCTTCCCCATGCCTGGCTGTCATGGTTCTGCAGCTGCCTGCCCACACAGTCCCCCCGGTTCAGTATTTAATGCAGCCTAAAGGAGAAAGTGTGTTTGCACCCACATGTAAAAACCATTGTTCCTTTATGAAGTCCAAAGGAGGTCTGACAGCATCGGCATTCATTATTTTCCTTATGTTGATGACGTGAGGTTTTTTTAAACTTGCTTTTTGAAACTCTCCGTTTTTGTCCCTGTTTTCCTGTGAGGCTGTATGTGGATGGAGCACTGCAGTGTTATTTGACTCACAGTAAGCCAAGGTAGATACGTTAAAACCTTCCCAGACTGCTGCATGACTGAAATGTTTAACCAGCACTCAGTGCAAAATGCCCTCGTGCTGGTTTATCATAGTTTCCTGAAGAGCTCAGAAACTCTCTGTTTTATTAGTCCTTTGAGCTCCTTTATAAAAACTCCAGGGACAAAAACCAGTCTTGCCAGTACCTGTGAGGTAAGCAAGTAAACCAAAACACACTGCTGCAAGCAGAGGAATGTTGCATCTCCCTGGATTGGAGAAAAAGGTGGGAACATGGACAGTATTTTCCTATTATTTAAAGAAAATGCTTTTTTTCCCCCCCTTTCTGTAGTATCAGTTAGGATCAGTTCAGGGAAGCAACAAAGTGTGAGGTCTCTGGGAATGACTCCATCTTTAGCCCCAATATCGAAAGATGTAGACAGCTTCATAAATAAAAGAGAAGAGCTGCCTGAGGTGGTACAGATATTAATGAAAGGAGGATAACCTCATCCTTCAGTATAAATTCAGTCATTACTTGGGTTTGTGAGTGAGGTAATTTTCAAATAATTTGTGTAGATCAAAACACTGATGTGTGGTATTGGCGAAATGGCATCTTGGAGTTTTGCCATTCAGGTCACTCATTTATCCTTTTGTTCTTCTGCAGTAAAATTAATGCTCTGTCATTGCCATGTAAACAAACGCTGCAATTAAACCACATGAAATACAATTCAAATAAAAGAAAAGAACACGTACGGCTGACCAAGGAAGTGGCAACTGTGTATGCTGGCTTGAAAAATATGTGGTTTCAATGTACCGCAAAGTAGTGGTCAATTTTCTTCAGGATTAAAATAGAAAACGGATAATGTGTTATAAACGATATATACAAGTGACCGTAAAACCTATTTACAGATTTAGATTTACCAAAATAAAAAACCCCTCTTCCATATATAATAAAACAAGAAGAAGGGTCTTTGTGAAGCAAATAAGTGTAAAACCCTAGGTAAGTGTGGTTTGTCTGCTAGAACACTAAGTGTTGCAGCAAAAGAGATGGGGTGTGTTCCAGGCTCTCTGCTGGTCGGGACTGCTGCTTTAGGTCAGGTATTAGAAACTATTTGTTTTTTCCAGGTTTCCCAAGTTACTACCTGTCTGTGGTAGTATTGGACAGGGAGGAGCTAGGGATAGATCCAACTAAAGTGGAGGTAAAATTAAAATTGTATTGACGGATTGGAGACACCTGAGGCTGTAGGAGGGAGCAAGGAGCAGGGAGGTAACAGGATTTATATGCCAGTCTGGCTCCATGCAGCACTTTGGTGAGTGGCCACTCGGGGTCTCTCCCATCCTGCTGAGGACAGGAACACACTGCCAGGGTAATTCTTACTCCCACGGGTGGTTCTTACTGTGCTTGGCTCTGTCTCTGCGAAGTGTGAGGAGCCTTTGGCTTTTAAGTCGTCTCAGCCTCTTTTTTAAAAAGGAGAAAATTCATCCCTGTTCAGCAGGGAGCCAGAGTGTGAGATGTGGAAGGTAATGCTGTGTCTCTCTAGGAAAGGCTCCTGTTGGGTTACCTGGAGTCAAGTTGAAAGTTACCTTTTTTTGGGTCTTGCATTTGCAACTGAGCACGTTTGCAGCATTACACATTAATATCATCAAACTACCACCCACAGCAGTGCTGTGCAGTGTTGTGTGTAAATGGTGTTTGGTTTCCACATTCTCCTCATGGAAGTCACTGTTACATGAGAACTGATCTTATTTGCAAGCTCATTTAACAGTACTGTGCTGCACGCTTCTCTGTGGCTTCTTGTACCAGCTTGAAATATGATAATTTATAAAACAGCAGACTTTGTCTTCTGCTTTTTGCACCTTTGTTGTTTATGTTACTATTGTACTTGAAAGCTGCAGATGAGGTTTTCCTTTGCCTGTAAGATTTCTCGACACAGAGATCACTTGAAGAAAGTCAAAGAATTTGCTGTCTTGATAGAAATACGAGCACCTGTGCATAGCTGACAGCATGTTCTCCCAGTCCCCTCCACTGGTTTGTAGCTCTGGTATCGGCCAGCATGCATTTTGTCTGGCTGCATTTAACATCGTGGTAATAAAATGGTGGAGATATAGTCTGGATAGTTAAAGTATTTAATTCTGTGTTAAGGAAACTATTTAAATATTGATGTATTTTCTCTTGGGTATTGCTCATGGCTTTGTCTGTAGGATTCAGACTCAGATAAATGCTGCCAGAAAAAAAAACCACTATCCTTACCATTAACACCCCATTTCCACTGTGAGCTTGGACATTTGCAGTGCAGGACTGAGCACTGAGCTATTTGTTCTGAGAGGTGATGAGCCTGTGAAGAGTCAGTCGAGAGGAAAGTGTGGAGGAGAGAAGGAAAATTTCTCCATATCGCCTGCTCAGAGGGAAACTGTAGGACCTCGATAGTAGCTAGCACAGGTCTGTCAGCCTTCAGTGAGCAGGAAGGGAGGTGGTCACCTTTTTATATCACATGGCTTTTTTGGGGCTAGGAAGAGAGGAATTGAAAACCTGCTTTATTTCTTTTTCTGGTCGAGTTGGAGTAAAGGGAATAGGCTGAAAAATTCTGTGGGCATTTACTTGGAATCTGAAGAAATTTATTGAAATAGCGTCATCATGTCCTTTTCCATGTGGCTTTGCTGGACTCCTGACAAATTTTTTCTTTCATTGCTGTTTTCTTGTGGTCCTAAAATGCCTCCTTGCATTTGAAACAACAACTTTCACTGGTCATTCAGAGAAAAAAAAGTTACTGTGTTAGAGGAGGACAGAGCTCTGCCCCCTTGTACTTTTTTCTAGCCCCTTCCTTTGCCCACACTTGTTGGAGACACATCCCCTTTCCCTGAAGCTTCCTCTCCACTGTATCATACCACAGCTGCTCACTGCCTTCCTGCTCCTCCTTTGGGTGCTGAGAAGTCATGGTGAGACTGTGCAGCTGCTTTGGGAGTGGGTGAGCTCCCAGCACTGCGGCAGCACACATGGTATTAATAGGAGCCGCTCAGTCTCACCTGGGCTCAGATCTTTCCATTGCAGTTTAGGTGTTTCTGTGCTATTGAAGTATCCCACAGTCATTTAATCCATTAATCCTCCCAATGCACTTGGCAGATGAAGCAGTGCTATTATTCCTGTCTTAGTGGTGATGAAAAGAAGCGTGGAGAGACACATTCACAGAGTCCAGTAGAGCAGGTATTGAACTCAGGCTTTCTGAGTCCTGGGCTAGTGTCCCAGCAACCAGCATGTCTGTTCAACTCTTTTAACTGTTAGTTGTAAATAAACCATTTTAGCTGTCTTGGCCTTTTCATGCCCTTCTCCGAGCTCTGGGTGTTGCAGTGCTCCGTGCTGTCTTCTCTTGGCCTTCACCTTGCTGCTTTCGTGATCCAGGACAGGCTTCAGTCTCTCAGATCAAAATGATGTGGGTTGGAATGGGTTTTCTTTTGTCTTCTACCATTGCACCCAGGTGTGTATCATGCAATTCTCCCAGTTATTTGAATAGGGGTTTTTACATTTTTCTGTATTTTTCCCAAGCTCCAACAGCAATGTTATGCAACATAGACCAGCAGTTAATCTTCTACCAAACGAAGTTTTGTCTAAAATGGTTAGTGAGGAGGAAAATAAGGGAAGGAGGAACTACTGGAGCAGGAGGGCTGGGCTGTATACCAGCTGTCCAGGATCTCTTTTTGAAAGACTTTTTCCCTTCTGACTTCCACATCACTGTTTTTGGAACTTTAGTCTGAGTTTTATTCAAAGCCATCAGCACAATGTTACAGACTACAAATCAAAC
Organism: Podargus strigoides; assembly: GCA_028020825.1. Classification (NCBI taxonomy): domain Eukaryota; kingdom Metazoa; phylum Chordata; class Aves; order Caprimulgiformes; family Podargidae; genus Podargus; species Podargus strigoides. The sequence goes on from CM051663.1 coordinate 19,054,523, forward strand.
CATGCATCCTTGAACGCTTTCTGTTCTCGCATATTGGACATCCCTACTGATGTCAAGAGATTTATGCCAAAGCAAAGAAGAGCAGCTTTTGCCTTTCTCTTCAGTGTTGGTAGAAGTTTGACTAATGACTGCAGAGTCTGTCCCATTGAGAAAATCACTGTGAGAATGAACACTAGTGACAGAAAGTTAGCAGCTGACATTTACTAATTGTGGAAGTAGCTGAATCTGATTTCTTCCAGAGTTTTTCTGTTGTCTACAGTCTCTCCTATTAGAAAATAAGTTTTTATTGCGTTTTAATTGTGTGAAGGGCTTTGTAGTGCTTCACAATTCCTCAGTCGTGATTTGGTTTGATTTCATTTGATTTACATGAATTCTGTGTGGTCTCTGTTTTAACTACTGCATCTGCTTATTTTTCCCCTCATAGATAATTTTCAAGATCAGATGAAGCGGGAACTGGCATACAGAGAAGAAATGGTACAGCAGCTACAAATTGTAAGTTTGTCTTCTCTGCTAAAAATGCTACTAACTGTTGCTTTTTTGTTTTTCAAATGCACTGCTCAAACTTTTCCTTTGTGAGCCACAAAGAGGTACTCTTACTGACCTTGTACTGCCTTATACTTAGCAAGACATAAGCACGCTGTTCTCAGATGGTTTAGAGTCTAATTACCTGGAGATTTACTTTCATACAGTAACCAGATGGGTCTCCAGGTTTCAACTGAATGAAATGTGTTGACTCAACACCGAGAGGTGCTTCTTCAGAGAGAAATGTGAGCACTGAACCAGTAAACCTTAAGCAGCTAAATGTTTCTACCTTGTACAAGTTGCCAAGGGGTGCATTTCATCCCTCGGCAGGGAGTCGGTGCAATGCCAGCTTTCAGTGGCAAATAAACCTTAGGATGTGTCTTTTTCAAATTTTAGGCACTAGAAGTGCTTAACTCAGCGGTGAAGGATGAAGTTGCCAAAACACAGTTCAGTGCAGGCACACATTACTGTTTGGTCTTTTGCTTGTTATTTTAGAATCAAGAGGGATTTTGTGTATGTGTGTTAGTGCAATTCTAGATCACTGCGTACCACTGCGCTGTTTTGAAAACTTGTCATACTTAATCCAGTACAAGCAAGGGATGGAGTATGTGAAGCTATTTCTTATTCAAATACTGCTTAGTGTGGTTTTTAGGGCATCATAATGAATGGGAGGCTATCAGCTAATGCTTGTTTTGCTAGTGCTTTTTCTGTGATCAGTCTGACATTATCCAACAGGGTTTTTTTGAGCAGGCTCGCCACGTATCACCACTTCAGCCCTGTGCTCAAGCATCTGGTGCGGAGCACCTGGTGCGGAGAAGGCATTGTCCAGCCTTCTGCTACTGTCATTTTCTAATTGATGGGTTAGGACATAAAAATAAAGCTGAAGGCCAGGACTGTCAGACTTGTGCAACTATGTTTAGAGGCATTTTGGAGTGGCCTTATTTTTAGAGCTGCCGAACATTCCTGCTCCCTGTTCCTGCTGACTTCAGAGATTTCAATGAGAGATGGAGGGTGCTTGAAGGAGGTTGTTTATGGAGGAAATTCAAGTTCAGAACATCTTTGGAGAGTTTTTGCTGCTGGTCTCCACTCTTTTCCTGTAATGCATCCAGTTGTTACTGTGTTCCCCTTTGTCTTCTAATGCTAGGCAAGGAATTTGGCTTGATCTGTGAACTGCATTGTCACAGAAGATGGTAATTAGGATGCCACCCTGAAAAGCACTTCCCCTGCTGCTTTGGATGTGAGGCCTGTGACCTGTCTGAGTCCTGCTGTGGAGCACATTTAAGCACAAAGTTTGTGGGCCTACTTCAGCCTTTATTTCTTGTGTCAGATGAAGTTGGAGTTAATTCCCCCTCCCAGGGAGAGAATGGATCATATCTGCCATTCACTTTGTGGCCCAGTGGTGAAGTTGTTTCTGAAACTGGATACCACAGACCTCCAGCGAGCCAGCTATGTTGGTTTTTCTGATATACAAGAAGTGGAGAAATCACAAGGTTCAGTCTAGTGCTTATTTTCAGTCAGGTAAAGAAATACGATCATGTAATTCACACCCTTTTTGCTTACTGATGTGTGCTACAGAAAGACTAATAGTCATTTAATCATTAAACAGAGCTGCCTGAATGTACTTGTAGAGAATAATTTCAACATTTAATGTACTGCACCAACAATTCAGGACCTCTTCACTCACTGTGGATGCCTGAGTTTAATTATCATGAATAGAAATGTTGCCTAATCATCAGTAAGTCTTTATGCTCACATTTGAGTATCCCTCTCAATATCGGCGAGGCTGGTTGTGTATCAGTGAGACCGATAAAAGGATGTTTGCATATGAAGAACTGAGAGACTGCTGCAAATAACAAGTGTTTTCATTTAAGCTGGGTGCAGAAATCTTCAGGGATTCTTTTGGTTGATAACTGAAATGGAGTCAGCACTTCCGATGTGATCATCCCTGCAGTTACTTCATTCATGTCAATATACCTTGTGTGGTTATATCTAGAATTAAGATCAGTGAGCTGACTGTGCTAACGCGAGAACTCCTTTGGCCTTCTTGGGTTATGGCATCGATGAACTAAAGCTTTTGGTGCAGAATAAACAAAAAGCATGATTATGTTTGGTTTTTTTTGTCGTTTTTGTTGTTTTGTTTTTATCAGGGGTAGGTTGTTTTGTTTTCTGTGTACCTAGGATGCTATACTGTTGGTTTAACAGAGCTGCCCACACTGAATTTTCTTTTTGACATCAGAGTGCAGAGAAAAGCAGAAGTTTTTAATGCATACTCACATCTTAATTTTAGTTACAGCTTCCTAGGTGTATACCTTTGTAGTATTAAACTCAAATTTGCTGGTATAATAGCCACAGAACTTGGCTTAATTGCTTTTTTTATGTTTTACAAGAAATATAAATGCACAGGGTCAGTTTCTTTTGCCTTTTCTCACCATTGGAGGATTATACAACTTAAATTAGTCCTTTCTGAAGACTTGTGCATGATGATGAAGGCATCTCTTCTAACAGCGGGCACCAGAGGCAGGTTTTGCCCTGACGATGGTTTCACTCACCCTGAACTAGAATGCTTCAAGCCACATAACTGGGTAGTCAGTCTTTAAAATAGATTGCCTTGGAGTGTTTGATGTGTCAGAGACGTCTGGAATACAACAAGCTGAAGCTAAGCATGAAATAATTAACCAAATATAATTGTATTTGTAAACTTCCTAGTGTGAATGCCCACTGTAACCTGACTGTGACACGGAAAGGACTGCTTGAAGGTGGTGCTTCGTCCCCAGCCAGTGCCGAACACTGAATGTAACACTTTTTTTCTCACAGTTCTTGGGTGACATTGTGAAACTGCAATGCAGGAGGGGATGATAAATCGCCAAGCGTGGGGAGACGCAGCCGCGCTGAGTGGGGTGGCAGCTCCAGGGGCGCCGGCGTGGGCTCCGGCTGCCCTCTGCCGCTCCTCGGCCGCCAGTGCACCCGCAGCGGCTGGGAGCGACCCAGGCTTAATATTCGTCATTAATAGCCCGAGTTAAAGCAGTGTTTAATCAATGGGGTTTTATTTTAATGCTCTGTCCGCTCCGGACTTCTGAAAAATTATTTGATGGCTTCCTGAAAGTCAGGAGCAAGTTTTAGATCATTAGGAAAATGGGGGGTGGGTTCTGTTCTGTTACATCCTCTACAATGGATGTTGTCGTCAGAGAATCACAGAATCACAGACTGGCTGGGGTTGGAAGGAACCTCTGGAGATCATCCAGTCCAACCCCCTGCCAGAGCAGGGTCACCCAGAGCAGGTCACACAGGATGGTGTTCAGGTGGGTTTGGAATGTCTCCAGAGAGGGACACTCCACCACCTCTCTGGGCAGCCTGTGCCAGTGCTCTGTCACCCTCACAGTAAAGAAGTTTTTCCTTATGTTCAGATGGAACTTCCTGTGTTCCAGTCTGTGCCTATTACCCGCTGTCCTGTCACTGGGCACCACTGAAAAGAGTCTGGCCCCATCTTCCTGACACCCACCTGTTAGATATTAATAAGCACTGGTGAGATCCCCTGTGAGTCTTCTCTTCTCCAGGCTGAACAGACCCAGCTCCCTCAGCCTTTCCTTGTCAGAGAGATGTTCCAGTGCCCTCACCATCTTTGTACCCTCCACTGGACTCTCTCCAGCAGTTCCCTGTCTCTCTTGAACTGGGGAGCCCAGAACTGGACACAGTACTCCAGATGAGGCCTCACTAGGGCAGAATAGATAGGGAGGATCACTGCTCTCAACCTGCTGGCTGCACTCTTAGTGCACCCCAGGATGCCATTGGCCTTCTTGGCCACAAGGGAACATTGCTGGCTCATGGTTGGTCAAGCGTGATTTCTCATTTGTGAATTCGTGTTGACTACTCCTGATAACCTTCTTTTCCTCTACATGCTTAGATATTATATTATATTATATCTGTATATTATAACGAGCTGTTCCATTACCTTTCCAGGGATGGAGGTGAGGCTGACTGGCCTGTAGTTCCCTGGGTCCTCCTTCTTGCCCTTTTTGAAGACTGGAGTGACACTGGCTTTCCTCTAGTCCTCAGGCACCTCTCCTGTTCTCCAGGACCTTTCAAAGATGATGGAGAGTGGCCCAGCAATAACATTTGCCACTCTCTCAGCACTCGTGGGTGCATCCCATCGGGGCCCATAATTTTGTGGGTGTCTAATTCACCTAACTGATACCTAACCTAATCCTCCTCAACCAAGGGAAAGTCTTCCTCTCTCCAGACTTTCTGTCTTACCTCCCAGGTCTGGGATTATTGAGGGCCAGCCTTAGCAGTAAAGACTGAAGCAAAGAAGGCATTCAATACTGCCTCCTCTGTGTCCTCCATCACCAGGACACCGCCTCATTCAGCAGCAGGCCCACATTTTCCCCAGTCTTCCTTTTGCTATTGATGTACTTGAAGAAGCCCTTTTTGTGCTTGACATCCCTTGCCAGATTTAATTGCAAGTGGACATTAGCCTTCTTCATTGCATCCCTGCATAATCTGACAACATTCCTATATTCCTCCCAAGTGGCCAGTCCTTTTTTTCATATTCTTTAAACTTTCTTTTTCCATTTGAGTGTTTCCAGAAGCTCCTTGCTCATCCATGCAGGTCTCCTCCCTCCTTTGCATGATTTCTTACTCATGGGGAGGCACCGATCTTGAGCTTGGAGGAAGTGGTGCTTAAATATTAACCATCTCTTTTGGATCCCCCTACCTTCTGAGAGCCTTAGCCCATGGGACTCCTACAGTAGGTCTTTGAAGAGGCCAAAGTTAGCTCTTCTGAAGTCCAGGGTTGTAATCCTACTTATTGCCCTGCTTCTTCCATGCAGGATATTGAACTCCATCTCATGGTCACTGTAACCAAGGCTGTCCCCAGCCTTCACATCCCCAACCAGTCCTTCTTTGTTTGTTAATCCCAGGTCCGGCAGCACACCTCTCCTTGTTGGTTCCTCCACCACTCATGTCAGAAAGTTATCCTCAATGACCTGCAGAAACGTCCTAGACTGTACATGCCTGGCTGTGTTGCTTTTCCAGCAGATGTCAGGGTGGTTGAAGTCCCCTGTGAGAACCAGGGCCTGTGACTGTGAGGCTACTTCCAGTTGTCTGTAGAAAGTCTCATTGATTTCCTCTTCCTGATCAGGTGGCCTGTAGTAAACACCCACAGCAGTGTCACCCATATTAGCCTGCCCCTTAATTCTTACCCGTAAGCTCTCAACTTGTTCTTCATCCACCCCAAGGCAGAGCTTAATAATTCCAGTTGCTCCCTCAAATGAAGAGCAGCTCCACCACCCTGTCTTGCTGACCTATCTTTCCTGAAAAGTACATAGCCATCCATGACAGTGTTCCAGTCATGCCAACTGTCCCACCATGTCTCTGTAGTTGCAATGAGATCATGGTGTCCCAGTCACAGAATGGTTTGTGTTGGAAGGGACCTCAAAGATCGTCTCATTCCAACCTCCTGCCATGGGCGGGGACACCTCCCAGCAGACCAGGTTGCTCCAAGCCCCATCCAACCTGGCCTTGAACACTTCCAGGGAGGGGGCAGCCACAGCTTCCCTGAGCAACCTGGGCCAGTATCTCACCACCCTCACAGTTAAGAAATTCTTCCTAATATCTAATCTAAATCTACCCTCTTTCAGTTTAAAACTTCTTTGGACACAGCCTGGCTTGGTAGGCAGCTGGAGCAGTGGGACGTTGTGAGAAAGTGGGACACCTGTTGAGAAAGAAGTTAGAGTGGCTGGCGCAGCTAGCAGGAAGTATCACAACCTGTTTGTGCCAAGCTCCTGGCCAAGTGCCAGGAAGCAACCAATTGTCATATTTAACAAGAAAACGGATCTGAAATCACTGAATGCATATTTGTCTTCTTCCTCTTTCAAAGTGCTGTCTCCCAGATGGGCTGAGTACAGTACATGTATTTGCAGGTCATACGTAAAATACAGGTTTTTGCATATGAACTCAGGCATGGATCATCTGGCTTCTGTTATTAAGGTGTACAGAAACAGCCACCAAGAAGAGATCTTTGCCCATCAGGTTGGGGTAAATTCTAACATGCCATATGTGGTATGGCCTCAGAAGTGCTCACTTGCTTTTAGAGTTGGTTTCTGTCCAGTGTGACCAGAATTCATCTGTCAGGACAGCCCAGCCAGCCTAACGAAGTACTGAGTCAGCTCCTGCTCGAGACTCTGTATCTGTCTGGTACTGTCTTCTGAGCAACTGTGTTAGTGGATCAAATTTTGAAAGCATGAACTTCCTTCCTAGCTGCCTGGTTGGAGAAAAAATTGGAAGCAACATTCCCATTATTATGATTTTTATCCTTTTATGTTCTTGTGAGCCACTCTAAAACATTGCCACAGAGAAGTAGAGCACTGAGCAGTGGATTTAAGCTTCTGCAAACAGGCTAGCTTTTCTTAATTTCCTTTAAGGGGTCCCTTACAAGTAGTTTGTAGATTCCCAGGAAGTGCTGACCTTAGCTGTAACCTATCCAGCAGGGAAAGCTAAGGTGGTATTCATCACCCTGCCATTGTGTTTTAGGTAAGTTAGATGAGGTAGTGATCAGTCCCAGTAATTTTACATAGCGGTAAAAAGCAGCAGGTCTTTGAGACATGTTAGAAATGTGAGTTACTCAAGCAGTCCCTTGTATTTCTAGCTGAAGTGGAAATTGTTGGTTTGGTTTGGGTTTTTAGAAGTTTATTATACTCCCGTCAACTAAATTCCTCCTCACTAGCCTGACTTCGGGCTGATAATAATGTTCAGAGCTCCGAATCCAGCTGGAACTCTTCTGATATTTGACGGCCACCTACTCTCACTGCTGCTTTGAATGACCTTTGTTCTTCAGAGGCAGACAATAAAATAAATCAGGAACTATCTACCAGCAATACTGATTTCTATCTCTGCATCGTCTTTCAGCCTGATCTTTAGAGTCACAAGGAGTGTTTAAAAGAGGAAAAAATCTACCACGTGGTAATGTTGGTAGATCTTCAGAGGTATGAGATCATGTTCCTCTGGGTCCTGCTGTGATTAAGAAAAGCAGCAATAGGTTTTATTCCTATTTTAGGTTGTATATAGAAATCAGGTGCTTTGTACAACTAACGTATTCATTATACAAACAAGAAACATCCACGATTTTGTGTGTGGAGACCTTGGTCACTCCATACCTGTCACTACATATTTGAGAAGTGGAAATAGGAAATAGCAGTGTTATATTGGGATTTCTGTTTTGGTCCCCTGCTTAAAGTGGTCCAGCTAGATTGATTGACCTTGACAAAGAATGTCAGAGACAAACATCAGTTCAGCACCATGGCTCTTGGATTTCTTGAGGGGCGTCTTGTGCTGAAGTGCCTGTCCACTGACACCCAGATAATAACAGGTAAAAGAGTATTTCTGGAACTCTGTGTTTACTTACTGTGCCTTGCAGGCTCCAAGGCAGATTTAATTGCCTTGCCTCCCCAAAACCAGAGAGATATTTGGGGTTTTTTTCATTAATTTCTTCTCCTGTGCTTTAGCAGTTAGGTTGATACTGCAGGTATGTTTCTATATATTCTTTTATTTTCATTTGACTTTTTGGAGGAGTTCCTCTGCAGATTTAGTGGTACAAATTGGCAATATGTCCTTTTGATGCTGAAGGTAGCATACACATACATGACTTTGAACAGAAAAGTGAGCTAACGAGTACTGTTTTCAGCAGAATTTTGTTTGCCACTGAATTTTTAAGACAGGTGAGTAAAGCTTGTATCTTGACAATGCATCTGGATATGCCCCTAGTTAGTTGGATGGAGCTGTGCCTCTTTGCCCAGCAAATTCAAATGTTAAGGGAATGCCTTGTAGAATTAATGGTTATTAAAAACAGAAGTAAAAACTTCCTTTCCTTTAGAACCTGTAGAAATTCTGATTAAAAAATGGATTTGTACGTACCAGAGAGCCACAAGCCAGCCACTGCTATAGCCTGTGTGCAAAATCTTTTTTCTATGGTACTAGTATGCTCCAGTACTTAAAAATACGTAGCGGGGAGACTGCATACTCCAGCTGTGACTCTCTATTGCCTTGCACCCTGTGCAGACTGTTACGCTGCCCTGAGCACGTGGCATTACCCACATGGAACGGAAGAGTCTCTGAACTCAGCACACAGCTATGAATGCTTTCACAGGGCAATATTGGAGGTTCACACTGGAAGGCAGTTGGTAGTTCATTCCTCCTCCAGCTGTCAAAGGCTCGGTACATGCTTTTTCTTCTGCTTAATCCCACGCATCGGTCTATCCAGAAGCACCATGTGTGCAGAGACTGTAGTTTTCCAGTGGTAGTTCAGCTGCACATCTGTCTCTTTTCCTGCATGAATATGCTTTGCATTTGGAAGTGTTTTGACTGAGGTCTCAAGTACATTCTCTGGAAATGAGAATTATTTAACTTAATACCTATAGATAAACATCAGATAACAGCACTTTGGGATACTGAAGATTCCCTCGTCAAGCAGCAGAAGTCAGGGTGATGTATCATTGTGTACCCCACCTAGAGATGGGATGCAAAGGTGAAGTCTCCAAAAGAGGAGGGTGTACAGAAGCTCCTTTGATGTCCAAGCGTCGCGGGGATCAGACGTGCTTTAGAAATGAATCCCCAATCCTATCTGCTTATCTGAGCTTTGGTTCCTGTTGTGGAGCAGACTCAGAGCTTGCAAACTGGATTCCTTCCGAATGAAGCAAACAAGGATGTGTTCCAGGAATACACTTAGAAGTGTGCTCTAGCTTTCAGTGGGTGATCAGTGCCCAGGACCAGACTAGAGCTAGCCTGTAATAAAAAATCCCAAGAGAAATGCAGTATGGACACTGGGTCTTTCTCCTGCACCCTACAGTTCTGTTCCCATTGCGATGTATTTCCTATTAATGTGGACTTAGTCATAAGAAACAGATTGCTTGCTACTTAAAACTGCATTTCTGTTATTGCTGGCAGGGGCATACACACCTTGATAAGGGCCACGCATTGGATCTTCTTACCCATTTGGGTGTTGATCCTGTCCTGCATTGCAGCAGTCACCAGGGATATGCAAAAGGGGACTGTATTGTCATGAAGAGTCCTAAATACTATTCCACCACAGCACCACAAATGCTTTTCTAATGATTAAAGTAGGAAATGACACTGTAGGTGATGTAACGCATGAAGAAAGTAGTCATTTCCCTATTGAACACCCACTTCTCCCAGTTTTCATTTATTACCAGGAGGATGGATAAACCAACACACATTGAGAAGACGCTGATATGCCAAATATAGCAGAGAATTGCATTAAGAACAGTTAATTTCTGACAGAATGTACCCCGTTGTATTATCTAGGTCAGTACAGCTTGGGAGGTGTCCTATATAATTGTTGGCCATGCAAACTGATGTTGCCTGTTGGCCGTTGTGAGTGAGAGAGCAGGAGAAAGCAGTTGGTGAAGCATCATGGGTCTCAGCTGAAATGTGCTTATTGTGGAAGTTTATGTCTCCCTTTTGAATCTAAACCATGCAAATGGGCAATCAGGTAAACTGTTTCTTTGCATACTCCTCTGCTGCAGCATGGAAAGGAGTTTTCCAGCCTTTGCAAACACCAAGCCCTGGAAAGCAGCTCTGTTTGAGGTCTTGGTTGAGGGGAGAGCTCTGGTTTTTGGGGGGATCTGGCAGCAAGCTTCCCGATAGCTTTCAGCCTCTGTGAAGGGTAGGAGTTACAAGAGTAGTCGGACAAAACACCTGGATCCTGGGTCTTTCCGGGTCATGCCCACAGCCTTTTCCCAGTGGGGGAAGCGGCATGCTCCCATGAAAGGCTTCTGCTTTCCTTCAGTCAGACAGCTCATCTTTGCAGACACTGCTGCTTCCTGGTGCTGCTGGTTTCAATGAGATGGACCTGCATTCCTGAGAGGCAGAAGGATTAGCTCCTGAGCTGCATATGCCCCTTTCTTTCCTCTCATCCTGAGCATTCCCTGCTCTTTTCCATACTACAGAAGGCAGTGATGGAGAAAGACAGCACTGCAGATACTGCACTTTACACCATCCCGGAGACACACTGAGCACAACTCACACAGATGTCTTCACATGCTGTGGGCATAATGTAATTAAAACCAAAACAGGGATGCACAAGAATGCATGTTAGGTATATTGTCAGTGGATATGGATGCAAATTCAAATGCTTCCAGTATGTTATTACTGGTCTGGGGCAGGTCACTTGAACGCTGTGCATTTGCCTGTCTCTTCCTTTTAGCGTTTGTGCAGCTTAAGGCCCTGCTCCTGATTTCAGCCCAGCCTGTCAGCTAGCCGTAACGTATTTGACATTATTTGTGAATATATTCTGGAGTGCTTGACAGCAGAAGCATGTCACCTCAGTGTGCAGCAGCACCTGGGAGTGTAGGGACATAGATTTTCTCATCCCAACCTGAATTCTTCCAACAGTACTTCAAAAAAACATCATCTCAGAGCAATCTAAAGGCCCAGCATTGAAAAAGAGCAGCCCATACTGTATTCCCAGTAGCCAATGAGCACATCATCCCACTTTGTTTCTAAATATAACTATGTTCCCTAATATGCCTGTGTTCTCTGGTTTTCTTTAATTATTTGTTCCATTTCACTGGCTTTCCTCAGATCAGTGCAAGTCAGAGATAACTATTATGAACTTCCTAATTACGGTGATATAAATATAAGAAGTCTCATACTTCCAACCTGTGCAGAGATGAGTGTTTGTTGCCTGCTCTGTTACAGACAGCTGATTTTTGTCATCTAATTGGTAGCAGAATGGGTGATGGCTTTATTCTTGCCAGTAACTGATGCAAACAAAATATCAGAAGATATCTTTTACATTGGATTTTAAGATCAATCTGTTTTAATTTAGGCCATTTTTATTTCTGCGTCAACATTCTTGTAGTTTTATAAAGAGTTCCATCCTTTAATTTCAGGCACTGTCTCCTAAAATGGTATAGAGAGGCAAACAAAACTTCTCATGTGTAGGGATTCCAGCTTGGATGTTTTGTTAGCCAAACCTTGGCTTAAAGCAGTGCCTTTGTTTCTGTGTCATTGCAGATTCCTTATGCAGCAAGCTTGATCAGGAAAGAGAAGCTTGGTGCGCACCTCAGCAAAAGCTAAAGGTGAGCTTGTGGAAGAAGACATCTTATTCTGCCTGGCCCAGCCGTCGTGTTTTTCTTTGTGAGAATTAAGAGAATCGTTCTCTTGCACTATGTTACTGATTCTGGTCCAGAAGCTCTGTCTGTGGAAGTGTCGTGCTACTGTCTAAAGCTGATAATTGACATGTGACATAAATTACAAGGCTTCTCTGGGGTAGGACATGCCATTGAGAGTTAGACCATTGAGTGAATCCAGACCTAATTGCATGAGCATGTGCTTCTGCTCTCTGGCACTGGAAAGTGGCATCAAGGTCATGTAACTTCAGTGGAAGGAAGGAAATACCTTTGCATTCACCGTGTGGTAAAAGTTCACCCACAGGTAGGCAGGGCTGGGGTTTTCTACCCATAATGGAGCTTCTTCCGCTTCAGGAAAGAGCACTATATTTTGGGAGATCTACAGAGCTACACCAATACTGTCTGCTGTAGTTCAGTCTCCTGCAGATGCCAGTTACCTTCTTGCCCATGTGCAGGATCTTCTTAAACCCAGTACTGCATTTTTCAGAAGTGGTTTTTAATAAGTGTTCAGTCAGAAGAAACACCATCTCCATCAGCAGCAGCCTGGGAGATTCCAATTTTGGGTGCTAAAGCCTTAACACTTAAATGTTAATGTTAAAAAAAATCTTTTTTTCTGGTAAAACAAGAAGATTAGGGCTTGGAGACAGAGAGGCAAAAAGCCAGTATCCCTGCTACTGTGTTATGCCACAAAACCTGGCATGTGGATTCACTGACAAAGTCCCTGAGATGGAGTAGGTGGATTAGAAAAACAGAGCTATTCATACATAGAGACCTCAGTAATGCACAAAGCAGAGGTATTCAAGAGAAAGTCTGGGGCATTTGAGAAAGGTTTGATAGTATAGGTGATGGAGGTTTGCCTGAGCTATGCAAGAAGCAGATACTTAAAACCATTAGGAGTAAGTATAGAGTGACCAGATAACCAGTATCCGTGACTTCAAGCTCTGCCTACTAGGATAAAGAGATTAATCTGAGCATCAGGTTGGTCTGTTTTGCCCTGTTGTGCATACTTTCTTACTGACTGCCAGCATGTTCCGGTTGAGTCTACTTTAATCTAAGCACTGATTTAAAGTAAATTCAGTGATATTAATATCCTGAATAAAACAGTAGGCCTCTCCAGATGAGAAGCAGCAGGTCCTGCCCTGAGTGCCTTGTCCAAAGTGCTGATCTACAATAAAAGCCTGCTTGAGGATGGCAGCATCAGATGAACGAGACCGTTTGTTCCCATCATCAGGTTTTCATCAGCTGACAAGCCCTACAAGGAAGGTGCTGGCTTCACAGCTACGAGGATTTTCTGCATGTTTGCTGAGTGTGAAGGATGGATGCATTCCTCACACTGTTTTTGTTTCCAGTGGCACACCATCCCTGCAGACAACAAGGATTTCTTTAAGTAGGCCCTAGTGCCTTTGAAAGATTAGTTGTTACTTAACTGCTAAGCTAAATCAGTCAAGCAGAGAATCGCAACTATATTGTTCAGAAGCAATTTCAGGTTCTCAGTGTGCCAAACAGAAAAGAGTTGTCTCAAGAAGAAACATGTATGCTCATACATACCCACACAATACACCAAGGGGGTGAAGACCCTGTGCATTGCAGAGCAACCACTCAGTTAAGGCTCTGTGTTTCTTGACAGTCCTTTGCTGCATTTGTTGGGCTTTGTGGTCCTTTCCACAGCAGGTCTTACTGTGTTTAGTCATACTTCAGTCACAATTTGCACTTCATCTTTAATGTGAGTATTTCATAGAATCATAGAATGATATGGGTTGGAAGGGACCTCAAAGCTCATCTTGTCCCAACCCCCCTGCCATGGGCAGGGACACCTCCCACCAGACCAGGTTGCTCCAAGCCCTATCTAACCTTTTTCTATGTGACTGTACAGATATTCACTAGCAAAGTCTCAGAGGATGCTTCTGGAGCAAGTGATTTGTGTGTATCCCTTTTTCAAGGAGTGTAAATAGATGTTGTAATTCTGTGAGTAAAGAAATTTCAAACTTGGGCTTAGTGTTGGTAATATTTTCTCTTTCTTTTTTATTTTTTATTCCCAGAAGCACGGGATCTTTTGCAGCTGTTATCTTGTGAGTTATAACCCACCACTCAGAAACCTGAATTGTAGGAAGACTGAGAAAATGGATGGGCTTGGGGATTTAAAAAAAAAAACAAACAAATCAGGTTCCTCTGAACCGAAGGACAAGTGACCTCAAAGCATCATGGACAACCATGTAAAATAGAATGTAGCAGCCATTTATTAGTAAAAACAAAAGAATAACAAAAAAAAAAATGCCTGTCCTGGATTATTTTTTTTTTTTGGTGGTACCAAAGTTTAAGTCTTTGTGTTTTTAGAAGGACTACTGAACTTCATGCTTTTGATGAATCGTACAGATAAGCTGTGAAAGGAACTGCTGATCCTTTCAATGCCACAGACACTGACAACATCCGTCAGTTCATCTTTTGCTTTTGAATAGTGATTGTTTTATGGAAAGAAATGTGTGTCTTACCGGATGGGCCATAAACATATTTGGATGGATGGATAGAGCAGCGTTAGCCATACACAATGCTTTTAAAAGCAGACTGGGGATTCTCTCACACTTCTTTCCCTCGGCCCCTTCCTCTTCTGGTATTTTGCCTGCTGTATGAATTAAGATTGTACTCCTCTGGAAATATTTTACAATTTAATATTGAGTGTAATTAAGAATATAATCACTGTTATCAAAAAAGCTATTTAACTCTGTTGTAGTTTCTTTATCATTCATGTGGATAAAAAGTCTATAATAAAAAAAAAAAACCAGAAAACTATGAGATAATAGTTGAGCTTCTCTGTAATTTAATGCTATGCCTACTCCACTAGAGAAAAGAACCGGGGAAATTTATCCCAAAGGAGATCTTTTTACAAGTATTTTAATTCACAAATAATGTTTTGAAGTATTTCATGGCAGAAATCCTCTGCCTCTCATTATTTAGGAAACATTTGGAAGTAGGCAGGGTGGAATTTCAGGATGTGCCTTGTGAGTTTGATTTAATGCTGCTTCCACAGAAATAAAGGGAAGCTCACACCAAAGTCAGTTGATTTTTGAAGATCACAGCTGTGCTCTTCTAGGGCTTTTCCTGATAACGTGCAACACCCCCCTTGCCAGGGCTTTCCTGAGTGGGACTTGTCTTCATGCAAAAGGTCTCAGTCCCAAGCACAGTGTCACACCTGAGCATACAACTGTGTAGAAGACCATCCACACCAATACAGCACCACGAGCATCTGAAAGCGGTTTCAGCCACCCCCGCCATTTGGTTATCTCTCAGAGTTGTTCTCTCAGTATTTCCCACACTCCCAGAAATTCCCCAGGAGATAAAATCAGCTGGCTTTTGTTCCCTTGTGCAAGCCCGACAGATCTGGAAGGCAGGGGAGGAAGGGCACAGCCTGTTTATGTTCCCTTCCCCATGTAGTTTGCTCCGGTAGTAGGTGAGCTGACAAGATGCATTGAACTGGCAGCATTACGGCTTTTGTAGCATGGGAAAAAAAGCAACGAAAGCGCCAGAAAAGCCTGGACCAGGTCAGACCAAAAGTTCGTCTATGCGCAGTTCCCAGTTGTGGTTGAAATCAGATACTTGGTGAAAGCATGCAAGCAGTGAGAGGAATGTTTCCAGAATATTGTTTTAGCATCTAATGATTTATGGCTCATGGGTTTTCTCATCTAGACATGATGTCTTGTTTTTAATAACCATCAATGGATTTTTTTATTCCAGTGACTTTTTAAAACCTAGGCACACTTTTAGCAGCTTGCAGCATCCTACTGCAATAAACTCCACAGCTTAAATACAGCTTGTGTGATAAAAAAATCCAGCTTCTGAAGTCTGGAGCTGCCACCTGTTAGCTGCATTTTATGCCCTGGGCTTCTTGTATTGGGTGAGACTGGTTGCCAGTTGACTACTTCCAATCCTTGTCCACCTTCCCCATGCCAGTCGTGATTTTATAGGCTTCTATTGAGCCTTTTTGGTTGTCTTTTTTCCCAGGTTGAAGAGTCATAATCGTCCCTTCAACAGAAGCAGTCCCGTAGCTTTGTAGCCTTCATGTATCTTCTTCTCTTCAGCCATATCCTTTCTTGAGATGGAGAATTAACTGTGTAGAGCATTCAGGATACTATATAGATTATAGTATAGAGTGACATGATGTTTTCTGTGATGAATGAACTCGACTGTAGCATGGTGGTAAAATGTTTTACCACCATAGATCAAAAATTTTGCCCAGACATAAAGTAATGCTGTTGCTCAATAAGAAATTACTGCTCTAATGGCTTCTGAGTGCCAGAGCTCCTGGATGTGGTCAGGCGTGCAGAGTAACCCATTGTCCCTCCCCGTGTGAGAACCAGCCTGGTTAGGCCCAGGAGCAGACATGAAGGATCTACAGCAGATTTATTTGTTTTCTGCTCCCTTGTTAGCAGCGTTCAGACCATCCTGTTCCCCAGTGGCTTTCCACAGCAAGTAAGCAGTCTGTCTGTATGCCGGTGAAGTTGTGAAACTGTGTAATAAATGAATAGTTCACACAAATGACAAGAGTGGATATGCAACTGGTACATTTCAAATTGAACATTAAACATCCACAATTTGCACTTGGTGAGTTGTGCTAAACACCCCCGTCAGGAAATGGAAACGCCACTTGTCTGGTTTGTAACTCACCTACAGACCACAGCTGCAAATGTTCCGGTGGAACGTATGGATCAGAATTAAGCATGAATGAAGTGTTTTGAATTAAAAAATCATCACTCACGCTCATAAAGCTCGAGAACGTGATCCTAGAAAACAAACACAGAGCAGGCACCGCCTGAACAAACCTACTGCGATAAACATCCAAGGAAGCCTCTTATCACCCATTAGTTTTTGTTTGCCTTCCTCTTACGCCGAAGTTTGTGCACATTGAAGTAAAAACATTTGTGTTTCACAGACTCAACCCTCGACCTTTCTACCGTCTGGCATCATAAATAAAAGGGAAGAAAAGGATACCGCAGGATTCACCCAGTAGTTGGTATGATTGTACTGGCAGTGCTGGGTTAATGGTTGGAATTGATAGTCTTAGAGGTCTCTTCCAACCAAGGCTGTTCTGTGATTCTATGATTCTGTATGCAGTACACATACCTTAAGGCTGTGTCTATACTAATGTTCCCCTGTATTTGAACTCACCTATATAGCTAAATCATTGCAGTGGCCCTGGCAGGGTTTTTTTTGAGCCCACTGATGTCCTGGGGAGCTGCTCCTGGCACGGATGGCAAGTCAGCCCAAACCCACAGCCTCTTCCTGATGGCCATTTGGATGTGGCTATCCTGAGCCGAAAGGTAAGGGTTTCATGGTGTGGGTGCCGCCCTGGGAATGGTCCCAGACACAGTTAATTTACTGGTACAGGATAGCCTGTATTATTGCTGTCAATATAAAATGAATGTCATTTCTGAGTGGAAAATAAACATTCCACTTTTCTTACACATGCTTGTAAGCACCTTTAATAAACCTGCATGGTTAACCAAATATTACTTCTACAGCTGTTACCACAAGAGATGCAAAAGGTAATAGCTGTATTACAGATCTTGGTTTTAGCCTTTCTTTCCCCTAAATCCCCTGAGAATGGCAAAAAACACAGCACAGGCTACACACTGAGCTGTGACTGGAATTTTCCTGGGTGCTTGAATGGACAATAAACAGGTAAAGAAAGCTCATTAGCGATTAACAGTCCTTTTCTTCCCCCACAGAGCTGGGTTTCCATCAACTGCACACAACATCTCCAAACTGAGCTTTGTCTTTCAGACATGGTGGTGCTCCTCCAGGACCTGGGACATACCTCATTTGCTTCCGAGATACTTCACCACAGTTATTTATGTTGGTGAAGATGTACACCAAGCAAAATCATGAAGGTATGTGCCTTCCCTTACTCTAAAGCAGGGGGACAGGCCTCCTCTTGGGTCGGTATTTTTAGGTGCTTTCAAACCATCTCCCTCAAAGACCTTTATACACCTTTTGTGGACCTTGTTCTGAAATGGCAGGTGAAATCCCGTGAATCATGAATGTGTTATGTGAAGCAGGCAGCATATCTGAGCACTTACAGCTCTTGAGATTGATCATACTGATGATTAAATACCTTTATGATAAAAAAAGTTTTCTCCACATGAATAGGGTCAATTAAAGGCATTACAGTGAAGATTGGGAAGTTTTGTCTGAACTGGGTATGGCAAGCGGGATAAGGCCCTGCTAATTAACAGTAAATAAAATGCGTGGGTTTTGTACTACTGATTAATTGTTGGCTGTTCCTGTGTCTTTTGTCTTCTGTGAGGGATTAAAGTTCAGATTTCCTTAAAATATATCCTTCCTTTTTTATAATTTTCATGTAAAACTTCAAGGCGGTTGTGCCAAAAGTTTTGTATAATTTTTGTAGTGTACAAAAAATAGCACCTTCTCAGCAAACCTGTATTTTTTAGGTTGCATCAATAAGGAATTAACAAAAACAAAGCCTAGCATTTGCTCTGACCCTCTTGGATAACCACTTTTACCCCACTGGCTTTCAAAGCAGAATCACTCTGTTAGGCAAAACTGTTGGGGCAGCTCCTGTAGGATGTCTCACTATTTTCCTATCATTTTCTGCAGCTTTTTTTTTCCTCTAAGGGGTTTGGCCATGGAGTTTATGCCCAGGTGACCATGGCAGAGGTTGGAACTAGATGATCTTTAAAGTCTCTTCCAACCTAAACCATTCTATGATTCAACAATTCTAAATGTATTTTGACATGATTTCACTCAACTGGCTTGTATTATTCAGTACATTTTTGAGAGGGCTCTTTTTCACTATAGGAAGATCACCCTTGATACATACGCTGACGTGGAATGTTTCATCTCCAAACCACTAGCCAAGTATTCACTAATAAATTCCACAGCAGGTAAATAACCTACAGCCATATGAAGAAGCTCCAGCCCTGCATATGGCTCAGATCCTTGTGCCCTGTGGCATGTGTGTCTGCAGCCACGTCCACACTTGGCTGGTTGCCCTGGCCTCACTGGGTTTGTTCTATCCATGCTGGCAGTTTGCAGTGGTGGACTGCATCCAATCGACATGAGATAAGAGGTTCCTAAAGAAAAGTGCTGCCTCCTCCACTGCAGCTCCCCACTCTGTGATTTCAAGCTTCTCCACAAAACTGAGTTTGGAGTCAGGTGGATACCAGGATAAAAAAGGAAAAAATATCAAGACGTTGCACATCCCTTTCAGGAATATTCAAAGCATTCCATTACTTTTCCTTAGTGTCTCTGAAAGTCCATTCACAAGAGATGTTTGTGGAGAATCCTAGAATGGTTTGTGTTGGAAGGGACCTCAAAGCTCATCTCATTCCAACTCCCCTGCCATGGGCAGGGACACCTCCCACCAGACCAGGTTGCTCCAAGCCCCATCCAACCTGGCCTGGAACACTGCCAGGGAGGGGGCAGCCACAGCTTCTCTGGGCAACCTGGGCCAGTGTCTCACCACCCTCACAGGAAATAATTTCTTCCTAATATCTAGTCCAAATCTACCCTTTTCCAGTTTAAAGCCACTAAAAGACAAGAACATATCCCAGACTCTTCCATCATGTCTTCACACTGGGCATGATGGAGGGCTTTAAATACCAGTCAGGAGATGGTCAGTGGCTTGCCAGAATGAGATCTGCCATGTATTTAGCATCTTTTCCCCACAGACCATGGTCTGAGTTCCAGAGAAGTTAGTAAAGAGACTCCCATTGACTTTGGTGAGCTTTGGATCAGACTCAAAAATCACAGGTGGGTTACAAAGCAATATAAGTTTTGGTTTGAGTTTTCTGTTTGTTTAATAAAGAAGGAAAGCACTGGTATTTGCCCAGATATAAGGTACTCCCTTCTCAGGAAGTCTTCTGTGGCATATACAACATGGAAATGTTTCTTAACATCATGCTTGCTCTGGCTCAGAGCCAAATAAAGGGCCAGTGATGCTCTGGAGAAGGGAGAGAAGGCACTTACATACTGAGTGTCCTTCTCTATGGATGGCACAGGATGGGTAATTGACACGTAGCTTAGCCAAAAACATGTCTGTGTATATCTGCAGGCTTTCTCTCTGCTGTTCACCTCTCCATAAAATCTGTTTAATGTAGTTCATTCACTGGTTTCTTATGCCACAGAGAAAAATTCACAGCTGGGGTCATTTATCAGAACGTGCTTGGTGATTTGGACTGTGGACATCTGAAACCCTGCGAAACAATTTCCAGGGGATTTAGAGAGGTGCTTTGATCCTGTTTGATACTAACAGTGAGGCAAGAGGAGCTGCAATTGTTTTGCAGCTATTTATCTAGGCACAGCAGAGAAAATGAGTCAATCTGTATTGTTAGTTTTGAAATACCTGCCAGTCTGGAGTGTATTAATGTATTCTGTGTAAATGTATTAATGAAAAAGGAGTCTCCACCCTAGAGCACCACTCCTTCTCTGATCACAAAGCACAGGTAATCACATTTTTTCCTGAGATAACTCGGTGTGGTTGCCAGGTCAGCTCCAGTCTGGCCGTAAGGACTGGGGACTTTCGCAGAGCAAAACAAGGTCCAGATCTGGGGAGATATGACTTACCTAACAGAGGCATGGGAGAGGTGGGTGTTGCAGACCAAGACTGATGATATCCTCCCGCCCATGGTGCAGTGAAGAACAGCTGAGCCAGGCTTCAAGAAACACCAAAATGAAGCATGTTTGAAACCCAGCCCTGAACTGGCCAGCACCAATTAACGGCTCAACAGCTCCTTAAATTCCTACCTCGTTCCTTTCAGTGTGAGGAGGCAAGTCGGTCTGTGTAACACCCAAAAAAGCAAGGACTGGGCTGACATTTACTGCGGTCCTCGAGTCACCCCTCGGCCAGAAAACATCTCAGCTGGTGGGGTTCCCTTGCCTGGAGAGCACCTGAACCGTGAGGCTGCCTGCCCTCTCCACCCAGCCTGCTGGAGGTGACCCAAAGGCACCACTCTTGGGAGATGGCATGTTTCTGCAGTGACTCCTGAATGCAAGCTTCAGAGGCAGTTTCACTGGAGGGCTTCGTGCAATCGTAGCATGCCAGAAGGGGTCCAATTGCCCAGTGGAAGCCCTCGAAGGCTTCTAGGTGGAGTCTGGCTGTGTCTCCTGCTCCACCAAAAAGATCGCAAAAGGAATTGCTTAACAAGAAGATTGGTGAGTAAAGCCTCTCTTTGATCCACCTCCATGCTTTATTGATTGGCTATAAACGGAAGAGATTATTCTGCGCTAATAAAAACCACGGAGAGAAGAAAGCAATCAACAGAGGCAGATGAAGTGACGAATTAGGCTGAAACCCTTCAGGCCAGCTTTACTTTTGTGCAAGGTCTTAGCAGCATGATGCTGATGAAAGGACCTCCAGCAGTCACAAGGTAATCCAGAAATCTGTAATCTTATTCTGCTCTAGATTTAAATTACTATGGTTTATTTTCTTAATTTTTTTTGTCAGGCCGAAGGACAAGACTGAGTTGCTGCTTAGGACATCTTACTGATGTGACAAAAAGAGATTGTATCATGGGAGGCTAGAGGGCTCTGTAGTAAGCAAGTGATGTTCCATTTTCTGTAACACTCAGCCCAGCTCTCCTTGCACCTGGGGAAATTTCACGTGAGATCCTGAAGCAGCTTCTGGGCCAGTGTTTAAGTTTATTCACAGACACATGCACTAATGGGTAAGAGACAAAGTCTGCAGCCTACTTAGCTACAAAATTATGCTGCCTAGTTTTATTGTCCAAGTTTTATAAAAGTAAGAGTTGTTGCAGATCCTTCTTACTCATGTCCATAGGAGAGATACTGCTTGTAGTGATAGGACAAGGGGTAACAGTTTTAAACTAAAAGGGGAGATTCAGACTAGATATACGGAAAAAATTCTTTAAGATGAGGGTGGTGAACCACTGGCCCAGGTTACCCAGAGAGGTGGGAGATGCCCCATCCCTGGAAACATTCCAGGTCAGGTTGGACAGGGCTCTGAGCAACCTGATCTAGTTGCAGATGTCCCTGCTCACTGCAGGGGGGTTGGACTGGATGGCCTTTAAAGGTCCCTTCCCACCCAAACCCTTCCGTGATTCTATGGTTCTATGCCATATACAGTATTTCAGCCTGAGCAGCATTTCAGAGCTGGTATCGGTCCTCATAGAAATGTGAGTATGGGTTTGGCTTGGCTTTTTTCCTATAGGGTTGTATTTTCTTCAGTCACTCACTTTTTTTTATGCAACCTGTGGCTACACAAATTTTTCACAATAACTCCATTTCAATTCAGGCTTACTGATGCAAAGAGAGTAGAATTTACAGTGCAACATCTAAGACTTTAGATACTAGCTCTTTTGATACCTGAGAACATACTGGCAGACAATTTATTCTTGTGTTTATTAAGTTGATGATGTCAGGATATATCCTGAGATTCCATGTTTCATTTTTATGTTGGAGCTAGGATAGAATAAAATGATTATTGGTAATCTGTGTATCACACATGCAAACTGGAAATATATGTGTGCTCGTGTGTGTATGTGTTTGTGTGGCAGTATTAGTATGAGGTGACACCTGAATCTGACTTGAGCACTTGCTTTTTATGCATTATACTTTTCAGTAATATGGTGTGTCATAGCTTTAAGCTTCTACAAGAGGAATATTATCACGGTGAAGGGATAAAACCAAGAGACAGGAGAGCTGCTTGAAATTCCCAGCCGTGCCACAGACTGACTCATGTAAGACAAATTGTTAGCCTCAGTTTCCCTGTCTTGACATTAGGTTAATGATCCATCCCTGCCTCACACTCTTGCTGTGAAGAAAGCTTCACCCACCACTTTGAGAATCTCTGTGCTTGGATGAGGGTTTTGGTAACAAACAATATTGCTGTGGTCAAGTAATGTTGTTATTTGCCACAAAGCAATACATTTTACTTTGGACCTCTATCATTTTTTCATCTAGTTGTTGGTCATTTCTAGTTACTTTCTTATATGAGGGCTTAAGTTTTTTACAGCAGTTAAGCACTCCACTTCTGGAGTAGATACAGCCTGGGCTTGAGAAACTTGGGCTCAGTTAGCTTTTCTGCTAAATCTCCTTCTGTGTCCTGGGGCAAATTGGTTGGGATTAGATAAAAGTGTGTGCTAGATGTGCTAGAGTGTGATGCCAACATGCCTGTCCATGCCAAGATGAGATGCCACAGACAAACATGAAGTCAAACTCAAGGCATGTGGGGAAGCTCTTGCCTTGACAGAAACATCCAGGTTTTTGATGTCAGGTTAAATTCTGGATCTGTCCCATCTTTCTTTGATTCCCAGTCTGCAAAATGGCAATAGCAGAATCTATCTTCCAAGGAAGTTGTAAAGATAGTTCACATTAGAGATGGTGAAGTGCTCAGACATCATAAATGGACCTACAATATAGGTGCTGATGTTGATTAAACTGCCATCTGAACGTCTGTTGGCTTTCTTTTTCAGGATGGTCCGTCCTGGTGAAGAAGGTTTCCACAACATGGCAGTTTCCAAGGAAGAAGGTGCTTTATTTTCCTGTTCTTTAGCATTTAAAATATTTTTAAATACACATTTGCATTGTTTAATTGTGTGGCGACACTACTGAGAGGTGCCAGGCAATACTAGTATCATCACATATGTAAGGTTAGCAGATACAGAGTGTTCGCGGGCTCAGAAGGAATGAATGAATTAGCTGGGTTAGACCCATTTCTGTTGGGGTTTCAGAGAGGGAAGAATGTTGGAAATAAAAGGAAAGAAGAAAGGAATGGGAAACTTGGAGGCAGGGGTAGGTAGGGGACATAAGCTGCATTTCACTCCATTAAGTTTGGAATTAAACCCAAGAGCTGAAAAAGATGGAAATTGAAGTTGATAAAGGTGGAAGCAGGTGATAAGTGCTGGCTAGAGACACAGTAACATTTGGGATCTGGCTACAGCTTTCCTGTGCATAGGTGGATAATGTGAAATAACTTCATGGTCTAACAGTGCAGGGCAGACTTTTCCACCCTGAGATCCATGGGGCTGGGTTTCAGCCCTGCAAAGTTTAGGTTTGTACTTCGGTAGACAAAGACCCAAGAGTTGATTAGCTGAGCTGTGAGATTTTTGAAGAAAAAGTAGTTTCCCAGGAACGCCCTCCTGCCACAGAGCTGGGCACTCCCCTCCATCCATGGTTTGCAACAGGACAATCAGTATTTGCAGCCTGTAACAGTATGGGGCCATTTCACAAAAGGTTGCATTTCTTAAAGCTCTTTGTTGGCAAAACTCACCTGTGATTTCTGTGCTCTCTTCCAGGCTCATTGCCGTGTACTTATGAGATTGTCATGGTGTCTCTTGGTGGAAGCCTCTTACTGTTGGTTGCCATCAGCGTAGCGATAAGCGTTCTCTGGAGGTGAGCGTACAGGCAGTAGAAGAGGACGTAGGGTTGCCAAGGAAATGTGTGCAGCAACAAATTCCTCTGGGAGCCAAGTGTGATTAGAAACCCACAGGAAGAGCCTGCCAAACCCTAGTGCTTCTTGGAGTCGTCCTTTATGCAGGCTCTTTCTCTGCCAGTCTGCAGCAGGGTTCATTAATGGTGGATGGAGAATTGCTAGGGTGGGTGCTTGGGTAATACCAATACAGACTCATAGAATCATTTTCGTAGGAAAAGACCTTTAAGATATCAAGTCCCACCATTAACCCAGCACTGCCCAGTCACCACTACCCCATGTCCCTCAGCACCACATTTACACGGCTCTGAAATCCCTCCAGGGGTGGGGACTCTCCCACTGCCCTGGGCAGCCTGTGCTGGTGCTGGGGAAGCCTTCCAGGGAAGAAATGTTTCCTAATACCCAATCTAAACCTCCCCTGGCACAACTTGAGGCCATTACCCCTCGTCCTGTCACTGTTGCCTGGGAGAAGAGACCAACCCCCCCTCGCTACCCCCTCCTTTCAGGGAGCTGTAGAGAGCAATGAGGTCTCCCCTCAGCCTCCTCTTCTCCAGACTGAACCCCCCCAGTTCCCTCAGCCGCTCCCCATCACACTTGTACTCCAGACCCTTCCCCAGCTCTGTTGCTCTTTAGGGAAGTGATATTTGGTTTTGTTTTATAACTGGACCAAATTCTTCTCCCCCTCCCCAGATTTTATTGAAATGCATATTTATGTGTATTGAAATTCTACTGAGGAAAATTAAGACACCAAGCCCCTAATTTCTCATCACTGCCAACATTATTTTTTTTCAAGAACCTGAAGTCAGAAGTCAGAAGGAGAGGGACATTTCTTGACATGTTTGTAACGAGAAATTATTATATTTTGAGATATCTCTTCAAACAAAACTTTTATTCAGCTTTAGTTTGAATGCAACTAGACAAATGGAGGAGGGTGATGGGTGCATAGGATTGTTTTATGCTAAATGGCAGAAGATGAGAGGGAGATGAAAAAGTCACCTCCATATTTAATTAAACCATCTCTATTGCAGATACCAGTTCTGTACTGCCATTAGTTATATCCTATAATTAATTGGATTGGGTTCAAAATACAAACAGCTCTTCATGCTTATCTGACACCTAATGATTTGGTTTGCTCTATTTCTATTGTGCCAGGCGCTGCACATCAAATTATTCCACCAAAGATCTCAGTAAGTCTGTGGTGAAAAGTATTACAGTGACGAACAATAGCTCTGATAAGATTTCAACAGTGGATTTGACTGGTCCGGTGTGTGTAAGTTACACTTCTGACACGCAAACTGTACCCCCAGAGTTTGTCATCTCTGAAGAGACAATTTCCATTTTTGAGTTACCATTCTTCTCCTTTACTGTCTCAATAACACCTCCTGGTTCAGTGCCAGAGCAGTGATGTCCCACAGCTTCTTTCACCAGCAGCTTTCTTCTGGAGGGAGAAGTGGATGAAGGACTTGGGGCTGTATGCTGCCGAGCTGACGGACTGACAGGCCCCACCTCATTTTCTCCACCATAGCTGTGAACACATACTACAACGGTATTAGAAAATGCAGGAAAAATTGGAATTTTTTAATCTTATCTCTGTGATGTGTTGTGTTAAAGATTTACCATAGAGACATACGAGTCATGGGGAAAATAATACAGGGTGGGATTTCTGGTAGTTTTCAGAAAGATTCCCCATCCCTCTGAGTCACACGTGAATCCCACAGGTTATGCTGAGGCCTAACCTTTTGCACGTGGTTTCCTGTGGCTGTACGACTCCGTGGCTACGCTAATGTTATTGGACAGATTGCAATCTCTTTAAGTCACCAGGTCTGTGAGGTTTTTTTATCTGCCCACTTTTACAGCCTGAAAGAAGATACCATCTAGTAATCCTTAAACTGAGTGCTGCAACTTTCCTAGCACTGCTGACCTCTACCTCTGGCATGACACCAGCTTGCTAAGGAACAAGCCTGGCTGTTCTCCCTATTCAGGTGACAGTTACAGGGGACCAGGTTAGTCTGAGATCTGGAACAGAGAGGGATAGGTGTGCTCCCTGGATCTGGCCAGCCTAGCCCAACTTCATGCCCTTTGCTAACTGCTGCTAGGAACCCTGCAAGAGCTGCTAGTTGTATAATTTTCCATTTATCTTATCAACTTCCTTGGTCTGCCTCCTGCATGTTTTCCATACAAGTAGATAGAAAGTTGAAGGAAGCAGGAGAAAAGCCCTTTGACCAATGGGTATTCTTCCAAAAGGCATGTGGCATAGTCCATTCCTCCTTTGTGCTCACATGTTGCAGAGCACTGAAAGTGTCTGCAGGCACTTTAGAGTTGCCAATGTGTTGGAAGGGTTTTTGGCATCAATAACTGTGTGTTAGCTAATGGCTTTAGCTAGTCTCAGAGAAGTTATGTTCTCAGGACTCATGTTTTCAAACGGAAGACCTAAAGTCCACCAAACATATGAACAGTAAGGCTACAGCCTATGAATTTCCTTCTCTTTCAGGCTTAGATAGGGCCAGCTGTTCATTGGGGAAGCTGTTGATGGAGAATGTGGCCCCAGCGTGACACACTGTGACACCGACACACTTGTGTAAGCTTATCAAAACCAGCGAGGGAGATGTAGGGCAGGCACAGAAAGATAAGGCTCTCCTGCACAGATCCACACAGGCATTAGGCATTTCATAGACCTCAGTGACAGTCTGTGCTGTGCTGCAAAGGCGGTCAGACTTCAGTCACCCTTATAACACTGTCCCAAAAGGGCAGTTTGAGTACCTTTTCTATTAGTAGAGATGGAAGTCAGACCTGATTCTGAAGCTGAGGGGACATGTCACCCTTGCTGGCAGAGGTTCAGCTGCAGCTGGATCTTTTTTCCTCTGACATTAGCCATATTCCCATTCAAAATACTGCTACTGATACCATTTTCCATGGAAACACTTTTGCACATCCATGGTGGCCAACACCAGCTTCTTGCCTGTAACAGTCTGTGCCGCTTTGGTCTCCCTCTTTTCATATCTGTGTTTAGTGAGCCGCTCCTGCCTGTCCATCACCCATAACAGCAGCCTCAGGTACCACTTCTCTTTGCTCTCCTTAATACCCCTGCTCTTTCTTCAAGCCACTCGCCACACAGAGACAAAATCCCCCCTTCCTTGTCAAAATTCATGAAGCTGTTTCCTCATCCTCCTCTAAATCCCTCCTTAAGACCCGCTGCTGCCTCAGTGCCTGCAAACCCTGACCATCTGTCAGCAGCAAGGCAGGGCTAAGCAGAGACTTCCAATTCTCTGACAAAGTCTATTTGTTTTCTTGCTGCCCCACTCCCCCATGTTGGCCTGCTTTTGCTGTCCCCTGTTTTCCAGCTGAGGCATGGACTGGAAAATCCCTGTGCCTGTCATCTCTGAAAAATATCTGTGTGGTGCTGAGCATAACGGGCTCTGGTTCTGGACTGGTGTATTCCGGTGCGAACACAACGCAAACGGTGACTGGGGTGAAGATGCCAATAATCACAGTACAGTAGAATGTAACATAATGTAATACTGTGCTATTGGTAATACCACGATGAATAGCAGCATGTGTGTGTGCACGCACTAGACCACAAATGACACTTAAAGGCTGTTATGGTTACAGAGCCAAGCACGATAAACTTAGGAAATGGCATCAATAAATTTAGTTGTAAATTCAGAATTTGGTATTTATTTTTCCTTTGTTCTTCAATCTCTTTTTCTGTATGAAGCCATATTAACGTCCTCACATGCTACAAGTCTTAGGGAAGCTGGCAGGCTGTGTTTTTGAGGAGACAGCTATTCAATTTCTAAATAAGCAAGGGCAGAGATGATACTGCACAGCACACTTAGAATCATAGGCAACACAAAAGACCTTTTCTGTACATAGCTGATGAAGGGTAAGAACCAAATACTAAGTCTCTCAAAGGTACAAAGCTGTCTTGCATTTCCAGCCTTGGCGGTTAAAACAAACAACTGGGCTTTAAATCAGCTGAATAATCAATTTGTGCTTGCAAGAGATGTGTTACATCTGTAGGATGCATCATTAACCTTTGCAGCAGTTTGACAGTGCAACAGGTGTGATGAATAAAGGATGACAAGGTTCAACTGTGAAATGTAGCTGTGGGATTTATTTATAGTGTATAACTGAGCCACAGAACCTCTATTTTTCACATACACAGAATTTTTCAGTTAATAGAGTTTCTCATGGTAGAGGCTGGTAGATGGTTGGCAGGTGTAAGGGTTGAACCCCTGGATTCAGTACCCCATTCCACATAGTGCGATGGTTTGTGTCCGTTCAGAGCCCCGTTAAGGTAAAACCACGACATAGCAGGCTTCCTTCTGGATTCTGGGGTTAATATTTAAAGTTTGCTCATCTTCAGCTCATGATGTATGACTAGGCCCTCTGGCAAAGCTCATCTAGACACACACACTCTTTAGCAACCACTTGGCATGAAGCACCAAAACCAAAGAGGCCAATGCCGTGTTCTCATTAAGGATCTTTCCACCGACAATTAGAGGAGTCAAAACAGGCTAAAAGAGTTGCTACCAACAAAATCCATTTCTTCACTTTCAGCTTGGAAATTTTCCAGCCTTTTCTGTGTCTTTACTGGTACGTGTATGTCAGTGATTGGAAAAATACCTCAAGGATAAACTTGTCAAAGCTAGTTCAGAAAATAAACTCAGAAGGTGGTGGCAATTGAGACAAAGTATGTAGGGACTGAAGTCATGAGATTTCCTTTGACCTGGTGTTTGCTCACCAGGAATAAACTAACATAATCCTAAAAACTTGCATGTAACAAGCTCAAGCCTTGTTAACTGTAGAGGATAATCAGACCCAAGGAGCTATGCTCCATCTGACAGTACTGAACAATAAACTGAGAATAAAAAATACCAAGGTCTTCACAATACTTCACCAGCCTGAAGTTTAATCCTTTGACATCTGTAAGGTGGTTTAAAACTCTCCTTTATGGTGATTGACTGCACTCTGCAGATGACACCACAGGAATTTACTGCAATGAAATATAACACCTTAATGAAGAAAAAAAAAAATGCTTTCCTTCTAATGCAAGCAACTTGGTCTGGTTTTCCCTTCAACCACGTAACACAATGATTCAGAGATAAGACTCGTGTGGTTGTTAAGTTGCCATGATGGATTTTACAAAGGGGAAAATCACGTCAAGTTTATGTAAGCTTGATAGCGGCTGCTCTTTGGAAATACATCTTAATTATGGGTAAAAATACTAAGCCATAACTTGTATACTTATTTTAAAAAGCTTTTTTTTTTTTTTCAGTGCCATAAATCTAAACATTAGCTCTTTGCTGAGGTTAGTATTTATTTATAGGTTGGATACTGTAAGGACGTAGCCCAGGAAATGCTACTTGGTGATGGTGGTTATTAGACATGCCTGTTAGTGACCCCTCATATTTATCTGTATTTAATTATAGAATTACTGCCATGATGACCTAAGTGATGTCTGAGAACAAAAGGCAGTTCCATTTGTGAGACCATTATATGCCAGCACTCACAACTTCTTAAAAAATAGTAACTGCCCTTGGGATGAAATCTGTTCAGCCCAATATTGACTTTCTCTCTGTGTGTGGAGTTTGGTAAAAATCAAGATCAACCTTTTTTATTATTTATAGACACACAGAAAAAGATGGTTTAAATGATTAAAAAAAGCTTTTTGCAAACTTTGGGGGCCTCTGGGTAGCTGGAAATAGTTCCACTTTTAAATGTTAAACTGTTATTTTTTAGGTTTGTAGTTACACCCCGTTTAAAGATTTAGATGAGAAATAAAGAAGTCGGAATTCCTGAGCTTGCAATTGTGTGTCCATATGTGCCAGGACACCCGAGTAGTGCCATGCACTGCTGATGTATATGAAGTTGACCATACACATCAGTGTTTGCAGAATCAGAGACAACATTTGGAAATATTTTGAGCTTTCACATCAGAAAACACTTCCACATATGCTTAAATAATACTGATTTCACTGGAATTGCATTAGGTGTTTTACTCACTTCCCTGAATTGGGACTGTATTTTGAGACTGAAATGACAAATACTTTTGACTAGATGACAAAACTCTGATGAATATGTTTGATTTTTGTTCTCTATCTCCCTTCTTTAACATTAGTAATTTGGGGGGTAAGTTAGTAACAAAATATTCTATGGCTCTGATGAGACAAAGCCAAGCTTTCTCTTGCTTCCAGTTCCATCTGTTTAAACTTAATGTAATTTAATAGTAATGATTATTTAGATACATAATCCTACATCATTGACTATACTAAAGCAAGTGTTTTGGAAAGGAAAGCTGAAGACAGGAAGAAGTGGAGGTGTGGATTTCTTCATGGCTAATTCACACGGTGTCTGAGCATCTGTTGGTCATACAGTCCTGACAATGAATTGCTGAAATACCAGATCATCTCACGCTTGCTGGTGAGTGGACCTTAATCCATAGCTGACGCTTAGAGATATAATATTGATAAACTCTGGATAATTTACCCAGATGGTACCAGAAGTCTGTGGCAAGGCCACGAATCGAAGTGGGGGTCTCTCCATTCCACCACATTAAGCACAAAGTTATCATTTCTGTCACGGCGGATGAGTCTAATAACCATAAAAGCACAGTGATTATGCAAATTGTTGTGCCCTGCTTGAGTAATAAAAGCTGTCAACCATCCGGAGTTAAGGTGTTTGCATATTGTATGATTACTGAGAAATAAAATCAGAGCGATTATGCAAATCATCCCCTTCAGCCAATGAGACTGAGAGATGCAGGACGGGGAAAAAAAAGTGTATTTATGCAGGAATAACTGTACAGTATCCCCTGAGCTCCAGTTATTATTATTTTTTGTTATTTGACTGCAGAGGTACCCAGAGGCCCCGATCAATCCGACAGAAAATAGAATCGCAGAGGAAATACAGGGGAGAAGAACCACAAACGTAGGCGGAACGCAGCGCCCGGGCACGGCTGCGAAGACCGCGGGGAGGCGTGGCTTGGGGAAGGGGCGTGGCCTGGGGAAGGGGCGTGGCGGTGCCAGCCGTGCCTCCCACGTAAAGCCACGCCCCCTTTCCAAGCCACGCCTCCCGCCACGTCCCGCTCGGCCCGCGGGTCCCGCCCCGGC
The DNA here is from genome assembly GCA_028020825.1 of Podargus strigoides. Classification (NCBI taxonomy): domain Eukaryota; kingdom Metazoa; phylum Chordata; class Aves; order Caprimulgiformes; family Podargidae; genus Podargus; species Podargus strigoides. Next base: position 19,085,701 of record CM051663.1, read on the forward strand.
GGCGCAGGGGCCATGGCGTTCACTCTGTACTCGCTGCTGCAGGCCGCGCTCCTCATCGTCAACGCCGTGGCCGTCTTACACGAGGAGCGCTTCCTCCGACACGGTGAGCCGCCGGTGGGGAGCGGGATACGGGGGATCCACCGGCCAGGCCTGGCGGTGGCCATGCGGCTGTCCGCCCCGCAGCGCGGCCCGCCGGGGCCTGTTTATGGGATGAGCCGCACGGAGAGCGGCTGGCGGTACCCGGCGAGCCCGGGGATGCTCGTAGCGGGCTCCGCGGGTGCGGGAAGGCCGCCCGGTGCCGGCGGTCGCTTCGTGGGACCCGGCGGTGTGGGTCTCTCTTCCCCAGCCTCCCCTCCCAACATAATTTAATCTTTTTTTCAGTGCATTTCTACTACGTCATCACTGGTGATAGCGTGGGGTGATGTCTTTCACCCTGTCCTGCCTTTTATAATTGATGAGATAGCGCTTCTCAGTCTTTGCACGCTCACATTGCTGCGGTGCTGAAGGAAGATCCCCAGGGTTGGGCATCCTTGTCCTTAAAAAGAAAACAAAACCCTACAAAACACAGAAAAGCTGCTGGTGCAAAGATCTGCAAAGCCCCAGAAAAAATTACTGATGATCCAAGGTTTCCCAACTTCCTCATCCCCAGAGTTGTGAGTTCTCCAGGTCAGGCTGGGCTTGGATTTTTGGCAGGATCACAAATAGTTGTCCCTTTCTCCTCTTCCCCAGTAGGACCCACCATGAGGGATTTGCTCAGTTTGGGGTTTTCTTTTGCTTTCCCAGTGCACAGCAGCTCAAGAAAAAGGGAGATATGGGGACTAACGGGATGGGCCAAGCCACTTCTCGGCCTCAGGAGATTTGGGAATAACTCCCAGGCTCATCCAAGTGGGAAGCAGTGGCTGTGACCAGCAGGACTCCAAAATCCCTAGGCCCGTCACTGGGAACGCACACTTTGCCTCCCTGCAGCAGGCTGGGAAGGGTTTCTCCCTTGAAGAGCTTTGTAAGCCTCCAGCACTTCCATTGCCCTCTGAAAAGTTCCCAAATAATTTATTTTTTTTTACAACAGTTACAAAAATCATCATCCCAGTCTTGAATCTGTGCTGCCCATTTTCTGTTGTGCAGCTCGTTTCTCAGTGCAGAAGCATCACTTTGTATCCCACAACTATTTGCTATTTTATCTTCTGGTAAAGGATTGTGAACAGTCCTTTGTTGGTTGTTGTTTGGTTTTATTTTGGTGAGTGGGGTTTTTTTTAAGCCCCAAACCCCTCATTTGTTTCTCTGGCATGCAGGGAACAGTAGTATATTAAAAAGGTAAGGGTTCCCTTTACAGAAACATTGACCTGCCATTACTGTTAGGTTCATTAAAGGGTTAACAGTTTAAAATCTGATCTTGAAATAAAGCAAATAGGTTTGTAGTTTGTCTTTCTAATGTTAGTGATGATACTGCTGATAGCATTTCTTGCATGGTTTGTTTTGTGGGGGTTTTTTTCCTAACATGTCTGGCTGTTTTTATGTGACACAGTTGGCTGGGGAAGTGACCAAGGGATTGGGGGATTTGGAGAGGAACCAGGAATTAAAGCACAGCTAACAAATCTGATTCGATCTGTACGAACCGTTATGAGAGGTAAGATGATCATCTTTTGCTTAACCAATATTGTCCGTAAAGTTTGCTTTTGTGCTTTAATGAAATAATCTCAGCATTTTGACTCTTTTATTTTACCAAACAGCTGCTATTTCTGCTCATTGTTTCCAATTTGTCCTTCCTTCGGGTTCCTTCCTTCACACATGGACTGTGTAGGAGGGCGCAGGTCCCAGCTAAGGTGCCCTAAGTTTGATAAAGTGTAAAACATTCCTTGACTCTGGCTTGTGGTGCTGCTGCTGCTCCTTGTCTTTCCTTGGAGTTTGGGAGCTGGGGGGAAGCTTGGTGATCAATCCGAGCGTGCAATTAGCTTCTTCACCTTGGCTAAATTCGATTTTATGTGAAGTACCTGGTGAGGGAAGTGTAATTCCTGGGATTCTTAAAGGTAAGACAGGCTTATGTGCCTCAAAGGATGGGGAAAAAAATATACTATAGTCTGTAAGTTACTGATAAAGCACACCAAAAATTCCTTTTATAGGTGATGATAAAGAGGAGGTAACAAATCTTGTACCTGTCTTGCCCACCACAGAGTGAAAACTGATACATTTCTTCTAAATCATAGCAAAGCCAAGGACAGGAACCAACTTTGAGAGGGTTAAATTTCATTTGGAGAGAGGGTTTTTTGGGTTAAAGACAAAACGTGATGGGCCATAGAAAAATATTTATGGTGTTGCTTCCTGCTAGTTTTTAGCATCCTAGGCTTTGATCCCGGCTCCTTCCACTAATCCTGGGGTTTTTTGCACAGGAAAATTAAGAGTATTTTTAAGATTTTTATGTATTTTGCTCTCTAAAAGGTAGTCTCCCAATATAATAGAAAGTTCTGTCACTTTGTGATGTGGAGAAGAAAATTTTCACAGTTACTCTTCTTCTTTCTCTGCAGTGCCATTAATAGCCATGAACTCCATTACAATCGTTCTCCTCCTGTTGTTTGGTTGAAGATACCTGTTGCGAAGTTCAAAGAAGCAAGTCGCTAACCACCACTGCTCTGAATTTTTGGGGATCCAGCACAGTTTAGCTGTCAATATGACATTCAACTTAAAATAATAAAGACATTATTTCTATTTATCCTATTTCCTAACGTTCACTCGTAGTTTCATTAAAAAGGGTACTGGGATCAATGCAACAATGCTGCAAATATATTGGACTATGTCGAGTTCTGTTGCTGCCTGTTAATAGCGTCGACTGTTAGAGTATGTATCATAACACATTGCAGTGATCATTGACAGGATGCGGTTTTTAAATGTCTCGTTACTCAGGGATGAATTTCCTTCAGTACACTTCCCAATTTATTTTTAAATTAAGAAAACCAGCAATGTTCATTTCAATTACTACCACAGTACTATTTAAGAGAATATGAATTAGGCCCTGAAAACATGTTATGTTATTTAAGTACATTTGTGATATTGAGGGAGATAAAATTAGCTGGATAAAGTCCTGATTCAGTTCACGGAAGTTGAATGTTCCTCGTTTGATGGAGACCAGGATTTTTCTCTTAGTGTTGGATAGACTTTTCAAATTGAGAATGTTTCATGCTAATGGTGGAGTAAGTTGAAAATAAATGCAATTGCTATGCAAAATCTAAAAAAGCTGTACCTAAAGCTGGGCAACTCTGTGTTAACTTAGACTTGCAGGTGATTTTAGCATTTGTTACTGTTCTGTCAAGGGTTATTGTAATTTTTAAAATGTGTGTTAAACTTCTGCGTGGTAATTAGCGTGTTGGAAGTGGGGAACTATTTGTATTCTTGACCTTCTTGGGAAATGTGGGAATCCTGTGCTCTTTTCAAATGCAATTCTTTGTTAAAAACTAGTGAATTTGCAGCCACTTCTATTACTGCTGCTTCTTCCCGCACCCTCCATTTTCCTTGTTAAATTAACAGCTTATTGAAATTGAAGGTATGGCTATGATCTTGCAGTTCTGTCGCAGAGAATATTGCTAATTGCTCTGGTACAGATCTTGCCTCAATTAAGACTGCTGGGTTAGGTCTGATGTTATGTAACAAGCCTAAACTGAAGGCGGCTGATTCTCATGTACCTTTTTAGAAAAGTTAGGAGTCTCACGTCTGTTCCTCTGCTGAAATGGTTTAGCTTCTTTTTAAAGTGGGGAAGGCCAAAGGAAACTTGGCAGCTTCATTATTTTAAACCAGCTTAGTTTATCATCTCTTCTTCCGATGTCTTGATGACTAAAACATACACTGTTGTATACAAAGTTATCTGTAAAATGTGTAAATGAACATACTCATCTTCAGTTGCAGTGTTTTGCAGAGTATATCCAGGAGGAGACTTTTATGTTTTTTCCTTTTTTTTTTAGTGAAAACTTGTAAATAAATTTTGCATTTCTAAGTTAAGCACTCTCTTTTGTAACTCACTCTATATCTGTGCACAGTGAGAGTACCACAGAACTTGGCTTCATCCTGTTCCAGATGCTACTGTTTTTACATGAAATACTTTTTTCTCCTCCCTGTGGCACTTGCGAGTATGGTATCTCTGCTGCAAAGCTGTATTTTGGTTTATGTAGCAAACCTAATGAGCCATGGAAACATTGGCCAGAGGCAGAATAGGGTCATGCTAGCCTTTAAATTCTAAAGCAGGTAGATCTATTGTAAAGTATTCCTTGTAATAAACTTTGTGTAATTCAGAGGTGACAAGGGGTACAGTCTGGATCAGTTATTTTCATATATCTGTCTTTCATGGAAACAGGAGAGGATGTACGTGGAACAGATAAAACATGGAAGGTGTGTAGGCCTTTTTGTAAAAAAATTGTAAAAAAAAGCAGTGGTAGATGTTTCTTTTGCTGAGGCATTCGGTTGAAGGACTGAATGATCGGAAGCATGGCTTGCGTAGCATTTCCTTGTATGTACTGACTGTTAAAACCCTAGGTCTTACTAAAAAGCCAGTACTAAAGATTACAAGCAGCAGCTCTAAAAATGTGTGAAAAGTGATTTCACACATTCACTCACCATTCCAGGAGTTGTGGATGCATCACCTGAGTCTTTGCTGGGACCGAAGTCCCTTCACAGTGGGTGACTCCAGAGAGCCCATGGGTGCCCCTGTTGACTCCAGGCTTGACCCGAGGTATCCTGCAATAGATTCTCGGGCGTGGGATTTAGTAAAAATAAATAATTTAATTGAAACGCACAGCAGCAGGGTCAGCTCGAGCTGGGTGCATCTGGAAAGGGACCCTGAACAAATAAACCTCTGGGCAATTATGCCCTTGTGATCTATATACCCGCCCCTCAAGTGTTCTTCGTGTACCTTCCAGTCCAAAGATGGGTTTTGGTCTAGAGTCTGCTAACACCTTATTGGATTCTTTCTCTGTGTCCAGGCAGGCCATTAACTGCTCGTATGTTGTTGATTTCCAGCCTCTACTGACGGTTGTAGCCTCACAGAATCACAGAATCACAGAATGTTAGGGATTGGAAGGGACCTCAAAAGATCATCTAGTCCAGTCCCCCTGCCAGAGCAGGAACACCTAGATCAGGTCACACAGGAACATGTCCAGGTGGGTTTTGAATGTCTCCAGAGAAGGAGACTCCACAACCTCTCTGGGCAGCCTGTGCCAGTGTTCTGTTACCCTCACTGTGAAGAAATTCTTCCTCACATTTATGTGGAACCTCCTATGTTCCAGCTTACACCCATTGCCCCTTGTCCTATCATTGGATGTCACTGAGAAGAGCCTGGCTCCATCCTCATGACACTCACCCTTTACATATTTATAAACATTAATGAGGTCACCCCTCAGTCTCCTCCAGGCTAAAGAGACCCAGCTCCTTCAGCCTTTCCTCAGAAGGGAGGTGTTCCACTCCCTTAATCATCTTTGTGGCTCTATGCTGGACTCTCTCAAGCAGTTCCCTGTCCTTCTTGAACTGGGGGGACCAGAACTGGACACAATACTCCAGATGTGGCCTCACCAAGGCAGAATAGAGGGGAAGGAGAACCTCTCTCGACCTACTAACCACTCCCTTTCTAATACACCCCAGGATGCCATTGGCCTTCTTGGCCACAAGAGCACATTGCTGGCTCATGGTCATCCTGCTGTCCACCAGGACCCCCAGGTCCTTTTCCCCTACACTGCTCTCCAGCAGGTCAGCCCCCAACCTGTACTGGTACATGGGGTTGTTCTTCCCCAGATGCAAAACTCTACACTTGCCCTTGTTGAATTTCATTAAGTTTTTTCCCGCCCAACTCTCCAGCCTATCAAGGTCTCGTTGAATGGCAGCACAACCCTCTGGTGTGTCAGCCACTCCTCCTAGTTTGGTGTCATCAGCAAACTTGCTGAGGATACATTCTGTACCCTCATCCAAGTCGTTGATGAAGATATTAAACAACACCGGTCCCAGTACCGACCCCTGAGGGACTCCACTAGTCACAGGCCTCCAACTAGACTCCGTCCCATTAACCACAACTCTCTGGCTTCTTCCCTTCAGCCAGTTCATAATCCACCTCACTACCTGATCACTAAACCCATACTTTATCAGCTTATCTACGAGGATGCTGTGGGAGACAGTGTCAAATGCTTTACTGAAATCAAGATAAACCACATCTACCGCTCTACCATCATCTATCCACCTAGTTATTTCCTCATAGAAGGCAATAAGGTTGGTCAAACATGACTTACCCTTGGTAAAACCACGTTGACTGCTCTTAATGACCCCCTCATCCTTGATATGCCTAGAGATAGTGCCAAGAACAAGCTGTTCCATCACCTTTCCAGGGATGGAGGTGAGGCTGACCCGTCAATAGTCACCTGGGTCCTCCTTCTTGCCCTTCTTATAGATTGGAGTGACATTTGCTCTCCTCCAGTCCTCAGGCACCTCTCCTGTTCTCCATGACTTACCGAAGATGATGGAGAGTGGCCTAGCAATGACCTCTGCCAGCTCCCTCAGCACCCTTGGGTGCATTCCATCTGGTCCCATTGATTTATGGATATCCAGATTGCTCAACTGATCCCTAACCCAATCCTCATCTACCAAGGCAAACTCCTCCTTTATCCTGACTTCTTCTGGGGCTACAGGGATCAGGGGCTCCTGGGGAAAGCCTGCAGGAGTAAAGACAGAGGCAAAGAAGGCATTCAGCACCTCTGCCTTCTTTATATCCTCTGTCTCTAGGGCACCCCCCTCATTCATCAGTAGGCCTATATTGCCTCTAGTGTTTGTTTTATTAGCTATGTATTTGAAAAAGCCCTTTCTATTGTCCTTGACCTGGCTTGCAAGGTTAAGTTCTAAGGAGGCCTTAGCTTTCCTAATTGCCTTTCTACATCCTCTGACAACTGTCCTATATTCCTCCCAAGTGACTAGCCCCTCTTTCCATGATCCATAAATTTTTTTTTTCCACCTAAGTTTGCCCAGCAGTTCCTTGTTTAACCATGATGGTCTCCTAGCTCCCTTACTTGATTTCATACCCATTGGGACGCTCTGATCCTGAGCTTGCAAGAAGTGGTCCTTGAATGTTGACCAACTATCTTGAGCCCCTTTACCATCTAGCACCCTGTCCCATGGGACTTCCCTTAACAATTGATTAAGGAGGCTAAAGTTGGCCCTGCGGAAGTCCAGGGTTCTGGTCTTGCTAGGTACTCTATTCCTCCCACACAGGATCCTGAACTCCACCATCTCATGATCACTGCAGCCAAGGCTGCCATCGACCATCACTGCTTCAACAAGACCCTCCTTGTTGGTAAGTACAAGATCCAGCAGCGCTCCTCTCCTAGTCGGCTTATCCACCTACCTTCTGCGCACCTGTGCTCACTGGCAGAACATGGGGAACTCAGAAGTCACAGACCTAGGGAGAAGTCTATTTGGAAATAATCAAAACTGTGTTATCAACATTTTTCTCGTACTGAAGGACCAAAAACAGGACTGTACCAGCTACTAGGAAAACTACTAAGAAAATTAACTCTGTTGTGGCCTAACGCTTAAGTAAATATGTTACTTACTCATGGTAAGTAATAAAGCCAAACTGCTAAATCACACAAATTGTAACCCTAAGTAATTTATTCTAACTAAAACTTACTTATTTAAGCTAAACAACTAGTATCTTTCAACACACCATCTTCCTGTCCTTTCAGAAAGGCTTAAGTTTCAATGCATGGCTTAGAGCACATGGGCAGATAATTTCAAAATCAGTTAGGCACATGCAGTAAATAGAAGCAGTGGTTCTGTGCATTAGGAATTCTGTATTTGAGGCAAAACTGGGACATGCTTTACCTGGCAAATGCAAAATTGTGATTCAAAGTCGGGCAGCAGCTGAAGATCAGGTCTCCCAGGTAATGAGCAGGGAAGAGGGCAAAAGGGTAGCCAGCAAACAGGCAGAGAAGAAAGGACTGCAGAGAGAATCGTCAAGAGACTAACTACACTGCTGCTGCTTCCTTGTGTGACTTTGAGCAGTTCTGCTGTGACTAAGTTTAAACAAGGCAAAGCACCTCAAACCTGGCAGGGGCTCGGGTTCTTCAGCAACAGGTAACATGTGAAAAAGTTTCCACCGGGCAAAGAGCTCTGCCTGCACAGTAGCGTGCGATCCAGTAGTCGCTTCAAACCACAAAGAGCATCATCACTCATACCCGGTGCAGAAATGACAATAATCAAAACATTTTAGAGATCAGGATGAGGACTAAGACTTTGCAGTCTGGGACAAGAGGTAATGGCCTCAATTTGTGCCAGGGGAGGTTCAGATTGGATATTAGGGAGAATTTCTTCACTGAAAGGGTTCTCAGGTGGAGTCCCCATCCCTGGAGGTATTTAAGAGTCGTGTTGACATAGTGCTCAGGGATATGGTGTAGTTGAGGACTGTCAGTGTTGGGTTAATGGTTGGACTCAATGATCTTCAAGGCCTTTTCCAACCAAAGCCATTCTGTGAATAATTGGCTCAGTTCTAGTAAGGATTTGTAAACAGAAAATGCTTTCACAGCAGTAGATTGCAGTGTGGTGGTACTGGTCGTGGCTGGGTGTATGGGGAAAATGAAGCTTGTAGGACACTTCAGAGAGTCTTCAGTGCAAATACAGACAGGAACAAGTGATCAGGAGATCTGTAGATCTGTAGATCTGCACTGTTAAAGGTTTTGTTTTGAAGGGCATGGGGACAGGTGAAGGGAAAGCTAAGAAGTTAATGGGTTTGTACACAAATAAATAAATATCAAACTCAGTTTAATTATCCTTGGCATCTCATGTTAGGTTGCAATGTTATGAATTTAGAATTGTACAACTTCTATACCTTATTTTTTTTTTTGATGTACCATCACAATATAAAACTCTGAATGTGTATCCTACTGATTTATTGATGTGCCCTCGTTTCTTATGAAGTCCTAACTGCAGACATCTTAAAATGCAATTGCATCTACCCATGTTTTCTGCATGTTGCCTCTCCTGCAGATGACCATGGCATGCTCCACTGGCATCACAGCCAGAAAGTGGTGTCCACAGACTGGGGCTTGCTACTGCCACAGGCAAAGCATAGTCCTTACAATTGTATCTTTCCAACAGAGCAGCTGTAGGAAGCTGATATTCAAAATATTACAGAATCACAGACTGGTGGGGTTGGAAGGGACCTCTGGAGATCATCCAGTCCAACCCCCCTGCCAGAGCAGGGTCACCAAGAGCAGGTCGCACAGGATGGTGTCCAGGTGGGTTTGCAATGTCTCCAGAGACAGAGACTCCACCAACTCTCTGGGCAGCCTGTGCCAGTGCTCTGTCACCCTCAGAGGAAAGAAGTTCCTACTCATGTTCAGGTGGAACTCCCGGTGTTCCAGTTTGCACCCATTACCCCCTGTCCTGTCACTGGGCACCGCTGAAAAGAGTCTGGCCCCATCCTCTTGACACCCGCCCTCTTAAGTATTTGTAAGCATTGATGAGATCCCCCCTCAGTCTTCTCTAGAGTAAAAAGCCCCAAGTCCCTCAGCTTTTCTTCATAAGGGGTGTTCTAGTCCCCTCATCATCTCCATACCCTCCGCTGGACTCTCTCCAGCAGTTCCCTGTCTCTCTGGAACTGGGGAGCCCAGAACTGCACACAGTTCTCCAGATGCGGCCTCACCAGGGCAGAGCAGATGGGGAGGAGAACCTCCCTCCACCTGCTGGCCACGAACGGCTTCAGCCGGGAAGCGCTCAGGAGCTGCCCCGCAAGCCGACCACAGGGCACCGCACGGCTGCTCCCGCTCCTTCGCACCCCCAGGGTGCAGCGCCCGCCCTCCGCCCCTCAGCACCGCCGCGGGCTGCCCGCCGCGCTGCCTGTCAGCCACCGCTGGAGCCCACACGGCGACACCGGCCCCTGAGGGTTGAGCACCGCCGCAGTTCCCTGCCTGGTCGCAGCTGCAGCTGCTGTGCCGGCAGCAGGAGAGCACCGGCGCTCGGCCGGGCAGCCCCGGCTCCGCGAGGGCCCCGCCGGGCGGAGCAGCGCAGCGGCGGGCAGTCCGCAGGGGCGGCGGCAGCCAGGTTAGTGTCGGGGAGGGCGCGCTGCCGCTGAGCTGTTCCCCCCTTCCTTCCGAGTGGGCCGGGCGCATTGCTCGGGTGCGAAACGGCGGGCGGAACCATCCGCGTCACGGGAAAGGGGAGCCCGCCCGAGCTCGGAGACTCCCCCTCCAGTGAATGGACCAGTCCACCTGACCATTGTCAACTGGCGGAAACAGGCGGTACCATCTCTCCGGCTGGGGGGGGTGTGGGGGAGATGAAGGTGTCTGTCCTCAAGGGCCTTGTGGGACAGGGGACCGGCCTCGGGGCTCCGCAGCGAGCAGGGAGGCACTCACTGCCCGCGCTCCTCAGGCGGCAATGGCGGGCCCCCAGTGGGCAATGGCGGGGCCCAGGGGAGGCTGCGTGGGCTCTCAGTGGGGCTGAGTGGGTCGCCCTGCAGCCTGGGGACCTGCTCCCCTCAGCACAGCCTGTCCCGGGCCTGGGCCCCTCTGCTGCCTTGTCCCGGGGCTCGCTGGTGGCGTCAGGGGCTCCTGCTTTGCTGCCTGGTGTGTGCTGTCAGCTGAGGGAAAGGCCTGGCCCTCGCTGGCAGCACCGCACAGGCCCTGAGGGTTGGCTTAGTGGTGGGGTCTGGGGGAGCAGAGGAACAGGAGGTGGGACAGGCTCTGCATGGGTAGCACAGGGCACCTTTGCCATGGAGAGCAGCCCCTCTGTGGCCCCAGTGCATCTGTGCCATTACAGACCTTCCTGCAAGGGGATGAGGCCTATTTCCCTATAGATTATGAGCACCTTTTTGTGTCCCTATATAGCATGTAGGTCCCTTAGACCACCAAAGACCAGGTGGGAGTTGAATTGGATGCTCCCTCGTGTCCTGACCAGCCTGAATTATCGCATGGCTTCATCCCATTGCTGTAGGTGTAACGCCAGCATGAAGGTGAGGTCCTCCTGATGTGTTGGGCTGCCATTAGGAAAACTGAGGTACTGAAGTTTATTAGGACTTTATTAGGACCCCACCTGGAGTACTCCATCCAGTTCTAGGGTCCCCAACACAAGAAGGACATGGAGCTGTTGGAGCAGGTCCAGAGGAGGCCATGAAGATGATCAGAGGGCTGGAGCACCTCTGCTATGGGGACAGGCTGAGAGTTGGCATTGTTGGAGAAGGCTCTGGGGAGACCTGGTAGCACCTTCCAGTATCTGAAGAGGCTGACAAGAAAGCTGGAGAGGGACTTTTTACAAGGGCATGGAGTGATAGGGCAAGGGGTAATGGCTTTAAACTGGAAGAAGGTAGATTTAGACTAGGTATTTTTAAGAAATTCTTGCCTGTGAGGGTGCTGAGGCACTGGCCCAGGTTGCCCAGAGAAGTCGTAGCTGCCCCTTCCCTGGAAGTGTTCAAGAACAGGTTAGAGGGGCTTTGAACAACCTGGTCTGGTGGGAGGTGTCCCTGCCATGGCAGGGGGGTTGGAATGAGATGAGCTTTGAGGTCCCTTCCAACCCAAACCATTCTATGATTCTATGACTTTCTTGCTAGGCTGTGAGCTTTATAATTAAAATGAGGCTCTGCATATATCTTCCATACTGCCTGAATAAATACATTGTGAATAGGGGGACTAGAATATCTTGTGAAGAAAGGCTGAGGGATTTGGGGCTTTTTAGTTGGGAGAAGACTGAGGGGAGAGCTCATCAATGCTTAGCAATACTCAAAGGGCAGGTGTCTGGAGGATGGGGCCAGTCTTTTCAGTGGTGCCCAGTGACAGGACAAGGGGCAATGGGCACAAACTGGAACATAGGAGGTTCCCTCTAAACGTGAGGAGGAACTTCTTTCCTTTGAGGGTGGCAGAGCACTGACACAGGCTGCCCAGAGAAGTGGTGGAGCCTCCATCTCTGGAGACATTCCAAACCCACCTGGACGTGATCCTGTGCGACCTGCTCTGGGTGATCCTGCTCTGGCGGGGATTGGACTGGATGATCTCCAGAGGTTCCTTCCAACCCCCAACATTGTGTGATTCTGTGAATAGGAAAACCAATGGAAATCTAGGTTAAAAGAGAAATTTTTAAAAAAATTCCCATTTCTGCTAAATTAGGATATTCTATCCCTGTCCTTAATGGTGCTGTCCATGTGGACATGGTGCAGTTACCATGCAGTCATGTGTCTTGGGCTAGAGAATTTATATAACAGCACCTTCTTCAGTCCTCTTTTTAACCTCCCTCAGAACTCAAAATTCCCTGTGCCAGAGTTGAAGTGCCCAAGGGAAAAGAGGGGTTTTGTCATGGACATAATGTGGAGTCATGCAAATCCCATTCTATTCAGGCATTTTGTCTGCACTAAGTATTTTACTCAGAGAAGATGTCTTAGAAACCTGGTTCCCTCTTTTCTCATGCAAGTTCTGGTGTCAGCTTTGTATCATAGTCACTTAACCTTGGCCTGTGTAGCAACAGACATACTATAAAATAAGCTTTTTTTTTTTTTTCTTATTTCAGGGAATCAGCAGGATTAATGAAAGTGGAATCTCAGATTTTTCTGAGTGTGTTTCTTGTACCTGAGGCATCAAATTCACATGATCTTGATCATGATAAAACTGTCCCCAAAGATAAAACTGTCCTGAGAGAAAATTAAATGTATTAAGGCAGGTTCTAATCATGGTGTTGAGTGGTCTGTGTATTTTTTAAAAGTACAGACATGTTACATCTCCTGTCTGTGACCAAACAATCTCAACATAAAATCAAGATGACTTGCTAGTGGTGACAGATCAGATAGTTGTTATTGTGTAACAAACAGAAGAAAATCTTCCATATTGGAGATTTGCTAAGGAGTAGCTCAGCAGACTTGTTTATGGAACAAAATACACCACTGCAGCACACATAAGGAGAAGTACTAGTTTCTGAAGGCAGCTTTTTAGTTAAGTGACTTGCACAGAACCTCACTGTTTTCTTCCCCAACACCTGTACCCTTTGAATGATGGCTTCTCTTTTGGGCTGAGTCTCCTGTACCTGTTTGTGTGACACAGAAGCTTGCTGTAGAAACACTGCTTGATTGTCCCCTTGGCAAGGGGAGGGTGTAACCCTTTGGGGTGCTGAATATTCTTGAGCCCTGAGAGCTTCCAGGCCAAGTGTGCAAAATCCGTGCTGGCATACAGGCAGTCAACCACTGAGTAACCGAAGAGTTAGAGCACCTGAGTTGTATTGTGGGCTGGATCACTCCTAGATCTTGCTTACAAAAATAAAATTAACAATATCTTACTTTTGCAGAGCATTTTGGGCTTTATAGTCAGAGCAGTGTATCATCGCTTAGTAGTATTATGTTTGTTTTCACTTGAACAGCGCCACTGGTGTCGGTGGGACTTGCCAAAATGTGTTTGCTGAGGCCTTGAACCAGCAATACCAGACCTAATGATCCTCTTCCCCACAATCTTAGTTGTTTAGAGAATTTTTTGACGTGCACAAATAAAGGCACTTAAAAAACAAATAGCACCTGATTTCCATATATAGAGTCTTTGGGAAAATACCACCCTATCAATTATGTATTTTTTTTAAACACTGCCTTTTATTTCTCTGTCTAAAGGGGCCCATTTAATACTGCGAGTAATGTTCTGAGTAATACTGGGCTTGGCACAAATGAGGCGCTTAACTGAGTTCCTTATTTTTATTATCCATTGTCTGCTAACCAGTTTTTTGTTGTTTCATTTATTTGCCTTTTCCCTAGGGAAGGAAGGATGGCAGCTCGGCGTGCGCTGAAAGCTGTCTTGGTGGATCTCAGTGGCACGCTTCACATTGAAGACTCAGCTGTGCCAGGCGCTCAGGAAGCTCTTAAAAGGCAAGCTACCTTTTTTTGATTTTCTCTGATAAGTTACCTCAGCGCTGTTTGCACAAAGATGCCTCTTTAAGTAAACAGCTCCAAAGCTTCTGCCTTGTTACACTGTTGCGGATAAGCAAATAGGTGGCCAAATTCTGCTTTTATTTACACCTGTATTGGTAACAAGAGAAATCAGCAAAGGGCCTAGATATGGAAAAGTTGCCATGTATCGTGTGAGCCCTGCAGCTTTCCTAAGTTGCTCTATAGCTATTTTCTTGATAAAAAAGACAATACTCGGAGTGTTTCCACTAATTTATATGGGACGGCAGCCTTAACCAAAGTGGGAAGTAGTTAAGTTAACCTGAATTACCCCATCTACACCAAAGTCACTTCAACTCTGCTGAAGCTCAGCACTTTGTTTAACTCAGGAACCTGACTGTATGTCTGAGCCCTTAGGCCTGTGGTGAGTTAAAGTGGAATAACAGAGAAAATAACTTGGCCTCGTCAGCAAGGCATTCTTTGCCTAGTTCCCATTTCATTCGGTCTTTCTGCCAAAGCTTTGCTTCGTTACTTTTAAAGTTTCTCTGCTAGGTAAACAACCTCAGTCATTTTTTAGTTTGAGAAACATTTGATAATATAGCCTATCTTTTGTAGGAATTTCAACACGTTAATAAACAGGACAATGGAGTACGTCTTTCTCTTCTGATGAAAAGGTGCCTAGAGAAACTGAGGCACAGTAAAGTGACTCAATCTGTCCAAGTCAGTGGCAAAATAGGATACACAACCCCAGGGATCTTTGTATTGTGTTATGACACTGTTTTCTTGGAGAAGACATATTGCAATGGAGGAATAAAACCATAAAGTGATATATGCTAATGTGATGAGTGAGGGAGGACAGCTTAAGATGCTGGAACAGTAAAGAATTGATCAGAGGAGAGGAATAGGGTTGAATTAAGGATGAGACGTTTTTACTGGAGTTGTATTGGCTGCTTAGATTTTTAGACTGTTGTTCAGAGGAGAAGTTCACAGAGGGATTAGGAAACTGCATTTCTCTTCACAAACAATTTTGTGGAAATAATTATTTCCTAAAAGTGTAAAAATTGCAAGGAAGTAAAAACTGCTAAAGTATTGGGTACTCATTCACTGCCAGTTTGTTCACTGCAGTTTTGTCTTCTCCTCCTGCTTGATCCCTGCTGAGCCATGTTCATGCAGGCCCTGTGCTGACTTTGGCAAGGGAAGGTGTTAGAGAAGGGGTAAGGTGCAGAGAGAGTCTGGTGCTGTTTTGCAGCTTCAACCTGGTGTCGCAGGTATGGAGAGCAGGCGTCATTTCACTGCAACGAACAGCCAGGTCTTTTTCTTAGAGGCTCAAAGAAAAGATTTTCTCATGCTTTTTTCTGCTAATCCATGTCATTGTCCTTCCTAAAGAGAAGCTGACATGATTGGCATGCAGCTTGCATAGGGAAAAAATGGAACGATTCTATTTTTTAGGGTTAATTCTCAGTATTGAGGTCTATAGGAAGAAAAAACTAAAGAATTATTTCATTAGTAACCAGGGAACTTATTTACCAGTTCATACTTGTCAAGGGTCAGTGTATCTGACAAACAAGAGGAAGAAGTGGCAGGTGCAAACAAGTCTTCAGCGCTAACCAACTTTATTCTGATGTCCTCTGTGCAGTCCTGATGCTGGTGTTTGTTTCTATAGCAACAAACACAAAGTGACGGTAGGGAATAATTAAAGGGAGCACCGCTGAAATTGCCACTTAAAATTATTTGTTTGCTTGGTAGCATGTATTGTCAGTGTAGGGCAATAATGTGGTTATATGTGATGGTGTTCCTCAGTAAAGGGTGAAATGTCTGTAAAAGCTGACATAAAATTGCCACATAGGTAACATGGGCTCCTAGAGCATCCTGCAGCTCTGAATGAGCCACAGGTCCTGTGAAATTCACCCGGCATGTGGAGTTCAATATATTAATTTAGCAACAATTCCTTTGTTTATTTATTTTGGTTCAGGATGCTGTTGATCCAGGATGTAGAGCTTGTTTATTTATTACCTAGTTTGAGTTTAAAGGCTTTTCACACTTCTTACTGTTGGTCATAAATGTGTTAGTTACTACTGTGGAGTTTGGAATCACCATTTTCCTCTTGACTTTTCCTGACAGAAGCAAAGCAGGGGAGATTTGATCTCATTCTGGGTAGCTGTAATTCTTGCCATCTGTTTCACATTGCCTGTCAGTCCACAGATGTTAACAACATCATGGTTCTTCTGTGGCGCCAGTACTCTGGGATGTATATGGTCTTTTCATCTGCAGCCTTTAGGGAAACAGTCTTTTTTCAGTCCCAAAGAGACTTAGATAAAGGATGCCTTGGTCCATTTGCTTTTGCTTTTCATCCGTCAGGCTGCGCAGCTCTCCAGTCACCATTCGATTTGTGACGAACACAACAAAGGAGTGCAAGAGAGACCTGCTGGAGAGGCTGACGAAGCTGGGATTTGACATTGCAGAAAACGAGATCTTCACATCTCTGACAGCAGCCAGAAATCTTCTGGAGCAGAAGCAGGTGCGACCTCTCCTCCTTGTGGATGATAAGGCCCTGCCAGATTTCACAGGTGAGGTGGTCAGAAAATGGCATGCGGGAAGTTACTGAACAACTAAGGAAATAAAGTACTCTCCGTTTTGTAGATTGACAATCATATGTGTACCACTAGCCATGAATGATGAAGCCTGAAATGTGAAACTCTCCAGAGTTGTAAAGGTCCTTTCTTCTTTTTAAACTAACATTAAACGGTCTCAAGTCATAGCTTCTTGAATAGTAGTGGAAATGGCAGCCAAAGCCTTCACATACTCAGGAATTCAGGTAAAACTCAATATTTTTAATTAATTTCCCATGTAAAAAATAGTAATACTTACCACTAGATCATTGGAGATGTATTACATCTACGAGTGCTGGTCTGTTTTATAGCAAAGATGCATCAGTTTGTTGAAATCAGGTTTCCCTCAGCTGTTGCACAGAGGTTTTGCTCATAAAGAGCTGAAAAGCCTGTGTGTAGGCACACACAGGAAGCTATTTATCTCTTAATAGATTATTATTAAATGTAAAATCTCCAGGTAGTTATTGTTGCTTATCTTATGTTGAATATCGCCTTAATTGGTAACAGAAGGTTCATCGCCCTGACTTCTCTAGATTGTCATCTCTAAAGACCTGGTTAAAAGTTGCTTTACTTTCACAGAATCACAGAATCACCTAGGTTGGAAAAGACCTTTAAGATCATCAGTCCAACCATTAACCTAACTGTTAATCTCACACCTTTCAGAAGTTCCCATTTCTCTCCCTCAACAATAAGGGGAGTAGAAGATGATATATTCTAACTTGGACATGTCTGGCAGGTACTTGAAGCTCGGACAGTTAGCCCTTGACTTAACCACGTTGTTGTTTCAAGAGTAGTGAAGATCCCCACATTTACTCAACATTGAAAACCGTATATTGTATATTCAGTCTTTCATTTAAAAAGGCAGCAAAAATGTGGATGGCTTGCCACTGCTTCCTGCCCCTTGCCTTATGAGCTGAAATCCTCACGGCTGCGTAATTTAAGTAGGTTCTAATCTTGCTGGGAGCTAGACATTTCCTCATAAATTTTAGTGCTATAGTCTAGTCAATAATCTTCAGGAAGATAAGTGTTCAGGAGAAAAGCCTCTGTGGGCTCCGAGAGCAGGGAAACCTGCTAATCTGTTCTACCTCATGTCGTATCCAGAGAAATATGCCCCTGGCAATATTCTGTATTTGTGTATCTCAGGAATGCTTTGTTGGGTCAGAAACACCAGAGACAGCAGCTATTTAACTGAAGGTAGTTATATGAGTGTAATCTCCATGTATTGGATCATTCCATCAGTTTTACAGTAGCTGACACTAATTTTGTAGAAGATGGCAAAGACAGAGATACCAGCAGAGTACATTGGTGGCATTATCTGTGTTGCTTGGGTCTGGAATGGATTGTTTTGTTTCTTTTTGCTACAAGCGGTTTGGCTCATATTCTATCAGTACTGCTCTTGAAACATTTAAGTACAATGGGCAATGCTTTAAATTCCTGTTAATGGCTGCTATTGAACTATTCCTGGCTAATCTCTCTGTAAAGTTAGATGAATGTCATCCATTCTTGATTAAAGGACCCAGATGCTTTTGGGTGGTATCACAAATCCACATGGCACCTGAATGTACATTTTGCTCTCTGAGCTAACTGAAGGAGATGCAGCAGGAGACATCAGCCAGCAGGCTGTGAGACCCAGGAGCTCTAGCTGTCCCAGTAAAGGTGTAGAGGATGTGCTGTGTGAAGGCAGAGCAATAATCCCAGCAAGTACAGGGTGCAGGTGATACTTGACCTGTCCTAAATAAAACTCTCTGGTACTCCTGTTTGTCCTGCAGATGCTGCTCTGCTTCCATTGCTGGTTCTGTTCAGAGGTGGCACTGCCATGTAAAAACAGTCATGCTCCTCCACAGCAATGCAGGACAAAGGAGGTGCAAGCTGTTCTCGAGGGGACTAATCCACATTAAAAAAAAGACCTTCCAAAAGAGCCCAAACTAATCTAGTGTCACAGCTTCTAGGTCATGCTGCAATCTTTGCTGTCATAACCAGACTGATATGTAGAACAACAGTCAGGCTATACCCTTAGTGGAGTTTTCTGTGACTAGAGGGAATAGAAAAACTGGATGGAATGCACTAGTCTTCCTGCTTTACTGTCTTACAAAGCAGATGAATGTGTAGAAAGAGATTCTCACGTAACAGAAAGTCATTCAGTTAAAAAAGTGATTTCTGTGGTCTGCTGCATTTCAATGGAGGCAGTGAGAATCACTGTTCAGCAGTCGCTGTTAAGACTGTCCAGTGTGCATTGTGAAGGATGGCAAGAGTCTGGATAGATCGACACCTTTTCCACAGATGAGTTCTGCATTTCTGAAAGACATAAAACTAGTATGTATGGTGTGTCTGTGTCAGAAAACGCTAATTTTTGCTGTAAAGTGATTCATTGTACTTGTTGACCGCGTACTGCTACGTATGAATAAAATTCTGTTCACTCAGAGTCATGTTTTGGTTTTGCAGGGATAGCCACTGATGACCCTAATGCAGTGGTGGTAGGACTGGCTCCTGAGCACTTTCACTATGAGATGATGAACAGAGCATTCCGGTAAGTCAGCCCCTCTTTGTGGCTTTTTGAGTGGTGACTGTCTTGTGCTGGGCTCTCTACCCCTACATGTGCAAGGAAATCCTTCTCTTCTGGGGAAGAGGATGGTAGCAATATTGCTGTGATGTACCATGATTATGGTATCTTCCTCCGTGTCTGAGGGCAGTCCACTAACCATGGTAGATCTGGGGCCTTAACCATGAACTTCAGACAGTCCAGCCCTGGTTTTCGTCGCTTTCAGTCTGTAAATAAACTACAGGGCTACAGTCACGGTTGTCATTGAGGTGAGAAAGTTAGCAGAGTTTCACGAGGAAATACACAAAATCCAAGGATGTTGGGAAGTATTTGGGAGACAGCTTCTATGTTCAAACCTCAGCCTTCGGAGCCAAAATACAATATGGAAGGAAATCCAGTATTTAGGACAGATTATTCCTTATCTACCTAATGCAGGGTATCTAGCAATATCTTCTGAAGTGTCTTGTGTTCAGGAGTGGCCAGCACAATACGCTGGGCTAAGTGAACTATGGATCTGATCCAGTCTGTTTTATTTCTGAAGCTGTTTGTTTTGTCTGTGGATTAAGGAGTAAATCAGATCAAATTTATCTATGACTATACATGAGCAAGGATGCGGTAGTGTGTGCAGAGGTGCACAGCCATTTGTCCTTCTCTCTAGCTCAGCGTAGCACTCAATTTTAACTTGAAAAAGCTTGAAGAGACTTGAATGTGAGTCTGTGGCTGAGTTTAGCCCCAGTGATGTGCCTTTTGTCTGTTGTGAAATGCACAGAGAAGTGAGTTTGAACATCCCACCTCCCTTGCCACCCAACAGAGCCTGCTGTGCCTCCGTTTCATTTCGCTGGGAGCTCTCTGAGCCCGCTGTCCTTCAGCAGCGGTTTAGGCCAAGCTGGTCAGCCTGGCCTTATAACAGCGGAGAGGAGCACCCACCTGCACAGCCCATCCCTGCTGCAGGAGTGCTAACCCCTGCGAGCAGCTGGTAACCAACTTCAGTGCTGTCTCAGAGCTCAAGAGGACATCTGGTAACACCCTGGATAACTCCCTGCTGTGCTGTGATACATGTGATGAGTCCTTTCCACTCTTTGCTCACAGAATGATGGCTACCATACAATTTTTCACCTTGGAATATGAAATGAACTGATCTCAGGCACCTTAATTTATCTTTATAACCACTAAAACTGAAAAGGGAGTATCAGTTACTGCTCACCAGTACCTTACAGAGGCTTCTTGGAGTAGGAAGTTAATGCTGTCCTTATGTGCATGCCAATTCTATGTCATATGAACACGTATTGACCCAAACTTGACTCTCTGGCAGCCTCATTAGTGCATGTTGCCAGTGACATCGATTTGAGAGTTTTACAGCGCACTCACAAATGGACTCTTGATTTCATGACTGCATGAACTTAACCCATCCAGTGCTTACATTGTTTTATTTATTGATATTTCTGTCACGAATATATTAGCTGTTAAATGATAGTCATTAGCTGCCTCAGGCTAGAGACTGGGACACTTAAAACAAGAAACCAGTCATCGCATTCAGAGTCCCCGAGGGCCCCAGGCTTCCCCAGGTCAGCATACACAGGAAAGCCTGCAGAACTGACCCTGGAGAGGTGGGCAAAGTTGTCCCAGGCTGGATTCGGGCATTTTGCATTAAACACAGGACTGGAGGCTAGCTCTGGCAATGGAAGGAAGGTGCTGGCTACGAGAGATGTATTCAGGGGGTAGCAAGGAGTGCATGCTGCCTGGGCATCCTTTATCCAGAGTGGTCTGGGTGGTGCTGCTGAGGGCTGAGCGAGGCGGAGTCCTTCAGCTCACTTTGCCTCGTGCAGACACATTCCCAGCCGTTCGACTGACTTGTGTGCCTGGAGGAAGATTTCATTCTCTGAATCTGTTCTGGATTTACCTGATGTTTTCCTGGTCCTGTTTTTTCAGGCTGGGCAGTGGCCAGTAGCGAATATTTTCATTAGACCAAACAAAACTAACATCAGCAAAACAGTTTATCCCCAATAGAGAACTGGGGGAAAGACCAAGAACCCATCAGTGAGATGTTAATGATCAGACAGAGCCCATCCTCAGGCCACTGCCCAGCCTGAGAGCACTGCTGTGTTCTCAGGCCAGACAAGGAGATTAAGGCTGTGGCCATCAAACTGCTACCTACAGCCTCTGCCTGTGGTTAATGTATTTTAAAGTATTTGCATGGGGAAATCAGATGGGTTCTAATGTTGGGATGTTTGCCATGGTGAAAAGCGAGGCTGCTTAGAGTAGTGGACCTGATTGCATGAGAGATGTAGATAGGATTTAAAAAGAGTTACCTAATATCTTCAAGATAATAAGTTCTTTATTTGGGGGATTTGTTTTATTAGCTGTTTCTAGGGAAAAGAAAGGAATCACAGAATAGCCTTGGTTGGAAAAGACCTCTGAGATCATCCAGTCCAACCGTTAACCCAGCACTGCCCAGTCACCACTACCCCATGTCCCTCAGCGCCACATCTACACGGCTCTGAAATCCCTTCAGGGATGGGGACTCCCCCACTGTCCTGGGCAGCCTGTGCCAGTGCTAGGGAACCCTTTCCGTGAAGAAATGTTTCCCAATATCCAATCTAAACCTCCCCTGGCACAACTTGAGGCCATTACCCCTTGTCCCATCACTAGTTACTTAGGAACTTTAACTCTCCAAATGAATGCTAGTTTGCATTAGGATTCGGGGCTTCATGAAAGTCAATGTCATCAATTTAAAGGCCAGTACAGGCCTTCAGCTGTAAATATATTTGTTTAAATATATAATTACTGTACTTTTTTCTTTATTCATTAGGTTGATTTTGCATGGTGCTCCTCTTATAGCCATACATAAAGCCAGATACTTCAAGAAAAAAGATGGCTTGGCTCTGGGACCTGGACCTTTTGTAGCTGGACTGGAATACGCAACGGATACCAAAGCGACAGTGGTGGGGAAGCCAGAGAAAACCTTCTTCCTAGAAGCTTTGCGGGGGACTGAGTGTGCCCCAGAGGAGGCTGTCATGATTGGCGATGTACGTGGGGACCAAATACCTTATCACCTGCCTGATAACGTAGTGTTCATCTCCACGGTGTGTCGTGCCAACCAAATGCCATGAACTGATGTTTCTAAAAGCGCTGGGATTTAACGAGGGGTGAAAAATTGAACCATCAAAGCTTGCAGGATTTAATGTGTAGTCCATGGGGTTAGTTCTCTTACTTCAGATACTATTTGATCAGGCAAAAAACAGGTAGTAAATAATTTCTGTGGCTCTTTGTGTAACAGCTAAAAGATTTGACTCGGTGTAGCTGCTTTTAAGTAGCTGGTTAGTGATGTGCACGGCAGAGAACATCATGAAAAACTTGTTAACAAATGGTGTCTGTGAGCACTAACCAGCTGATCTCCTGTTCTGTCCCAGGACTGCAGGGATGATGTTGGTGGCGCCCAGAATGCGGGCATGCGTGGGATTTTGGTGAGGACTGGTAAGTCTCCATGGAGCGGTCATTTTGGGAGGCAGTGGTGCGTTCAGTGATCTGGCCCTGGGTGCTGGCAGCCCCCGTGCCCAAAGTGAATGTACCCTCTGTGCCCTGGGTCAACAACGGTCAACAACAGGGCTGGAGCGCAGAGCCCAAACCGATAGCAGGATGATATGAAGTAATTGATGGGGGTTGATTCAGGGGAAAAAAAGATACCTAAAGGCACTGGGTAAACGCATCTTTTTATTAATCTGTTACAGGTAAATACCGACCTGCAGACGAAGACAGAATCAATCCTGCTCCTTACTTAACCTGTGAGAGTTTCCCAGAGGCAGTGGAACATATCCTGGAGCGTCTGCTATGAGAAAGGGAATAGTTAGTTTGAAGAAACATCTGTTTCACATAATTTTCTTTACTCTTGCTTCAAAATTAATGTCACAGGATCAGTGCATGCATTGCATCAGAAACCTAGCCGTGAGCTCCTCCCACTCGCGCTGTGCAAGGGCAGAGGATCGGTGTGGGCCCTGGCACAGCCCCTTTCCTGTAGTAGTTTCATGAGGATGTGAGTAGGGACCGCAGTAGGTGAGACAGAAAGGCAACAGTCAGCACAGCTGCTTTCCTGAAGAACATAGGGATCATGGCAGAGAGTTCCGTTTATTTTCAGTTTTCAAGAAATACCTGATGAAGAGCGCTGCCTGGTGTCACCTTCTTCTGCTGAATAAGACTTCTGGAAATAAGTAAACAAACCCCAAAGGCTAGCAGAGCCTTAGTCAGCCTGTAGTGATTTCACCGGGTACGATCCCATGCTGCTCTAATTTAAAGGTCGAGATTACGCACATTTAGAAGTGACTTTTAAATTAAAATGCCACCGTTGTTTAGTAATAACTACTGTTGATATCTTTCCTCTCATTAGAACAGACCCTGTTTTTGTTTTTCAGATTTTACGTAAAATTAAAACTGTCAGCATTTTACAGATGTTTTAATTAGATGCTGTTATTAAAAAGAATAGTACAGAAACAAAAATCTGGTATTAAATGCCTTCAAGACTGTGAATTTTTGAAATTAGACTTCAGCAGGGTCCTATTAATGCTACAGTTGCAAAATTTCACTATTGTTGGGGGTTTTTTTTGTTTCTTTTTAATGTTAGGGAAAAATCCTTCACAAGCCATGGGGACAGATTCCAGTTTTTACACAGTTGGGTTAGCAGAGCTGTAAAATGAAATTTAATTCTGTAGTACGCAGTGCTGTTCCTATGCGCCAAATCCCCCAATATGAACCAACTCTGTAATGATGGTAAATAGCTTTTCTGGTCCATTTGCAAACTGTAATAATCAAAGTCATTTACAGTTGTTTTACAGTGCTCCTGAGTGTTAAATTATTAGATTGTAATTATACATTACCTTATTGAACATACAGTTTTGTGTTAATGAGCCATGCTTGTTCTTGTTAAGAAAAATCACTATGAGGAATGAATGGGAAGCTCTCCTCACGTGGAAAATTGTCTGTCTCCAGTCTCACCTGGTGGGCAGTTACCTACATTCGGATTTAATCCCTGTCCAAGACAGAGTGTGTGGACAGAGCAGACTTGGCAGAAACAGAAGAAACAATAAACCCCCCAGGAACAAAAGCTGTCTTTAGATACTGTTTGTGTGCCCTCATAAATTGTAACCTACAGTTTTGAATAAATTCACACAGCTAGTGTTTGTGCCAACAATTGTGAACCTGTGTTGGTTTCTACTTGGCATATGTCAGGGAGGTCTTCGGCCCATAGTCAGAGTCAGATTTCACAAGGAGAGAGATCTATAAGCAAACTCCTGTGAAGATATTTCCCATGAAGACTTCTGATAACGTGACTGGTTCTGGAACAAAAAAGAGACTTCAGAGGTCCTGGAGCGTGCTGGAAAGCAGGCAAGACCGAGGTACTTAGAAAAATACAAGCCCATGCAAGGAAAGCTGCAAAGAGGGAAGTAAGAGGAGGGCAGCAGTGAGACCCAAGAGCTGGAAACCATGACTGATGAGAATTTCTAATTAAAAGATTAAAGGACATGTGGCAGTCCTGACTGGTTACCTGGACATGTTTCTAAGCAGAAAAGTGTCCAACTTGGCCAGTATTTACCACTAGAAAGACTGCGTTTTATGGCTGGCTGGAAACCACTGGGTAACCACCAATCCAGTTTCTAGTTAGATTAGCCTAAATCTGCTGATTTTCTACAATGCCTCCAAGATCCTCTAATTCCTTGCGTTTTCCACCTTGGAAATACCCCAGATAGACTGGGAAGCAATACATTTGGCACATCAAGGCTTTGATCTCAGCTGAAAAAGACGACAAACTAACCAAATCTACAGGTTATTGCTAAGCTGCTGAATTTCATTAAAAAGGGTGCAGGTCTGTGCTGGTAAAGGTACGCTGATTGTGGTGCTTTAGTCTCAGAAAGGGAGATGAATTGTCTGACTATTCCTAACAAGCTTTCTGATCCTGTTTCTCTACTCCAAACTTGTAAACAACTGTCATGAATAAAGACTGAGAAGCAAGCAATCTTTTAAGTCTTTATTAATAAAATTAAGGCTGGGGTCTTTGTTACATAGGAGCTGCCGTTACGCTAATTCCACGAGGAATGGATTGTGAACTGGCTGAAGGGAAGAAGCCAGAGAGTTGTGGTTAATGGGACGGAGTCTAGTTGGAGGCCTGTGACTAGTGGAGTCCCTCAGGGGTCGGTACTGGGACCGGTGTTGTTCAAGATCTTCATCAACAACCTGGATGAGGGTACAGAATGTATCCTCAGCAAGTTTGCTGATGACACCAAACTAGGAGGAGCGGCTGACACACCAGAGGGTTGTGCTGCCATTCAACGAGACCTCGACAGGCTGGAGAGTTGGGCAGGGAAAAACTTAATGAAATTCAACAAGGGCAAGTGTAGAGTTTTGCATCTGGGGAAGAACAACCCCATGTGCCAGTACAGGTTGGGGGCTGACCTGCTGGAGAGCAGTGTAGGAGAAAGGGACCTGGGGGTCCTGGTGGACAGCAGGATGACCATGAGCCAGCAATGTGCCCTTGTGGCCAAGAAGGCCAATGGCATCCTGGGGTGTATTAGAAAGGGTGTGGTTAGTAGGTCAAGAGAGGTTCTCCTTCCCCTCTATTCTGCCTTGGTGAGGCCACATCTGGAGTATTGTGTCCAGTTCTGGTCCCCCCAGTTCAAGGACAGGGAACTGCTTGAGAGAGTCCAGTGCAGAGCCACAAAGATGATTAAGGGAGTGGAACATCTCCCTTATGAGGAAAGGCTGAAGGAGCTGGGTCTCTTTAGCCTGGAGGAGACTGAGGGGTGACCTCATTAATATTTATAAATATGTAAAGGGTGAGTGTCATGAGGATGGAGCCAGGCTCTTCTCAGTGACATCCAATGATAGGACAAGGGGCAGTGGGTGCAAGCTGGAACATAGGAGGTTCCACATAAATGTGAGGAAGAATTTCTTCACAGTGAGGGTAACAGAACACTGGAACAGGCTGCCCAGAGAGGCTGTGGAGTCTCCTTCTCTGGAGACATTCAAAACCCACCTGGATATGTTCCTGTGTGACCTGATCTAGGTATTCCTGCTCTGGCAGGGGGATTGGACTAGATGATCTTTTGGGGTCCCTTCCAATCCCTAACATTCTGTGATTCTGTGAATGTTTGTGGAACGGTCATTGAAAGTGGCTAATAAAAAATAAGCAAACAACTGCCCTCATTAAATTTTGAAATTGAAGACATTTCTCACTGGAAACTCTTTCCTGGAAACAACAGCACCCCCCTCCCCATCACCATTCAATCCTTTGGAGGCAATGCTGTTTTGGATAGAAAAAGTCTGGGAAGTTTTCAATCTTTCTGGGTTTTTTCTTTTCAAACTGACTCAAATTCTCTCTGCCAAGCTGTGTACTTCTGGCTTAGATTCTTTGCTGATGGCTTAGTGTGGGCGATCACATCCAAGAAGTCTACTGTTGTGATCATGTCTAACCGGATCTTGGGTAAGTTACTGTTGCCTAAGGAGAAGAGAATGGATTAAATACTGTTATTATTATTACCAAAAGACATTCGTTCATGTCCCTGCCTAATGCAACACTTCATATGTGAAAATAACAGAATAAACCTAGTGAGATAAAGGAAAATATTGTATTTGTGGAGATACTTAGAGCTTTAAAAAAGGCCCAATTTTCAGAATTGTTAGCTTAGGTAGAAGTTTTAGAAATTTACAATTTAAAACTTTTCTAAGCAGGTAACAGAGCTCCACCTGCTGGGGCTAACATTAAAATTTCTAGAGTTAGAGCAGTAGATCAGCATTTCCCAGATGGGATTCTCTACTCAGAGCTGTGGTACCTGGCTTGTGATTTTCAAGAGCATCGAAAACTTTCCTCACTGGCCTCATGGCTGCTTCCTTGCAAGCGAGTTTAATGTCTGAGCCGGAGTACCCCTCTGTTTCCTGTGACAGGATCAGAATGATACATTACAGCTTACAGATCAGAATGGTATTTACAAGCATATATATTTGTGTAAAGTATTTGTCAAGTCTATTCCTGTCTGAAATATATACACACATACACACACATATGTATTTTTATGTGTAACCTCCCCTCAATATGTTGATTGTTCTTGTTCTGAAAGCCCACAGTTTGTTGTAGCAGCAAGGAAAATCCTGGGCATTTTATTTCTAAAGGGCAGTTTTCCATAGGTCAAACAAAACTCACCTTTCTGTGTCTATTTCCAGCTTTCCTGTTAATAAAATAACTGTATTTTCTTATTAACATCTGTGAAGGAAAACCTGAGCAGTATCATCTCTGTGAACAGACATAAAAAAGGGCCAACTGGGTTAGCTGTGAAATATTTTCAAAGAATTGATAATGTGACAAAGGGATAAATGAAGAAAGCCTGGGTATAGAGTGCATCTTCTCACTGTCTAAATGCTCTTTTCGCACACAGCAGTGAAGCTGTGACAAACCTTGCCTACACAATTAACTGTTCATCACCCTGGTGAATTGGAAGTGCTCCCAGCCTGGTGAGAAGAGTGATAAAATACGCTGTTGCTGCAAGTCTCCCTGTATTTAAGGCTGAAAAGTTGGCCCAGCAGAGAAGATCAGAATACACCCTTTTGCAAGCAGAGCTGTGTGATTTCCATGGCCGGGTATGTGCCTGTGAAATGCTCAGCCCCGTGTCTCACTGGTCTCCTTTGGCTGGAGCCTTGCACTGAGCAGAGGTCCTTCCCCCAGCTCTGTGTGTCACAATTGCTGCCCCAACCCTCTGCTTCAGACCTCTGCCACGATGTAATGCCACCGCTGTTGGTGATCTGTGTCACTCCTGCTTACCATGCCCACCCTGAAAGATCTCAGGCACTGAGTGGGTATTGTCCCCGGTGCAGTGTTGTCTCACCTGGCCCAGCAAGCTGTAGTCAAGATCCGTTCTCAGCTCCACTCCTCCACTGTTGCTCAGAGGGGGCAGCCAGTGCTGGATCATCACTTGCCGTGCCTCTTTACTTGGGAGGTCAACCAAAATCCTCTTCTCCAACCGCCGCAGCATGGCAGAATCTAACTCCCTGCAAGCAGAGGAGGAGACAAATTGTCTTGTTGCTGAGACATGGTGTTGGCAGCAACCTCGCTGCAGAGACTGACATTTTTGAACCCCACCTGTAAGTCTGTCAACCTAGTTTTGAATTAAAAAAAAGGATTAATTATTCAGTGTATTCCTGATCAGTGTGTCACCAATACTGTGGCTTGTGATAGTGAGGCTTCATAATAATAATCAGAAGCTGTAGTTATCTTCCCTGACTCTGGTACTCATCTGCAGCATGTCTCATCAGTAACAACCTCTCCCTTTCTCCCTTTGCTGTTAAGGAGACACTACAAATTGTCTGTCTGTCAGGACTAATTAATTGCTATTTTGCAAGGGACACTTAGGAGGTATAAAATAAAGACTGAAGGTCTTGGATGTGGGGGCCATGTTCATGGCAGAACAAGACATCGATCTGAGACTGCTCCTGCAATACAAATTATAAATAATACAGCCACAAAGGAAACTGTCCTTATAAAAAGGATCACATGAAGGATGGGCAGGCTATTATGTGTCAATAAGCCGAAAACCTGACATCAGCATTGATAAAGTTTTGCCTAAAAAAAAAGAAAAAAAAGGTAAAATACAAAAGATAGATCAGGCCTACGCTTCATTTTTACTTCCTTGTGCACAAAAGAAGCTTGAAAGAAAAATGAATGTTTCTTTCTGTTAGTTTCTCAATGCATTTCATCATCTAGAAATAGCCCTTTCTGGCCAGTGCCACCAACTCTGGCAAGTGTCGGTCGTCCTGGTACACCCAGCACACCAGCTCCTCTCAGACACACTTCCAAACAGTTAATTTTAATCTGTTTTTTTCCCAAGTGCTTTTCAGTTGTTTGCATCTCAGGGTAACACATCCAAACATCTGAATACAAATTCCTACTCCAGTTCATCCCTTGTTACTTGTGTAACGGGAAACATCTACAAGTACCTCAGTCATCCATACGATTTTCAAGAAGAAATAGCTGCTACAAAATATTTAGTCACTCATAAGTGTCCAGTGCCTTCCAGGAGCTGCTCTGAGCTATTATCCTTCCAAGTGCTGTACCATTCTTTACTGGACCCGTTCAGTCACAGACTTGTTATTTCAGTTTAAAATACAATTCAGTCCTCGTACCTGCCGAGAAACTCTCATCCAAGGGAAACTCACTTCAGTGTGTCTTTGGCAGAGAGAAAAAAAGGAGCCCTAAGCACCATTTCCACCCTTGTTGGCTGAGCAGAAGGACCCAGCTGTTTGAGAACTGCACCTGCAGACTGAGACTGTGGGCACCCTTACATGTAGGACCATGGGTACCCTGCCTCTGCCTTTCCCAATTCCCTGGGAGAAATCTTTTTTACCAGCAAAGTCAATATTCAAGCAATGCTTCTTGTATGAAACTCCTCTTTCATTTACAGGGAGCTCAAAGCCAGCTCAAGACAGATCTGTAGCACACCAACAGAGCTTATTTCTGTCACCTTCGGTGACTTGTTCTTATTTTTTAATAGAAAACATTTTCTACTGGCATAGCACATGATAAAGAAAATCAAAAATGGGTTCCCAGATCCCCATCTTGGTGCCTGCCTAGGTTTTCCACAGACCTGAGCACGCCTGGCTCTCCGCTCAGTGGGACCAGAAGTGTTCCTCTCCCCAGAAAGGACCTCTCGGTTTGGGAGAGCTGTTCCATGTGCAGTGAGCCACAGGCAATCAAAGCAAAGATTAGAAAACCAATAGGAACTAGGAGGACAACAGGAATTCACTAGATAAAACTATTAAGAAATGCTCAAGAAAAGATACACAAAGCTGTACAGGACCTATAAAAGTGGGTGACTTTTTGGAGCTCCCCCAGGCTGACATCAGGAGGCATCATGCCATGTTATCACTGCCAAATTTTATGAAGATAACCAAACCAAACATGTATTTTCACTTCCAGAAGGGAGAAGGGTAACAAATGCATTTTAAGCAGAAGTCAAGATACCTCAACAACTCCAGAGGTGATCCCACAAACAGCAACATGGGATGACTGGACCCTGCCTAGTGCAACCATCACTGCAGTACTCTGGAGGAAGAGGCACCAAGGATGATTGAGCTTCTCATCCTTCCCACCTCCCACCCTTCTGTGCTGATGGCTTGGGGAGAGACTCCACAAGCTCCACATCTCCTGTGGCTGCTGGGGCTTCCCCACATCGCCCTCCTCCATTCTCCTCCCTCACTCTTCTCCACCATACATGTTGTGCACTGATGAGGGGGCTCACTACGGGGTAATCCCAGATCTGATTTGGATTTTGCAACCCAGCTTTTCTTGGCTGTGTGCTCACGGCTCTGACAGGACTCATCTTGGACAGAAGAGTCAGCCTGCACCAAAGCTTCACCCACCCTGAGGGTGGGGAGGTAGTGATACGGGGGGGGGGAGGGGGGGAGCAAAAAGAGTTAATAGAAATAGTTTAATTAGAGAAATATGCAGCTCTTGCTTGGAAAGTATGTAAAGTATGTAATCTTGCCTCTCCCGCTTGAAGACCTTGCTTGCTAGACAAAACAGGTGCTACAGGCCGCTGATTAGAAGGAGGCCATTGGGAAAGGGGAGAAGGCTCCTGCTCCTTCTGATAAGGGGGAAAGGTCGAGCATTCGAGACTGGAGAAGAGCCAGAGGCCCACAGAGCATGCGCAGCCAACTGAGGAAGACACAGAGCCTTCCTCCCGAGACCCCCGAAGAAGACCACCAGGGAGCACTGCGCAGGCGTGACCAGGCGTGGAATATTATAATGACCTGATGCAATGATGTAATGTTTATGATACACTCCTCATGAATATGTATTACTTAGTGCCATAAAAGAAGCACCCTTTGGCCCCCCAAGTGTGCAAGTTCGGAGGAGCGATCCCCCTTGCACCCGGTGCTGAATAAACATCCCTACTTTATAACTTTACGAGAGTTATAGAGTCTTTTCCGCGCGTCAGTAGAAGAAAGCAGCACTGTAGTGGAAGTAGAATTAAATGCACTAATACATTAGGAAACATTCACCACCTGGTTAAGGATCACTTTATTTCTTCACTAATTAGGCCTTTGTTCTATTTAATTACGTTGAATCATTTCAACTAGTAATTTGTCAATAGAAAGTGCCTTGCTGACAAGTAGCAGGAAGAGGGGTCGGGCAGCAAGCACAGGATGAAGAGGAAGATAATAGCTGCAGTGCAGCTTAGGGCAGCGTAAAGAGCTTTGTTCAGCCTTCTTTTCGTTCATCTAAAAGCAGCTTGGTACTAATTCTTTTCATGATCAATAAACACCCAAGTTAAACAAATCTCTTGAAATCCAGCTTAGTGCCAAATGTTTGCAAGAACACAGGGCTGTGCTGTTTAGCCACAACCTTGGACCACACTATTTGGCATTTTGAAACTTTGTTAAGAAATAGACCTATGCAGCTGAAGTGTGAGTCTTACAGTAGGACTGAATGTTGCCCAATACACAAAAAAATGTGTAAACATATAGTTGAGATCTTAAAGGTGGTTCAAACCCTGCTGACCTCTCTGGAAGCAGATACTCCCAAACTCCTCAGTGGTGATGTAAGATGCTCATGGCTTTCACTAGCTTGGCATCCCTCTAAAACACCTTCCTAAGCATACACTCAGCCACATTTTAAAGCATATTCTCTGCGGTAGGCACATCTCTGCCAGACAACATAGTCATTAAACTCTTAGGTTGGGTTTGCTTAAGAGAGGGTAAAATCCAGCCTGCCTTGAGAAAGTCCAAAGGAAATTCTAAGCTTTCAGGTATAAAATGTTGGGAACTGGCTTCTCACAATGGCTCAGCTGCTCCCCTTGTACCAAGACGGATTGCCAGCTCTATGTGGGAGCATTTCCCCCAAAATAGAAATCTTGTCATTTTGCATCTACCTTTAAAAAGCTGCGTCATTTTTTTATGTTTCAGAGAAGCAATTTTGTAGAAATTAGCACTTCAGAATTACAGAATGGTCCAAAATCAAATGTGTAAACCACTCTATATTGAGTAATTTTTGCACAACTTTCCAGAACGAGTTTATCGGGTGCATAAGGCAGACCCATGGTCACAGGACACATGCAGTAATCTCGTCCTGCAGAAGCATACAGAGAGAGGTCAGCCTCATGCTTACGTTAACACATCTCCAAGATTCCTAGATCCAGCAGCAGCCACATGGTGACCTTCAGGCCGGTTGCTGTCTCTGGATTCTTCCTCAGTGGGTTTCAAATACCCCATTTTTCCTTTCAGACCGGTGTGCAAGAGTAGAAAGACATGGATCCTCTAAAGACATTTGATCCTTTTTAATACTGCCATGCTGCAGCATTACATGTGAAGCTTAGCTACTCACAGGATAATTTAAGAGACCACGGAAAGGTGCAATGCACTGCTCAGAGCTTCTCCTTCTAAAAAGGTGATGATGCTACGATAACAAACATTTATAGTGTATAACTCATGAACTATAAAGAGACAAATGGGTTATTAATGTATTAATTATCTTTCATACTTAAATGTTTGTGCACACAGTAGATATTTATTTTTCAGCACTTTCTTACACAACTGGAACATAATTAAATCAAAACTCTGCTCCTTTCATGTAGATACTGTAACACAAAATGGGGTGGATTTTGTACTGATTTAAATTCATGAGTTTGTCCCAGGCATAAATCCCCCAAACCAACACACGTATTCTGCTATTATGGCTATAAAAGCCAGAGATGGCTTTGTACTTACATTGTTGGGCCAGGGTTGGAACCAACCTAACTTGTACATCTCATTTCTACATAATTTTTAGGTGCCTACACAGCCATTCCCCTAGTCAAAGAGCCTTTTCAGGCCCTGGGCAGGCCACAGAGGCAGATTAAAACCTCTGACTATGTTGCCACTTTGACACTGGATTTCAGCAGATGAGATGTCTGCCTGGTGGCTCTCAGAAGCATCCTTCCTTGACTGTATGGGAAACATAAGGTTTTGCATTAGGAAAGAAAATACAGAGGGAAAGACAGGCTCGTAGGAGGTGGACTGGATCTCTTCCCATGGTGGATAGAAACTCCAGCCTTTACATCAGAAAACTGTGTGATTCTCAAATGACTTCTTAGGTATTTATTTTAATCTATCTAATTTTAATGAGAGATACTGGAGGGTGACACACTGCCTGTTTTTATGCAGCGACTGTGCCGCTATACCTAACTTAGAAGACTACTCCCCTTAGGCTTTCTTACATTCAGAAGAGAGAAATACTTTGAATTACTCTGCACGGTACCTAGATTAGGCCCCTGCTTTGATTTACAGCATCACAGAATGGCTGAGGTTGGAAGGCATCTCTTGGCGATCATTTAGTCCAACCTCCTGCTCTAATCAGGTTCAGAGCAGGCTGCTCAGGGCCACATCTAGTCAGGTTTTGAGCACCTCCAAGGATGGAGTCTCCACAGCCTCCCTGAGCAACCTGTGCCAATGTTTGATCACCCGCACTGGAGCTTTCCTGAGATCCCTGTGGGCTCATTCCTCCAACCTGTTGAGATCCCTCTGAATGGCAGCACAACCCTCTGGTCTATCAACTACTGCTCCTAGTTCTGTATCATCTGCAAACTTGCTGAGGGTGCACTAATTCCCCTGAATTGCTGCGTGTGTTGTTGTTGACTATCTCATAGCAGGGGAAACTTGCCTCTACCTTAGGTGCCAAAATTATATGATGTGAACACTGCCCACAAAGCTGATGAAAGATGTCTGACTGGACTAAAACACCCCTTTGTTCATCATGCAGGAAATACGGTATGGCAGAGGTGACCACAGAGCCACGGAGACAATGGGGACCCACGTCCTCCTGCATCTCTGAAGGACTTGGGCTTCTCAACACCAATATGTTTTGAAATGGGCTTGCCAAAAAAGGGGTCAGCTAAGGAGAGGAGTAACTCATCACCACAAACTTTGCAAGAGAACATTATATGATGTGTCACGACCGAGAAATGCATTTGTACCTTATACAAAATAAAATATGCACTAGGAGTTAAGGCTTTTTTGTAAGGACTCAAAAGCATGCAGCTGTAGTTACACATACTGTGTCATTCACACTCAGACACTCGCTATGGTCAGCAACAGCCTGCTGATCACCGCCCAGAGCCCTCCAGTCACACGGATAGGCTTTTCCCAACACATCCCCCTATGGCAACCTCATGAGAATCAGCCAAAAAACACTAATCATGATAAACAATCCAGGAATGAAGCCTGTAGTTTTGTGGGTGCAGAGCCCTCTCTTGCTCCCAGCTGGTTTTGGATGCCCTGCTCTGTGGCTGTCTCACTGCAGAGCTGGGTGTGCATCACCTCGATGAACATCATGCCTTTTGGTCAAATTTCAAGTGTCACCGCTTGAAATGCTGCTCAGCCGCTGCTCACACAAGGTCGCTCCTATGAACACCTGCCATTGGGCTCCACCAAACATTTCCCTGACCATGGTTTGAATCTCCCTGGAAACGGGACTGCTGTCTTCTCCTTCTCAGGCTCCTAGCTTGACCACCTCTACGCGTGAGAGGTGAACAGGCCCGCTTAGGTCTGTGTGCCTTTAGGGACACGGATATCAAGAAAGACCTCAGTGCTACGATGATTAGCAAACTGCCAACACACACCTTGTATTTCTTTGCCGCATGTACACTTCATTGAGAGGAAGAAGCATGGAAAAAAATCCTTCTCATGACTAACTCATCTTTTTTGCAGACTTCCCCTCACCAAACGGATAATTTCCAGTTTACTTTGCTGAGGTTCCCCTCTCTGTTTCCAGTGCCCTGATTTCTCTGTTGGAAAAGGTGTTCTGCCATTCCACAGATCAGTAGCACAGGGACTGGAGGAATCTCAGGGCAAGCAGAAATCCACAGAGTAGTTCCAGACATGAAAATTAACTTCAAAAACAAGCCCATGATCAAGGTGTTTCAATTCCCTGTACAGGTGTTGGCTTCTACTCTGGAAAATGATTAGTGAGCTACAAGTCAGATAGTTAAAAATAGCTGTGCTTAACCAACAGCTGTTGTTTTCCCCATGTACTACTTTGTAACCATTTGATAATGTTTTGTATAAAAGAAAGAGATGAATGATCAAGACAGATCAATGTGCTGCCTCTGACAGTGACCATGGGAGATGCTACTCAAGGAGAGGAGATGAACTGGCCTTTTTGTGCTGTCTGTTGGACTTCTCTGAGCATCCACAGTTGTCACACCACCAGTGTTACCTCCCTGCCTCATCCCCTCCTGTCTGTTGTGCCCTCAATACACGTCCTGCCCATTTGGAGAACCAACACCAGGAAGTGTCTCAGTTGCAATCTTAAACCACTTATTTTTCCATTCTAAATTATGCTAAGGAAACTGAAGAATTTTGTCCCTCAACTTTTGAAAGTTGCATTTGATACCAATAAAATCCAACATTCCTATTTATGGAGTATCCTTCTAAGCACCAGATGTTTTAAGCACCTTACAGTTCCAGGCTGAAACCCTTCTTAGCTTAAACATAGTAAATAACTTGCCTATAAAGTCAAATACTCCATTTTAAATATTAACAGCTGGTAGCACCAGCATATGTTGACTTTATTATGGATTATTCTCATGTGGCACAAATAGCAAGAATTGTAGAGTTTAAAAGTGAAAGCTCCAAATTAATCTTTAAATGCTTTAACCAAATATCAAGGCTTTTTCTGCAAAAGTCTAAATAAAATCTTTATCTGTGCTTAGAAGCTCATTCAAATGTATTCAAAATGTACTCTCTGGATCTCTTACCATGGCAGATTGGAAGCTGCTAAAACAAATACAAGATCATCAGACTGGGCCAAGCCATCCATCTGCACCAGTAATTCTGTTTTCATCCGCCGACTTCCTTCATGTTCACCACTACCAAGATTCAGAGAAATATTATTTGTTCAGTGCATTAATCATCTTTATTTATACATTGTCATTCATAGCAGCTGAGCCCTTTTCACAGTTTTGCCCCCGTTCAAAGCATGATTAAGCTCCGTTAGCTAACATCTAAGCATTAAAATCAAGCTTTCTAATGATTACTTCAATGGACACTTTTCAGTGCATTAAAGTGAGGAGAATTCACTATTACTGAATCCAAAGAAAATATTTATTTTTATTTTTTTCTTCATATTAATCACAAAACTTTGATGTTTACTGGAAAACGGCTAAGGCTTTGATTGAGTGATCTGTATGAGAGAATTTTTATGTGTTAGTTGCCATTAAATAAGTAACACATCTACCTATACAGGGCAGCTACTGGCATTTTTCTGTGAGTGAATGTTGAGTGGCCACAAAAAGATACACCTACTACTGAAATCAATATTTTACAAAATATTCTATCAAAAGCAAACAGAAAAATACGCTGTATTGAAATTAATTTTAAAATGGGGCAGAAACCACATAGAATCCTTCTTCAAAAAGAGAAGGGGAACTTAAGCGAAGTGCTAAGAATTCTGGCTCTCACCCAGGTAACCAATTTTGCAGGAAACCAATTTGAACTCTTGGTCCCAGATGTGGAGTTCTTGGTAACTCCTGGACCAAACCCAGAGAAAACATCAAGGCTTTAGACAGTATGAGCTACAATTCAGGTTTAATGGCTTATTTCTGTGAAGGCACCCACACATCAGTGCTATGTCAATATTTAATAAGGATATGTAAAAATAACTATGTAATTGGAGATTAAAATCCTTAGTAAAATATATAATCTAGTGATGTTAATGAGAGCTTTTAAAAATATATATTTAAGGCAAAATTCAGTGTGTAATTTAGAGCTATTAACTGCTAATTATTACAGGTTGTATCTTTATATTCTATTTATACACCTTTGTGAGTACATAATTTACAGTACATAAAATCCATTGTACTGGGCTCCTAATGGTTATAATAACATTTTTATATTTCTTCTGCTTTTTCCTCATCGCTAACCTTTTCAATCTGTTTTTAACTATAAACTGTCTACACCATGGATGACAATAATAACATCCTCTCACTCCTGAATCTGGAAGTCCTGACAATGGCACCAAAATTTGTCCCATTAATGAAAATGCCATTCCACCATGTACATTCCACCTTACTGTGCTATGCCTAAGCCTGTCTGAAGTGTCACAAAATCAGCTGCTTCCTACTCACCTCTAACAAGTCATCTGTTGTTTCCTCACCCTCCACTGCCTTTATTTCCACTTTAAATCCCTTATTTTAAAATACAGCACAACTGGTTGTACACTCTTGCCCCTCCCTCCTTGTCAGTCTTGCTGGACCCATAGTCCCTGGCTAATCTTCACCCAACATGTCTTTCACACTTGCTGCTCTACTCATCTTATCTGTGAATGAAACAACCACTACATCTCACTCTTTAAATCCCCACAGCGTATGCAGCACTTCCATGAAGCGGTACTTCTGGAGCTGATAGGTATTCTGACAGTAACATACTGCGAGGCTTCTAAAGTTGACAACAGAACAAAAAACCCCAACTTAATAAATCATGAAAATTACCACTATCACTCAAAGCAATTATAATGTCAATAAAATCTATAAGACAAATCTTTCAGAGGCCCAGTCATGCTCCTGTTGAAGTTTATAGAGCAGCCTCAGGCTTTAGTTTAGCTCAGATTTGTTTCTAACAGGTATGCTGTATGGTTAAACATCAGTCAGCACCTGAACACACACCCTATTGAAAAGACGCAGTAAAAGGAGGACAAATACTCTCCTAAAGCCATAGGTAGTGGTCTTATCAGTTACCCAGAAGCAATGCCTCTTTGACTCATAACTGACTCCAGCTCATCCAAGAAAATTGTGGAAGGAGCATGGTTCCGGGCAAGCTCAAATAACACCTGTTTAGAGAGAAAAAATGTGAAAGAAAAGAAAAACTAACACAAAAAGGCATTAAGGGCCACTGGCACAGAAGATAAATAGCAGTACCCACATTCCAAACTTCCAGCACAAAAAGGGATATTGGCTGGGAAAAAGCTCTGGGTAGGCTGAGGGTCCTGGAATCCTCTCCAATTCTAAAAGGTTTGTAAAGGAGATAGAAAGAACACAGGCTTGTAATCCTGTTGTTATATGTAAATTTTTCTTGCTAAATCCTGTCAGAGTACCCTGCGAATAATGGGATAGAAGAAAACGATCCATCAGAGGATTCTGGGAACTCCTAAACTGTTGTCAGAGTTTAAACATCTGCCTGTTGTTGTTGCTCCATTTGTAGTTTTTTAAATAAAAAAACCTGGAGACATTCAAGGTCAGGCTTGATGGGGCTCTGAGCAACCAAATCTAGTAAAGATGTCTCTGCTCACTGCAGTGGAGTTGGACTGGATGACCCTTGAAGGTCCCTTCCAACCCAATACATTCTATGATTCCATGAAATAAGGATTTGAGAAAAAAAATACTAAGTCAGCTGAACAAAAATGAAAGAAGATGAACTGATTCTCTTGATAAGAATCCAGCAGTTCTTTCTTTTTTCCTGCTGAAAACAAACATAAATGCTTGAACAATCAAGATTTAATATTGCAATATTAAGCTGACACACAAAATCTGTGTCTGCCCTTAGAGAAAGAAGTTTCATCTATTTTTCTGTGAACATGGAGTTTATATTAGCAGTAAGAATATATTGTTGGTTCTTCTTCAGTGAAGTGCTGAGTTTTTAAATAAATACAACTAACTATATATTAATCCAGCACTCTTTAATCTGAACACTTAAAAACCTCCAAATTTAAATAGATATATATTATTTTCTACACTTTGAATATGAAGCACTGGGTTTAAATTATTTGCCCAGAGTCACAAGTAGTCCATGAACAGCGTTGTAATTAGTACAGTTTAAGGATGCAAGTTTGCAATTAAGTAGAACATTGCATATATAGTACTCTTGCCACATGAATGGTTTTTCCAAGATGGTTGAAACAAAAACTGAATGCTGTGATATCGCTTCTGCTCATACATCCACTATCACTGCCCTCATGCAAAAGGTGCTGACAGTTTGCGGTCTACAAATTTACTACAAATCAAAAATGTCAATACACTTGAGAAGTGGATGAGTGGACATTCCTCCAAATGAGCACAAAATCCACTCATGCTTCACACAACTTCAGAAAACTCCTGCACCAGCCTGTCATTTTCAGATATAAATTCACACAGTACTTTTCTTAGAGCTCTCCCAATCCACAATCTTATTTCATTTCTGGATTCTGCCAAAAACTCAACTAAGGGTGAAATGCCACAAATTCAATATCATTGTAAATACTGCAGCATGTTCACAAAAACACTTTTAGATGATGGTGTCAAAAATCAGACCGTCCCATCCCTACTCCTGAAGGGAAACTTCTAGGAAGCTACTGAGAGAGATGTCAAGAGGATCAATAACATAGGAAGTGAATGTCAGAAGAAAAATGTGCTGTTTTAAAGGACAAAGGACACATGACGAATAATTACGCTGCAAATGCCTAAATTTCAAGAGAGGTTAACAATGCTTGTAATGCCATTTGCTGAGTGCAATCTGTTATGATTATTCCTTTTCAAGAGCACTGCATCTATCTGAAGCATAGACTAAGAGGTGAGTGTAAAGGAAAGCTAGGAGCCTGTGGATTTCTGAAATGGTGAACATTACAGAGAGATCAGGATGGGCATCTTAGGGCAATCTCTGAATTCTTTTGTACCACTGTTAGGCCATGCATGCTACTTGCTAGTCTATCTGCAAAAATACATTTATCCATTTACCATCAAACTACCTTCCTTAAAACAATACATTTGTGTTTGACTGCAAGATCTTTGTGACAAGGGAATTTTTTTGCCCATTCTGTGCCCTGAAGACTAAGAATAGTTGGGAATTTGGGAAGTTAAATAACATTTTGTAGGGAGCCTGGGAGCCAGCCCTTGCAGAAGGGATGTGAAGTGGTTTGAAGGGGTCACTAAGCAAACACTATTTTAGTTAAGAACTCTGCTTGCCTGTCTCTTATTCAGTAAGTCATAAATCTTTGCTGCCTTCAGGACATATGCTTCATCTTAGATTTTGGAACTAAAATGCCAAGCAAGAATCCATTGTGAGACTTCTGCAGGAGTGATGTAATTCCCATTTGAAGAACTAGATATGAACAAAGTCACGTGTTTTGTCCACGACAGGAAAGATTATGAGTGCTGGAGGAATACTCTACTTTCCAATTGTGTGTTAAACTCTAATTCTTTAAGTGGGAACCTGATCTTTATTAAAGTGTAATGAATAAGATAACAATTCTTACCCGGACAAGTTTTTCTGAATCACCCCTCCATTTGCTTACAATGGTGGATGCTGATATGTTGAAAAAAGTTGTATTGCATTCTGTTGCAACAGCCTTAGCAAGCAAAGTTTTTCCAGTACCTACAAACAACAGTGTTGAAGAAATTCACTCTCTAAAGAAATGCAGTGTAAATATTTGAATAATTCTCCTCATCCTATGGTCAGATGAAAACACTAAACTAGAAAAAGTCAGAGAATCGTAGAATCATAGAATGGGTTGGGTGGGAAGCGACTTTTAAAGGTCATCCAAGTCCAACCCCTCTGCAGTGAGCAGGGACATCTGCAACCAGATCAGGTTGCTCAGAGCCCTGTCCAACCTGACCTGGAATGTTTCCAGGGATGGGGCACAAAAACATTCACAGGAACAAATGGAATTTACTGCAGTGACAGCCATTGCAACCTGACTCAGGCGGTATTTGTGCCCTCTGTCCCCTTCCAGCTACACTCGTGGTAGTGCTTGTGTCAAAGTGGAGCAGAGGGAGCAGTGAAGCTGTGCTGACATGGAAAACAGTCAGCTATCACAGCAGAGGGCAAAGCTTCCACCTCATTTCCAAAACAACTCCCAAATGCAGAACGCATTTTCGTTGAGTCTATGCCAGATTTATTCACATTTTCTAATATCAGGTCAAGCCAAACTTGATTAATATAGCCCAAGCTGAGTGAAAACAGATATGAGTTCACATGCCTCTGAATAGTGTTAGTACTGTTTTTTCTGAAGATTCGAGTGCAGAAATAGACAAGAGTTGTGAGAAAGGCAAATGGACAGATGTGAGTGTCAGAGACAGACATAATCATCCACCATTGTCTCCTTTTCTTTCACATTACAGAACACATTCTTTATCAACACATTTGATCTAATTATCATCAATGATTTATCCGTGGGACAAAACCAGAAGTACTGATAAATAAATGGATATGGTATCAAGCTCTTCATACCTGGTGGTCCATACAGCAGTAATCCCTTCCAAGGAGACAGAATGCCAGTAAACAGCTGTGGGTACTGTGGAAACAGAAAAGTAATTCAGGGATTAAAAATGTAACACCTATAACAAAATGCAAGGGCTTGTAAATCCTCCCTCCACTGCTCCTAATGGATTCAGGAATCCTAAGAAATTTGAGGGGGATAAAACCCCTCCAAAACAATATAATATGTATGATCTGAGTACTGAGAAAAATACTGTATTTACCATTTGAATTCTGCTTTAAGTGAATTTTTCAAATGCAATTGGTTTGTTATTCTCTTCTATAAGTCATTTGCCATTGAATTAATACAGGCCAAATCCAGCAACTTTTACATTGCCAGAGATGCCAAAGAATAGGACCCAACACGTATAATTTTAATATGCTAATATTTTATATTTAAAATAATATTAGTAATATTAATATTATTAATTTTAATATTGATAGGCCATTTTCCTATAGGAGAGTGTGTGTGCCATTGATGAAATAGGAACATTTCTAACATGAACTGCTTACAAAAGCACTGGAATAGTGAGAACTCTAAAACACCACTGTAATGACAAGGAAAATGCTGATGAGCCCAACACTGGTTTTCTCAAAACTAGTTAACGCCTTACCCTTATGGGATAAACAACTGCTTCCTTGACTAGCCTTTTAGCTGCATCCAGTCCAATAATATCATCCCACTTCACATTAGGATTATGGAGATAAATGTCCTGCAACATACATAGCATCCTGTTAGCAAAACTCAAGGTCTTCTGCACTAGGATAACCACCTCTGGCAAAATAAATCAACTCAGTTAAAAAGTAATAGTGCCATTAAGTGATACGAACTATATTATTTAACCCAGCGTACTAGGTAGCTCACTAAAGGAATCATTTCTATACCACTGCTACATGGTGCCTTGCCCCTAGTTTCCCTTAGAGCATATACACTGTCAAATGTATATGCTGAACAGGTATGTTTCTCAGTAACCAACTAACATATGAAGAGCTATTGTGATACGAAGGTTCCCCAAGCCGAATGTTTTGTGTCTGATGCTGGCAAGTATTGGATGTTTTAAAAAAAACTTATAAGCAATAGGAGTGACACGTTGGTTCGTATTTACATCCACCAAAAGCTGCAACCGAGGACTTCAGCAATTAAAATTACATCTTAGTTCTTGAGTTCCAACATCCTTTGACATTCATTCTTCAGTGAATTTCTCTTACCTCTTTTCTGAACATGCTTATTCTGTAGCAATGCGTTCCACAGTTTAATCATGTGCAACATGAGAACACTTTTGTTGTTTTAAGCTTGATGCTCAGAAGCATTATAGCTGCATCTATTGCTTATGTTTTTACTTGTAAGTAACAGAGAAAGACTGCTATTTACTCCACACTATGCAAGATTTTATATGGTGCAAGAAAAGGTGTGAGAAACTCTGTAACAGGAGGAAAATTTTCCCCTAAGCATCTATCAAAAGATAGTCTGTAATTAGTCTATGCCCTGAAGCACTCAGTAAATTAATTTTATTTAATTCATCAACCTTTCCAGATCTTCTATGAATCTTTCCATTTGCCTTAGTAATATTTTGTGGCTTTGTGTTCCAGAGACTAATTGTTCTGCAGAAAATATCATATCCTCAATACAAATACTTGGGATAAATTTGTTTCTCCAATAAAAACAGGCAGTTCCTGGAGACTGAAGAAGAATAATGTGCTTATATCCGAGGGGAAAATTTGATTTAATACAATTAGAAAAATTATTTATATAGAGTAGATTACACTTTCCCTTTCTATTAACAGCAAATTAAGATGAATCAGATTTATGATACTAAGTAGAGACTTCCATAACTGTTTCCAAATTAAATTAGATTGTGTTATGAAATAGATACCACATGCTATTTATTTTTATTGATTTACAGAGTGTTGATTACCATAGCAACTAGGAACACACCAGCACAATTTAAAAAACATAGCGAAGGCTAAAGCAACCTCATTGCTTTTTGCTAAAGTAGCAGCAAGAACAACACTATTTTAAAGGTTTACCATAAATTATAAACAAGGAATTGAAATGTATAAGAATTTTCTAACTTTAAGGTTGGATATTTCTTAGACTTCAGTTCTGCTAAACTGCAAATCCAAAACTCGCAGACCAAGACATTTGGCTCATACACAGCTATAAAAATCAGTCAGCAAGAGTCTTCCAGGCTTTTTAAACAGCTGATTTTAAGTATGTGGGAGCAACAGCTGATACCATTTCTTGATGCTTATGTCCAGAAAGAGTCACAAAACTATCAAATGTTGTGATACTATGAAGTCTTTTGGACAAGTGGCTCATGGGGTTTGGGAGGTGATGCATGCAATCAGGATATTGCTGCAACACTGGCACAGCATCCACACTGAACACAGCCCAGTGCCTTGAATGGAAACTGCAACCACAGATTTGAATCAAGGTTTTTCCCACCATTTGATCACACTATTATCTAGTAATTGGTATTAGCTAAAATGTCTCTTTTCAGTGAAGTATTGTACATTTTCTGTAGCAATAAGAACAAAGGGAAAAGCTATGACAGTCTCATGGGTACAGATTAGATTACATGTTCCCCATCTGAAAGAAACAGTCTTAATTACTTCCTCCCATTGTGTATCAGAAAGAAACATCGTTAGATGTAAAGAAATTACTTGCTGGGAGTCCTGTGGTAAGAAAAATAGCTTGCACATTCAAGAATAAGCACTATCAGTGACAGTAAGGAGAAACAAGCAGCATTCTCGGATGACAGAGATAACCAAGACCTCTATACAACTGAAATGGAGATCTGATCTTACTTTGCTTACAACCGTCGCAAGTTCTCTCATCTCACCAGTCATGCCAATAAAAGCACTAATGGGTTTCAATAATCGTTCCTAAAAAAGACACACATAAGTACTTGTCAGACTTCAATTATTTTTAAACAGATGAACTATGAGATAGTTTCAAAAAAGCTGATATATCATAATATCAACTTTTAAAGTTGTAAAAATATGGACAATAACAAAGATTTTGAAGTAAGCCATATTTGCAGTTAAC
Organism: Podargus strigoides; assembly: GCA_028020825.1. Taxonomy (NCBI): domain Eukaryota; kingdom Metazoa; phylum Chordata; class Aves; order Caprimulgiformes; family Podargidae; genus Podargus; species Podargus strigoides. The sequence goes on from CM051663.1 coordinate 19,129,989, forward strand.
TCATCTTTTCATCTGACAGAATCTAATCCTGAATTAACATTAAAATTAGCAGCTCTCTTACTGCACATGTAGTCCTACATATGCCCCTAACATAGACTCAGAGGAGGGAAAAATGTAAATATAGTTCACCACCTTGCCACATACTCTGTTTTAAAAGTCTCTTCAAGCCTAGCCATTGCCAGGCAGACTGGCACTGAGTAAGTTGGATGCGCAGTCCTAGAAGCTGCGGCTTGTGTCGAGGAGTAATCACTGAAAATTTTCTGTCTCAATCATCTAAACTCTGTTCTTGACTCAGATGAAGTGAACGCTTAATAACATACTGAATTCAAAGGAACCAGAATTTCACTCTCAAAAGTTCTGTGGGTTTCTGTGTATTTTTTTTTTTTTTTTTTTGTGAATCATAAGGTATCATTTGTATTTGTTGCTTACTTTCATGTTCAAAGAGTAAACAACTGTCAATAAATTAGACCAATATCTGTCCATTCAAGAAGGAAATATACCACTCAGAAATCTAAGCCCTTTTTCAGCACTTGGGAACAAAGACAACATTGTTGTGGTATTTTATTTTGTTCCTGGTTACCTAAAACTGATGCCTATATTCATTGGATGGAAATATGAACAGAAACACTTACTGATGGATCTGGATCACAATTAAGGCTGTTCAAGGGTATTCCATTTGATGACACTTTGACAGCATCCTGAATCATTCCATGGAAGTCAATTACCTGGCCCTAAAGGAGGAGATAATGTTGTGATAGCATTAGCTTTAGCATGATGGTAGCTGTAGTGTTAAAACTGCATTGGGCCGTATTTTGCTTGCCATTGCAGCAATGAGTTTCCTTTCTGCATATACAGTCCTAAATATGGCAAAAACTGGCCACAGAATCTGTGGCAGCAATGGGAAAAGAAGACACATCTCCTCAGTCACTGCAACAATTTAACTGCAGGGCCTCTTATAATCTCATTCAGGACACTGAAATTTATCTTTGGTTTTAGGTATTACCTCTGTGTTTTAAAAACAGACATAGTTTTCCTTTTTGAAACACCATTTAATGCAAGCAGAGCCTCTTATGCAAAGAATTACTGTCCAAATCATAAAATTGACTCTTCAGGAACATTTTACATAAAAATAGACACAAAAAGCTTGCATTTGATATTTGTGAAAAACTTTCATGAGCTTTTTTCTACATACACAATTCTATCATAAATCACATACTAGGTTTCCACCAGTCCTTCTTGGCCAACTTGAGGCCATTACCCCTCATCCTGTCACTGTTACCTGGGAGAAGAGACTGACCCCCCCTCGCTATCCCCTCCTTTCAGGGAGCTGTAGAGAGCAATGAGGTCTCTCCTCAGCCTCCTCTTCTCCAGACTGAACCCCCCAGTTCCCTCAGCCCCTCCCCATCACACTTGTGCTCCAGACCCTTCCCCAGCTCAGGTGCCCTTCTCTGGACACGCTCCAGCACCTCAGTGTCCTTCTTGGAGTGCGGGGCCCAAAACTGAACACAGTATTCGAGGTGCAGCCTCACCAGAGCTGAGCACAGGGGAGCAATCACTTCCCTGCCCCTGCTAGTCACACTGTTTCTGATACAGGCTGGGATGCTGTTGGCCTTCTTGGCCACCTGGGCACACTGCTGGATCATGTTCAGCTGGTTTGGATTATATGACTCCTTTTCCTCTTAATTTTTGCCTGTGTCTTGCTCCCCAACTCACAGCCAGAGAGCATATTCTCCTTAAGTCTTGCATCTATAATCCTTAAATTATGTGATTAGTAAAACACATTAGTTACACAGTTATTAATTGTGTAACTCACATCCTCTTGCTGCCTATAGCTTCTCAAAATAAAAACACATTAATTTCAACTGTAACACTGCCAAGATAAAACATGTTTAAACCTGTTTGGGGCTCTCCTTTGTGGATAATTTAAATTCTGTTCTGCTCCCAGGTGAAGTTTTTGACAGTGGTCGTTGCTCTGTCTGATGTTTGAGCCTTGGGAGACTCTGAGAAGAGCTTGCTGACCTAGAATTAAAAAAAATAGTATCTTGAAAGGCTTTCACAACTTCTTTTTTTTCCTTCAAAATACCAAAATATTAAAAGGAAGAGTTTTCAAATAAAGCAGTTTTGGGCTAACTTTACTCCCAGTGAAATTAAGGCGTGAATTTCAATTACAGCAAAGTTCAATGCTTACTGCTTTCCTTTTACCCTACCTTACCCACACTGCAGAAACTTTGTAAATTGTCTTGCATTTTCATTTGGGAAATAAGTCTTTATTTTCCTCAAAAAAGATACATAGTCAGCAGTGTGACTCTAAGCTTCAGTATTCCTATCACAACATTCTTTTAACCACGCTAACATATTGCTTTTATAGGGAAATATTCTGCCCAGAAAAAAACCCCCACACATTTATCTTACCTTCTTTGTCTTCCTCCTGTTCTCAGCTGTTGTTTGTTTTCCGCTGTGGCAAAATTAATATTAAAATGGAAAATAATTAAGGATATAAAAAAGAGTAACTTGATTTTTTTTTCCCCTTCAAAAATATTTTTGAGCATACATTAATGAACTTGGAAATAACAATGCATAAACAGGAACAGCATGATTATAAGCAATGCAAGCTTACAAAAATGTTTTGAAAACATACTAATATTGCAGAGAGCAGTTTGGCTTCAGGCTTGATAAATTTTAGGCTCATTCAGTCTTTGGTTTCTTTGGTTACATTTTAAAACCAATATCACTCTCACAGTAAAATAGACACTACTACAAATGAGATTAGGCATAATAATAAACTAATTTAATATAGCACACAATGCTTATTTAATGGTAATATTTTTTTCATTGCTGAATTAGGAAATAAGAATTTACCTTGCTCTTCTTAGTAGTAATTTCATCACATTCAACATACCAAGACAGCACAAATGTCACATTGCAGCAGTGGTTATCAAACTGTGTTATTTTTTACACTTATATCATTTGAAACGATTTCTGTCAAAGAAAAGCTTTTTTCCACAAAATGTCAAGGTCACAAAGCCCAGATGTGAACTCATAAAGCCGAGGGTTTGTATCACACTAGCATGCACCTACATGTTTCAAAATACCTCTCCTATCAGTGTTCTCTGTACAATGCTCTTGCACCCAGATTCTCATACACTTATATAAAATAATCCTTTCCAAAGAGCTGTTTCACTGGGGAGCTTACAGGCAGCAGAGCCCATGCGTGGAACTTGTAATCCTACGGGTACATTTACAACACTGCAAACTGCAATTCACCATGGAAATGAGTTGGTTCTGTACGACTTGCTGAGAGTATTACAAAGAATTTAGTAGGAAAGAGCACCATACAAATCATTTTGTTTGGCCTCTGACCACAGAGACAATTTAAGGCAGGTCACAAACTACATGCAGGAGAGGAGGCTGCTTGTGCTTCAGGGAAAAAGAATGATGCATCCCTGCTGGCATGGTTGCAATTCTGGGCTTGGGTAGTGGCAGAGTGCTCCATGTCTGACCGAGAAAAAAGGGGTACTGAGAGCTTCTAAGTGTCTAAGAGTGGCTTCTTGGGAACTGTTCACTTGGACCATAGATTGAACCTTGGCTATCACTCAGTTTGACTGAGAGTAAGTATGATGTGACAAATGCTTTGTAATACATTTACCTTCTTGATTCATAACAAATCCCTTTGTTTTTTGTCCTGCAAGGCTGCTCCTCTTTGTATTAACACCAATCAATAGGTTCTAGCTGCAAATCCTTCTTTCATGCAGATAATGCTTGCTTCCAGCTATTACTGATCTTCTACATCACTGTGAATGTCATGATGACTTGTAGCTTTAGTAGCTTTCAAAAAAAATCATTTTACCTATATAGGTAATTTTATTGTATTTATAAAATGTTTCATTTACCTGTGATTTCAAAGTTGCTGGCAGCCATATGAAACAATAACTGCTCAGAGATGTTCCCTAGCCAGTCATCCCCTTTTCTGATTATTACTACATTTTTCTTACAAGAAAACATTTTTCTTAGGTAGAGATGTTGGTGTTTCCTGTGCCCTCCAAGATCTTCATAACTGACCCTTATACAGTTGTTCTTCTGGCTTCTATAAGTTACATTTGGTACTAAAGTATAAAACTATTCAGGCTCTCAGGGTCATAACAGGATGCTTATATTCTGATTTGCCTTATTCTGTATCATTCATTTATACCTCAGACTTTAAGTCCTCTGGAGCAAATAAACCTATTACTTGTTTGGCATATTACCTTTATTATATGAAAATGTGCAAAATAAATCATTAATGAGAGTAGTGGTGATAAACTTTTAAGCATTAGCTTGGAACAGCTAAGTTATAATATTTCATTTAAGTGGTTTATTTTAATTTAAAAATTAAATCCAAAATAGAACAGACTTGATATTCTCTCTCCATGAGAAGAAAGTAAATGTATCTATGCCATAATACTTTGCACTTACGTGGAATTTTCCAATATCAAACCAGTTATTACAAGGCAAAAAAATATCACCTTCTTTTTCCTCTATATAAAGAGAAAAGGAAGAGTAGAAGGACTCAAAGCTCCATCTCTCTGTTCTTAAGTTCTACATGCTAGAACTACAGCTCTGTAACTGTAAGAGAGTTCAAACATTGAACGCTGACATACATGAGAACAACAGTGAGCACATCAGGCAAATACATGTTTTAGGCTTTGGAAACAAAAGCTTTCTGTTTAGAACACAGCCACATACCAGCATCCAGGACTTTTTTGGTAATTTTAGGATACTTCTGAAATTTTACAAAGTAATAGCTTTCATATTCCATCAAAATTATCTCAAGATTAATGTTGTCACAGACTTCAAAGCCACGTAAACTTAATTTCGTCTCTTGTTCCAAAGCATCTGCAGCATCAATATACCTGGTAATTTCAAAAAAACAAAGATCAAAAAACTGAGTATTTTTATTCTGATTTTTGAGAGAAAAAGCAAACAATAGCATTAATAAGTATATGGTATTTTTAACCTGTCCGTAACTCTTCATTTATTATAAAATCATAAACCCTATTTTAAAATCCTTTGCTGATTGCTCTAAAGTATTTTTAAGTTATATAGGACATTTTTGTACCAGAAACTGAAATAATCTAGTGAAGTAAACTGTCAAGATATATAATAGTAGTTTACCTCTTTCCCTCATCAAACCAAAGGGCCATGCTGTCCATCCACCCAACAGAAGACAGAAGGACACATTACAGGAGGTCAGACACACAAAACCCCACAAATGTAGAGCACAATTATTTAAAAAACATACCCTTCCTCCATTAAATAATGCAAAATTAGAATGAGGAGATTTTTTCGACGAGCTTCTGTTCGCCTCTCATTCTGTGAATTAAAACAGAACTCTAGATCAAATGTAATATTCTCTTTATTGCTGTAAACAGCATCTAAATGTAGCCTGTGGAAACGAACAAATTAAGACAACAGCATGTAAGAACTGTAAAACAACTCACTGTTAATAAACAGAAGGAAAGTGGTTTTCAATGTAATTTTTCTTACAAATTATCAGAGCTACTGGATGGGTAGAAATCTTTTCCTAGAGAGGAGAAAATTACTTTGTTGAAAAAATAACTTCCCTTCCTATGGTTATGTTGCAAGTTTCAGGGTAGGACTCTTGAAGACCACATGCACAGCATCTTCAAGGGCTGTGCAAGCAAATATCATGCTCTAGCATGGACACGTCCTTCCCTTGCAACTAGAAACCCATTTTCTGAGTACTTGGAGAACAGGGGATAAAGAACAGGTCTAGGATCTGCACGACTACACTACAATGACCAGCTGTAACATTGTTGGCACCTTCCATTTCATGGGCCTTGATATGTAAACACAACAAGTGAAACATGGAGCACTTGAAGAATTAGCAGTTTGTGTTAACACCACACTTGCCCAATTTCAACACAGGAGTGACAAAAGTCAGGTCCTGACAGGCAGAAATTTCAATACAGAGTCAGTCCCATGGATTTCTTCACACAGATTGTCGAGCCCAAAGTCATTCACAAATGGTTCAGCAACAAAAACAAGGCAGCATAAAACATCTTTGTCGTCATTCAGTGAAACTACATCCAGGGGAGCATAAAGTGAATATCAAGAGAGAAAAAGGGGCAGTGGAAACAGAGACCTTGTAAAATACTGGAACAAAGCCTTACTCTGATGGATTTGCCATATACACTGAGTGTCTGCAGAGAAACCCTGAGATTTTAGGGCCATAACAGAAGCAATGACTTCTGCTGCTCTCTGCCAATACTGGGCACAAAGCAAGCCAAAGAATTACTACTGACCAACACTTATGTTCTTAAATAGCTACAGATGCATAAAAGGAATATTCATAGGAAAAGACAAGTATCCTAAACTTCCCGGTCTCTTGGAAGGAAGCATCATTATAGCAAACTGTGGATACTAGAGATTAAATTATTCCTACAAGCAAAGGTGCTTTTGAGTGGTGCAACGTACTGCAGAACCAATTTACCTCTTTAGCGTGCCCTTCCTTTGTCAGGTTAGAGCTACCTGCTCCCTCTGCTCTGTACACAGCATTGGATATCATACAGCATTCTGCTGCTGACTTAAACACTTGAGATGGCACAATCAGCTAGCATTTTATTTTAAAACTAATACCTCTCCATGTGTTTGCCAACCTGTAAAAAGTACTGGGCAGAGCAGGCAAAAGGTCTCCCAGGACAGCAGATCTTTCCTGGGATTTTTTTGCTTCAGACATGGGGCCATCTAGTGACACAACTAGGAAAGGTCTGGGGTTTGCTTTTAACATATCATGCAGGGTGAAAGTGCATTTGTATTTCAAATATTAATAAAAAGATTGCTAGAATCTTCATTCTGGTTTTCTAGAGACAAGAATCACCTGGCTGGGGGAAGGGGAAGAACCCATACCCCACTTCTAGCCTTTACTACCTTTGATACCCTCTTGATAAAGTTACACAGCCACTCTGAGTCCATTAAGGAAGCTACAATATCATTTGCCTTTCCGTGGTGGTATAAAGATGATTTTTCTAAACCATTTTAGGGAGGAAGAGTTCTGTGTAAATGCTTGGTAGGTCAGTAAGTCTTGAATGAAGCAGATTGGTTCCTGAGAGGTGCTGCAACAAGAAATGAACCAATTCTGAGAACTGTCATGAGCAAAGAGAAAACACTGACACCCTGGGAAGAAAGGATCTTGTCCTTCTTATTGGTTGGAGGTTCTCGGGTTTGGAAAACAGATTTTGAATTATAGACCTTTCGCTGTTTCTCCTGGATGATCTGAATCTTCTGAAACAGGGTGGAGGTGCAAGAAGGAAGCTGGAGTCATCATTTGCTGAGAGTCTCACCTGCACATTCTTCTAAATGCAACCACTCCTGCTGTTATACGCTGAGAAAAATTAACTTGCTTGCCCACATATCAGAATGCAAGATCACAGCTACCTCTGAATATTTAAACACAGTATGAAAACACAGTGATTGCCACAGAAGACAAACACACCACATATTTCCATGTTTGAGTATTTACAGCAATGCTCTGATGAGAAAGGAATTGCATCTGCCTGATGAACTGACAGGGCTCACTACTTTGCAACTTTCTTTGAAAAGAATTTGTATTCAGTTGTGTCTTCTGCTGCTGTTCATTCCACTAGGTTACTGCTGCTATCCTTAAAAGCATTGTAAGTTCTAGTATAAACAGCGATACAGTAATGGGCAGCATCTCAAATATTCTAAGTAGAGACTTGCTTTGGGTACAGGACAACAATGTGTTTGTGCAACCCACTTCAACCTTAACATGGTAATATTCTTATGTTGACCAAACAAAAGCAAAAGCAAAAATTTACATCAAAAAAAAAAAAATCCAAAAATCAGAAGATAGTTTAGAGTGCAAGGTTCATTCTGTCTTTATCTTATGTTAATATGAATGCAAAAAGCAATGGTTAATTTGAGAAGTCAGACACAGGTCCAAAGAAAAGTAACTAAGTGATTAATCAGCTGATCAACTGACAAAAGACTTGCATTAGATTAGATATGCAAAACAGAATAGAATCATAGAATAGTCTTGGTTGGAAAAGATGTAGAGAAGCAAGACAAGGCTGAGTTGGTGGGAAAGTACAGGAACTAACTATGTGCACTACGTGCAGTATGTGCATGGAGAAAAGAAGAAGAAACATTGAGAAGATACATTTGCTGCGTGGACAGCGTGTGAACAAGAACAGGACTGGACAAGGTAGTGCATGGACAAGAAGCAGATCGGTGGAAGCGAAACGTGCTTGTTAGCCTGAGAGCTGATAGGGTAGAAGAAAACTGCTGAAACCAGGAAGCTGCTTGCCTATGAGACAACAGCTGTAGTAACAGTATAAATATGAGCTGGTGTATTAATAAACGGATTCTCTCTTTGTAACATTTGGAGCGTCTGTGCAGTCATTTGCCACATAAGATCATCCAGTCCAACCATTAGCCCAGCACTGCCCAGTCACCACTACCCCAGGTCCCTCAGCACCTCATCTACACGGCTCTGAAATCCCTCCAGGGATGGGGACTCCTCCACTGCCCTGGGCAGCCTGTGCCTAGGGCACAACTTGAGGCAATTACCCCTCACATCCCATCACTGTTACCTGGGAGAAGAGACCGATGTCCCCTTGCCACACCCTCCTTTCAGGGAGTTACAGAGAGCAATGAGGTCTCTCCCACCCAACTTGGTGTCCTCTACAAACTTACTGAGGGTGCACTTGATCCTCTTGTCAAGATCACTGATAAAGACATTAAACAAGATGAGCCCCGATACTGAGCCCTGGGGAACACCACTTGAGTGGCTACCAGCTGGATTTTACTCCATTCACCAGAACACTCTGGAGATAGAGATATCAGAATCTCTGATCCCAGTTCTATGAAGTTTCTATAAAACAAAAATTAAGGACCTTTCAACACATAACTGTTACCAAATCACAAATCTTGTGAGTCAGTGGTGGATGGATCATTGCTTTCTCAACCAAGCCCACAAAGCCACATCTCCCCGCCTTTCACCAGTCTTATTCTACCACATGCCCTTTTCAAGGGCATGTCAATGCCATCAGCAGCTTTAGCTGTCCACTTAAACAGCTCTCTGCACATGCTGGTCTCCTCATTATTTCTCTAGGGACTGACCCTCACTGAAAATATGTCCACAAACAACGTGCCTGCCACAGGACAGACAGATACTAACACTGCCCAGGACTTCTGCTGCGCTTAGAGAAGAAATGGTAAATCTTATATGGCATGAAAAAAATAGGAGTACTTACGAGTGCAAAGTTACTTAAAATTCAGTTTAGCTTTATAGTGATTTAGCCTTCCTGTTTAATTAGTATTTAGAATTGCATGTTGTTTATAGCCACTGGTATTTCAATAGATGTTTAAGTGTTTAAAGTTTAATAAGCTTCCATTCTTAAAAGAACAAAAAATGTATGTAATTAAATTTTCAATTACTATAGGGGATTTGGGGGTCCATGCAATTAATAAAAGCTTAAGGCACTTAAGCATGATCTTGTTTTAAAAACTAAATAGTTGAGCACTTAACTAATTAGCTCCAACACTTATAGCATATTTTATTTATTTCTATCTTAACAAAAGAGTGGTATGTATTCCTTTCTTTGAGCTGTTTAAAATTAAACTCTAACAGAGTCATGCATCTTTAAATGCAATTGTTCATTTAGTCATTTCCATACCTTTTACTAAAATACATTTACATTATAAATCAACCTAGTCTCTTGTGTAATTCCATCAAATTAATGGACCTACTAAAAGATTAATTTAACCCCGTAGTGTTTCATTATCATTTGAACCTGTATTTCTGCATGAATATATTCAATAGCACAAAGAAAAAAGTTAGAGAGTTAGTCACAGTCTGAGAAGCTTGGAAATAATAACTATACCACTGTAATACTGTTCCCCTGTACCTCCAACTGAGGCAGTCAATGAGGTGAGTTCAGAGGGATCTGTTATCAGGAATTCAGAAGAGAGGCAAGCAGTTAGTTCTGTAATCACACAGGGAATAATACATAATACATATGCAGTGTCCCTTCCCTTTTTCCTTTGGGATCCCAGGATGGCTGCCAGGTATGGGGTTCCTCCAGATCAAGCTGCTGTCATGTGCCAGGGCAGACAGAGCAGCTGAGGCATGATGGACTAGCGCAGTTTTGCTCCTCCCACCACCACCCCTTATCCCCACAGCTTTCCCTCTCCCTTAGCCCTTTGCATGTTTTATTTGCAGCCTTGCCAGGCTGTTTAGAAGGCTGATGTTCAATTATTGTTTGGCTTGTTGGCAGCATTTTTTGAGAAACATAAGCAGAGAAGGGAAATGGTGAGTTTTAAACAATGTATAACTTGGCTGCCATTTAATAGAATTTCCCAGCACAAAGAAAAGGCGCTTCTTTACTCTCTTCTCTCTTCCGAATTATACAAGCCTGCTGCAAACAATAGAGCTGGCAACGTTTCTCAAGAAGGATTACAAATAGCTTTCATAATTAAAGACATACAGCACACTCACCACAGAAGGCACAGCTGTCCCAGTAACACTAGGATGCACCCAAGAGGTGTTACATTTAAGATCTAAAGACACTTTACAACTTGAGTTTGGTGCACTGAAAACAGAAACCTTCCTATTTTTCTCCCCATTGCAACAGTTACATGCCATCTTTCATTAATGCCTCACAAAACAAAACTGTAAGACTACACTGGGTACTGGTGAAGAGCCATTGAATTATAATACATATAGGAATTTATTTTTTTAAATGCTTTTCCCCCAAATCAGTGAAAAAATAATGGTTTCCATTATGTAGAAAAGATTAATGGGAAAATGCAATACAGATAAGGACAGCATTGAGGAACTAAGAATTCTAGTAATTACTTAGTGCTACAAATTAGAAATGTAGCAGCCTAACTTTTATCTACTGCATTGGAATACTGCAATTCAGAAAACAGAAATTAAGTATCTAGGCTCCCTCCACAGAAGTCAAGAACCTTAGAGCAAGAATCAAATAATCCTCTTGGCAGCTTCATATTTTTCTTTAGTCACTGGCTGGCTTAAACAAAGCAGGCTCCAAACTTCTGCTCTTCTGCAAACTTCTGCTCTTCTGTTCCCTCTACTCTTTACCCAAAATATAAAATCTCATCTTCACATTCATCCTGCCAAAAAGCTATGGAGAATTCAGCTTACACAGGAAACCAGCCCAAAACCAGTGGTACAGCTCATGGGAAAGAGTTCTGATGCTCCAGGTCCCGTTGCTAAAACTGTTTCTGCATTTAGCAGTCAAAACCAGTCCTGGGACCAGGGCCACCCAAATCCCCACTGGCAAGGCAGTGAAGTGTCTGGAGCACAAGTGTGATGGGGAGCAGCTGAGGGAACTGGGGGGGTTCAGTCTGGAGAAGAGGAGGCTGAGGGGAGACCTCATTGCGCTCTACAGCGCAATGTAGGAGGGGGTAGCGAGGAGGGGGTCAGTCTCTTCTCCCAGATAACTAGCGATAGAACAAGAGGTAATGGCCTCAAGTTGTGCTAAGGGAGGTTTAGATTGGATATTAGGAAACATTTCTTCACAGAAAGGGTTCCCCAGCACTGGCACAGGCTGCCCAGGGCAGTGAGGGAGTCCCCAACCCTGGAGGGATTTCAGAGCCGTGTAATCTGGTGCTGAGGGACATGGAGTAGTGGTGACTGGGCAGTGCTGGGTTAATGGTTGCATTGGATGATCTTAGAGCTCATTTCTAACCAAGGCTATTCTGTGATCCTATGAGGTTACAGATCAGATGTCTTTTTTCTCGTTTTCGTTCTGCACATTAACAGTGTTTCACTACGCATCTTAGGGTACCATTCTCAGTGGCTGAGATCTGAGTCCACTTTAGAGCTCACAAATAGACTGTACTGGAGGGTCCCATTTCTATGTAAATATATGATCCAGTAGTCTAAGACGCTAACATAACCTAAAACTCAGCCTCAGGATCCCTTCCAAAACTACTTTTTCTTGGTGAGCAATCCTCTCCTACTCGTGCACAGTGGGAAGAGGGGCTTGTGTATGCATACACAGCCCCCAACAGCTTTCTGGGATGGGTTTTCAGCAGTCCTGCAGTGCAGCCCTACAGCATATCTTTCTTCAGTTGAATGTGACCAGCAGATGGAAGCAAAGGAACAAGTTAGAATCATAGAATGTATTGAGTTGGAAGGGACCCTCCAGGGTCATCAGTCCAACCCCCCTGCAGTGAGCAGGGACATCTTTACTAGGTCAGATTGCTCAAGAGCCCCGTCAAGCCTGACCTTGAATGTCTCCAGGGATGGGGCGCCCAAGACGTCCCTGGGCAACCTATTCTAGTGATCCACCACCCTCCTGTTGAAAAACTTTTCCCTTACATCTAACCTAAATCTACCCTTTTCTAGTTTAAAGCCATTACCCCTTGTCCTATTGCTACATGCCCTCGTTAACAGTCACTCCCCTGCTTTCTTGTAGGCACCTTTCAGGTACTGGAGTTAAACAACTTAGCAAAATCCTGCTGCTTCTGGGCTTCCTGGAGCTCAACCCATCCGTGGGATGGAGTCACGGTGGGGCTGTACAGCCCTGACTTATGGAAAGGGCGCTCAGGGAGGAATACAGACTTGTCCCCTTACGCTGTATCTGCCTCTGCCCTGACGCTGCAACGGAGAAAGGCTGTGGGGCCCAACCGGGCCGGGCCGGGCCAGCCCTGAGGAGCCGGCAGGACACGAATCACTTTCCTCCTGCAAAGGGAGGGAAACGAGAAGAAGGGGGCCGGGGGATGCCCCCACACTTAAGGAGAGACACGACCACCGCCCCGCCGATGACCCCGAGGACCTCCAGGCTCGGCCCTCCCCCATACACGACGACCGCCATCTCAGCCGCCACAACAGCGCACGCCCCTCCGCACGCCCCTCCCCACGCCTGCGCAGAAGTGCCCCCCAACCGATTTCCATGGCAACGGGGACACGGGCCGCCCGGCCTGTCGGTTCTTACCGCCTCCCTCGCCTGGTAGGTGGTTCTCAGCGTCTGGCAGGAGAGCTCCATCGGGGCGGGAAGCGGGCCGGGCCCTGGGCGGATACAAACCCCAGAGAAAGTCACAGCGAGCTTTCAGCAGCGCCCAGCCCCGCACCCCGCAGACGCCAGCGGGCGCCGTGAGGGAAAGGCCCGCCCCACCTCCTTCACGCAGCCAATCGAAACGCCGGAGGGTGGAAGATTGCCCGAATAACTACCCAATCATGAGTGGAATAGGGGGCGGTAGTTAAAAAAATGGGTCAATCACAGTAGAGAGGAGAGGCGGGGCTGACAGTAGTGCTGGCCAATCGCCTCTAGGCTCACCTGGCCAAGGAGGCAGAGTAGGTTGTCGGGCTGTGACGCAAATGATCGGGATGCAGAGCTGAGCGGCTGGAGCAGACCAAACCAAACTAGCCAGTCCCAGTATAACCCACTGTTAAACCTGCCCAGCACATCCAGACGGGCGAGGTGCACCTGAAAAGAGGCTGAGTGTGGTCTGCCCCTCATATCAGTGATGGCGGTGGAACTTAAAATGGAGGCGGTTGGTGTGGTGGCACTGAGGGAGTGCAGGGCTGTGAGAAAGGCTCTCTTAGAGCACCTGAAATCTGCTGTTAAACTTGACTGGCTGATTGCTGCAGCCTCCAGAGTTCAGGATGTGAATTACTCTTGGGGTGAGTTGTGCTTGCTGGAAACTGGCAGTCCAGCTGGAAGAGAACATTAAAAAAAAATAATCCCTGAAAGTACATGGAAGGGAGGTTAGAGCACGCAAAAGACTTGCTTGTGACAGCCACAACAGGGCACAAAGCAGGACAGAAGGTGTCAGGGGAAGAGCAGTGCTCTGGAAACACCCTGTCTTCTGGTACAGGAGTGCTTCCCAGTCACGCAGCTGCAGGTATGTACTCTGCCTGAGTCCTGCCCGTTGGAGACCAACAGCTACTGAGTTCCACTGGCTGTTCTTAGGGTAACTACCAGATTCTTCACATCCATGCCACACTACCCTTGCTTAGCTTTCTCAAACCTGTGTTCTCCAGAGATCCAGGCCTTCCTCAAAATGCTTTCTCCTCAGTATAACCATCAATACCCCAAAAGGCCTTATCCTTTTGGTGCAACAAGAATGTTTCTCTAGCCCTTTTCTTAAACCTTCCCAATCCAATGTACAGCAACACAAGCTTTCTGTCCCCTCAAGCTCCCTTTGCTAAGTATCTCCAACTGCAAATATCTCTTCTCTCTCCTTTCCATACATCTTAAACTCAAGGAAGTCCTAAGCAAAAACAGGACTTGAATGTATGTTAACTGCTCAGTTGGTTGCTCTGCAAATATAATGTCCTTTCATCCTGTTAAGCATGTAATTTAATACATATATTTTTTATTAAATTTGTCCAATAAAACACAGAATTTTCAAAGTGCATCAGATTAGTGTTCCTGCATCCAATTTAGGTCCTTTCCTACTAGATTTTGTGTTTAATTTTATGGCCTTAATGTGGTTGTAGAGTAAGTAAAGTGCTCATTTCCCATTATTGGGTGTTTCTTTTTTTATGGCTGTGAAAGAGAAGTTCCTGTAATTGAAGTTAGGATTCAACCCATCCCTCTTAGGTTACCAAAATGGTATAATTACTGTTGAGCGAGTAGCCTGGGTTCTTGGTTTTGCTTGACCGGAAAGAGTTTTCTACCATGTCTGTTAAAGGAGTAACAGTATCTTTAATATGTGGTTTGCTACTGTTTTGATGGAAAAGAGAGTCTTCAGTTCTTAGAACACAAACTCGAGGGTAATTTTCAACATATGTTTGTACACTAATCTTTCAAACTGTCCTTGGAGACAAATGCACACCCACAGTCAGGGAGACTGTGTTCAGGACTGTGTATTCTCCCCCAAAAAAGCACAGGCGGTTAAATCTGCATGGGCAGACATCTGCAGCTGAACAGTGCTGGTTGGTAGGAACAAGGCATCTCCAAGCAATTCAACAGCCTACAAAGAAACCTTGCTAGGGCACTTATAATGCTAGGCCTTACATATAATAGACATAATTTAATAAAAATAATGATGGTCAGGTAAACAACATTATAGCCAACTTTTAAATATTTCCCTGCTGTGCTTATAACCAAAATGTAGGTGTATCACCCTGGTATGTTAGGATAGGCAAGCAAGACTAATCAATGTGCATTTCATCATCAGAACTGATTAGAATATAAAAAGTAAAGAATTAATTAGGTTTCTAATTTGCACTTTTTCTGCTAAACATTACTGTATCTACGCGTCTGACATTGTTGTAGGTATGTATAACTATATATAACTTCACTGCATGTCTTGACATGAACAGGTAGATTATATCCTATCTAAACTCTGTTTTGTCAACTAGCCACACAGAAGGTGCAGATACAAACACCCATGTGAACACTTTCTTTATAAATAGAAAAGTATCCAATCCAGAACCTCTTATCTTCTAATCAAAGCCCATGTTTTTATGGGCAGCAGAGCAATTAAGGGGGGCTCTGTGCTTTAACAGTTCTAGGCCTAACACAAGAGGGATGTGGGCACTGAGCACCACCCCATTACATTTTTGCTATCCACTTGCTCTATTGTTACAGTAAAATATAAACGGCTATGGGATAGGAAAGACAATGGAGAAGCCTCAGTCTGGCCTTGTGAAGTTTTTTCTTTTAAATACAGCACACACAAAAAAAATCTACCTTCGACCCAGTCACCTTAGATGCTCCCCCCCAGTCCTATCACTGCTCATAATTCATATTCAGTTGTCTATTAGCAGCCAGTTAAGCAGCACAGGAGGAGTTTCTTGAGGTATAACGCTGATGAATGTAATAGCTGCAATGCTGGGAGCAGCTGTTTCTTTTTTCTTTTTTTTTTTTCCCCCCCTACCATGCCTAACTCAATTTAAGGGGCAGGGTGCTTAGCACCTTTAGCACCTACAGTCTTTCCCTTCTTACCCTAATTAGAGCTTATTGGGAAAACAAACCAAGTGCTGCAGTAATAACTGATCAGATGGTAGTACGAAGTCGTTGCTTTGAAGACGGGCAGGTTGTCTGCTCCTCTGTTTGGCTACTGCTAGGCCTAGTTTTAAAGCTGCTATTGCAAAAGCAGACAGAACTCAAGGGGAGAGTGTGGGAAATGCTTTAGGAGCTGCAGCCAGAGGGTTCTGAGAGGAGAAAGTAGAGGAGAAAGAAGAACCAGCAGCAGATGTATCAGAACCTGGAAGAAAGTCTGACTGTTGAGATAGGTTTTTTTTAAAAGTTTGGTGGAAAGAGAAATGTTGTAACAGTTGAAACTTTAGTAAAATGGCCTGGTATCTAGGAAGTGTAAATCTGGAGCTGATGTGTCTGTGAGGGGTTTTGAAAAAGCAGCAGGACTTCGAAGAACTAGAGCAAAAGGGAGACTGATTCTACTTACTGGGAAAAAAAAGAAGATGGAGATTTGAGCAAAACCTTGGTGTGGAGATAAGATAATGGAGGAGGAGAAGACAGGCCTGTGCCCTATATTTTGTGGAGTAGGGACCTAGAAAAAAGCTTGAGGAGGACCGCAAGTACAGAGTGTGCGTGTTTTCAAGGGTATGGCACCAGTGATGAGTAGGAAAAAGGTTGTGAGGGAAAACAAAATCTGTTGAAGAACTCTAAGGAACTCTTTTCTTCAAGCAAAAAATTAGGATAAGATAATATGTAAATTTTTATCTTATGGACGTGAGGCATAAAACCACAAACTATAATCTGTTCACTTTTACCCCAGCAGATATAGGGGTTGAGATGAATGGGAAGGTTGAAAGATGTGACTATGAAGTGAGAGGTGAGTGTGTTAGAGGGAGGCCAGAAAGGAGTTATGGGTGAAGGGAGATGAAGGACATCACTTAACTTTTTGCAACTAGCTAACAAAGCATGGCACTGGAAGAAGCAACAAGATAAGCACCATACAGGACGTTCTTGCTGATGGATCAAAAGAGAAGTATTTGAACTATGGGTGAACTATTCTAACCAGCGTAGTGGAAAGCCTGCTCCCCACTAAAGCCCTGTCCCCACAGAACATGCACAGTAGGAAACAAGGATACTGTGAGTTTAAAGATGAGAAATAAACATTTTACAAACTCTGTGTGTTATTCAGCCTTTTGCACACCAGGTGAAGAACCCTGATTTGGGACAAGTGTACATGAGAAAAGAGATACCTGGCACTGGTGAGAGTTTGGACATTGATGTGTTTTCCAGTGTATTTGAAGGAAGAAACACGTCAGGGTGTGCTGGAAGAAGAAGAGAGGAAGGTTTGGATCAGCCTGTGCTGGTGGACTAGCTGATAGTAAATAAAAAGGAAAGCCTGCTTCAAAAGGCTATTGCAAAATTACTGCTAGTAATGTTAATTATTGAGTTCCTGTGTGTCCAGATCTTGTAGTGATATTGAGTGACCGTAGCCAGTGTGTATGGAGGGCATCTGTACCCTCTACAAAAGCTCGACTCTTTGTTCCCAAAATTGCCAGAATCCTCCTTGTGGCTGTCTCTTGGCCCATTGAGAAGCTCCTGTTGTGGTGTACTCCTGTTTGTTCTGAGATATGGTTATAGATACCACTCTGAACCTGTCAATACTGCAACAACTGCTGCCTTTTGGTTAATATGGCCAAGTATATTTTGCGTTTCAGACCTTTTCCTTTTTTCCCAACGTCTCTCTTCAGCTTGTCGTGTAAGTCGGTTTGGCTGGCTGCTTGTTGGCTCAGTCTTTGCCTTTCTTATTGCAATAAATCGGTTGTTTGGTTTAACAGCTCAGTTGCCAATGAAACTGAGTAGTGACTAGGTCATTACTGTGACTAGATAATGATCTCTGACTGCTTTGAAAATAACATTCTCAGCTGCACCTCAATATTTATTTTTCTGTAAATGTCTCAACATTGCCCTTGCAGCAGGAAACCCATTATCTAGTTTTGAAGTTTACTGCTGGTGACATTTTCGCTTCATTTTTTATTGATAAAATGTGTCATGTCATTGTTATAACACAAATTATGGTAATATTTTTGATAAGTGCAACTAAGAATACTATCAAACCACGGCGCAAGTCCAGCCTTCCTATTTTAATACACTTCAATCGCAAGAATGTATTATTTGTTGTTTGTTTGGGGGTGGTTTATTTTGTGTGTGAATATAATAATTCTGTTTTACTGCTGAGTATTCTGAGGAGCTGCCCCTTCCCCACCGCAAGGCTGGGGCCTGCTCGGGACGCCGGGGGTGCTGAGGGGGGCTGCGGCCCAGCCCCGGCGGGTGTGTGCGTACAGAACCGGGGTGCTTTTCCCTCAGGGCTGGCCGGCAGGGCGGGGAAACGGCCCCGGGAGGCGGCACGGAGCTTCCCCCACTCCCCCGCCCCACTGCCGGAGCCGCCCTCCGCCGTCACGTGCGAGGGGCGCGCACAGGGTGCACAATGGTGGCGGCGGCGGCGGGGCCCGGCGACGGTGGCGGCGGCGGGAGCAGCAGCGGGTAGAAAATGGCGGATTTCGAGGAGCTGCGGGTGAGGAGGGAGAGAGGCGGCGGCGGCGACGCGGGCCAAGATGTCGCCCGGCCGCTCCCGCAGCAGGGAGGCCCTTGACGTATCCCTCTCCCCCGGCCTTTCCTCACGGGGAGTCCCCGCCGCACCCCTCGGTGCTTACCGGGGGAGGGAGCGGGGGGTGAGCCGTCAGCGCCTTCCGCTGAGGCCGCAGCCCCTAACGGCCGGCCGGAAACCAGCGGGGCCCCGCCGCCGCCTGCGCCTTCCCGCGGGAGGAAGCGAGGCCGCCCCGAAAGGCGGTCGGGGGGCGGCCGGGAGCTGGCGGCGTTGCTGGCTCTGCCCGAGGAGGATCCTCCCGGTCACCTCCCCGGGAGCGGGGCGGGCGGGTGTGCTCTGCCGGCCCTTGGGCCCAGCCCCACCAGGCGAGAAGGCTGGCATGGCGGGGCTCCATGGGGAGGCGGCGGGAGGGCAGTGCTGTGATGCCCTTACGCGAACTGAAGGGAGACTGCCGAATAATTACTGAATTTTTGAAAATACTAATAATTAGTGGGTTAGTTTTGGTGGTGGTTTTTTTTTGTTTGTTTTTTTTTTTTTTTTTTTTTGAAAATGCATTAACTGCTTTCCAGCCATGAAAACTGTGCTGGTGAACCGTGAAATCCAGTATTCTGTTCAGACCTGTTCTGTCATCAATTGCATGCCTTTTATATTGCACTTACGGACTTTCCCTGACAGATTTTTTTGGGGGGTGAGTGTGTGTGGTTTATATTTTAAGGCGTATACACAGAGAGCTGACTACACAGTTTCTGCTTTTTCCATACATTTCTTGAACAATCTGTGAGTATCTTTGTTGCAGAGTGTTGGCCTTCTGCAGCATCCACACCTGCAGAAGTGCTGCCGAGGGAATACTACATGCGCACTCAACATCGCCACTCCCCTCGACCTAGAATTCCCTGCAGAAGAAATAACAACCGGTTAAATAGGAACCAGTGTGAGTTAGGCTTTAGTGTGGAGAAAGGTCTGGTGGCTGAACTGACTATAGTCTGTCCAACAGTGGGAAATATGCTGCAATCACCAGAGAATTTCCTATACTGAGGCGTCTTCCAGCAGTATCAGTGCTTGGGTTGAAGTGGCTATAGTGTAACATAGGAGCTGGGTTATAAAAATCTCAAGACAAGAATTGGTTTCTTTATTTAAGGACAACAGTGCTCTATCTCAATCTTTGGTTTAAAAAGGGTTAGCTTGTTTTTTTCTTAAGTTGTTGAACAGTTTTAAAAAGAAATAACTTGTTTGTGTTTATGTATTTTCTTGTCTAGTGTCCTGACTGATCTTTCAGCCCTCTTTTTAAGGTCTCTCAAAGGGTGTAGCTACATAGATGGCTAAGCTCCCAGTGTACACTTTGTAGGAGAGAGAACTCTTCTTTGTGTAGTTCCTGTCCTCCAGGCTAGAGCTGAAGCTGTGATCCCCATTTCCCAAAGCACTGTAATCATTTATCTATACATAAGTATTGATAGATCTGTCTGGGAATTAGGTACCTAAATACCTTTGAAATTATATATGCACCTGAGTTACTTGCCAACAGTAACACAGGAAGTATGGGGGGAAGAGGGAACTGAGTTTCAGGCCAGCTACAGGGCTGCCCTTTTATTACTCAAAATGACTGGTATTGGTAGTTAAAATAAGTAAAACTAGTCTGAAGAAATGTCTTTTGATCTTTCCATTCATCTTATTTCTGAAGTGCCTGTGAAATGAATCTGCTAGCCTGGAGCTGCTCTAAATGTCTGTTCAACATCCAGCTGACAATAATTCATGATCCATTTTGGGAAAGCTGTAGGTATTTCTTTGGAAGTGAATATAGCAGACTGCTTTGTGTCTTCAAGGCCTTTACTACCGCTTTTTATTTTTTTTAAAAAAGAGGATACATGTGGATGGGTCTGCTTGGATATAAAGCACTTTGTTTGCGGGTTCAAGGTTTTCTTCAGACAACCAATTCTACCTGCTTTTGGCCAAAGAAGAGAGATCCTCCCGTCACCCCCAGTTAATTTAATGAGTTGACCTTTAGGAGTGATCTTAAACTTCTGCTTTGTAGATTAACATATGGGATGTTTTTATGGCAGTTTTGTTTGCTGCTCTCTTGTTGATTGCAATTTCCTGTAGTATGTGATCTCTCCTGGCCTTATGAAAGGCCACTAGGGCAATTCAGAGGGTTGAATTTATTTTAGTAAATCGTTAAAGACTTACTAAAGGCAGGAGGTCAGAGTTCTCTCTTAAATCCTGTTTTTGAGGGAAATGTGCAGGGGCGGCACTTTTTTATTCTCGGGGGAAAGGATCATTTTAATATTTGATAGTACCATCCATGCCATTCTTTGGATCTTCAGAGTAAAAGTTCGGGGGAGCTATGCCCAAAGGTTGTAGTGAAAGAAAACAAAGATTCAAAGGAACCTGCTGTTAAATCATGCTTTTTGGAAATCTTCATCTTTTTTTAAAGGATTCAGAAGCAGCTGTAACCACAGTCACTGCTTTTCAAGATATTGGTGAAAATGTCCAGTGTAAGGCTTACCCTTCCAGATTGTCAGATTAACCCTTAATTAGTTAGTAGTGTACCAGTTTCTGGAATATTAGGGAGCTGCTGAGAAGATGTAGTGAGCACAGCTGTTATCTTTCTTGTATTTTGAGATACAATTTCCAGACCTGCTGTTCACAGTTGTGTTTTTAAACATGGCTGATACCTTTATTCATAATCCTCACTCACAAGCAGCCCAATGAATGTCAAAAGGGATTACACAGGCATAGACAGATGATGTGGAACAGAAGTCAGCAGTTTGGTGTGGAGGCCAGAGATGGCACATGAATACGTTTTTGAAGAGAATTGGCCCATGAGTGGGGAACTACAGCTCCTTCTGAGAGCCATCTGTCAGAAAACAATTCCAGCTCCCTTAAAAGTCTGAACTTGTTGAGATTTGGCTTGAAGCTATGGTTTGCATCGCAGCAAAATACTGCAGATAAGAGGATTGTCTATGTATTATTATTCAGAGAGAGAGAGAACATCTCTTAGGTCCCCTAAGTTTCTGCTAGCATCCTGACTCTAAATCTGGAAAAAACAAAACAGCTATCCTTGCAACATTGCAGATCCCTAGTTTAGAAGGTAACAGCTTCAGTCTCATAGTTTGTGTTTAATTGGGTTTTGAAGTAATGTGTTAGTTTAGGGGAAAAAAAACAAAAACCACCAACCTCTGTAGGCAAATTAATATGCCTGTGCCAGAAATAATTTGTGTGATACTAGTGATCAGTTTCATCGCCGTGGTAGGGAAAAACCCCTCATTTTAGTGAGAAGAGATGGAAGTATGCTAATACATCCTACATAGAAGGGGAGTTTACACACAATTTACTGGAATTCACATTTATAAATGCTAAAAGTAAGTCTCACTTTTAATTTTGTTCTTGCACATCCAGTATTGAAGTCATGTGATCCAAATGCGAAGAGCAATGTAGTTCGAGTACCATATTAAAATACAGAAATTGAAGTCTCATTCTTGTATGTGTTAGATCTCTCGTTCATACCAGACTTGGTGTCTTTCTGCTCCTCGTGCTTTACTTTTCCAGTGATTAGAACATTCTCTTGTGCTGTTCACTTGATACATCAGGTTCCTTTCTCAGGCTGACTTGCAAGTCCCAAGGCCGACATGTTCTTTACTCCTTGCTCTGTTATCCACTGTTGCAAATATGGCTCCACATGTTTCCTTGTTTAGCAGGTGAAGCAGTGCTCAGTGCTAAATTGTTAGCTGAGAAGGAAGCACTGAGAGCTATTTTCCTGTGTCCTCTTCAAGCTCGTTATCAGACACTTCGTTGTACTCTGTTTTATTTTAGCTATGTATTGTAGATGCCAACATATTTGGAAATTTGATGCAGGAGTCAAACTCCACTTGTTGATCTGGAGTAAACTTAAAATGATGGATGGAATAGATACTGAGAAGTTTCTGTTGGTAATGTAGTGATCTTTAGGATGCAATTAGTGTTGAGTATACCTCTGATAATATGCTGTTGTCTTATATCTGTATGTAATTCCCCTGTTCTTCCTAGATGCATAGTCACTTTTTCAGACCTGTGAGGCTTATTGTGGTACCTTGAAAGTTTTTTGTATGTAGAATAATTAATGATAGTGATTGTGCTGAGTAACAGTGATGGGGGAGAGGAAGGAGATAATGTAGTTTGTTACTTAAAAAATGAGTCTGCAATGAAATGGGTTAAGCTTTGTTTTGAGCATCTGATGTGAAATAAAAGCAAGTATTTGATTTAGTATTTTCACTGTTATATGAAGTACATGCAACTTTGAAGATAAATGCCTAATTTAGGAGCTAGGCTAGAGCTAGTCCAAAGAAAAATCCCCTTAATACTGAGGACCTGATGGTCATGCCGTTTGCAGCAACTGTTGTGTTCTTCAGAGCTGCTCTTACTGTGCTGTACTACATACACAGATTTAGCTAGTGACATCTTCATTCTTCCCCAGGACTTAACAGTTTTATATCTATGGTTACATCACCTCCAGAATACATTTGTATTTAGGGTCAGCATCGACCCCAAGATATTAGTTGCTCTTTCTTACCAGTATTACACATTTCTAGCCCACTGTAATTGACCATGTATGCAAATTTATTGGAAAGGATGTCACAAATGTGCTTCTCTGCTATGAGTGCCCAGAAAAGGGCTTGAAGGCAGGAGCAGTGATTTGTGGAGTTAGTCCTTGGCAAGCTCCTTCTCTGTGTGGCCTTCAGACACTTCAGAAAACATCTGGAAGCCAGTGGGGCTGAAGCAGAGCTCTTAAGCAGAGACTGACTAGAATTGCTGAGTCAGCTTGGATTGCTTCTGCAGGTTCAAGTGCAGGGTTCACTACTCGAGCAGTTGATTGCCCTAGAAGCAACAGTCTTTGGTGCTTATTGTACAATCAGAGAATCATAGAAGTGTTTTGGTTGGAGAAGACCTCTGAGATCATCCAGTCCAACCATTAACCCAGCACTGCCCAGTCACCACTACCCCATGTCCCTCAGCACCACATCGACACGGCTCTGAAATCCCTCCAGGGATGGGGACTCCCCCACTGCCTTGGGCAGCCTGTGCTAGTGCTAAGGAACCCTTCCAGTGAAGAAATGTTTTTCTAATATGCAATCTAAACCTCGCCTGGCACAACTTGAGGACATTACCCCTCGTCCTGTCACTGTCACCTGGGAGAAGAGACTGACCCCCCCCCTCGCTACCCCCTTCTTTCAGGGAGCTGTAGAGAGCAATGAGGTCTCCCCTCAGCCTCCTCCAGATTGAATCCCCCCCCAGTTCCCTCAGCCACTCCCCATCACACTTGTGCTCCAGACCCTTCCCCAGCTCTGATGCCCTTCTCTGGACACGCTCCAGCACCTCAGTGTCCTTCTTGGTGTGAGTAGCCCAAAACTGAACACAGTATTTGAGGTGCAGCCTCACCAGAGCTGAGTACAGGGGCACAATCACCTCCCTACTCCTGCTGGTCACACCATTTCTGATACAAGCTGGGATGCTGTTGGCCTTCTTGGCCACCTGAGCACACTGCTGGCTCATGTTCAGCTGCTGTTGACCAGCACCCCCAGGTCCTTTTCCGCAAGGCAGCTTTCCAGCCACTCCTCGCTAAGCCTGTAGTGTTCCATGGGGTTGTTGTGACCCAAGTGCAGGATCTGGCACTTGGCATTGTTGAACCTCAGACATCCATCAAGAATTTAACGGGTATTCTTGGTGGTTACCTTTCATTCGTGTATGCAAGTACAATGATTATAAAAATTGCAGGCAGCTTTGGCAGGGGGAGTGTGGAGAATCGTGTACCATCTTGTTTCAGGGATATGTTTGATCCCTTACTTTGCTCTGAAACATGCCTGCCCTTAATTTCTGTGGTACATTAGCATTTCCTGGACTTCTTAATGTCATCATCCCTGTGAAATGAATGCCATTCCAGATACACCTATGGCTTAATGCTGTAGAACACTATTTCTGCTTATGAATCATGATTGCTATAGTTTAACAATAAGAAACAAAAAACTTTGTGAAACTTCTCATGACCTTTGAGTATGGATTTCGGGGGAAAAAATGTTTCTGGTATATAAAAGTACTTGAATTATCCAGTCTGATTTCCTTCCTTAAAGTTCTGTCAAATTGCTCTTTGTGTTCATGGAGAAACATTAAAAATAAAATGGCTTTGGTTGTCTATGTTTAAAAAGCTTTTTATTGGGCTGTGCAGCTGTAAAGAACTTCTCTTAGGAGAAAATTGATGGCATTTGCATGACACAACTTGAACATCTAATCTTAATTCACTGATGTGAAAAGCATGTTAATAGCTAGGCTGCAGTCTTCTGCGGCATTGCTGGAACCCCAGAAAAAAATAACTTGGTAGGGTTTGTTGGAAGCAGTATTTGCCTTGCACCGTGATTATAAATGCTCCGAAGCACATGTTATGCCTCCATAAAACCTTCTTGATTGTAATGAGTGTCCACTCTGATATATCTGTAAATGGAGCAGTAGCTCAAACATGTAGATAAGACTAGCTGTATTTTCATGCATGTGGTGGTTGTTGCCTTAAAGGGAACATAGAATTGGCTTTAGGGGAACAATGTTGGAAAATCCATTTTTTAATTACTTCTAGTAAAAATCACTTTTGCAAGACTTCTCTCAAAAGCATCTGTAAGATTTTTGTGTTGATGGGCAAGACTATGTATTCCTTTATAGTCCCAAGCATTTTTTAATGGAGGTATCAGTTTAAAATCTTGCTGACTGTGGTACTGAATCCAGCCTGTGTCTTCTAATAAAATGAAATCCATCTTGTAACAAAATGCCAGTTTGTGGAATTTCTACATAAAACGTTAGCTGTTTCAGGGTGTGATTGCACATTTCACCTTGATTAACTTGCAGGAATGCACAGAAGGCAGCAGGCAGGGTAGCAGACAGTATTTTGCAATACATGCTGTTTCCTTAATCTCAGCGTAAAGGATTATTTTATTCATTTGCATTCTGACAATGGAATCTAGAATCGTGCTTAATGCCTCCATCTGAAATAAAGGAGCTGATGTTGCTATCAAGCTTATGCAACTATTGATGGAAGCAGGCAACATTAAGTTCTTGGTAAATTCTTGAATTATCAGTATTGCCCTTCACAACACAATTTCTCTTTTATGTGACATGACTAGAAAGCTGGTATAGTACTTCAAGCTATTTTTTTCTGAATACTGAAACTTTTTCTGTCAAACTGTGAGACTAAGGAAATGTAGCAAGGGAAGGACAGGCAGAAACTAACCTCCTGCAGCAGCTTGAAGACTGGATGGAGTTCTGTCTCCCATCTCTTTTTGTATCGTTTTGTGAGAAGTTGCTGTGGTGAAATTAAGTAGAGACCATCTGCTGTTGGTCTCTACTTTATAAGTTAGGATGTGACACTCAGCACCTCATGTGACACTGCTTTCACTGGCAGGTGGATCCATGGTGCATCGATAGATGAGATGTTGGGGGAATACCAGTTTGAAGACTGCTGGGTTAGCTGCCTGATAGCTGCTTGACAGAAGCATCATCGTACCCAAATTGTCTGTCTGGAAATGTTGAAATTCAGTATCTGAAATAGGTTAAAGGGTGTGCTTTATGGGACTACTGCCAGTAGTAGCTCAGTGCTCCTGGGGGTACTGTTTGTTCACTTGTGCTTATCTCTTTTCTTTCTAGAATATGGTATCAAGTTTTCGTGTTTCTGAACTGCAAGTGCTGTTGGGGTTTGCTGGACGTAATAAAAGTGGGCGGAAACATGACCTCCTGATGAGGGCACTGCACTTACTGAAGAGCGGCTGCAGCCCAGCAGTTCAGATAAAAATCCGGGAACTCTATAGACGTCGGTACCCAAGGACGATTGAAAGACTTTCAGACTTATCGGCTATAAAACCTGCGGTTTTCAATTTGGACAATAGTTCCTCTCCTG
Source organism: Podargus strigoides (assembly GCA_028020825.1). Classification (NCBI taxonomy): domain Eukaryota; kingdom Metazoa; phylum Chordata; class Aves; order Caprimulgiformes; family Podargidae; genus Podargus; species Podargus strigoides. Next base: position 19,156,417 of record CM051663.1, read on the forward strand.
TCGAGCCTGACCTGGCTGTTGCTGGCATTCACCCTCTCCCTTCTACTTCGGTCACACCTCAGTCTCCTTCCTCGCCTGTTAGTTCTGTGCTCCTACAAGACACTAAGCCCCACTTTGAGATGCAGCAGCCATCCCCTCCAATTCCACCCGTTCATCCTGACGTTCAGCTGAAAAGCCTACCTTTTTACGATGTGCTTGATGTGCTCATAAAACCTACAAGTCTAGGTAAGTGTTTAATAGCTCTGCCAGTTCCTGAATTCATGAAATAGTGGTTGCTTATGACAGTACTAAGTCCAGACTTAAATTGCTTTTTGCAGCTGAGGAAAAGTAGGAAGTCTCTTCTTTTGTTATCATTGAATGCTTTGGGTTGGAAGGGACCTTTAAAGGCCATCCAGTCCAACCCCCCTGCAGCAAGCAGGGACATCTTCAACCAGATCAGGTAGCTCAGAGCCCCATCCAACCTGACCTGGAATGTTTTCCCACCTCTCTGGACAACCTGGGTCAGTGGTTCACCACCCTCACTGTAAAACATTTCTTCCTTATATCGAGTCTGAATCTACCTTCCTTTAGGTTGAAACCATAACCACTTGTCCTATTGCAAAGGGCCCTGCTAAAAAGTCCCTCCCCATCTTTCTTCTAAGTCCCCTGTAAGTATTGAAAGGCCACAGTAAGGTCTCCCCGGAGCCTTCTCCAGGCCAAACAACTCCAACTCTCTAAGCATGTCCCCACAGGAGAGGTGTTCTTATTCCTACCCTTGCCTTCTCTTCACCACCCGTCCCCAAAACTGCCAAGCCACACTTCAGAAAGTAACGTTCTCTTCTGTGAGTATTATATGATTAAAGGTCTTTGTCTTTTGGCTGTTAAATAATAGAGTAGAATAGGTCAGTTGGAAGGTACGTACAATGATCATCTAATTGCCTGACCACTTCAGGGCTGACCACAAGTTAGAGTGATATTTAAGCGTCTTAAGCACTGACAGACTTGGAGCATCGACCACCTCTCTAGGAATTCTGTTCCAGGTTTTGACCACTCTCTTGGGCAATAAATATTTTCTAATATTTAGTCTGAACCTCCCGTGAACTTACTTTTGGCTGAAAGATTTGGACCTGAAGTTGCTGCCTGGTACAAATGGGGAACACATCTGTCAGGGCCAACAGGAACAGGATTTCAGGATTGTTGTACTCAGTTTAGTGAAGGTTTCTCAGCCTACTGGTTGTTGCCATCCTCTGTGTTAAAATGTAGATTGGACTGTAGATTGGTCTTCTGAATAACCTGAAATCTCAGTTAAGCTTCCTCAAATGCCTCACTCTTAAACATATTTAATTATTTGGAAATATGTTCATTTTTGTCTTGAAATGCAGCTTGTCTTACCTTACATGGTAGAAAATGTTCCCTAGCTATTTAGTTATATTGTTTAGAAACACCTCAGTGTTCTCCAAGCTGTTTGTATCCTCTTAAACATTTTAGTTTCTTAACTGAAAATAGCATCTATCAGATTTTGACTTGTTCCTCAGTGAGGCATATACTGATGAGTGGTCATCCCTGAGTACCTAAAGCAGCAAACATTACTAACAAGCTTTATTTACGATGCCTGTTGTCACTTCTGTTAAATATCAAACCTGTGTATTGGTACAATCACTGCTGTGGTGTTGGACTTGTGCTAGTTACCTTCATAGAGAGAATCTGTCAGTGCCGCAATGTCATGGCTATCTCCTGCTTGTGTTCACTGTGTGCAATAGCTGAGTATCTTAACTAGCTTCCTGAATTATTCAGCTGTTGGCTTGTAGTTAACCAGACTGGTTGCTAGCTGCATAGTCACACTGTCCCATATAATGCAGCGTGTGCTCAGCATTATATTTCTGCTGTGCAGTTACCTTTTGCTTCCTAGTCAATGATATCTAGAGGTGGTGGTGATATGCTAGAAATTTCCCTAACAGCTGTTTTCCTCAGCTTTGGAAATTCTCCTTATTTTTTTTTCCCTGAAAGTAGGATGCTTCCTAGGGATGACACCATGTTAGAGCTGCATATAAATTCTTCTTTTCTTGGAAGACTGTAGGCTCTTTGTTGCATGTTGTCCAATTCTCACAGGAGCGAGGAATATCTAATCTTATAATATTTGGGTTCTCTTAGTGCGTGGTTGAGGGGGACAAGATAAATTTAACTGACTACTTGCTTGCCTTCACACTCTTTACAGAGCACAATACCTGAAGGTGGCAATAGCTAGAGCTACAACTCAGATCTGTGTGAGGAGTGGGGAAATGAGCTGTGAGGGATCGCTTGATATGCAAATAACGGGCCCTTTGGATGTTAGAAGGAAAGGAAGATTGGCTGAAAATCACTCTTAACATGGATTAATAAGCAAATTTCGAAATGAGGCTCCCTTTATTTAATATTTTTAAATGGATATGGATAGCTTATAGTCCCAGTTAGGTGGTTGGGATACAGAACAAACAGTAAATTTTCCAGCTGTCCGTTAATAACTTCTCGTGGATGTTGTCATCTTGTAGTACATTAAAATAGTTGTAAGCATCTTCTGTGTGGTACTCCTTTCATCTGGTATTCAGTGTTATATTTTGTTGTATGTTTGTCTGAACCTTTCTCCCTTATGTGAAAGGATTATAACGCGGCTTGCCAAGCTTCTTTAGTACTGAGGTGTAGTGTGATATTAAGCCATCTGAATGTAGTTGAATGAATGATTTGTTCCACTGCTTTCCTGTTGGCAGCTATGTGCAGTTCAACCACAATTTGATTATATTAAGTGACTTACTCCTTGTTCCAGGAAAAACTCAATTGCAGAATCCTGTTTTAATCAATGACTTTAATCACCATTGTTAAACCTCTTTGTCTCTTTTTTTTTTCTAGTACACAGCAGTATTCAGAGGTTCCAAGAGAAGTTTTTTATCTTTGCTTTAACACCTCAGCAGGTCAGAGAAATCTGTATTTCCAGGTAAGAAGTAACAGCATGGCATAGTATAGGTAAACTTTGGCAAAATTTCAGGAGGAAGTGTGTGGGTTTTGGTTCATTTTATGTCTTGCATAAGCTTGCGGATGCAGAGTGATAATCTTCACCAAAGTTATGCTGAGTTTATCTGTTCTGTTTCCTTCAGGAGCTACTATGCACAGAATTTATGTGCAGTTGGGGTAAATAGTATGCCACTGAAGAGTTAACAGTCACTCGGTTCCAAATAATTGTCACTATTTAGAGAGGTGGTAAGCTTTTCTTCCTGCATGTTTCCTCGGTGCAGGAATGGAAGGCTGCTTTTATCTTTTGTCCTAGGATTCATGTTGTTGCAAGACCCATGGTATAAGCCAAGAGAATTCATAGAGTTTTTTTCTCTCTGGCAGCATCATACTTTATTGTTTCTATAAACTCTTGAGAGATGGTGCTAAAGTCCTGCTTGCAGTAGCTAAACAGACATGTTGCTCATAAGACTTGTTCATAGCTCAATAAAAGAAAAAGGAGCAAAGTTTAGTGATGTTGGAGCAGGCGTGTCAGTTATTTTTGCATATGACTGGAATATGAGATTTGCTGTCTAAGTCAGTTCTTCTCCTTTCCTTTCTCTTTGTCACAGGGACTTCTTGCCAGGAGGCCGGAGAGATTACACAGTCCAAGTTCAGCTAAGGTACTTTTTTCATAGTGTTCCCTTGTAACTTCTTAATTGGCTAATGTAACATAAGTCGAGATGTTTGTGGGGACGTACAAATATAGTGACACTTGAAAATGATGCTTTCTCTTTTTTGGGGGGGATCTAGGTTATGCCTAGCAGAGACAAGCTGCCCTCAAGAAGATAATTACCCTAATAGTTTGTGTATTAAAGTAAATGGGAAGCTGTTTCCGTTGCCGGTAAGCTTGTTTGTACATATTTGTGGCTTTTGTGACTTGTGTTCATGTCTTTTCTGTAACCTTAGCTAGCTAAAACAATCAAGCTGTTTATTGTTATTGCTCAGATTTCTCTAGTTACTTATGTTAGGCATATGATTTTACACTTGCTGTGTGACATAGCCATTGCTACTATTAATCATGTTGCACGCACTGCATGGATTAATTGTGTTATAGCCACCTATAGCAAACCTCATCTGTTGCAGTTAATAACATATGTCAAGACCAAACCAGTATCTGCATGGGGGATCCTCCTTATAGGCCTTGAAACTGAGTTTATTTGATTTGATTGGTAGTAGCCCTCGCTGTTTGGACTTGTCTGTATTTGTGATTGGTTTGAGTTCCTTCTTTTTACGAGGGAATGGTATGACCTTCTTACGTACAAGTATGTACGTTGCTTTGCGTCTGTCTGGTTAGAGCAAAATTCATTGCAGGGGTTGAAGGATAGTCATATTTTAGGGTTCCCAGCGTTTACTGATGATGGAACAGAACAGTGTTGGCAGTCATAGTCTTTACTGTGTCCGATGTTACAAAAGTTAGTAGTACATATGCAAGGGTCATCTCAAGGCTTGAATATATACAAAAAGGGAAAAGCACTCTCATTCTTGAAAAATCTCTGAAACAGTAGAACAAAGAGAATCTCTTACACAGCCCATTCTGATATAGTTCTGGAAGCTATAGAAGATGGAGAAAGTAGTAGTAAAAAGGTTTTTTTCAGCAGTGGGTTTGGAAGAATGCTGTTTGGGGAGAGGAGGTGTGAAGCCTCTTTTTCAGAATGTTTGTCACCTTCTTGGTGTGTCAGATGTGTTGTCCTGTACTTTCCCTTCTGCCATATGCAACCATCACTGCTCTTTTTACCTCCACTCAGTTAAATGAGACTTGACTCTAGCTTCTCTTCCCCCTACTTCTTTAACCATTACATCACTGTTCTCCTATCTGTCTTCAGTGTGTAGGAGGATTTTTTTCATATATTTTCTGCTCAGTATTTTCTGCAAATGCCAGTTATGATCTCTGTGATAAACTTGATTTTCTCCTTTCTTCTGCACATTGTCTTCCTTTCTTTAAGCAACCCACCAAAAAGAGTTAGTTCTGATGTTAGTTATCCTATGGACATCAGTGTCTTCTGGTTTTCAGTCTTGCTAATATAGTTTACGCCTTGCTATGCTGTGTTAAACTATCCATTTTGTGTATAATGTATCTCACAGTCATAGCCAAAATTGTTTGAAATCCTGGATTATTGCTTTGCTGTAGATCTAAACCCATAGGTATTTCCTGCACATCACAAGATGATTCTTTAATCTCTTCAAAAGTGAATAAATGACTACTGGCTTAGTAACTTCCTTTCCTCCTTCAGTATGAGCTGAATGACAAATATAGCCTCAGACTGAGTGCTCGTGCAGCCCTTTGTTGTTGTCTTGGTCACTGTCTGAATCCCTCTGGTAGTTCCTTCGTGTTGCAGGAACTGGAAGATAACTTGTTTGCCTCAAAGAACACTGTTGTCCAACTCACTTGTGTTGGTGTTAGGTAATTAATCAGTCACACCATCCTCTATTGCCAGCTTACACAATTAAGTGAGTACTGCTTTGTCTTTCCCTGGTATAGCAGCTTATGCCTCTGTAAGTTATTCTTGGTCATCTCCTTGACTGCAGTACTGACCAGTCCTTACCAGAAACTTGAGAGAAATACAGCCAGTGTGTCAGTACTGCTTCAGGTTGTGCCAACTCAAGTTAACACAGTTTTTTCTGTGTAGAGGTCATCTAGTCCCACTCCCCTGCTTTAAAGCAGGATCCCCTAGAGCACATCACTCAGGACTGCATCCAGGCGAGTCTTGAAAACCTCCAGAGAAGGAGACTCCACACCCTATCTGGGCAGCCTGTGCCAGTGCTCTGGCACCCTCACCCAAAAGAAATTCTTTCTCATATTTAAATGGAACTTCCTATGTTCCAGCTTGTGCCCGTTACCCCTCGTCCTGTCACTGGGAACCACTGAAAAGAGCCTGGCTCCATCGTCCCTTAACCCACCCTTTAGGTATTTGTAAACATTAATTAAATCACCCCTCAGCCTTCTCTTCTCCAGGCTAAAGAGTCCCAGCTCTCTCAGCCTTTCCTCACAGGGGAGATGCTCCAATCCCCCAGTCATCCTTGTTGCCCTCCGCTGGACTCTCCAGTAGTTCCCTGTCTCTCTTCAACTGGGGAGCCCAGAACTGGACGCAGTATTCCAGTTGTGGCCTCACAAGGGCAGAGTAGAGGGAGAAAACGACCTGCCTCGCCCTCCTGGCTACACACTTCCCTGTGCAGCCCAGGGTGGCACTGACCTTCTTGGCAGCAAGGGCACATTGCTGGCTCATGGATAATTTACTATGTGCCAGGACTCCCAGATCCTTCTCCTCGGAACTGCTTTCCAGGAGGTCCCCCCTAGCCTATCCTGGTGCCTGGCATTCTTCTTCCCCAGGTGCAGCACCCTACACTTGCCCTTATTGAACCTCGTGAGGTTCTTCTCTGCCCAGCTCTCCAGCCTGCCCAGGTCACACTGGATGGCAGCATAGCCCTCTGGAGTGTCACCACCCCTCCCAGCTTGGTATCATCAGCAAACTTGCTGAGGATCCACCCTGTCCCCTCGTTCAGGTCATTGATGAATATGTTGAACAAGACCGAACTGAGTATTGGCCCCTGGGGGACACCACTGGTTACAGGCCTCCAACTCGACTCTGCTCCATTGATCACAGCCCTCTGTGATCTGTCACACAGCCAGCTCTTGATCCACCTCACCATCCCCTCATCCAACCCACACTTCCTGAGTTTCCTAATGAGGATGTTATGGGAGACAGTGTCAAAAGCCTTGCTGATGTCAAGGTAGATGAAATCTGCTGCTTTCCCCTCATCAAGCCAACTAGTTATAACATCATAGAAGGCTGATTGGTCAAGCATGATTTACCCTTGGTAAATCCATGTTGACCATTCCCAATAACTTTCTGTTCTTCAACATGTTTGGAGATGACCTCCAGAACGGGTCGCTCCATCACCTTCCCAGGGATGGAGGTGATGCTGACCGGCTTGTAGTTCCCTGGGTCTTCCTTCTTGCCCTTTTTGTAGACTGGAGTGATGTTGGCCTTCCTCCAGTCTTCAGGCACCTCTCCTGTTCTCCATGACCTTTCAAAGATGATGGAGAGTGGCCCAGCAATAACATCTGCCAGCTCTCTCAGCACTCGCAGGTGCATCCCATCAGGGCCCATGGACTTATGGATGTCCAGTTTGGCCGAGTGGTCTCTAACATGGTCCTCCTCTATCAAGAGAAAAGCCTTTCTCCAGACCTTCCCTCTTGCCTCCAGGATTTGGGATGCATGCGGGAGTGCTTTAGTAGAAAAGATCAAGGCAAAGAAGGTATCCAGTACCTCTGTATTGCTACAACTATCTCTGTTCTCCTCTTAAAGTGTTGGTTCTGACTTAAAAGGGCTAAATGTAGAGCCTTGCATGCTGGTGTCGTGGAGTAACAAGGGTTTTATACATAATGCACTACAGCAGGTGGTTCTCCTGTTGATTTTGCTTGTAGCCAAGAGAAAATGTGGAAGTCCAGAAAAGTAATTTTCTTTTCTTCTCAGGGGACCTCCATAGACCACTGCAGGTCTCTTTCACAGGACAAAATCAAATATGTCAGGGCAGGCTGGAAATAGCCGGATAGAGAAGTCATGGTTTCTGTTGATATATTTTTCTGGCTACAGCTGATTCCACCTGCTTTGACTAATATGGTTCTCGTGAGAAGCATGGAAGAATTAAAGACCCAAATAATTTTGGCACTTGTTAGCCACTAGAATTGGCAGCCTAAATGAACAGTGCTAGACCATGCTGGTTGTGATAAGCAAGTGGAGTGCTCATCCCATCAGTTCTGGAAGACTAGGAAGGGAAGGTTTTGTAGTGTTCTAGGAGTACAAGATTGAATGTGATCTCAAGGTCATTGCTCTGTGGAAGAAAACATCAAAAGTTTGACAGAAATGAAGCATGTGAGCTGCAGAATCTGTCTCTAAAAAAGCAAAAGGTTGGGAAATATAAGAGAACTTGCATCCTTGCTCTCTTGAAAGCCAGGCAGCTTCGTTTTAGGTTGGAGAGCAGCTGGACTTACTGTGGCCTGTACAGTATGTGTGGCAATAATCTCCTAAATATTGCAGGGATGGTGTGTTTGTCCACATAAGCTCATGATAAAGTTATGCCTGGGAAGGTTCCTGATGTCTACAGAGTCACTCATTGTCTGGGGTGAGAACCATTTTAGACAGAGTTCTTCAGCAGCTGCAGTCGGCCGCTCTGGCCAAGCAGACCCACCTGTAGAATCTCCATGTCCCTATTCTGTCACTGCAAGCAGTCCTGTGTGAAATTAATGAAGGGCAGTGGTGAGGCACAGCCAGGGGTTGGTTGTCAGGTAAAATGTATGGACTAGTAACAGGGCTGCTTTGGAAACCTAGGAAATGATGTGACAACTATTGAGCCCATCTGGGATTAAAGGCAGTGATTATCCTGTGGTATACATGGCTAGTGAATAGAAGAGGCTGCTTATTTTTGGTTTTTATCTTTACACTTAACATCTTTCAAAATAACTCTTCAAGCTCTAGGTTGTGAATGTGTGTGTTTCTCTGGATAAAAAAAAAAAAGTGTGTGTGTTTTTTCCAGCATATCCTTTCTGGGAGAGTTTCTTAGTATAGAGCAATACTGTCTTGAACTAGATGAAATCTGGCAGTCAGTTCTGTGCAAGACATAGGGTTGCAGTCTTTTATTAGCATCCTTCTGGTCAGGATGAGTTTGAGATGAGTGGACTGCAGGCTGTGTGAGCTCAAAAGAGAGATTCTCAGAGTTCCTGTTGCAGACTGTCTTGCTTTTATAGCGATAGATGCAGGGTGAGATGAATGACCTGCAGTTAGGCCGTGTGCTCCTTCACATAGCACAAGTACGTACTGCTCATGGTAAGCTGGAGAGTATGTGCTTGCCTAGGAGCAAAAGGGAACTGGATGGCTCCTGCTCCAATTTGCAAGCATCACATAGGAAATAAAACTACAGAGCTGTCCAGGTTATGAAATTCTTCATCAAAGCTGAGCAAACAGTATCTAGTTTATTTCATTTCTGCAGACAACAGCAAAGTTTATTAGATCTTAAATACAGCTGATATTCCATGTACAGCTCTTTTTCAGGGGCTGTGGCAGAGTACAGATGACAATCTGTTGCTGGTGGGGCTAGGTGTAGTTGATGTGAGGTAAAGCAGACACCAAGGAAGATGTGGAGCTCTTGGAACAAGACATTATTGTTTCTTAAATACGATCAGTGAAGTGTTTTCTGGGTGTGAAACACTGAATTAACTCTTCATGACTTGCTGTGTTTTTCACTACAGCTGCATCCTTGCAATGCTCCGCTCTGTCGGTGGTGTTGGGGTAGAAAAAGGACAAAGCATCAACATTACATTTTTGCTCTTCCAGTGAACTTACCTGGACCAAACCCTGCATTTTCTTCCACCTTTTCAATACTTCTGTAAAGCCATTTTAAAACCAAAAATGCTTTAAAATCGTGGTTGACTTATGGTGTTAGACTGTCAAAGACTGGCATTTCTCAGAGCAAGTGTTGAGTTAGTCTCCAGCCTAGAGACCCTCTAGGCTTACCTGCTTCCTATAGATCTGTTCAAAACTAACAAGTCTGTTTCAGTAGGTTTTAGAGTACAGCAGGGAGACTCAGTAACACTTTCCTTGTCCTTTCTTCCCATAGGGATATGCACCACCGCCAAAAAATGGAATTGAACAGAAGCGACCTGGGCGCCCCTTGAATATAACATCTCTAGTTAGGTTGTCGTCAGCAGTGCCAAACCAGATTTCGATTTCCTGGGCTTCTGAAATTGGGAAGGTAAACTTTATGTTCTGTAGGATGTGGAATATTGTCTCAATAACCTCATTGAGCATTCCTTCTTCCCTGCTGCTGACAAGGCATACACCAGCAAGTGTGTAGTGTTAGGTGGCTGAACTTACCATCAGTGTCAGGAAACAGAGTTTTCTGTAGAGGTGTGGTGGTTTACAGTAACATATATAACATTTGCATACAGATGGCAAAGACTTCCTTACAGAATTCACATTAGAAAGCCTGCTGTTACGGGTTGCCTGAAACGTATGTTGAAAATAACGTGGTCTTTTTGTGGTGTAAACAGCACAAACCAGTTCAGACGTGACAAAATAACAAAAGGAAGACTTACTTTCTTCCTTGAAGGCTGATGGTGTGAAAAATGAAATTACATAGCCATATATTCAAAGGCATGTTTCTGTTGTAACTGTCCATTGGAGAAGGCTTTTCAAACTGATCAGATGTGCCAAGGCTGTGACAGTGGAGACACACATTTGCTTTTGAGGTTGTATTTTCTAACGGAATAACACCATGTACATTTACAAAAGCAATTTTTATTTCATAGGAAGAACTGGTTAATGGATATTTCCATCTCTGTTCTTTTGAGATTCCTTTTTTTACATGAAAATGGCCTCCCTATGAGTTGATTTAAAATTGTACTTGCAAATAAACCAAAACAGAGTGGAATTTCCATCTTGGAAAGCTCTTAGGTGGCAGGTTGCTGGGAAGATTTTACTGGGCAGGTGTCAGGCTGCTGGTGTCAGCTGTTTCTGGGCCTGGTGGATCTCAGACATTCTTAGTTGGACTGTATCTGTGTGGTGTTTGTGTTTGCAGTGCAGTGATATCTGAGCAGTGTGTGTTTCCTTACAAATGAAGAGTATTCTGGAAGTTTGGTTAACTTGAGGGAGAAGTGACTCAGTGTGGGGAAGGATGGAGAGCTGGATGGGGGGAAAAAGTGAAAACTGAAGCCTCTTCATAATGCACTTCTAAACTTCATGGAAAGCCACAGTGGAGCGAAAAGCATGCTGGGCTTAGGTGGCAGGAGATAAAGTGCGTGGTGACTCAAATATGATACTTGTTGCTTTCTGGTGCCTGCAGTCATTACTATACTTTAAAAGGAACTAGCCTTTAAAATGGCTGTATGGCTGTTCAGAAATCCCCCTATGGATTTACTAAGGGAAAGTGTGAAATATTTCTGAATTCTTCCTAGATGTAAATGGCTGTTGCAGCAGCCCTTTCAGCTGTTGGTAAATCAAGAACTACTTCCTATCTGTGGGTAGTTCTATAAATCCTTCTGGACTTGATTATCAAAGTAGCTTACCTCTTACTTTTTTCTTCAAAATCAAAAATCTGTGGAGCAGAGACACCACACATGATTCAAAGTGAGACTCTAGTATAAGCTTTTATATACTAATTAAAATTGTAAAAAGAAATTGGAGAGAAAGCTAATGTTCAGAAAATAAATGAAGGACAGTGCTAACAGTAAAGTTTTGGTTTTTTTTTTTTTTTTTTTTTCTAAACTAGAGATGGAGGGAAAGATCTGAGCTGTGCTTGACAATCATAAAGCACAAGAATCTTGAAATGACTGCAGTGTTTTGTGTGGTCTTGGCCTCTCCCGCTGACCCCTGCTTTCTTCCTCCCCCATGTCTGCCAAAACATATTCTCATGAAAGCAAATGAATTGGAAGTCATTCCAGCATTCCCCCTTGTCCTGAGGGGTAAAGCGAGTTCTCTGGTTTAATGTTGGTGCTGTGCTTTAAGTATCAGAACTTGCATAGCAAGCTGTTGCTGTTCATCCTCTAAATGAGGCCCTTGGGGACAGTGTGGAGTGTCAGCAGACTCGCATGGTAAGGGCTTATCAGTATGTACTTGGCAGATAGTGGACAGCAAAGGGGGCATTAATCCCACAGAGGTGGTCAGACTTTACCCTATAGAATTCATTCTGTAGACAATAAACAGTGCAGTGTATGATCGTGCTTTAAGGAAAAAAAATTCCATTTTTCTTAGTGGCTTCCCATGCATTTAGATAATGTTATCTGCTCATTCAGGTAAGAGCTGGTTTTCCTATAGGTGGTAAAGTTGGAGCAGGGCAGTAGGTATTGTTGTTTAATATTCTTACGCAGTGCTCAGGCAGTATAGGAGCTGTAAGAAGGTGGCTGGCAGGGAGTAGAAATAAGGGACTGCAGGTTGTGTTTGTTGTACAGACGAGACATTATTATTCTGCATTAGTGGGACTCAGAATTTTCTCTTCATTAGTGACCTTTGAGAGGGTGAATGCTGAACAAAAGAAGCTGGCAAGTGGTGTGGATTAGGGAAGAGTAGTAAATGCTAGGGAATGTGGCCAGACTCAGAGGAGCGGATATGGTGTGAGGAGGCTTCAGAGTGCAGAGGAAGCTAAAGAGAAGGTACAAAGGAACTGGTGCAGCCCTGTGCTATGAAAAGGTGTTGTGTTTGCACCTGAAAGAGCACACGTCTTTTCTTTTGTCACACGATTGTCTTTGAGCTCCCCACTAACAGATTGACACTGAAAAAAGGGAAGCATTTAGGAGGTGAACATGGGAAATTCTTAAAGACTGCATGTATGAGAAGGTGCATCACCAATCTAAACCTTTCCAAAAAAAAAGAGTGCAGATTGTCTCATGGCTGTGGAATTAACCTTAGTGAAGTCACAACTTGAGTAAGACAACTGGACTTGATTGGCAGGAGAATTCTGGTGGAGTATTGGACTCTTCCACAGTAATGAAGTCATCTGTCAATGTTTTTCATAACTAATAAGCAAAAACTCGGGATGTTTTTATATGATACAACTTAGATAATAATCTGTTGCCATAGTGGAAGTACTGTATGAAATCAACATTTCATCTTTAATCACTCTTTTTGTAGAATTACTCCATGTCTGTGTATCTTGTTCGTCAGCTCACTTCAGCGATGCTTTTGCAGAGGTTAAAAATGAAAGGTATCAGAAACCCTGACCATTCCAGAGCACTAAGTAAGTCAAATTAATTTACCTGTCTGTACTTCTTGAGGGTGGTTGGTGGCTCTTTAAAACTAGAACTGGTAATACTTAAGGGATTTGCAGCAACTTGAAAATAAAGACCGTGTTCAGAGTATCAAAGGTTCCCTTTGCTGTTGCTGAGGCATCATGCACTTTTTCAGTGAGGGTCCCTGTGCTAAGTAGGAAGACACACCTAGAGATCCCATCTGAAATGTTCTTATTGGAATACCATGAGCCCCATGTACTGTGCTGGGCTGTCAGGTGCAGGTAGAGGTTCTAAATATGGGTTCTCTTCACTTGCATGTGATGCCAATTGTCTTGTGTTTGTACCTCACTCACCGATGATTATTTTATTTATCTCTTGGCATGTTGGGTTGAGTTTGCTCTGTTAACCAGTGTGGTTGTTAGTGCATCTGCTGCACGTCAAAAAATCTTATGATCCACTGAGTTTGCCAGTTGCTTATAAATAGTGAAACTGTTGTTGTTTGATATTGCTACAAACTAGCTTTCTGGATGCTTAATTTCTTTAGATAGCTGCTAATAAAGTATGTGTACTGGTGAGCATTTTAAACAATGTTGTCTGTGTATAACTTCTTAATTTATTTTAATAGTTAAAGAAAAACTAACTGCAGATCCTGATAGTGAGATTGCCACAACCAGTCTGCGGGTATCTCTGATGTGTCCTGTAAGTATGGCTGGAAATTACCATATACAGATTTGTATTATCATCTTTAGTGCAGAGTTGAGCTGCTTTAGGAACTTCCCTGGCTTTTGTTACATACTGACTCATTAACATAAAATAGTGGGGAGAAGTGTGTATCTACACGCACCTGATTGTGAGGCCTTTAGAAGGAGTAATCTTGTCTATTGAGGTGTTGAGACTAATTGGGCAGGGTGACAGAATAATTAAAGGATACAGTGATAACTGTAACTTCTGATCTCATCTTGGTGGTATTGCTTATACTGCCATCCACTATAACTAAAAAAATCAATCACTGTGTAACAGAGTGACACTGCTTTGGGGTTTCTCTTCCCAGGTAGAAACTGGCCTTGTGTTTGTGACTGGTCTGTTGAGCTAAATGTTAAAATGAGTATTATGTCATTCTGAGTGTAACATAACTGGAGCTCACAGAAACCCCTGAAATACTTGGCCAAAAGAAAACTATAAAACCAGGTGTTTCAGAGTAGGTCTTTTATTAAAGGACCTGCCTCTGATTTCATTGTTAGCCATTCAGGCCTACTTGACTCTGGTCTGTTCTGAAACTCTTTAAAAATGTGTCTCCTGCAGCTGGGAAAAATGAGGCTGACAATCCCATGCCGGGCTGTTACTTGCACACACCTGCAATGTTTTGATGCTGCTCTTTATCTTCAAATGAATGAAAAGAAGCCTACCTGGATCTGCCCTGTCTGTGACAAAAAGGCAGCTTATGAGAGCCTAATACTGGATGGGTAAGAGACTGGGTTTGCAGATTACACCATTACTGAAAATTTTTCATCTTGTACTTGATAGCTACTTTTGTGACTTGAGGCTTAGCTATTTCATACTGTTTCTTTGTCAAAATACTTTAGAATGGCAGGAACCATTAGACTCCGTTAGTTTCTGTTCCCATGTAATGAAGTACCTAAATTTATCTCCTGACTGCATCATCAGACTCTTGAGCCTCAGTGTATTTCCTCTGGAGAAATCCAAATGTGATGTCTAAGGAAGGGTATCCCTGTTACACCACTCTGTCTCTGAAGCTATTAACTTTAATTTATAAACCAAGTATCAGACTTAATTCAAAGGATAATGATTTCTGCTTCTGTATGCAAATATATGAATTGCAGTTATGCTGGAGTAGAATATGGGTAGGTTGGGATACTCTTTCAATGTCTGGATGTCTGTGAAGGCTGTAATTACAGGCTTTAAGGTAAGATGGACTAGGGAGAGAGTACACACAGTGAGTTGAAGGTGATCATAATTTGCTTTTCAACTCTGTCTCCTTTTTAGTTAGAATAAAAAAAATCACTTGGAATCAAAAATGAAGCCGCTCAACTTTATTTTTCAGCCTCTTTATGGAAATCCTTAATGAATGTTCAGATGTGGATGAGATCAAATTCCAAGAAGATGGTTCCTGGTGCCCCATGAGGCCAAAGAAAGAAGCTGTGAAAGTCTCAAGTCCACAGTGCACCAAAATAGAAAGTATGTACATCTGGGTACTGATTGCAAACGAACAAGAAGTCCTGGACACTTAGTTGTAGCTTGGATAATGTGTACGGATGTTGATGTTTGTTTTGAGGAGGGCTTGATACTACTAACCTTCTTAAAATGAAAAGAAAGGATTGTATCTCTAAAACTGGATTTGGGGATTTTGTCTTTGCACTTTATAATAGCAGTTAAGAAAACGAAATGTTACTTTTGTTTTAGGTCCTTAAACTGATAAGTGAAGATTAAAGTTTGTTGATATTCTCAACGTGAGACAGAATACTAATAAAACAGTTCCTGGTCCATAACACTCTCTGCAGTGGCCAGGAAGATGAAGTAAACCAGGATTTGAGTTCCTGGTTCTCTTGCAGATAAACTGCTGACGTCAACAGCCTTTAGAAAACAGTGATATTTTTTCTTATTTAGGTTCCAGTGTTGTTAGCAAACCATGTTCTGTGACAGTGGCCAATGAGGTAAACAAGAAGAAAGTTGATGTTATTGACTTGACAATGGAGAGCTCTTCTGATGAAGAGGAAGATCCCCCTGCCAAAAGGAAGTGCGTATTTATGTCTGAAACACAAGGAAGCCCAACCAAAGGGTTTGTCAATTTTGAAGTTAGTTATTTTTCTGTAATGTCTCAGATAAACTGATGTGTAGAGAAATGGACTTTGTAATCTCTCTTCGGGATCCAGCTCTACATTTCCAGAGAATTTCTAGGCCTCTCCTTGCAGAAGGTTGTATTGATATACTACCTTTGTACAGGCAAAACACTATTAAATAGTTTTACATCTGACAAAAGACTTGTGTTGACTGTTGCTGTGTTTGCAGGGATATTTCTCCATAGAAAAGGAAGCTGATTAAGGTAATGGACAGGATTCTCCTGAGAAAGCAGATTATGCCAAGTGGAGGAGCTTTATGCACTCTTGTTAAGTTAGTGTCATCTTCAAGGCTTTTCTTTCTCTGTTACACCCTTTATCTCATCTGCTCTGGTGCCCAGGAAACTGGCTGCATTGTATGTTCCATCCATCCTGTCAGTCTTGGAAGTCTGAATCAAGACTGTTTTGAATCAAGACAATCTTTTCCTCCATCTCTCTGTTAAACTCTGGAATGTCTTGGACACTATTGTTGGCTATGGTTATCAGGCAGTTCTGTACCTTGGTTAGCACAACCAGTGACTTCCCAAGTCCTCTGTCAACTATTCCGTCTTTGTAGTCATGCCTGACTTCAGCCACAGGCTTAACCAGCTTCTTTACTGTTGTGCTGCCTTCTGTTTGTCCCATTTTGTGCATGTCAGCTGCAATTACTGCTTGTGGCTTCCATAAAGTCCTTGCTTTTGGCTTGTAGGGCACAGGAGACCTGCAGGGAGAAGCACACTGGTTAGGCTCACCAGCAGTCACTGCTCCACGAGGCTATTCCCAGCATCAGCTTTTAGCAGTGGCTTATTAGTTAGTGCTGCTGCATGCATGAGGTGTGTGTCTCTGTCTCCCAATGTAGTGGCTTATGTCTTGTACTAAAGTAATAGTAATTAAAACAAACCCCTTCTGTTTTGCCAGCTCTTGAAGTAATAAGCAGGTGTGCTGTATCTCTAGTCCACAGGAATGTGTGGTCTTTGGTGAGCAAATAGTTGGTCATCTCCAACAACTTAAAGCAGTGATACTGAAATGCTGTTGCTTTTTGTGAGGCTTGTGGAGGAGTCCTTTTGCAAGGGACTGTTTTATTTTTATAAGAAAAAATAGCTACAAATACATCTCTTAATGAAGTTTCAAAAGGCACCAAGACTTCCTTCCATGCTCCTGTGTTTGCGATTGTGACCTGCAGCCATAATTGTAGGACTGAGGGGGTTTTGTCTATTTGTGACCAATGTGTTTTCCTTACTGTTTGGATATGGAAATGGCATGTTTTCATCCTTCAAATCCAAGTCAAAGCCAGGCTTTTGGGAAATGGTTTATCCCTTGTAAACAATGTTGCTTGAATGGCAAAACTGTGGGGTGTCTTCCTGTAGGCAGAAGCAACACAGGTTGAAGTATAAGAGGTGCTTGACAAGGGAGGGTCTGAAACCTAAGCTTCTGAAATCAGAAGTAGCATAAATGCACCAGTGCAGGAGTCTGAGGAGAAAGATTTGAGTGGATAACACTCACGGCTGTTGGATGGGGAGTGATGTGGAGCAGCTGGGAGTGGGACTCTGGGTGTTCCCACCTGCCTTGATGAAATATTTCATGCATGTGGCTGGTGCCTGAGTGCCTGTGGTGTTGTCTAACAGTGCTGAGAAGTAATCGGGCAGAAGGTGAGGCTGCAGAAGGTTGCATGCTCCTGGAGAGCTGAACTTAGCTTAGGCTCAGGCTGTCAGTAAAGATGGGTTGATATTTAACTCCCACATGTGTAATCTCAGCTCCAGGGGCTGAATAATTGTCAGTTGTGCCCTTGGTGTGACAGATTAGCACCAAGGAACAGTTAAGGTGGAGAAACTGAAATGAGTGCTCTCCTCCTGGCTCTGGCTACCTGCACATCCCTCCCAGGGTGCTTCACAGATACAGACTGGCTTTTCTGTCTGTGAATGGTAGACTGTTACACATGACTCCACCATGGTACTTTGTTTTAATGCCAACTTGCTCTTGTGTCGCAGCTTCTGTTGAGAGTCAAGATACGGTCATGTTATTATGAAGACTTATGAAAGAGGAAATTAGATTGGAATACTGTGTAGTGAGTAGCCGTGCTATAGTTGTGTCGTAACACAGTGACCTTGTGAATGAGAGTGCACAGGGGTGCGTAATTTATCTTCTGTAACTAACGGCCATGTTGTTTGTAACTTCCCATGCTGTTTAAAACAGGGTTCTTATGTATCAGCCATCTACTGTCAGAGTGCCCAGCGTGACAACAGTCGATGCTGCTGCTATTCCTCCTTCATTAACAGACTACCCAGTACCATTCCATCATCCACCAATATCCAGTATTTCATCTGACTTGCCAGGTAGGTGGTGGCTATTTTTAATGTGCATTCTGACAGTCTTACTATTGGCGGGGTGGGTAAAACTGGAGGATTGATTTTTTTTTTTTTAATGAAACAAGTTTATATGCAGTATTGCACTGATGTGATGTCTAGACGAGTCCAGTACAGGCTGTCTTTACAGCTTCAGATTGCACTTTGCAACAGTGATGTGAAAACATTGCTTTTTGGGTACTAACTGGCACTTTGGAACAGCAGCCAGAAACGCTTCTCCTATATTCAATTACTTTGTGTAAACGTCCAGTTGTTACGTGTCGTAGATGCAAGGGAGAGTAGCCACTTGTTTAAGTTATGGATATGTGATGGCACTGAGTCATCGCAACCCTAGATGTAGAGATATTCTGCTAGCTGATTCTAGTGGTGCTCTGTCTAGACTGTATGAAAAAGGTTAAGGTGAGCTACAATATGTAAGCTGACCTCTATTGACTTTCTTTACCTAGACATACCCTAAATGCCTATGATGTATTCTTCAACACTGCTGCTAAATGTCAGACAAAAGGTGGGGATACTGATTGTTTTCTATCCTGGCTCCTTGAAAAGAACACTGTATATAGGGACTCTGGGGGTTCTCTTTGCCGGCTGTAATGAACCCAGAGCCCAGGAAATGGTGACTTGGGGTGACAGGTATCACACTGGCCTCCTGTACTTCCCTCTCCCCCCTCCATTGCCTGTCTCCATTTCTCCCCTGCAACATCTCTGGGTTTTTTCCTCTTCTTTCAGCACCAGTTTGGCAATAGGATGGATATCATTCCCCTTGTTTCGCTGTCCATTTTGGTTCCCTTATTGCTCCCTCCCTCCACTTCTCCCTTGTTCAGAAATCAGTTGTCTTCCCAAATTAGACAGGAGAGTAAGCTGAGGCAACGGAAGTCTAAAACTGCTTTTTTTGTCCATCTCTATCAACTGAAATTCTAGAACATGCAAGAACAAAAGAAGCTGTCAATTCTGTAAAAACAGCTAAGCTTGAATCTCCTTCAAAAATTTTCCCTAATAGAGGAGGAGATGCCACTGGTCAGAACAGATTTGGAGGTGAGGGAGGGAGTAAGTTTACCATTTCTTTCTGTTGACATAGCAAACACAAGGCCAATATTTAGAAACAAAACAAAAAAGGCTGTAATTTCTCATTGATTTCATAATTTTAAAGATTTTGCCCTAAACGCTTACACGCTAACAGTGTATAAGACGGACACTGCTCTTAGAGGATATACCTTGAACTACTTTAGTTTCCTCTTCTTCATTCCTTTTATTTGTCTAGACACAAAACGGGGATGATATTAGAAATGTTTCCTTATTGGCTGCCCATGGGTGGAGGAAGAGACCTGCTGCTTGTTTTTGGACTTGTGCATGTTGTGACTTTACTTCATTCCAGCATCTTTAATGTGATGACACTCTTCATGTCCCAGTTTGGCCAAGTCAGGTACAATATGCAGTGAAACTTGCATTATGAACCAACAACTCCAAACGGCAACCTCCATCTAAGCAACCACATTGAACCACCCTGCAATATCCAGTGAATAATACATCATTATGTCATTCTCATTCTTTAAAAAGAGCCACTTGTACTAGATAACTCGTTTTGCTGCTGCCTGAAGTAGTCGTTGAGAGTGGTATCACAGTGGTATATATTCCATTTAGAAACTGTAACAATTGCAAAAAAACCTGTTCTACGACCACAAAAAAAAAGTTCCTTAAATGTGTATGAATAAAAGAGACTCATCAATTTATTATCCTTCTCTTCTTCCTAGGTCTGGATTTCCTTTCGCTAATCCCAGTTGATTCACAGGTATGTTTCTCAACTGCTATGGGGATAATTTCCAAGTTTGTTTTTTGTGACATACTGCTGGCGTAACTATCAGGGTGCTGTCATCATCCATACCCTCTTTGCAGTCCACTTGCTTAGACCTAACCACAGACCAGGAAAATTCTTTCTTCCAACAAGAGGTGTTGATGAAGATGCATTAAGGGAGGATTCACTGTGATAAATCCAGGCATGGAAACTTGTTCTTTATGGATAATTTACCTTTCTAAAGCAGATACTTGCACAGCACTAACTTGAATACACCCATCTTGTACTTCGTGCTCTTAGTTCACACTCTGTATCTGTCGACAAGATTAGGCTCTGTAAATACACTTTACTGATTGCCGTTTCTGTTGGTTTTGATGACAATAGGAGATTAAGTTTTAAAGAAAAGATCTTCATTAATTTGATGGGCGTACGACTGAACAGTTTTATAATAAATCCCTCCATATAACACCTAAACCCCATTGATTTTGGATTATATGGAAATTTTGTAGGTCAAAAGTAGCTAGGTGGTGCTTTTCCTTCCCTGGAACCTTAAACTTTACACAGCTGGGGAGAATGGTTCTTACATAGCCTTGAAATGTGGGGGAAGATTGGCTCCCTGACTAAGGCAAGAGGAACTGAAGCAGGTCCTCTGTTTCATCTTTTGTCACTAGAAGACAACAGTGAAAGAACTCTACTGTAGGGTTGACTTTCTGGTGCCTTAAACACAAAGGCTGAGCTTCCTCCTTTTCTTTCCACTTACGGCATCTTGCAATACTCTGTACCTGACCTTGAGATCTGAACTGCCAAAAGTGGGAATAACAGAAGTTTGTTCATGTGGGAGACTGGAAGCAGGTATGCTGCTAGGAAGTGTCCACTTTGGACAGTTCAAACAGTTCAGGCTCAGTTCCAAATATATGCCCAAGATGGGAATCCACAGGGTAAGAGACAGTAAGATGTGTTGAATGATGTGTGTGTGTGTGTGTGTGTCTAATATGATCATCTTTTTGACACCTAGCAACCTTGTTCTGTTTCTAAATGCTTAAAATGTTTAGCTCTGCTTTGAGAAGGCTTGTCTTCCACTTCAGGAAATTGAAATCAGCTTAGTAATTTTTCTTAATCAGATTTGATCAGGGCTCATTTATCATTGTGAAAATGTTGAGAGACCTGCATGTATCACTCACTGCAGGTATATACTGTGAAAATGTAGTATTAGTACTGCCATTAGTGCTGCCATTTGAGGGGATGAAATTATTCTAACCTCCATAGAAGTAGCAAAAAGCATCCTGCCGCCTTCTGTGGTGAACAGAGCCTGAAATAAGCAGTGGTGCCCAGTAGCTGTGGGCAGTGAACAATCTCCTAATGCTAAGGGGTTTTTTTGTCATCATCTCGTGGTCATGATTGCTACTGGGCTAGTACATGCTCAGGCTAACCAGTTAGTAAAGAAAAAATGGGGAGGATGAGGGAGAAGGGAGTGTGGCTACTACTGTCTCTGCTTGCTTACTTGCTGATTTGCAGAACTCCGGTTGTTGCTCTGCATGTGTTAACAAGATTCTGCTAGTAATGTGTTTTGTGCTTATTGTAGGGAAGATGTATCTTCAGAGCATACATTTCCCTTGTGCAGTTAGTCTCTTCATTCTTCATTGTTTGTTTCAAGCAGTACTGTCCTCCTATGTTTTTGGATAGTCTCACCTCAACCTTAACAAGCAGCACGCCTGGCAGTATCATCACATCAACCAGTCACCAAGAGAGCAGCACGCACGTTAGCTCCTCCAGCAGGAGTGAGACAGGAGTGATAACCAGCAGCGGAGGCAGCGTTCCTGATATCATCTCACTGGACTGAAACAAGGGGCAGCAGGGGACTCCAAGAGAAACTGTACAGAGCTGCTGCTTGTATCTCTGGAACTTCAGCATCTCAGAAGTTATTCTGATATTTATTGAAAGGATTTGCTTTCTGGGAAACAGAGTAAATTCATCTACACTAGGACAGAAGTGATAGTATGTTGGTTTTGGGTTTTTTTCCTTGCTCATTAAATAGCTGGTGTAGAAAAGGCCCCTTCAGAACATCCTTCTGTGCTTTTGCCTTGTTCTGGGGAAACTGACTTTTTGTTGCTGGGTGAATTCCAGAAATGGGGTTTTTAGCTTTGTTGTAAAACACAGCAATAATGTAAAAACAAAACAAAAACTTTTTTTAGTAAAAAAGGCACTTAACCATGCTAGAACAACAACAACCTGGACAAAGGTGCAGAAGTGTATGCATTGATGATTTTTTTATAATTTCACTGGGGCCTGTAAGAAACTTCATTTAAGACAATGAAGCTTTGTGACATAGCCATGACTTCTCTTGTATGTCTCCTGTTCTCTACTTCTCCTGTCCCTGGGGATGTAGAGGAAGCCTCTGTAAATGGGATTGTTTGGGGATATTTTCTTGCCAATTTCATGTTTTTCACAAATGCAATGCAATCCTAAGGTGTGACTTCTTCCTCTTAATGTTCTTTGGGCTCAAGAGGGGACAAACTATCTATGCAAACCCTGCATCACACAGTCTCTGTGCTGTCACGTCAGAATTAGGACGCCTCCCCACCACCAGAAACTCAAAACTGTGCAGAGTTGAGCTATAGTTCAATTTGTGGTTTGAGAACTTTAAGGGGTGATGGAAAGAAAGCCTTTAAACTCAAATCTAGATTATGAAGTCCTTGGTGGCCCTCTTTGAACCTGCTACCCCTCACCAGATGATCAAGTGAAGCGCATGCTTTCTGTGGGATTTTATGCAGGATTATTTTCTAGGATCTCTTGCCCATGGCTTCTATTGTTTCCATAACTGCTGTGTTCTGCTTGGGAGTACCATACTCTGACTTGCCACAGGGGAGGCTTGGCTTTTTGGAAGATAAAAGCTGTAGTTGCACAGCATTCCCACATAACTGGAATTATGTGTTTAGGGCTTAATGATGCTTTGTCCCACATTACCTGGCTTCCTAATCATGGCTTTTCTAATTCAGTGGGAATAACTTCCCCCTGTTTTACTCCTCTGATGAATCTGCTGCTTTGTTTTGTGTATGCAGTATCTATCTCCCCACACACCTCTAAGGATAACCTCAGCAGTACTGTATGGGGAAGAGGTTACAGACCAGGAAAATCAAGTCATTTCCATAGAGCTGGAATAATGGTATTGTCTATATATGCTGACAGAGCAGCTTTTCCAAGTGTTGTGTTTCTGTTGAGTAACTGTATTTGAGATGATTCCTTCCCTAATTACCAGCTTTCACTTTTTTCCTAATTTTGTGTTCCTGTTTTCTTACTTCTTTAGTCAGATGTCTGGTGCTTTTTTGCCTTTATTACTATTACAGTATTTGAAAGAAGTACATGGGTAAGAAATACTGAAGCAGGATGTAATACGAGGAAAACCTTTTTTTCAGTGAGGGTGACAGAGCACTGGCACAGGCTGCCCAGAGAGGGTGTGGAGTCTCCTTCTCTGGAGATTTTCAAGACTTGCCTGGATGCAGTCCTGAGTGATGTGCTCTAGGGGATCCTGCTTTTAAGCAGGGGAGTTGGACTGGATGATCTCTGGAGGTCTCTCCCAACTCTGAATATTCTGTGATTCCGTGATTTCATATTGTAACTTCTCTGCCCTGTACTCCCACCTTTAATGTGGCATTACTATTCCTCATTGCCTTTTTTGTATGATCTTTCACAGCAGTCTTCAATTCACCTGTTGGTCTTAATATTGCATCCAACCTTTCTTCTCCTTTCCTTATCTGTTGATTTAATTTTGTTTTTGTATGTGTTAAGGATTAGTTTTTAGCATGATTTATTTCCAATAAAGCCATGCTACTCATGAAGTTTTTTCCTAATGGCCTGCAGCAGATCAGTGCTTTCTGCATCACAATTGCACAGTGACTTGAAATAGAGTGTGGAGAGAGGTTCCAGAGTCATTCTGAATAAAGTCTTTAAAACTGGTGACTGCTGAAGATGCTGTTTGTACTGTCAATGCCAACTCGGGCAGTTGCTAAAGGGGCTGAAGGGATGTAAACATCTCACATGCAAGTCAGAAAAGTTAAGTCAGAGTGCTATTTTTAAGGACTTGCACTCTAAACCATTCATGGTATTACAAAGCGTGCCTCGAATTTTGTTAAGTTATTTATTGTGACCTGTTAGTAGTTACTTTTCAGGTTTGTGGTATGGTTGTGCTCTCCAGCTGTTTTGGGCAGGAATTTTGCAGCTGCATTTAGCTTTAAACCTCTTAGATCCATGACAGCAATGTCAAATATAAACTTAAGGCATTTGAGCTTTACCTGTTCAGAAGAGAGCTCGATTGGCATTGGCTGTGGCGTGAGGTCAGCATTCAGGTGAAAAATTTTCCTGCAATTATGTAATTATTCAGCTTCTGTAATGCCTAAATCCTTGAATTCACTGGAGTTTGTGGATGATGTGTATGGAGGGGTTGGAGGACTGCACTGCAGTAACGTTGCCCATTCAATGCATCTTGTTCTACAAGACAACAAAGAATTTACTTAAGCAGCGGTGGGTGGAGAGGGGCCTGGGGGCTGCAATTTAATTGAGGCCTGGACTACTCTAGGCCTGCTGTAAGTGAACCTGTCCATTGTACCTAGATAAGCTTTTGGTTTATTTTTCCTTCAGTAAATTCTAAAATGCATCAGAATGTTTATCCAGGAATTTCTAACACAAGAAAAATCTTGAAGAAAAGGTTAGATAACGTCTTACCTCTTTGTTTCCACTCTGGAAGTAGCTGGTTATTGCTTTGAGTGGACTGTATCAAAGATACGTTCAAACCAACTGCAGAAGGAAAGTAAAGCTCATGAGACTATTACAAAGTCCCTCTACTGCACAGACAACCAGCATGCAAAGAAAGCCATGCTGCAGGAGTTGGGCCTCTTTGTCCACCCATCCATTTGCTACATCTTTTTCTGCATTTTCTGGAAGATAAGTAAATTTCCTTAAGAGAGTGAGTTGCTAAAATACTAATAACAGGCAGGCTGTACCTGGAACACCTCAAGCCTGGTTTCTAATTTTCATATTCCCAGTCAGGTAAAGCTGTCTGAAACAATCGTGAGCTGTGCGGGCAGGACTTTGCTGCCCAGCAGTACAGCACCACTCCCAGGAGGTTCTGCATCTGTCCAGTAGCATTTCAGGCATTTCCAATATTAGTGTCTGCCTTTAAATCTAGGTGCTGGATGTGAGAAAGCTTACCTGTGGCTGCAGGCCTTTCCCTGTCAGTCTTCAAGAGCACAGAGGATTCAAGTTTGGAATCTTCTGACCAAGCAGACAAAACCTGACAGTTCAACAAGAATGCCTGCAACAGCAACAAAGGGAGATGCTTCCTAAGTTAAAAGACAGTTGTGGATTAGGCAAACTGTAAAAAACCACCATTATTCCTAGGCATCTGATTTATTTATTGTTTTTAAATATGTATTTTTGACACAGGCATCAGTGACCACAGACAAGATAGAGGTAGCAAAATCCTGTAAGTCCAATTGACGTGTTATTTTTATTTAATTATTTTTTTAGTAGGTGATCATCATCGCATGTTACCACTGTGTGTATTCAATGTGACACTCTAAAAACCTTCCATTTCTCACCCAGTTTTATGAGGAAATGGTATCAGGACAAAACTGGGCAGTGCCTCGCACAACACGAAACAGAAGTGATTCTAACTTACTTAGGAAGTGACCCAGAGGTGGAATACTCTCCTTCAAGCCTTTGCGTTTACATGTTTCAGCCACAACTTGCTGAGGAGGAGAATTTGTATCATAGAGATCTCCAAGCAAAATCTGCCAGTGATCAAAGACACTGGAAAAGCCTGGCCACTGGTGTTGGATCTCAAGTCAGCAGTAAAACTTAGTGGGAAGTTAAAAATAAAAATTAGAAAGGGATGAGGCAGCTACAGGAAAAAAATGGTTAATTCTGAATTTCTGCATAGACAAAACCCTAAAAACACTTCCAGAACCTGTGTATGGTACTGTCGGGAAACTGCTACTTTCCAGGCAGTTCTTTCAAGCAGGTAAAAATGAGGCCAGCTCCAAAGAAGTGCGGAAAGATCTTGTGGAACCAAGTAAATTGGCAATAAAAAGGCAATTTAATTTGATTTAGATAGATAAAGCGTATGGGGAAGATTATGTTTCATATATTTCAGGACTTGAACTGATCACTACCACTCAGTATGAGATCTTGGGGTTACAGTAAGTAGTACAGAAGTGTTAGTTCAGTGTTCTAAAGCAGTCAAAATGAGAATTCAAGTGCTAGTACCTGTTAAGAAAGGAACAGAAAACAGAATGTTGTCCAGTGAAAGTCTGCCCTTTATTACAAGGGTGTGCAGTTGTGGTTCCTTCATTATAAAAGCAGTTACTGCAGGAAAGGTTCAGAGAAGGATATAGAGGGCTAAAATTTACAAGATATGGTCACAGTGGATAAAGATCAAAATGAGCTCATGCTGAGGGGAACTGAGTATCTTCATAAAGAAATCCATCGAGGGTTACTAAATTGATCTAGAACCCACTTCTGCCCCAGGAAGCCTCCGAAAGTGGTTATAAAAAAGCATCTGGGGAAGCATTACACCAGCTTCTTTCTCATCTCTAAGCATTCACTTTCAGCTGCTGTCATGAACAAGATGCTGGGCTATTATCACATTTAATCTGACAGAACAGGAACTTTACCTGAAGATACTTAGGTGTTTCCTTTGCCATTGACTCATATTCCTGTCATCCCCGTCTCCTAAGTATTCAGTCCTGTGAAGAGCTGCTGCCTGTGAACTGAGGCTTTGCCACTGTAGAATTGCTTCTAACCACTGGTTTACAGGAATACTGATATTTCTCCACATCTTTAGATCACTGTTTTAGCAAGAATCAACAGCAGCTTTTGCAAGGAGCCAGAGGGAGTTCTGCAGAATATGGATATTAATGTGCTATGTAAGTTGAGATGGAGAGCCCAGTGTAATACACATCCTACTGAGTCTAAGCTAGCGCTTTTTTTTTGGTTTTCCATGTTTGGAAAAATGGGTCTCTTTATGAAATTGTTTTAAGCTGCGTGGAAACTTGGGGGAGGGGGGAAAAAAATGCAAAAATTCTCATAACGCAGCCACACAAACACATGTAAATTGTTCTTTTAAGAAGTTACATTGCCAGTTTAGACTGTAAAAGTTAAGCAGCTCTTATTTCACCGCTGATTGTTTTAGCAGATACCACACTAATGCGCTTTGGCAAAGAAGCCGCCACCAAAATAAAACATGACATTTCTTACAGTTTTCCCATGTGAGGAGTTCCAAACACACCCCATGAAAATGGTAAACTGTCACGGTGTCACAGGATATTCTTGAAGTGAGTTTTTAAATGGGGACAAGGGAAACGGGACACAGAAACAAACCACAGTACCAGAGGAAGGGCTCTGTACCACACTGGAAAGCTGAAGTTTCAGGGGCAGCATAAGAAGGGTAAGATGATTCTTTTAAAGGCAGTCTTGAGGTTGGTAAGAGGGTTTAATGCCACTTAAGCTATCCAGGCTGGCACTCTGTCCCACTTTTAAAGACTGAAAATGATACCAAATTTTCTAGCCTGCTGCCACTGAAGACCAATTCTTTTTTCCAGGCTTGCTTCAAAGACAGACCTTGATTTTAAAATGATGGAAACTGAATCTGGTGTACACTGAAAAGTCTTAATGTGCGGAAGATGACACACCTTTTTTGGTACCCTCTGCTGGCATGGAAGCCCAGTGGAGTAGGCTGCCAGTAAAAAAAGGAATAAACTATTTGTTCTGAACTGAAGATGCAAAGGGACAACAGGAAGAAGCTAAAAAAATGGGAATTCTTGAGTCTGCCTGATCTTACAGAAGTCTTTCTTTAATTGCATGTCTTTCTTACCAAATGACTCATTTACTGGTAGAAACACCTTGACCACAAGCATTGGAGTTCCTGCCACTTGGGATTCTTAAAAATGTGTCCTCTTTTCCTGTTCAGCATACCATGGAGCCCACCAACCACTTGTTCTGGGCACTATAAAAATTTTTCTATCAAGTTATGTAAAAGAAAGGAGATCACCAGTTATTACAAGAGAACCAGGCAGCATTAGACAATCCCTCTTAACAGCTCTCTGGATGTTCTCATGATGACTCCTCACTTAGAGAAATTTCTCTCATGTTACAAGTGACTTCAGTTGCACTTCCATGACATCTTTCAGGAGCTCTGCCTGCCTTCTCTGCCTCACCTGACTGAAGTTTCCACCGTATATATTGACTGCACCAGATTGTAGTTTACATACAAAAAGTGAGGTGAGACTGCTCAGTGAATTACCTTCAGCAATCTTCGGGCACAAGAAAGCAGAGTCCTGTAGTGCTTTGTAATAAAGGCATTTACTACAGGATGCAAATGTTCATACAAACAGGATCTTGCTGTACCTTATCTTAGAACTTACAATATGGCTGACAAGCATTCTGATAAAAATGGTACTTAAAAAAACGCATTTGCTTAGAAACGTACCACTAGGGCTGCAAAACTCCCCTGCTTTGTCATGATAGGTCTCACAAGTCATTAAAGTGAAAAAATTTTCCCTTTTGCTGTTTTGTCCTTACTTCCACTCATCTTCAGGCCTCATGGCTAAGACATTTTTTAAGCAACTGAGCTGGTAGATTTCCTGTCCACCACCCAGCAACGTAGTCTGGAATAAATTTTTAAAGTGGGTTTTAAAATCTTCCAATTGCTTTTAAGACAGTTAAGACAAATTGGTATGTGAATAACTGTACTTGGTGATAAATAAATACTTTTAGCATGGAATATATTTTCCAGGCTCTTTCATGGAAGAATTTAATTCACCAAGAAAATCCAGTTATTCAAAGGACAGAGTTAATGTTTCATCAACTCAAAATAAAGCTTATTAAAAAATCTTGCTGCTCTTTCTGGTTATTTAGGAACCCCAGTTTTTGTTCTCCTGAATGTTTATAGTGACAGAGAGAAAGGAGGGGGAAAAAAACCCGAAATCATAACTTTCCCAAAGGTCCTGGCAATTCATAAAGAACAGAGTAATTCACCTCTCCATCTACATTTTTCTGCTTCCATTTGACCTTTTCCTAACTTTGGCATGAAAAACCCCATCTCAAAGTCTTTGCATCACTGATCGAAAGGACATAGAACAGAGCTATCACAGACTCTTGGAAGAGAATGTGGAAACATGATTGTATATCTGTATGTTGCATCTGGTGCTGGCAGTGTCAGGTTTACAGTTGGACTTGATGATCTTAAAGGTCTTTTCCAACCTAAACGATTCTGTGATCTCATATATAATAACCTGTTGTATACCTGTATTTCTACCAGATGGGCTCCATAAGCTGTTTCAGTTCTTGACAGGAACTGACTTCCCCTTTGTCTATGTCCTCTGCCAGACCTTCAGGAAAGGGTCAAGCCTTCATATACAGCCTGTTGTGTTTGTTGGGAGATTTGTATAAGTACATCTGGCTTGACTCTTCACCAGCTGTCTCATGGTAAGATGCAACTGGGTGGGATTTCTGTCAAGTAAATCAAAGACTAAAAATTCCCAAGTACAAAGCTGATTATTTCCACATACCATTCAAATGACATTCAATCAGCTGCAGCTTCTCCTCCTAAAGCAGTGTGTTTAATGCCAGGTTCACTCACTTATCCAGACATGCTCTGCTAGCTTCATCAAGAGAAGCAATAACATCTACAGTTACCATTATCGTTCAAGTTAGTTTTCTTGTTCATTGGATTTTCTTCACATCTGTGTCTTAATTCTAAGCTCTTGCAATGAACTTACAAGAATTCCTTTTATTATTTAATGGCTTGGTCTCTTATAAAGTTTCAAATTGCTTTAAGGAAACTGCTCTGAGAAAACCAACAAGAGCAGATTAACATGATACTTTCAAAGGTTAATATTTAGTCATATTCCATACACTGCAGTCCACAAAAATTCTTGAATACCTTAATTGGAATACATGCATGATCTTCTTCCAGATCTTTAAGACAAATTTCTAGATGCAGTTCCCCTGCTCCACTGATGTGTTCACTGGACTCTTCAATAAAGAGGAGAAATAGTAGCGAATAAACATTTTAAGAATTTATTAGTTTTAACAGTAACACACACAGACTAAATCAGAAAAACGCCAGAGCTCCAGAATGAATATCCTCACCAACAAAAGTGAGTACTCTTACATTAAACATGGTTCCTGTCCTACTGAGGTATTTCAACACTAAAAGAAGTAAGTGTAAGGAAAAAAGTACTGCTCAAAAACCCAACCCTAATTGCTGCAGTTTGTGTTTTTCCTCAGGATCTTCCTATTCAAATGCTGACTGAACTTACTCCTATTTATCTTGTGTTAGCTCATACAATCACAATTGAAAACTGGTTTGAGCCTGCAGCCAGACCATTAGATCACAAAAAGAGCTTTCTGTGAATAAAGTCAGATGCTTTGGGTGTTGCACTGCAAACCAGCAGCTCTAAAGCTAAAGCTTACAGCTAACACTCACCTGAACCATAGGATCAGACTTGGCCAGATGCTTTGCACCTTTGTTTTGGTAGATCAGCAGGTTTTTTTGCTGCATCAGCAACAGGAAGAATGGGACTAGTACTAAAATTCATCACTCTCATGTTGTGGGCATGTTCAAAGGTGGCAATGGTACCTGTCTTCAACAGAAAACTGGTCAACACCAACTAGACCAACAATGTTGCCACAAGATACATCCTCAATGGGCTCAACATAACGACCCATCATCAAAATGGTTCTACAAAGACAGAGGATGAGCAACAATCCTTGAGTACTTGAGTTTTTGACACCTGCAATAAAATAAATCTTCATCAGACACATTTTCTGTGACACTTCAAAACTTAGAACTATATACATGCGATTCCCAAAATTCAGTGAACCTTGTTAACAGCTCCTCTCTTTTTCAGTTAGTAAAGGACAAATGTGTGTGGACAGACAAATTATAGCTATGTTGCTATCAAAGATTCTTTGTTAATGTAACAAATCATCACAACTATTGTTTCTTTCAACACTGAGACCTCTGTTAGTACTTATTCCCTGCTTGCCCAAGCTTCCCTCTTCCAGTAGCGGGTTCCACGATGTCACAATATCTCTATTAATATGACCTAGTCCCAGGAAAAGTTTTGAATAGGGGGATTTAAAGATACCCTGTAATCCACTAGAATCCAGAAGACAAAATACACTTCTAGGGGTTTGCATCCTCAGTGATCATATGGATGATATGGTCAGAAGCAGGACCTCTAACCAGAAATCCAGTTCCGGTTTTGCAAGAAAGACTTAACAGTTTATTAGAGGATTGAACACATGTCATCACAGATAACCTAATTAAGCTCCTGAAGTAAAACATGAATGTTCTTCTTTGCTGACAATAGATTACAAAAGGAAAAAGGGCCATGGATAGTCATAATGTGAGAAACGAAGTTTTACGCCGAAAAAGTTTGCTCAGGCGAGGATCATGGTGAAGCAGCTCCGTTTATTCGCGAGTGCAATCGCGGGCGCGCCACCCCATGGCCGGAGTAGAAACGCGCAACGTTACAAAGAAAAGGAAGCATTTTTATAGTATTTTATCCCGATGCAGGTTATCCTCTCCTGTTTCTCCATTGGTTGGATACTCCAGGCTCACAACCTATCCGACGCATTCTATTACAATAAGTTTCCATAAGAGGTTTTTCCTGTTTCCATAAGCGGTTTTTCTTTTACCAGCCAGCTGTTTATGCATAGTTGTGGAATGATGGCAATATTTTCTCAGGTGCACCCTATCTTCTGATCCCTGTAAGACACAACATTCTAAGAAAAAGTTGTTATGCGTAGCTCTTGTCCTTCTCCATTATCTGGTACCAGGATGTACTGAACAAGACGGTCTTTATCCTGGGCTCCTTTCTAGTTGGGTATTTTTGTACAAGGCCTTGGTGTTTTTCTTTCTGTAGTGCTGCACAAAAAAAATCAGTCAGTTCTTACATCCTTCCATGTTATCGGGCACCTGGATGTACAAGGCCGTGGTGTTTTTCTTGGTTCTACAAAAATATGATTCTCACAACACTGCAAAAACACAAGTTGTTTCTCACAATAATTTATGGCTCTACCTTCCTTATATGGAAGATAAAAATAAACCCAAATATTTTGTTAAATCTCTGGCCGTTTGCCACAGTGATGTGGTTGGATTTACGTTCTCCATTGATTATTTCAAGAAGTTTCCACATGCATGCCCTAGGCCCCCTTTTCATGTGGGTTTTAACATACCTGAGGAGAACATGAGTTTTAGCACAGGAACTGGACAGTTTCTTAAAAGTCTCTGCTCTTAACATTCAGTTCTGCATACTTTTCAAAAATCACTCTTCAAAAGGTCTACCAGAATTCAGCAGTGCTCTAGTACATTTCTAATTACAAAACCACAGCATAACATGCATGGCCATACACTTTGTATTCACATTGCATTTACACCTAGAGAAGAGAGTATTGGTGGTTTTTCTAATGTATGAAATAAAATTTTTCTCCCTTTTCTTAAATAAAAACAGGTATGTCTTTTGTATGCTGCAACACACTCAAGTCCTGTTATCTCTCTAGCAAATTCAGTGCAATACGTTACCAAGCATTTTATTTCAAACCATGACATTCCTGATGCACAAATTAACTGACGAGCTTGTAAAAGACAATTAAGGTAAGTTTCTGTGGATTTTAGAAAGACCTAAAAGACAGTTCTCATTACACAGCTCAAGGGTAAGAAATGCTACCACGCTGGCAATTCCAATGAAGTAGAAAGGTGAAGTTACCTTATGAAGGGGCTTTCCCTCTTTATCTCAGTCTTCGGTGTCTAGCTTGATATCACATTTCTCTGTCAGTTTGGTTGCCTCTTCCTTCTTAGAATTCATAATGGCATCAAAGATCTGAAACATGTTTGCAGCAACTGAAGTATGTAACATAATAGAGAAAGCTTTTCTTACTATTTATCTTAAGCATGTATGTCTGAAAACCCTCTGGTTTCTCTGTTTTGGGCTTTTGTTTGAGAAACTCTTGGCAAGGATCATACAGCTCAAGATTCAAAACTTGTATCAAAGGTTTCAAATTTCAAAGGAAATTCCAAATTCCTGACAGAAGAGGTTCACACACAAGACACACAAATCTTTAACGATATGCAGAATATATTATTTCAGTGAACAGGCCATTCAGATTTGCTGCCTTCTACTTGTGTCCCACCATTTGCATATTGTTCTTATACTGCAGAATTTTTCAAGTCTCTACAGAAAGCATGGACCTACTTTATAAGAGGAATGACTTTCCTAAGAGCTAACCTGCTAAACTAAAAGTCTCTCCTCACATCCTTGCAATCAAATCAAGACAAAATACTGCTTAAGTATTACCTTAAAGAAAGGATTCAGAATTAGCTGGCAAAATGTCCTTGGCAACTTCTTTCCATCTGGGCTAGTGGCTGACTTCCTGAATTTTCCAGTGGTGGAACAAAATACATAATGAAGATGTTTATTTTCACTCATCCAGTTTGAACTTGAGGATTATCCACTTTTCCTGCAAATTTCTGCTTAGTTATTTTTAAAAGAAAACTTCGTAAATTTCACATTTAAGCAGAGATTAAAATAGCAGAAGGGTGGCTAATCCTTATTTGAACGTAGCAATAACTCTTAAATGTTTGAAGAGGTAAAGGATGGCTCTTTGTTTAGGTTTTTGAGTGTTTTTACTACACTTAAATACGCTGACTTCAACGTGCCTTTTTAGGCTTTTACAGGGAGCGAGGCACTGTAAGCAAACCTGTTGCCATGAATTCTCTTGCTCCATCCTGTTATCTATAACTGTCTTTTGAAGGCTTGCAAAAATCATTTAAATACCATACAAGATAAATCTTGGAGTATCCTATGAGCTAAATGAGTCAAGGTAGGTTAATTTATTATAAGGCATCAGAAGACAAGCAAATATATTGAGCTTTCACAGCTCAGTTATAAAGCATTCAGTAAACAGCAAGTTGTGTACACATCTAATAGGTAATTAAGTCCATTGTTTATGTGATACAATTTAAGGTTCATTAAATTCACAGAAATAT
Organism: Podargus strigoides; assembly: GCA_028020825.1. NCBI lineage: Eukaryota > Metazoa > Chordata > Aves > Caprimulgiformes > Podargidae > Podargus > Podargus strigoides. The sequence goes on from CM051663.1 coordinate 19,190,177, forward strand.
TCACTGGTATCAAAAGACTGGATTTAGTCCATAATCTTCTGTTGTGTATTAATTTCACCTATGCAGTTCAATAAAAGCATTTATGTTCTGAAGTTTGGAGAGTCAATCTTCTCTCTCTGCTCTTATGGAGCAGGTTATCAGACTCACCATAGAAGGAACATGCAGCATATCTGCATTACAAGCAATCGCCTCACTTGTATACGTATATGTTTTTGTTGTAAGAGTTACAAACTCTTGACTCTAACTAGCTTTCTAAGCTGCCTATGAAAGCTTAGTTTTACAGAAGCAGGAGCTCAACGTGCACTGGTATGCATCACTGATATCCTTAAGAGTGTCACTGTGGTATCTAAGCACGTATCTACATTCATACCATGTTACTGTGCTACTTAATCACCACCCCAACATTTTTTCATCATATCTTCCACTTTCTTCAAAGACTCAACTGGAGGGAGTTGTGCTCTTCAACCTTTGGCAGCAAATTTGGTTACATACATAAATGCTGAGCCATGCAGTCCAGAGCCAAATCCAACAGCTTCAATAACTGGATCAATCTTTAAAAGGGGAAAAGTTGAAAGGGATTAAAAGGTGAATGCATTCCACAAAATGCTGATTTGAAATGTATGAGTTGCTTCCAATGACAAGTAGGATCAGTAAAGATGCCAAATATTTTCTGAAACATAGCATAAGGAAATATTTCCCCTAAAATGGGTCTACTGAATATTACTTCGAAGCAAGAACCTTAATTTGTCCCATGCAGTGAAAATATTTGTAACAAAGGCTAAAACAAAAACTTTTAAAATGTATTTTTAAAGTGTTAAAAGTATTTGGAGGATTATGACTTTGTAAAGAATATTAACTGAATAGTTAGCGAACATTCTCTGGAAACCAAAATATGGGCAGCTCATTCCTGCCACACCAATAAACCTGGTCTGACTTAAGAATGGCTGAGATTTATGGAATGTAACAATCAGAACACAGTCGTAGCCAAGAGTCCTTCGTTCCAGTAACTAGATTGTGCTGCAGTCAATTTTAGCAATAGAACAAGCTAGTTCATTACAACCACATTTCAACAAAGGTCTGAAAACTCTGCTGAGAAGGTCTCTCTTGTAGCTATTTGGTGGAAAAAGTAATATCTGAAGCAGCCTGATTCTGACAATTCCTTACTCTAACATCTGGACCACCAGAGGAGACTTGCAGTTGATTGATTTTTTTTTTTTTTTTTTTGATTTTACAGTTCTCAGCTGCAGTAGAGGAAATACTATTTGTCTTTCTAGTTTCAAACCATCCTTCCAGAGTTATCCAGCATATTACAAGATAACTACTGGTAGAATAACAGACATCTACATCTTGAGATCAGAAAAAAGTAAATTAAATATCAGTCAGGAATAGCATAAAGACCATGTTTCTTGTTGCATAAGTGACATAAGCAGCAAAGTCAGGCACAGAAAGCTAATCTTCTGGCTTCTGGTCCTTTGCCTTAAATTTCAAACCACAGATTCCCTTCAGCAGTTTGCCCTAGGCAAATGTCTGACATTTGATGTTTCACTGACACTGAGACAGGCTTGAAGTTACATACTTTGTTAGTGAGAAAGTGTCACTAGAGGATGATCTGCTTTGTGAATTCTCTTCTCTTTCCTAGTTGCTTTCACTCCCCAGTTGGTTGGTCTGAAATAATATCCTCAAAAGAAAAAGATATGAAACAGTGGGAGTAGAAGGAGACTGAAGAATGGCTCCTTCAGGTTGGCCAGAGACCTGAACTGCCATCATGAATGCAATTGTTTCATATCAAGGCTGGTATTCTCCAAAATAGGGTTTCAATCACAGCAAAATGTCAAAGTTTTCTTTACCACAATATTACCCATTGATCCAGTTTCACCCTCTCCGTAGATGGAAATGATAACATTGACATTTTTCACAATATGCTGAAGTGTCTGGTAAAGGTCCTCAGGCTCCAGCTGCAATTCCAGCAAAGCACGATCCATTTTGTTCATCGTCAGTACCGATTTGATACATCCTGCAAAAGCCTGCCGCAGAACAGTCTCTGTCTGTGCACAAACCCCTTAAAAACCCCTTAAAAATTAAAACATACATTATATATATTGGCAAGATCTCTCATCTACTTTGTACAGTGGTGACTGGGAAACTTAAACTGGGAATCTGGTGGTAGTCTCAGTGCTTCCTGAAACCATTACTCAGTTACATGTATCACTCCTTTTTCTAACTGAAGAAGGAGAAGAATGACAGAATCCCTAGGATTTTACTGAAATATTGACTTTATTTCCTCAGTTACTTTACATTCAACCCACAAGTTGGATACAAAGTAGATATAATCCTCTAAGATACAGGAAAGGTCATGGGCTAAGACAACAAATCAGAATTCATACCTTTAGAAGTTAAACTTCCAGAAAAAGAAGCTTCTTCCATCACTCAGGATGTTTTTCCTTAAGACAAAGAAAATAAAATACACTGAAGGCTTTCTAATTAGAAGAGTATGCTTACCTGAAACACAGTCAACCACAACAAGGGCACCACCAGTGACACGGAGAGCTGCTATAACTTCAGAGGAGAAATCAACATGTCCAGGGGAGTCAAATAAGTTAATAAGAACATCTGAACCATCCCTACACTGTTTGATGAAGGCCAAGTTGTTGTCTGAGAGTTCATAATACATAGAAATTACCCTGTAAGACAAGACAATTCATTTTAATAATTTAACAATATTTCATAATTTGCTGATTTTAAAACTTGCATTGGTCAGGAACCTATACCTGCTCTGTTACAGTGCAATATTTCTTGATGTACTTAAAGGAAAATCCACAAGACTACTTCAATATTTCAATTTATAAAGTTCTTAGTATCTAAAATTCTGCTCTGAGTGCAATTAACTTCAATTCTTATTCAAAATCAACACCTCAAGATAGTGGTGACAGCATAATATTCCTGTCAAACACTTGTAGAGTCATGCTCCAAATCACTTTAAAACTTGTTAACTTTGCAGTTGCAGACATCAAAGACAGAAGTAAAACTAACAAGACACAGCCCACTACAGTGGCTTGGAGGAACAGGGTATTAGTCTGTAAGCAATCCAATGAAAACAATTGTTACTACTAGGAATCTTTCTGAAAGCATCTTTCTCCATAGTGAGAAGCAGGTAAAAATGGTTGCTAGATACCACTTAAAGGCTCTACTCCAATATTGGCAAGATTGCACTCTGAAGATGGTGAACTTCTGTAACACATAGCTTGATTCACATCAGCTTAAAAAAGATCTGACAAGATGCAATGCTTTGAACAAACCATATTTCTGTCTTCAGATTTAAAAGAAAAAGAATAGGGAAAAAAAAAAAAAAGATAGAAACAAATTCACACATAAAACTTGATTGTGATATATCTTTCTTGCTCACCTTTCTGAGCATCTCTGAGTTGCTTTTTCTCTGGCCCTGGCTGAAGCAATGATGCCTACTTTAAACACCAAGGAGTCTGTCAAGGTTGATTTACCATGATCAACATGAGCAATCACAGAGATATTCCTAATATTGGACTTCTTGCCCATGATTGCTCAGATCTGGTTCACTGTAAAATTTACCTGTGTGTGGGAGAAATGAAGAAATGAGGTTCATACTTTTAAGCTTAGTATTACAATTAGTTGTTCACATTTTTGGCACATTTTTGTAAGTACAAAGAGTGGAGGCATAACTTAAAACACAGCTCAGATTTCATATCACAAAATGTCAACAACCACAAAAATGAAGAATCTCCCTGCAGAGACAGATCAGCTCATCCCTGCCAAAGGGGGTGTTAGTGCACACAACTGCAAGCTGAGCTCTCATCAGAGCTGCCACACACATCCTTCTCCTCCCCTCACTTGGCCAAGTCTTCCTCCCACACCTGCTCTCCATCTCCCAAGGGCTTTTCAGGTGAGCCACTCTTCCAGATTCCAAGAAGAGGCTGGCTCTTCTCCTTTTGTAGCCAATAGCTCTAGAAACTGCTGGTCCAGCCCAGTCAAAAACCTCTTTAAAGACTTTAATTAGCCAAGTGCAAAATTTTTAGAGCCCCTTTCACAAATGATAGCCCAGAAAGAAATTTTTCTTATTTCCATAATTCTTCTATCTCTTGATAAGAATGCAGGGGGAAAAAAAATCTTGACCCTCAGAAGCCCTGGTAAATATCTATTAAACGCATGACAATTTAGCAAAGGAAGATGAGATTTTACTAATCTCAGCCCGTCTCATTCTGTAATGAGAGTCACCTGTAGGTCACAGGTGTGCAGTTAACGTGGTTATTCTTGCAAATCCCTTTAATACATAAAGTGCTTCACAGGGACATGGAAAAAGACAGAATTGGGAGGAAAAAATCATGGGGAATATTAAAGAAACAAACATAAAAAACACATACCACATCAGTAGTTTATAGTAGTTGCTCAGGTGAAGAAAAATATACTAGGAGAAACTCTTAAATCGTTTCCTTGTCTGTGTTTGAGTTGCAGATGACACAGAAATAATGAGACATTCATTTCTATCACTAGACAAAACACGTTCTTAATGAGTGCATCTGAATACAGGGAACCTGTCTTGTCACAAGGATAAAATATTAGTTAAAATAAAACCAACCCAGCCCAGCTCAAAATATAATTACATCTAGGAGAAAAAACAGAGTTATTTTTACATGAACAGATACACTCCTGATATGTGTCTTATTACTGCATATTCTTATACTAATTTTGGATCTTTAGTTCAACTTTTTCATTATACATTTTCTCAAGAAAATGGTTCTTATTAAAAAAAAAAGGAATACTTCTAACTAAAATAGCCAAGCTCTTTTTAGAACTGAGAAATACCCAAACTGAACAGCCTGGCCTCTTCCACCCAAAATGCATTCTTTCCCCACTCTCCCCTACATTTAGAGCTTCTTTCCTACCTCAAAGATTGCAATGGAGAAAAAACCTAACCCACTCCCTTTTTTTTCCTGCTAAAGAAAATTTAGTAGAAACAAGAAAATTTTTAGAGTATTCTTACAGTTTTGTCAGTGATACACCTTAAACGAAGGCACCTAATTTCTCAATTTTCTGTTAGGTTATTCTTCAGTTTAATAAAAAACAATGATACTTCATTTCTAGAATATTCTAGGGTGTCCCAACATCCGAAGTCTCACTTACAGGCAAGTTTACATACTTCTCCTGAGATCTTGAAATATTTCTTTCTTCTCTTTCTTTTCCACTTAGAGAAAACAGCACCACTATTTCCATTTTCTCCTTTTATCATTTTGGCCTGTGTCACAGTCTGGGGCTAGGCCAGCCACGAAACAGATGGCAGATGCTCTCTGTTAACCCCTCTCCCTTCCCGGGCAGGGGAAGGGAAAGAAGAAAAGGGAGAGAGACTTACAGGTTAGAAAAAAAGACTAAAACAGCTTTAATGAAACAATAACAATAAAAAGAAAATATAATAATAATAATAAAAGTAATGAAATATATACAAACACATATAAACCCAATATTGAACTTCATCCACAGTCTGATGTTTTCCCCAATGACGCTCACGTCATTCACATGTTTCTCTGACAAGACTGAATGTTCTCCTATGAACTGCTGAAGCTATTCATATAATCCGAGAAAGGATGGTATTGGAATTGTAAAAAACCTTGATTTGCACCTAAAAACAGTGGAGCCTTACTCTCCAGCTGGGATAATTATGTCCCACTGTTAGAAAAGTAGAATGAAAACAGATACACGGAGTGACCATATACAAGACATGGATGTAAAACATTAATTTTATGGGTTTAGTTGCTTGGTGTTTCAAGAAGTCATTAATACATTATTATTAGTTTTTGGTGGAGCTGGAGGAGCTTGCATTTGAGATGGAAAAGAATCACTAAGTCATGGTGAAGGAAAGGAGAGCTGAGAAGCACAATGAGAGAAAAGCAGGGTCAGGCAGCACTGGGGTGGGAGGGGTGCGCTAAGGCAAGTGACAAGGGGAATCTACAACCATGTTTAAGGGATCAGACAGACTGCAGGACCCAAAGCTCTACAATATTATACCTCAAAAGAACCCATCACAGTCAAGGTGAAGAAGCAGGCCCCCATAAATGACCTCAAAGCTGCTGCTGACAAGTCTCATGGCAAGCCAATATCAACAATATGAGCAAATTTTTATTTCAAGCTTTCCAGCTTTTTACTCAACTACAAAACTGCATCCCTTCCCAGAAACTGAAGGTCTGGTGTCTTAGATGTTATTGCATTAGTACTTTTTTGCCAGGACTATAACAATACAATACATCTGGGCACAAAGCTTTCAGCCTGTAGGAAGCTAATACTGAGAGCCAAATTTAGGTAACTGGTACTCCTTTATTATCCTTTTGTTCATCCCTTGGCCTAAATGTGTATTTTTATGAGCTTAATGCTGCTTGCTCACTTTTAATTCACTTCGTTATATCATAGCAGCTGTTCTTGTTAATATAACTGGCTAAACCATTCTTAAGTTTGTGCTAATTACGTTGTTAATAAAATATACTGTATCAGAAAAGATAAAGAGCTCAATGCAAACATCAATATTAATGTCTTACCAGGCCTTCTGGCAGAAACTTCGGGATTATGTATTAATAAATGCTTCTCCCAAACATTTAATTTACCACTTCATTTACATAAATGCCAAAACAGAGTTTACCATATATGCTGTTCTATAAGAGAAAGAGGCACTGGCATCACATTTTTTTTTGGTCATACATACAACTGAAAACACAAAGCCAGATTAAAAATTAATAGCCATTTTAATTTTAAATATTCCTCATGAAAAAGCTATTAGATTTTCTGTTCTGCTGTGATAGACAGCAACCAGAGCAAAGTTATCTTGCTGTGAAATGCTTGCTGCAGAGAGGGGTTAAGGTCATTCCTGTGCATCAGCAAGCAGCAAATGAAGGAGACGGAAGCAGTATTTGTAAAAGGGAGAAATACCACTACTTTACTACAAGCAGAACATCACTTTTGCCCAAACCCTCAAGTTTCGTGACTACTACAGCCAGATCAGGAATGCTCTTTTTTAACTAATGCATTTGGGTAGCCCATACTGCAGTGTTGCTTATCCCTGACTATCCATAACACGTCAGTAGATTGCCTTCCTCTTCTGTAGAGCATCTCTTCCTCTTAAAGATGTTAAAATTCTTATTGTAACGAACCGTTACACAGCTTCAATTCGGAAACACATATTCTAAAAACAAAGAAAAATGAAAACACTTACTGAAGCTGACATAGGTAACTAGAATGTCCATTTTAGTAAAGAATAATACTTATAGAATGAAAGGTTTTAAGAATTAAAAAAAAGGTTCCAATAGCATTACACATCAAAAAATGCACATAATGTACAAGTACCTGCTTATCACAGAAACAGGCTCGTAAATTCTGATTCACCGGAATAAAAGAGACTCAAAATAGGTGAAACACATTACCAGAACTGTAGTGATTTAAAATAACAGGGCAGACTTTCTAAGGGAAAAAGGAAAATAAAAGCAAAACAACACAACCCACCCTGCAGTGTTTCTAACATTGATTTTCCTGAGAAAACCTGATTCAGGTCAGACAGTCCTTCCTCAAGGTTAGTGCAGCGCCGCGCTGTATAATACATGCACTCACACATTCGCACAGCCGTTTCCAAGCCTCACTGGAAGCAATGCTTATATCTCCTACCCTTATAAACATCGATGATGGGGATTTGGTGGGCAAAACGTACAGAAACGTTCAAATCCGTGACCTACACTGCCCCTACCTGCAAAAGGAGGAGAAAGAGAGAAGCAGCGGCACCCCCCCTACCCATGCACCTGGCATCCTTCTAATAAGAGAGCATGGCGGGGATAAAAACAAATTAATAAACTCGGGTGTCCCAGTCCCACAGACTGTAGGGGAGGAGGCCAGGACTGCCTCAGCGCTACCAGGCGGCGCCGCCGTCTCTCCAGGCTGCTGTCAGCACCGGGAGGGCAGCAACCACCTCCCCCGCTCCTCGGCCAGCCTCCAGGGCTGAGAGAATAAGGAGAAACTCCTGAAAAGTACCAAGTTCCACCGCCGAGGGCCAGCCGGGCTGCTCTCAGCCGCCACGCCTTTCCCAGCCCGCTGCCGCCGACAGGCAGCGCTGTGACAGGGACGGTCAGGAAGATGGCGGCTGCACCCCCGTTCCTGGCGGCTGCCCTTGTGTTAAAGCGCGGGCAGACCCGGCTGCCTCAAAGCAAGGCTGGGGGTCGGTGGCCCAGCCTCCTCCCCGCTGCAGCACTCACCATGGTGCCGGATGGCTCCGGTTCCCACCTGCCGCTGCCTCAGCCGAGCTGCGGGAGGCGGCAGCGAGCCGAGATCAACTGCTGCCGGGCTGCAGCATCCCCCTCCGCTCCCCTCGCCCAGCGCCCCGTACTGCGCTGAGGGGCGTTCGGCCGCCCCTCACAGCGGCGGGGCCGGGGAGGGGGTGTCCCTGCTCCGCTTGGCCACCGCTGCCACCCTTCCCCGGAGGTGAGCTGCCCGCTCCCGCTGCAAGGCTCCCGGCCGCTCCTCCACGGGCCCTTAACGCCGCCATGACCCTGGAGGCGACGAGAGTCCCCTGAGGGCGCGGGGAGGCGGTGGCACCCCCGCCAGCACAGGGGCTTGTGGCGTCCCGGGGTTCATGTATCCTCCCCTGGCTGTGAGCTCCAGGACACTGCGTGCCGTGTGGAGGTGGAAAGGCGGCCCCTCTCCGGCCCTCACCCTCCTCCGACGGCGGCTCCCGCTCTGTCAGCGCTGAGGGAAACGTTAGGTGGAGCCCCGTCCCTTCCCCTCAGCGACACCCGCGCTGGCGGCGGTGCCTCTCTGCTGCTACGAGGTGGGTTTCCCCTCTCAGGGTGTTTAGTGGCAGGTTTGATGGCTTTCTTGGTAGGCATAGCCCCTTATTAATTACTTTTAAAAACAGGTTAAATGACTGTCGGAATGCGAAGATGACACCGCGTCCCTTTAAAAGTATTACTTGCTGTCGTGAAAGATGCTGAAGTAATAACAGCACTTCGTGTTTTTAATGCAGACTTTTCATCCCAAAATGTCTTTTAGAAATATTAGGTAATTAAATTGTCAAGCGTAGAGCAGGTGGCTGAATGTCTTCACTGAACGCACCAACTTCTGGGATCAAGCTAAGCAAAATTTGTACAGTAATACCGCCTGAGAATTGAAGATCAGAAAAGAATATCAAATCAAACTATTATGCAAGGTTATTATTGTGTATAAACCACTATGGATGGAACAAATGGCCGTACTGGCCATAAAGAGATAATGGTCCCATCCAGAAACTGCTTCCAGCCTCAGGTGTGGAAAAATACCTTCCTGTTACTTTCAACAGAGCTTCTACCCAAGAAGAACTTGCAAGATTTAACTCAGATAAAGTTTAATACGAATACATTTCAGATGTAAATAAAAATAGCAAAAAGAAGCACTTAGGAAGGAGCAGCAAGTGTGAGTGTGGTTACAAAATTCTGACCTGCACTTTATTTTATTTACTAAACAGCAATTTCAGTGGTCATAAATGGCTGGCAGGAGTTCAGAATTACACATTGACTCCAAGGCATTACTTGTTTTGTTAAAGAGCAGGTATTAGTTGCACCATACTTCTCAAAGTGATACTGTAGCAGAGGAAATGCTGGATCCGAGAGCTCCAGACCTTCTTTGGCCAGATGCTTAGCAACTTCACATTGAGTAGACTATAAGCCCATTGCGTTTGCTGCCTTGTGCTTGAAACAAAATAATATATTACCTGTACTTGAAGCAAAATAATATATTTAACCAAGATCCTTTACTTGGCCAAAAAAAAAAAAAAAAAAGGCTGAGGGCTTGTTGCCATTCAGCCCCTGTGACTTTACATGTGCTATTCTAGAATCATACAACAGCCTTGGTTGGAAAAGACCTCTCATCCAATCCAACCATTAACCCAGCACTGCCCAGTCACCACTACCCCAGGTCCTTCAGCACCCCATCTACACAGCTCTGAAATCCCTCCAGGGATGGGGACTCCACCACTGATCTTTTTTTTTTGCCTGAACAGGAGGAAATGTTAACCAGATACTTGGTTGGCAAACATTTTCTACCCAAAGGCTCATTTTTCACTTAGCATAACTTCAGGGGTTGTGAAACAGACATCAGATAGCTTCCTTTATTCAACTTGTTTGTGTCACAAGAGAGGAAAAACACTGTTGTTTTGTTCTGAAGAGCTGGGCAGAACTTGTATGGACGTCGTTACATAGACTGAATTTCAGCTCAGTACACAGTTCTCTGTCAACATGGAGAGTTCTTCCTGAAGACTTGATGGCTGATTACAAAACCAGCATTTCCTTGTGCCTGTGTGCGTGCACACACACAATTTTAGGACCATTTTGCACAGCTGGTGCTCAGCCATGATCCTATAAATATCATTGAAATCAACTTTACTTTCCTGTGTCTTTTATTGCATTCCAATTTATGCCAATCTGTGCAGGAAAACAAACCTTACAGAACTGTTGAACAGTTTCCAAGTAAACAGGCTCACTGAAAAAACCCTCAGTGTTTACTTTCTTGCCATCTTTATGGGCATTTTATTTTTTACATGACCTCATTCCCATTTAAAAATAACTTTTACACAAAGTATCTTTCAGCTTGTACACTACCTACAAAAATTTTACTGGTATTAACTGTTTATCTTCCCACATTTATTTTTTTTACTAAGAGCATAGTCTTCTTTTGCATTTCTGGAGCAATTAGCGTCCTCATTCTATCCTCCACTGCATCACCTTCAGCTGTAGATAGGGAGAGTGCTGTACTAAACCCCTTCTGATTGTATCGTCAGTAAAATCAATCAATAGAGTGAATGAAATTGTGCCTGAAGAATGCAAGTCGTGCCTGTAGAAATAGCTCAGCCCAAGGGCTGTGTGCCATTCAGCAAGCATTTTAAGTGCATAAGTGAAATGGAAATGATATATTATTTTTGTACATACCTTCTGCACTGACTTGAATATTTTTTATATGCTGTGATATGGCCTAGGATAATCTAAAATGATTTCATGTAAGTGATTAATTGTTCTGTGTTTAGAGCAGTGTAAATAAGAGTAGACTGTAGAAAATTTTGGAAGTTTGGAAAACTTTGAAAAGAGAGATTTGTAAAGGAGTAGTTGAGGCTTCATGAAAAGAAGTTGGTCCAAACTGTACCCAGTATTGCTTCACCGTTGTATTGAGGGTGCAAAGAGCCAGAGTCCTTATTTGGTGAGACATATTGGAACAGAAAAATGATTGCTTTGTAGTTAAAACCTGCGCGGCAGGAGAAGTCACAATGGAACAAGAGGAGCCATTTCCAGCTTCCAGTATTTCTCAGAGTTTTTAGTCCATTTTCACTTGCCCTGTTTTGCTCTGGATCTGCTCTTTTTCATAGACATGCATAGGACTTTCCTATGTAGTGCCTGCTTTCTATTTGATTCAGACAGATTTGGTTTGCCTTGTAGTGCATGGAGTACTTGGTTTTCCATGGCTGTAACTGAGCCGAATGGTCCCATTGTCTACACAAATTAATTTTGATAACATTCAGTGGTTTAGAGTATGGGTGTTATGAAAGGTTACTGTAGACAGGCAGGACCTTCTCCACCTATCATCCAGGTCAGCTGTGCAGAAGGCAGCTCTAACCTCAAAGCCAGATAGCCTATTTGGTCTGGTTTTGAGCTAATAATGTCCATCTTTCGTCAAGGAGTGTGTTAACTTATGGATGGCACTCCATTATCGTTGCTGTATAGCTTCAACACCAGTGTTGCCTCAGACCTTGAGAGTTTTGAGTGCATCTGAAGAGCTCAAGTCTGCCTTTGCCTGCTTGTATATAGGATTTTCCCCAGAACAGTTCAAATTTGAACCCTGCCTGGATAAGAATGATACCACCTTAGCCAGTAACTTAGCTTGTTCTGTAAAGCTAGAATCTTACTTATGTCTTTTTTAAATGAATTGACTAAAATATTTCCTCAATTGCAGTATTAGTGCTGTTTGTTAAGACACTGCAGTTAACTGAGATCAATCTGTAGCCTATTTATTTTATTTACCAGTTGCACTTCTCTAAACCTACCATTAACATATCTAAGGGGATTCTCTGAAGACAGCAGTTTTATCCATGTTTCAGTAGATTACCTGTTTGGATCCGACTTCTAGTAATGATGCATGAGAAGAAAAAAAACGTAACTATTACTAAGCCACTCTACAACAAAAGCTTTTGCTGTTTTAAGATGCAACACAGTTTCATTATAACCGATGATTCACATCATTTTTTGGACAAATTTTTCATCAAGGAAGCAGTGGACCATTTACCTCAAAATACCGTGGTGAATCTTCTGCTTTACAATATTTCTATATGAATAAAAGCCTGTGATGGATGTGCTTATGGCAGCAAAAAGGTACCTGACCACCAGAGTGTTAGAAAATCTGTGAATTTTACGACTGTAAACGTTGTCAAGAGTAGAAAAAGTCTAGATTTTGTGTTGATTTTCAGGACTGTTGAAAGAAAATCCTACTAGTTGTAAGGTGAAGCTGTATGGTATAGTAATCTTTGAAAGGCAATGAATAATTTCACTAAAACCTTTTGGGATTTTCCAGGTTAGCACTGCTTTTAAAGCTGAAAGTGTCCTTAATCTGTTGCCATAGTTATTTTTTAACTTTGCAACCTCTCATCTCAAACATCCTGTGGGTTTGAACCCTTGACTATCCCACTATGCTTAATTTCACCTTGAAATTCAGATAATCAGGGGTATGTAGTTACATATTAAGTGTGATTTTAACTTTTCTTGCCCTCAGAGACTTTCCCTAACAGTATGCAATTCCTTTAAAACTATTAATCAGAAAGCTGATGAGTTATTTAGCCATTTTAAAAAAATGTGAATCATTAGCTATAGTCAAGCAGTCTCTTCAGCTTTTGCCTGCACTTCAGAAATGCCTGGGTCCATCTCACAAAATATTAGGCATTTAACACAGATATCTACAGTGGAGGCTTTACTGAGCAATGAAGAGAGACAGGCACTTCAGGAAGGCACTTCAGCTTTTTGTCTGCCTGTGATTTGTTGTGACTGAATGACTAGTAGAATATGCCACATGATATTATTTCTGCTCCTTCCCTGGATGGCTTGCAAGAATATCCGATATTGATACTAACATATAAAAGCAGCACATATGATTTTCAAAAGTGCTGTCTCTGTGTTGCCTTTATTCTTTTCTCCTTACATCAGTGAGATTGCTGTTACTGGTTTGGAGCAGTTTGGCCCAAAATGCCTGTTTTGGAAAACTGAAGCTGGAAAAATGAGCATTTTGCAAAGACTGGTATGTGTAACTTTGAAATGGGTCATGTGATCGTTCATGCTGGTGAAAACCAGTTGCTTGTCTACATATACTAAATAAACCAGAACATAACTCAACACAGTTCGTTTAGAATTGAGGGCTGGTCTCATAAATAAGGCACCTGACTTCGGGAAACGAATGATAGCCATCGTTGCTGAAAAAATTACATAATCTCTTTGCCACAAGGTCCTTGCTTGTGAATGAAATTAATAATGCTTCCCTACCTTATAATAATTCATTATTACAATGCATCTTGTAACTAAGTATGATTACTTTATATTATGATATTAAATATGGTGATATGGATGTAGAGACAGATATGTTTTATCACAGATTCAAGAAAGTTTACTCATAGTGTTCATTCAATTCTGGTTGTAAAACAGGATGAAAAAGGCAAGTAAAAGGAATGAAGTGTTTTTCTGGTTTGAGAAGAATGCAGGCAGATTTTTCTCCAGTGAATTATGTAAGGACTACAACTCAGCTTTCTGGTAACTTGGCTACATTGAGAACACCTGCCAAATTGCACTGCAAAGGTCACGTCTGTTTATCTGGGAGCGGGATGTGTTTTGTAATTGACTGAAAAGAATGGCATAGGCCAAGTGGCAATGCAATAAGTCTGCCCTGAGCAAAGCCAATGGGAAAGTAAACACAATTCCAAGAAGCTCTATCAGGAACGAGCAGTCTTGGTGAACCCACGTGTACAGGGTTTGAATTCTCTCAGGAATCTCTGGTTCTTTATTACTCAGGAAGCTAAAGATTAAGACTGAAAGCTCCCATCTTGAGACAGAATGGGCAGCTTCATTGGTAAAGCCACTATGAGCAATTTCAAGTCTGGGATGGAGGAGTTGGCACTTCAAAGCCCTGTTGGATCAGCTGCCTGGGGCATTCTAACTTTATCTCTGGCTACAGCCTGTCAAGACAGATGTGCCCCTTTGAAGCAATAGATATCACAGCGCTAAAGCCCAGCATGAGACGACTGGAGGAAGGGCACCCTCACTAAAGGAGGGCGATGAAGCAAATCCAAAGTTTCACTGTCTTCCTCTCCTACCACAACTATGGCAAGGCTTATAATAATTGACTTTATGCACTTGGTTTTTTCAGAACAGATGACTCAATATTGCCCTCTTCAAGCAGATGTGATCCAACATAACTCTCTTAGAGCTTCTGTGGGGAGGTGAAAAGCATTACCACTACAATAACATCAATATGTTATCTACTACATCAACTACAATAACGTTAAATATTTCTGCTTATCTGAGTGATGATAGGATAGTTACAAGAGCTTTTTGTGTAGTCTGTCATTCTTCTAGACTCCCATTTTATAACATAACTTCTTCTTCCCTCATCTGTAGTAGCAGTAGCAGTCATGAGCAGTTTACTATAATGATGAATGTGTTCACAATAAAAAATGACATTTTAAAAACTGACCGTAATCTAGGATAAAAGTGTCTGTTTTGGTGCTGAACCTCGTTCATGATCAGTTCTTCACAAAGCAGTATTTTTCATTTTAAAAGCAGAAGGATGATTTTTTTAGTATCTCTCTCTCCCTCAGAGCTCTCTGAGAGCTGAAAAATAAAATTTGTACTCTTTAGTGTCCCTGGCATAACTGTGAGGCATCAGGTTTCTACAGAGCAGGCAATTTTGTCAGTGATGCATGAGACCGAGTAGCATCCAAGCCATTCTTTCAAGTTTTGTCGTGGTCATAATACCAACAGGGCAATGGCCCTGTTCTTGTCATTAGTGGGAACAGACAGGAACTTTTTTTTTTTATCCTTGACCTGCATGTGTTTCATAATCAAATGTTCCTTTAAAGCTGGGAAGTTACATCAACATCAGAAAAAAAGAAAAAGGAAGAATTTCTCTCTTCGACACTGCCATATGTCTTTCCAGGTGGAAATACGACAGGGTGCATTGAGGCAAGGATTGTGGAGGGACCCTGTTGCGCTTGGCTGTTGGAAAGCATATGGTGCAATAATATTCCAGCTCTGACTGTGAATTTTCCTTCTCTCTTGTCTTCTCTGGCAAATATGGTTATTGAAATAAGTATTCAACTATTCTATTTGTGCCTAGGGATAGAGTGCTTCTCCATCATGAAAACTACATATTAGATCAGGTCCCACTTCAGAGAGAACCCCAGAAGAAACAGAGAAGAGGTATGAAAAATTTCCTCACTAATTGCCTGAACCACCTTCATAATAGAAGAGGTTAGGGAAGCTTGGATTTCAATGGCCTTAATGGAGACTTTAGGGTGCTGAATTTCCAGGAGAAGGAACCTCTCCCATCTTGAAGCAGTAGCTGCGCCAAAGAAAAGCAGTGCTAGTCCTCAGCCCCGGCAATAATGCTGAGCTGCAGTTGGCTTGGTTTCAGGACTTCCTTCCTAGCCTTGGAGATGACTGCATGGAAAGGATTGCATTTCAGAACTTATTATTTATCGTTTAAGTTTCTCAGTGAACTCTTCAGGACATGATACTGCAGAAGTGTTAGCAAAACCTGAGTTCCTAGCATACTGCTTTCCTGTGCTTGGCCAGGCATGTCTAGGACTACACAGAGAGTTTCACGTCTCCTTCATTCGTGTGGAATCCGGTGAAATGCTTCAGATACATATGTAATCAGAGATTATAGCAAAAAGTAGAAGTATTTATATTTCTTTTGGTGTCATCTTTCAGTATTAGGTCAGCATACAATACAGTTTCTGAGTGAAGCTGTTGCTTGTGGTTTCTGAGGAAAAAGGCATAAATCTTGGCCGTTTTGAAATGAGCAGCCCATGCAGGGAAGTTTGTAATCGTAAGCAGTTTAATGGCTGGCTTCTATTCTGAAGCTGGAAGGGTTTTTATGTCTCCTAAATCATATATCATTATCTCTAGATCTATTATCTCTAATGTAACTGTGGGTATTTGCATTGTTCAATCCTTTTAAAAAGCCCTATCAGGCTTTTGACCTCTGATTTCTATTTTCTGCATAAAGCCTCTTATAGCACAGTTAACCCCTTACAAAACCTGAAGCTGTGTTTGCCAGCATGACTGAAAGGAAGTTGTGGACATTTATGTGGGCAAGGCAGTATTCTGCCAGCTTTTCAGTGTGGTTGTAGTAAAGCTGCAAGTAACAGGGCTCAAACACCGAGTTTTTTACTGCATTCCTAAAATTAGCTGTGCCTCTGTCTCTCTTTTTCCTGTCCTTTTCTTTTCTTGTCTTGCCTTATTTCCTCCTTGCCTTCTGTCCCCAGAAGCTGAAAATGCAAAGTAATGCAAACTAGCTCAAACTCACGCACAGTAGATGCAAAACAAATACTGCAGATTCTGTTATAAAGTGGAATCTGAGTTGTGCTTCCAGGCAGTGACTTGTGAGCATCACTCAATGTGACTTGGCAGAGGCACACACAGCATTCCTCAGATTGTTTATCTGCCCAGCTGCAGTGCCGTTGTTGACACCTGTTTATATTGTTGAATGAACTGGGCATCATCATCATTGCTATGTTCTAGGCAAAATGTGTTCTCTTGCTTCATAAATGTTGAGCAGAGCAGAGTTGGCAACATTTATGGGAATGGGGTTATTTAGTCTGGGGAAGAGAAGGCTGAGGGGAGACCTCATTGCTTTCTACAACTCCCTGAACGAAGGGTGTAGTGAGGCAGGGATCAGTCTCTTCTCCCAGATAACAGTGATAGGACGAGGGGTAATGGCCTCAAGTTGTGCCATAGGACGTTTAGATTGGATATTAGGAACAATTTCTTCACTGGGAGGGTTCCCCAACACTGGCACAGGCTGCCCAGGGCAGTGGGGGAGTCCCCATTCCTGGAGGGATTTCAGAGCCGTGTAGATGTGGTGGTGAGGGACCTGGGGTAGTGGTGACTGGGCAGTGCTGGGTTAATGGTTGGACTGGATGATCTTAGAAGTCTTTTCCAACCAAGGCTGTTCTGTGATTTGATGATCGTCTTGCTTTCCCAGCAAATGCATGCTCTGTTAGCACTATCCATCTGCTGAGTTTTTAATTCTATTGTGTTTTGTATTTTAATGTTTTCCTCTGTGGTCAGGGAACTGGTCTACAACCAGAGCCAAAGCAGGTAGCAAGGTTTTCTAATGGTAACAGTGCACACTGCTATTTTGATAACAATATCCCTTGGAACCAGTAGAACTTCATCTTATCCCTGCTCATAAGCGCCAGATCTCTTCAGTAGCCTGTGCATGTACCTTTACAGCATTTTCAACACTGATGTCTTTTTACAGAATCACAGAACAGCCTTGGTTGGAAGAGACCTCTAAGATCGTCCAGTCCAACCATTAACCCAGCACTGCCCAGTCACCACTGCCCCAGGTCCCTCAGCACCACATCTACGCGGCTCTGAAATCCCTCTAGGGGTGGGGACTCCACCACTGCCTTGAGCAGCCTATTCCAATGCCTATTCCAATGCCTTTGTTCTGCTCTGCTTCTTTGAGGGATTTCTCTCTGCAAATAGTTGCTCTTCAGATACATAGTCTGAACTTGCCATTTCTCCTTGATCCTTGGAATATGATGAAGATGTTGTTCTTCCTTTCCTTTTTACTGCCTTTTCTGTGATCCCTTTTGAAGGGATCAAAATTCTTAAAAATTCAGAAATGTCACTTTAAGGAGCTTATAACCCTTCTGTTTATCTCCTGCTGGCCTACTGATATCTGGTGGTGATGGTAATTACAGGATGAAGTCATATTTCTGGAACTGTAAACACAGGGAGAAACATATGTAGCAAACCTTCACAATTCTGATAAAAAACCAGCTCTCTCATGAGAAATTTTGAGAAACATTCCCGTAAACTGTAGTGCTTCGAGGTGAATTTATTGTGAGGCTTAGGGTGCTGGGAGCTTCTTATGACCACTGGCTTTAGAGTCCAGGTTTAGTGGTGGTGTGTTTTAAACAGAATGAGTTTTCCAGAGCTTGGGGAAAGCACTTTCTAAGTGGGAATGTCAAGTAAACTGATAGGTTATGATAGAATTACAGAGATCACAAATTGTACCAGAAATTGAGAAGTCTTGCAAAGTAACTTCTTGGCCATTGTCTCATCTATGTGAGTGTATCTAATAAGCTTGCACATTTATCCAGCTTTAAAACTTCAAACCTGATTTGAGGTGTAAAATGTGATGGAGAGTTGATAAGGCAGGGGTATTGCTCCAGATGTCATCAGCAATCTGTTGTTGTTGTTCAGTCTTACTGGAGATCTACCTGAAGGCTTTCAGCAGGAGCAGGAAGCTGCTTTGTGCTGTGTGTTAAACAAACAGTATCAGGCAGTCCTGGCCTCAATTAGCTGTTAATCTAATAACCCACATTCTGCAAATTTTAGTCTATTTTGTGTTACCACTATACTCACTTGAGTGGCCCAAAATAGGTCAGTGTTTGAGTCAAGTTACTCATGAGACAGTTTGCAGGATTAACCTGTAGATTCAGTGTTTAACTTGTAATTACGCAGGAAAGAAGTCTTCTGCCTTTTTCTTCGCTTTTCAGCAGTCATACCTATACGAAGTTTCATTGATTTAGAATTTTAGATTTAGAATCTTGTTTATATTTGAAGAGCAATAAACGTCTTCGAAGACAGTATAAATGCTTTTTTTTAGATACAAAAATAAAGCTTGGCAGTAGAAATGCTCCTTAGAGGAATTTTATTGATTCCAGGGGACTTCAGTGCCACTGGAACAACTGAAAGAGCTGTTTCCAGCAAAGGCAAGGATTTAGCTGAAGAAAAAGGCTTCCTTCAACTCAAACAGCTGTTTCTTGTCACATAAGAGAGAAAAGCTGCAAAAAAAACAAGACCTGAAGTACAGAGTGAATAAAACTGCTGCTTCCCTGCAAACATTCCTTACAAATTCTTGAGCATAGGAGGGCTTTCCTGCTCACGCTGCAAGATCCAGGGCAGGGGGTGGGTTTCATGGGCCGGGCTGAAGTTTGACATCAGAAGGAAATCGAAACCCAGCATTGGTGGAAGCTGCCTGCGATGCAGAGGTGAAGGCTGGGTCTGGCTTGACGCTTAGGGGAGGTGAAAGAGGAGGACAGCCCGCGATTCAAAGCGCAAAAGAAGCAGGAGTCCATGAGTGGCAGTGGAGGAGAAACAGAGAGAAAAGGGCAATCTGAGGGCACCCACAGCACGTGTAGAAGGTAAATAAGTAATCACAGTAAAATAAGGGGCAATTTGATTGAAAAACATCTACTCTCTTGGTCTGACTGGATTTCTTGCAGATGTTATGTGCCGTTCTCTCTACAGCACATTTCCGATACATTCGTGCAAACCTTTGCAGGAAATCTAGCTCCATTGCGATCTCCATTAACATAAAAGCTTTATTAAAAATTGTGAGTCAGCTCCCAACACTAAAGAATTAGTTTTCAACTGGTGATTTTTTTTTTTTTAAGGTAAAATACATTTGTATGGAAGAAAATGAGAGTTCAGAGACAGGCATGGCATATCTGTAAGATGCATGTGTGTCATGGGAGCCAAAGGTACCTTGCAATTAACTGCTGAACTTCAAGTGGGCTTTAGATTGCTTCATTTAGATGTGTTAGCAAGCTGTTAACACCTGCACTGAACATAGTTACCAAAGTATCTTGGAGTGTTTAACTGACTAACAATAGTTTCATATGTTAAGAGAACAGTGTAGAATTGCAGAATTAGGAAATAAAAGGATCATAATGGAAACTGACTGTGTGATGAAGTGTAAACAAATCAGAAGTTAAATTCAGTCCTATTCAATCTGACTCAGATATGATTTGCCTCACCTTGACTTCTCTCAGGTTGCAGGGTGTTTTTTCCTGTGCTGACTAAATAGTACTTGAGCATTGTGCAGATGCTGCCAAGTTAATCAAATGAATAGTCATTTGAGCATGAGCATCAGTTTTAAGAATGAGTGATGAGGGCATCTGCTGAGGCTGCAGGTCATACAGGAACCTGTTAAACTAAATAGCAGTGCAAATCATCCAGTGTGTGGATGTGAATGGGTGAAGAAAGGAACCTGTATCTTAGCTGACCCCACAAATGTGACATTGGCTCTGCCCTTGAAGAGATTTAAGATCTTATTTCCTGTTTCCAAGTAAATCTCTTATCTAGGATCTAGTATCCACTATCCATCAATATGTTGAGAGACTGCAATAATTAATCTTTCCATCACATCCAGGGGAAGCAGCTAGCAGCACTGCACCTCTCTGACATTACATGCTCTAATTACATGCAAGGTTTTTAAGAGTCCTGAAACATCACTGAAAAGAGGAAAGGATAAAAGCCAAGATTTCAAAAAATGACAGACCGGGGCTTCTCCGATAATCAATAGAGAAAATGCAGCTTGTTTCCTTTTGTACTTGCTTCACGGGCAAAAATGAATACTTAGTAATTCCTGCAGGAATGCCGAAACCACAAACACAGGCTGCAGTAGTTGCAATTAATTGCTGTACAGAAGCATGATGCATCACCCATGTCCTACTACAGCTTTGCTTTAAAGAACTAAATGACTCTCCAGCCGCCATTCGGCCCTGTGCTCTGCACTGTTTTTGCACTGTGTCTCTGGGCAGAAGGCCATGATGCTTGTGTACATAACTGCCTTCTCAAAAGACTTTTTCACAGACATATCAGAATGGATATTTTGATGGAATAATTAGGTGTGTTATTTTAAATGAACAGTAACCAAACAGCTTGATTTTCACTCAAAAATAATACAAATTTTGTAATGGACAGGGACAAAGTAAGCATCGTTTAGTATCAATGTACAGAAGCACCTAAAACTGTTTCTAGAATGATTCTAGGATTTCTAAAGTGCATGATATTTGGTTTTGAAAGACTGCAACTATTTTTGACTGAAGTATTTAAAGACTACAGGTATTTTTGACCACCAGTGTTGCTTTCCTCCAGCCCCAATTCTTATAGAATATGCAAAGAAAACATCTGCTTTTGCAGAGTGATTTTATTCTTGGCTCTTATTCTGTTTACTGTAATATTAACTTATTTTTAGAAGGCCACTTCATATTTCAGGCACAAGTGTGTATTTCTAAAATATCGAAAACCAGCAGCGTTATCCTGTCAGGCAGAGGGAGAAAATGGGAGTAGTCAGTATTTGCATTTGTATAGCATCTTCTCTCAAAGGATATAGAAGCACTTTGAAAACACTAAGTTGTCCAAGATTCAAGGAATTTTCAGCAAAAGGGTGTGTAATACTTGCAGACCTATCACCAGCTACACTGAATGTGATGAAGGAGATGCAGCCAGGAATCTCTGACCTCCAGGACTTACATGGGAGAGAAAACTTGAAAAAAAATACGGAAAACCGTGTATGTCATTACATAGATCAGCTGTTCTTTCTCTGACCCATAGGCATATCTGGATGATACCTGAGGAGCTGTGTATGAAGAAAGGAGCAACCTTAAGTTGTTGCAAAGTTGCCAGATAGCTTTTAGAGCTAAAGCCTAGCTCTATCTTTGGCAATTGGATCAGTATATCTTTGGTTCTATAGATAATAGTGGTATAGGATTTAATTAGAATAACCTCTTTTTATTGCATTCGGAGAATGTCAGTTTGCTAATTTTACCTCTAGCTCTTTTCAGGCCAGCTTTTCCTTAAAGGTATTTTTTAAATTGGGATACAGAAGGCTTATTAGGTCACTGAAAGTGACAGAATAGAGATGTAATCAATAGTTCATCACTGGAAAAGAGTGCCAGAGGAGGTGTTGCAGGTCAGGTGAATTGTTCTAATAGGACTCAGAGTCACAGACCAAGAAAATTACTTTTTATTGCATTTTCTCATCATTATCAATTCTAACCCTTAGTGTTCATTTATCAACTTTCCAATGATTTCCCAAAGAATTAGGATGCATTTGCCTTACAAAACTCTCAAGAGTGTGATTCTTATTATTTGGGTATTAAGGTGTGAAAAGCAGTGTTTTAAAATATTTAAATGTATTGCTTGTAACTGTCATTACAGTCTCTGTTAGGAAAATTAGCTTTAATTAGTACAAGAAAAATAGCTTACTAAAAATCTCATTGAGTCTCTCTGGGTCTTACCAGTGAGGATGAAGACCCATGGAGGAGCTTTTAGTTCTCTTTTTCAAGAACAGAAAGAGAAGTACAGCTCTGAAGTGAAATCTCACCCTACTGTCTTTTCCCTTTAATGCAAAGTTAGAAGAGCATCTTTCTGTGTGGCAAGTTTAAACACTAACAGTATTTCTGCATGCTTAGCTGCTTGTGTGGTTTTAGCAAAATGCCTCTTTTGGGACCTATAACAGTGGGCAAATCAGCAGTCCCAATTTGTGAACTCAGTTATATATATCCTGACTTGAGATCTCAGAAAGAAATAGCTGTTAGCCTGTTTTTTCTGCAACATGAGAACTATGTGCTCACTTTTCAGTTCTGTTTTGCTGCTGCTTCTGTCAATATCCCATAAGTGATTTTACATATAAAAATTGGGTGTGATTGTCTTTGTTGGAGGGACTGTATGTTCCATGTGATCCGGGCAAGCAGTCAGTGTTCTGTAGTACTCGAACTATTAGCTGTTATCTCCTCTTTTAAAGCAATTTCTCATTTTTCAATCCTATTCATTTTACAGTTTATTTTAAAATTCTATTACTTTTAGTGTTCCAATTCTGATATATTTTTCAGTATCCTAGTAAGGGGCTTTTATCTATCAATACTCTTTCCTTGCTTGAATTATGTAGTTTATGACATTTCTAGAGTGCAACATTCTGTTCTGAAAGAAAAGTAAGTAACATTCAGTTTTAGTGGATGTCTATATTCGTACTTAGGGATGTAAAGATAACCATATATAAATTAAGAATATCTAGTTCAATGGAAATCTAATTTTTAGAAACAAGACTACAACTAGGGGAATTTTCTTAGCATGGGCAGCTTCCTAGACCTGCAGCTGAAATTGGTATACTTTCCAGTTAGATGGCTAATAATAAATAAATCAGTTTCAAAGAGCAGATTGAAAGTACTGTAGATACCTATCCCCTTCACACCTCAGTAGAGCTATTTTGCAAGAAGTTTGCATTCTTTATGATGAAATCCCCAAATATTGCTATGTTATATGTTGGAGTAATCCACAGCTTTTAGTATCCTGTGCTCTGGGATTAAAATCATGTGAAAACCAGGAATATTGTTTCTTGCAAAACATTTTGAGCTCAGCAAAGGTGGACTGGCTCCTACTGCTGTGATGAAGCCAGCTGGGAGGTCAGGGACATAGGAGTTCCCTTACCAGAGGACAGAGCTCCGTCCAGCCACCAGGCTGGAAAGGTGGAGCAAGGCTGAGGTGAACAGGCTGCCCAGGGAGGTGGTGGAGTCACCATCCCTGGAGGTGTTTAAAAATTGAGTAGATGTAGCACTTGAGGCTATGGTCTAGTGGTTAGGGACATGTTGGGATAAAGGTTGGACTCGGTGATCCTGGAGGTCCTTTCCATAGTGATTCTATGATTCTATGAATTCTGGCACTGAGTGATGTAGGAGGCTGTAGGAGGCTGCAATGTATATATATCATAGAACAGCCTCGGAAGAGACCTCTAAGATCATCAAGTCCATATATATGGATATCTGCTCTTCTGCATCATTGTGTAAATACATGGTGCCTTATTTTGGTATTTAGCAGGTGTCAAAGTAGCTACAGAGCTGCCAGAAAGAAGTGAATGAGGCCTTATTCACCTCTCAGAAATATAATGAACCAGAGCTGAAGAATGTTAATAAGCGTTTCTGCATCATGTTTTGGTGATCTTTGAATCCAGCTGGGATTATTCTCACTTAGTTTTAGTTGTAAAGAAGCTAGATGTCTAGTCTAAGATAGTCCTTTCAACACTTTCTGTAGTCAGTGGGGTGAGAGAAGTACACCTAATGGCTGATTTGTCTGTTCGTCTACTTTAATAAACAATGAAACATTTCTGTAGATGCCCGTTTTCATCTGCTGGCTATAGCAGAAGTCTGCTGAACAGCTTTTCTAGAGTTCTGTCACTGAGAGAACTAACATTCTATCAAATAGAATTCTGCATTTTACACACCACACACATGCTCTGAGCAGTCCCATAGAAAGATCCAGTGCACGTTTCCTCCAGAAGGGAAGCTGGACTTAAATTTTTTTGACTTTTAGTTAAGAAAAAGCACAATATAAATTCTTAATTAGATGCATATGTAATTAATGCTATCAAGATTGAGCATTAATCAGACTTTTTATTTGCCACTTCTAATATACTATCCTTTTTTTTCCTCTTTCTGTATAATGTGAAAATTTAGTTTCTATTATTTGAAGTAAACAAAGTGAAGTCCCACAGGGAAAGCAGTCTAGTGCCTGAGCTCTGGAAGCTGGACATGTAAAAGAGGTAATTTGGATCATGAGATTTAGGAGCTGGGTACAATTTTATGCAATTTTTTGGCCAGAAGGTTGTCTCATAATCTGGTGTATTATTTATAGTTAAGAAATTTGAGTGAACGGACATGGCATTACTATTTTGTGTTAAGAATTATCCATGTAAAGACAAAAACAGGGCTTGTAGTTCTCCTTAATCTACATGTGGGACATTGATTGGTTCCCAGGGAAACCATTAAGGTAGGATTTGAAGAGTACAAATGAAAAAATATGAGAAAGCAGAGTTGGAGGCAGAATTTCTTATAAAAGCCTTTGAGAGTGAGTCAATAACCGTAAACATTAACTAGATTTGACGTTGAGGTTCCCATTTGTGAATGAGAACCTAAGAACTGATCCTAAGAGTATGCAGAGTATTAAATGATACAAAGCAAAGTAATTTTAGAGATGTGACATGGTGTTTTCAGCCTACATAAGACTTTAATCCTCAGACTCACTATTCTAAAACCATCAGCTGTGGTTAATCAGGAATGCATACAGCAGGGATTAAAATGGCCAGTTCACTCCTGTTGTTTTTTTTTTTTAATCAAATTTTGCTCTCAGCTACACTGCTGTCCTATGGACATGGTTTCAGTACATCGTTTGGATCCTCCATTGACTGCAAGCTGTATGAAAAATTGTGTTGGATTTAAATAGTGAGACTCACTGTATAAGATGGTTAATTTTCTCTCTGGACATTCACTAGCCTGTAAGAATAATAAAAAATTAAAGTATTTTAAAATGTGCTTTCAATGTGTTTTTAAGAGATCTGGGCAGAGCTGAGTCATTGTTCCTAACCTAGTCCTGTATTGGAGCTGTTCCACAGGATGTGGGATTTTTCAGTCTGGCTGGTTCATGCAGCTGGTGCCTGTGACTTGCAGGTGCCCTCCTAGCTTCTTACACCTACTCCCTCCAAGTTTTCCTTATGCAAGGCAGGAGGGTTCAATCTGGGCTTCTAGCTTAACCCCTTCTGGGGACAAACAGGAAGGCAGGCAGTGGTACTCATGCCAAGTGACACAATCTCATTATCACTGTCTTTAGCTACAGGGAAGCTACATGTCTCTGCAAACTAACCCTGTGCTGATGCTTATCATCCATTCTGGGTCTGATTAACTCTTTCCTTGAGGCTGTAGGAGCTGCTGAAGTGTCAACATAGCCAGGGTCCTGCCTCTCTTTTCTCCATCTTGCTTGGAGATGTGTTTGTGTTCCTTTTGCATGTGATAGTTGACTCCTGACTCTGAGAAAGATCTGTGACCCTCTGACAGTGGGGCAACTCTTGAGCAATAGTTGAAGTCAATGCCTCTGGGTTGTTGTGTGAGGTCTTTTCAAAACACGCAATGAATGATGTGTCTGTTATCTTTCCTGGGAAGGAACAAATCATAATAACCCACCATAGTCAGCACTGACCACTGCATAACCACACTGACTAAAAGTCATCTTCCAAAGGCTGGACTGAAAGACTCTTAAGCTTGATGCCAACTCCTGCTGTTGAAAGTTTGCCCAGCTGGAGCTGGCACATCTGGTCCTCTCTGTGCATGGACCTTTCTAGCATCACTGTTGTGATTTTGTGCATAATTTACCATGAGCAGCTACACAACATCTAGCAAAGCCTAGCTCAGCCAAAAGCATTGCACTGTTAGGCCTGTGCACCTGCACATCCCTCCCACCAGCTTTCCAACTAAGCGAAATTGAGTCCAAGCACCTCTCCCAAGGCTATACAGTGAGGCAGTAGCTCTCCTGTGGTTAAAATCCCCCATCTATACATGGGTCATAAGTTTTTGTTCTGACCACTTGTGGGTCATCTCTGTGTCTTTCTGTCTAGTTGAGCAGACTGCTTTTGTTGGAAAATCAGCCTGTGCTGTGAAAAAATAGAGATGTGATACAATGCTGTCCAAAGATTTCAGCAGGGCTTGCATGAGAATGCCAGAAGTCACTTATTCAGGCCATCATTTTGCAAACACTTTCAGCTAAGAAAAGCCAGCACAGATGCCAAAACAGTCCGTCCTTTTCACCTCCTTCATCTTCAGCTTCCCTGCTCTTATGGACCTGGGAGTGCTGGTCGACAGCGACTGAATATGAGCCAGCAGTGTGCCCAGGTGGCCAAGAAGGCCAACAGCATCCTGGCTTGTATCAGAAATGGTGTGGCCAGCAGGACTGGGGAGAAGATTGTCCCTCTGTCCTCAGCTCTGGTGAGGCTGCACCTCAAATACTGTGTTCAGTTTTGGGCCACTCACGCCAAGAAGGACACTTGCCCAGAGAAGGGCACTGGAGCTGGGGAAGGGTCTGGAGCACAAGTGTGATGGGGAGTGGCTGAGGGAGCTGGGAGGGGTTCAGTCTGGAGAAGAGGAGGCTGAGGGGAGATCTCATTGCTCTCTACAGCTCCCTGAAAGGAGGGGGTAGTGAGCGGGGGGTCGGTCTCTTCTCCCAGGTGACAGTGACAGGACGAGGGGTAATGGCCTCAAGTTATGCCAGGGGAGGTTTAGATTGGATATTAGGAACAATTTCTTCACTGGAAGGGTTCCCCAGCACTGGCACAGGCTGCCCAGGGCAGTGGGGGAGTCCCCATCTCTGGAGGGATTTCAGAGCCGTGTAGATGTGGTGGTGAGGGACATAGGGTAGTGGTGACTGGGCAGTGCTAGGTTAATGGTTGGACTGGATGATCTTAGAAGTTTTTTCCAACCAAAATGATTCTACGATTCTATCATTCTGTCATTCCCTCTCCTGTTTTCTGGGCATGTTTGTGTGTTCATGCAGTGAATTTGGACTGGAAGACTGATCCATGTGAAAACTTACCTTTTAAATTTGTTTCATGTAGGCTTTGTTGTAAACTGAATTACCGCTCTGATAGTTGTGATGTATCGGTGCTAATGCTATACAAGGGAAGGAGCAGTCAACAGCAAAGACAGGCATCTGAGAGCAGGACAGCTTTACTTTTTCTGTTGGTAAGACCAGCTTACACCAGGTTGTAGTACTTGTAATACAGCAGCTTCATGTTGGCTTCAGCTGTTAGAAAAACATTCTGTCCTGGCACACCATGAACATTTCCATGAAATAAAGTAGTCTGGAACAGCTAGTTGGAAATGTTTGAGAAAGTGGTTTTTGTTGGGGTTTTTTTGTTGTTTTTTTTTTTTTTTTTAATTAAGGCCTGTTAGACCAGATGCTGCACTTTCGTTAAGCAACTGCACAGACATAGGAAAGTCAAAGAAAACCCTTTCTGTACCCAAACTGATATAACTGAGTCTCTTCCAGAGTCAGGAGATGCTGTGTGGCCCCAGGGTAGCATGCAAATGGTAACATAGTGCGCAGACTGGGCTGCAGACACAGAGAATATGAGGGGACGAGAAAAGGCCTTTGACAGCCTCCCCAAGCTGGGAGACAGAGGTCAGAGAGGGGAAAGGAGCTGTTGTACTTTGGATGTCTAACATGTCAGAATTTGTTTAGTGAAAAAACATAAATGTTTCCCAAAGTTCCTTTTCTAGGCTCTGGGCACATCTGTCATACGTACAGAAAAGAAGTAAAAATAACACAGGGGAAAAAAGTTAACTCCCTAACATCAGGCATGGAGAAGGAGTGGTATCTGCTTCTGGCTATCAAATTCCAACTGTAAGAGGAGGAAACTTCACTGTCTAGCCCACCCCAAAAGAGCTGGGCACAGAGAAGTTCTCAATAGCATGTCCAGATGGTTATGTTATCATGGATCCTGTGGAGAACAGAGGCTGACTAGCTCCTGGGAATGCCTTATACCCCCACTCAGTGCCCATTATACCAATGTAGGTCACCTTCAACATGAGCAGGATTTTCAGGGGTAAATGCAGATTTTCAGCAGCGATAGCCTGGTTGAGGCCAATGAAAATCCTAGTTACCTTCCCTCTTGTCCCCAGGCATCTGTAAAACACTGGAGCCCAAGCAAAATAAGTCAGGACTTGTGGGGTTTGAGGTACCGACAGAGCCTTTGACAAGGTCTGAAACAGGAACTGGAGTAGGGAAAACATGACGTCAATTGGAGTCAGGCAAAAACTCATCTCCACTAAAAAAATGCCTCCTAAAGATCAAAATTTCTCTTCTACACTTGCTGCCAATTGTACTTGATTAATCAGATTTCTGTGGGGGTGTTTTCCTTCACTCCATTCCTAACAGCATATTTTTCCATAAGTGATCTTGCTCTTGTTGCAGATAATTCATCGCCTGCAAGATCATGACTGCTGCAAAAAGTTGCAATATTTTCCCTTCAGAATCTAAGAAAATTCTTGTTGGAAATCCATAAATACCTTTTCAAGA
This sequence comes from Podargus strigoides, assembly GCA_028020825.1. Lineage (NCBI taxonomy): Eukaryota > Metazoa > Chordata > Aves > Caprimulgiformes > Podargidae > Podargus > Podargus strigoides. Next base: position 19,219,099 of record CM051663.1, read on the forward strand.
TACGAGCCCCACAAAGGTATTTGTTGTTCTAAAAGTAATCATTGTGTGTTTCCCCCCTGCAAAAAAAGGAGAGTGGGAGTTAGGCTGGTTTTGATCTTGTGAGTTGATTGAAGTTCTCCTGCAGGAGTCTATTAGTTTCAAACCAGGGGATATTTACGTGCAATACACCTGTTTCCAGTTGCTCCCCCACCTCAATAGAGACAATTGCAGCAGAAAGTCCGATTCACTCTGGGGAAAACACATTTTATAATAGGTTCTCATCCCCTAGCCAGATGGGATCAAGATGAGGGAGCTGCAGTCCAGGTCCCATGAGAAATACTATAAAAAGTGCAATTAAAATAACTAGTTAATGCCTTGTTTTTTTAATCTGGTATGGTAACAAATAGGGGAAAAAAGCTTGAAATGGCTATTCTACATATTAGTCCAATATGATATTGGATGCTTTCCAGGATTGCTCTAAGCTTTCCCTAGGGCTTTAAAAGTGCTTGTGGGTGTTCGGCCAATTGCTGGATTAAGGAACTCTGTTACTGATGGTAACAGGGGTAGGTTAAAGCCGTTTGCACAGTAGCTTTTACTGTAAGAACAACAACAACAAAAAGTGAGTCTGAATTGATAATAAAGTGATTCAGATTCTCCTTCGTCTCTTGGAAATCAAGATAGCCTGCCATTGATTGAAGCACGTACTGGCTTAGTAATGCAGATTAAGCAGTAATGCAGAATTTGCCCGATGATTCAGCTTAATGGGGGATGTACAAATGAAAAATACATGGCCAAATATGTCCCTGGCACAACTCAGTGAAATCTGGCATTTACCCAATTGTTAGCTGCTTGTTGTTTGAGGATTTCTCTGCTAACCTTCAAATGGTGCAGCAAATGAAGAGTTCCTTTTCCTGAAGTGTCCGTTGCAAATAAAGCAGTATACCTGGAACTGTAGCCCCAGTAAGCTGTATACGTTATAGCCATAGCAGGTGGAATTTAGTCTGCAGCCAAGTGAAATGACCAAAAGGTGAAATACAACCTGAAAACCAGGGCAGATTCTCTAAATAATCCTTAGCTTCCCTGATTTTACTCTCAGATTTCATCCAGGGGACAAATTTTACAAACACGAGTATTTTTTCATTTTATATTCCTGTCACTGTTCCCTGCCATCACTGTGGGGCAACCTGGAGGTCAGGCACCTTAGCAAAGGTAATCAAAATAAGAGAATGTTGAATAATAAATGCTGCAGGTCATGCAAGCTGTTCCTATCTCCCACCTTCCTGACAGATGATTACAGAGTAGCCTATCTGAGGCGCTTTTGGGTGGCTCACACAGTGATTCTAGGGTGTTAGTATGCAATTTGTGAAGCTGTCAATGTTCTTAGCCTTTGCATGGGTCATCAAAAGAGTTTTTGAAGCACATCACCATGTGGCAGAGACTTCCAAAAGCTGTGTGCTGCATAACTGGGCTTTTCCTTTTAATAGTTTAAAAATATTTCATTTATGTTACTTTAAAAATTCTTTCAGTTCTAAGAGAAATTATATTTTAAAGTATCTGCTTTTTTTTATATTGTCTGGAAATGTACATCCTCCCCTCTCCTCACCCCAGACCATTTTTGAATGTTACTGATTTTCCTTGTCTTCCTTTTGACTGTGAGAGGAGGGTTAAGGGTAGAAGTGGTAAGGTTAGCAAAAAGGAGTGTTAGTCATGTGGACAGAACACCAGCAGCAAAGCTGGCACATGTTGTTTCATTCACATGAAAGTATGTTTTATTCATTTGCTGATGATCATCTACAGTAGCTATGAGAGAGAAAAGAGAGGACCAGAATATTACTGGAAATCCAGGTGAAATTCTGTAGCTTTGTCCCCCTTCAACAGCAGGTGACTGAAAGAAATGTGAGTTCCTTATGTTATTTACTTGGCATTAACTTCAACTTGTTTCCATGCTGTTTTCACACTTGACCCTCTCCCCACCATTTAGGCATCTGCCATACAGATACCTGCAATTCAACTCGTCATCCCAAGCTCCCATTATAGTCAGGAAAGACAAAGGCATTTTTAGGATGTGATTCATTTGACATAGCTTAGAAATTTACTTTAGGATGAAAAGAACTGCTAGTCTCCATAGAGTATATTGACTAAATCTCAGCTAACAGCATGGAGGGTTTCGGTAGGCTGTATGCACAAACATTTATGGTTGGAGTCAGGTAAGTCTATGTTTAGTGCTATTAATACCTAGAATTCCTGGTTGCTGCTATAGCAGGGTTCCCATGAGCTGTGTCAAACACTTGTCTGTTTTAACCAGATGATCCTGGGTCATGTTAAGTAGGTCAGGATGGCAGCACTTAGGGAAATGAATCCCGTGCCCAGTCAGGTGGATCCTGTTCTTGCAGTCCTCAGACTGACAAAGTCATATGTTAAAAGGCAGAAGAGTTTATTTGCCTTACATGGTAAGTGGAAAGCTTTATACTGTTGTCCTTGTTACTGCCGTGATACACTTGCAAAGCCAAGAAATGCTATGATTGCTAGTTCAGAAATGAGGGAGGAGATGCTGGGGAGGGTAAAGATACTCATCTGCATGGCATATGGAGTGTAAGGTGAGGTGACTAAGTGGTAGATGACTCCACTGCACCATGCAGAGATCACAGTTCAAGTGCTGGAAGCATCTATGCTTTCACTGAAATGCTGATTTGCCTTCCCAAGCCAGCTTGGAGATCTCAGCCCTGTGGCATAGCTCTGCCTGAAGTCATGAAGGAAGCCTGGTGGAACATAGAGCTAAGCCCCAACTTCCTCCTAATTAGCAAATTATATTTAGGGCTGTTATGCCCCCTGAGATGAGGATAAGGATGAACTCAGCTTTTGGCCTGCTGGGAAGAAGTTTAGGGTTTTTATGTTAAAAAAGGACTGGATACTTCTGCAAAAATAGCAAACTAGGGAATAGTTAATGATTTTTTTTAATTGAATCTATTACTTTTAATATTAATAACCTATTGAAACCAATGGGATATGAACACTTGGAGCTGATGTTTGAAGTCAGCTTGGATGGATAGTGTTGAACTGTAGCTTTTTTGTAGCTCTGTAACTTTTCACTAGCTGCTGGGAAGATAATACTGTTAGCAGGAACCTGTAAGTTCTGGAGCACCCATGTGCCCTGATGGGAGAGCAGGGATAGCAAGGAAGGGCAACCAACAAGAAATGAAGAGTTAATGGCTTTCCTGCATATTTTAGGAAAGGGTGGTGTGCTGGTTCCAGGCAGCAGCTGGTGAATTCAAGCATGTATTTAACATTCAAAGTCACACTCTGCTCTGTGGAGAGCCGGTCAGAGCTTGCAGGGGTTTGCCAGGTGTGTGGCCCAGAGCAAGTTATGTATTTCTGTGAAGCTGGTGACCATCCAAATTAAGATCATGTGCCACAGCACAATGTTTGTTGTGAAAGCACTGATTTTTGCAGTGCCAGCCGATTTCTCTACTTCATTAACTGGAAGGAGCAATGCTGAGGAAAAAGTCATGTCCTTCCTTTGCCCAAAGCAGATGAATACTATATGTATAGATCTGAACTACAGCTTCCTTGGATTTCCAGGCCAGACCTGTAGTGGTCTGTGCAGTGTATGTGAGGGACGGCTCCAGGCCTGAAGAAGGAAAAGCAAGAGAAAGCAGGAACACACAGGCAGTGGGAGGCTAGAAAGCTGTAAATTAAGAACAGGTAAGGGACAGGCTTCAAGCACATTTTTAACCTTTCTTTTAATTTTCTTGTCTGTTAAACCTGAGAGCAAAAGTTTAATCAGTATGCAACAGTATAGCATATATCCTCCATCATCTCTTTGTCTTTACCACTGTAAAAGAATGGAGAATTTCACGTGATTATTGTCCCTTCTATTAAACGATGTTTTATTTGTGATTCCAACGGAGATGAACTCACAGCATTGCTCTTGTTTGCCAGCTGCTCTCATAGATTGCAAGGACTACAAACAGTACTAGTTATGATTTTTGTTATCAGATCAGGGAAGAGCTTTCCCCATCAGTTAACCAACTTCTGGACTTTTGAAACTTTCAATGTGATTCTGGCCCTGTGGTTCATTTTCATAAGTGCTGCCTGGATTACAGAAGAGGAATACTGATCGACTTGCACAACTGGAGTGCTGCGATTGATGGCTACCAACTTTTCAGAAGGGATAGGCAAGGAAGGAGAGGTGGTGGGGTGGTTCTGTATGTTAGGGACAGAACTGAATGTCTAGAACTTTAAAAAGTGAATGACAGTGTTGAGTGTTTATGGGTAAGACTCAAGGGGAAGGCCAATAAGGCAGACATCTTGGTGCGAGTCTGTTATAGACCTGCCCAGCCAGGATGTAGAGGCTGACAAAATATTCTATAAGCAGCTGGCAGAGATCTTGCGATCGTTCACCCTTGTTCTTGCAGGGGGCTTCAACCTCCCAGATGACTGCTGAAAATATAACACAGCAGAGAGGGAGCAGTCCTGGAGGTTCCTGGCATGTGTGGAAGACAACTTCCTAACACAGCTGGTAAGGGAGCCAGCTAGGGACAGGGACCTACTGGACCTGCTGCTTGTTAACACAGAAGGTCTTGTGGGGGATGTAAAGGTTTGAGGTTGTCTTGGGCAGAGTGACCGTGAAATGACAGAGTTTTCAATTCTTGGAGAAATAAGGCGGGGAGCCAACAGAACTGCCACCCTGGACTTCCGAAGGGCAGACTTTGGCCTGCTTAGGAGCATGGCTGAGAGTGTCCCTTGGGAGACAGTCCTAAAGGTCAAAGGTGCCCAGGAAGGCTGGGCATACTTCAAGGAACAACTCTTAAAAGCGCAGGAGAAGGCCATCCCCAGATCCCAAAAGATGAGCTGGTGGGGAAGAAGGCTAGCCTGGCTAAATAGAGAGCTTTGGCTGGACCTCAGGAACAAAAGAAAAGTCTACGGCCTTTGGAAAAAGGGGGTTGGCAACTTATGAGGAATACCAAAATGTAGTGAAGCTGGGCAGAGCAAAAATTAGAAGGGCCAAAGCTCAAGCGGAACTCGACTTGGCCGCTGTGGTTAAGGACAATAAGAAGAGGTACTGAAAGAACCTCAATAGAAAAAGGAAGACTAGGGAAAATGTTGGCCCACTGATGAACGAGGTGGGCGCCCTGGTGGTGGAAGACACAGAAAAGGCAGAGGTACTGAATACCTTCTTTGCCTCAGTCTTCACTACTAACTAAAGCAGTCCCTTGTGAATCCCAAACCGTGGAGGCAAGAGGGAAGGTCTGGAGAGACAAAGACTTTCCCTCGATAGAAGAAGACTGCGTTAGAGACCACTTGGCCAAACTGGACATCCATAAGTCCATGGGCCCTGATGGGATGCACCTGCGAGTGCTGAGAGAGCTGGCAGATGTTATTGCTGGGCCACTCTCCATCATCTTTGAAAGGTCATGGAGAACAGGAAAGGTGCCTGAAGACTGGAGGAAGGCCAACATCTCTCCAGTCTACAAAAAGGGCAAGAAGGAGGACCCAGGGAACTACAGGCTGGTTAGTCTCACCTTCATCCCTGGGAAGGTGATGAAGCGACTTGTTCTGGAGGTCATCTCCAAACATGTTGAAGAACAGAAAGTTATTGGGAGTGGTCAACATGGATTTACCAAGGGTAAATCATGCTTGACCAATCTGATAGCCTTCTATGATGTTATAACTAGTTGGCTGGATGAGGGGAGAGCAGCAGATGTCATCTACCTTGACATCAGCAAGGCTTTTGACACTGTCTCCCATAACATCCTCATTAGGAAACTCAGGAAGTGTGGGTTGGACAAGGGGATGGTGAGGTGGATCAAGAGCTGGCTGTGTGACAGATCACAGAGGGCTGTGATCAATGGAGCAGAGTTGAGTTGGAGGCCTGTAACCAGTGGTGTCCCCCAGGGGCCAATACTCAGTTCGGTCTTGTTCAACATATTCATCAATGACCTGAACGAGGGGACAGGGTGGATCCTCAGCAAGTTTGCTGATGATCCCAAGCTGGGAGGGGTGGTGACACTCCAGAGGGCTATGCTGCCATCCAGTGTGACCTGGGCAGGCTGGAGAGCTGGGCAGAGAAGAACCTCACGAGGTTCAATAAGGGCAAGTGTAGGGTGCTGCACCTGGGGAAGAAGAATGCCAGGCACCAGGATAGGTTAGGGGGGACCTCCTGGAAAGCAGTTCTGAGGAGAAGGATCTGGGAGTCCTGGAAGACAGGAAATTATCCATGAGCCAGCAATGTGCCCTTGCTGCCAAGAAGGTCAGTGCCACTCTGGGCTGCACAGGGAAGTGTGTAGCCAGAAGGGCGAGGCAGGTCGTTCTCCGCCTCTACTCTGCCCTGGTGAGGCCACAACTGGAATACTGCATCCAGTTCTGGGCTCCCCAGTTGAAGAGAGACAGGGAACTACTGGAGAGAGTCCAGCGGAGGGCAATGAGGATGACTGGGGGATTGGAGCATCTCCCCTGTGAGGAAAGGCTGAGAGAGCTGGGACTCTTTAGCCTGGAGAAGAGAAGGCTGAGGGGTGATTTAATTAATGTTTACAAATACCTAAAGGGTGGGTTGAGGGACGATGGAGCCGGGCTCTTTTCAGTGGTTCCTGGTGACAGGACGAGGGGTAACAGGCACAAGCTGGAACATAGGAAGTTCCATTTAAATATGAGAAAGAACTTCTTTTGGGTGAGGGTGCCAGAGCACTGGCACAGGCTGCCCAGATAGGGTGTGGAGTCTCCTTCTCTGGAGATTTTCAAGACTCACCTGGATGCAGTCCTGAGTGATGTGCTCTAGGGGATCCTGCTTTAAAGCAGGGGAGTTGCACTAGATGGTCTCTGGTGGTCCCTTCCAACTCTGACAATTCTGTGATTCCGTGATTTGACTGTTCCTGTGTCATCCATATCTGTGAAATGGGAACGAAGATAATGTCACAAAATGAATCACAGAATCACAGAATGTTAGGGATTGGAAGGGACCTCAAAAGATCATCTAGTCCAATCCCCCTGCCAGAGTAGGAACACCTAGGTCAGGTCACACAGGAACGCATCCAGGCGGGTTTTGAATGTCTCCAGAGAAGGAGACTCCACAACCTCTCTGGGCAGCCTGTGGAACAGGTGCTCTGTTATCCTCACTGTGAAGAAATTCTTCCTCACATTTATGTGGAACCTCCTATGTTCCATCTTGCACCCATTGCCCCTTGTCCTATCATTGGATGTCACTGAGAAGAGCCTGGCTCCATCCTCATGACACTCACCCTTGACATATTTATAAACATTAATGAGGTCACCCCTCAGTCTCCTCCAAGCTAAAGAGACCCAGCTCCCTCAGCCTTTCCTCATAAGGGAGATGTTCCACTCCCTTCATCATCTTTGTGGCTCTGCGCTGGACTCTCTCAAGCAGTTCCCTGTCCTTCTTGAACTGGGGGGCCCAGAACTGGACACAATACTCCAGATTTGGCCTCACCAAGGCAGAATAGAGGGGAAGGAGAACCTCTCTTGACCTACTAACCAACCCCTTTCTAATACACCCCAGGATGCCATTGGCCTTCTTGGCCACAAGAGCACATTGCTGGCTCATGGTCATCCTGCTGTCCACCAGGACCCCCTTTCCCCTACACTGCTCTCCAGCAGGTCAGCCCCCAACCTGTACTGGTACATGGGGTTGTTCTTCCCCAGATGCAAAACTCTACACTTGCCCTTGTTGAATTTCATTAAGTTTTTCCCCGCCCAACTCTCCAGCCTATCGAGGTCTCGTTGAATGGCAGCACAGCCCTCTGGTGTGTCAGCCACTCCTCCTAGTTTGGTGTCATCAGCAAACTTGCTGAGGATACATTCTGTACCCTCATCCAAGTCGTTGATGAAGATATTAAACAACACCGGTCCCAGTATTGACCCCTGAGGGACTCCACTAGTCACAGGCCTCCAACTAGACTCCGTCCCATTAACCACAACTCTCTGGCTTCTTCCCTTCAGCCAGTTCACAATCCACCTCACTATCTGATCACCAAACCCATACTTTATCAGCTTATCTACAAGGATGCTGTGGGAGACAGTGTCAAATGCTTTACTGAAATCAAGATAAACCACATCTACCACTCTACCATCATCTATCCACCTAGTTATTTCCTCATAGAAGGCAATAAGGTTGGTCAAACATGACTTACCCTTGGTAAAACCATGTTGACTGCTCTTAATGACCCCCTCATCCTTGGTATGCCTAGAGATAGTGCCAAGAACGAGCTGTTCCATCACCTTAGATCCATAATGCAGATACAATATTTAATTTTAAAATAATTGTGAAAAAACAACTATCTGATGTAGAATACCTTCATTGGTGACTTTGCTGTTTAACATCCCAACATACTGAATCACAATTGAAACTTATATGTAATGAAGAATACATTTGAAGACTCTGAGCCCCAACAACCCTATTTTTACTGTGCTTGAGTCTAGGTTTATCTTCCTCCTTTACCCAGGTCCAAAGCCTTACTTTTTCACTGCCACTAGCTGTTTTGTTGCTGCTGTTAGTTCATATGGATCTTATTTATTGTCATTTGACAGAAACTAAAACTGCAGTTCAGAAAATGCATTACCAAGAGTAATTTGTTCCCAGCAAGACCTTTCTAGCTACACAGCAACATAAAGGCATCAAAGTGCAGGGAGAACTTTTTAAAAATAAACTGCCTTATTGCTAAAATAAGCTTTAATTGATTGAGAATTGCACTGAGCCTGACAATCTGAACCATTTATTATTATTTTTCCTTTCAAGCTTGAGCTTCATGTGATTTAAAGTGAATGAATTACAGTTCCCACATACCTTCCTACCCACACTGCATGAAAAAAACCCCACGCACAAACTTCTTAGCTCCAGAGGAGCTTCTGGGTACACCTGGAAGAAAATAAAAAGGCTGATTGAAAGTGAAGTTTAAATAAAGGTGATGATGATGGGAATGCTCTGCAAAAAAACTCCCTATTCTGTCTAAATGCCATGCTGTATTTCCCTCTCCTCAGAGGAGTGCTGTCCTGGGGATGTCTGTCCCTGTCAAAGGCATTTCTTTAATGCCTTCTTGTAGAGCACTGGATCCTGTAGGCCAGATGATGTTGCAACTCCCTGTGTTGGAGATTAATAGGCTGTGGATAAGCTACCACTCTGTCTTCCCCATTTTAGGTTTCTAAAGAAAAAACACAACCGGGTGGCTGTACTTGGCTGTTTAGCTGAAGGACAGCATGACCAGCAAAGGCTGCTGATAAATGTGCAAAACTTTCTGGCTGATGGGAAGGAGGCTGTGCTGGTGGTCCCGTGCTAGAGAAGAGTAAGCACTGGGAGTAGGTGGAATATAGCAAATGTCAACAGGGTCAGTTATGTGGTTTCTTCTTGGCAATATGTTGTGGACAATGAAAGTCTAGTCAGACATTCATTATTGATAACTAGTGATACTTTTAAAAGTATGTATGTCAGCTGTGCTCATGGCATGTATGGGTGTGTGACCAGGAAAAGCACGAGTCACTGCCTTCAGCTAGGGGAGTGTTTTTAGTCTCAGGCTAGTAAATGTGGCTCATGGCTCATGCGTAGCTGCAGTTTTCCCAAGGGCTATGCTGTGTTCAAGTCAGAACAACTTCCAAGCTATCCCCAAGCTTCAGTTGAGTTTAAGATCTCTGTCTAAGTCCTTACCTGAATTGTAGCCCTGGACAATTCACTGCAGCGAAGAGCCAAACAAGGATTTTCATTTAACTCCCAGAATTTCAAGAGGAAGAAGATGCTTAAATACCCTTTTGGTTGTGGCCCTCAGTCTCCCTGCTCATGTCAGCACTGCCTGTGACAGTGCAATGATGTTTACATTCACAGAGCTGGCAAAGCTCAAACTGCTGGTAAAGGTTAGGGGTGATCCAGGCCCTGTCTATGGATGAGTTATTTGGTCTGGGTGGCCAAGTGTCCCCAGTCTTGTTTGTCGGCAAAATGGAGCATTGTCACTTTGGGTTTGCTTGCTAGTATGTGTTTGCAAGCTGAGCAAGTTGCATGCTATCAAACAGCACCTCTAAATCACAGTTCCTGCTCTTGTCAAAGGAGCTAACAAATCCCTCTCTGATGTTTCTTTCTTGCCTGCTTAAATTATAAATTCTCTTGACAATGCCCAGCCTCAGTGTCTAACACAGTCCCGTTCCAGGAGTGGTCTCTATTTGCTACCCTAATACAGATAAGCATGACCCAGGAATTCATGGCAGATCACAGATCCAAAGGAAATAATTTTAAAGGGCCACAAGTTTTGTTAATAGCTGTTTCTGTAACTGCACGCAGGTCAGACCAGACACTGGGCAGAGCTTAAAAGTGGAATCCATACTGTCATAGGAGGGGAAGAAAGATGTCCCTAGTCACAGTACTGTAAGGGTAGACATTTCCTTATTTAGGGTTGGTCGTCCAGATTTCCAGTGAGCACTTCCACAGTGCCAGAAGAACAAAATAAAATATATTTCAGGAGGAGCGGGGATATTTGAAGACTGCAGAAGTCAGCTGGAATTTTTTTCTTATTTTAATTTTTGTCATGGACTGAACTAAGCATGGGCTAGCATGAACTAACTTTATATGCCATATTATAGGGTTTTTTTTTAATATATCAGATTAACATTTTTGGTTTTTCATAGAATCACAGAATGGTTTGGGTTGGAAGGGACGTCAAAGCTCGTCTCGTTCCAGCCCCCCTGCCACAGGCAGGGACAACTCCCACCAGACCAGATTGCTCCAAGCCCCATCCAGCCTGGCCTTGAACGCTGCCAGGGAGGGGGCAGCCACAGCTTCTCTGGACAACCTGAGCCAGTGTCTCACCACCCTCACAGCCGAGAATTTCTTCCTAATATCTCATCGAAATCTACCCTCTTCCAGTTTAAAACCAGTTTAAATTTTCTGTAAAACACGCTGTTAAAATAGCAAAATATTAATTAATTAAGGTTTTCGTCATTAGGTAATATGTGATCCTTATTTGACCATCAGAAATATTTGTTCATTGTAGTGTTAATGCAGGGATATTTTTGGGGAAAAGAAATGTCAAAACTTTCAACCACTATTAAACTTGTAAAATGAGTGACACTGACTCAGCACTTTCCAAATCAGTGTTCAAAAATCAAACTAATGCTTTTAACTGATGATTCCTGGAAAAGCAGTTTGGTCGTATTTCTTTTCCCCTGCAGAGAAATGAGCTTCCATCATTCTCAGTTATTTGTGGTGATGTTGTGATCCTGTACTGGATCACAACAATCATGCTGAACTTCCTGTATTTTCTCGGAATCTGGAAACGCCACTGGGAAAACAAGGCTGTCCCTAGCATCGAGCCCAGCTTAGTTTTGGACTTTGCTATATGCTTTAGCAAGCCCTGCTATAAGAAACTGTTAACAGTAAATGTGCAACAGTATAGCCATGGCAGCCTCTACATTAGAGCTTCTTACCAGTGAGAGGAAAACCTCATTCCTTTTTCAATGGAGAAAGTGTCAGCAGTGTGAAAAAGGGATATTTTGTGCACTGGGTCATTTCTTCCCTAGTGCTTGTGTGACCCATAATTAGAAGGAAACTGGTTATGATCCAATAGATCATATATATCCAGTGACAGACCATATGTTATCTTCAGGACACTTCCTTCAAGCAGCTCTACAGGTAGGAGGCCTGATGCCAAATTAGCTGTTGTCATCTCCTCGTGATTTAACCCAACTCAGAAGGAAACAAGTGTTTACATGTTAGCTGAATCCTTTCAGCGTCCTTCAATATCCCAGTTTAAGACATACGGATTTCTGGCAGTGATAGGGGACTAGACATTGTGTTAAGCACTAGATTATGCTAATAAATTCAAGTTTTATATCTGCAAAAGAATTAATATTGATAAGCATATGTTTATGAGTTTCATGTTCAGCACAACCTTCCAGGCATGTACCTAATGTGCCAGTGCTTTGCAAAATCAAGGATCTAGCAGTTGACACAGGCATCACAGAAACTGTAAATAGACTTGTTATAATTTTAATTTAGGGGGAAAAAAAAGGTACTAGAATGAGATGTAAAAAGTATTCTCCTGAAACCTTTTTCAGCCCATAGTATTTTGCTATGCTGTGTGTGAAGTTCTTAAATCTGCATAACAGTCATGAAGAGTAGCTGTGCAGGCAGGGAGAGAAAAAATCCTGAAGGGGAACGTGAAGCATGTTTTGCTTTGCTCTCAACCTGTACAATACTGTGAGTTTAACATGTTCAGTTATGTACACTGTGGTTTAAACAACCAGCAGACAGATCCTGCTGATCGAGACAATAGATGACCTTACTTTCAGCTGAAATTAGAGTGCATAATCAGTCAAACACGAGTTCAAATGGCAGGTTCAGTGAAAGGTATTTAAGGAAATTCCCCATCAGACCTGCCCATCGAAAGTGAATTTTTCTGTTTCATTTGCATTAAAAAATAAACTGCAGCATAGAAATAAGGGCTGCATATTTTCCTTTCAGCAGAGAGAGATGTTCTTGTTCCCTGCTGAAGAGGAGTCTGATTCCTACTGAGTTTTGTCCTTTTGCTAATTCAACTTTCCTTGCTTGGAGCTTCAGGAACATGGTTTTGGTGGTTAGTAAAAATTTCTTTCTCTTTGAGATTCAATATTAAGTTTTTTGGTGGTTTTTGTTTTTGAAGTTCAGTTCTGCCTCATTTGGACTTTAAAACAAATGATCTCCCATCGAAGGGTATCACTGGAGCATGTTCATCTTTGTATTAGAGGGCTCAGAGTCTCACTGCTCAAGCTGGAGGAGTTTCTTGTGATAGATTATCTCTGCTGATATTTAGCAAGCAGCTCACATACAACAAATAAAGGCCCAGCAATGTGTAAGACAGTCTGCTTCTGGCAGCTTCACATTACGATAGGCTATTTTGCCACTTCAGCTTCTGAAGTCTATATACTACAAGAAACAATGTAGGAAATTCCCTTTATTAGCTTGTGCGTATCATGCAGTTTATCCATCTCTCAACATCTCACAAGAGGTATTTTGAGTAGCTGATACTAATTAAGTGATGCTTGATCCTCTGGTGATAGAAGAGATCTTATTTACTGTGTCCCTGTGCTCTGGCATGATGCTGACTGGAATATAGTTTGATGTGGCCTGGATTCGCTGTATGTCACCAGTGCCAGTGTAGCTACATTGCCCGTTGCAAGGTCAGTGCCTACGTGACCAGCAGTCAGTGCTGTACACAGCACCTGAGGCTCAGCCATGCCCAGCAAATCTGTGTTTGCAACACAACTTACTGTAATGTCCTTTTCCCTGAGCCCTTCTCAAAATCTGAAGGGGCTCTTTTGTTGCCTTTTGCTTGCATAAGTGCAGGGTGTAAAATACTTTTTTTTTTAAAATGGAATTGTTCTTTGCAGAGGCCTGATGCTTTCCAGGGGGCCTGTGATTAAGTCAAACTCTCAAAGAGCCACTGGGAATGAGTTCTGACATTGCTTATTCAGCTCTTCTGCATGCACGGTATGACTGTTTTCACTCACAAGTATTACAGGCAACCTTGAGCATCCTTTGGAAATTTGTCGATAGAAAGCGTATTTTTTACACAGGGCTGCTCTGCTACTAGTTCTGCAATGTTATTGTACGGCTGAAGGCAGTAAACCGATTTCTTTTACATGTGACATCAGCAAAGGTGTCTGTGCAAGATCTGTCACAGAAAACCCTCTCCACTTATAATATTTATCTTTGCTTTTTGCTTTAGGTATGCAGCTCTACTGCACATAGGCCTCTCAGGTGCTGTATCTTCTGGCCAGCTCTGATGCAGCAGAGAAGGATGAGAGGACACAGAAAATTAAAGACTGACTGAGAGTACATGGTGCTTCTGGGCTGCTTATGGCAGCTCAGGCTGACGGTCAGTCCAGGAGAAAGAATAGCTGCTAGGCTCATGCATTTGGTGCACTACAGCACAGGTGTCTCAAGAAAAATTCACTTTGAAGGAGAAGAATAGAGGAAGAAAGGCCAAAAGTGCTTTCACCAAAAACTGAGTGATATTAATTTTTGCAGAGATGGCATCACACCCATGGAAGGTCATAAGAAGCCAAATTCTACTCTCTGATACTTTGCTGTTATTGTAAAATAACTCCTGGAGCAACTGAGATGAATTTTTTGGATTTTCACTGCTATCAGTAAAAATCCAGCAAATCAAAGCATTAAGTACCTTTTCCTTCACCTCTGCCCTTACTGGCCTTACCTCTCAACTTCTCCATACAAATCTGCCTGTCTAGTATCTCACTGGGGTCCCACCCTGGGATTTCTGATGGCCATACTGCTTTTCCTGTTACTGAGAAGGGTATGTGATTAGATCCATCTAAATGGCATGGTTCCTATGTGGAAACATTCTCATATTGTATGGACTGACATGAACTGATTGTTAAAAGAAACATAATTGGCCCTAGAGCTAATGACTTTGACAAAAGGGAATCAAACTGCTTTTGCTGTTTAATTTACAGTCCCTTGGTATGTGTATTATTCCCAGTACAGTACAAATGAATGCATCCAACTCAGTTATTTTTCTAACCAAAATATTGATTTTCCTCCCTGGTTCAGGAAGACCCTGAGCCACAAAATGGTAGAAGAGTGTTGCCAAGGAAGTATCATGGGTATGTCCTTGCCCTCTTCTACTTTTCCTTGTGTATCCATGTCTGGCCACTGTCAAGGACAAGGCACTGGGCTGAATAATCTTTGATATTACCGGCGATCACCACTCTTTTTATATGCATGGGTGATAATTGAAGCATTTAGCAGGGTTCACAAATGCATGTGTGTGGGAGCTTTGAAAGGGACTGAGCAAGGGCTTATCAGAGACTGGATCCCTACACCTTCTCTGCAAAGGCAAGGGTGTTTAAAGGGCTGGTTTCCTCTGAGTGTTCCTGCCTGCAAGAGTTCAGGGTGACCAACTTCCCACATTAAACAGGTTAGGTAAAGCCTGCTTTATCCCTTGATTGTCTTGGCTAACTTGCCATAGGTCATGGTGAGGACTAGCCCTGGCTTCAGAAATGGGTTGAAAAGGTTGCACAAAGTTACCTTTGGCCCTTCTTCCCATGCAGCACCAATTACAGCTGAGACAAAGTCCAGAAACAGTCCCTGTTTGCTGCTTTGCACAGCTGGGCTGCTGGCACGCTAAAACATTTTGTGTATGTTGATTTAACTGTCGGAAAATTTATTCACACAAAAATCTTCCCATACTCTCAGACAAAGGATTTTTTTCCCCACGTTTTGTTATCAAAATCCTTTTCCCATCTGTTACTGGGGCAAAACGACCTCCTACCCAGGATGTTTCATTCACGGATAAAGCTTTCATTGGAACTTCTTTTAAAAAGCTAAGGTTTGGGGGCAGATTTTTCTCCCAGTGAAACCTGGAACAAAACTCCCATTGATTTCCCTGTGAGCTGAACTGAGCCTCTCTGGACAATGGGGAGATTTTTAGAGGAGTTATGATGGCCATGGACAAGGTCTTGTTGCTTTGCCCTTTCAAAAGAGAACTGTTTCTGGTGAAGGAACAATCAGAATATTTGTCTCTTTAAATGAATAGCTCTTAGAGCCTGCACTGAGAGGCAGTCTCCATCTCTGTGGCTGTGAGGCTACTCAGAGCCTCCAATAAATCAGCATGCAGGAACTGAGAGCTCTGTCCTTGAAGAGATGCACAGTGACCTTGCTTATGCTTACTCTGGAGAAATAACCAGGGGAAATACAGGAGCCCAAATAGTGAGTGGTGTATGACTAAAGGCACTGCGTTCTGCATGCAAATGCCACAGTACTGAAGGCACGGTATGGACGGCACGCTGCTTACTCAAAATGCAGCTTTCCTGCTAGCCTGACCAGATTGCTGCTGTTGTTTTTTGCAGGGGACTGAATGAAATCCTTATGATCGTTACATGCTTGTTCAATAATAGCACAGCCCAGTCACGTCTCCTTGCAAGCACATTTCATTGGAATCACTGAGCAGAAGCAAAGAAGAGCTGACGACTATGTGTTTGCAACGCAGGTTGCCGGAGCCCCGTGTTTGCCATTGGCTGCAGTTTCCTGGTTTATTTGCAGCTTCCCCATCTGGAATATGAAAATGGGATTGAAGTAGATAATTGCTAGCAGCGGGTTTTCAAGAGAAGCTTAGAGGGAACAGAATGCCTCTTGCACAGCACAGGCTGCCTGCACTGAAAGAGCTCTGAGAGATGATTTTAGATGTTACCCACGTCTGAATCTCCTGGAAACTTTACCGAGGAAGCAAGCCATTGTGCACAATCCTGGACCTAGCATCCAAAAGGGGCAAGGAAGGGGCAGCAGGGCCAAACAATGGAATACCTTGTCCTCGAATTGCTCAGAGAAAAGCCAGCAAACGTTCCCCTCCACTTCCCAGCAAAAAGGGCATGAAGGCAACAATGAACTGAATTTTACCCAGCAGAACTTCACTTGCTTTTACTAAGGATGGGTTACACTGACCCTTCGTCAAGCAGGGATTTGCTGGGAAACAGAACTTTGTTCTTCATATTCATCTGCGCCTTTGCTGTGGTCACCTTGCTGCAGCAGATCCTGTATGGGAGAAACTATCTCAAAAGGTAAGGGGGGACTCGAGGGAATAGGAAAAGTTGTCGGATCGGACTGAATGGAGACAGAGATCCATACTATTATACCGGTTCAAACCACTTTGTGGTGTTGTGCTGACAATAGTAATACCTTGGAAAGGTGCATCTGGCATCTGTAATGTCTGTTAGATAATTAATAAAGGAGAATGTTAGGCAGAATATAATGATTTGTATGTTCGTTGGAGTGTGTTTTACTCCTCAGCTGTTGCAAAAATCTAGGTTTTACTTAACTTGAGCTAGACTGACTTGTACTACCTGAGTATTTGCCCCTGGATCAGACCCTGCCATATAGGCTTTTTATCCTATGTAAGTTCAAGCTGAAGTGGCTTGAGAGGTTGAATTAAGGTAGCATGCTCACTACCTAAACTTTAAGGTCTTTAGAAATGAACATGCGGATGCAATTCCTAAATCAAAGTGGCATTATTAGTGTTCCAAATCACAGGGAGAGCACTTTATTTTTTCACTGCTGTATTCTCATGAATTACTGCTGAGACTGTTTTGTGGTAGAGCACGTCAGTCTTTGATCTGAAAATGGTACTGCTCTTTTTATGGCAAACAGCTGTGGGGATCTTGAAGCATTTAACCTTGACCCACACAGAGTTTATTTTACTTAAATCTAGTTTGAGATGTCATGGCTTTTATGATTTTGTGGAAGGGAATGTTTCTCTTACATGCTTTGAGGTAAGTGGGTTTCAGCAGTGTAGGTGGCTGCTGTGGAATTTTTTACTGGAGTTTAGCAGCATTTTGACAGAACAGATCAATGGTTTGGTTCTTGCCTGGTTTGCTACTCATATAGTTGTTTGCCTTGTGCCAAGAGCAAGCAAAATGCTGACAAATCAGCAAACGTTTCTCGCTAGGGGGTTAAGAGCAAGCATGATATTAATATGTATAGACAGGAGTGTTGTAGATTATCCATAGAGCAATTTGTGTGCCTTGCTTAGCAGTGAGGCCTTGGCTGGGGGACTCTGTCTGCTTTTGGGCACCAGAATTCCAGAAAGGTGTGACTCAGTTGGAAGGAGCCAAAGGAAAGCAGCAAGAATGAGCAGAGGTGGAGAAAACCCATGTTTGTTTGTCATGGGGAAAATTGAGGGGAGATATAACTGTCTTGAAATACCCAAAATGTCTCTTCCAAGAGGAACGTAACAAATGCATCTCTGTGAAGATTTGTGACATGACAAGAAGTCATGGACTTCAGAAGCAGCACTAAAGATTTGGGTTTAACCATGAAGGGAAACTTTTAAAGAAAAAGTCTACCTGAGGAGGCATAAAATCTCCATCTTTGGGGGCTTCAGAAATCTGTTAGGTCGGCAAGGGTAGTCCAAGCTGTCTTGATTTTGAGAGGATGACTATGACCAGTTGAACTCTTGTCTTATTTTCTCAGTTTCTCTCATTTGTCCTGGAGGCCTTGCAGCCCCACTAATACCCGCTTTTCTAAGTCAAAATTACTCCATCAGGGTAAGAGCAATGAAAAATAAATCCCAAGTATAATTAGAAATGAAAAATGTCAAAATAAACATAGAAAGATGAGAAGATGCAACTAAAATTCCTCCAGTGAGTGATCTCTACGGCCAATCTCTGTTCTGCCATGTGCCCTGGGAGCCTCTCCTGTCATTAGCGGGCTGCAGGGAATGAAAAAAGGGTGCTGTCCAATTTCCAGGCTTGCTAGGAGAAAGTCTGGTTCTGAGCACTCTGCCATCGAAGGGACTCAAGCAGGGAGATATGCATACATTTTGTCACATTGACTGGGAAACACTGTTTATTTATTTTTTTTATTCCAGCTTCTAATGATTTGTTTGCTTTCGGTTTTTTTTTTATCATGTGGAGGAGTTTCAAAGATGATTACTCCCAGCTCAGTGCAGGGGAAAAAACCATTTTGGTTTCTTTCTGCTAGGAAGTGGTAGTGCCCATCTTTCATGAAAAAAAAAAATGCAGGATGTGGCAGACTCAGGCTGTCAGCTATTAATGACAGAAAGGTGATTTATTTAGCAGCCTACATTGTTACCATAATACTATCATGAAGGTACTTTTTCACTTTTTCTTTCACTCTCTCACTCTCATGCCCTGCAGTACGTTAATGGTGACCATTTCTGGGCAGTTTGGTTGCCAGTCTACTCCACACAAGGGTAACTGCAACCTTTATTCTTTTCTTTCACAGACTTTTGGTGTTAAGTCCCCTGTTAGAAGCTGATGCTGGCTGTGAGTTTCCTTGGACACATTATAGCATGTACCTCCAGGGACCATGGTGGAGGTGGTGGTTTTGGAGAGCATCCTTGCAGAGGGAAAGTGGGATATTTATAGCTCTGGTGCTGCTTGCCAACCTGGAGCTTGGGTACGATGCCTAAACTGAAAGCCATTTACTTGCTAGGATTCAACATGCTGCTTATTTTATGATAGCCTTTGCTTGCATCCCAAGATCTGCAACACTAACAGGTCTCTGGGCCTCTTCCCAAGTCAGCAGGAAGAAATTCCCTAGAGAAACCTGAAAATTGCCCTGAAGTACTATTCCAGTAAATGTACAATGCTTTTAAGCCTAAATATAACACAGGGTTAGCTTGTTTCTCTGTAAGAAGATGGTGGAAATCGGTAAAGGCCAGCAAGGCAGGGAGAATATGACATCAAAAAACCAACTTGGGCACAACACAGGGGACAGCATAGGCTAGGGACTGGTCCCAATAAGTGGTGTGGACAAAGGCACCCTTTTTATGGGAGAAAGGTGGAAACGTTTGCTGTATGGCTGTAAGCTGTGCCATGCTGCTTGCCCTTACAAGCCTGGAATGGGCTGGTTTTACTGCAGTAAAAACCCACCTGAAACTCTCCATGGAAGCATGTGGTCCTGTGTTTGCCCACAGCCACGCTCCCAAAGCCTGGCTGTGGGGATGGCAGTTCTGGAGGCAGGAGTGAATGCTCGAGGAAAATAAACTCAACTCAGTGCAATTTGATAAGAGGCCCAGTCTCTGATCAAGTCCTCACTTTCCCCTTAATGAGATATTAATGTGCTCCTGGCACTGGTGGAAGAAGGGGAGAATGTAGAAATCGAATTTTGAGATACTCAGACTTTTCACCCTCCGTATGATGTTCTCTGCTCCTTCCCCTTCTGTTTTGTACTGTGTCATTGGAAAGCTGAATCTTGTCCACATTTTTTTCCCTTTTTCAGTTTTCTCCCAAGTGGGATGGATGTGGGTGCTCTCAGCAAGGTCAGTGCCTCATCCCCATAGTAGCAGCTAAGTCCTAACGAGAGAATTAAACTGCAAGCTGGAGACTGGCATCAGGAAGCTCTGGTCTCTGTAGCTCCTGATCCTAAGTAAAGAGGATGATGAAATGAGATATAATTAAGGGACTTTAATACAGATCTCTGGGGTAATTATTTTTATTTTAGGATTAATGTGACGATTAAAAATCCACTGCATTGATCTGATAAAGTAGGTTAAATGTTATGGACTTCTGCTTATATTCAGAACTGCTGCTTGCTTTTATATTGACTCATCTTTCCAATGCTCAGCTTTCAGCTGATTTTTCTTTTGAATCAGATGCTTAGCTGAGGCCTGGCCTTTTTTATGCCTGTACACCAATGCACGCAGTATGGGGAATAAACAGGAGGAGTTAGAGGTCTGTGTGCGGTCTAAAGGTTATGACCTGGTGGCAATTACAGAGACATGGTGGGACAGCTCACATGACTGGAATGTGGTCATGGATGGCTATGTCATTTTTAGGAAAGATCGGTCAGTGAAGCGAGGTGGTGGAGTTGCTCTTTATGTGAGGGAGCAACTTGAATGTATTGAGTTTTCTCCAGGGGCTGATGAGGGGCAAGTTGAAAGTCTGTGGGTAAGAATTAAGGGGCAGGCAGGCATGGGCGATACAGTTGTGGGGGTCTATTACAGACCTCCTGATCAGGACAAGGGAGTTGATGAGGCTTTCTACAGGCAGCTGAAAGCAGCCTCACAACTACAGGCCTTGGTCCTCATGGGGGATTTTAACTACCCCGATATCTGCTGGAAGACTTACACAGCCAGCCATTCACAGTCTAGGAGGTTCCTCCAGTGCATTGATGATAACTACTTAATGCAAATGGTGGATAAGCTGACTAGGAGAGGAGCGCTGCTGGATCTTGTACTTACCAACAAGGAGGGTCTTGTTGAAGCAGTGATGGTCGATGGCAGCCTTGGCTGCAGTGATCATGAGATGGTGGAGTTCAGGATCTTGTGTGGGAGGAATAGAGTACCAAGCAAGACCAGAACCCTGGACTTCCGCAGGGCCAACTTTAGCCTCCTTAATCAATTGTTAAGGGAAGTCCCATGGGACAGGGTGCTAGATGGTAAAGGGGCTCAAGATAGTTGGTCAACATTCAAGGACCACTTCTTGCAAGCTCAGGATCAGAGTGTCCCAATGGGTATGAAATCAAGTAAGGGAGCTAGGAGACCAGCGTGGTTAAACAAGGAACTGCTGGGCAAACTTAGGTGGAAAAAAAGAATTTATGGATCATGGAAAGAGGGGCTAGTCACTTGGGAGGAATATAGGACAGTTGTCAGAGGATGTAGAAAGGCAATTAGGAAAGCTAAGGCCTCCTTAGAACTTAACCTTGCAAGCCAGGTCAAGGACAATAGAAAGGGCTTTTTCAAATACACAGCTAATAAAACAAACACTAGAGGCAATATAGGCCCACTGATGAATGAGGGGGGTGCCCTAGAGACAGAGGATATAAAGAAGGCAGAGGTGCTGAATGCCTTCTTTGCCTCTGTCTTTACTCCTGCAGGCTTTCCCCAGGAGCCCCTGATCCCTGTAGCCCCGGAAGAAGTCAGGATAAAGGAGGAGTTTGCCTTGGTAGATGAGGATTGGGTTAGGGATCAGTTGAGCAATCTGGATATCCATAAATCAATGGGACCAGATGGAATGCACCCAAGGGTGCTGAGGGAGCTGGCAGAGGTCATTGCTAGGCCACTCTCCATCATCTTTGGTAAGTCATGGAGAACAGGAGAGGTGCCTGAGGACTGGAGGATAGCAAATGTCACTCCAATCTATAAGAAGGGCAAGAAGGAGGACCCAGGTAACTATAGACCGGTCAGCCTCACCTCCATCCCTGGAAAGGTGATGGAACAGCTTGTTCTTGGCACGATCTTGAGGCACATCAAGGATGAGGGGATCATTAAGAGCAGTCAACATGGTTTTACCAAGGGTAAGTCATGTTTGACCAACCTTATTGCCTTCTATGAGGAAATAACTAGGTGGATAGATGATGGTAGAGCGGTAGATGTGGTTTATCTTGATTTCAGTAAAGCATTTGACACTGTCTCCCACAGCATCCTTGTAGATAAGCTGATAAAGTATGGGTTTAGTGATCAGGTAGTGAGGTGGATTATGAACTGGCTGAAGGGAAGAAGCCAGAGAGTTGTGGTTAATGGGACGGAGTCTAGTTGGAGGCCTGTGACTAGTGGAGTCCCTCAGGGGTCGGTACTGGGACCGGTGTTGTTTAATATCTTCATCAACGACTTGGATGAGGGTACAGAATGTATCCTCAGCAAGTTTGCTGATGATACCAAACTAGGAGGAATGGCTGACACACCAGAGGGTTGTGCTGCCATTCAACGAGACCTTGATAGGCTGGAGAGTTGGGCGGGGAGAAACTTAATGAATTTCAACAAGGGCAAGTGTAGAGTTTTGCATCTGGGGAAGAACAACCCCATGTACCAGTACAGGTTGGGAGCTGACCTGCTGGAGAGCAGTGTAGGGGAAAGGGACCTGGGGGTCCTGGTGGACAGCAGGATGACCATGAGCCAGCAATGTGCCCTTGTGGCCAAGAAGGCCAATGGCATCCTGGGGTGTATTAGAAAGGGAGTGGTTAGTAGGTCGAGAGAGGTTCTCCTTCCCCTCTATTCTGCCTTGGTGAGGCCACATCTGGAGTATTGTGTCCAGTTCTGGGCCCCCCAGTTCAAGAAGGACAGGGAACTGCTCGAGAGAGTCCAGCGTAGAGCCACAAAGATGATTAAGGGAGTGGAACATCTCCCTTATGAGGAAAGGCTGAGGGAGCTGGGTCTCTTTAGCTTGGAGAAGAGGAGACTGAGGGGTGACCTCATTAATGTTTATAAATATGTCAAGGGTGAATGTCATGAGGATGGAGCCAGGCTCTTCTCAGTGACATCCAATGATAGGACAAGGGGCAATGGGTGTAAGCTGGAACATAGGAGGTTCCACATAAATGTGAGGAAGAATTTCTTCACAGTGAGGGTGACAGAACACTGGAACAGGCTGCCCAGAGAGGTTGTGGAGTCTCCTTCTCTGGAGACATTCAAAACCCGCCTGGACATGTTCCTGTGTGACCTGATCTAGGTATTCCTGCTCTGGCAGGGGGGTTGGACTAGATGATCTTTTAAGGTCCCTTCCAATCCCTAACATTCTGTGATTCTGTGATTCTGTGATTCTGTGATTCTTTGGCCAGCAGGGAATAATCCTGGATTACATCAGGGAACTGGCACTACAGTAAAAAAATGTTCAAATAGTCCCTGTCTTCATCTCCCAACCTGTAGCATGGGAGAGATCAATCGGGTGGACTTTGCTTGTTTTGGCAATGGAAAAAATCAGTGCAATACTTTGCTGTATATCAATATTCTATTGGCAGTGAGTTCACTGAATACTGGTTTAGTTTTTTAACGGCTTAACTTCTGCACAGGGTGAGAGTCAACTAAAGAAGGGAATCTGCCCCTTTAAAACTATTTACTTTTTTTTCAGCCAAGTGAGGAGAACACGTTTGCAAAGCTATTAAAGAATTTAAACAAAGATTACCCTGCGGTCTGCCAGAGGAGGCATGTACAATAACTCAAAGAATCACACAGCAAGAAACAGCAAACCTTCCCATGCAGGCAGCCTGCATTATTTGAAAGATTTACATCTCTTAAATCAGAATAAAACATGACTCCTATGTGTGTATACCCTATAATTAATATCAGACTTTCATAACTTGAGGTCATACCACCATTTTGGTATTTCTGAAGCAGCTTTTATTCAACAGTTGCAAATTAGTCCCCAAGCATCTTTACCCCTTTTCTTACCCACATAAGAAAGGTAGCTTATGGTCATTTTTTGCATAGTAAACCCACAGAAAATAAACCTGAACTGCACTTTGAGTGATCATTTAGCCTGTACCATGCTATATGACAACATTGTATCCTCTACCAGTGATAGCAGTAGTTGTAATGTGGACATGGAGGCTGCATGAGGCCTGAGTTGTATTTTGTCCTAAGCTGAGCTCTTGAGGAACCCACTCATGTCAGTTGAGAGCTCCTGCCCTGTACCTAGCGTATGCTCCTCTGACCTGTTCATAACATCCGGTGAAGATGTTAACCGTAACCTAAGATCATCTATTCCAGTGTTAAAAGTCTCTTTCCATTTAAGTATTTTTCCTAAGAGACGTATGCCGAAGGTCACCTAGTGAGTCATCTCTTTAACACACAGCTCTGTGCCCCCTCTGTTTCTAACCAGAGTGAAATATTATCCTAGCGAAATGACATGCAACCCGTGAGTCACCTCACTGAATCCCTGATGGGGCTGCAGAGCAGGTTTTGGTTTTGGTTGGTGTTTTTCAGACAAGAGCACTGGAAACTCCAGGAGACAGCAAAGTTGTGAAGGTGTGTACACCAATATGTGCATGTGTGGGATATGGCCATCACCTTAAAGTGACTGGATCTAGTCTAGCATAACAGGAGAAGCTGACACTCCAACCATGCTGTTCTTGCTACAGGGTGTTCCAAGAGCCTTTCAAGGGGTTGGGGACCAGGGTGCTAACATCCACATTGTGCCTAAGTACCCTTGCAAAGACAAGGAGCTGGATGAGCTCCCTGAGAGGTCAGAGGGGCGCTGGAGCCTGTGCTGAGGGAGAGCTCAGGGAAGAGATGGCAATGGGATGGGAGGGGGAGAACAAACCGGGAGCCGATAGATTAACTCAGCTGCCTGCAACATCACTCCCCTGGTCGTCACATTCCCTTTCGTTGCTTTACATAATGCTCCTGTCTCCCCACATCAAATAATAGGAGAGTGCTCACAAGTACATGGCACGTGAATTAAAGCTCTGCAAAAGAATTGCAAACAATCACAGGCTGCAACAGAGACTTTTATTGTGAAAAGTGTCCTGAAACCAAAATCTTACCTTCTGCTACTTGGAGACTTTTTTTCTGACTCAATCTTCATTTGCTTTTAAAGAAAAGCATCAAGTGGCTGAGGTTTTAGTACCAGAGCGTGAGGATGTGTTTTTTCCTCTCTTGTGCTCCCTGGAAGTGCTCTCTATGGCTCTGATGCAGAAAACAGGCAGGACTTGAATACCCACTCCCGTTAGACTTGCTTTATTTCTAGCACTGTTGTGTTGCACCTCTGCTGTTAAGATGACAAAAACACTTGCTGATCTGGTCTGTGAATTACCAGTCCCTCTCCATTCCCCAGATGACAGTGAACTAAGGTAAAGAAAATCAGTAATTTAAGTATTTTACATCTGCAAATTGCATTATCCTGAATGTGTCATTCCCTGGTGTGTTACACCACTGTCCTTCCTGAGCTCAAACCATGGGGGAATGTGTGTCACTACAGAGTGACCTACAGTCACTCGCCCCTTTTGCTGTGGCTGTGGCTACCTGGCAGTCCCTAATCCACTTCCAACAAGCCCACTCTGCTCAGGACCCATTGGTTTGCCTAGGGTTTGAATCATGTGGAGCTGTAGGAGCTCTTCAGAAGCTTCTTGCCCTGGAATGGTGAATTATAGATGTTCTGTTTACCAGCCAAAATGTGGTCATTATCCTCACCGGTTAATACAGACAATTAAATCCTAATTCCAATTCACATAATACCCAGGAGGAGCTTGCTTTAATCTCTGACTTTGTTGTGTGGGGATCTAAGTCTACTTCAGTCCATGAAAACAGCTCTTCTTGAATATTTGAGTGAATACCTAGGCAAACTTCACCTTCTGCACTTTACACAGATCTGTTGCCTCTGTATGATGAAGTAATGGTTGAGTTTTGTCGATCAGCATTCAATACCTGTGAATAAAAGATCTTTCAGCCAAAGCGGTTTAAACCCCGTGACATTCTTTTCAAAAATGTCTCTGTTATAACCGGCCATCCACGTCTTCTATGTAATTTTGAAAAAATTAGCTTCTTGCCCTCTATGTGTATGGGCAGGTACAAAGTTCAGTCTTACCTACCTTTGTAGAAAGCCAAACCCAGAACCCAGTCTTCTTATTTAGAGTTGTGCTACACCTGTGTCTACCACAGCCCCAGCTGTCAGTGTTCACATCCTTGACCGCTGACCTCTGTAGTGTTGCAGAACTCTGGTAATTTGGTCTTTTATTTTTTACCTGATTGGAGTTCCTGGTCGTTCTTACACTTGATGAATTTGATTCAGACCTAATCACTGTGCAAAGCTTTGTATTTTCTTACTTTTACTGTGCCTCATTCTTACCCTTGATTGCTTTTTTGTTTTATTTCTCGTGTTTTAATTCAAGTGTATTCATTGCTCAGCAGTCCATGCCTCCCTCAGGCAAATTGTGGACTGAACCTCTCGTTTCTTTGAGGTATCCTGCCCTCCGTTGCTTGCATCCATTTTGCTTTTTCGTCAGCCCTGCAGATAGTCGCTGTCCTTCCATGTCCTCTTTAGTTAGCTAGTCTTATGCTTTAGTTCTTAGGATGAAAAGCTTAAAAGCAATCTCTGTCACTTGTAGTTTCATGGCACTTCCCATAAGAATAAATACAGCCAGATCTAGGCTTTTCACAGTCCTGGCTGAAAATCTTGGGCAGTCAACATTTTGGAGGGCTTGCACAAATAGTAGGAGGACATCGCACCTTCCACTTCTATTCATGGAGAGAGGGAATTTGCCTACTCCTGTGGCATTTTGCTCATCATCTTCAGCACAAGTCCTCAGTGCAGCTGGGGTTCTTTGGGTATGTTTACATAGAGGAATATAGTGCAGTGTAGGGACACTTGATCTGGTGCTAAATATATTAGTTCTGGAAATATGAGATGCAAAGCAATTAGCTCACTCAGATCTCTAATGCTATGGTGAGATTGCTTGTGATACCCATGCTGCATCAGGTATCTTTGCACTGAGCTAACGTCTCAAATGTCAGAATTTCCTGGTGGCTTAAAATATTTGGGATTTCTTGTGAGTCATTGTGCTCAGGGCTTGGTTGGACTTTATTCTTAAAAAGAAAACAATCTGCTCATTCTGCTCTGGGCTTTGTGTTGACCCTGATTATTACAAATACGAATACTTTAATTATGAATAATTATTAAAAAAGAATTGATACTGATTGTCTTTGTGATGTTTATCTTCCAGGCACAGAACAGAAAAGATTGTATTGTTTTGAAAGGTAGCCTTTGATTTCCATGATGTCCTAGTCGACACTTCATCCCATTTAAGCAGACTAGTTGAATGTTGGTGTTGATTCTACTTTATCTTTCTTGGGAAGTGATTTTAGATCAGATTTTTCAGACATGGCATATAAATATCTGATACGAGGTTTAACCCAAATGTCAAATGTGCTACATGAAACAAAACCTTTTTTCTGTGTAATCGTAGTTATAATCCAAAAGCTTCCCACCTATGTTTCCAATTTTTCCCTTTGTACTAGTCAAAATACGCTCCTCCACCGCTTTAGTACTATTTCTAACATGTAAAGCCAAGATTTTCTCTGGTGTAATACTGTATGGCCAAGCATGTGGTGTAACCAGGTGTGCCCATTTTCCACATCCTCCATCCATATTTTGGTTTTCATGGGAACCATATTATTTAATTTCTTACTTCTGTTTTGAAGATACCATTCTTGCCCTCCCACATGTTTTCATACATTTTCAAAACCTTTTCTAAAGTTTCCTCCCAATAAGATAGCAAGCAATCAGCTCATCAATCAAGGCCAGTGGCATCCTGGGTTGTATTAGAAGGGGTGTGGTTAGGAGGTCAAGAGAGGTTCTCCTCCCCCTCTACTCTGCCCTGGTGAGGCCACATCTGGAATATTGTGTCCAGTTCTGGGCCCCCCAGTTCAAGAAGGACAGGGAACTACTTGAGAGAGTCCAGCGCAGAGCCACAAAGATGATGAAGGGAGTGGAACATCTCCCTTCTGAGGAAAGGCTGAGGGAGCTGGGTCTCTTTAGCTTGGAGAAGAGGAGACTGAGGGGTGACCTCATTAATGTTTATAAATATGTAAAGGGTGAGTGTCATGAGGATGGAGCCAGGCTCTTCTCAGTGATATCCAATGATAGGACAAGGGGCAACAGAAGCAAGATGGAACATAGGAGGTTCTGCATAAATACGAGGAAGAATTTCTTCACAGTGAGGGTAACAGAGCACCTGTTCCACAGGCTGCCCAGAGAGGTTGTGGAGTCTCCTTCTCTGGAGACATTCAAAACCCGCCTGGACATGTTCCTGTGTGACCTGACCTAGGTGCTCCTGCTCTGGCAGGGGGATTGGACTAGATGATCTTTTGAGGTCCCTTCCAATCCCTAACATTCTGTGATTCTGTGATTCTGTGATCAGTTACTCACTGTCAGTCAAGTTGCAAAGCCAGAGGTCATTGAGACAAAAACTGGTCTCTATTAATGCAGTGAGCAGAAGTATATATGTTTATGTGTCCAGACTAAAACTTGAATTTCACTAAGTTTACGGGAGAAAGAAGTATTTTTCTAAACTGGACTAGTCAGATTCAGCTCTGCTTCCACTGAATGCAAAAGTGAATTTTATTACAGACTTGCATTAGAAGGGGAGCATCCTGCTCAAGTCCCCAGAAATGTTTTCTTTCTTTGTGCTGTACTTGGTAGGGTTATGCCCATGGATTCTCCACTAAAAGAGGCCAACGCACACATGGTATTTTTCTGGCATTATTCACAGATGAATTGGACCTGGACTGCTACAGGCAGATTTTCTTTCTTTCATCTGTGCTGTGTCTTTGTAGATTGCTGTGCTTTGAATATTTATTTCAAAATGGGTTGGAGTGTTTGAACTGATATTAAACTATTCAAGTAAGCATTTGTCTTTCTCTTGTCATCTAACTTCATTGTCTTCAGGGTCTGAGTCTGGCCCTTTTGTCAGGAAAGGGCAGTTTTTGGACACAGAGGTTAGTCTGCCTTGACTCTGATGGGTCAGGTTTGGTCTCGGCATCTCATTGTAACCTAGTTGACGCTTTACTCCTTTCAAGCCCCTCTAATGTCTTTTCAAGTGCAGCGTAAATAAACTTGCTGTTTCCGGCCTGTACGAAAAAAAAATCGATCCTTGTTTTTCCTCCAAAGCTCCTCTTATTGTTATCTCTGTTGGCCCCTGTCCTTGTTTTCATCTGTGCAGCAGTCTCTCACACTGGAGACTTCTGATGCTTCCCTTTCTTACCCAACCTCCACTTACTCTCTGATCCATTTTAGTGAGTGTTTTCAATCACTCTCATCTGCAGGTCATTCATGCATACCATTCCTTTTGTTTTATTTTCCATACACCCTGTGGACACAGTGGGTCATATTTGCCTTATTGTGCAGGAAGAAGGAAACAGATCTTCATCAAGATTAACTATCTGACTTTTCTATACCTCTGTGACATCCCTGTTAGTAGTCTAAGGGCATCACTTTCCATTTTCAAAGAGTAGCATGATCATTTAATACTGAAGTCTTCAGTTCCTTGTCTCAAGGGCACAAGAATTATGAAACAGGGAAACTGAGGTACAGTGAAAGTAAGTGATTTTCCACTTAATTTAAGATGCCTATACATAGCCTGGACTATCTCTTTGCAAGGGCAGGGACTATATATGGCTTCTGTGTTTGGGTAGTGTGTAACAATGTAGTGCAGCACTATGACCAGGCCTGTAGAAATACGATTATAAATTTATTAAAGATATATACTAAATTAAAGTGTCTACTATTAGCTTATAACTTCAACAGGAGCCAGAGTTACAAAAGGTAGGCTTGCTGTCACCTCCTAATGGCCTCTTTGCTAGGGAGAATCACAGAATCACAGAATGTTAGGGATTGGAAGGGACCTCAAAAGATCATCTAGTCCAGTCCCCCTGCCAGAGCAGGAATACCTAGGTCAGGTCACACAGGAATCCATCCAGGCGGATTTAGAATATCTCCAGAGAAGGAGACTCCACAACCTCTCTGGGCAGCCTGTTCCAGTGTTCTTAGCCACAAGGGCACATTGCTGGCTCGTGGTCATCCTGCTCTCCACCAGGACCCCCAGGTCCCTTTCCCTTACGCTGCTCTCCAACAGGTCAGTCCCCAACTTATACTGGCACATGGGGTTGTTCTTACCCAGATGCAAGACTCTATATTTGCCCTTGTTATATTTCATTAAATTTCTCCCCGTCCAACACTCCAGCCTGTCTAGGTCTCTCTGAATGGCAGCACAGCCTTCTGGTGTGTCAGCCACTCCTCCCAGTTTTGTGTCATCAGCGAACTTGCTGACAGAGCACTCTATTCCCTCATCCAAGTCATTGATGAATATATTGAATAGTACTGGTCCCAGTACTGACCCCTGAGGGACTCCACTAGATACAGGCCTCCAGCTAGACTCTGTCCTATTGACCACAACTCTCTGGCTTCTTTGCTTCTGCTGGTTCACAATCCACCTCACTACCCAATCCTCCAGACCACACTTCTCCAGTTTAGCTGTGAGGATGCTGTGGGAGACTGTGTCAAATGCTTTTCTGAAATCAAGATAGACCACATCCACTACTTTACCATCATCTGTCCACTGGGTTATGTCCTCATAAAAGGCTCTCAGGTTGGTCAAGCATGACTTCCTCTTGATGAAGCCATGTTGACTGCCCCTAATGACCCTCTTATCCTTGATATGCCTAGAGACAGCACCAAGGATAAGTTTTTCATCACCTTTCCGGGGATGGAGGTGAGGCTGACCGCTCTATAGTTACCCGGGTCTTCCTTCTTGCCCTTTTTGAAGACTGGAGTGACATTTGCTTTCCTCCAGTCCTCAGGCACCTCTCCCGTTCCCCATGACTTAACAAAGATGATGGAGAGTGGCCTAGCAATGACACCCGCCAGCTCCCTCAGCACCTGTGGGTGCATCCCATCAGGGCCCATGGATTTATGGATGTTCAGGTTGCTTAACTGTTCCCTAACCCAGTCCTCATCAACCAGGACAAACTCCTCCCCTATCCTGACTTCCTCTGGGGCCTCAGGGGTCCTGGGCTCCTCAGGACAGCCTCCAGCAGTATAGACAGAGGCAAAGAAAGCATTCAGTAACTCTGCCTTCTTTTTATCCTCTGTCACCAGGGCACGCACCTCATTCACCAGTGGGCCTACATTGCCTCTAATGTTAGTTTTATCTGCAGTGCATTTGAAGAAGCCCTTTCTGTTGTCCTTGACCTTTCTTGCAAGGTTTAATTCCAAGGAAGCCTTGGCTTTCCTTGTTGCCTCCCTGCATCCTCTGACAACAGACTTCTATTCCTCCCAAGTGGCCAGCCCCTCCTTCCATGATCTGTACACTCTCTTCTTCCACTTGAGAATGTATATAGGGAAGGAATATGAGAACTGCTAGAAAGAAAGAGCAGAAAAAGTGAAGACAAATAGGAGAGGATGCTCAGAAAGAAAATTAAGTAATTTGCCTTACTCTGAGGGACTTTCGTATCTTCCTTTCCCTCCTTGAAAGAAGTCTATACACTCCTCTGCATCCCCTTGCTTGGCCATCTGTGGCAGGCCAGTAAGCTGAGTCAGATTTTGGCTTAGCTTCACTGATATAAAAGGACATTAGTTTCTGTCTGGTTTTGCTGGCTTTTGGATTTATTGTGCCTCTGGTAGATGCAGGATGGGGGTAATGGTAGCTGTCATCTTGAAAGATGAGTGGAAATAGCCTTCTGGCTGGCATTAAATGAGTTGGGCTGGTGATTTTTGGGGAATGGGTTGGCATTGGAGTGGCAGGTGCTCTTCCATGCCCTCTTCTCTTACCACCTGCGTGATGCCCCCATTGCCACTCAGTCCTCAGTGCCCATAGGTGCTGATCACTATGTTAGACAGCCACTTACACCAAACTGCTCTCCTGCCTTGAAAGCACATGGGTCTCTCCTGAATAAATTCTGCTGCAGACATGGTTCTCTGGTTAGAGCCCAGACAGGACCACCAACTGTGCTTAGTCTTTTGAGTCTTCTCCATTTATTAGCTGTAGAATAACTCCCTTTTAAAAGCCTTGCCTTCTTGTCCAAGTCAAATTTTCACCTTGCCTTTATGCTTTAGAAGGGCAATGAAGCACCCCTGAGGTGGGATCTCAGTATGTCAGCAGCAGCATGGATCCAAAGCTTCGTGCTGCACTCTATCCACTTGTTCATTCTTGCCTTATAGTTCAAAAACCTTGTAATTGCTTGACATCCTCTGCTATTAAAACCTCAGCTTGTGCAGGAGTTGTTTCTTGTTTGGATTGTGGCAACAGGCTTTTTGCTTTGCTTCCTGCTGCTTCTTGACAGCTGGTCTTGACAAGCCCTTCAGAATCAATGCTGCTTTGTTAATTTTCTGGTATTTTCCCTCCCTCCAGCTATTCTTACGTTATGTCAGTGTTTATTTGACCACATACTGATTCAACATTTACGGTTACCGATCAAGATTGAAATACTGCTCTGTCATTTACCTGAAACTCAAGGTCTTTATTGCTAAGTTGTCCAACTTTACGGAGTTTCTCTAACGCATGGCACAACATTGCTCATACTCTTATTTGTTAGGGGTAGAAGTCCTCTGATTAGTGATGTTCATAAACTTTGACAAGAAATTTGCTTACAGTGAATGGGCAAAACATAGAATCTCTGCACTAAGAGTATTTCTGGTTATTACTTCTCTTATAAAGTTTTCCCTTGTCATCATCAGCATCACACTTTGGGAAAATGTTCTAATATTAGAAGGAAATAACATTAGGCCAAATTGAGCAAACGGCAGAGTTCCACCAGTGGTGATCATTGGTAATGATCCCAGACTTACAATTAGTTTTTCTTTTTTTAAAAAAAAAAAACCTCTTTGATGTGGACTGTCCCAATAACATAGGAGACCTCTATGTCTACATATTTTCCACTACTTTCTTTCTGTTTTTAAAATCTTTCCTTACCTTCTTGTTTGTTCTGCTTTTTCTCTTCCTTTTCTGTGTTTCCATCCTGCATGTGCTTTTCTATTGTGATTCGGATTCACAGAAGCTTAATTTACCTCTTCTTTGTTCACCTGTTAAAATGTAGTTAGTGCTAAGAGTGAACATGTTAGAATTTA
The DNA here is from genome assembly GCA_028020825.1 of Podargus strigoides. Classification (NCBI taxonomy): domain Eukaryota; kingdom Metazoa; phylum Chordata; class Aves; order Caprimulgiformes; family Podargidae; genus Podargus; species Podargus strigoides. The sequence continues at coordinate 19,251,862 of CM051663.1, forward strand.
ACTAACTACCACAATATGCCAAAGAAATGTACTGGTGGAGCAGTTTGTGTCTCTGTTCTATTTTCTCAGGCTGTTTGCAGATTTGACCTGACATCATTTATGAACACTTACAACTCACAACTGAGAGGATTAGAAAATTTTATTTTTTTTAAATTGGATTCTCCCAACTCAAGGCTGATTGAGATAAATGGTAAAACCCTCAGTAATCTTGTTAGGAGCAGAATTAATTCAGGTCAGTGTTTTCACATGTCTCGTCTTTGATTTCTGCTCAGTCCTAGTGCTACAAACCATTATTCATGGGAGTCATTCTTACTAGGAGGAAGAAGTTTATTGTACTGTCACTCCAGAAAATGCAGCGCAGCAGCTTGGTCTCAGTCTTGCGGAATCATAGTGAGACACACAGTCCTATGAGCTGTGGTGTGTCTCTTCACTGTCTCTTTGGTGTGTTTTGTCTTTATGTAAGTCTATGTGGTGTTAAACTCTTGGGTCCCTGTTTGTTGGAAGAAAAGCACTGCATAGGCCCCTTTTCCTGTCTGGTTCGGGATCAGACATTCAGCTTGCTCCTGACCCTAAGCTCAGCTCACAGCTTTGTACTTTGTCCTTACCATGTGGAAGTGTCATACCCAGACCTTTGCTTGCCCTTGTTAGATGTTTTTTACCTGAATTAGATCCCCCATTCTGCCACTTCAAAGCTAAGTATTTTAAGCTGTTCATCATAAGACATGTCTACCATTCCTCAGTGTTCGTCTTCCTGATCTGCTCCTGGATCTTACCCAAAATGTGCATGTCCTCCTTTAAACTTGGTGCCTCAGCTGCAGTACACACTGTTCCCAAAGAAGGCTTGAGAAGAGGAGGGCATTAAAGAGTGGTTTTATAATTACTTTTTTCTTTATGGACAGATTCACCCCCCTCCATCTTTGGTCATTTGTTTAGCTTTCCTTCCAGCTGTTACATGTGGAGTGAAGATGTACAAAGGAAAAGGACTTTACTGAATGTTTTAATTCTTCATTTCTTCTGCCTGAACATTGCCTATGCTTTAGGAGAGTTCACTGCTGAAGGACACACCAACACCAGCTATTTATCTAGATTAATGCTCTCTATTTCAGTTTGTAAGTAAATATCTAAGCCCAAAATATCTAATTTAATCCAATTTAAAAGGACAGTTCCAGTGTGTTTTTCCCACACTTCTACTCTCTCTCCCCATGTGTCATTCAGTGCTATCCTCAGCAATTAAAACATATTTTTAAGGTCATATATTTAGATGCCTTTTACAAAGACATACACATTCAACTGAAACATATTTCTGTACCAGTTACTGTGTGGAAAAAAAAATAATGTGTTAGACTGTGGTACCTGGGAGAGAGTCACAAGTATTTATTTCAAAAATTCTAATAGTGAAGTTATCTTAGTAAAAGTGAGAATTTTCTCATATTTCCTTCACACCAATATTCTCCTTGGAAGTTGTATCTTCAACAGCCTCAGCTGATTAAAAACTGTCAGAACTGTCAAGGTATGGGACTCCTTGACAAGCTATAGCACTGCATTACTCTATAGCCATTATAGCTAGTTGTTATGCTACCCAACCTTTGATGTGATTCTCCAAATCAATCACCAAAGCAGCTCTCTCCAAGCTGAATGTAAGATGTGAGTGATACCATCTCATTTTGCTTATGGCAGTCAGGATAGTCTCTTCCACTTGTTCTGATGTTTCGGAAAAAAAGAGAATTGCATCAATGTATTTGACTAACAAGTAATCAGAATGAGTGTCCTATGAGCACAAATTCGGCTTCTAGATTTGAAATGTTCCAATTTTTATGCTTAAAAAGCTTTTCTTTGCAAAACCAAAATTTGACCACTGGGGAACGTGCAAGAAACGAAAAAGCATTTGAAAGATTCAGGGGAAGCATTTTCAATGTTTTCATAGTGATTTTCTCCCACCTTTAGTGATGGGAGGCAGCTTGGGAAGGGAGGGTGCAGTTTAGGAGGCTAGATCTTTCCTCAGCTCAGAGTGTTGAAATGGCTCCTTACCTTCTTCAGAATTCTTTCTCCTTCAAAATGCCTTTACCAAAAAGTCTGTTTTCAATAAAAGAATGAAACAAAACAAACAAAAAGATTTAAAGGCACAAAACATACAAGAATAATCTTCTTAAATTATTTCAAAATATCTTGGGTTTAGGTCAGAAAAAATGTTTATGGCAACATGTACTGCCCTTCACTTGGGTGGTGGGATCCTTCTGTCATGCGTGCCCACACTACAAGTAACCCTGGACTCCCTGTACTGCTGATAGAGGAAAAGTTTGGGGGATGGATCACTTCAGCCTAGGATAAAGGGCAGCCTTTGACCATGCAGATACTTGAAATTAGACAAGGTTATGTTAAAACAATTATGACAATGAGAAGTTAAGAGCTCACACTTCCACAATACAGAATAAATAAAATCCTACTATGTGTTTGGAGCTGTTTAGAGCTACTCTCCTTTTCTGCTGCAGGAAGCAAAGAGGCTTGATTTTAATGCCTCATGTCTTTCCTTCTTAATTTCCTATCTGCCAATTAGAATAGAGTATGGATGTGGTCTGAGACATTCTCCAGTCTTGTAATAAGTCTGTTGACCAAGAAAACTAGCAGTGCCCTTTTTTTTTGGGCAAAGCAGGCTCACAGACTGCTTCCTGGCTGTCCCTACACAGCCCAGCAGGGAAGTTAACTTTTGTTACTGGCAGCACCAAACGTTCACAACTCAGATGCCAGGCTTCTGAAATCATGAAATTGGGTTAAAATGGAGAAGGTTAAAAATAACAGTCTGTGAGATTCTTTTTTGTTGGCTTCTAAGCTGAGGGAAGGATTTGACTTGTGTTGTCAAATGTTTCTTCAGACACAGCTTTTTTTTTAAATACATGTGAGATTTCTACCCGACTATAGGTGTAGTTTCCAGAAGTCTGCAGGCATCATGGGTCTTGGAATGGATTTATGAAAGTTTGGAAAACAGAGAGTTATGATGGTTGTGATACGCATTAGCTTAAAAAGTGCCATCTCCCCAAAGAGGGAAAAGAAGCAATATAGTGTCACTTAAAGAAGACATCAATGACAAATCCTTTACCAGCATAGCTAACAAATCAGAAGAAGGACCCAGCGTGCACCGTATTTAACAGCTACTGTAGATGTAAAATTGATGTTTGGAGGGTTTACTTCTTTTGCCCTACAGTTTTCCACATAAGTCTCCAGCTTTTTGCATTAGCATCTCTGGGACTGAAATTTCCTCCTTGTTCCACACATACTTATGTTTTTTTTAATGAGCAGAGATGATTACTGGCTTTCCAATTTGGTTGGGGAGTCTGGTTTTGTTTTCAGTCAAGGACTTGTAGAGTCTATGGGAGTTGAAAATTAATTGTTTCCACTAGTAAGACGATGTCTTGTGGTTCTTGGTATCTTTTTATTGTTTTTGATGAATGTGTCGTAGTTATATTTCTGTGTTAAGAAAAAGGACATGAGAACTCATGCTGATAGACTTGACCTAATGAATGATATCAAATATCAACTGCCTCATTTTCTTGCTAGAGGGCTGCAGTTTAGCTGGCAGAATGGAGAGGAATTGGCAAATTGGACCGGGACCTTTAATTTCACGGATGACGGAGCAGTGAAGAGTGGCAGTGACACAGGCAACAGGTACCAACACCTGAGGGAATGACTACAGAGATATGTCTCTCTTTGTACGAACCACAAATGTGAGCACAGGCTGTATGAAAAACGAGATTTGCAGGTTTTTTTGGCTGTTTGGTGCTGCTCCCCAAGGCACACAAGATGCCAGGTGTGCTCAATTGCTGTCCTATTTTCCCCCTTCACGGCCTTGGGGCCATTTTGGAATTTGCCATAAGCATCCATGCAGTACGCAGGAGGGTGAATTCTGCGTCCTGGCCTCTCCTGTTTCCATTCCCCCACCAATGCTGTGTGTCAATATGTGGCAGTGTGGGAGAGTGGAACCTGGGTGGGTGATTTCCCAGAATAAGAGTAGTGATGCATGCAGAGCACACTGGAGAAGCCATCTCAAGGCTTGCTTTATAACAGAGTATGTATTCTAAGAAAACATACTTTAAATTGAAAACTTTCCAGGGCGTAGTAGGGGAAAAGTGTTCTATCAAGACAAGACCAGAGTATTTCCCTTGGTTTATAATATTTTGAAAATATGAGGGTCACTGATATGCTGTTGCACTTTTTATACTTACTAATTTGTAGTAAGATCCTTTTAACTGACACATATCTGAAGGGTCATAAAGGGTGTAGTCAAGAAACTGGCTGTAGTTGTGCCTGGAGAACTCCAAGGCTTATACATAAATCTGGGAACTTCAGTTGCAGAGGTTAAAAATCCTGAGCCATGTTAAATAAACAGCAGGGTAATCTTAGAAAGACTGCAAATTAAAGAAAAAATAAAATAAATAAAAAACGCTTGCATTTAATACCCTTGTATAAATAAAAGTCTGTGGGTAAATGATGCATTTTGTTTAAAATATTGTCAAAGTGTATTTTGGTAACCGTATACTACTACAGCTGTTGAGCTTATAGCATTTCAAAGGCAAGCGGAAGTACAGAGTCTGACCTGCCAAAAATCATGCAGTCTCACTGAACCGCAGTAATGCTGCAATTCCTGTTACGGCTCTTTGCTGTAATGTGATGCTGTCTGAATGCTACCCGCCACTCGGCTGGCTTAGCTACTTAAGTTCTTTGTAAAAAGAACCTGCTTAAGCTGAGATTTTTCACTCAGAGCAAGGCAAAAAGGGTTCAGTTTATGTATCTATGCATACACATAGGTACGTGAGTGTCTGTCTGTCTGTCTCTGCTTTCGTTGCCTTGTTTGTGTATGCATCTACAGTCTGTATATGCAAAGTACTTCGTTTTAGGCACTTGACATATAAAAGAACTGAATGTGGCACAAAGATATCTTCTTGAAGACATGAGAGAATTAATAAATATAGATTTCCCCCCCCTGGGCACCCTTGACAGAGACAATTGAACCATCATTGATTGCAGGATGGGGAACCAAAACCCTTAACTGCAAAATACATAGTAGTTGTGAGGCACTGAATGACAGTATTATTCTTAATCTGTTTAACCCCTTCAAAGACAAAGAGGTTCAGGATGCAAGTGTTTTTTATACAAACAGACTCAAACTGCACAAGTTAGGTGTAAATTTCAAGGGTTACAATATCAATAAAAGATGCACATTTAAAAGTCTGTGTCAAGTTAATGGCTGTGGAGCTGAAAGACGGGGATTTTGAGCTAGGCATAAGTCTGGCTGCAGCATATATTGCACATAAGTGTGTAAGATATATTTTTCCATTTGTCTACTGTCTGAAAGCTGAGAATACAGCAAAATAAAAAAGAACTGTGTAAATGTGGAGGTGAGACGAAAGGTGAGACTGTGGTGAATAACTGCAGAGCTATGTCATAAATCGTTTACTGTTTACCTTTGATCACCTTTCTTACTGTGTAATCACTAGACTTCTCCTGAGAGTCTTAATCTGACACCCAAATTCAGGCTGTTGATATCAGTTGAAAACAAGCCTTCCTCTAATGAATAATTCTTTCTACCAAATGAAAAACTTGCAGACTACATTTTACCGACCTGATTTTACTTGTATATATTTACAGGTCTCCAGAGAGATGTCTAAAGTGCACAAACCTAATTTTATGTCAGCATACACACAGTGAATTTATTTCACTGCATAGCTCTGTAGTTTATTGTGTGTTATCACCTTGTGAAAGCTTTGGTGTTTAAAGATATTAATTGAAATAGATATTAATGTGCTTTTTACTGCCTTACATAATTTATTTATCTATATGTATATTGATATATGTTTATTCATACATATGTGGTATCAGCCCATGTACATTATATAACTACTCTTTATCTTTTAATCATGTAGTTTAGTATGGGGTATACAGACACTGGCAACTCATTCTGTAGGAATGATTTATTAGATGAAAAAGAAAGATTTCCAAAGCAAAAGCACGCTGAGAGAGTAAGTAAGTGCATTAGAATTGCAAGACAGCCAGACTTCAAGACAGTAGTGGCCATATCAAAGCCAAAGAACAGTGAGGATTAAACATTGCATGAAAATGATCAAGTAGGACAGAAACAAAAAAAGTCATGTTATCAGATTGCAGGAGAAACTGAGTCTTAACTAATGTATGAAGTTAAAGTGTGCCTTGGAATTGGCACAGTTTTTACTGTCCAGGGGAGTTCACTACACTGTTTTGGAAAGTGAGCCGTTTTCTGATTGCAGACAGCTCCACTGTGCTGGAGCAACCAAGCTAACCAAGGCTTTTCATTCCAGTGCTTAAGACACTTCTTCAGATTGCATAGAACCAGTCCATGGAGAGAAAAGATAATATAATGAGTTCAGCTCAGTATGTAGTACAACTAAGAGTGTGGATCATGTTTGTGGCATCTAACATTGCTGTGCTCATATGTCGAACAGAGATCTCTATTTGCTGGGACTTTTGGGGCACCAAAAGCTTCATTTCTGTGTATATTGCATTTCAGGTCTTTTAGGTAGCAAAGAAGTTGTGACTACTTGCAAGGAGTAAAAGTGAAACACTCAGCAACTCCTCAAAGCCAAAGGGATGTGTACTTTCAACTAAAGGAGGACTTGATGGGCTGCAGACACTTTGAAACCCTCACTCAGATGCAGTGTCAACCAGTTGTCAAATACTGGCTTACTTTTGGTTCTGTCTTAACAACCGTTGCTCGGATTTCTACCTTTTGCTTTTTATGTTGTGCTAAATACTATAAGTCTTACAGCATCCTTGTGGAGAATCAGGCAAAGGGGTCTATCTATGCTGGTTATGAGGAATAATATATGAAACTACTTCCTAGAGCCCTGGTTCTTCTGTTCTTTTAATATGTTTTGCAACTTCAAGGGATTATGAATGTTCATAGAGCATTCTTCATTGCCAAGAAGCTGCCTTAATGATGTGATGATCTGTCTGCCATGTTAGTTGGATTATGGTGTTCTCTGCCACCTTCAGTCCATCTGAGCTGAAGAGGTTCGATGTAGGACTTAGGTGATAAGACCATAGAAGTCTTTGATGGGTGAGAGAATGCTTGACATTTACACCTTTAGGCCTGTCAATTTGAACATGGAATTCTCCAGTGTGACAACTGTGGAGCTTTGTGCCCGTTAGCTACAAAATAGAAAGTATAATCAATTAGGTTAATCAAATACAAGAATGGATGTAAGGACTTGAGCCATCAGACCTCATTGGCCAGGGCTATTGCGTAGCGTATTAGACTGAAATTTTGTAGAGACTTGTCTCCCAAATAAGTGAACAGATGAGAAGGGAATGACGTGGCATTGGCTGGAGTGGATATTTGGTCAATTCACACTGCTGATGTGACATTAGACAACAGAATGAAGCAATCCCCGAATGACCTGTGTGTTGAGACATGAAGATAGGAGATCAAAATCAGAATGGCAGTGAGCAGCCAGTGCCAGTTTGCCAGCAGCTTTCATAGTCGTGGTGAAAAATATATCCTCAGGGTATCACAGGTATCATCTTAACGGTGCAGATGTGTAAACTGCCTATGAAGTAATGAAAACAGATCAAATAAGGAATCCAGAAAAGGAGCACCTCTGAGATATGACAGATGGATGCATGTGCTTTTCTAACGTTACTTGGGAGGTACATAGAGCTATCAGTGAACTGCTTTTAAAGGACAGAAATACAAAAGCCACTCCTCTTCTGTGGAAGATCAAACTTACAAATTTAGGGCTGGTTTGTGGAAGCACTTTTGGTTTTTATTAAAGTAAAAATCTTTAGTTTGGAAAATGGGCAGGGTATCTTGGGAAACTCCCCTTGTCTTGGTGGATGGGCATTTCTGATGCCTTCTGTTATCAAAACCCAGAAAAACTTGTGACACTGTAAGAAGACAAATGTAGCCAAACATTTCAAAATATCCTAGGTGGATGATGAAGAGGTTCATGAGTTAATAGCTTTTAGCCTCAGCTACGTCGGTCTCCTGGGAAGCATGAGTCCTTGTATAAGAATTCCAGCTCCTGAATTTTGTTTGATTATTCTGGTTGTTCTAGAAAGGAAACCAGCCTTGAACTAAAGATGCCATTTCTATCTATAGCTTTCAGACATTGGATACTGTTTTTCCTTCCTATACTGTGTTGCAAAGCTTCCTGCCACTACTAATTGCTTCCTGGTGAAATGTCTCCCTGCTCAGTCACCATATGTTTATATTAAACTTTGTATGCCTCTCATACTTTTAAAAACCTAAATAGTTTCTGTAGGTCCTTTTGGAACTCTCACCAGTGTCTCAGACCCTCAAAGATGAAATATCAGAACTGGATGCAGTGATTCAGAAGAGCCATTACCAAATAATGTATACAAACATGTACGACCATTTTCTCTTACTTATATATTTTTTTTTTCCACATGACACAGTTTATAGTGACACATTTTGTTCCTAGCTACAGCCATATACTGAAAGTTCATGATCAGTTAGACATCTACTACATCTCCTAGCATTAGAGATGTAGATGGTAAAAGATTTAAACCAATTAATGCCAGTGACATTGGCATCAGCAGGTAGTAGCCAGGAGGAATGTGAACCATCTCTTTTAATATTTGTTACCCCCAAGAAGGAGGTAGTCAAATAGTTTCATCAACCTGATAAGAGAAGCCTGTTGCTTCTCTAGCCTCCTCCTTTGTGCCCACAGCACCTTCTCTCAGTTCAGTCTTTCAAGCACCATTCTGTTGTGGACAAGTCAACTTGGACTCTCAAATGTCAGGAAGAACACATGCAGCAATGTGTTTTTGTGTGGTAGGATGCACTCTTTCAGGGAACAAAAAATTACTGTATTTATGTCAGGCCTTTAAAGCTTTTGACCAAATCTTGTCATTTTTATGTTGACACACAGAAATATTAGTAGAAACAAAGACTAGTGGGATTTGGTCATGCACTCGCAATGGACTCTGTGATGAAGTCAAAACCTAGTTTGTTCTGCTCTGCATGAGTTTCCCAGAGCCCTGATAGCCGTGGTATGCTCCACCTCAGCAGTATTTTTGCTACAAAGGTCTGAAGATCCTGTGCTGGCCTTGCCAGGTGAATGTGAGTCCCTATGTGCTTTGGGGAGTGTGCTCTGGCACACTTGCAAGCTTCCTGAGTAGGGAAGGTGAATCTAGACATGAGGCTGGCCATGAATCTGCCCATACTGCATTTGCAGGCACTGCAAATTAGACAGTTCTCTTAATAAGTATTTAGTAGAAGCCTGCAGGGCTTGGTTCATTTATTCTCATTTCTTAGTCACTGGATAATGTATATTTTTGGAAAGATCTTTGTTTTTCCTGCAGGGTAGGTGGAATCCTTCCTGCAATACTCTGCACCCTTGCAGCCTCACTGCAAACAATGCAGAACCTGCACTGCAGGAATGAGCAAAATGGGAAGGTGGCTTGTGCAGGAGAAAATCATCTTGTTTAAAAAATGCCTGACAATTACACTCAATTATATTTTAAACCCTTTTTTTCAATATATCAGATAAGTCAGTGCCTCAATCCAAGTGTCACTTGAAGGCAGGATTGAAGTCCTAGGTTTTTTTAATTCATGTAGCATGATCAAGAAAATCTTACTTTTTATCAAAGCAGGAGCAGCCCAACTGCACATGATCAAAGACTTAAGAGTTAGCTGGTGTACTGGGAAACCAAATCTGTCTCTCACTCATGAGCTCAGTAAGCTGCTCAGCTGGAAATGAGGTTAGAGACTTGAAGGTTAGAAAAGAAGAAAGTTGCAGTTAGTCAAAAATGAAAAATTATGTATCTCATTTCTGGACATTCAGTACTGAAAGCCATAAAAAAAAAGGAGTCCTCTCTGAGCACTTGCAGCTTATGTGGTGTTTAGATACAGGATTTGATCCTGAAAAAGTGCTGTAAATTTGAGAGGACATAGAGCAGCGAGTGGTGTGTAGTGCCTAGTGCCCTGGGAAAATGCAGTCCTGTGTGAAACTGTGCTGTTTGTCGTGATTTGGTTGTAGTTGTGTTTCCTATTGTAAGGAATCATGAATTCTTGTGTTGGTTTTCCTGTGTGACCTTTGAGGGATAAAAAATATTTAGATTTCAGCAGGGGAAGTGAAGGCCATGCAGGAAGAGGACATTCTGATGGTCACGTATCAACTCTGATTTATGGATATAAAACATGATTGTCCTTCTTGTAAAGCTGAAACACAGCCCTTTTCTGTAGCAAAAGGAGTAGCATAATCACTTGTCACTAATCAAGAGCATAAGTCAAAATAAACTGCACTACACTCTTACTTCTTGTTTGATTATCAGACTGAGGAAGATGATGGGGAGGACATTTTCCATTTGCGCTAATTAAGCTTTATGACAGGCAAATGTATCTTCATTCACAGGGAACTACATGGTTTGGAGTGGGTGTTAATAGAGAGAAGCAGTAAAGAGAGCCCAGAAGTAGGTGAGACTGATGCTTCCTCTGGGAGAGTGCCGGGTGCTGATTTTCAAACACTTATGGCAGGACTAGACCCTGCTGAGTAGAGGAACTGGGTTTACAGGACATCTGAAGGAGTTGAAAGAACCCATATTCCTTGTGCTAGAGCCCGGTGTTGTGCAAAAGCTGAATTTTGGGGAAGTACAACATGAAGCACTTCTGTGAGAAGAGATAGGCTGGTGCTCCAGGGAGCTGCCTCTGCTAATTTGCCTTGGTGTCTCTAGCAGGAGGGGTATTGCTGTGAAGCAAATAATTAGCATGAACACATGAACACTCCAGGCAGAAAGAGAGGAAACAATTTTTTTTTCTTTTTTTTGGTCTATTGGCCAGATACCACCTTGCAAATTCCTTAATGCTACTGTAGCATCATTAATGCTTGCAACCTAAGTGCTGCAGCATCAGTAGCATTAACACTTAGGCTTAGTGTCTGTCTGTCTGCTGCAGATGTGGTTCAGGGCTTATGAATGACAGTCCAGATGATGATTATTCAGTGGCTCAGGTACACTGAGTTAATTTTAGTCAAGTTCATCCTGTGGCCAGTAGCATCTTCTCCTCACTCGCAGAAGTGACACCACCATTGATGTCCCCTGCCTTTGCCACAGGAGGCGTGAGTCCCATTGGTAGTGTGTCATCCAGTCTGTTTCACAGTTTCTCCCTCTGCACTTCCACAAGGTGCCAGATGGTGACTTTGGCACTCCCAGTGACTCTGATTGAAAATCTGGAGCTGCTGTGAGAGTTAGAGACTTGCAGGACAGTCCTGTGCTTTTTGGAGCTGTACGCTAATGGAGTAACTCTCCTACAAATGCAATGCTGCCTCATGAATTTCCTTTCAGATCCAAAAGTGGTTTATTTTTCACCTAATCCTTTCCTCCTTACCATTGGTATCTGCTTTACACAGATTGGATAGCCATTGCTATCTGCCTTACGCCCAAAGAGGTAGGAGTGGTGTGCAACATGCTGAGCGTTGTGGGGGGATGTACACCTGCCTCTAGTCTGATGGCTAAGGTGGAAGAATTTAACCAATACAGTAAATATTTATGCCTATGTTTAAATTAAGAATAGGACTGTCATTTGTGCTGTTTCTGAGCATTCAAATCCTTTTGTTCTCAAAACCATCTGAATTTTTTTGAGAATAAAATCCCAGCTTTCCATCTCCTCTGAATATACCAAAGAGTAAATCCCAGTGAAAAGCTCAATTGTGTAGAGGCATGCAACAGCCTCCACAGACAAGACGCAACCTCCAGCACTTTGTTTTCCACCTAAGAGCAAAATGTAAGAAACTGATTTTTAAACTCTCAGGACATTCAGACATCCAAGGACTGGATCAGAGTTCCTTAAGTGATCAGTGATTTTCCCCTGGCTTTCAGTGGCAGCTGCCCTGTGCTGACTGCTGTAAAAGGTAGCTGGTTCTTGTTGGTGCCTATAAGATAGATGAACTCTTGTAGAGATGGACAGATTGGACATGGGTGGCTGTTCTACAATCAGCAATGACATCTGTGTTTTCCTGAGAAGTAATCTGCTGTGGACCAGATAGTGTAGTCCCAAGTTAGGCAGAAATCATAGATGACAACTTTAAGCAAATTTCCATTGATGTGTAAGACATGTATTCCAGTCTAAGGAGTACTTATAATCTTTTTTTCTTGTCCTTCTTCAGGTATTTTGAGTTTTATGAGGGGCCTTTGGAATACAACTCAACCAAATGCCTAGAATTACGGCAGGACATCATTGAGGTGAAAGTTTTGTCTATGTAAGTATGAATGAATGCTTGCTAAAAGGTTAATTTTCAGGCAGAATGAAAATGGTAACTTACAATAAGATTGTCAAAGATGCAAGACTGGAGAGATCCCATCAGTAGAGATCTCATCAGGGATTGCTGAGTTTCTCTAGTATGTGCAAGTAATCACATTTGAATTTGATCTGCTGTCCATTTGAAAAAACTAGAGGCATTTCACACACATTGAGGCATTTTGGTCATGCCCAGTATCTTTTTTTAGAATGAAATACAGTGTAATATTATTTGTAATGTTGTATTCCATGTCCTTTACTGAGAGTAATTGAAGAGTAAGAACAACCAGACTGACTTTTAGCAAGTGTCCAGCTAGCCTAAGTCTCTATCATTGACAGTGGCAAGCAGTGAAGGCTAAGATATGAAGCAAAAAGGTTAGCCCTTCCTGATAATAAATACTGGCATGGGGACTTGCCGAGTGGTAGGTGGTGACTAGAAGACAGTAGTCAGAGTGGACAATAGACCTCTCCAATGACTGGTTTACATCTTTCCTGAACCCATTTATGCTTTTGAACTCCACAACTTCCTGTAGGAATGAGTTTCACAAGATCATAACACTCATTAAAAAGTAGGAAAATGCGATTCTGTTTTGCATCTGGGGAAGAACAACCCCATGTACCAGTACAGGTTGGGAGCTGACCTGCTGGAGAGCAGTGTAGGGGAAAGGGACCTGGGGGTCCTGGTGGACAGCAGGATGACCATGAGCCAGCAATGTGCTCTTGTGGCCAAGAAGGCCAATGGCATCCTGGGGTGTATTAGAAAGGGTGTGGTTAGGAGGTTGAGAGAGGTTCTCCTTCCCCTCTATTCTGCCTTAGTGAGGCCACATCTGGAGTATTGTGTCCAGTTCTGGGCCCCCCAGTTCAAGAAGGACAGGGAACTGCTTGAGAGAGTCCAGCACAGAGCCACAAAGATGATGAAGGGAGTGGAACATCTCCCTTATGAGGAAAGGCTGAGGGAGCTGGGTCTCTTTAGCTTGGAGAAGAGGAGACTGAGGGGTGACCTCATTAATGTTTATAAATATGTAAAGGGTGAGTGTCATGAGGATGGAGCCAGGCTCTTCTCAGTGACATCCAATGATAGGACAAGGGGCAATGGGTGCAAGATGGAACATAGGAGGTTCCACATAAATGTGAGGAAGAATTTCTTCACAGTGAGGGTAACAGAACACTGGAACAGGCTGCCCAGAGAGGTTGTGGAGTCTCCTTCTCTGGAGACATTCAAAACCCACCTGGACATGTTTCTGTGTGACCTGATCTAGGTATTCCTGCTCTGGCAGGGGGGTTGGACTAGATGATCTTTTAAGGTCCCTTCCAATCCCTAACATTCTGTGATTCTGTGATTCTGTGAAATATATTTTGTCTTTTGTGGTCCTATGTGTACATCAGAAAACTAATGAGTTGAATGAGGTGTGTCCATGAAGTCACAGGGATGGAATCAGGCAAAAAAGTGAGATTGCCAATGGCCCTCAGAACAGAGCAAAAGAGGGTATTTTCTGTGTTTGTTTTATTGGGGTTTTTTTATATTTTCCATTTTCAGCATTGCATTGAATTTAGGTGCTTAGATAATGCCTAATCCTTTACTGTATCTAAACCCAGTGGTTTAATAATTCTACCGATGATTCATAAGGCTTTCTAAGGTCTGTAAACTGCACTGAGAATCTGAATTGAAAGTGCAGCTATGCAAGTGCATAGGGGTTGGAAGGGACCTTCAAAGATCATCCACTCTACCCCCCTTGCTAGAGCAGGATCCTAGAGTAGATCCCACAGGAACATGTCCAGATGGGTTTTAAATGTCTCCAGAGATGGAGACTCCACAGCCTCTCTGGGCAGCCTGTGCCAGTGCTCTGTCATCCTCACAGCAAAGAAGTGTTTCCTTATCTTAAGATCGAACCTCCTGTGTTCCAGTTTGTGCCCACTGCCCCTTGTCCTTTCACTGGACACCACCAAGAAGAGTCTGTCCCCGTCTTCCTGACACCCACCCTTGAGATACTGATAAGCATAAATGAGATCCCCCCTCAGCCTCCTCTTCTCCAAGCTAAACAGACCCAGTTCCCTCAGCCTCTCTCCAGATGAGAGATGCTCCAATCCCTTCATCATCTTAGTGGCCCTGTGCTGGACTCTTTCCAGTATCTCCATGTCCCTCTTGAACTGGGGAGCCCAGAACTGGACATAGTACTCCAGATGAGGCCTCACCAGGGCAGAGTAGAGGGGGAGGAGAACCTCCCTTGACTTCCGGGCCACACTCCTCTTAATGCACCCCAGGATGCCGTTGGCCTTCTTGGCCATACAGGCACATTGCTGGCTCATGGTCATCCTGTTGTGTACCAGGACTCCCAAGTCCTTTTCACTGCTCTCCAGCAGCTCAGCCCCCAGCCTGTACTGGTACATGGGGTTGTTCTTCCCCAGATGCAGGACTCTACACTTGCTCTTGTTGAACTTCATTAATTTTCTCCCTGCCCAGCTCTCCAGCCTGTCCAGGTCACGTTGGATGGCAGCACAGCCCTCTGGTGTGTCAGCTACCCCTCCCAGCTTTGTATCATCAGCAAACTTGCTAAGGATACACTCTGTCCCTTCGTCCAGGTCGTTAATGAATATATTGAACAGAACCAGACCCAGTACTGACCCCTGGGGGAGGTCATTAATGAATATATTGAATATATACAATTTATTGCTCCAGGTCTGCATGAGTTTTCCCTTGCTTACTTTGTGCACAGAAAAATGTAGGTTATGTCCTTGTCTTCTGTATTTGGTACTGGATGAAGGATACACGAGTAACAACTTTGCACTGCTTGCTGACTTGCAGGGCTTAAAAATAAAAAGAAGGGGTGAGAATGTGACACTTCTGCCAATGTTCTGCTGAAGATGGGGAGTTTTGAATTGCTTTTCTGCATACATATCAGATGGTACAGAGGCTTACTCATTTCTCTTCATCTTATCCAATGGCACATACGAAGGCAGTGGACTCCTGCTCAGCTGAATAGAGCTAGCCTTATTTTTACGATAGATGCCATTTGATTTATTAAGCTCTTTTACTGTGCTCGGTTCCTCTGACGTGCTTGCTTCTAACATGCTACATTTCCTAAGTCAGCCCTTACAGTAGTGGAAGATTTCCAAGTTGATGTGCTCTGGTGGGCTACAGAAAATATAATATGACCTTCCTGTAGTTTCTACAGCCTGGGAAATCTTAAATTCTACTCACTTTAAATATGTCATTTTCTTAAAAGTCGTTGTTTTATTCAAATATTCAAAGCCCTCAAGCCTGAAGAAGACTCATTAAGACCTATTAGTCTTGAAGAAATCTCAGATTTCATAATTTCCCACCCAGATTGTGACATTGCTCCTTAGTTCTAGATATTTGCAAGGCCTTCGTTGTCTCTCTTGTCCAAATACACAGGAATACATATGAAGTCTACAGTAGAAGTGGTTGGAATGATGCCACAAAAAATGTGTCATCATCTATCAGCCTAGTGGAAGTAGGGGTGTAATTTTTTGATATAATTAAATGTATATTTATTAACAGAGAGGGAGGGAGACATCCTTATGTAAAGAGCATTTCATGTCCTCCTACAGACAGATGCTTATCCTTATATGCGTGCTCTTGCAATTTATAAAAAGGGTTTACCTACAGTGGTGTTCTGTAGGATCTCACAGATTAAGATAACCTCTCCAAAATATAATAGTAGTTTGCCAAATTATCTGTAGTATCCTCTTTTCCAATACCCCCTCTGCTGGGCCCTTCTGCTAGGTGCAACTTTTGCCCCCCAGGGCCGCTGTAGTTGCCAGGCACTCATCAGTTTCCCAGCAGACTGTGGACAGACTTTGGTACAGTAGATGCTTCTCACTTGATATTACATTTTTTATCCTGAAGAAATGAAAAATGCTTATCAAGGAATAAAAATGAGTCCCAAACATCTGAAGAGCTCCATCAGTACCTGTGTATAGATGGGTTAGAGTTGCTATGTCTGAACTGAAAAATAAATAAAAATGATAAATTTTACACTGGGTAGACAGGCTGGTTTGCTCTACCAGAAGCCTACTGCATGGTATCCTGACCGCAGCTGTTTTAGGAAATGAAGAATTTATAATAAAGTGCATTTTTATTTTCTTTCTTTGTATCTTTTAGGGTGAAACAAACAGAATTGTTTGACAGATGGAAGAGCCTACAGATGTGCAAATGGGAGATGAATGTCACAGAAGCTAATTTATTCAAGTAAGAATGGTTCACATTAATGAGACTAAGAATTACTTTAGTTTGAGTTTAGCTTCCTGTAGAGAGATCAAACCTTCATATGGATAGCAAGAGTAAGAATTATAATACTGTTACAGTTAGAGTACCATCCTTTGGAATATTTATGGACTTTTTTCTCCTTTAAAAAAGTCAAAGAGTATGGCATGTGGGAGAGACTTCCCAGGAAAGGCAGGGAATTTGGTATGGGAAAGTCTTCCAGGTACGATTCAGGCAGAAGTGAGGATGGAGCCAAGACTTAAAAGGCTGCACCTGATACATGAACCTAACTTTCTGGTGGTGTAAAACGGTAATAGCACTGGTGACACTGCAAATTTGGCCTAAAAAAATACTGAATCTGTATTTTTTCTGTAGTATATTAGGTACTGTTGGACCTTGTTTATGACTTCCTTTTTTTTATAATGGCTCCTCAGCTATTACTTCCTGACTATTTAGATATTCTTTCTGGTCTTCAGAGACCTCTGCAGTTTGTTTCTGTAGTACTCTGTCTTCCTTCATGTGACCTCCTCTTTGCTAAAGGTTCTCCATGATCCTTCCCAGATACAACTTTTGAAATTGGTCTTGTGAAGACAATAGTAGAATGAAGTCAAAACAGTATTTGAATGTTGAAAAATTGTATTTAAGGGCCATATTTGAGTAAGTCTAAAGAAAACACATTATTTCACAGTAAGAGGAATATAGACTGGTTAAGTCTTAAGTCACTGACATGATTCAGAGCTGTTGTTAAGAATAAGGCCCCACAACTTTCTTCCAAATTCTCTTGTATGATTTCAGGAAATAGCTGTCACAAGTTAATGAAAGAATGTGAGAATGCATGTG
Source organism: Podargus strigoides (assembly GCA_028020825.1). NCBI lineage: Eukaryota > Metazoa > Chordata > Aves > Caprimulgiformes > Podargidae > Podargus > Podargus strigoides. Next base: position 19,269,210 of record CM051663.1, read on the forward strand.
CTGAGTTAGTCATTAACATCTTTAAAAATAACTGTTAGTTCCAGGTTTATATCAGTTTATCTAACATGAGCTCCACACATAAGGTTTTTTAGAGTTCTTTTAGTAGATTTTTTTTCTGGGAATTAATGGGCAATTATCAGAGGCCATTTTGAAGACAAGAGCCATTCAGGATTAGAGCCTGCTGTCTTAAAGACTGCTTGGAGTATGAAAACTAATGATTATGCCCAGAGTGCAAGGAGCACAATGAAGTATGGTGGCCAGCCCAGAGGTCAAAGCAATGAGAAAAGACTATCTAAAGATCGCCAGAGGGCCACCACTCTTTCTCCAACACCAGCACATTAAGCAAAGAACCCCTCTCCGTCCTAGTCAGTGCATCGAGGGAAAGAAGAGATGAAAGACTCCTATTGTTGGCTATAACTGCCTGACTGATATATCACTGCTTAAGAAACTCCCACTGGTACCTAGATGTAACCTAACCTTTTTTAGCTGGTTCCAGGAACAATAATCATGCTAGTCATGAAAAAAAAAGATCAAAGTCTGGTTCATTTTTGTCTTATGGAACAGAGACTTCAGTGTGTGGGTGTGTGGAGAAACTGTAGACCCTTAAAAGCAGATCAAAATCTCTGAGTTTGGAGGTGGACTAGTAGGAGGCTTAAAGGTGGCGGCCTAACAAGACTGAGTTGTGGGCTTTTGAACTTTGCCAGTTCTGGACCAACAGGTGAGATGGAGAGAATCCAGCATAAGTTAAATGGAAGCTGCTCAAGCAGCAGGGAGGAAGGAAGCACAAAAGTCACACTAGCTTTTACATCTAGAGACCAAGGAAAACAATTTCCGTTATAGTCTTCCTCCATCAAATATCAGACATTTAGATTAAGGAATGTGACTCTGGAAATCCAGCTGGACATTAAAGAACAACATCTCTTTCAGTTTCTTAATGCAGAACTAATGAAGAGGTTTTTCATATCTCAGACACCACTTTTCAGTCCCACTCCCTGTTAGTAATTATTTGATGGTTTTATTATTAGAAATTATTAATTAACTTATTCAGTGTCAGTTGCTACCTTGATCTGATCATCATATTGTGTCATTCTGTGTGAGTCAAGTATATAATAGTGATTGGGCATCACTGAAGTATTCGCATAATTGTGTATTTGCTTTCTGGTTCATGTAATAAAGCACATAAAGAAGACTGAGTTATTCTTCCAACTCATAATGAGGCCACATACCGGAAAGGCAAGGTATTTAATCTAGGTTATTTGAGAGCCGTTTGGCTTTGTCTTCATATTTGTGCATTTGCTATGACGTGTATTATTCATTAAAGGTATAAGATGCATTGACTGAGAAATGAAATGTCTCTGCAGTATGAATAAGCTGAAGTCACAGAATCACAGAATAGCCTTGGTTGGAAGAGACCTCTAAGATCATCCAGCCCAGCCATTAACCCAGCACTGCCAAGTCACCACTACCCCATGTCCCTCAGCACCACATCTACACGGCTCTGAAATCCCTTCAGGGATGGGGACTCCCCCACTGCCCTGGGCAGCCTGTGCCAGTGCTTGACAACCCTTTCAGTGCATTTTTTTTACCCAATATCTAATCTAAACCTCCCCTGGCACAACTTGAGGCCATTACCCCTTGTCTTATCAGTGTTATCTGGGAGAAGAGACTGACCCCCCCTCGCTATCCCCTCCTTTCAGGGAGTTGTAGAGAGCAATGAGGTCTCCCATCAGCCTCCTCTTCTCCAGGCTAAACAACCCCAGTTCCCTCAGCCATTCCTCATAAGACTTGGGCTTTCAGTTCCACCAGTAAAAGGAGAAGAGCATTCAGGGAATGGAAGGCTGCTTTGTCTATTTAAATTTCATATGAAATTTATGGTAAGGGGATCAGAGATGAATGTTTTTTCTCTCATGCTGTGAATTCCAGTTTTGAGATTTCAAAACTGTTCTTGTTTGCGTTGCCATTTTATCCTACCAACAAAGAAAATTTTGGCCATTTGTCTGAGATTTTGGAGCTGTAGCCATGACCCGTCTGCCTGGCAGCCATCTGTTGAGGGCACATCATCTTCCTGATGTGCATATGCAAGGCCAAAGGCAAAACTAAGACCTTGAAAAGTTTTTGTAACCAAAGTGTGCTGTGCTCCACCATAGTCTGGTAAGTGGGGTCATGTCTTTAGGTATTATTTTGTAAAAGTCCCTGCCCTGTCATGCTTTACATGCCCAGATGAATACCCCTGCAATTCCTGCCCAGTGATGAGTAAATAATTTACAAAAAGTCCCCCTCTAAAGCAGAGAGGGATTAATTGATTAGGATGTTTTCCCCAGAATATGGGACACACAAGCTCAGCTTTGGGGTCTGGAGCAGAGTGGAGTTTTCACATGTATTTTCTGTAGCCTAGAAGACAGATGAGCCTCAATCAGGGAACGTTCCACTGAATCTGAAGTTTTTTAAAGGAAAACCTAGCAAACCAGCATTTTATCCCTCCTACAGTGAAGAAGTTCCTTTTTGCTGAAGAATGCCTTGATAGGAGTAATACTAACTGCAAATCCTAAAGCATGTTACCATCTCCTTGATCTTCCTTCTCTCTTTTCCATTTTACAGGTCTACTTTGTCAAGGTGTTGCAATGCCCCTGCCTTTCTGTTCACCACTCAGAAAAATACTCCCTTGGGAACTAAACTGAAATATGAAGTGGATACTAGTGGAATCTTCCATATCAACCAAGAAATCTTCAAGATGTTTCCAAAGGTGCCTCATGCCTCTGTCCGTTTGCAGAATCAGCTTCACTCTACTTGCTGCATTAGAAGCTATCCTATATCCAAGCATTTAGCAGTTGGCTGTTAGACATTTCTACAAATGACATTGCTTATAGTTTGAAAATGTTTATTTTTGATATGATTTCAGCTGGTTATCCTATGTTCCAGTGGTCATCTGCTCTAGCATGCAACATACAGATAATTTTCCTGCAGAGTATTACTGACCTAGCAAAAACTGGATAATGAAATAACTTAAGAAAGCTGAATAAAAGACATACTTACTGATCAGAACTTTTAAAAATTACAATACTCACATACAATAAAGCCAGCATTTGGGGTAGATCTGTTTTTTCAGGTTCATGATTATTTTATAATTCATATTCACAGTGATCAACTATTTTTATCCTTATTTCTGTTTGCAGCTTATCTGTGAACAGTCTGCACAATTTTAAAATACATTAATCATAATGTTGATTCAAAACCCCTTCAGCAAATAATTCTTGACCTGAGGGTCGTTCAGAGTTATAGCCAGTGGGCAATTCCCATTTCACATAGTGACACGTGTAGAAATTGGTTTATGTGACTACTGATTTATCATGGGACGCACCTCATGAATTTAAAATGGCATATTTGAAGAGGATAACTGAAATTTATCCCTTTCAGAAAGTAAAAAAAAATATTCAAGTTAAGTACTTAGATTTGTGTCACACAGAATCACAGAATCACAGAATGTTAGGGATTGGAAGGGACCTCAAAAGATCATCTAGTCCAACCCCCCTGCCAGAGCAGGAATACCTAGATCAGGTCACACAGGAACATGTCCAGGCGGGTTTTGAATGTCTCCAGAGAAGGAGACTCCACAACCTCTCTGGGCAGCCTGTTCCAGTGTTCTGTCACCCTCACTGTGAAGAAATTCTTCCTCACATTTATGTGGAACCTCCTATGTTCCAGCTTACACCCATTGCCCCTTGTCCTATCATTGGATGTCACTGAGAAGAGCCTGGCTCCATCCTCGTGTCATTAACGTTGTTCTTCAAGGTTGAACCACATTTAATCTGTTTGCTTTCCGAGCACTGCTAAGAGGTAGGGTAGTGCTGTTATCTAAACGTGCGCACGAGGAACTGGGTCAGAGCAGGGGAAAGGCTCAGATCCAGGAAAGAACTTTGGCATCTGCAGATGTGCAAAGAGTGGGTACCTCAGAAGTATAATCCTCAAAACCTTGTCTGATAGCATGAAAGACTAGATGCCTGTGTTTTTGCTTGGAGTGTCCTACAGCTGCTGTTATATTTATCCAGGTATGCCTTAAGGATGCTTTGAAGATGCTTATCACATACTGAAGTGCCTTTGGGATTCACTGGGCAGCATCTACGTGGCCAAAGCCACCCTCTCCCTAGGAGTAGGGCTGCAGTATGGCAAATGTAAATAAATAAATGGCTGAAAGCATGGGAGCAAGACTGTAAGGGCAAGAGCCTTGTGTGGAGTGCAGGGGCCTGGCTTCTGAGCTCCCCTTTAAGGACTGCCAAGATATTTTGTGTTAAGAAATCTCTGGGTAAAGCACTGACAGCTGTATAATACCTCTCTGTTAGACAGCTGCTGCTTTTCTCAAACAGGTGTACTTACATGCCCTTTTGCCTCATGGTTTATGAATGCTATGGAAAGATACTGGGAATAGTCACCTAGAGATGACATGCCACTACTGCATCTCTCTGTAGTTTGCAGTATGAAATTATTGATAAAATATGTATGTACCAAAACGAGCACTCTCATGCTTACATAAGCACATCTCTACATGTTTATAAGGTGTAGTGTGACTCAGTTCTGTGTCACAACCCTCTCACCCTAACGGCCCAGTTCTGTTGGAGATGTGATTTTCACTCTCTCCTGCTTCAGCAGCAGCTGTATCTCTACATAGGAAGACAGAATTTTGCCCGAAGTTTACAGAAAGATGCATCCTACACAAGTCCGAAAAGGTGCCTGACCAAAGGCTCTAGGCACTGCTGGTGCTACTTAATAATTATTAATGTAGTGTGCTATCTGATTTAGAGATGCTTCCTGAGCTTTACTAGCTGCTCTGGGACTGTATGAGCAGACCTCTCACAAGCAGGACATCAGAGCCTGAGGAGCGAGCAGTTTGCAGGCAGGTCAGAAGGCAATGCCTGGGGTACATTAATCATAGGATTGTCGAATCACAGAATAGCCTTGGTTGGAAAAGACCTCTAAGATCACCCAGTCCCACCATTAACCCAGCACTGCCCAGTCACCACTACCCCAGGTCCCTCAGCACCACATCTACACGGCTTTGAAATCCCTCCAGGGATGGGGACTCCCCCACTGCCCTGGGCAGCCTGTGCCAGTGCTGGGGAACCCTTCCAGTGAAGAAATGTTTCCTCATATCCAATCTAAACCTGCCCTGGCACAACTTGAGGCCATTACCCCTCGTGCTGTCACTGTTACCTGGGGGAAGAGACCGGCCCCCCTCACTACAACCTCCATATGGTTCATGCCCTTCTCTGGAAATCAGAAGGGAAAGAAAGTTTCTGTAATGTCTTATATGTTTATTAAGTCTGGACAAAACCAGGTTATTGCTTTTTTTCCTTCTGAGTTAGTTGCCCATACTATCTCTAATTGCACAGAAAATAATCCCTTCCGTTTATGCACACCATGGGAATATTGCAGGCTAGAACCAATGACAACTTCCTATGATTAGTTCATCTGCAGCAAGATGCAGCTGCACAAAAAAATGAAATGGAAAAGTAAAAAAAAAGAGACTTGTTGCCTCCATGTTTGGGAATATTTAACTGTTTCCTTGCTGTGATGTTGCAGGATATGCCATACCACCGCTCCCAGTTTAAGAAATGTGCAGTGGTTGGGAACGGAGGAATTCTGAAGAACAGCAGATGTGGCCGGGAGATTGACAGTGCAGACTTCGTGTTCCGGTAATCACCACAGTGACATTTTTCTTTTTGCTTGTTTTAATGACAAATAAAGGATTCTAAACCTATTCTCTCTCACACAGAAACATGGGATTTGCCAAACTAGCCATATCAAGCCTGCTTCTTGCACAAAAAGTGATTATTTCAAAAAAAACCCACCTCACTGTATAATATTTATTTTAAAGTTATGCTTCGAGGAATTATTTCTTCCTAACTCCCTGTGGTTAATCATTGACTTACTGTCAAAGTTTGATGTCCTCATTCAGGGCATCCCATTACTCAGGTTGTGCATTTATTCTTCCTAAGACATTAGCTCAGGACTGATGTCCTGTGAATGTGGCCGTAATTTTCTGGACCAGTTCTGAACCAGAGGCGCGACCTCTATTGTGTGACAAGCAGCTAGGCCAGGTGTTAGTAGCTCCAGCTGTGCAGCTCAAGTGCCTTGGAGATGTGTTTCTGAAGTGGTGCAGAGCTCAAGTGCTGGGTACAAGTTATGGTAGTCAGTGCTATAGACTCCAGAGATACCTGAATAACTTTGAAAACTAGGTATCTTCATATTTTGCTCCTCACCTGTATGGAGTTATCCAGGTTTTGTATAGACTGGGATGTCCCACGACTTGCATCCTTGGATAATGGAGTTTAGCAGCACTTTTATCATCCTTAATATAAGGGTGGGAAATATTTTTTTGTTGTTCATATGCATGACTAATCCCTCTGTAAATCCTGTTAAGCTCTTTGCCTGGGTCATGGCATATGACAGCTAACTCACAGATCTGTCACCTGTTTTGTGAGAAGAAAAATCTTTGTACTTCTATTGGCCTATTTGCTGATCTTGAGTATGTTACTGTCAGCATAGAATAACTGCATAAATCAATGAATTTCTCTGATTTCATACCAGCAAAAAATAGGTCAGATTTTGGCTCATTGCATTCTTAATTTAATTTGGCATCAAATGAGAAATAAAATTTTACAGGTCCTGTCTTCACTGTTCAGTTTTCAGACCCTTGTGTCTGTCTCTTGTGTCCACTTTATAGAAAACTATTGTCCTAGTTTTAATCTGTGAAACAGTTCAGACTTCACTTAATTTGCTTCTTAAAAGCCTAGTGTACCCCATATACATTAAATAATTATTGTAGTTTCCCTTCCATTGTGTTGGATTGCAGTTATCAGTGTGGTTGAAAGGAGCAGTACATGTTACACAGGGAGATGACAGACTGTTGAGTGAAAGTGGAAATATGGGCAGGAAATGTCATCATTTGTGTATAAGAACTTTCAGTGAAGGTCCCTTTTTACCATGCTTACTCTTCCTTGAACTGTACCAAAACTGATTAAAAAGAGCAGATGAAACTGGATTGCTTATGATACCAGTAATTTAATTAAACAGAGGTTTAAATAGAACTGAAATATGAATAAATACATCAGTACTTGTGAAAATGAAACCCCTGGTTCACTATCTCCAAAATATGTGGGACCAGTATTATGCACAAAGACATGGTAATGTTTAAGAGCTTAAGGTCTGCTGACATCAATTTTAGAGTGAAGCTTGTGTTTAAGTTCAGGTCTGAAAGGATGCAATTTCCAGTCTAATATCAGTTCACCAAAGTGCCAGGAATCACTATCTTGGTCATCAATTAAATAATTCTTTAAAATATTTCAAAAACTGCCTATGGAACACTGCTAATATTCAGTGGCACCTCCAGGGCACCTAGGAAAATCATTTATGTCAGGAAGCTTGTGTCCAGCAGGATGCAACCAAGATTTTTGTATGAAATAATTTTTGGTAGCAATTAATTATGGTACGGTTGAATATATAAAATACACACAAGTGAATTGCATTTACTAGTTGTTATTGTCTGTCTCCATCTACTGGTCAGAGCAGAGATCTGTGATTAAACATTGGTTGCATTTAGAGATGGGACTACTCTCTGCAGGGGTGAATTTTTGGAGTCTTATGACAGTTTACGTAGGTTTTATCACTTTTATAAGGAGCTATAACTTTCAAAAAAGTCAGTCTTTCTTAATCCTGCTGGGAGTTTACTGTTAAAAGATATTGAAGCTGAGTATTTGAAAACCTTTTTCAAATATAACCTAATGAGCACAGTGCACAGTGCTAGGTGGAACTGGGGATGCTAGAGGATTTCAGAAGGATGTTACATGACCTAGCAGAGAAAAATGCTGGAAATAACTGGCTTTGAGAAGGATGAGGTGGCTAAAAAAAGTTCTTTGACCTGATAAAGAGTGACTCTCTGGAAGGTAGATGTGAAACTCCTGAGTCTGAGAAGGACTTTGAAGGGGTTTTGTGCATTCTTCTGCTCCTCCACTCACCCTCTCCCTGTGACTGAGAAATTATGATGGCAGCTGAACTGTAGTATTGTGAAAACACTGAGCATCTCTTAGCCTAAATACCTTCACAGTTTTCTCCTATTCAGCCCTGATCCTCAGAAATATGGATATGTTTGGGAATTAAGCACAGCAGTATTTTTGAGATATGGGGAATCTTAACAGTGATGGCTTTTATTGAGGCCTGTAGATCACTTCAAAGTTTTCAAAATGTCAGCAAGTATCTAACTCTTGCTTAAACTGAGTGTAAAACTAGATGCAAGGCCAATTCTGTTGCCTCTGTTAACGTGTGCTGAAGCTTTTTTCTGTTTTTTAGCTGTGATTCCTATGAAAGTGAAGCTTGTGTGATAGTTTGTGTGCATGTGTGTGTATTTCAGTAACTTCAGCATCTCTTGAGGGATGCTCTAAATTTTTCAAGATGACGAATTTAGGTCAAGGCCAAGGTGAGAGGAGGCTGGGAAGAGTCAAGGCTTGTGAATCTTCACAAGTTTGCTCCTAATAGCTTTGACATCCTCTGGTAAATCTGTAGAGTCAGAATTGCTGCTCTTACACTTTGCTGGGAGGTATGTATAAAGGGAAGGAGATACTTTTGGATTAATTAGGACGGGACTGATTTCTCTCTTGTGGAGCATTTCCTCTAAATTCTCTTGGGTATAAAACAAAGCATGTTAAAGGCAATGTTATAGATATAGTTTATCTTTTCATTATTGAATACAGGTCAGCTATTGCTTAGGAAGTCTGATTTTATAGGATGATTGTCCTTGAGACTGCATCCTGTATCTTGTCTTAAACTGGCAAAGTAAATAGCTGAACTGTTATTAAGGAAGCCAAATAAGTGAGCATTGGCTACATCTGCAAAAAGGGATCAGCTCTGACAGGCTTGGGGAAGAAGAGAGGTCTTCATACAGCCCCTAACAACTTGTTGCTTTAATGTTTTGTTTGGGCATCAGCATGTTTTGATACAACTGAGGCTGAGGTTCTCAATGACTTCTTTGCCTCAGTCTTCACGGGCAAGGACTCTAGCCACACTGTCCAAGTTGTAGAAGCCACAGGCAGGGACAGGGAGAAGGAAAATCTGCCCACTGTTAGTGAAGATCAGGTTTGAGGCCATTTAAAGAACCTGAAGGTGTACAAGTCCATGGGACCTGATGAGATCCATCCACGGGTCCTGAGGGAACTGGCAGATGAAGTTGCTAGGCCACTTTCCATCATGTTTGAGAGGTGATGGCAGTCTGGTGAAGTGCCCACTGACTGGAAACGGGAAAACATCACCCCCATTTTCAAAAAGGGAAAAAGAAAGACCCGGGCAACTATAGGCCAGTCAGTCTCACCTCTGTGCCTGGCAAGATCATGGAGCAGATCCTTCTGAAGGCTCTTCTATGGCACATGGAAAATGTGGAGGTGATTGGTGGCAACCAGCATGGCTTCACCAAGGGAAAATCCTGCCTGACAAATCTGGTGGCCTTCTATGATGGTGTAACAGCATCAATAGACAAGGGAGGAGCAACTGTCATCATCTACCTGACTTGTGCAAGGCCTTTGGCACTGTCCTACATGACATCCTGATCTCCAAGTTGGAAAGACATGGATTTGATGGATGGACCACCTGGTGGATAAGGAACTGGCTGGAAGGTCGCACTCAAAGGGCTGCGGTCCATGGCTCAATGTCCAAGCAGAGACCGGCGGCAAGTGGTGTCCCTCAGGGATCGGTTCTGGGACACATCTTTGTTGGCGACATGGACAGTGGAATGGAGTGCACCTTCAGCAAGTTTGCTGACGACACCAAGCTGTGTGGTGTGGTGGACACACAGGAGGGAAGGGATGCCATTCAGAGGGACCTTGACAGGCTGGAGATGTGGGCCCAGACCAACCGCATGAAGTTTAACAAGGCCAAGTGTAAGGTCCTGCCCCTGGGTCAAGGCAATCCCAAGCACAGATACAGGCTGGGCAATGAGTGGATTGAGAACAGTCCTGGGGAGAAGGACTTGGGCGAGTTGGTGGAAGATAAGATCAATATGAGCCAGCAGTGTGCGACTGCAGCCCAGAAAGCCAACCATGTCCTGGGATGCATCCAAAGATGTGTGACCAGCAGGTCGAGGGAGGTGATTCTGCCCCTCTACTCTGCCCTCCTGAGACCCCACCTGGAATACTGTGTCCAGCTCTGGAGCCCCCAATACAAGAAAGATATGGAGCTGTGGGAGTGAGTCCATAGGAGGGCTACCAAGATGGTCAGAGGGCTGGAACAGCTCTGTTATGAGGACAGGCTGAGAGAGTTAGGCTTGTTCAGCCCGGAAAAGAGAAGGCTCCAGGGAGACCTCAGAGTGGCTTTCCAGTACCTGAAGGGGGCTACAAGAAAGCTGGGGAGGGACTTTTTATAAGGGACTGTAATGATAGGATGAGGGGTAGTGGGTGGAAGCTGAGAGAGGGTAGATTTAGACTAGATATAAGGAAGAAGTTCTTCACCCTGAGGGTTATGAGGCACTGGAACAGGTTGCCCAAGGAAGTTGTGGATGCTCCATCCCTGGGAGTGTTCCAGGCCAGGTTGGATGGGGCTTGGTGCAACCTGGTCTGGTGTGAGGTGTCCCTGCCATGGCAGGGGGGTTGTAACGAAATGATCTTTGAGGTCCCTTCCAACCCAAACCATTCTATGATTCTATGATTCTATGAACTTTAAATTGTCAGTCTGTTTCTGGATTTGTTGCTTGGAAGAAATTCTTAAATCAATTATATTTTCCAGTCCTAAAAAGGTGCAAGGAATTTTTTAACTTTCTTACTACTTTCTTTCCATTATAGATGCAACTTGCCTCCTATATCTGAGAAATACTTCATGGACGTTGGGGTAAAGACAGATGTTGTAACTGTCAATCCCAGTATAATTACTGAGAGGTCAGTTCTGTTTTTTGTATTTACATCTCTTACTGCTTTTCCAGTTCTACCTTTCACTTAATTCTACCTGTTACAGAGATTTTTTCCCCCAATGTTACTTTAAACTCACACTATGAATCATAGATTTCATTCTGAATTGAAGTTATTCAGTATATAGAATCCGTTACTTACAGAAATGTGTTAAACATTCAGACCTGCACAGTGGTGACAGGAAGTGGGAAGTTGATGAGCTAAAATTGTAACAGCAGAGCCATACTTCCCCTGGAAGTCTTGTGCTGTGCTTGCAAGTCCCAGGCAAATGTCTGGGAAACATTCAGGCTGGAAACAACTTGATCTCACCATAAATGTTTAAATAAACTAATGCACATTGTCACATGTTTTTAAAAAATACCAATTAAACTTTGTAGCCAGGATTGACTGGGTGATTTTAATTTTAAATTTGTTAATAATTAAATGCCACCTTGCTGACAGATTTGGAACTATGGGGCTAATTACTGCTTTCCTTTCTTGCTGGGGCAATGTGTTTCTTTTCTCGAGCAACATAAAATCATGCTTACATTTTGGATTTCTTTTAAGTGTTACAGTTAGACATTTTAGACATTTGCTCTGCTTTGGTATTTGCCACTTTTTTGTACGGTTTTACACTGCAGAGTGCACTATACAGTTCACCAAACCTTGGACAAGTTACATACTTCTTATAATAAAATATGAAGTGTGACATTATCAGGAAGGTCTACAAAGTGTCCACTGTTTAATGTGTGTATTGTCAAAAGAGGGAAGAATATGTACTTTTTTATCACCTGCATGTTTCCCTACATTTCACACTGATGCTTTAGCTACAAATCTAAATATATTCCCCTTGTTTATTGAAACATCATTTCAATTATCTCTGTAACAGAAATGTTTCAGGAGAAGCCCATTGGAGGTTTCTTGTCTACTGGGTCCACACTGAGTCTGCACTGGTCTGACCATTGCTCTCATCCTTTTCCCTTTAGATTTCATAAGCTGGAGAAATGGAGGAAGCCCTTCTATGACGTGCTCCAGGTGTATGAGAATGCTTCTGTGCTGCTGCCAGCTTTCTACAACACTCGCAACACTGATGTTTCAATCCGGGTCAAATATGTCCTGGATGATTTCGAATCTCAGCAAGCTGTTTATTACTTTCATCCCCAGTATCTCATCAATGTCTCACGCTACTGGCTTGGCCAAGGGGTGCGGGCCAAGAGGATTAGCACTGGACTAATCCTGGTGACTGCTGCCCTGGAGCTCTGCGAAGAGGTCCACCTTTTTGGCTTTTGGGCCTTCCCTATGAACCCCTCAGGGATTTTTATAACTCACCACTACTATGACAATGTGAAACCTCGCCCTGGTTTTCATGCTATGCCCTCAGAAATCTTCAACTTCCTCCACATGCACAGCAAGGGGATCCTGCGGGTCCATACAGGGACCTGTAGCTGCTGTTGACAGGGACACTTCTTCCTCTAACACAAAAGTGTGACAGGAACTTGGTGCCTCTGTATGGTGTAGGAGGTTTTATTGTACACTGAGATTATGCAATAATTGTTTGATATAAATTTCCTCAAGGCATTGTATCCCGTAGGATATAGGATACCAGCATCTTTCCTGCTAGCAGAGTTGGGTCCGCAACAGTGTAGGAGAAGCAAAACTCCTCGTCCCAGGGTATAACACTGCCCTGGAAAGCAAGTCAGACAAGAAGCACATTTCCAATAGGTTTGGGGATAAACAGAGCACATTATTATAGTTATCATTTCACTATTAAAAAAAGCACCAAACTTTTGAGGAGAATCAGCGATGGAGTGATTAGCGTGAACTATGACTTTACATAGGTTTCTGAATCAAGTCCCTTGGGGCATTGCCAGATTTTACTGAAAGCACTGTTCTCTGCCATTTGGGGTTTTGAAAATACTCTTTAGCATCATAGTTTTAAGGGGAAGTGTGTAACTTGAGGTCTTTGTTCTGTAATGTTACAACCTGTTGGTGAAAAATAACAGATATGATAGGAATAAACAACATCACTTTATGAAAATTTTCAGCCAGGGTAGAAGACAATGTTAAACTCCCATTCACAACAACAGGTAACTGTGTTGATCATGGTGTGCAATTGTTTTAGAGTTTCTTTCTTCCTTCTTTCTATTCTCCTCTGCTGATCATGTTTTCTTTCTCATTCTCTGTAATACTTTCCTTCTAGCTGACGCATGAGCAATGCGTGTGCTTTCTCCTGCAGTGACCATCTCAGCTTCAGATTGGAGTCCTTACTGAAGAAATGTTCTCCTTCACACTTCTGCAAGCTTTTCTTGGGCTAAATAGCAAGGACGTCACTGTAGTTTGGTTTTCTGAGTTGATATTTTGGTTCAAATATCACAGTGTAAGATAGAAAAAAGCATTTCCTCTTTATTAAAGACTGTGTAGGAGTATCTGAATGTTGATTTACTGTTGCGCTGGTTGACTTAAATGCTTTTGGGTATCTGTGATAAGTACTGGCAGGAAGTGAAGTTAAAATACAGTGAAGATACTTTGCAGCTTGGATTATGATGCTCATTTTAAAATTAAGCATCTCAAGATGTCAGATGTCTTAATGTGTCACTTTTGTATGTTGAGAATGTTACTAGGATAGTAAAAGGGCTGGTGTAGTCTTTAAAAAGACTCTGTCAGTTATGCCAAGTTTAATTTTTCACGTGATACAGTAAAATTAGCAAAATCCTGATGCAGAAAAGATGCCACATGTTGCTGGAGTTTATTTTGGCTGCTGAACCATGGTATAGTAGGCTACTGGTATATGCCCTTTCATACTGGTGTGGCTGTGTGCACAGGAGGGTGAGGTTTGCGGTTTCAGCTGCACTGGCATAGTTAAATGAACAGAGTTTCCTCATGTACATTCTTAGTGTGAAGCACTTGGGCAGTTGCCCAGTGCCTTGTCTTGTGTTACTTAGATTGCAAGATCTTTGGTCAAGGATTTGAGGGATACTTCTTTTTTTTTTTAGGAGGGGGAGAGGGTTTAAATATGAATCTGGACTTGGATTTTGATTCTGTAATGCATGAATGCACAAAGCTTCTTTTAAAAGCCTCTGTGCTATGTGGAGAGTTGTGAAAGCTGTTCATGCTACATATAACATGATCAAAAAGGAACTGAAGCACAATGGTCAAGATTTCAAAAGTCCCTACTGACCAGCAGTGACCTGAACAGTATGAGTGTGTTTTCTTAACTTTACACTAGACTCTAGAGCAATCCTTATCCTTGATAAAGGTGCCAGAACTCACTTGGGAAATACCAGCCAGGGGCTGAAGGACCTGTGCTTAAGCTTTATTTATTTGTGGTGTTGTGCTTTTTGGTCTTAGGGTTTTACCATGTGTTAGTGAGCGCCACCTCGTATGGGCTAGTTGTGAAATATGCAGCACACTAAGAATGAACTTGTAGCAGAAATGGTTTTCTTGATTTGATATGCAAACGAGATCTTTGTCTTTGCTGTGTTTTGTAAATTTGTGTGCAAAGGGCTTTGATAATGAAGTGCTGTAACGTAAGTGCTATTCAGAGAGCAATGTGACCCTGTGGGTTGGCCATCTTGCTGTGCATTAAACTTTGTGATAACAGGAATGACACTGAAGCTGGTACCTAGAGCCCTTACTCCTTATTCTGCCTGATTATGGGTCTAGTAGGGACTTCAGTATTGCTTTGCTGCTGCTGCTTTGCTAAGTTTACCTTCTTTAGTAAGATATTTCTCTTTACTATGGTGATTGAAGTAAACAAAACCAACCAAAAGGAGTCTGATATGTTGTGAAAGATACTTCAAAAAAGATGGGAAAGCACTTGAGAAACATCCATATGTTGGAAAGAAATCGTGCAGATCCCTCTTTTTAGTTGCAAAAGTCCTTTTGGACTTTTTTGGACAGACAAAAGGACAAGCAAAACCATAATTACAGTTTCCTGTAATAACAGGTCACAGACATTCCTTTGCCTTTGTTTGCTTCATATAAATGAGCAATGTAAACTCACCTAGGCTATACTGTAATAAGTGCAGTTTTACTGTGTTTAGATTTTGATCGATTATAGATCTATAGCTACTATATTTTTTTAATGATTTTAAAATGTGTGTGCAGGATACTCGCATGTATGTACCAAAGGCCCAATCTTGCCACATTTTACTGAAAAGAGCTCCCATTCAAGTGGATGGGTATTTTATTTGTGTAGGGACTGCAGAAACAGGCTCAGACTTGTGAAGGTGTACATAGGTGTATAGTTAGATATATAGAGTGATTTGCAAGCTGGAAAGATACTTTAAAAAGTATATATAAAATAGTCCTTGAGATGAAATGCATGTTGCAACATATTTACTTACTGATTCATTTTCAGATGTTGCTCCAAAAATGACTGGAAAAGTATGGCATTTGTCAGAAATGCCATATGCAGAAGTTTTCAGGTATTTTTTGGTTTCCTTACCTTGCACTGGGCGCTGGAAAATCAGACTCCTGCTGCTGTACTGCTGCGTCTATGGGGCTGAGTGGAAATGGTGTGGTGGAAGCTTGCAGGAGCAGGGTCAGGATGAATCCTACCTGCTGCTCTGTTTTCTGTAGGCAGCAAGTACATACTGCCCAGAAGATTTTAGTTATGTGGAGATCACTATCTGTGCAATGTCACTGTGGGGTGGGTGAGCCAGCATTGACCAGTCTGAGCTTCTGCCTGTCAAATGGACAAAAAGAAGGGCTGTTGCAGAAAGAAAGACCCTCCTTGTTTTCTGCCATCATTCTTTTGTGTACTGAGGATAAGAAAACACTCTTTTGGACATCAAGAATTTGTCTGAGTTTGAGGCTGTTTTTTTTTTCCTTTCTCCCATGCGGTCAAAGCTCCAAATGTTCAGCCTTCTTTGAACAATAGGATACCTGAGCGATAAGAAGTGACTGTCAGGAATCCAGGTGTGTTTGCTGCACAGTGCTATGGCAAGTAAAGGGTGTGCATAGCATGTTGTGCGTTCCTGTAGAAAAGTCTGCAGGACCCAGAGAAATCCCCTGATACAAAAATCTGATCTGTCCAAGAAGAAATGCTGTCAGCTGTCTGGTACCACATCCTGAGCTCAAGCTGTAATCCCAGCTCTGTTGCTGAGGATATGAAATCTGAGACAGGGAGAGAGAAAATTATAATATTATGGTTTAATCCTCATATTATTTAGGAGAATCTCTTAAGAAGTTCCTGAGATCTGCATAGGCTGGCAATTCAAACTTAGTTGGAAGAACATATCTAGGTCTGCTTCTTTATTGTCAGGTCAACAGAGGAGGCTTATGCATCTGCCAGTACTTTCATCAAAGAGAAGGAAGTATTTAGTCAAAATAGTTCAGCTGCTTGCTTTTGATTTATGAAATTGAACTTTGCTGTTGGACAGAATGGATTAAATGGTGATAGAGCCATTATAATATTTTAGCATATTTTCTGTGATTGCAACTGGAGTTGTCAAAGCCATCTCATGAATTGCAAACAGAGAGCCACACCATGGCATCTCCTCCTGCTGCGACCCCAGGGAGGAGAGACACCACAGTGAGCAGGTCCATGATAGACTGGAAAAGCAATGTGAAAGGAATATGGGAGACTACAAACACAAAGGAAATCAGCTCTAAGAATAGTCCACTCTGCAGGGGTTCGGTAAATCAGTAGAAATGTTGCTCAGACCTTGAAGGCAAAACCAACGGTTGTTACACAGCTACGTGGGTGGACTGCCCATGCTGGGCTTTACAGGGCAGGAAGGAGCAACCTCTGGTTTGCATGTGTGGGAAACCAGGGTAGATAAAATACGGAGACGTGGAGCAAGAGAGAATCTGTCCTTTTTAATCTCCAGAGGCCTGGTGGCTTGTCATCAAAGCTCTGATTGTAGAGAGCACAAACTTGGGTAGTGGAAATGGAGAAGTCTGAGATGGTCCTTTCCCCCATCTCACTTGCATCCAAGTGTGCAGAGACCTTTGGAGCTTTTACACGTATATGAAGAAGGAAAGCCAGCAAAATTTGACAATCCCTAAGGACCAAATTCCCTGGAAAATTCTGGAGTAAGCTGAGGTTTTAGGAATGAAAGAGTCAGTATTTATGCTTAGGGCCTTTTCCAAAATCCACTGAAATGTGTAGAAAATTCAATATACTTCAGAGCAAGCCTCCAGGAATGGCCTCTGATCATGGGCAAGAATAGCAGCCTCTTGTTTCTTACTCTCTTGATTTCAGAAACATTTTTTAAAATATTGTAGATGAGGTGCAGTAGCAATACAGTGTTTTTAATGATATGTGTAGAGAAAAAACTTATCTGGAAGCAGAAGTGTTGTGACTGTCACTCTCCTTTCCAGATTTCAGCACTTTTCATCTTTTCAAACTCATCTATGCAAAGCATTTCATCATGGTAGTGTAAATTGCCACGTTAAACCACAAATGAACCCTCTGTACCTAACTGTATGTATGCAAGTCATATGCCTCGAGAAAAAAGGTGGTTTTTTGCTTGCTTTAAAATATTAGCGTGGAATTCATCAGTGATATGAGTGTGTTCCAGGCAGGATTCAGCCCGTTCCCTTTGAAGTCAGCACAACGTTTGCATTTGGCTTCAGTAGGAAAAAACAACGGATCCAACGCTTATAAGTCAAGCCAATAACCTGCATCTCCCAAAAAACCCTCCCAGACTATGATCATTTTATGTCTTACTATCATCCTGTCTAATGTGGGTGAGACTGATGGGCATCCCTGTGTTGTCTGCATGGTATTCAAAATCAACAAGCAATTGCACTTAAGTGCTTTTTAAGAATAAACTTAAGGGAAATCCAAATGTACGCTAGGCATTAGGGTGAGAGAGCCTGAGTCCCAGGCCATCAGCACCTCCGGTGCTCCCCGAAGCCCTGAGCATCTGAGAAACATCAGAAACGTGGGACTGGGGCATGGTGAGAAATTTAAGGAAAGAGAAATCTGCCCCAATGCTTCAAGGACTGAAAGCTGTAAATAAGTTACTGACATGTCTGACTTTCCCTTTAGAAGCCATAAACGTTCTTGGTGTTTGATCTTTGGGTAAGTTGATGTACATTTTTAACTGTACTAATCACTGTAAAATGTGTCAGCATGTAAAATGGCAAGAAGTTAAGCCAGCAAAATCTGATTCTGTGTTGGCTAGTTCTCAAAATGTCTGTTCTACCTGAAACTGTGTGATGGATCAAGACACTGAAGCACCTCCAGTGCTCCATACGGCTTATGAAGACTCCAGTTATTACCCATTTTAGCAGTGGGGTGCAAGCAGAAGTGAATTAATCCATGTTTGTTAACCTTGTGTTGGCCAAGTGATACACACGTGTGACACTAGAGCCTGTCCCTTCAGGGATGAGGAAAACTGCCTGTATCTGCTCCATCTGGGCCAGGACATGGTGAAATTTTTTTCATTTCTGGGTTCTCCTTATTGTCAGCCATGAGGTCCCTGATCAAACCTCTGCAATCAGGCCATGTGAATTGTATTAAACAGCTGCTGCCTGTTGAATATGTCCCTGGTTTTCACTTTGTGGAAAACAAATGCTTAGTTTGGAAATACTGGAGCAAAACTGTGTGTCTTCATGCTAGGAGAGCTTGGGCTATTACAAAAATAAAGCTTGTTTCATGTTTATTATTTCTGTTAAGGTGGTGACTGTGGGGGTGGAGAAATCCAAGCGAAGTCATGGTAGTTTCATGCTGATGTTAATACCTTGTGTCCGTTGGCTCACCTTTCTTTTTTCAACCTTCCACCCTGTAATTTTTGCTTATTGTTTCTGTAGCTGTATTATGGTTGTAATAGAAAGCCTATCAATTGATGTAAGCCATAACTAAAACAGTAATCAGGGTATTTTTGGGGTCTGTGTCACTGTGTTGGAAAGATGATCTAATTCTATCAAATAAACCACTTTAACAGTTTTTGGAAAAGGCAATCTTTGGGCCACTTTTTGTGCCTTCAGACTAATTTTATGTTTTCTGCTGTTCCACATCTCTGCACAGAGAGAGTTGGAAGCTCAGCTGATAGAAATTGGTTTGTATAACTAAGGAATACCACTGTAGAATTGTATGATGATGTAACATCATATGTGTATACAGATATATAAATGTAGGTGTAGGGCTATACGATAACATGAAAATTTATCACTGGGTATTCAATGTGACATTCTGTCTGGATTTTAGCCTGCAATATATAGGCACAGCAAGGTAATTTATTACTAGAAGTAGCAGTCTGTATGCAGACAAGCTTTGAAAAGCCTCTGCAGTCACTAGGTTTTGTCTACTTACACCTTCCTAACAGCTCTGTCTTTTGTGGTCCTCACCCTTTACATAAACTCGCCTTCCTTGGGTCTGGTCAATCTTACACAGCCACAGTCTTACAAACTTACACTTCCATCAGTATTCTCAGCATCAGGAGAATTAAAACATAAATGTGAAAATATTTGTGGGAATACAGAATAGCAGATGAAACAACTCTATATTTTTGACACTGGGTATTTTCCTGTCGTGTTCTACAGTTCCTAAATTATGAACTGAAATGGGAGTAGGTAACAGAAATAGTACAATCTTGATATTAGCACTGGCATAAGGAAAATGTAAATGAATCTGAAGATACAGAGGTGTGGTAAACGCTGGAGGAATCAGTTCTCATTCTTGCTGACATTAAAACCGATGGATGTACTTCCTTCCCCCAGCTGCTTGTGATTATTGTTAGTGATTATTCAATCAAGAAGAGGAAACATGTGGAGAGGCAAAAATGAATAGACAAATTGACACTGGATGATATAATTGCTGTCTATCACATTGCAAATTGCTCAGCTAAGCAAGCAATCAAAGAATGGCTCATTTCCTAAAGACTGCAGCATCCGTCATTGTCCTTCATGGTGTTTGCAGCCTTTCTTCTGAGAAATTCTCAGTAAAAAGCTGTAGTGAGTTA
The DNA here is from genome assembly GCA_028020825.1 of Podargus strigoides. Classification (NCBI taxonomy): domain Eukaryota; kingdom Metazoa; phylum Chordata; class Aves; order Caprimulgiformes; family Podargidae; genus Podargus; species Podargus strigoides. Next base: position 19,289,044 of record CM051663.1, read on the forward strand.
CAGAGATATTTCACCATAGTCTGTCCCTGACAGTGCCTTGGAGTGGAAGCTTAGGAAAAGAGCAGAAGAAATAGGGAAAGTAATAAATGGCCCTTCTGCTGGTATTCCCTCAAACTGGTATTGCCAGTTTATATTTTTGGCCTCAGCAGTGCTATGTGATAGTGTAAGATTTTAGCACTGCGCTTGTGTGACAAAATGATTCCTTTTGCTTTTGTGAGCTACTTCTTTCTCTCAAGGGCTCCCAGTCAAATGTCTTTGGGCTGTGGAACCTGCTAGATGGAGCCAGGGCAGATACTGACCTTTCTTTTTCCACCACAGACATCACATCTTGGAATAAAAGCTTTATGATTCTCTATTTAATCTTTCCCTCTCACCCCCCCTTTTTTTTCCCTAACTCTAGAGCTGTGATGAGCACTGTTAACCAGGATCTGCTCCTGGGTGGCGAAGTGCTTGCAGTCAGGTAACTTAGTTGTTTTCTTACTCTAAGGCTTCAGTCAACTCTAAGCCCTCCCAGTGGGTCTGGGTATAGCAATAAACCATTTAAATCCATAAAGGCGCTGTTGTCCATCACAGAAAGGGACAATATTCCATTAAGTGTGTATAACTGCTGCTGTGGGCACATTTGCAGGTGGAGAACACACCCTAGTTACAAAGATGTCAATGTCAAAGCATCCTATGTGTAGGAACTCAGCCCCATCATTTTTTTTTCTACACCTGAAAACTATTAGTTAGCCAAGAGTTGGGAGCATGAATATTTTGTTGAAGGTGGGATGCAGAAAATAGATGTCTTTGTAGACCTCGGAAACAACAATACAGAGTTCAAATCCTACCACTAAATCCACAGAAATGCTACAGGAGGGTGTCTCACTAGGGGTTTGATAGCAGCTGTGATAGCCCTGAGCAGACATCTGCAGGCAGAAGGGCAGAGATGTGAAACAGAACTCTTGAAATATTAAACAAAAGAATCCTTTTCTTGCTCTACTTTTGAATGAATGATGTACACATCCCTCAACACACTTGGATTATTCTTATCACTTACACCCACAGTTTTACTCACTGTCTTTTTCTCTCCTAGATGTGTTGGATAGAATTTCACAAAGCTGCAAAATCAATGGACAGTTATTTCAGCTTGTCATCACCAGCTTTGATTTGCATTTCATTTTAACTTGTGGAGGTGAAATCAGGGGTTCAGAACACCTCACCTGCTTTTTCTGCCCAAAGCTGTAGGTAAATACTGTGGCACCAATGTCCTGCCTTCTTGCTGACACCGTCCCTACAGGTGCTCACCCCGCTCTGCCTGCATCCTCCAGAAACTTGGGGCTGATGGGTACATCTTTACCTGCTCAATCCTTTGCCTGCAACCCCTCTTCCTCTGGCAGCACCTGGCAGGAACTCATCTGAAAGATAATGTCACCAGTAGGTCAGAAATCGTGTTGTATGGAGATCATTACTGTTGGGGAAGCTGGTCCTGCAGGAGAAGGACAAGGGGTTCTTGGACCTCTGTCCATCCTGGTTCCTGTGATTCAGTGCTGCCTTGCGGGACCTCCAGACATGCTGATACATGAACGGTCTCACAGGATGCAAAGTTTGCTGCCTTGCAAACTTAAGATTAAACTGGTCTGATAGAGAATGATAAAATTCATCAAACCAAAATAAGCTTTCTTGGAGCTTCTTTGCATCTTTGGAAGATAAAAAAGGACTCAAATCCACTGTTTCCCTTTCACAGGGCATCTTTTGTTTATTTTTGCAAGGAATTAACCTTGTCAGATGTACTAACAGCCAGGACCGTCTCACTGTCAGTTTTAGCAGTCTTTCTGCCTTGCTGGATTTAAAGTCAGTTTTTGGAAAATGAAGTTCATCCTTTTCCCAGACAAGGTGAATGAAACGCCATCGAGGCATCTGAGCTGACGCCTGGAACTTCACGGGAGTGTTTTCATCTCACTGCCTGTTTGCTTAGCGGCACTTGATAAAACTGTGGGCTGCAGTCAGGTCAGGCAGGCAAACGCCTTTCAGGCAGTGGAAGTTAATCTTGGCAACACCTGTGTTTCTAAGCCGTTTCTGTTATTTCTCTTGACAAGTGCTGAGGCACTGAGGGAGTCTGATAATTTTTCAAATGATTTGCCATCTTTGCTGCTTAATGCAAATGCCATCAGGCGATAAAATAAAATACTTAAGTCCCTAATGCCGTGCTCTTCGTATGTTTCTGTGAACATGGTGCAGTATGTTAAAGATGGAATATGTGTCCCTTTCACCTGACAGATTAATGGCATTTCTGAGTTCCTGTATAGGTGTTTCGTGAAGTACTGTGTACTGAGAATTGTCTTTTCCTGAAATTTAGGGTGGGTGTCACGTGCAGCTACAATCCTTCTGCTCCCCTTGAAAGGAATAACACAACGTGATGCAAGGTGCTTGCTGCACCACCTCCCTTCCTTTACCAAAGTGGGGTGGATCTCACTGTTCCTCCCATCTTTCTGGGAATCCTGTTTGCTTTCTTTATGACAATGTAATATGGAAGAGGTGAGGGCAAATGGAGGCAGGAGGAGGCTGCAGAGCCTCTGCGCCATCACCCTGTGCCAGTCTCAGACCAGCCCCAGGACCAGACTTATAGAATCATAGAATCATAGAATGGGTTGGGCTGGAAGTGACCTCAAAGCTCATCTCTTTCCAACCCCCCTGCCATGGGCAGGGACACCTCCCACCAGGCCAGGTTGCTCCAAGCCCCATCCAACCTGGCCTGGAACACTGCCAGGGAGGGGGCAGCCACAGCTTCTCTGGGCAACCTTTGGTCTGACCTTCTGCTGCCTGCCACTGAGAAAAAGAAAACAATCTCACCTGGCACCTTTGCAACCTACCCCAGGAGGTTCCTGGTCTTGCTTGAGCCACCTCCTCTTCTAATAAAGATTCATTTTCCTAATGCATTTCTTTTTCTCCGTAACACTCACAGTTTTACGTCCCTTAGGTCTCTCTTTTTTCAGCCATCTTATAAGTAAGACTTATAAGACTTATAAGTAGCAATGCAGATGTTGGGATCAGAAGGATTTCCCTGGATTTTCCACCCTCGTGGAAGCAGAGAAGCCCCGCTGTCCTCCTGTTGCTTCAGGATCAGCTGCAGCATCAGTAGATAAACCAGCACTTTATTTGTTGGTGAATATAAGGGTTGAGGGTTGTCCCCTTGCATATTGGGGACATGTAGGCTGCAGAGGTACAATCCACCCTCCAGGTGCCTCTCCAGCTCACCCAGCCTTAAACACTCTTTATTTCTCCAAACTTCTCCATTCTCTGAGATCTATATGTTAATTTGTCATTCTTATTTATTATAAACTCTTAGGGATAAAGAAGGACAACCATAATAACTAGCTCATACTTAGCAGCTACTTTGATTGGAGGTTTGGAGTTATTTCATCTCAAATCATAGACCTGTTAGTACTGGCAGAAAACCCCCTTTTGTCTTTCAGTAGGTCTTTATGCACTGTTACAGACTATCTAGTTCTATTTATATGATTATATCTGATCAGTGTGTTACCTCACTCATCTGAATAAAGAATAATTAGTAAAAATCAATGTATGCAATTTTCTCCGGAGAGCAGATCTTGACTGTGTGTCTGTACAGACCTTTTATTCTATGAAAGAAAAGAACTGCTGGTGTTACTTTATTTAGCTTGCTAGCAGAATTAACTGTTTACACTTTGCTGCAAGAGGAACATTGCATGTCCACAAGCTGAAAACATCTGAAACACATCCAGAACAGTTTTGTGAGCAGTACAGCCGAAAAAAATGGTTTTCTTCTGAATTTATGGATTGTGGTGGGCAGATTGTTTTTTTAAGTATGTGCAGCAGTGGGTTTATACTGTATTAGACCTTGTAGGACTGATCCAGCAGAGAGATGAGATGAATGCTTACATGAACTGAAGAGATTAACTCAGATTTTCTCCCTTATTAGACACCAGAGATACCCCTTCTTGGTTGGGATTTCTCCCCTTTGCAAGTTCTCCAGTATAATTAAAGCACGTGTGCTATCCACAAAAGCTCTTTATTTCCCTAAAATGATTCATAAACTATCAAGGAAGAGACTATCTCTGGGAGCATTGACTTGCTGTCAGCCTTGATTGAAACTTAGCACAGGAGTTGAAAGGCAGAATGGAGGAGCTGGCAGACAGGCACAGACTAAGGGGGCTAACACATCCCTTTCTATAAGAAATCATGTCAACAGGCAATATAGACCCTAAAATCACTGAATCACAGAATCACAGAATGTTAGGGTTTGGAAGGGACCTCAGAAGGTCATCTAGCCCAATCCCCCTGCCAGAGCAGGAATACCTAGATCAGGTCACACAGGAATGCATCCAGGAGTGTTTTGAATGTCTCCAGAGAAGGAGACTCCACAACCTCTCTGGGCAGCCTGTTCCAGTGTTCTGTTACCCTCACTGTGAAGAAGTTCTTCCTCACATTTATGTGGAACCTCCTATGTTCCAGCTTGCACCCATTGCCCCTTGTCCTATCATTGGATGTCACTGAGAAGAGCCTGGTTCCATCCTCATGACACTCACCCTTTACATATTTATAAACATTAATAAGGTCACCCCTCAGTCTCCTCTTCTCCAAGCTAAAGAGAGCCAGCTCCCTCAGCCTTTCCTCATAAGGGAGATGTTCCACTCCCTTCATCATCTTTGTGGCTCTGTGATGGACTGTCTCAAGCAGTTCCCTGTCCTTCTTGAACTGGGGGGCCCAGAACTGGACACAATATTCCAGATGTGGCCTCACCAGGGCAGAGTAGAGGGGAAGGAGAACCTCTCTCGACCTCCTAACCACACCCCTTCTAATACACCCCAGGACGCCATTGGCCTTCTTGGCCACAAGGGCACATTGCTGGCTCATGGTCATCCTGCTGTCCACCAGGACCCCCAGGTCCCTTTCCCCTACACTGCTCTCCAACAGGTCAGTCCCCAACCTGTACTGGTACATGGGGTTGTTCTTCCCCAGATGCAAAACTCTACACTTGCCCTTGTTATATTTCATTAAATTTCTCCCCGCCCAACTCTCCAGCCTGTCTAGGTCTCTCTGAATGGCAGCACAACCCTCTGGTGTGTCAGCCACTCCTCCCAGTTTTGTGTCATCAGCAAACTTGCTGACAGAGCACTCTATTCCCTCATCCAAATCATTGATGAATATATTGAATAGTACTGGTCCCAGTACCGACCCCTGAGGGACTCCACTAGATACAGGCCTCCAACTAGACTCTGTCCCATTGACCACAACTCTCTGGCTTCTTTGCTTCAGCTGGTTCACAATCCACCTCACTACCCAATCCTCCAGACCACACTTCTCCAGTTTAGCTGCGAGGATGCTGTGGGAGACTGTCAAACGCTTTTCTGAAATCAAGATCGACCACATCCACTACTTTACCATCATCTGTCCACCGGGTTATGTCCTCATAAAAGGCTCTCAGGTTGGTCAAGCATGACTTCCTCTTGATGAAGCCATGTTGACTGCCCCTAATGACCCTCTTATCCTTGATATGCCTAGAGACAGAACCAAGGATAAGTTGTTCCATCACCTTTCCAGGGATGGAGGTGAGGCTGACCGCTCTATAGTTACCCGGGTCCTCCTTCTTGCCCTTTCTGAAGACTGAAGTGACATTTGCTTTCCTCCAGTCCTCAGGCACCTCTCCCATTCCCCATGACTTAACAAAGATGATGGAGAGTGGCCTAGCAATGACACCCGCCAGCTCCCTCAGCACCCGTGGGTGCATCCCATCAGGGCCCATGGATTTATGGATGTTCAGGTTGCTTAACTGATCCCTAACCCAGTCCTCATCAACCAGGACAAACTCCTCCCCTATCCTGACTTCCTCTGGGGCCTCAGGGGTCCTGGGCTCCTCAGGACAGCCTCCAGCAGTACAGATAGAGGCAAAGAAAGCATTCAGTAACTCTGCCTTCTTTTTATCCTCTGTCACCAGGGTACCCACCTCATTCATCAGTGGGCCTACATTGCCTCTAGTGTTAGTTTTAACTGCTCTACTATCTTAACATTTTTTTGTTCCCAGTAAATTTGCACTTTGCCAGGCTGATGCTAAATTTTCACAGGTAAGGGGCTGATAAGACACATACAAATGTAACTCAGTGGTTCTCTTGGAAAAGTAGCAAGCATTTGCATGTTTATAAGCTCTTATTATTAAAGTTTTTCAGGTGAGTTTTCCACCAACTCTCCAGATGCTGACTGTTCTCTGCAGGGTCTGTCTTCAGTGCACTGACCTCTCGTCAGCTGTGGTGCAGCTAATTTCCAGTTTCTGCACTGACTATTTTTGACTACCCCTAGAGCAAATTTTTAGTAAGTGTTGCTAAGCTTCTGGTTGAAAAATCTGGTTTTATGATTAGCAAACTTTGTAGCTGCATGAGCAAAAGAGTTAATTTATGGGGATTAATTAACCTGTGCCTTAACAGCCTTTTCGTCTATGAGCCTTTTTGGTTTTGATTTTGTACTAATAAACCGCAGGAAAAGTAAACAAGAGCAATCAAACATATTTTTACAGTGGATGCTTCAGAAGACATTGAAATAGTTTGGCCCTCCCCCCTTATGCAAGCCAATATTATTTTGAATTTAAAAAATATTTTTTTCTGCTGCATAATTTTGTACCATGATCATGGCTATATAAAGGGGCTTGCTATGAAGAAAAGGTATTTGTTAAGTCTGCCAGTAATCCAACCATAAGTCACATAGACTTAGATGGGTCTGGTTGGGTTATTAGCCTTGACTGTCTCTTTTTAAGCCCAGTCATACTCATTGTACAAGAAGAGTGAATGTGGCTCATCTCAGGGTGTTAAGTTTCATAATTTTTGAGTGGCGAATGAAGCTGTCCAGGGAAGCTGTGGCTGCCCCCTCCCTGGCAGTGTTCCAGGCCAGGTTGGATGGGGCTTGGAGCAACCTGGTCTGATGGGAGGTGTCCCTGTCCATGGCAGGGGGGTTGGAACGAGATGAGCTTTGAGGTCCCTTCCAACCCAAACCATTCTGTGATTCTATGACTCTATCTCTGCCAAGTAACAAATGGCTTTGTCCAAAGCTGAGGTCAAGGTCTTGCTTGTTGACCATTTGAGGAACAACCTCAAGTGGTAAAGCCCTGAAAAATGAAGAGCTGAGGACTTGTCTCTTTGGCCATTGATCTCCAACAGCCTGGGTAGCATTAATGAACTTAGCTTTATATAATTTATATTCTCAGTTTATAGATGGAAAAACAGAGACAGATAAAAGTTGAGTCTGCACCTCCTGCAAATACAAAGCTGCATCATCCCAGTAATGCTAGAGCTAAATGGAGTCATCACCCTGCGCCTGTCCAAGGCCAAGATTAGGTTTGGTTTCTCTGGAAGATGACCTCATCTCCTTAAAGAGGTTTATTGGAAAAAAAAAAAAAAAAATCAGGCTGACCCTGAACTTGAAGGAGTCTCCTGTTTTGCATAACTACAGAAACAAAGTGAGTATCTATTTGATCTGTAATGCTGTAATTTAGAAAAGGCATTCATCCCAACAGAGCCAGCTTGTGTTGCAGAGCAGTATGTGCTCATGATATGGGCTCTGATATTGGGATGTAATTGCTTTTCTAATATCCATGTATTATTTACACTATGCTACTGTTACAACCAGTGGCAAACTCCTTTTGACTCCAGATCTGTTGTTACTGTAATGTATTTATTAGAGCAATGCAAGGTCAGGCTAACCTCAGTTATTCATCTGTAAATGATGCAACTGAAACCAATAGTTTTAGTGCTGTAACACCAATGTAAGTGAGATCAAACCAGAACTTTGGAGTATTAATTTACTTTATTGCCATATCTTGATAGATGGTTATTAAGTACTTTAAGTATTAATGCTGCTGCTTTATTTATAACACAGAGATATGTCTTACCTGTTTCCTACGTATTTCTTCAGGAGAAGAGCTTGAAGGGAAAGCAGAGCAAGGCACACACACAGAGCAAAGATGATTGGACCAGCAGCGACTGAGGCAACATGAGTCTTCAAACTTTGACTAGAGTCGGTTAATATCTTTGCAATCCACAGTCCAGAAAACGTATATATAAAAATACCACCCTGCAGAGAACCGTTAGTGTGGGATTTCTGATTAGTCTGATTTTCTTCAAAATGAACTTACAGGATGGAGTGGGCTGATGAGAGCATGAGACCTTCATTGACTTAAAATATAACTCAAAATATTACTGTAGTGAGCTCTTCGTTACCTCTGGCAAGAAGAGGTAGGGCCAGCCTGGGCAAGGAAAAGCTCAGGGAAGGAAAGCAGCAGAATGCAGAGTAGAGACATTTCTGGTGATCATTTGTAATTTGCTGTGTGCATGTTTGAGGTTGATAGCGTCCCTACTCACCTGTTCATTGTTTTCCTTGCTCTAAGCACATCTCGCCTGCGTTTATCTTTCCAAGGATGTGCCCACATGTCCTTCACCTTTCTGTATCTCCACCTGTGCTCACCAGGGAGCCCTAAGGCACGCAAGGGCAATCACCTCTATCATCATGTGAGGCATTTGATTATGGCCTGTGCTAACTGATGCTTGTGTTGGATGGAGGCTACTGAAAAATAAAAATTCCAATTCTGGCTGTGTGTGAGACAGTTTGGGATGTCAGTACCCTCTAATGGCACTTGTGGGTCCATTAGTGTGGTGCCGGGCCACCCATCCTGGCTCTGCAGGCGAACAGCATGGCTTCCCATGGTCATTAGCTCACAACCATGCAGAAAGTCTGGCTTTAATGGCAAAATAGCTTAGATATTGTCCCTGAGCAAGTCAGCTGTACTGGATTTAGGTGGGTGCTCTGTGTAAATGAGGGTGGTGAAGCACAGTTCCTCTGCTCTTTGCTGAATTCAACAGCTCAAGATTGCAATGGTCTTGCTGCTTGTGTGATGAAACATCTCTTTACCCCAGCAATATCTTGCTTTCTGGTGTGGATGAGGGTAGTCTGCACCCTTTTCCACATATATTTTATTGGGGGAGGTTTTTTTTTGTGGTGATGAATATATATCTAGGAGGGGTAACTGTTGCTAAATCAAAGGAATGCCAAATGAACCACATTTAAAAATTTGAAAATTTCCCAAGCACAAATTTTATTACTTAGTGAGGATATTAATGTAGCATCCGAGTACCATTTTTCCTCTCATTAGCACATTCAGTGGGACTGATATGAAAAACACCTAAAAAAGCAAGAGAACCCAACCCAACCCAAAGGTCAGATGCCAGATTAGAAGCCCAGGGTGAGAAGGATGAGGTGGGCAGGCTGGTGCTGGGAGCTCGTCCCAGGTGCTTGGAACTCCACTATATGCCTGGAGCATATTTTCACCCAAAGGAATGAAAAGATCTTTTCCTTCGTATTGGTTATTCCTATTTTTTTTTTTAGGTCCATACCTTTCATTCACACAGGTGCACACACATACACACATGGGGTTTGCATTTGATAAACTCTGGCTCATTTATTCTCCTTCCAACAAAACCCCTTGTCTCCTCTTCACTGCCCAATGATGCTTGAATCAGTCCACACCTTCTGTAGCTGAATTATTTTCCACACTGTAACATATTCCAGGGCAGACTAATTTGCATATATGAGAGTTGCACATTCTCAGTTCTTAAGAAACAGTCAGTAATCGGAGAGAGACTTCAATTTCGTCAGGCACCCTCTCTCTTTAGAAATCCATATTGCTATATACCTTATTCTTTATTAACCTTCGAAGTCTAACTCAGGCTGACTTTTGAAATATGTCTCCCACCACCCCCTTTACTTATGACTCAGATCTGAAATAGGCTTTGAATGTCTGACTCAAAAAATTTCCCGGCTGCCTCCAAACTTCAGTCAATTAGCTCGTTGAAGCAGTCGAGTTCACTAACTGGCTCCATTATTTGTTTCAAGGTTTGTCTTTTTGAGTTTACAAAAGCCAATAAAGCAAAGACTACTTCAGTATGTAGACTACACAAGCTCTGAAAACAGGGACATGTTTATAAACAAACATTTGTGGAAAAGTGTTTTCCCATCATAATAATTAAAGTGAAACAAGGCCTAAATTCAGTATTTTCTCTCTGAGGCATGGTCTCCTGTAGGGTGAATGTGCCTGGCTGGGACCTGCTGGTCCCTGCTGCATTGCAGGCTGGCAGTGCCACCCCAGCTAGTGCTTGAGCAGAAACTGCCCCAACACCTCCTGTATCAGGGTTGATGTTTAATGTCTTTAAAGTTCAATATTAAGCCTTAAAGGCTGCTCTTCCAAAGAGACTTTGTGAGACACCACTTGCTCTGGTTTGCGTTTTGCTTGCAACAATGTCCGGATCTTCATGAAAGAGCTCTGTAATTCTTTATGTAGTATTTTAATTACAGTGAAAACTTTCTTTTTCAAAAGAAAGAGCGTCTGGTCAGTTGTGACCTGAGGAAGAAAGGCACATGGTGTCTTCAAACCAGGGCTTCTGGATCAGATTTTCCTAAGGCTTCTGCACTGACCTGATTTTGTTTCTATTGCAAAGCAGTGGTGACCTGCCCTTTGGTAGAGTGCAGTGAAGCTGGCCATCATGCACAGCTCTCCTCTGTCATCCTTTGTTCCTTTGCCCAAGTGGAAAATGCTTGGGAAAGAAGGAAGAAATGTGTGCTCAAGTCTGAATACTGAAAAGTAAAATAATACCTTAAGGTCAGTTTAATTTAAGGGCTAAGGTTATTTTCATTTATATGGGATAGACTCCATCAAATAAACCTGTGCCTTGAGAAGGGGATTTTACTGTTCTTTGGACTGAAGTTAAAATTCAGAAACTGGAGGGTTTTTTCCTCCTTTGTACAAAAAAATAGAACAGATCTAGTCTCTAGTATCTGGAGAAAGTCAAGGTGAGTTAAATGGGAGAAATTAAAGTATGGGTAAATCCTGCAATGACAGAACATCTACTTAATGTGCAATTAGTTATTCCTCCTTTTCCCCCACATGTTATCATCTTCCCACCATCTCTCAGAGGTCAATAGGTCCTTGCTGGCTTCATATTTTTTTAAAGCCTTCATTAACTGACAGCCTCTCAGCTGACTGCCTTTGGCATGTAAATACCCTGACTCCCCTCCTAGCTGCCTCAGCCAGTTCCTCTGCTGAGGACACCTGAGACCTCAGGAAGAAAGTTTTGTCTCCCAGGTGGCTTCATTTAGCAACCTGCAACCAGCAGCTGAAGAAGGGAACTGGCTGATCCCCACCAGAACAAGAAGAGTCACCATGGGGTGGGGGAAGAGGCTTCAGTCTGCTGGTGGGCATGCTGGTAGGGTAACGATTTGCACCTTTCTGTCTTTTATACCCCAAACTCTAGATGTGCACATATCCCTTTTCCGTCCCTCCATCCAGAAAGTGAGCCCCAACAATGTCAGTTGGAGGTATACCCAAAAGTTATAATGTGACTTTTTTTTTTGGTTGTTCTGCCATAATTACAGAGAAAAAACAAAACCCTTGAGAATCTTTTTATCTCTGTAAGGAGAAAGTAGTCAAAATGTGTGGATAAAAAGTGTTGAGGCTGGAGGCATGCAAAGGAATGCCATAACAGCTTCTGTTTATCTTGAACCTGATGCCAATATTTTACAGTCAGATAGAAAACCTAAACTGGCACCATTTTTTTAAAAAAAATCTCATCACATTGTCCTCTGCAGAAGACAGATGAGATCAAACATGAGCGCTGTCCTTTAGCACAGGTGGAGGATATCTATAAGAATATGTATAAACTGGGGCAAAGAGTAGCAGAGTGCCCTGTTCACTCCTCTACCACAGCTTTGCCCCCAAAGGAGCAGAATTTACATAATAAGGGAGAAATAATAACTTATGCAATGACTTGATAGCTTATGATTATAATAAGCTTCCCCAAATCCAAATGATTGCAAGTGGGTACATAGGCTAGGCTGCTGCAGTATAAGAGGTTTATTGTTTAGTATCTTAAATCAAATATTGCAGACTAATACAGACTTGAAGATCTGGCCCTGGCAGTGAGGGCTGAACTGTACTGAAAATCTTGGTGATAAAATGCTAAAGGGTGAGGAGCCTCTTTTGCTTTCCCTGGTTTATTTCTTTTTATGTGCATTTGAAGTGGTGGACTAATAAATCTTAAAAGTCTCTGTCAAAAGTCCAAGAAGAGTTATACTTTCAGAAGCTATTTATTAACTGTGCATTTGAATTAGTCTGTTTTGTAGCTTCTCAGGAAAAGATGTGTGTCTTTCAAATAAAGGCATGATTTGTCCTTTTTGTGTTGGAGACAGCATTGGAACAATGGCGTGTTTTTGAACAGCTCTGACATCATCACTGAAATCCCTAATTTGGACTCTGAGGCTTAATTTTAAGCACGTCTCAGGTGTACTGCTGTCCTGGAACCCAAGCAGAGGATGGAGAAGGCACAGTGCTGCATGGTCCTAACCACTGACCTCCCATGGTGTGTGAGGTGCCATGGTCTAGGTTAGCTAAAGTTATACTTCAACAACAGTCCTTGGTTAAGTGTGTTCGAAAAGGTTAATGCTGAAGTATGCAGGTATGAGAGGTTTTTGATAGCTCAACTTGAAGAATTCATTATATCATATGTTGTTTGTCATTTCCAAGGCAGGGATGTTTTTTGATGAGTTTTGAATATCTTGGCAACTGTTCCATGTTGTCGCAAGGGATAATGAGGGGGACGTATGTACTCAGCTCTGCCCAGAGCCCTTCAGGAGTGTGCAGGCTGCTTTTCTATTGGCACCAGTAGGCACCAGTGGCCTTTGTCTGATGAAAACATCAGTCAGTGATGTCCTGGGGTATTTTTCCAGAAAACCTTCTGACTTGAAGAATTTACACAAAGGGGAAAAAATTGTCTGTCTTCTGGTTAAACAGCTAAATGCATTAAATGGCTGCATATCCAACACTATTGTGTTAATACATGCACAAAGAGCATCACACTCCCCATGAAGGAGGCAGCAGTGACCTTCATCCACCGTAACACTTAAAGGGCCATTTAGTTTGAATTGTGCTGGCTCCAGTGAGACTGCTGACAGGTTGAAAGTGAAGGAGATACTTCATAATTTTATGGGTTGATGAAATCGAGTCTCAAGTCAAGTCACAAAAAGCTGCCCCCAAGATGTTAAAGCTGGGAACCACACCTGTCTGCAAGGTGCTGGCTTATGGCAGGATGGGTCTGAGGGGATGGGAGCTGCAGCTGGCAAAGACAGTGCAAAACAAGCTTCAGTTTAAGACACCAACGGAAATGTTTGCCTTGTGTAACTTCTTTGTGAAGGGAGGAGAAAGAAATTGCACAAATGCTTTCTCTGCAAAGAGCTGAAATTCCCATCTGAATTCAGAGAAGCCTCCAAGTGCTCACACAGTCTAACAGGCAAAATCCTGCCTCAATCCGGTTCAGTGGGAGCTTGCCACTAAGGCCAAGATTTTGCCCTGTGGATCTAATTACACGCCTGAAGCTGATCAGCTGTGAAAGTGCTTTCTGAATTGAGCCTTTGCCCTCTAGAAAATGCTGGGAATTAGACTGCTTTCAGTTGGCTTTTCAGTTCAATTAGTTGGCAGAGCTGATCTGAGTGTGGATTATGACTGACTTGTGACTCCCAGACCGGGCACATGTGGTAATAATGTTTCCCTCTTCATCTCTTCTCCTAAAGGTGCCCTCTGTGGTTTTTTTTGTAGCCAATTATTTCACCTATTTGATATTGTACATCTGCCTTGCTCATTCACATTCATCCTTTGTGTGCTGTAGCCCATTGTAAAGACCGTGCTGGCTGGACTGGGTGATTTTTCTTTCTCCCTTCAATTTGTATATGTGCTTTGGTTACCTGTATACTCTCTCTGTGTGTATATATATATATATGCACATATACAGTCTCTCTTTGCTCCTGCCTTGTTGCCTGTTGCTCCTAGAAGATAAGAAGTACAAGTAACTGTCATTCTCCTCTTGTTTCTGGAGTTTCACTGTGTAGCAGTGCAATACTTAAATGCTAGAGTGTTCAAACAAGAAGAGTGAAAAGCTTGGAAATGTGCCTGAAAACTAACAAGTCAAGAACCTTAGTTTATCTCAGCATGGTCTCTGTGTGCTGGTGCCTTCCTGGGCACCCAAAGTCACAGAATCTTCAAGTAGAGCTTTCAACCTTCTAATTATTTCTCTGCATGACCTAACAACATTCTTATACTCATTATGAGTCATCTGGCCCTTCTTCCAGAGGCCATAAACCCTCCTTTTTTTCCCTGATTTTAAGACAAACCTCCCTAGTCAGCCAGGCTGGTCTTCTTCACCGCTGACTTGTCTTACGGCATGTGGGGATGGCCCGCTACTGCGCCTTTAAGATTTCCTTCTTAAAAAATGTCCAGCCTTCCTGGACTCCTACATCCTTCAAAACTGACTCCCAAGGGATTCTATCAAGTGTCCTCCAAAACAAGTTGAAGTCTGCCCTTCGAAAGTCCAAAGTGTCAGTATTGCTGCCCCTCTCCTAACATCTCTAAGAACAGAGAACTTAATAATTTCTTGGTCACTATTCCCTAGACAGCCTCCAACTGCCACATTCTCCACCAGTCCTTCTCTGTTCACGAACAAGAGGTCCAGCAGGGCACCTTCCCTGGTCGGTTCACTTACCAACTGTGTGAGGAAGTTGTCCCCTACACATTTTAGGAACCTCCTGGATTGTTCCCTCTCTGCTGTGTTGTATTTCCAACAGATCCCTGGGAAGTTGAAGTCCCACATAAGAACAACAGCAAGTGACCTCGAGATTTCTCCTAAGTGCTTATAGAATATTTCTTCTACCTCACTGCTCTGGTTGGGAGGTCTATAGCAGACACCCACAGCCATATCAGCTTTATTGGCCTTGCTCCTCAAACTGATCTAAACACTCTCAACCTCATCATCACTATGCTTAAGTTCCGAGCATTCATAACAATCCCTAACATACAGGGCCACCCCACTACCTCTCCTTCCCTGTCTGCCTTGCTTCAGTCTAGCAGGCATCAACACAATAGATATTGTTGGAAGTTAAAGTCCTATGGGCAATGTTCACCAGAGGAGATGATAAACCACTAATGTGATTAAGCTGAATCCTCCAATATTGGAAGCTTTGGTGTTTTTTTTTTAAAAAAACCCACTTAATCACAAGTATAAATGTTGCCATCCAATCTGACCAGTCTCAATGCTGTACAAGCAATAGGACCTGGGATCACCAGACAAAAATCCATCTGCTCTCCGTGAGAGGTAGAAGTGTCAACGCCAGTAGGTGTTGAACTTGTATTGCTGTTCCCCTGTGCTGTAATATAATTTATTAGCTGTTCTGCTGGCAGGAGGTAGTCAAGCATGTTTTGTCTTGAAGCAGAGCTTTATCCTGGATGGCCCACTAGATTTGTATTGGTGGAGGGTGGTTTGATTTTAGAGGGAGCAGGAAATCAAACAGGCTCAGAAATTAAGTTCGGGCAGGCTGGTTGACTGGTTTTCTGTTGTTACACGTCGACCTGAGTGTTTGCACCTTGTTCACCATCATAGGATGGAGACCACTTCTGCAGCTGTGATGGGGTCACCTGTGGACAAATAAAACAGAGGATGCTTGGGGAGGGAATTATTGTAGTGCATTTGGGGGAACCATATTTCCATGCTTACAGCTACTTACAGCTGTACTGAGATAAGGTATTGCAAGCAGCAAGTACTACAGGAAATAACCAGATCAGCTCTGACAGCCTGAGAGTAAATCCATGGCACAGGCAGATAAGGGGTATTAATATTTCTTGGGTGAGGTCTGGATCCCTGTAGCTCTGAGAGTTCTTCTATTTTTATGGCAGCTTAATAGAAAGTTTTGTATTTACTTGGTGTTATCTGGGGAAGTTCAGCTGCAATTGTTTTACTTTTACCCTTTCCCAGCCACGCACATATATACACTCGCACACTTGTTCTTTGGCAGCTTATAGCCATGTCTTTAATCCTCCTTGGCAGAAATCTTCTAAACTAATTCTCTTAGCAAAAAAATTTTTGTTGGTGATAATTTTATCACGAATATAAGGATGGAAGTGAAAAAATATCTGAGTGAAGAAATTTTGACCAAAAGTTGACTTTCTTTCAATGCCTGTTTTGGGTAGTTTGTGTGCTGCAGACCCTTAGCTCTTCTTCAAGATAAGGAACCTTGGGAAGAGGAGAATGAGGATGGATATGAGAGCTAGGTAATGCTACCAGGATGACTCAGAGATTTGTTGCGAATAAAAATAAAGAAAGAAACCCATTCAGCCCACATGTGTGTAACCAGACTCACAGTTACCACTTGAAATCTCGTATCATAATTTGGATGGGGTTTGTAGGACTGACAGCACTTCTGCCTGCAAAAGCACTGGAAATGGTTCCTTCCTAACAACAGTTCTTGGAAATTCAGCCCTTACCTGTGTTGTAAACTTTCTGGGGATGATTTGAGTTTGAAAGGGGGAAAAGATGAAGAGAACAGACATGTTTGTAGAGGACTGCAGAAAGAAAGCTTTGGGTTTTTTATATTTTAAAAGGAAATAAAAACCAAGCAGTTTTTACAGATGTTCTCAGCTCTCCATCCTCTTTGATCTCTCTTAGAGCAGAGTTAATGCACAGGACTTTCAACTGTGATCAATCAATGGCTCATGCATTGTGTTGAACACCCAAATCTGAAAGAAAATATGCCAAATGTTTGTTGTGCTTCACTTCCAAGGTGCAGTGCAAAGAAATTATTGTTTTTAATGGCTGAGACAGTGTCATGCACTGAAAAAGGAACCCATCCTTACCCCAGACTTTTGGCAAGACATTTGACCTTCCCTTTTTGAGATCCTGTCTGCAAAAATCTGTTTATTATGTTTTCTGGGATTTAGAGATGAAAGTAGCTGTGTCACTCCAGGTTCTGCAGTGGGTGCTAGGTGATGTATGTAAAGTATTTGTGGGATTTTTGACTTTCCTTGTAGAATATGTTATATGGCTGTGTCAGGCTGTGATCAGAGCTGTTACTATAAGGTGTCTGCCTTGTATCAGTGGTGGGATATTACCCTGTCCATGAGAAAAAGGAAGGAAGGGGCCAATCTGTGTAGCAATAGCAGAGGATCTCTGGCAGGTTGGAGAACAATGTGAAGGTGTGTGATGGGCGGAAAGCAATACCTTCAGAAGATGACCACAGTATGACAATTTCTTCATTAGCATGTCTTCATGTCCTGAAATTGGAAAAGCCACGACCACCCTTGTGTTTTCTTGGGTGGGATTCTTCCCTGCGCATGGAGACACCTCATCTTATCAGTCATCCTTCAAGCCTGGCAGAGGTGTGGGGTGGGTGGCTGGGGTGTGGGCACCTATAGCACACATTTAGTTGAGATGAGCCCCTCCTGGGTGGCTCTGCCAGGTACATGGATGTGTGTGTCAGAGGGAAACAGTAGAATCTGGGGCTGCAGGAAGAGCAGGACTTACAGTTTGGTAACTGAGTTACTGATGTGACGCACCTGCCTTTGCATCAAAGTGTGCATCTGCATGGCATAGGCTGACAGCAGGTGAGCTGGGTCTCCTGTGTTCTCCAGTGGTCTCCTGTCTGAGCACCCGACTCTGTCACCAAGGCACATTCCAGGTCAGGTTGGACAGGGCTGTGAGCAGCCTGATCTAGTTGAAGATGTCCCTGCTTACTGCAGGGGGTTGGACTGGATGACTTTTAAGGGTCCCTTCCCACCCAAACCATTCCATGATTCTATGGCCAGCTACCTGTGGTGAGGACAATCCACTGGTGAGGCAAATGTTGCCATACTGTAATTGGTGTAAAAAATCACTGGATCAGGCCCTGGGAATAGTGAAATGCCATCAAGACAGACAGTACTCATAACTCAATGCCAGGATGGTGAGCCCTGGACTATCTACAAAGTATTTATTTTGTGACACGCCACTGTAACGTCACACACTCACAATGTGATTATTTTGGAGAACGCAGGGTTACAAGCAACCGTACGCATCACCAAGTCTAATACCAGTTTAACGTATAAATTACTTAATCCGTGAAGTCCCAAGCCCCAGACAAATCCATCTGTGGGTTTCTGACCACTACTGTTTTCGGGGGACTGTTTGAGAACCTCCCTGCTCTCATGTTGAAAACCTTAAACTTGTTCATGATCAGCCTGTTCAGCAGCCACCGCTGCTTGAATAGTTTTTTGGTTCTTTGTGAAGAACATTTATTAGTCCCTGAGCCCTCTTCCTTACATGCAGGTGGCTGCACACAGCAAGGAAGATGTGAAGACAGTAAATGTTGGGATTTTGGTGCATGTTGTTGCTGGTGACTCAGTGATTACTGGAACAGGGCAGGTAATGGAGTCAGGAGCTGCCCTCAGTGTGACTGTGGTGACCTGCTCAGCGATCATGGCTGTGCTCCTGCACTTTTCCTGTTAGCTTTGCATCTCTCCTGTCTACACAGAGCCTTTGGGGCAAGGACTTTCCCTCTCAATGTGGTTACTGCAGCATTCAGCACAGCAAGGACTCAGTCTCAGCTGGGAACTCTAATGCCACCACAGAGCGAATATGCAGTAACACATGAAAGCAGTATTTTCCCCATTATCTGGGAATAGAGTATGCAGAGGCTTCTGTGGTGCTGATTACATTGCTAATGACCGTCTTAAATGGTAAAACAACATTTACAGCACGGGAAGGTATTTAAGTAATAAAATACAGGTGTGTCTGGGTATTTCTGCCAGGAAATTTTTGCCTATCGATGTGCATGGGTGCTGTTGGGCCATACAATTCCTTCATCTCCCAGGGCAGGAGAGGGATCTCACAGGCAGCACAGGGATGCTCAGCAAAATTTTGGCAGCCCTGCCACAGGCTTCAGGGAGTCTGGGGGTGTGTGGGAAAGGAAATCAATAACGGTTTCAAAGGTGATTTGTCAGCACCTGAAGAACTGAGTGTTTGAGCCTTTCTGGGTTTATTGACTTAGATCCTTATCTTTAAGTGAGGGAGGTGAAGGTAGCTTACAGAATTGGCACATTTGCTGCAAATGTCCCCGAATTCAACAACAAACTGTGTACTACAAGTCTTAATCATTGCTGCTCCTCTGGTCTCTGATACGTGGATCTGATATAGAAATCCCAGCTTGCCTCTTGGAAGTTTAACTCTATTGAAGTTGGAGGACGTGCATTGGGATCTGTGCATTTACAGTCATTACGTCAATGATGAATCTGAACTCTGCAAATGCTTACTCCTGCTGACTACTGTCAACTGTGGTATTGGCTTCACTTTCAGCAGTAAATTCTCTTAGGGATCATACTGCTTGCATTAAATATTAACTGTGCTTAGATTTGGTAGACTGTGCATAGGTTTAAATAAAAAATTTAAAGTAGTGTTCTTCAGTTGTGTAACTTTTAATTAAACAGAGCTGTAGAAACATCTGTTATCTTTGATTTTAATTTGCTATATAATAGCTCACATCATAATAAATGATGTTGTGTGATTTGGATGTAATTTTGAATTTGTCAGGAAGCTTGCAGCCAAATCACTGAAGTTAATGGTAGTTCTGCAATCAGCTTCACTATGTGTCAAATCAGAGGAGCTGTTATTGAATTTTAAAAGGCTGAATTACTGTTTTGTTTGTATTAAATCCTAATGCCATTTTGGATAATGGTAATGTTTTCCCTTGGAGGTATGTACTGAATAGTGTTTCTGTTCCTGAATAGAAAAGCCAAACAGGTTTTCAGTGAAATTGCTTGAATTCCAATTTTAAGGGGGTTAGATGTATCCAAAAGTAATTTCAAACCTGTCCTAAATGAAAGAATATATTTCCCCTGATGGATGTAGTGTTATAGTGCAGTCCTTTTTATGAATTAGGAGAATTTAATGGTGCACTGTCATGTTGTAATTACAAAAAATAGTGTACCGACATGTCTGATCTTTAAGAGGGGAAAAAAAAAAGAAATGTCTATATTTCTCTGGAGGTGGGAAAGGAATCAGAACAGCCCTGTTCTTGCTGGGGTTTTGGCAGTCTTGTTTCCACTGACCGCTGCAGGATGTGATGCCAGAGCATCATCTTGGACTCCTCAGGGTGAGCTGGTAACCCGTACATGGGTATACATATACTGTTATTACATCTTCTAAAACTGGGGGGCCAGTGGTTTTTTCTTCTCCTCCAGAGCCTCAAGCCTTTCTAAAGAGTCATGGTGTTCTAGATTGATTGTGCTGGTGGTCTCTTGCCATTTCTAAGTTTGAATTTTAAAATAAATGAAACGTAAAATATTTCTTCCCATGAAGCACTTCTCGATCTGAGGCCATGCCTTGCTCTCTACAACTGAAAGGAGGCTGTAGCAAGGTGGGGGTCGGTCTCTTCTCCCAGGTAACAGTGATAAAATGAGGGGTAATGGTCTCAAGTTGTGCTGGGGAGGGTTAGATTGGATATGAGGAAACATTTCTTCATTGCAAGGGTTCCCCAGCACTGGCACAGGCTGCCCAGGGCAGTGAGGGAGTCCCCATCCCTGGAGGAGATTTCAGAGCCGTGTAGATGAGTTGCTGAGGGACATGGGGTAGTGGTGGCTTGGCAGTGCTGGGTTAATGGTTGCGCTGGATGATCTTAGAGGCCTTTTCCAACCAAGGCTATTCTATGATTCTAACTCAAAAAGAGCCTCCTAGCTCTGGCCAGGAGCTGAATCTGGTTGTTTGGGGTTACCTACCTGGTCCCTGGGAAAGGAAGGCTACATCAGCTCAAGGTGCAAACTCTTGTGCTTAGGAAGGGAGTGATGTTGGGCTCCTTGGCTCATGCCTCTAGCCCTGCTTTGCTAAATCAGCCTGGGCAAGTGCTGTAATAAATCCATCATCTCCTCAAACCCCAAGTTACCTGTTCGGAGGGCAGCTGATCTCTCTGGCTTGACTATTTGCTGCAAGGATTAATTTGTGTTTAAGTTCTCTGCTACGTCTGGAAGAAAACCAGAAGTGCACAGCAAAATGACTAAGCTTGATTGTTTCCATCACTTTTTATGCAGATGACGGCAAGAAAGTCACCAGCCTGATTTTTCCATTGTTTCACCACAGTCCGTATGGGGCATCTCTTGGCACGTATAATTGACTCAGCCTCCCGGTGCATTTAACGCTGCAAACTAGTCTGGGGATTTAAAATAAATTTTGTAGGTCTTGGTTAAATCAGCATTTCATGGGTATCAATGTCTTTTAGAGGAATGTTATTTGAATTTTTGTTTGCTCATGATTTCCCATGTCAAATTGCTGGCTGGTAGGTTTTTCTTTTTTCTTCTCTCTGAATAGACTGACTTACTCTGTGTGGTGTCTAGCCCAGCAAAGCCCCTCACCTGTAGGAGAGCACTGGCCCGTGGCATCACAGGTGAGCTAGGAGACTTTTCACATCTCCCTTGGGTGGTGCCTGACAGCAATAGATATAATGGACTCATTGAGTACTTACTCAGTGTATCTGGTTTCTCTAGTGACACTCTGGTATTCATGCTTGACTTCCCCACCTCTCAGATAATAAATGAAAGAGGTTTCACCTTGTTGGCAGCACTGGCTTTTGGCCCGTTATCTTTCCTGACATTGTGTACTTGAGAAATTAAATTACCTAGTTTGCTGGCTAGCTCCCTAATATATGCCATTTAATTAATATGTTTTTCAAAGGAGGATGTGTTTTTATTCTAACCCCCCAGGAGAACCTTTCACTGGGCCACCCAGGAGCAGGGACTTTGCACAGGGAGCAGGTTGGTCCCTCTGTGATTGGCTCTTCCCTATGTCCCATAGGTTTGTGCATAGGACTCCATTCCACAGGGAAATGACATCTGGGGATGTAGGAAAGTGAGAGATACTCAGAGAAGTAGAGATGGAAAGTGCCAGCTGATTTCCCCTCTCTTCCCCATCTTCTGTGTCAGTCTCTAGTCCTCTGTGAGCAACCTCTGCCCCAGTGAGGACAGCATACAGTTGATGTTTCTGCCCTCTTCACCTTATTGTTTCTCATAGCCAACCTTAAAATCCTCTTTTTGCACATTTGAGGCTAATGCTGCTACACAGTGCAGCAACTGTTTACTTTCGGGTCCTCTCCAGCCTTTAAATGAGAAGGCAAATTCACGTGAAATAATTTGCAGAAGTCTTGTCCAACTGCGTGCTCCCTAAACGTGCCCTTTGGCTTGTAACTTGTTTTATAGCACTTTTCAGGGGAAGATCTAGTCCTAGGAGCAGCCAGGTTAATTAAAAGGGTGATCATCTCTGCAGAAGATGATCCAATGTAGCAAAGATGTGCTGCTTATGATGCAGTTAGAAGATGGGTGGAAATGCAGCCTTGTCCTTTTGGTAGGAATTAGCAGGAGAGTGTGGATCTGACACCATCCCTCCCTTTTTTCTCTTTGAATCTCCTTTCCCTGGTGGAAGTAGCAGCCCTGTGTATGGTTATGGGGTTATAAACCTAAGCTGGGGAAAGGTGAGAAATGCATGCACCTTGGAGATCAGGGATGGCTTTGGTTCTTCTGGGTGGAGAAAAAGAGACTGAGCTGGGGACACAGAAGATCAGGGCTGGGGCAATGGGTGCTGGTTTGATTGTGGTGTCCATCTGTCGTTGCTGAAGACAGTGCTGGAGTGAGAAAAGGGAAGCTTGGGGTGTTGGGCAGGTGGGGCTAGGGTGGTGCCTGGCCTCTGCTGCAGGCAGTAGGTCATCAGGGTGGCAAAGGATGACTTAATATAGGCTCAAATTCCCACTCCAGAGCCTTCCTGGTGCCTTATCAAGGGAGAAGCTAAATGAATGTAGGAGCTAGTGCTGCAGCTGGTTTCTTTAGCCGTGGAGGCTGGGAGCTGGGCAGGGAGCAAACAGAGCTCTACTTGGGCTCTGCAGGAAGAAACAGTCACATGGATACAGGCAGCAGTGACATATTCTGTGCCACTGGGATGGGAGCAAGGCTCTTGGGTTTGCTTGGAACTGTTCTGATTCAAGTGGAGCTTCAAGCTTCAACTGATCCCATCTTCAACTTCAATGTTTCTACTCATGCTTTAATCTCACTGTGCTCAATACCTTGCAAAACTGAACTATTTTGGCTCTTTACCCCTGCTGCAGTGCCTGAAGATAGCTGCTTTCTCCTCACATCCCTGCTGCTTAGTCACTTCTGCTGCTGCCTCTCATTGTGATCTGTGGTGTTCTTCATTGTGGGGAAAGAAGAGTGTCCTTTGAAATACTTCAAGCTGGTATGAGTCACAGGCATTTTAGGAAATACTGGATTTTATAGCCTTCTGGCAGAACAGATATGTCAGCAAGTTTTAGGATGCAAGGAGGTACGTTGATCCCTCCTGGGGTAAACTTAAAATAACTCCTGTACAAGATAATGAAGGAGCCTCACCATCTGTGGGGATGCTTAGTACTTGGTACAGAAGTGGCTGGTGCTCTGAATCCTTCTTCCCACTTTTGGTGGTTGGGCTAATGTATATTATGATCAAAAGGAATAGATGAATTACAGTCTTGGGGCTGAATCTCTCATTCTCTTGGAATCAGCAATACTCTAACTGTTAGTCTTTAAGGGAAAAGTATCTTCAATAGGAAACTGCATGAAACATTAGTAATTGTAGCTAATGCCTTAATCAGGGCTGGCGGCACAGCTGGTTTAAGCAGAAATAATGTTCTTTAATTTGTTTAGCTGACAGTCTAGTCCCTTATGCATTGGAGTATATTTATGTACACTTGAAGTTCCTATTTCTGTGGGTGTTACTTTCTTATCACTTTGCAAAAAGGCAGTTGGAGAAGCAAGTGAAAAGGCAAAGGCAGTCAGCACCTTTCCCGTTTTCTGCTGTTCCAAAACTCCCTTGAACAAGAAGTTTTGGATTACATTCTTCCCAAATCCATGTTGCACAGCTCCTTTGGTGACAGAGGTTGACTTCTCAGCTTTGAGACCCCTCTCTTAATGCAAAAAGCTGCAAATAGGGATTTTGTGAGCTTCTCATGTTTGCTGAGTACACACAGGCTCAGCTTGACTTTCTAAGGACACATAATCACAGCCATAATCACAGTTCAATCTATTTTAAATTGTCTTTAATCAATTCTTAGCAGTGCTTAAACCTTGTGAAGTAAATTGATAAAAAAGAAGAGTACCTCTTTCATCAGCCTTATACACTTGTTCCTGTAAAGTTTCTGTTTTATCCCAGCAGCATTAAGATGCTGTTTCTTCCCAGGCTGTGGCTTTTAAAACAACTCATGGCTGTAAATAAGCCTTGGTAGATTACTGCATATTTAACTTTCCATCTGTGGGCATTTGGAGCACATCCTACATGTTTGACAAGAGCCCTGAAATCGGAGGTACCACAGGCCCAGAGAAACATAGCTGAGAGCATTGCACTCTCTCAGCACCTCCTTATTTCAATCAGAAGTGTCACTAGGGTAAAAACCTCTGGGAAATGCTTGAGTGTTAAACCTACATTGAGCTCTGTGCTCCGGCAGCTCCTCTGGCACCTGCAGCTACATAGGTAATGTTTAATGCCTGCTTGGCTGTGTCCTAGGAGGTGCAGGTGAGCTCCAGGACGTGCCAGGGATGCTGGTGTGCTCTGGTGACTGCTCGTTCAGGCAATGGAAGACACTTCATTCTGCATTGTGGAAGAGTCACACAAATCCCTATCTTGACATGGATTTAAGACCCTTGACTTCAATTATGGCTCTTGAAAGAGCTGTTTGGTTTTTTTTTCCCAGGCAAATTCTTTCAAGAGCCCTCATGCTTTATTCCTGTTTTCAATTCTTTTTAGTAAGATCTTGAGTAAAGCAGTTTCCCCAGTCTTGAGTTTGAGATCTCTATGGGAGCTGCTGTTACAAGGCTTTTGAGAGCTCAGGGTCTATAAAGTGTGTCCCTGCTGATGGATGCATGCAGCTCCTGGGGACCAGGGACTGCTGTTCATCTTCTTGTGGGACACTTAGCAGCTCTGATTGCATTTGCTAGTGAAATATTTCCCTTGAACTAAACCTCATTTTACCAGCAGAGGCCGTCATGCCCATACACTTGAAGGCAGCGAGCTCCCGCTAAAGCCCATAGACGTATTAAAACCTTTCCAGCCTGTCTTTGCGATGGATTAGACTCTGTACCCTGGTATCCCCAACCGCCTCTCGCTGAGCTGTTGGCCTGATGGGATTGCAATGCAGATGCAGATTTTGTTATTTGAGTTGAAAAATTTAAAAAATGTAATGAGTAGTCAACTGGGGCTGGAAAAAAAAACAAAGGTCTAAGTAGGCACCATGAGGTCTGATTAAATCTGTAATGACTGGTGCTGCAACACTGGCAAGAGGGTCCCCCAGCACCTCCTCTGCCCAGCCTGGTGTAATCTTGTGCATTACACATGTACATGGGAGAGAAATGAAATGGCTCTATTAAAGGAATCCTTTGGTATTTATTTCTGTGGCATTAAATAAGTTTGTTTTCTGAAGGAGATAGACTCTGTGTATACATAATGTAAGTATATGGCACACTGGGCTGCAGGGAGCATTTTCAAGAAACTCTCCAGAGATGGGGGTAGATCCTGTCCTACTGCCAAGTATATTCATAAAACTACATAAACCCCTGCAATGCTAAAGCTGAATCAGCAGCTGTCAAACCTACCTGCCCAGCTGTGCCCCTGGGGCTGGCAGGTGCTCTGGGCAGAGTATCACATGCTTCAAAGCCCCCTGAAACTCTGGTAATTCAGCTGGAGTTCAAGGATGCCCTTTTCTTGCCTGGATTATACCCTAACCTGAACCCCAGAGAAGCAGTAGGGAATGTAGACTCAAATAGCTGGTTCATAAAACATCTGGAAAACTGATTTACCTGTATCTGACCGATGTCTTGCTGTCTGCCCTTCATGACCTGTTTCTTTACCCTCATTTCCATGGGATGTGTTGGTCACCAAAAGAGCATCCAAATACTGACCATGCATGCAGACACCAGTGTTTTCTTTAAATTGCCCCCAGACTGTGCAATGAGGATGACAGACTTCTCTAACCATAAGTGTGGAGCTGCATATGCTGTAAAAATAACCTCTCCTGAAACAAGAGGCTTCACTGCACCTGCCTTGGGAAGGAGACTAGAACAAATGTTTCACTGGCATAAGTCAGCTGTGTTGCATGGAACTTGGGTACAGGACAACTGAATTTTATGGTAGTAAGCACAAAATAGGAAATACATAGAAGGGAATGATCCAAAGAAAACGTTGTGTTCGTGCCTTGCCTAGTATATACCTAATAATTAATAATAATGATCCCATTACCTAATAATGGGGTAATTCCAGGTCAAGCATTGCACAGCTTTTAACAGCCCAGGAAAAAATTGTTACAGGTGAGTTAGGACCTCAAAGAACCAAATTCTGACCTTGTGTACTCCACCAAATCTGTTATAATTCAAGAAGTCACCTTGGGCTCACAGCGCTCTGGTGGGGTCTGGCCCAAGTTTCTTTGAGAGAGAGGATTTGGGGGAATCTCTTGCTGAATGCAGGGGAAGAATATAAACCCATACAAATACTGTTGACAGTTTTAACTAAAGGTTCTCATCAATAGCTTGGTTGCTTTCCCAGTAGTTCTTTATGCACCAATAAGCCCCATTGTTCTTCTCCCAGCTGTTATTCACAAAAAGAACAAAAGCGAGCTGGAGCGTTCTCGGCACATTTCTTTTTAATTACAACAACAGATGAAGAAAGTGTATGAAGCAAAGTTTGAATGAGACATGGTAAATATCTCTTCTCCCCCACCATTTAAGCCCATTTGATAGGAGTGCTGGAATTTTCTTAATGTGGTTTATACCTGAGGTCCTACTCCACTGCATGAGAAGGAAGCGAAGTGAAAGGTAGAGGGGTGGTTCCCACTGGGGCAACTACCCTGGTGTCCCCCTGGTACCGTAAGTGCTTCAGATGTTTCTTCCTGACACGACTCATTAACTGAGGTATTTCTGCAAGGGTATCTGGAACTGGTGCATGGCCTCAGCCCTTGCTGGGGCTGCGTCAGCTGGTCCCAGAGGTGTCTTGAGCATCCTAAAACTGAATCTCCCAGTGCAAGGGGGGGAAAAAGGCATTTCTTCCACCCCAACAGCTCTGCTGTCCAAGGCAGGTAACTTACTGTGGGTGTGGGGGTAAGCAGATATTAGGAAAACTATTTCAGGGCTAGAAGGGACCAGTCTTGCACCTGGATGACTTGTTCTGAGAAATCATAATGCTGCCTTTTGGCCTTAGATGTTGATGCTGTCAGCACTTTGCTGCATAGAGCTGGAGCCGTTTGTAGCAGCAGCACTCAGGGACTTGGTATGAAGTGTTTACCTTGCAAAAGCATAACAAAAATCTGAGCTTTGCTTTTCTGAGACGTCCCATGATTTTTCTTTTTCTGAAGATGTGATTTTGTCCTGTTCTGTGGAACTTTTTAAATTTTTTTTTTTTTTAATGGAAAGTGTTGGCTTTTCTTTGGCCAGCTTTCTAAGCTGAAATGTTTCTTTTCAGCTTTCTAAGCTGAAATGTTTGTGCCTGCAACTGCTTCTGTGGGCTGACAGCTGCCTCAGAGAGGGGAAGAGTAACAGCTATGAATGTAGTGCACTGCAAAGCATCTGTCTGAGAAGATGTGCTGCATCATCAAATATCTCTGTGAGATTCCCAAGCAACTAGGGACTGACAGCATCCACAAGCCTGGATGGTTCCCTTCAAAGCAGTGTGCCCTTGGTGGTTGCTGAGCCAGCCATCCCATGCTCACTCTCAGAAGTGCTATGCAGGGATGCACTAACTGCCTTTCTTCTGCTTTCCAGAAAGTAAAGACCTGAATGTAAACAGGGGATTTCAAGCACAGTGCAGGTCCTGTGGTGCTTATGTCCCAGGATTTTGGCAAGTGAGAGGTGTATCATAAGGAACAACAGTGATTTTTTTTCATTATGATTTTAAGACCTGGGAAAAGCCGTTCTTATGTTTCATCCCAAATCTGTGCTTTAACCTACTTGGAAGCTGTCCCTGAATACTTTATGATGCTTAATAGAAAGATTTCCATTCAGCAACAGAGATCATAAAAAACACAGTGCTTTTTAAAAACTGTTATTCACATTATATTGTTGGTGACTGGTGCTAGGCAGGGAGGGACAGACCTCCACCAAACCCAGATCATCTGGGCCTGGTGCTCCCCATCCGCTCCTGCCCAGAGTGATGCCTTGGCATCATCCTACTGGGGCTGCACATCCTGCTGTTGAAACATCTGTTCCTCATGTTCCTGATAACCCACCGCCGATGCCATCCCCCCTTCCAGGCTGGCTGCTAGAAACCCCTAGATTTAAGTAGGAACAGTTTTAAATCACGTGCATTAAACACTTAGCATGGACAAACCCTCTAAAGTACCACACAATACTTATGGTACCATTAACTTGGGTGGCACACCATCAAGCAAATCGCACTTAATTTATCATTTGAGGAAACTGTGGGCTGAGTTATCCCACAGACAGGGTGGGTGGTAGCAGGAGGCTCTGTATCATGATCCTACAGTGCTGACATAAATCCAGCTCTCGCTTCTTCCATTAGTGTGATTTAGTGCCAGGCTGACTGCCCTCCATGGTTTACGTACTCTTGAGATACACCAGAGAAATTCAGTATGGTTTTCCATATCTCAATTTTTAATTAAACTTCATTTTCTATGACAAAACTCGTAACAGCATCTTTGAATAAGAAGAAATAATTTTTCTTCTTTTCTCTTCCTAGTTTAGTCAGACTTTAAATCATTTGCTCCTGACTGCAGCTGAGGTTGACCCGGTCTCGTGGTGTTTGTCCTTCCCTTACCCACCATGAGAGCCCGCGGGAGCCTCTGCAGGGCTGGATGACAACCCAGGCTGAGCAGCTGGGGCTGTACCTTTACACCACCATGGGGCTTGGACCAACGTTGTGCTGGTGGCTCAGGTGGGAAGAGAGGTATCTAAGGACTCTCAGTCCCTTCCTATCTCCCAATGGTATATCTACCTCTGGGCATGGGAGCTGCCATGTACTAGATGTTGATGAGCCCCATGCTGACATCCCTGGGCACAAGCTGGGTCCTGGGAATGCTTCGTGTTGTGGTGTCACTCCAACCATGATGTTACATCATTTATTTTTCCCATCCTCCACTTATCTCACCTCATATTTGCCCATGAGAGTTGTCAGATGGGTATTTTTGTGCTTGTGCTCAGTTATTGATCTAAGCTTTATTTCTCTTTGGTTGGTGAACATGGGTTGTTTTAAGGGCACCTTGTGTAAAGTGCATTCAGTGTCTTCTCCTGACTGTTATATTTATTTATTGAACATTGATTTTTCATTTGGTTAGAGGTGCAGCACAGTAACTGCAGGACAGAGGAACTGGATGTGGGAGTGCATTGCTGATGTTAAAGGTTTCTAGACAGAGATCTTGGAGGTGTTTGTTTTTTCTGGTCACTGGCCTGGCTGGTCAGGGAAAAAAAAAAAAAAAATCCATGTAAATTTGAGACCTTTGTTATCAGTAAGGTGATCCTGATACCATGAATAATGGAGAGGAAATGCAGACCAGTGCGATATGGTTGCTTGGTGGGTCTCCTTTTTCACCTGCCCATCTGTCTTATAACCACATGACTGGATAGAACTAACTAATTTTTCATGAGGTTTCTGAAGCTGCCATATGTTATGAGGAGGAGAAATGTCTCTGTTTTACCCTGTCCTGAGCTGGCATGTGAAGGACAAGAAGTGACCTGACCATGTGCCCTCATCTGGTCAATTTTCTAGGGAGCTACAACCTTGATTGGCACGTCCTGACACTGTAGACCCAGATTGTTAACTGACTCTGAGTGGGGCTGAGGCAGCACTGAAAAAAAAAGTCAGCACACACCAATGAATAAATAATAATAACGAAAAGGAGCAAAACCAAAGACTAGGAGAGACAAAAGAGAGAGAGGAAGGTGTCTCAGTCAAGGAGGTGAAGAAAGGCAGGAAGAGTAAGAAGGAGGCAAGCTGTTGGCACCCGTGGGTTGGGAAGGACAAGGGACATCAAGACATAGCTACGCTGAGCCTGGGAGGAGGAAGGACACTGCGAACAAGGGCAATCAAGATCTAGGCAGAAAGAGGAAGACTAAAGAACTCTGGCAATCAGTAAAGGAGCCAGAGTAGGTGGCAGAAGTCAGGCTGAGGCAATCATAGAGCATTATTCAAAGTGTATGGGTGGAAAACAATGACATGAAAGAAAAGACCAGAAAGAACAAAATAGAAGAGGAGGAGGAGGAGAAAGAGGAAGAGGAGGTAGTGGAAGAAGCAGATGAGGAAGATGAAATCCAAGAGAAAAAAAGCAAAATGAAATCAAAGTCTGAGGACTCAGAGAATGATGGAGAAGTGAAGAAAAAGAAAAAGAAAAAAACCAAGCGACGAGAGTATAGCAGTGAGGATGAGGATGACTATGAGCGCAGAAAAAAAAAGAAGAAAAAAGGCAAAAAAGGCAAAGAAAAGAAGAAGAAGAAAGGTGAGAAGTCCAAGAAAGGAAAGACAGATGAAAATTTTCTGGAGATGTACGAACAGGAGCTTCGGGACTATCATTCGGACTCCTCCAATGCAACAGAAGATGAGTACAACAAAAAAAAAGGTCAGCTCCATTGTTTCTCATCTCCCCTCTTGAGCAGGCAGTTATGCTGTTGGCCCTGCTGAGGCCCATCTCAGGACCTTTCCTGGTGGTGCAGGCACTAGTCATACCTATATGTGGAATATTTCTAATTAAGTAAGAATTTTTACTATGTGAAGTGGCACATAGTCATATCTGTATTAGTTTTTTTAGTTTATGAAGTCACTTTGATGTGTGCATGGTACTGCTGTGGCAGGGAGGTGAGGGAACTGCAAGGCAAACAGCAAAGACCTGTGATGTAGCTCCATGACGAAAATAAAAAGCCCTTGATAGGTAGGAGGATGTTCCCAAGCACGGCGAGGTTATCAGAGAGGTGGGCAGCAAAGAGGTAATGGACTGCTGAGGGGTGACACTGGCTGCCCATCACCTCTGCAATTGGATCTTGCTGTGACTAGGGCGAGACACTCAATCTCTCAGCACTGTGGTTTCCCCATCAGTTAGAGTCATAACATGTCTTGTATGTGGCAATTTGGAGAACCGAGCATGCCTAAGGAGTTTTGTAAAGCATCTCACGCTTGTGGTGTGGCTATAGGTTAATTATAACTGATGACTTTTGTAAGGGTGCCATATGGCTGCACTGGGAAAATAAAAATGTTTCAATTGCTCTAATGCAGAGGTCCTCCTGTATAAACTGTATTTAGACCATGCACATAACCTGCTTCATTTGTGATGGCTCTTTAGGGGGAGAAAGGTTGTCTCACCTCATACTACAGTTTTTTAATAGCTGAGGAATAATAACTTGCACTTTCAAAGACAGAAGTCCCAGAAAATGTTTCTAATAATCTGTCCATGGTCTTCTTAGGGCCAGGAAGATGATCACAGGGCTGGAGCAGCTCTGCTCTGGGGACAGGCTGAGAGAGTTGGGGTTGTTCGGCCTGGAGAAAAGAAGGTTCCAGGGAGACCTTAGAGCACCTTCCAGTGCCTGAAGGAACTGACAAGAAAGCTGGGGAGGGACTTTTGACAAGGGCATGGAGTGATAGGGTGGGGTGTAATGGTTTTTAACTAAAAGAGGGTAGATTTAGATTAGATATTAGGAAGCAATTTTTTACTGTGAGGGTGGTGAAACACCAAAGAGGTTGCCCAGAGAACTTGTGGCTGCCCCCTCCCTGGAAGTGTTCCAGGGCAGGTTGGACGGGGCTTGGAGCAACCTGGTCTGGTGGGAGCTGTCCCTGCCATGACAGGGGGTTTGGAACGAGCTGATCTATAAGGTCCCTTCCAACCCAAACCAGTCTATGATTCTGCTTAGATTGTAAACAATTTCTGCAGGGAAGGTAATAGCTTGTGGTTGAAACACCGGGAAATGAATGAAGCAGGGGCTTCATTCTCATGATCCCTATCAGAAATTTGAAAACTTGGTCCAAAACTTGCAATACCTACTATCATGACAGCCCCAGGACCTCCAAGAAATTTGCCACATGGCCAAAAGTCCCAGGGGTGAATCACTGCTTGCTCCCTTGGATCATGGACTCTCATCCTTGTTCTGTGGCTCAGTTATTTTGCACCCACTCAGTTATTTTTCCAGAAATTTATAGAAGTGAGTGCACATATATGTGAGATAAGAAATAGTAGGCAAGGGAGAGGAGAAGGATATCAGGCAGGACGTACGCAACCAGCCAGCCATGGAGGTTTGTTTGGCACCAAAAGGTAAAGCTCAGGAGCAAACTCTAACTACCCTATCCTCTCAATTGAGTTTCTGCTATTCCTTCTACCATCCACTGTGTGCTTCACATTTTGATTCAAAATGGCAAATTTTTTTGTGTGACTTAGTCAGAGGCCACTGCTGCTTTCTTCCAAAGGACCATTGAGTGAAGGGGCTGCTGTTGGTCAGGTTTTAGAAAAATGTGTAACCTCTGCAAAAAGCCTCCCAGAAGCTTTGAGGGTGATGGCTGCCTTTGGTACTGGTGAACACTCAGTAGAGATACATTTCAGTCCACAAGCCGTGATTACTTTTGCTGTAAAAAGAAAAGAGAGATGTTGTAAATATTTTATAAGGAAGCAGGCGATGGCGCCTGTGTCATCTGATGTCCTCTTTATCTTATTGTATTAGCAAACAGGAGAAAGGTTCCCCCCATCACATTCAATCGATGACTGAAGAACAAGGAAAATCCAGCTCCCAGGGACAGGAAAACAAAAGATATCAAGTGACTTGGTGATAGTGTATCTGAGAAAATTATAGCGGAGATAGCAGGCATTTTTTAACTAAATTGCACCTGCTGTCCATTCCTGTGATCCTGGTGTTAATGAGATTATTATTTATTAATAAGTATTTGCAAAGTTACTTGTACAATACGGAAGGCTCCAGGGAGACCTTATGGTGGCCTCTCAATACTTAAAGGGGGCTTATAAGAAAGACAGAGAGAGAATTTTTACTAAGGCCTGTAGTGACAAAACAAAGTGGCAATGGTTTTAAATTGAAAGGCAGTAGGCTTAGATTGGATGTAAGGAAGACATTTTCTATGATGAGGGCAGTGAGACACTGGCCCAGGTTGCCCAGAGAAGCTGTGGCTGCCCCCTCCCTGGCAGTGTTCAAGGCCAGGTTGAATGGGGCTTTGAGGAACCTGGTCTGGTGGGAGGTGTCCCTGCCTGTGGCAGGGGGTTGGAATGAGAGGAGCTTTGAGGTCCCTTCCAACCAAAACTGTTCTATGATTCTATGGTCTGGAATTGCCATTAAAGGTACAAACAAGACACTCTGTGTGATGGTGGACTCAGTAGATTTTAAAGTGCAGTAGGTATCCAGAGACTGTTCATGTAGCACCCTGGTCACCTAAAACATTATTAAAAGTCCTATAGGTACCAGCTACCTGAGATTCAGAGTGGATGTCCGAGACCTGAAACCTACCCTTTGCAGGAACTTGATCTCCTTCTCCATACCTTTCTCTTGATATCTCAGATCTTGTCTATGATGGGGAAGAGAAAGACTGGCACAGTTATTTATCCTCCTGCTTAGGTTTGAGGTCAGAGAACCATGAAGGAAGGGACTAAGTGCCACTATCTGTTTTCTCAGTCACTTCTGCCAAAGCCTGGGTTGGTAGGAAGAAGGAAAATGTTTCCTTCTCCAAATTTGCTTTTATGCCATTAACTGAGTCTTTCCTCTGACTGAGCTGGTAGCTGCTGGCTTGGTGACTACAGCCCCGAGACTTCCATGGGCTGTGGCAGATGGTGGAAATCTCCCACTTGTACTGTGTCACAGTAAAGTGCTGCTGACTCAGGAGATCTTAGGGCTTCCTGTAGCTGTTGCTCACCAAGAGGCGTATCTCATTTCAGAGGAAAACAATCTTTTTTGGGTCCTATTGATGACAAAATAATCTTATCTCCCCCCCCCACCCTTCCCTCTCAGTTTTCAGATCTGGATATTAAGAAGGAGGTGTCTTTCCTTTAAAGAGAAACAAATCTTCTAGTGTGATTTTCTTGTCTCTCGGAAGTTTTACTGTAGCGTGTAGTCAAACCTGCCACACTGTGCTGACTTGGTCACCATCTCCCAGACCAAGGTTCCCAAGACTGTTTCATAGAGGATGAAGGATAAGGCACATCCATACATGCAGTCTCTTAAGCAGCAGGTCTGCATGACAGCAAATGGCCAGGAAAGCTTAGGTGACTCATGATTACAAAGGTGTTGTAGAAGTCCATGGGAAACGTACACTTCCATGCAAGACAGCAAAGCTTGGGTTAGCTCCCAGGTGATGCAGTATGTTGAGGCTGCAGTCATCTGTTTCAGGGACAGATGCTGAGTACTTTGTATGAAACACTGCTGGTTTGTCCATATTGCACAAAGGGTGAGGCTGGACTTCAGTGACTTTGACAGCACCAATAATAACTATAAAATGAAGAAAGCTACTCAAGAAATGCATATTTTTACTAATGCGTTGTCTCAAATGGTGTTGGGAGGAGGGAAATGACCATAGTTGATTTGTGAATAGATACACAATCCACTCATCATTTCTTTTGATGTGCACTATCTGTTTTACTGTGTTACATTTTTCACATCATGTTCCTTTAGCAACTGCAGCAAAGGGTTACACAGAAAAAAGCCAAGTTTACTGCTAAATTCTGTTTAATGTAATTTACCAGTGAAATGGAGAAGAGCAAGTGCCATGTGGTCATCGACTCTCTCTTCCTGAGCTATATGCAGAACTGGAGAGATATATCACATACTTTTATAGTAGATAGTCCCTAGAGTTTGTTAGACGAGTCTACCCAGGAGCTATCAGCTTGTGTGACAGAACAAGCCAACACTAAACTAATTGTGATCTTGCTGATTAAATTGCTTGAGCACTTTCTGATATTTATATGTAGGCACTGAAAAACCTTTGGCCTGGCTATTAGACACTCCCCACTACACACCTGTGTAGTCCCATTGGACTGTTAATGTTGCCTGGAAGTGTCTTCCTGAAATTGAGTCTTACAAATTTGAAATGAGTTGACAGAATGCTGTGCATGGGGCTTTACAAGGTATCACAGTGGCTCTTTGTCTTTGCCCTCCCCGGTCAGCCATTTCAGCAGGACTGCTGCCAGTCATTAGTATGGAAAATAAGCATTGTAAAGCAGATGAGTGCACATAATCCTTTCAGAGCAAGCACTTGCTGGGATCTGGAGGTTTAGGACCTTGCAGATGTCTCCTTTCATTTGCAGGTGTGTGTTCAGCAAGTGCCGGTACAGGGCTGGGGGCAGTGAGTGCTTGTGTACCCCTCATCTCTCCCTCTCCCCGGGCAGGACCCATCAGAGCCAAGCATATGCAGAAGCCATCCTTGTTACGTGCACATGATCCATTTGGGATGGCTCAGCCCAGCTAGCAGCACCAAAATCAGCACCAAGGAACAGCTGTGGGGGCCAAGCTGCCACACGCATGGTGTAGCTGATGTACCAGTTGATGCCTGTAAAAAACATGCCTGCAAGGGCTGCCGTTTTCCAGCATTGCTGTTCCCCTCACACTCAGAATACTTAAATCTGAATGGAATGACAAGTTCAGTTTTATATCGTTAAATGCCTGTGACTACTTTTTAGACTGAATGTTTGGGTTTTGGGTTTCAACAGAAAATATCTGATTGTTCTTGAAGTGAAAGCAAACAAGATCTCCCTGAGAAGCAGATGTTAAATGCAGGTTAATTCAATTCTAGATGTTTCCCCAAACCCACGTGTCCCAATCAGCCTTGATTTAATGTTCTGTAATATTGGATGTGTAGAGCAAGGTGTCCTCTCTGAGGAAGGTGACTTTTAGAGGATGCAGGACTAGAACTTGATTACATTGGATTAATTCAAGAAAACTATTTTTTTCTTTTTCTTTTTTTTTTTTAGCCCTTAAGACACTAAGGGAGATTCCTGTGTTTTTATAAAATCCAAGATTTATCTGGGTAGTTTTTCATTTGCTGGTTGCAGAAAGAAAGCTGAGCAGCTGCTTTTGCTCACACGTACAGTGGTTCCCTCCACTGGTGCATCAAATTCCCTGTTTCAGGACTACATTGGTATTTTAAGGATCATAAGTTTTGTTCCCATTTATACGTTGCTAAATATACATCTTCTGGGCTCTTTGTGAAGCTGTTTATCATTCTGTCCCTGGGTATTTGGAAAGTATCTGAATACTGGTCCACAAAACCAGCAGAATTTCTTCCATCTGAATGGGAAGCCTGGGCAGAAAATTGTACTGAGCTATAAGGGATTAAGCACAGAGAAGGAACCAGGGCAAACCATTTTTTAATTCCAGTTTCTCACACCTTTGGGTGAGGTGGTTTATCCACCTGAGCCCCAGGAAAACAGAGACTTATGGTGGGAGCATTTAACTGCTGCCAACAAGCTATGATTCACCAGGGGTTTCTGTGTCAGCTGTTGAGGATGTGACTAGGACATAACTTCCAGATTCACAAGATACTTTTTGTTCGGTTAAGGTCTTCTCTTGGCTAACTACTGCTGTTCCAACAAATATTTGTTTATACTCAGTGCCTTGTGGGTACAGACATCTCCCTAGGCATTGCCAGAGGAGTTTTTCTTCTGCCTTTAATTTTTCTTCCTTGCTGGACAATGCTGTGCAACATAATGTCACAAACATGTGAGTGGCAATACTTAAAACCAGCTTGAAAATAATAATTGTGGCTTTTGTTGATGGATTTATATGCATTGCAGGACTTGCTGGACACTTACCACAAGGTAGTTGTTCATTGTTGCTGTAATTGGACACTGCTGTTAGAAACTCTAGGTCTTTTTGGCACTTCACCCCACGATATTCGGGTGTGCTTTGTTTTTCCACGTCAGCTTGTTGTCCTCCATTTTATAGGCATCTATGTCATAGTAGTATCACTATCAGACTTGCTCTGTGCAAGTGATAACCAGGAGATATATGCAAAGAAGGAAGAGATATGAGGTGGGAAGGCCATGGTTTGCATTCATTCATATTTGGTTGTTTGGTTTTGTTTTGTTTTGTTTTGTT
This sequence comes from Podargus strigoides, assembly GCA_028020825.1. Lineage (NCBI taxonomy): Eukaryota > Metazoa > Chordata > Aves > Caprimulgiformes > Podargidae > Podargus > Podargus strigoides. The sequence goes on from CM051663.1 coordinate 19,325,966, forward strand.
TTTTAAAACAGTATTTCCTAAAGTGCTAGTTGGATAGTAGTAGCTGTCTGTCATGAATGATTAAGTTGTGGAGTTATGCTTAATTCATAATGACATCTAATAATGTGCATGTAAATATAGGTAACACATCTAACTTGTATTTATAACAAACTTTTGATAAGTATCAGTCTGAGACCGAGCTAGAAATGGGTTCTCAGGAGCAAAAGGTGCTGTTTTTTCAGCTGAGAGCTGCCAAGGGTACCAGTGTCACCCTCCATCTTGCAGGTGATGTTCCCACCATAGGGCGACTGTCACTGCTCGTGGCATCATCCAGTCCTTGCCAATGGCTTTGCCAGCTGTCTACTCAGTGGCTTTCCAGCTGTTGACTCCCAAACACTGCTGGATGCACTGCCTCAGGCTGAGCCATTTTGAAACATGTCATTGTCTGCGTGATTTTCTTTGTAAAGCCAACTCAGCCATACCCCACAAGCAAACTGGAAGAAATGCTCTGCTCATGTCAGGGAATATCCAGCACCCAACACCCACAGCAACTCCAGACCAAGGATGCTGAAGAGCTGCAAAAAAAAGATCTTTGATGAAATTACACTTCCTGCTGCTTGGGTACTGGGGGTCAGAGCTGAAAATAAGGAGAGCATCTTTTCTGTCTTGATTGTCCTGCTGCCTAGACAACTAGAAGAAAGTGGAGCTTTTATCTGAGTCTGATCTTGGGATGATATGATGGACAGCAGGGAATTACTTCCAGTTGCGTTCTGCAGACACATTGCTCTACCGCAGACTTTGCTTGCTCAAAATTGCAGGTAAAATCTTGATCATATTTTACCCAGGCTGCATTGTTACACTTCCCATTGGACAGCAATGTCTAATGTCTACAGTTGTGATTCAGAGACACCCTGTGTCCTGGCAGGCCTTCTCTGTCTCCAAAAGATAATGAAAGAAATGGAACAGGTTTTTCTCACAAATGTTTCTCTCCCCTGAGGCACAGTGTTTTCCTCCAGCAATTTAAACTTGAATAACAAAGATGTTGATTGCTAAGCTAATCCTACTTTGCTGTTCCAGCAAAGAACTAGATGTTTTTTTCTGGTGTTGATAAGGCAAAAACACTTTTAAGTGATAGCTGGAGCACCAGATGAATCAAGTTTGGCTTCCTACAGTGCCCAAGAATGAAATGTTGATTTTGCAACAGCTGATAAAGTAAAACAAGCTACAAACTACAACTGCTCTGCCTGTGGGAAAAGGTGAAACAGTGTTCAGCTTTGGATTTATGTTTTAAGAGGTAAATGATGTTTCAGAGCTCAAGGTAATGTTATTCTTGTGTACTATTGCTAAGTTTGCAGGGACCTTCCCTAATTCAAGTCTGTGAAGTGTCTCAAAATGATACTCTAAATTCTGCAATTCTTTGTATAATCTATGAATAGCAAAATGTGTAACAGTGTGCAACTGGTCCAAATATTCATGGAAAAAATCCCTCTCTTTTGCTTTGAATAATTAATTTGGCATCCATGCTGGACTCAAAAGCTGCTTTTGCTAAAGCATATAAAGAGCAAATGATTTCTCATAGTGTGTGAGGCTCAAATCTCTTCACAGTTTTACCAGTATGAATCCAAAATCATTGTGCTCAAGTCAGTGGAGTTAGACAGGATTTGTCCCAGAGTGAACGAGAAGAGAATTTGACTCATTTTGTGTATGACAAGAAATTATTGGCCAAATTGTGGCTTGATAAAAACAAACAAATGCTGATTTTAAAGGCCCATCTTCACGGTGGGTAAAGGCTGGTCCTGATAAAACTGTAATCATAGTAAGTATTTAACTGATGTGTTCATGTGCATAGAGCATCATTTTGGCAAAAATAACATGTAACAGTCAGCACAGATGCTTAAAAACTTCGAAGTATTTTGCATAAATGTCAAGGTACTCTTCAGATGCTCCAAGACAAATATACGCTGAAGTGCTTCAGTAGAAGCCAGAGTGATTGGTGTTTTGCATGAATCAACATTAAGTGAATATTGAGAATAATCAGTGAATTCCCAACTGAAAATACCATGAAGTGCAAACAACCATTACCACTGCTGAGGTAAATGCATCCTGCTGAATGGATGCCTCTGAAGGTAGCTCCAATAACATAGCTTCAAAGCAGTTTGTGTTGGTTTCGGTTTCTATTCAAGATGAAGATGACATCTTGCTGGTTTCTTCCTCTGCTTTGGTGTAGGAGGGTTTGGTTCTTGCTCACCTTGTGCATGCAGCCCGGAGGTGTGGGTTTGCAGATTTCGTTGAGGAAGCAGGTAGTGATGAGGGACCTGAGGTTTGCCATGGGTGTGGTGTATAATTGTATGTGACACATCAGCTCAGAGAGGAGTAAAAGAATCAGATACTGGAGGCTTGTAGGCTGCGTCCAGGATGCTGGTGCTTCTGTGCACACTGAGATGTTTTATGTCTACAGCCACCTTGGGGCTTTCACCTCCTCTGTTTCCCTGCCTGAGCTCACAGCATGGCTCAGCTCTTGTTTTTACTTTCCATGTTCCTGACCCAAACTTTTTGATGACTCCTCACTAGTTTTTCTGTCTTATTCCACTTGTTTAATCATTCTTGTGGCATAACTACTATTTTTTTACTACCAAGTGCCACTCCTGGTAGAAAAGAAGGAGGATCCAGGGAACTACAGGCCTGTCAGCCTGACCTTGGTGCCAGGGAAGATTATGGAATCGTTCATATTGGGGGAGATCACGCAGCAAGTGCAGGACACCAGGGGGATCAGGTCCATCCAGCATGGATTCACAAAGGGCAAGTCCTGTTTAACCAACCTGATCTCCTTCTATGATCAGGAGACCCGGCTAGTGGATGAGGGAAAAGCAGTGGATGTTGTCTACCTGGACTTCAGTAAGGCATTTGACACTGTGTCCCACAGCATTCTGCTGCAGAAGCTGGTGGCTCATGGTCTAGACAGGTGGACTCTTTGCTGGGTTAAAAACTGGCTGGATGGCCGAGACCAGAGAGTTCTGGTGAATGGAGTTAAATCCAGATGGAGATCAGTCACAAGTGGTGTCCCTCAGGGCTTGGTCTTGGGGCCAGTCTTGTTTAATGTCTTTATCAATGACCTGGATGAGAGGATCGAATGCAACCTCAGCAAATTTGCAGATGACACGAAATTGAGTGGGAGTGTCGATCTGCTTGAGGGTAGGGAGGCTCTGCAGAGGGATTTGGACAGGCTGGAGTGATGGGCTGAGGCCAATTGTATGAGGTTTAACAAGGGTAAGTGCCGGGTCATGCACTTCGGCCACAACAACCCCATGCAGCGCTCCAGGCTTGGGGAAGAGTGGCTGGAAAGCTGCCTGGCGGAAAAGGACCTGGGGTTGTTGGTTGACAGCCGACTGAACATGAGCCAGCAGTGTGCCCAGGTGGCCAAGAAGGCCAACGGCATCCTGGCCTGTATCAGAAACAGTGTGGCCAGCAGGAGTAGGGAGGTGATCGTGCCCCTGTACTCGGCACTCATGAGACCACACCTTGAGTACTGTGTCCAGTTCTGGGCACCACAGTGTAAGAAGGACATTGAGGTGCTGGAGCGAGTCCAGAGAAGGGCAACGAGGCTGGTGAGAGGTCTGGAAAACAGGCCTTACGGAGACCAGCTGAAGGAACTGGGGTTGTTTAGTTTGGAGAAGAGGAGACTGAAAAGAGACCTCATTGCCCTCTACAACTACCTAAAAGGAGGTTGTAGTAAGGCTGGTGTTGGTCTCTTCTCCCAAATTACTAATGATAGGAAGAGAGGAAATGGCCTCAAGTTGCGTCAGGGGAAGTTTAGATTGGATATTAGGAAGAAGTTCTTTACTGAGAGGGTGGTTAGGCACTGGAACAGGCTGCCCAGGGAGGTGGTGGAGTTGCCGGTCCCTGGGGGTGTTGATTATTAAAAAACGAATTGATGAGACACTTGAGGCCATGGTCTAGTGGTTTAATGGTCAGGAACAGGATGGGATAAAGGTTGGACTTGATGACCTTGGAGGTCCCTTCCAACCATAATTATTCTATGATTCTATGATTCTTGCTAGACAACAGTTAGGCACTGTCATGAGCTCCAGCTCAGTTCTCCATATCCAGCGTATGAGAATGTGACCTGAAGGGATCAGCAGTCACTGCCATAACTGATGCTAAGCAGTCCCATGTTGTCGGAGCCAGAAAAAACTGAATTTGTCAGCCGAGGCACCTTTCTGCCCTGAAGATTTTATGCTCTTAGCTAGAGGATCTCAGTCTCCACTTGTCAGTCTTCATAGCTTTGCAATAATTGTAGCAACCATTTTGAAGCAAGTGTTTCTCTGCTCTGGGCATTGAACGGACAGGTTTATAGTATCAGCTCTTTCTGCAAGACAGGGAAATGGATGCAAGTTCTTCCAGCAATGCTGCAATGTAACTTGCTACTGATTTTATACTGTCTGTATCTTGCACTGAAAATGCCATTTTTGAATGCTTATTTTCAGCAAAGAAACTAGTGTCTATTATATCCTTTATTGAGCTTGTGTATGCCCATGAAAAGCAGTAATATGTTTGCAGTCCACAGCAAAGCAGTTCTGTTGAGATTGCTGAAACTTTCACTGGTTTCTGAAGTCTTCATGCCAGATCACTGAACAGTGGAGTCAGTTAGGGATTCAATATCTACCAGATGAGATAAGTGAACTAAATTCCACTTGACTGAGATAATATTTGGAACAAAAGAGTCTGTATCAGTGACTGTATTAAAAGGTTTGTATTGACATTGCCTAGCCCATTGGGAGAAAAGGTTTGGAGACTGGCCTGAAAGTCAAGCATTCTCATACTAACACTGTAGATTACTGTAACTTGGCCATCTTCTGAACATTCAGAATAGACTTACCTTGACCTTGGGGGTGAGGCTGTTTGCCAGTTAAAAGCACCTAAATGTAGGTGTCTTCCTGTGGGCAGTGGTCCATGCAATGTTCAAACTGGGATCCAGTACTCTCCCTTTTCTTTTGCAATCTCTCTTTCAGACTCCTCTACCCATGGTGTGTGATAAACTCAGACAACACTGGTAGGAAAAATGTTAAGGAGTAGCATAGATGGGCAGGAGCATAGATGGTCCCAGCACTGGATCCTCAGTAGACAATTCAGATCTTGAGTGGTGGAGAGGATTGAAAAATAGGAACTCAAAACGAGGAGAAGATTGGAAATACCATGAGACCATCCAAAAAGAAAGTAAGAAACTTGGTGGGAAGGGAAGACCTAGCTTGCATGATGAAACATATATAATTCCTGAGATATTTAATGTCTGTATTTTCTTAATCTTCCCCTTCAAAGCTGGGGCAGTGAAATAGCAAAATTGATCTTTCTAGCCCAGATTCCACCTTTGATTAGAAGTGTGACTTCCACAAAAATTCAATTTCAAGCTTTTCATCGAATTCTTCTTTTTTGTCCCAAATCATAAAGTACAAGTTTTTTATGCTTGGGACTTGCTAAGGCTGGACATGTTTTGTCAAAGCCAGAATATCCAAATACTCAGGAGCAAACTCCTGGGGTAGTTAAGAAATGTCATTAATCTACAGTCCTTGTCATTTAGTATCATGGACACTGTTCCCAGCAAAGCGACTTGGGGTACAAAATGCTGCCCACCTCCTCTGCCCCAGCACAGTAACCTTTTCTGTCTGCTGGGTCCTCGAGCTGCAGAGATGCTCCCAGCAAAGATGGCACCCATCAGCTGTCTGTGGTTGATTAAAAATAAAAGAAATACAAAGAAAGGAAACAATCCTGGATCCAGATTACCGAGCTTTCATGCCGTCAAAGAAAGTGGCTAAATAAGCTGCATTTGTGTTCAGGTGCCTGCTCCAGAAAGAGCTAACATCAATATTTGTACTGAACTTTTATTTTCTTCCTGTAAAGGAAGCCACGGGCCTGCATCCATGACATCATTTACTTGCACAGCTGGCTGCACAGCTGTAGTGCTGGAGCAGGGGTGGCAGCACTTCTTTCCCCTTTTAAGGGTGCACTGTGGCACTTACCAACTGCAGTGACATGCTGGTGTCACCAACCCCAACAAATATTTATCCCTCTGTGCAAAGTTAATTAAAATGGTGCTAACCATAGCGTATGCTCAGTAATGACGTGTGCTACTCAGGCAGGGCTCAGCACATCTGTCCTGATAAAAACTGCTCATCCACATGCTGCCTGCTGTTGTGGTGCGTGGAGCCTGAATTTGGGGTTGTGAACCTAAAGTGCAAGTTTGTATGTACTCATGGCTTGTGTTTTCTTTCAACTGTGAGATTCCCATTGTGGGAATTATAGAAAGGTTTTGATTTTTAAGGTGGGAGTATTGTGGCTTGTTGATGGTGCTGTCTTAGATTCTTAATTTCCTTGTATCCCATCATCTCATTTGTTAGGAGTTGAAAAGTTAAAGTAGATCAGTCTAACTTACATCTTCTTTAAGGAAATTAGGGTTAGATACATAGAAGAGGTGATGTCAGTACCCGTAGTGCAGCAGACTGGTTCAGATGGGTTTCACTTGATGTGACATGGGCAGATGTAACATGACAGACTCTGCCTGCCAGATATGACTTGTATGTCCTAGCACTTCTCTAGCAGTAAAAAAAAAAAATCTCACTAGAAACCTGCCTGAGCTTTTGAAAGGTCTCTGGGAACTTGTGATGACTTTTTTTTCTCCCTTTTCATAGAAAAAATGCCTTCAGCCCTGTGCCTGCCAGCACAAAGCTGGGCACAAATTGAACTCACCCCTTGAAAACAAGAACAGGGCCAACTTTTGCTGAGCCTTTGTGAGGAGAGGGGGGGATGATACATTAAAGGTCCTTTTCCTGAGTGGAAGCTTGCAGAGGGATGCTCAGCTGTAAATGTCACTTTGGCAATGCCTATAGGATGCTCTGACAGTGATAAGTACTTCTGTGGTATAGATAATTTGCAATATACTTTAGGATGGCCAGACACAAGAGGCCGTTATAAACGAGCGCATCAGTATTATAACAATGATGTAAGCTCACTGTTCCTAAAGCAGAGTTGACATAGCTCTGAAAACCATGAAGCAATCAGTGGTGAATCACTGGGGCAGAGTGGATTAGGAGTCTGCCTCCTGTTAATGGCTGATGTGAGGACCTTGTCTCTGTGCTATGCCAAACATCTCCCGTTGGCATGTGTGAATGCTAACAGGAGGAAGGTGAAATGAAAACATTATTTGTGCACATTACTCATACGGAAGGTGTGGATTTCATATATTCTTTTTTTTTGCAAAGAAATCTCCTCTTCCTTTCAGCCTATAAATGAAATACACCAAGCCAAGGGATTCTTAAAATTTAGCCAATCACAGATCATAACTTACTGTGTGTATTATAATAATGTCCCTTTCATGTTCTATTTACATTTGTGGAAAGGTGAGATTAGGAAAATATGGTGATATTTTATTCTGTCTCAGTGCAACAGAGCTGCAAGAAATGAGAAGTAGTTTCTAATCAGTTTTACATGAGTGGCCTGAGTTTTGCTCTAGCACTCTCTCTCCATGTTTTTCATTTAAAACAGTGATATAATTTCTTCTCTATGATGCTTTGAGGGAGGAATGTTACTGGGAAAAAAATTGATGCTCAGAGTGGAGAGTCCCAATATCGGTTTTGTCTCTTTTGAATATATATGTGATGTAGCAAGGAAAAGATGGGCACTAACAAAATCCACAACAGTTCTGATGCTCCCATGAGGAAGGACATTTTTACAGCATTAGCTCTGAGAAATCACATACTTAGCAGTCAGGCTATGCAAGATAAAATGATAAAAGTTTAGTCTTTCCTCCAGCTTATAGGTTTGAGACTGAAATATCTTTATTAGCTAATGACCATCATGTGGTCTAAAATCAAAAAGGGCCATCAGGATGGCTGGTCTGGCCATAGGCAAAGTTTTCTAATTTCCTCTAATTCCTCTATATTGAACCAACCAAGACATGTCCTTCAGAAAGGTAACCTCGTTTCAAGTTTTAAGTCTTGTTCAAACTTCATTTCTTATCATGCTTAAGAGTGTGTATCTGACTCTAATTTGAACTTATCTAGTTCTACCTTCCAGCCTTTGAATCTTGTCATGCCTTTCTTCCCTTGAGTAAAAGGCTCTTTTTAACTTGTATCTCTCCCAAGAAGGTATCGATGTGTATTAATAAAGTCACCACTCAGTCTCCTACTTGGAATGATAAATTGGCAGAGCTTTGAGACTAATTTAAGCATTTTCCTACCTTATTCTCATGACAATTTACCATGTTGTCTTTGGTAAAGTCTCCAGAACAACTGAAATGCAAACTTTCTGGCTGTGTTGATTTCTCAGCTTCATACAAATATATTATCAGAGCCAACAGGAAAGCATGCATTGCATTGACATGTGCATAAATGAAAAAATGTCTCAACAGCTTTACAACACTTCACATAAATTCATCTGTTACATGTAGTATAAGCACATGCATTACTGCAGGGGAGTTGATGTGTCCACAGAGAAGTGTTTTATTTTCAGCAAAATCTGTCCCAACTCAATATCTCTGCCCATGTGAAGTATCTCCAGCAGTTTTAGATCGATGTTACTAGTTGTACTGATCCTCAACAGTGACAATGCCCTGTCCAAGGGACTGGTTTGTTACAGCTGTGGGTGCAGCGATTCATCTCTGGGATCTATATTTAAGATCAGGTTTGCGATGACTTATATCTATAATGTCTAAGGTGAGGGATTTCTCCTGTTGTCCTGATCTTTCTTTTCCCCTTCCACAGTTTATGAGGTGGTGACGGTGACAGGAGATGTCCGGGGAGCAGGAACTGATGCCAACGTCTTTGTTACTCTCTTTGGAGAGCTTGGGATTACTCCCAAGACTCATCTCACAAGCAAGTGAGTAGTTGGAAGGAAATCTATGTCCTTAAGACCTGTTCCTTAGTAACTTTTATTGCATTTGATGAAAGGTAATATTGTGCTGATGGATGCAGAGGAAATAAATCTAAAAGGTATTTCGAGATCACCAGGGAAATCTGAGTTTTTGCTGCTGCATATTTCTTACCAAATCCCTGGCAAACCTGCACTCCTTTCTGTAGGTGGAAATGTGTGTTCAGATCCATATTATATAAGGCTCACACTTGCAAGGTACTTGCTTTTCTTCAAGTTTAAATTAGGAGCAGAGAATATTCATTGCATGTTGGTGTGGGCATGATGGGCCACGTTTGCATGCCTAAGTCCCACTGAGGTCTCCATGCTAAGTCAGGTAGAGGGATAAATGTCCTTGAATGTTTCTGAAGAGTCACTCGGTGGGTTTGAAGTAGTGTTGTTGATGGGTAACCACCCACACCCAGCCATAGGAAATCTGAGGCAAGCAGAAATGGAAGAACTTCCTATTTTAGACTGTTTCCGTCCTATCTGCTGTATGCTTGGTTGCACACCACTGTGGTTGCACATGACTGTGGTGGCACTGTTCTGTTTTTCTTCAGCTGATGCCAGTGCCACCCTCTGTATGCAGCTTCTTAATTCTTATCACTATGTTGAACTTAGTGACAACCATGTTTGATAGTTAAGAACCTACAACAAGGCTTTTAACTCTTTTAATAGCTTTTTTTAAAAAAAAAAACAAACAAAAATAGTGAGTATCAGGATCAGCAGGTGCTCAACTCTCGTGAAAACAAGGTAATTTTTAACAAAGTCCCAGCTCTGCATGTACTAATTTCCCCTTAGCCAGATAATTGCACTAAGATAGCGCAGAAATCCCTTCTCCATGGGTTCTAGGAGAGGCTGTTTGTCTCTGGTTTTCAGTGGTCTTATTGTTTTGGTTTACTTGAAAATGTGCTTCAGAATAATTAATCCTGTGCTAATGTCACACGGTAACTTCACATTTTCTCCATTTCTACAGCACCGACAAGAGGTACCTGCAGCTATTTTAAATTTTACCCTCAAAAGAGCTTCTCTTCCCAGTGAAGCAACTCAAACATGAGAGTCTGTAAAGAAAATGATATGGGAATGGTAAAGAAAATACATGAAATTTCAGCCCTGTTTGCCATATTTGAAATTCAGGAATCAGAGCTAAGCAAAGGAGTTTTATTATCCTGGCATCCCTAAAAACACCAGGGAGAACTTGCTGATTGTATATTATATAGCTATGGAAAATGCTTTGTCTCTGTTCTTATGGTTTTCATCCAGGCATACTAATGAATTTGTAAAGTGGAATACTCTTTCTCCTGATTTAACAGAGAAGGAAACTGATGCAAGGAGGTAAAAGATGACATCATTCCATAAAAGGTCAGTGGCAGAGCTGCCAGCAGCAGCAGCAGCTCTCCTGAGGAAAGAGCACCCAGACCTGCCTCACAGTATTTGACAAAGCCATCAAAGCAGCATCTGCTTTCCAGGGAGTTTTCTTGTGGTCAGCTTTTACATAAAGAGTCATTTCATTGTGAAAGGGCCCTTCTGCACATGGCTATGGAATGAATCCAAATATCATCTTAAAAAAAAACCCAAACAAATCCAAAAACCAAATCAAAACCCTATATGCACTTTAGAGAAGAAATCTAGAGATCCCCATAATAGTTTTCTTAATCAGCTCTGGCCTTAAAGAAGCTACTGGTTGTACAAGTCATCTTTGCTGGCACTCTGCTCTTTCCTCCTGGACTCACTGCTTTTTGCTTTTTTTTTTTTTTTTTTTGGTGAAAGAAGGGAAAAAGGGACATACAGGGATTATTTTAGATTGCAGCAGCAGCAATCAGCGCTTGTTCAGACCCGGGTTAGCATTCTGGGCTTGGTCCCTGTTGCTGCAAAGAGCAGATGGCTGAGGTGTTGGTAAGCAACGATGAAAGACGTGGGAAGCCAATTTCTGCAGTTCAGGGCTCTTAAAACTAGTCCCGTAGGAGGTGACCACTAGAACTGCAACTATAGATTGCCACTGGGGGTTTCCCAAACATCAGCAAAATTGCTGTGTCTCTAAGCAAAGTCTGGCGCATTAGAGTGCTTCAAGGAACAGCGAGAAAAAAGCTAGTCTGAGTGTAGAAGTGTCGGCAGATCTGCTTAATTGATAGTCATGTCTCCTAAATATGAAGCAAACCACGAAATAGTCAGTTTGCCCCAAATTTATTATGCAGCTTTGTAAATATGGCAAAAGGATGGAATCTCATGCATCTTTCAACTACATGTTTACATGAGTTTACTTATGACTGCAAATGCATGACATTTTATAGGTGTTTACATTTCCCTGTGTATGACAGAAAGCTAAAATATCATGCATTGCCTAAAGATGGTACTACCATTTCAGCTTCTGGTTAGAATAAGTTTTCTCATTTCTTTTGTGATTGTGTGCTGGTAGTAAAATACATGACATTTCAGATCTTTTTGTCATGCGCGGTGAAGGGAAGACATGGCAAGCTGATGAAATATCATGTGTTTCTAACATTGGCCAACAATAAGGTAACTGTGAAAAACAGATACAAATCTTCATCATGACTCGTCAGGAGGAATATCAATTCTGGAAGTGACATCCCCCAAACTCTGTCCCAAAAGATGCATTTATTTAAGCCAGGAGGTTTAGCTAAATCATGTTTGGGTCTGGGGGGAACTGGAATAAACCCTCCTTTGCAGTCATTGTCTGCCAGTTTGTGGGGATGGTAACACCTCCCCACTGGCGCTGGAGGTGGTGGACGGGTGCTGCCAAAGTGCTGCCCAGCTTTGGCAGAATCCTACTTAAAAACCCAGCTCACAATACTCTCCGGATCCCCACCTGCAATCCTGCACCAGCTACAGCTCAGCCAGAAGCTAAAAGCACTACCACAAATAAGTTTTTTATCACGGGCTCCACCACGGGCATATAGGTGGACACCAAGTCATTGCTCGGTGGAATCTTGGCAGTCTCTGAGACTGTTCTTACAGGCATGAACTGCTTCTTTGTGATTCAGTGCTGACCAAACAAGCTGATCCTCCATAGCATTTTATTTCTACTTGCTTATGTGCTTTCCCCCACGCTGGGGCTGAGGACTGAATGCAAAACTCAGACAGGGCATCTGCCGCCAGCTGACTTACTGTGTTTAGTAGCAAATTTATTTTTTTGCTGTTAGTATAAAGAAAACCACTTTTCAGTTGCAGGCTTACCTGTTCCAGGTTGTGACAACCGTAATAAATATTCATGGAGAGATTTTATCCTTAAAAAAAAAAAAAAAAGAGAAAGAAAAGATGTAGCAATTGAATACCTTTAATTGTCAGTTCCTTCTACCTGGTCTTGGGTCACTATACAAAGTCACCTGTTCCTAATGCCAGCAAATAGAGGTGAATTGCAGAGTACCTGCGTGGTGGTCTTCAGAGAACATTAATGTTTGTAGCTCTGCTACAGCTAAGCCATACTGCGTTTCAGAAGAACTGACTTTATTGTTTAACTGCTCTGGAATAAGTAAACAAAAAGAGGGAGGCAAGCTTATTTACTCTGAATAGTTAATATAATCGGTTAGGAAGTGTTAGAATGTTGGTACAGAAGGGGCTCTTCCGGGTAAGAAGCAAACAAAGCCCAAGTGCAGTGGAGGAAGGCTTCTCACAATGCTGCTGAAGCACTTCTTCAGAGATGAGTTGCAGTGCTTTTCCGTTAATGACACAGGATGTTTCCCATTTTAAACCTGTTTATGTTTCTAACTGTACTCTGATTTATGCCCATATGAATGTGCAGCACTTAGTCTGTGCTCTGAACACAGGGCAGCGTCAAGTGACAGAACAATTTGGAGTCTATATTCACTTCTGAAAAAGAAGTGGGAAATCTCCTATCTCTTGCTCAGTCTAATTGGCTAGCCTGTGTCTAGCATTTCAGTAACAAAGCCACCTGCGAGGGTATGTAGGCAGTGGTGTTGAACACCCCAAAGATAAGAGACAGTAAAATTGGCCTACATATAAATTATAATCCACCCACAGCTATGCAAGTAGCAGCTGGTGGTACCAATGACAACAAAGGTCAAGCCTTAGAGGAAAGAACAGAAATTTACTCAAAACAGGTAGACTTTCCAGAGAATTCAGCTGCTAGACCAGGTCCCTGCTGGTAAGTGCCAGCAGCATTTTTCAGACTGTAAAATCTGGCCAGTTTTCCCATGGTATGAGTGTAAGGTGCCTTCCTGGAACAAACTCAACCTTTCTGCCCTGCTCAAACTCCTGCCCCTACCCTCAATTCTTTAATCTCAGTCTTAAAAATGTCTGAGCTCATTCTCATTAAATTTTCAGAAGTATTTCTCCAGAAATTTTCAGCAAAGTAAAATTTGCCCCCAAATTTGGCAAAGTAGATTCAAAGTAGATTGAGATCTATACTGGAAACGCTTATGGAAAAGGCAGAGGCTGTTTCAGTGTGACATTTGTAAAGTTTCAGAGTAAGCTCTCATGGTTTTGGCTCCCATTGTTTTGGTCTAGTGTTTGACTCCCGAGTGTCACCACACTGCTACTAATTCGTCTGTGTTTGTTTAAAGCAAGATCCTTCCTGCTGGTCACGTTATTGGTAGGAAAAGAAAATAGTGCCCTTGGTACAGAGATATTTGCAGTCACTGTGCTTTTTGGCTGATTTCTTTTCCATCTGGAGTATTTTTGGATGTGTGCTGCCTTACGCAGTATTTCCAGCTGTCCATTGACTGATGTTGTCAGTTTCGGCTAAATATTTGCAGACCAAACTCCCTGGAGTGTTCCTTGCTCCAAGAAGGAGGTTAACGATGCTGCTATTGGAGCTCTGTGTTAAGAGCAAATATGGTTTGAATATATTGGGGTTTTTGCAGTTAGGCTGTCTGTACATCCTTCCGGGCCAGTGTCCTCTCTCCGGGAGTGATCAGTAGCGGATGAGTAGGGAGAAACTGAAAAATAATGCAAATACATCATAAGCATTTTTCCAATATCTTTTTGTATCTTGTGGCAAGCTACGATCTTAGCCAGAGGCCTGACAACACAGATTCACCCAGTCTATAATGTATATTGGATAATCTGAGGGTGAGCAAAGCTGTCTGTACTTTCAAGCCCAGAAAACAATAAGGATAGACCAGTGCTCATCCCTGCTACCTTTATGTGTCAAAGCTATGCAGTCCACCCCTACTCCATGAGAAACTTGCCTCCTGTGAGACAGCAGGTGAACCAAATGGCATTATTTTCCCCTCAAGAATGACAGGCTGTAGGATGGTTTTTGCTATGCAACCTTCTGAAATCATCCCTGGTACCCAAGTTCCTCCTGCTGCTGCAAAATGTCACTGGACCTGAGGGCAGGGTTGCAGGGATCTTATGATTTAATAGAGCATCTTTAAAATTTTGTTCAAAGTGACATCCATAGTAACACTTTGTCCTTCTGTGCAGCCCTCCAGTCATAGTTCTTTTACAAGCAGTTTTGTGTGTACAAAGCATTGTCAGATAAAACATCTAATAGAAAGGCAATTTAGGTGATTATTAATGGAGTGATTCAAAGCTAAATTGGTTCAGGTTACTCCATCACTGCTAAAGGTTGTGGTTATTATTTTTGTGCCTCTGCCATGATCAGTACCTAGGTTTTTCCTCTGTTCCTTAAGAGCTCAGCTCTGGAAAAAGTGCTGTTAGCTGATCAGGAGTAACGACTATTTTCTACAAATATTCAAAATTTCTGTTTCAAATGTGACTTTCAATCAGACGGTGGAATAATCTCTTTTTAATTCCCTTTTATTTAAAAAAAAAAAAAGTTACTTACTAGTGCAAATATTTATTTTATGTACTTCTATATCACTGACAGTTTTTTGTTGTCACCACACCAAGTAGTAGCGAAGCTCTCATGTGACTGGCTTTGTTTTCTGTGCCAATGGCCTACAGAAGAGATGCACACAGGGATTTATAAATACTGTGCCTGAATATGCACCAGTTCTTGTGGTGCTTTCTAGCAATATGAGTTGCTTAACAAGGAGACATAGTGCTCTGAATCGTTGTACATTTGCAGTATTGTGAGCAATGCAACCTGCAGGCTATCATTCAACAAAAAGAATAAGAAAACAGCTTCAGATACAAAAAATACTTGAAAATTTCATGCACTGATCTTTGGTGAAGTTCCTGGATGTTTCTTACAAAGCAATCAGGTGAAACACTGCAACAGGCTATGAAAAAAATAGAACTGCTAAATCCAATGAAATATGTGAAATAAAAAAAATGATTGAAGCACATTTCTGAAGCTGCCCTAACCTGGTATCCCTGATGAGCAACAGGGCTCCAAGTGAAATTCTGCTGATCTTTAGACTGAGTTTATAGCTAACTATGCCCAGTTCCTGGGTCCAAACCCAGTCAAGCCTGAACGTTGGAAATTTAGTGCTGCAATTTCCAAGTCAGATTTTTCCTTGCTTTATTTGTCACTAGAGCTGTGCAAGCCAGCGTGCTGCATTGTTCAGTGTAATGAGATCCTTATGGTAATCAGGCTGTGAATTTCTTGCCCCAGCCCCAGCCTGGACCAGACTGTGACATGGCCCAGCTGTTCTCCTCTCTCTCTTTCTTTTATTTGACTAAACTTCAGTATAGCCATTCACCATGGGACATTCCCTCACTCTCCCTCTTCCCACTTAATTGGCAATGCTAGTGTAATGCTAGAAGGAAGGGCTGGATTTTTTACTTTAAACACTCCCTTTTTTTGTGCTGCTGATGCTGCATATCCACCTCAAGGGAAGAGAGTTATCAAATTCTTCCTACTTTTCGACAGCAAGACTTCCCAGGAGGTCGACTCCTGGACCACTGTCACGTTTCCCAGTGCTTTCTCAAGCTCTTTCAAGATGCATGAAGCATCTGCTCAGTGGGCACTTTCGGATACCCACTCAGTGCTCCTCCAACAGTCAGGTTCCTCCCCGCCACTCTACCACCATTCCAGTCAATGAAACAGCCCAGCATAGTGGCCGGACTGCCATAAACCGAAAGGACTGGTGCACTGAAAGCTTTGGGTTAATTAGTCTCAATACTTTTGTATCATCTCTGTAGCAGTGTGCGGCACTGCATTGATCTCCGGAGCCAACGCATGGAGAAGCCACTGTCATTACTGTGCTCTCTGGAGCCGGACAAACTAATTGCCTCACGCTCGCTGACTGTTTTCTCTCTGACACCCAGGCTGGGGGAGGCTGAGCTGGATTTAATTGTCTCTTGTCTTCACGGCAAGGTTAACCATTTTAGCCTTTTCATGTAACAATGATGCTCCTGGAGCGGTATCTGGAATAGCAGGATGGAGGAGGAGGAGAGCTGCATAGGCATTTGCAGAACACACTAAATAACCTTTAAACAAAGGCACAAACAGATCCTTCGTTGATGTGGAGGAGAGAGTCAAGCAAAAACGAACTCCCTTGCTCAGATTATTAATATTCATTGAATTTCTGAGTACAAGCTGCTTGTCACTGCGGCTTTATGCTGCTGAAGTGCTGTGGTTTCTTGTTCGTTTTAATATGACTTGTGGATTTTGCTGTGTTTAATCATCTGTAGCAATGCTTAGCAGCCCAGGTGAAATTAGAGCCCATCAGGGAGGGCAAGTGAGAGAGGCTGTGTCTTCAGAGCAAGGATGGGTTTTGCCTTTATGTTATTCATAGTAGTTTTTGTAGAAAATATGAGCTCAAACAGGATGGAGGTTCTTGCCAAAGATCACACCACAGACTGGAAGCAGAGCTGGGAATTAAATTCTACATCCCCTGACCCAGGCCAATATACTTTATATTGCCTTCCTCTTGCAGCCATGAAATACAAACTGCACACTTAACACTTCACAAAAAAATCAAATGAGTCCCTGTCCTGCAGTCATTTTGCTTTGAATGAGATACAAATCATAGGAGAAAGCTGCAAAGGAGGTTTCAGCGGTTGTTCAAAAATGTCTGAAGATGGGCATGGAAAGAAACCTTTGATGCAGTTAGATGCTTTTACCTCTGGCTGAGCTCTGGACAGATCTGTGATTCTGCAGGGAACCTGCCAGGGTATGGAACCCCTTCACGCCATCACCAAGGGTGGGTCCACGCAATGCCTGGAGGCTAGAATTGCAGGAGACAACTCCTCTGGGGTGGGAAACAGAGATGGAAAGAATATTGAGGCCCTGTAAAACAACTGAGGTGGTCGTGCAGGGGTCCAGATTCACCAAGGTCTTCCCTGTTGGTTGGTCACCAAGGGCTTGTTGATAAGGGTAAAATGAAGCTCTGACTCAACCATTCCTAATGAGCACTTTCCAGCCACCCTAGAGGGGAGCATCTGAAAACATTTCTGTGTTTTTTGCTGGTACCTCGATGTTTTAACAGCCAATGGGTGGGCTAGCAGAGTTGAGGAACCACAGACAAGGTGTCACCAAAGAGCTGGAGTTCTTCATGTAATTTTTACTTTATTGGCACTGCCTTGAAATATCTTCACAGATTATTTTAAGACACCTCTGAAAGCCACTTGCTGATGGGAAAGTCTTACAGGCTCCCCTAGCTCTTACATCTGCGGGCAATTTAGCTGAGGATTTTGAAAAACTTTTGTCCTGGTTTTATTCTTGGAGGCGATATGGAATGTGATCCAAGGTTTGCATCTGCTTGGGCCAGCATTGCATTTCCCCCAAAGCTTCCGCCTCAGTTTCTGGAAGGACTCTTAGAGCTTGAGAAGGGGAAAAGTCCGTTAAATGTCAGTACTTAGAGCTATCTGAAACTTGTCATGGGAAAAAGGACATTGAAAAGTAGGTCTGCCCAGTAGGTCTATCACATTTCTTCATCCCTAAACACTGACACTGTCAGGACACGAGGTGTGCTTGATGACAAGGTTGTTATTTCCTTACCGTAGCTTTTGGTACATGTGTATTACAGGAGCAGCACAGCCTTTGAGAGGAGCAAAACAGATGTGTTCCGAGTAAAAACCAACAACGTTGGACAAATAAAGAAAATAAGGTACCTGCACAACGTTACTACTATGCTACCTGCTCTGTGAGATGCTAATTGAATGACAAGCTATAGAGGTTTTAGCATTGCCATGTTTTATTCATTACTTTTTAATGCGCTCTTATCAAGGTGAAGTTAAGGGGTGGTAAAAGCTTGTTTACTGCCTAAAACTTTAACTGAAGTGTGAAATCACCTATGGTATAATTTACGACTATCCACGCTCCCCATCAAGAATTGTATTTCTGTCATGTGCAATCATGGAAGAAAGCATTTAGGACTATTTTTATGTCCCTATGGAGGTGAATGGGCTTTGCTATCCTCTTTTGCTAAATTAGTGTAATGTAAATGATAATTGTTATGTTTAACCACCATCTGACTGACTATGTAAAATTAAAAATTAATAAGTAGTACAAAGAAAGCTGGGAAAATGGGAAGAGGTGGATAAAACAAAGTGAGAATATAAAAGAGCAGGAGGGAGGAGAGTCACATTTTAGATATGCAGTGTAAGGTGAATGAATGCGTATGTTGAATGAACATGCAGATGTATGTATGTTTGCATGCATCCCCTTGAAAACAGTAGCCCACATATCAGCTATAAAATCTGCACACACACACACACACACACATATATATATGAACATTGTTATTTACAAAATACCCTGGAAAAGCCCTTATGTCGTATGAAACACTTTGGATAGACAGGCATAAACAGGCATTTTGTGTATAGCTGCTCTAGCCTTGCCTAATATAAAATATTCCACAAAATTACAGTGTTAATGGTCAGTCTTAATAAAAATATCAAATTCTGGGTTGTTTTTCCTCTAGGATTGAACATGATAATACTGGACTGAATGCGGGCTGGTTCCTTGACCGTGTGATTGTGACCGACATGAACAGACCTCACCTCCGGTTTTACTTCCCTTGCAACAACTGGCTGAGCAAGGAGGATGGGGATGGACTGTACGTCAGAGACCTCATCGGCAGCCTAAATCCCATGGATGTGCCCAAAAGTAAGGGTTTTCCAAAAAGCTTGGCTTCTGGTGCTTTGTCAGAAAGGACAGGGTTGCTTTCAGATGACTTCAGCCATACAAAAAGTAGTCACATAGTCTATGCTATTTCCAGTTTTCCCTGTAGTCAGTAGAGAGAGAAATAGGAAGATGCAAGATGCTGCCAGAGGGTAATTCCTTCTTCCGGTGTTAGACCTGACATCTTAGGGTGGGGTAAATCACTATTTGGAGAAGCTCCACTCATTGGTTGAGTACTGAAGGATCCGTGATGACTACTTTAAATTAGATTAAATGGCTACAGATAAGATGAGACATCCTACCCCAGAAGATGTAGCTAATATTGTTGTGTACCATCAGAGGAAGCAGCATGGTTGCAGTCCTGTGTCGAAAGTTGAAGTGTTTCCAGGCTCTGGTGATGACCTGCAGGAAATTTCCATAAACAAACCAACCCTCTTGCTGTAATTCTACGCCAGTTTACAGTATGTGTATGATATCTATATTGAACTGGTGCCTATTTTTCAGAGTGGTTTTAAGCTAATGATGTTGAAATGAAGCCAGAACAGCTTGCAACCAGACATGCACTCCCAAATTGATATCAGCGTGTAGGCCATGTGGTAATGTATGGTGCATGTAACGTGAGTGGGAAGACAATCGAGATGTGAAAGTGAAGCCAGCAAACCAGCCTCAGGTGGTATGCAAGCAGTTTATCTGCAAGTGCTAATCAGGAAACCGAGTTGTGTTTTCCTGATGACCTCACCAATGCAATTTTGGGCATGGAAAGTGAAGCACACTTGACATCAGCCACAGGTCTGAGGGAAAAGAGAGGTATAGTTTGGTGCAGAAGGAGAAACAAAAGGGGAAACTTGTGTTTTTGCTAGTGTCACATCTTTTTGAAAATAAATAGTAAACTTTTCACTGGTATTGTTGACGTGACCACTTTGGAGTTTTTTCCTAGTAAAAGTAGTTCGTTGTCATGCTTCATACAGTACTTTGAGCACTGATAGATGCTTTAGAAGAGCAAAAGTATTGTTATTTTTATTGCCATCCTGTTTGACATTAATAGTGAAACAATATACTATGACACTGTTTGCTCCTGAATTGTTTAATAATTTTGCTTTATTAAGATATTACCTCCTAAAACAGTTTCAGTATGTTGAAAATATATGTATTAAAAGATACTGCATGTGAGTTAGCATGCACAAATAATACCCAATGACAAGAAATGCATGTGGGATCATTTTATAAATGCATACCTCTCCAGGGTGGGTGCCACAGGGCATGAGATAACGTCTGGAGATGCTCTGCCAAAAACCCATCCAGTTACTGATGGGGGTGTGCATGTCAAAGTCCTTTGCCCTTTGCTGCTCTTTAAAGTGTTCAGTTTGTGAAATGGAAGAGTTTAGGATGCTTGAGGAGCAGGAGCACCTGGAGAATGTAGTGGATGAGTCAAAGCAATACACAATTAACAAAAGGCTCCCTCAAGGAGGAAGTCAACCATTCAGTCTTAATAGATCTTTAAATAACACAACAGCTTCTCTGAACTTGTTATTGCTCATGCCTGGGAGAGCTGATTCAAAGGAATGCATGTGATATCCTCCACCCTGTTCAACACCTGTCTCTCAGCAGGAAAAGATTTGTGGGCTAAACCCTCACCTGGTAAAAATCAGTGCAGTTCCAATGAAATTGCTGGAGCAACTTTGCACTTCACCAGCCAAAATCTAGTCCTGAACACTCACTCTTCCGGAGGAGTAGTTTTGGGTTATAGATCAACTGCTCACTATGTGCTTGGTCCAGGACAAATACAAATAAGATTGTCTCCTGCCTTAAAAGTATGAAAAAAGAGATTTAACCAGGCATTTTTCAGAAATACATCTGTTCTCATCACCTTTATCAGATAGAAAAGCCCACTTCAGAGTCGCACAGGCTGGATGCTCTACGGCCGTCTGCATAAACGCAGGGGGCTGGGCTGAGGCCAGAGGCGCGGGTGAAGGGTTGGATGCCATCCAGGCGGCAGGTCTGAATCTGTAAGAGGAGATGGTTAGCTCAGCTATCTCAGGTTGCAGTTCCCCTCGAATCATAATTAATGAAAGACAAACATTCCCAGGCTGCTGGGGTGAAGTGTCAACTGCAAATGTAAATTTATCTGAATTCATTTGGCTCCCTCTGAGTCGGTAAAGATCTGAAATGAGATTGTGATATGATTTTCTTTGTACGTACAAGTCATTTGCCCTAAATTTCAGTGTGTTTTTTTTTCCTTTTTCTTTCAAAAGGATTAAACAGTATTGTTTACTTTTTGAGTATGAATATTTTCTAGGCTACTAGTCAAATGAATAATTATGTGGTTTGGTGATTTTAAGTGCCTGTAAAGAAAGATTTGTTACTCCCTCTTAAGCCCACTTTACCATTAGCAGTGTTCAGAGCCATGCTCTTCTTTTTGGTCTTGTCTGTTCAATCACTGTTCCCATTTTTTCTTTAGTTCTTCTCTGTAAACCACCCAGGCACTGTTGTTACAGACCTTAGTCTCGTGCTTTGCTTTCATGCTCCATCTGCTGCCACAGTCTGGTATGTTTTTGGAGGTAACCAAGTCAGTTTTCTCCATGTTCTCTCTCCTGCACATCTTCTTTTCGTCTTCTTCTGGAGAGCTTTCTTATCTTTGTCGCAAGGATCTACCTTCTTCTTTTGAACCGGAGGTAGCTGCTGGGACACGCATCTTCTCTGTGATATGTGTGAGATGTGGACTGGATAAAAATTAAATGTTTTTTTGATATATTTTTGATTCGTTGGAGCTCTGTAGAGGCATTTGAAGCATATCTGAAGGGGACTGTTGGTACATAGACCAAACCTACAAAGCTATGGGGAAACTCAGCCTCTTTCTTGGTGAGGAGCAGGCAGGCCAGAGAATCCCTGTAGGGCTGTGAGCTTTGAAGAGGGTAATTTAAAGGAAAACAGTAGAGGCATTATTAAAAATGCAGAAAAGAGTATGTTCCAAACAGTAGCCAACATATGAATGAAAATTTGGGCATACACACAAAAAGTGAAGTTCTTTTCATGATCCAAATAGAATTACCATGGATGGCAGGAATGCTTAGTGATTGCAGATGCCTGAGTGACTGCATTTACTTATATGAATAAAATGGCTCCTGTCAGATTTTCTGTTGAATGCCACGCATTTCTCAAGGAGAACAGGTTTCATTTTAAGTGTTCCTGCTTGAATGATCCTCTATTCCCTATATTCACATCCATGATATCTTATGCCCATGGGCCTTTGACAGTCACAGTGCCACAGATTCTTATTTACCCAGCAGCTGCTATTGGCAGCCTGGATCAATTTACATTACAGGTATTAATTACAAGGAAGGACTATAGTTTGGCCTTATGCTGCTTCACTTGACTTTATGAAGCCTTAGGATTGTATGACTGTGGCTGAGCCTTTATGCAAGGGACTGGCTCAAAACTGAAGTCAAGTGCTGGTTTTCCTTTGTTGCACGTTTTAGATCACTCTGAGGGTGTCTGATGTCCTCCCAAAGTGGTTAAGGAGAAGAGTATTCATAATAGCTTGTAGCTGCACTAATAAGAACGACTGACCCAATGGAGACGCAAAAGCAAATTACATTTAGGATCCAGACCCAAGCACATTGTTTGATATCTTCAGACTGGTCAGGAATCACTCGTGCCACTCTGTGGATAAACCCTTATGTCTCTCAACCCATGATGAGTGTCTCTGGTCTTCACTTCTCTTTCCCTGGTGGTCTGCAGCACCAGAGCTGCTCTGCATCTGCTGCAGGTGGGACACGAGGACTGTGTTTTTCTCTATCCGTGTGTATGATGAGTACAGCTTTTATCATAGAATCATAGAATCATAGAATGGGTTGGGTTGGAAGGTACCTCAAAGATCACCCAGTTCCAAACCTCCTGCCATGGCAGGGACACCTCACACCAGACCAGGTTGCTCAAGGCTCCATCCAACCTGGCCTGGAACACTCCCAGGGATGGAACATCCACAGCTTCCTTGGGCAGCCTGTTCCAGTGCCTCACCACCCTTAGGGTGAAGAACTTCTTCCTTATATCTAGTCTAAATCTACCCTCTCTCAGCTTCCACCCATTACCCCTCATCCTATCATTACAGTCCCTTGTAAAAAGTCCCTCCCCAGCTTTCTTGTAGACCCCTTCAGGTACTGGAAGGCCACTCTGAGGTCTCCCTGGAGCCTTCTCTTTTCCAGGCTGAACAAGCCTTACTCTCTCAGCCTGTCCTCATAACAGAGCTGTTCCAGCCCTCTGACCATCTTGGTAGCCCTCCTATGGACTCACTCCAACAGCTTCGTATCTTTCTTGTGTTGGGGGCTCCAGAGCTGGACACGCATTCCAGGTGGGGTCTCACAAGGGCAGAGTAGAGGAGCAGAATCACCTCCCTCGACCTGCTGGTCACACATCTTTGGATGCATCCCAGGACATGGTTGGCTTTCTGGGCTGCAATCGCACACTGCTGGCTCATATTGATCTTATCTTCCACCAACTCGCCCAAGTCCTTCTCCCCAGGACTGTTCTCAATCCACTCATTGCCCAGCCTGTACTTGTGCTTGGGATTGCCTTGACCCAGGGGCAGGACCTTACACTTGGCCTTGTTAAACTTCATGTGGTTGGTCTGGGCCCACATCTCCACATCTCCAGCCCGTCAAGGTCCCTCTGAATGGCATCCCTTCCCTCCCGTGTGTCCACCACACCACACAGCTTGGTGTCGTCAGCAAACTTGCTGAAGGTGCACTCCATTCCACTGTCCATGTCGCCAACAAAGATGTGTCCCAGAACCGATCCCTGAGGGACACCACTTGCCGCCGGTCTCTGCTTGGACATTGAGCCATGGACCGCAGCCCTTTGAGTGCGACCTTCCAGCCAGTTCCTTATCCACAAGGTGGTCCATCCATCAAATCCATGTCTTTCCAACTTGGAGATCAGGATGTCATGTAGGACAGTGTCAAAGGCCTTGCACAAGTCAGGTAGATGATGACAGTTGCTCCTCCCTTGTCTATTGATGCTGTTACACCATTATAGAAGGCCACCAGATTTGTCAGGCAGGATTTTCCCTTGGTGAAGCCATGCTGGTTGCCACCAATCACCTCCACATTTTCCATGTGCCATAGCAGAGCCTTCAGGAGGATCTGCTCCACGATCTTGCCAGGCACAGAGGTGAGACTGACTGGCCTATAGTTGCCCGGGTCTTTCTTTTTCCCTTTTTGAAAATGGGGGTGATGTTTTCCTGTTTCCAGTCAGTGGGCACTTCACCAGACTGCCATCACCTCTCAAACATGATGGAAAGTGGCCTAGCAACTTCATCTGCCAGTTCCCTCAGGACCCGTGGATGGATCTCATCAGGTCCCATGGACTTGTACACCTTCAGGTTCTTTAAATGGCCTCAAACCTGATCTTCACTATCAGTGGGCAGATTTTCCTTCTCCCTGTCCCCGCCTTCAGCTTCTACAACTTGGGCAGTGTGGCTGGAGTCCTTGCTGGTGAAGACTGAGGCAAAGAAGTCATTGAGAACCTCAGCCTTCACCATATCTTTCATGACCAGTTCTCCTGCTCCCTTCCAGAGAGGGCCCACATCTTCCCTAACCTTCCTTTTATCACTTAGATGCCTATAAAAGTTTTTCTTGTTCCCCTTGATGTCCCTGGCTAGATTTTATTCTATCTATCTGGGCTTTTGCTTTCCTAATCTGATCCCTGGCTGCTCAGACAACTTCCTTGTATTCTTCCCAGTCTACCTGTCCTTTCTTCCATTTTCTGTAAATTATCTTCTTGTCTTTAAGTGTGTCCAGGAGCTTCTTGTTCATCCACGCAGGTCTCCTGGCATTCTTGCCTGCCTTCCTCTTTTTTGGAATGCATTGCTGCTGGGCTTAGAGGAGGTGGTCCTTGAATATGGACCAGCTTTCTTGGGCCCCTCTGCCCATCAGCGCTTGCTCCTGTGGTACTCCACTAAGCAGATCCCTGAAGAGGTCAAAGTCTGCCCTCCTGAAGTCCAGGGTGGTTAGCATGCTCCGCACTCTGCTTGTTGCCCCGAGGATCTTGAATTCTAACATTTCATGGTTGCTGCAGCCAAGGCTTCCCTTCAGCCTGAGATTTGGTTTCCAGGTGGATTGAAGAGGGTCATAAGATGTAATACTGAAGTATTTTGGAAGTCTACATTCTGTGCTAATTCATAAAATAAGCTGAGGTTTGGTCAGGTTAGATGATATGTTAATTATCCATAGGCAATTTCTCTCTGGGATAACAACAGGCTCTTATCACTATTTAGCTGCTTGAAGTTAGGCTAGGCTCTCTGCAGCGTGACCTCCAGTTTTCCATAGAACAAGGGAAAAATTTCTAGTTAGATACTATCAACACGTTCGCTGTTCTTGATTGCCATTGAAATCAGTCCCTAATCAAAACAACTCTCTGTATTGATTCTTCTCCTGAGAGGAAAAGTGAATATTCACTGGCAAAGGAGGTCTTTACTCACTTGGTCTTTAAAACCACATTCAAGAGCACAGGTATCTGAAAATTAATTCAGTCTTCTGTGCTATTGCAGTTTATGCTATCCTGTTAAATTTTGGTCAAGTCTTGCCAACCTGCCTGTTGCAAACAAGGCTGAGAACCATGGACTGGCTCTTTGGCCATCAGCACCCTGAAATTGTTTAAGGTTAGACACGATGGGCTATAAATGTCCATGGGGCAGCAGCTCATATCAAACTGTTTCAAGGCTGCATATTCACAGTAGGGCAGAACCCCGTGTATGAGCTCAAACTGTAAAATACCTCCATTCTCCACATTTTCTGGGCAAAGTTTAGTCTTATTTGTTCTACTAATGATGATGATGTTTACAATGGGTGCATTAAACAGTGCAGTACTGAGAAGCAGGGCAACCACAACATGCGGCACATCCAGACCTTGAGGACAGGAGCACCCTACGTTCTATAACTCCCTGAAAGGAGATTGCAGTGAGACAGGGGCTGGTCACTTCTCTCAGTAACAGTGATAAGATGAGGGGTAATGGTCTCAAGTTGTGCCGGGGGAGGGTTAGATTGAATACTAGGAAAAATTTCTTCACCGAAAGGGTTCCCCAGCACTGGCACAGGCTGCCCAGGGCAGTGGGGGAGTCCCCATCCCTGGAGGGGTTAAAGAGACACGTAGATGAGGTGCTGAGGGACATAGGGTAGTGGTGGCTTGGCAGTGCTGGGTTAATGGTTGCGCTGGATGATCTTAGAGGCCTTTTCCAACCAAGGCTATTCTATGATTCTAACTCAAAAAGAGCCTCCTAGCTCTGGCCAGGAGCTGAATCTGGTTGTTTGGGGTTGCCTGCCTGGTCCCTGGAAAGGGAAGGCTACATCAGCTCAAGGTGCAAACTCTTGTGCTTAGGAAGGGAGTGATGTTGGGCTCCTTGGCTCATGCCTCTAGCCCTGCTTTGCTAAATCAGCCTGGGCAAGTGCTGTAACAAATCCATCATCTCCTCAAACCCCAAGTTACCTGTTCGGAGGGCAGCTGTTCTCTCTGGCTTGACTGCTTGCTGTAAGGATTAATTTGTGCTTAAATTCTCTGATACATCTGGAAGAAAACCAGAAGTGCACAGCAAAATGACTAAGCTAGATTGTTTCCATCACTTTTTATGCAGATGACGGCAAGAAAGTCACCAGCCTGATTTGTCCCAGCAAGGCTATTCTGTGATTCTATGATCCGACACAGTTGCATTGTATTTATTTTTTCCATACTTAAAAGTTCTGGGCATTGCTCCCCTATTGTTTTTTGTTATTATTAATACTATGTCAAAAATGGATCTCAGGACCAGAGCAGGTGTAGCTGTGCTGTATCTAAGGCTAAGTCTGCATGGTCTTTCAGAGGGAGACATGAGTTTTCTACCTTGCTGAGACAAGAACCAGTTTTGAAGTGGAAGGTTGGTGGTTTTGTCAATGCTAGCCTGATTCGGGGTTGATATACGGTGCATTTGAGAGTTTGCATGGATACATTCTGAGGGGTAATGGCTGTGAGGTCACACTGAGCAATTGGAAACTGGATTTCTATAAAGGCAGATGAGTGGCGAAACGCTGCCGATGTGCTTGTGCATGCAGAGGATAGCCTCGCCTTCAAAAAATGAGAACAATATTTATTATAATTACAAATGAGAGAAGTTCAGCCGATCAAGTTGCAGGTCAATGCCAATCCATTAGTCTTTCACAAGTTTCTTTGAATCATTGGTCTGTCCTCATCTGGGACAGAGTTAATGAGATCATCCGAGGAGGCTTGGACAGTTTGTGTTGTGTGTGGGTCAGAGGAGGAGACCACGGGCAGAGAGACACACAGAACAGTTTCTTCTGAGGGCAAAAAAGGCACTCTGTGCAGGCGTCATGAGGGCAATCTGTGCACATGAAGAAGCAGTCTGTGCTGGACTTTGCCTGATGTGCTTTTGAGAGCATCTGTGCAAGTACACATAGAGTTAATATGCCCTCAATACTCTTTGAGGTTTTTAGATCCACTAAGATGTAGAACTCATATATTTGAGCTGGGATTGTGAGCTTTCCTCTGCAAAGGAGGTTTGTGTTAAGACTACACATTTCATTGTCCAGAGTTTTAATGTTGGCTGACTTTCAAGGCACCGACCTGGCTGTGGCTTGAGGAAACCCTTGGGGTGGCAGGTATTGATGCACATGATTGACATTGAGTCAGCAGCTAAGTCCTTCCTGTCTCAACAGGATACACATGTCCCTCAGGGCTGGACTGGCTTTGAACCAGTATTTCTCAATAACGTACTGGCACTTGAAGCTCGGAGAAGGAGCAGCATTTTTGATGCGAGGCACCGGTTGATGATGCCCTGTGGGCTTTGCAGCCTCATTTTGTAAAGTGTCAGGCCTGGAGAGTGGGACTGGTCCCTCTCCTGTCTCCTCTGGGCCGTGACTCAAAATGAGGTGCTGCATTTTAGAAACTTCCATGACTGGAAAAACGAAGATCATTTCTGAGGATGCAGAAGAGTGGAGGGATGAAATATTAATAGGTGTAACCTGCTCATCAAAACTCATCTTTATTTACATTGGGAACTGGAAGTATATAATCAGTGCAGGAAAATGCAGTTAAATAGATTTATGAAATAAATATGAGTTGTTTATTTTTGAATAACAGTGACTACCCCCTGTTTTAAGGATGCATGCTGAGATATTCAATACTCAAGGTTTGTAGAGAGAGTAGTATCTTTTACTGCCCAACTGATAACACTGGAAAAAAACCTGTTATGCTGTCTGGCACACTGAGTATCCAAAAATGTCCTTTCCCCCCTCCCCCCCAAAAAATATAATTCGGTTGATCTAATAGGGATTTCACTCTCCCTGCAAACTTTGCCCATTTTATATTACCATGTCTAAAACAAGGCAGCTATGGACATTATACATGTAACACAATTTTTGCCTGTTGTTTTGTCTCTAACGACGGGTAAGGGCAATGAGAAATTGAAATGTAGAAATAAAAAGAAACACTGGTGACTTGTAAACCACAAGGAAGACAAGATGCACAGAAATGGGATAAGCACAAAGCTCAGAGATCTGTAATTCATATAAAGGACCTCATGTTTCAAGAGAAAAAAATTTGGAGACATCTTTATGTGTGGCTGATGTATAGATCTATATTTGTATCCAATACAACACAGATAGTGCAACACGTTTGTGAAGATGGGGGATAATTTTGACCAATTATGTCTAGATGTCGTAATTATTTCTACTATCAGTTTTGAAATAAAGTAACTTTATTTAAATACATTATTTATACCAAGCAAGACTGAATTACAATGACAATAATATGGTTTTAAATATTATTGTGAAATTACTTTAATCTTCATTCTGAGCAGAAATATTTTACCCAAGAGGTTATTTCCAATTATTTCCCCAATTTTGATAATAGCAGATCTGGGGAAAACAGGAAGCAGGTATTACTTTTGTGAAATGTCTGCCTTTTAATTTTTTTCATGGGCTCCCACCCTGGGGCTGAACTAATGAAAAATATTGAGAAATCTTGGAGAATTAGATGAACAAGGATTTCTGTGCTGCTGTCACAAGGTGGGTTGCCCCATGCTATGCTCCATGCCTCTGTGACTAAACTGCTATTGCCTCCTGAGCAAGGTCATTTAAAGCACACTGCAAAATGTCATCATCACTTCGAAGTCACAGTAGGAACATCAGTTTAGCATCTCCTACAAGCAAAGACTCCTGCATGTGGTAGATTGCCTCTCACAGGCTTTGCAGAAGGATGATCCAGGCTGAATCATAATAGATTAACTGTTTTGATGAGTACTTTGATTTCACATAAGAGCCACACAAAATGGGGCTGAATCTCACGGTCTCGGAGCTGGGTGGGGAGACCAAGCGGCTGAGTTCATTATAGGAGGGGCACAAGGCAGCAGTTGAGGATAAAGCAGCATTGAGCAGAGCAAACATTATAGTTTCCTTTTCCCATATCTTATGCCTCCTTGGGTGGCAGCAACAGTATCTCTTTCTTAAGAAAACACTTTTAGAGACCACTTCTGAGATTAACAAAATGCTGATCCAAGGTCTCACAAGCATTGCATCCTTGGTGCTGCCTCTGACAACGTGCACCCCAAGACCATGCAAATGCTCTTCCACCTTTCTCCCCCACTAACATCATGGTTTGGCAGAGGTGCTTATGGCCAAGAGCAATGTGAGGCTCTGTCTTCATCAGCATCCCTTGCACTCCTGGTGTACATGTAATCTGCTTTTCCAGTTTGAACTCTTGGTTTAAGGACCTTTTCACCACTTCTGAAGGTGCAGCTCATTAAGAAAGATAGTTGTCAATTACTCTTGAGAGAGATTAATTATTCTCATACTCTAAACCAACCTTTTGAACTAAACCCTTTCCTCGATGGGGAAAAAAATTCTTCCTTAACTGTTTGCAATTGCTTTGTGCAAGAACCAGCCACATTTTTGAGACAGAACTAGCTCCTGGTGGACTCAGCAGGACTCCTCTACTTTCACAGAGGCTGCTTTAGGTTCTCATTATTATGTATTTCTCTGTGTAGCTATCTCTCAGGTCCCTGCTACTGCAGTAGAGAGAAGTGTAATGATTAGGGCTGGGTGAGTTTTCCTCTCTGCAGTGTTTTCAGAGACTCCAGAGACAGAGCTGAGTTGTGTGAAAGTACAGTAAGGCATCTCCAGCAGAAGGTTGGGAGAAGCTCATTGAGAAAGATGGTGTTTGCCTGATGGGATGGGTTCTTTCTCAGGACAGATGAGAGCTAAGTTCAAATGCTATGAATCAAGCCTGTTGGGAAACCAGATCCCAGCTTTGAGCTCTAACCATAGGCAGTCTGATCTTTTAAGGTTGTTCTGCCCAAGAAGTCTAGCTGTCAGTGAGGAATATGCTGTCAGAAGTCATGTAAAGGAGCTTCCATTTTGACAAGTCAGTGATTTTCCATCAAGAAGAGGCTTTGTCAGACAGTTTTCGGTGGGCTGGAATGACTGACTCAATCTGACAGCGAGGAACCAAGGCATATGGACGTTCAGGCACCTTCCCAAGTGCATGCAAAAAGGCAGTGGCAGGCTCAGGCTGAAAATGCCTGTTGCCTGCAGATCCAGACCCTCACCTCTCTCTCTAGCAACTATTCTTTTCACTTTTCATACTAACCATAAATGTATTTCTTTGCCAGCAGCAATTCAGAGACAGTATTGGTGCCTCTTCCCTCCCCATTACCCCCCTCTCTCTTCTGAAATATGCCTGCTCAGTGCTGAGCAGTACAGTATGAATGTTAAGCATTGCCACCCTTGGGAGCACTGTGAAAGCAGAAGGATAATTGCTATAAGTTGCTTTATGAGAAGAATCTGTCGCTGCCTGTGACTTAGCTCCCTGCTTTTAAACCAGCATGTTTTGCTTCTGAAGGCTGTGACATTCTTTAGTTGTTGGATGCTGTGCTGCTGACCTGCTCCACGACAGGTCAAGTGCAAGGGAGGTAGGCAGGGATGTCTAGCAGGGAATTCATGGTGCCCTGCAGGAAGTGGTAACTCTAGGTAATGAAACACAGCTGACTTTGTTTCCTTGCCTAAATCTGGTGCTCCTGCTGCTAGTAACTCAGCAGCTTGTGTGTAAATGCCCTATCTAATGCCCCAAATAATATTAGCAACAGGATTTCCTTAGGCAGTTCCACCCTATGACATTTGAGGTGACCCTGATATCATACCGCTAAATAAGCGTCATTGACAGATTAATATCATATGGCTGAACAGTCAGCTGCAGCTTGCAGGTGGAAGGATTTGGCTGGGCTGTGTCCATGCATTTTCCATGTTTGGAGATAGAAAAGAGGTTGCACGGGAGCACCCAGGGATTCTGGATAAAAAGATCCTGGCTAAGACTTTGGGTAAGTGCTGCATGCCTGGCTCTTTGAGATGGAGATGGCAGTGGGACCAGGCTAGAAGGGATATACAGGAGAGGTAGAGGGGCTGCAGCCCCCTGCCCTTCCATGCCTGGGAGCAGTGCTGGAGTGCCTGGAGCATCACAGCCCTTCACCTTTACTCTCCACAAAAATAAACCCCTTGGCTATCAGTGGAAAGAATCTGACTCTAGCCCATGGTGCAATATTAATCTTCCCTCTTAGCTGTTGAAAGCTGTGGCTGAGTTGATTAGTAACAGACAAGCTGCTTGACTGTCACACTTCTGCTAAATTAATGCAGTGGGGTCATATCAGTTAGTGCTACCCCACTGCTTCTCTGAGATGCCATCCTGGCAATGTCTCCAAATGCCTTCTTAGGACAGATTTGTGTGTGTTGACATGTTGGATAAGAGATATCAGGGGACCTGGATTGTCTCTAACAGAGCAGACATCCAGCTGTAAAGAAAAAGAAGGTGCTGTAACCATACAGGACGTTTGAGCTTGTGTGTTTCAACAGGAAGAGGAAAGAAAGCAGAAAATAGTTACTGCTCTTACTACTAAATTTTTGTTAGCTGTTCTGCTCTTGGCATCTTTCAGTTCATGTCTCTGATGCTGCTAATATCACTTCTAGGAAAACTCCCCTCTCCGTGCCTGTGCTGCAGCAAGCCTGCACTGCTAGATGGAGTCACAGCTTTTACCAGCCATACATTAGCATTTTGCATGTTCCCAGTGCTAGGAGAAGCATTCAGAAACAAGAATAAAAAATCTCCAGGCAACATCTTGATCTTTATTTTACAGATGAACTCAGAGCTGTGTATTGAGATTAAAAAAAGCTAACTGGGTATTTTTGAAAAGATGATGTTACTGTTTTAAATAATGCATGATTAAGGGTTTACTGAAGAGGGAACGACATCCACCCATGCTTCAAATGCAGAGTGCTTGACTTCAGCCAGATCTCTGCCTGGATGTAATGAGTGCCTTTTTGTGCATGCCTCCAGCAGCTGATTCCTTACTGCCTTTTTGAGATGTAGCATCCCTTTCTATTTAAAGTTACACATCCACCATGTTATTCTGTAAAATGTGCTGATGTATGAAGCACAGAACGACCCCTGAGCAGAATGAAGAGCTCCTCTCTCTCCTGCAGCTGAATGTTGAATTGTTCAGAGAGGGAGAGATTGCTGGCAAAAATTCACCATGGCTCAGGATTAATCCCATTTACTTCCTGAAGATGAAGGAACTAAAATTGTCCTGCATGCAGAGCTGAGTGGGGCAGGTATGAGTCCCCGGCTTGCGTGCACACAGTTTCAAAGCTGGGAGCACTAGACATGACTGTGTGGTTCATGAAGCAGGGATGTGCTGTGACCTAAGCCATGGACCACTAATGCTCTTGAAGTATCTTTGCCTGTGGAAACACATCGAATCATAGAATAGTTTGGGTTGGAATGGACCTTCAAAGGCCACCCACTACAACTGCCCTGCAGTGAGCAGGGACATCTTCAACTAGATCAGGTTGCTCAGAGCCCCGTCCAACCTGACCTGGAATGTTTCCAGGGATGGGGCATCTCCTACCTCTCTGGGCAACCTGGGTTCACCACCCTCAGCATACAAAATTTCTTCTATCTAGTCTAAATCTCCCCTCTTTTAATTTAAAACCATTTCCCCTTCTCCTGTCACTGCAGACCCTACTAAAATTTCTGTCTCCATCTTTCTTCTAAGCCCTCTTTATGTATTGAAAAGCAGCAATAAGGTCTCACTGGAGTCTTCTCTTCTCCAGGCTGAACAACTCCAACTCTCTCAGCCTGTCCCCATAGCAGAAGTGCTCCAGTCCTCTGATCATTTTTGTGGCCTCCTCTGGACCCATTCCAACAGCTCCATGTCTTTCCTGTACTGAGGACCCCAGTAGGCACTGCAGGACAGGAGTCTAATGAGAGTGAAGTAGATGGACAGAATCCCCTCCCTTGACCTGCTGGCCACACTGTTTTGATGCAGCCCAGCACACAATTGGCCTTCCGGCCTTCAAGCACACATTGGTGGCTCACGTCCAGCTTTTCGTTCACCAGTACCCCCAAGTCCTTCTCCACAGGCCTGCTCTCCACATCTGCAAGGAGCATGAAGAAGAGGCATGCAAGCACACCAGCCTTGGTTATATCTTAGATGACAACATATAACACTTGCAGAACAGTGCCCTGTAATTTCCTCGAGCAAAAAGTTATAACCCAATGCATTGTCCATCTCTGGGGGCTCAGGAATCAGCTCCCTCAATGGGCTCTCCATGCTGACACTCTGACAGGAATGTCGCGTGTATAGAGAGCCTTTGGGAGCAGCTGGTGTTCCAAGTACGTTGTCGAATGGTGTCATTATATACCTTAGATTTGAAATATAGTGATGCTGAAAAACTTTTCAAGGCATTGGATCATTAGATCAAATAATTTCAGCAGGATTTTTCTTGCTGACCAGATGTATTTCTGCAGAAGTTATACAATGTGCCATTCCTGCCCTGGTTTTGGTCACTGCTGCTGGTTGCTCTTGATTGACCTGTTCTCTACATGTTCTCCTCAGTGCTCTGCATGTGTTCAGGCATCCTCCTGGTCTATACTTCAGAGGCATAAAGCCTGATCTTACAGAGGTAATCTAACTTCAGCCGCTGATGCTTGTCCTTTGGTGAATCTCTTTATCCTGCTGGGCTTCTCCAGCCCCTGAAAAGTGGAGTGGGAAATTAAAGAGTGGCATCAGAATAAATATTCTAAAGGAGGTGCAGGGTACATATCTTCTTGAAAAATGTGGCCTGTGATTAAATAACCCAGTGTACAATGGGTCACTTTTAGTTAGAGCAGCTTAGTGGGCAAATGGGAGCTGTAAATTGCACCATCTCCACCCTTGGCTAATGCAAATGTGCTGGCATATCACTGGCAGGCTGTAAGACCTCTATGAACTGAAGCAAAAGAGTTAAACAGAAACACTAAGGCATTTTCTCCCTTGTCTGAGCCTGGCTCTGCCCTCTGCTTTCTTGTTATTTGGTATTTGTTGCACTTTTATCATTGTTATTTTATTTGTAATAGCATGTTTTGTGATGGGGCGCCAAGAATGTCATCTCAATTTTTAGTCTTTTCAGAGCACATTCACTAAACTGTGACAGGTGATTTTCTCTTCTGTTTGGGCTCTGCCCTTGTGTTCCTCACCCTGGGAACTGAGCACATCTTTATAATTCAGAGGATGGTCCAACAACCGCTTCTCATACGCTTGCTCTCATATCCTCTGCCTCAGGGGGACCATGTGCACCAAAGTGTTTTCTGTCTTTTAGAATAATTTTTAGTAAGCACTGATTATGGTGGAGGAGGTAGATGACCTGCTCTGGGAGTGATAACCCAGGATTTTTGACAGTCCCAAGTTTCCAGTGTTGGCTGGGAAGCCAGGCGAGCTTCTCTCCCAACTTTGCACCTGCCAAAGGGAAAATGTTGCTCACCAGGGATCATGGTGCAAAAAGTTTTGTTTTTTGCAAGGGAGTAACATAAGATGTGGCCTCAGCATTTGGCCCTTTTGCAGAAGCAGCAAGCCCAGGGTTCAGAAATAAAGAGGTTATGTAGCACAGAGCTTGCAGTACCAGCCAGCCAGGGCTCAGTAATACAGAGTATAACAGATAGTTTGTTCAGGGCATCTGTGGGGTCGTGTACTTTTCAGCAGCAGATTTTACATTAATCTTTATCAGTTTTGGTTTGTGTCTTACTTTCTATCTCCAGCACTGGTTCTGCATAGACAATACAGCATTAGATGTCTGTCATGGCTGATTTTGCTTGAACATTGGGTAGATTTTGGTGGTAGATTTTGAAAGTTGCACATGTTTCCCCCAAATATAGTCACAGTGAAGGCCACGGTAGCTTTCCACTGTTTTCAGAAGAAGCTGAGCTCACCCTTGCTGTCCTTTGGAGCCAAGTTAGACCCATCCTGATCACTCTGAAGAACTTGCTTCTCAAAGTCACTGACATGACATGTGTGAAAGGTTTGTGTGTGGCTCACTCACATGATTTTTGCGTTGTTTGGTGCCACACATGATGTAGCCTTGTAATGTCACAGCTCATAGTCTTTACTCTGGTTTCTCCATTAAATGGAAAAGATTGGTTTATAATATTTTTTAAACTAGGCAGACTAGCAGGGTAGTAACCTTCAAATTTTTGTGCTCGTGCAGTGTAACTGACCTTTCTTCAAAATACTTCTTGTCACCAGCCAGGCTTAATAAAAGTGAAGCTGCAAAAATAGCTCCAGGATAGCGTTCAGACCAGAGGGTCAGGTCTGAGCTTGGGCAGATGGCTGGCTCTGTAGCCCACTGATGTTTAGAAAAAGCAAGGCTGGTGTCTAGGTCTGAGTTTATTTAATGGCCATGTATCAACACCAAAGTTTGCACCTTCTTCTTATCTATTTCAGCTTTCAGTGTCAAGACTAGGAACTGAGTGATCTGTTCCTCTTGCCCAGGGCAGTGTATACCCAAAGTATCTCTGCCTATGGGTTTTATTCCTCTTGTGAAGGATACTGTCAGTGTACAGGATCCAGGAGCCATGGTTCAGACATGCTTTCAAGACAGCATCAGCACAGCCTGAATTGCTTTGTACTGTGATGTTTTGTACCAAACCATTGAGTTATTAATGCATTTGGATTTATGCCTCTCTCCTTGCAGTCAACAAATACGTGGTCCGAGTTTTTACTGGTGAAGTTAGCGGCAGTGGAACAGATGCGGATGTCTTCATTAATATCTTCGGTGAGAAAGGAGACACAGGTATTCAAATGCAAATCATTTCCTAAAATATTTCTTCCTGCTCTGCAGGCCTGTGATCTGAACAACACACAGCAGCAATCTGGCAAGTGCAGAATAATTTGGCTGAGTGAAAGGCACAACAAATGGTGTTGTTATCTCTGGGCTTTCTCGCATCCACAGCTTCTGGAAGCTGCATCTGCAGAGCAGCAGTTGTAGCTGGGCTGTGAACATGGCTGAAGTTATATACCACCAAAAACCCCAAACCCCAGGAAAATGCAGCATAAACCACCAGCATAAACAGTGCAGTAAGTGCCAGGCTGTTGAGGGATCCAATACCACTGTTTATTTACAGTGCATGCAATGAGAACTGCATGGCCCATCTTTCTGTGGCCCTGTATGGATAATGGTGTCCTTTCATAGAATCATGGAATCATAGAATCACTATGGTTGGAAAGGACCTCCAGGATCATCAAGTCCAACCTTTATCCCATTATCTTCCTAACCACTAGACCATAGCCTCAAAGTGCTACATCTACTCATTTTTTTAAACACCTCCAGGATGGCGACTCCACCACCTCCCTGGGCAGCCTGTTCCAGTGCCTAACCACCCTCTCAGTAAAGAACTTCTTCCTAATATCCAACCTGAACTTCCCCTGATGCAACTTGAGGCCATTTCCTCTCGTCCTATCATCAGTAATTTGGGAGAAGAGACCAACACCAGCCTCACTACAGCCTCCTTTTAGGTAGTTGTAGAGGGCAATAAGGTCTTCTCTCAGTCTCCTCTTCTCTAGACTAAACAACCCAGTTCCCTCAGCCAGTGGCACAGTTTGTGGCTGGCCCTGCCTGGTCATTTAGAAAGATTATATAACCAAGGTTTATATTATCTGGCTTTAAACTAATGGTGGTAGATTTATATTTTTTAATGTAGAAGTACTAGACCACTGGTATAGGAACTTGAATTTAGTTTTTTAACAGTATTTTTAACTGAAAAATACTAAAAGATGTGTCCAGACCGAACTCTTTGGGTCGTGCCATGGAGAAGAGTGAGCGGAAATTCCTGGAGACCCACCTAGCAAAGATTCTCTCTATTCTATACTGCATCTATCCTGTCAAATTCAAGAAAAAATGACATGATGTCTGCCAAGTGTCCTTGAACAGATTATGAAACCTAGTGGATAGGTCTCATCCTTGATTAATTCTCCAGACTTTTACAAGGGGATTCATCTGATCTCACTGTAGATGTCTGAGAGTCTAAATCTAAGCTGATTGTCCAGGCACTCTGTCATATCTACACAGAGGAGTAATACCCCTAGGAAACGATTCATCCCCTTTTAAGGCAAGGGGGATGAGTTGCCCTCTGACACCTTTCCCTGCACTGGTGCCTTGGGTGGGTTCAATTCCACTCGCAGCATCGCTCGCACAGGAAGAGTGTTGCTTGTAGCTGGGGTCAGTGCTTTAATATTTTTCATAAAGGCAAGCTCCTGTGAGATCAGGAAAAGGCAATACCTCTATCTGAGTCTTAATTTGAAATTAAATTCTTCCTGTGCCATGCAGCAAAGAATCCTCTGTCCTGAAATGTCAAAATCTGCAGCTTGTGACCAAAGCCTTTTTTAAACAGTTTGGAGGTTTTTAAAGACATTAAAAATAAAAGGAAAATGTGGTAGTATGGAAAAAAAAAAAAAAAGATGCAAGAGCCATCTGGATATATATTTCTGAAAACTCCAAGAGCTATAAGTAACTGTGACATGAGATCGAAAATCATGGTCTTTTGTGTGCTCAAGAAAAGGTACATTTTTTATTAGAATATAAAGTCCTCTGCCTTTGCCTTGAAATCTGGTTGCAGAGAGCTGGTACCTGGAGAATATTTGATTCAGTTAGTGGTGACATTCCTAAATAGTTCTTCACTTACACACGTGCATGTACCAGTAACCCTTTCCTCCTTGGTTCTTCTATATTGATTTCTTCTCAGGAGTGAGGAAATTGGACAATGACAAAGACAACTTTGAAAAGGGAGCAGAGGACAAGTTCACACTCGATGCGCCGAATTTGGGAAGATTAAGGAAAATTAATATAGGTCATAATAACAAGGGTGGCTCTGCTGGCTGGTTCCTTGCAAAGGTTAGTAGTTCCCAAGATGTTTAACATAAGCATGTTGTGGGATCAAAATATCTTATTTTTTTTCTTATCAGTGGTCTGATGCCAAGAAATGCAAGGATGTTTGCTGGTGACACAGTTTCCTAGTTACTGAGAAAGGCACAAATCAAGTTTTCACCTTTCCAGAAGTATCTTCTCCAGCACCTGCTTTTTCTGCAGAGCAAAGGGTGGCTGGTGAAGTGCTGGCAGCAGCTTCGTGCATGGCAGTGTGGTGCATCTAAATCAGCTGCAGCAGGTTCCAATTGGGTAGCTAAAAAATGAGGGACACTCTGGGTTTAGGTAAGTTGTTGAGCATTTCAGGCGACTTTGAGGCAGTGAGAAAATCCAGTTGTTAACACTTGAATTTGCCTTCTCTAATAATATTTCTACTGCCTCAGCCACCGCAATTTCTTTGACAGATGAGAGGGAATTCTCCAAGCTGGGTCTTCCAAGCCCCCCCTCACTCTGTTGTCTTAATTCATTACCAAGATGGTAAAGATACCAGAGTCTAAGAAATATCTGTTGAGTCTGTTCACACTGAAAATTTGCAAAGACTTATAGCTTGGCCAGATTTAAGTGATTTATCACTGGTACAGCAAAAAAGATATACCTGCCATAAAGATCCTTTTCTTCCACTCCCACTTTCCTCCTCATTTTAATCTCCTGCTCTAAGGCATGAAGGTATTGCAGCTTTTAGTGAAATGGTTGAAGAAATATTTTAAAAGGAGAAATCTATGATTCTTTCCTCTAAACTCATTTTCTTTCCTTTGTTGGTGCAGTTTAACACAGCTGGCTTTAATCTGCTGAAGATCTGACCCCAAATGTGTAAATTCTAAAATTCTAAATAACAGGGTGGTTTGATGTATTACAAATGCAAATATTAGCACATGCTTTTCCATCATCACCATACGCTGCACTAGAAGTTATGATGTTGGTTGTCCACAAAAAATACAGAAGACGAAACAGAGCTGCTGTGCTCCCTGTAATAAATAGAGGGGGGAAATCCACAGAAAAGGAACCTCATTCTCACATTGCAGATCACGTCTGCATGACATGGTTTTTGATGTTGGTGAGGTTGCCAAAGTCCCAAAGCCTGAAGTAGTGACTAGCTGAAGCCAACACGTTAATCCTACTTTATGCCACGGGATCTGCTGAGATGTTTGTAATTAATTGAAAGGC
Source organism: Podargus strigoides (assembly GCA_028020825.1). NCBI lineage: Eukaryota > Metazoa > Chordata > Aves > Caprimulgiformes > Podargidae > Podargus > Podargus strigoides. Next base: position 19,365,227 of record CM051663.1, read on the forward strand.
ACCTTTTGCCTTGCAAGTTCAACTAGAAGCTTGGATGAATGAACTAAAACAGTTATATTCTACTGTTGATGGGTATTTTTCTCTAATTTGCTCCAATATTTGGGGACTCTAGTGTTGTCACTCCCGGATGAACTTGCTAAGCATCATTAGAAATTCTTCTCATGTTTCCTGGGTTTTCAGTGTGACTTATACTCAAGAGCTGGTTTTCTACCTCTAAATATATTAATAAAGGTATTAACAGGAACCCAAAGAGGATCAGCAGGTAGAGGGGAATCTGAGTGTTGATATTTCTCCTGAACCTCATATTTTAGTCTCCAACACTCCAGCACCACACTCTTATGCTGAAAATACCAGCCCTGGCAGGGACTGATGTCTATGTCTACTGAAGTCCAACAAGAATTGGTAATGCTACAAGCAACAGCATAGTGTGGCAAGAGTGACAGGAGGGGAAGCTCTGGTTCCAAAGAATAGTTTCACAAGCCTATCAGAAAGGACAGATTTCAGATTCTCCCTGATTACTGTAGAGAAAAGTGGCAGTGACTTTTTGTCCTTAACAGTGAATTTTCTTTGTCTGAGATATAAGACATGCAGGCGAGTAGAGATTTTGGTTTCTTCTTTCGGGGCTGAAAATCTTCATTATTCTTCACTGCTTGTTTGAAACACTGCAGCTTCAGGAACTCTAAAGAAATGTTGGTAAGAAATATCTCAGAAAGAGGTGCAAGGAACTTCAAGAGGGTAACACTGATTTAAAGGGGAAGATTGTTCCCTGGCTTGTGTCAGTAGAATATGTCTCTAGAGTAGGGCCAAGAGCCAAATTCTTCCGAATTAGACACTATTCCTACCATAGGATTTCATGGATACCTTTGCAATGGTTCCATCTTGGAGTAACTGAGTGGGATAACAACAGGATATTATCAGGTGACATAAGCTTATCCAATGGTCTTGATTTGTCCTGAAATTCCTTAGTATTATTTTATAACAAGGCTCTAAAACAGAGAGAAAGAAGACAACCTGTTCTTGAAGCAGCACAAAGAGCTGCTGTTCAGCTGATGGAGAAGAGTAGCCAGCAAATGGGCTCAGGAGAGAAGGAAGACGGGCCAGCCAGCTGGTCTTGCTAGCAGAGACATCTGGTCTCATACACTACAAGAGATACAGATTGAGTTCGCTGGATAAAAAGAAAAGAAAAAAGCCTGTTCTTTTACTCACTGATTGTCTGAAATTTTACCAGTGCTAATTCGGGAGCAGAGAGAGATCTGCTTGAGTACTGAATATATTAAACATCAGGTAAGAGTGTGTACAGCAAGCTTCTGTTCTTCTGTCACCCCTCGTGTAACACCTTTGCTTTTTCCATGCGCATTTTGCAAAATGCTGCTTCTTTTCTCTTAGGTGATCATTGAAGACATTGGCAATAAATGTGTGTACCAATTCCCAGTTGGACGCTGGTTTGCTTTAGATGAAGATGATGGAAAAATCCAGAGGGACATTCTTGTTGGGGGCACTGAAGCCACAGGTAAATATGGTGGGAAATGTGAAGATACAAAGGCCCAATTAATACAAACAGCTGTGTTTTCTTTAGAAAGTTGAATGCCTTGCACTCAGGGAGACCTGCACTAGACCATCAGGTGGTGAGAGGCAGTTTTGTGTGAGGGTCCCTGAACTAGCATCACCTTTCTCACCTCCACATCTCACAGGTGAAGCTGTGCAGGACCTCCATGCTGATTTATCACCTGATGAACCTAGATAAAGGGCTGATGGGCAAAGGATGAAAGATCTGGCTTATGTTTCAGGAAGTCACTCACGAGCTTTCAGAAAGTGAATTGCTATTTCCACAGTCACCAATGTGCCACACAGTAGTGCATATGTCACTTCAGGTTCTTGGCTGGGGAGCTATGCATCCTTTTACAAAACAAGAAAGGTGGTGCCAAGCCCTAGAACTGGCTTTTTAATTGTCCAACATGGTTAGAGCAGAGACAACCAAAAGTTGTGTCTCTGTTAAAAGAAACCTGCAGTAAAGACAAGAAAACAAATTACTATGAGGCAGAAGATTATTTGGATAGTATTCTGCGTGTATTTATTCATTAGTATAAAAGTAAATACTTTGAGTATGCACATAACAGCTGTTCTTTACTTCAATGTGTGGTCTTTGACATCTGCAGTCCTTGTATTCCCCCCACATGTGCAGGAGGAAAGTGGTCTGGGTGCAGAGTCCTGACCACATGATGCATGTTAGGAAATATTATGGGAAGATGCATGAAAAAAACCTGAAAAAATGCAATTTGTTTACTAAAAGCTTCCCTTATTCCTTTACCATTCATTACTATGCATTTTTTTTTCCTGCTCTCACGAGTTCTGTTGAAGAGATAAGCACAGCAAAACATGCTTGAATACGATTTTTAACACAAGCTTTGAAGGGAGGGTTGTTAAGAAGAGAGTGAGTTATGATGTTTCTACTTCATCCAAAGTCCCTGTGGAAAATTCTGGGTGATTTAAGCAAATGAAGAACTTAGCTTGGACCTGAACTATTTTATACATGCTCCCTAAAACACTGTTGTAGTTACAGAGGTGTCTCTTATTTGATGCAATGACACAGACCCAAGATATGCCTGTCAATGAGCCTTCTGAGAAGTAAGGCTTTTAGGATGAAGTGTTCTCTTTCTTAGGCCAACAGCTAGAGCTAGAAAGCAAAGCAACACAAAACCAAACTTTTATGCATATAGACTTCAGAAATAGTTTTCTAAGTCCTCTCCCAAGCCTTGTTTTCATGAGATCTTTAGACACACTAACAATGAAGCATTATAGGCTGCTGACCCCAAGTTTCCAGAGTTTTATGGTGCTGCAGATCTTGTCACCCCTGTTTAAAGCAACACACTCTGACATGTCTGATGCTTGGTACCTCTCAAAATCAAGCGATTTAGTTGCCAGTTCAATTTTTTGCCTTTCTTCACCAAATTATCACCACATGGTGATAAAAACCCCATACCTGTTTTCCATTGGGCCATGTGACAGAGTTTGTCACCACAAACTTGTTTCTCTTGGACAGTCTGAAGGTAGCTGTGCATTTCTCAGAGGTGTGTGTGGAACAAAAACAAACAAAGCATTGCACTATGCATAAATTGAAAGCTAAAACGACCAGTGAAAAACCAAGTAGAGCACAATGTAAATGCAATCAAAATTATTACTTTCAGTCTTTTTTCTTCCCTTCTTTTCTTCCTAACCAAATTCCTGGTTCCTTTAGGTATTGTGTACAACGTTGCTGTAGTGACAGGAGATATCAGAGGAGCTGGCACAAACTCCAAGATCCACGTAATCCTCCACGGCTCCAAAGGCTTAAAGAACAGTGGGAAGATTTTCTTGGAAGGAGGTGAATTTGAGCGTGCCAGGACAGATCTCTTTAATGTAGAGATAGCTGCTCTTCTCAGCCCTCTCAGCAGAGTCACAATTGGTCATGATAACTGTGGCGTCAGTTCTGGCTGGTATTGTGAGAAGGTGAGAGTAAGTTGTTTATAGGCAGCTCTCAGACTGTTTCCTATTCATAACGTGACCCCAACAGCCAAATACAGTTTAAAAAAACATAAATAACTGCTTTTATTTGGATGACAATATCTCCAGCTTAACAAGTCAATGTTATACATAATACATGGTAGTGACTGATTGCCTCAAAGGCACATTGAATGCATAAGTCAATCACTTGGTAATTGGGTTGATTGTCCCTTTGCAGTCACAAAGATAGAGCTTATTTTTTGCTCAGCGCCAAAAGCACCTTCAGATGTTCACCCAAGGGGCTGGACAAAAATGGAGTCTTGGATTGTGCTGAGCATTTCAAAGTTATCATATATACTTAGACTTTCCTGAAGTTTTTAGATGCTGCTTTGGAGCTCAGAAAAAAAAAAGGGGCTGACCACTGCTGTAATTGAGAGGTAATCAAGCAACATGTGATGTGAGACTGTGTACGAGATCAGCAGGAGGGTGGAGAGCAAGGCCTACCCTGAAGCTGGGAGGAAATGCAGTTTTCCTGGATGTGTTTGAAAGTATTTTGCACCTTGTATTTCTTGCAAAACCCTACTGCACATCAGTGTGGTGCAGGACATGTGCTGCACACTGACATGACGCTGACTCCTGCAGCCACACTGGCTGTTCCTGTTCCCTTCCCCTGGTGGTGTTTTGCCTCTTCTTAGCTGAATCTTTTTGGTGTACTTCTGGCAAAGTGGGAAAAACAGGACAGACGGGTCACAGACATAGTCCAAATTGGGAATCATGCAACCAGTCCAATTCATGTTGGTCCAGAAAACCTGATTTTGAGAACAGGACGAGGACCTCCAGTTCTGTTTCCTTCAGTTACTTAAGTTTTCAATATCAAGATCCTCTGGGGTGCCAGTAAGGGAATATTCAAACTCACCTTCGCAGTTTCTTTTCCTAGGTGGTGGTTTACTGTCCCTTCACTGGTATTGAACAAACCTTCCCATGTGGGAAGTGGCTGGATGAAGATGAGGGAGATGGTCTCATAGAGCGAGAGCTCTACGAAATGGTTTCCCTGCGCCAGAGAAGACTCAAAAGTAGGTACAAGTGCCCAGGAACCTCCTGTGACCCTCTATGTGACAGCACCCTGAGTATCACCCATGCAATATGACACGGGTAGACCCATGGTCAGGGGTCAAGTGAATTGAGTCCTGCATTAGTTTCAGCTTGAACATCCTGGGTTGGGGAGTTTTAAAATAAGCTTTCAAAATATTTTGAAGAATGGAACTCTTTTTTTTTTTTTTTAAGGGAAGACCTGGCTTCTTGGGTCATTGGGCTTAGCCGTCATATCACCTTTGCAGACAAGCCAGGCTATATTTCTAAGCACTACAGAAGCAAAGCTTCCCTCTTACAGATGGAAATAAAACCTAAACATAATAAAAAGACAAACCTAGGGGAAAAGAGAAAGAAAACCCCAACTCTTCCCTCTAACTTCAACTTTTTTTTACTCTTGGCCTTGAAGAAAAAACAGCTCTTATTCCTGTCCAGCTGCCATACATGCCTCCCAAGGCACATGAGTGCTGCATTTGAATCCTCTTCTACAGAGGGAGGCAATGGCCCAGGTTTGCTGGGAGCTGCTGCTCCATGCTGCGCAGGGCAGTGTTCCAGAACTGTTTGTCCACCCACACAACCCTCCGGCATCCGGCCTCACCGGCTGGTTTTGCACCAAGCAAAATGGATCGCTGCTGCCTTGGCCGTGCTGGTGTGTATGTGTAAGCAGAATGTTTTAATTAGGATAATAGATACAGTTTAATCTGAATGCTTCGGGTGGGCTCCTGCTTAAACAGCAGTTCATTTAAATAAACTTTATCTAAATGTTAGTCAGTGTTATAGCCACATTGCGCCTCTGACTCGGTCCATTTAACTCAAGCATCTGCAACCTTTAACCCTCTATTATCAGCTCTGATTGTTATTGACAGGCTAATTCCCCTGCTGCCACAGTACAGGAGATAGACAGAGAGCATTAGCCTTGAGAAATCTGTGACCTTTAGCTGCCAGATTATAGGAGTGTAAGGCTTGGAGTTACAGAAGACCTATTATGTCATCTCGCCTATCTCCCTGTGCATGCACGACTGTCCCTTTCTGTAGAGCTGATCAAAGCTTGGTTCAACCTCACTTTGGGTATCCATGGTGAAACAGCTTCCTGCACAGCGTTTGCAAGCTGTTCCCCCACTGGACTGCAGCTCGACACGTAGCTTGTATCTATTCTCAGTCTTTTTTTAAAATTATTTTTTCCCCCTTATCTTGAATGTGATCCTGGAAATCATTGTGTCAGGTCTAGCTCTCCCTGGTGTTTGTACCCTGAGGAGTATTTGCTCTGGCTCTGAGAATTTCCAAACTGCCTAGATCCCTGGATGTGAAGGGTTAGGAAACAGCGGGATGTGTCCTGGGAGGATGATGATGAGTATTTTGGGAAATGCCTGAGCTCCTCTGGCAGCTGCAGTCCTAGCTCACCCACATTTCTCCCTATGTGGTTTTTCCCTGACAACCTTCTATCAGCATTTAATCCTGGTACAAGTTCCCCTTTCCCCCTCCCTGCATGCATCACTCTGCTTCTCCTTTCCTTCAGCAAGAGGTCAGGGAGGTCAAACCAGATAGATGAGAGAAGTCTCTGGTGTCTGAATGCCTTTGCTCTTTTCCCCAGGGAGATCAGGCTGCTATATCACATGCCATACTCAGACTTGCCTTAGCTTCATTTCTGCTCAGATAAAACTTGCTGCTGCTTTTCAGAAGGGAGTGGCCATCAACATTTTGCATATTATTAAAATAAGGGCAAATTTTTTTCTAAAAGACAATTTTCTTTTCCCCTTTTTTTTTTTTTTTTGAGTAGCTGTTGCCTCTTTTTTGTGGTCAAATGCTGAGTAGGTCAGTAAAAATCTAATTTATATGCATGACATTATATTTTTATACTCCATTCTGGGCTCTGAAGGTCAAGCCTTGCTCATGTGGGCTCAGGCATACCAAAAGGGTTAGCAATTCTTTCATTAGGATTTGTTAATAATTCAGTTGATGTCTGAGTCAGGAAAGAAACCTGTTCCCTCTCCTGTAGGTGCAACAAAGCCTGCAGAAGTGAAACACATTATTATCAGTAAAGAATGCAGATGAGGGACTCTTTAGAGGAAATAACATCACCTTTATATGTGCAACCATTCTCTGGTATGAAAACCAATGTAAATTTCACGGATTCACAGAATTGTCAGAGTTGGAAGGGACCTCCAGAGATCATCCAGTCCAACTTCCCTGCTTAAAAGCAAGATCCCCTAGAGCACATCACTCAGAACTGCATCCAGACGAGTTTTGAAAATCTCCAGAGAAGGAGACTCCACACCCTCTCTGGGCAGCCTGTGCCAGTGCTCAGGCACCCTCACCCAAAAGCAGTTCTTTCTCATATTTAAATGGAACCTCCTATGTTCCAGCTTGTGCCCATTACCCCTTGTAATTTGCTGCAGATGGGCTGCTCTTGCAGTTAAAATGTTGAGTGAAGACTTAAGAGAGAAAAATTTTGTAGCTTTGCCGCTATCTTTGGACATGTCACTTAGAGTAACACCAATGTTAATTGAAGTCAGGTGGGACTTAGACATTTAAATAATTTAAAAACTTTTGAAAAATATCTCTATATTGCTCTGAGCATGTTTGCCCCACATGGTGCAGCCTGGCTAGAGATACCTGAAGGGGCTCTGACAGCATGTCCTGCAAAAGGCATATCTGGGGTAATGTGTTCAGTCTCAGGAAGGCTCATTTGCTCAAGATGAAGTGATACGTGGCTGTATCCATACTCCACCTTGTTCCAGATGCAGACAATCTGGATAAAGTTTTAGGACCTACCTGGAGCTGCACTGCACCATACACAAGTAACTGGAGATCATTTCTCACTGACAGAAAGAAAGTTGACAATATTAAAAGTGCCTTTAAAGTGCTCTTAGATGCTAGAGTTGTAGGTGTTGGAGAAGTATACTGAAACAGTGGAGTACATCCCTGGATTACCCTGTCATTAATGTATGACATAGAATGATAGGTTCATTTGGGAAGTGGTGATTTATGGTTTTTCTTATTTTGTTTTAAACCAAACCACAGGATTATATTTCCAAGCAATCTCATTCCTGTAATGCAGAAGCTGATTAGGTTTATTCAGAAAAAGATAAAATGTCCCGCTCTTCTTTCATACCATCTTGCCCTCTCCACCACCCATGGGAAAGAATGAGAATTATGGTTTGTACCTTTAAAAATTACTTTAAAAATGATATGTCTTGAACATTTCTTTGTAGAAAGCCCCTGGTCTCTGTGGATCTGGACAAGTGACATTAAGAATGCTGGGACAGACGCCACCATCTTCTTTCAAATTTATGGAGACAAGGGGAAGTCAGATGAGATGAAGCTGGACAACAATTCAGACAACTTTGAAACTGGACAGACTGACAAGTTCATGGTACGAATCTTATGCAAGTGGTACATTTGGCTTGGTGTTGTTTTCTAGGACATAAGCTTCAACCCTACACAGCACATTATCAGCATGATATCTTTACCTCAGTAGATCCTTCTGAAGTGGAGAAGAAGTCATTAGGCTGGTGTTCCAGGGTGCTCAGGTGATGATGACTTCAAGTCATAGTGGTGTTAAGTACCACATCTCCTCTGTGGCTCCCAAAGCAGATAGTCTCCCCGCTAGGCATAGCCCCACTCTTGTTATAGACTGCTCCTCCTGTTTAGGCCATGCTTCTCTAAAGCTAATAATTTATCTCTGTTGTGTGCATGTTTTGCCGACTTACAGAGATGGTTAATGTACTTTTTTCCCCCTCTATAGATTGAGCTCCCTGATCTGGGCACATTTTACAAGCTTCGGATATGGCATGAGAAAAGAAATCCCTTTGCTGGCTGGCATCTGAATAAGGTGAGAGGAGGGCAAGAGAAGGCAGACTTGAAAAGGCAGATTGGTCACAGAGTTGTGCAGTGTCAGTCCAGGGTGACTGCATTTCCCAGCTGGCAGCTGAGTTTGATGTGCAGCAGTCAAAGGTGCCTCCCTTTACGGATAGTGCTGGCTGATGGGTGGAAGTGGAAATCCTCCATGAAATTGGGATGTGAACAGAGCACATATACAAAAATACATGGGGAGATAAGGATTCATTGCATGTTTTTTGGAGGAAATTCTTTTCGCCTTCCTATCCCTCTCAGTTCAGCCCAGCTGCGTATGGGAAATGAGAGCAATGAGAAATGACAGCTGCCAACAGCCCAGATCAATGACAAAAAGCACAGTTCTTCATCCTGCCAGCATCAGACCACTGTAGTCCCCCCTCACTGCCTCCAGGGGTGGGGTTCCCCTGTTCTTCAGAAAGCTGCCTACTCTTAGACATCATTGGTGCAAAGAGAGGCAAACCCACTCCTATGGCCTATTTAGGCTGGTCATAACAAAAAAAAATAAAATTATGAGACCTATTGTACAGTGGAACATAACTGGCCCTGACAGCCCCCTTGCAGGAAGTGGATGCTTGCAGACTGGAGGATCCTGTGGAGACTTTGCAAGGGAGAGCGGCACTGTGCTGTTTGGGAAATGAAAAGGGTGATCTGCTTTGTCTTCAGTCACATGTCCTTCATTCTATCAGCTATTATTATCATGCTGCCAGCCTTCACCTGGGTCTGGAAGGCAGCAAGTTCATCTCTAAGCTTCACCCATACTCCTGCAGAGCTTGGAAGATATTCTCTATGCTTAAAAAAACATACACTTTGCTCTGCAGACATAAATATCTGTGATGATAAATCACAATTTACCACTCAGAGATTTTTCTTGTATGCCTGTAATGTGCTTTGACAGACCCTGCTCTCCTGCATTGTCAGGGAGCTGCAAAAGCATATGCATCCAAATACCTTTCCAGTGGGGACAGGGCATCAAGTACTGCTGTGTTCACCATATGGTGGGAGAAGGTGTCTGGCAGTGGTCTCTATCAAAAAGATAGTGCTGGCCAGACTTTGGGCCACTGCAATTGTCTCTATTAGTTTGTTCACAGATGATGAGCAAGAATGCTTAAACATTCCATGGCTATACATTTCCCTGGGGTTTTCTCTTTTCCTGCACTGAAATTGTGTTCAGAGAGGACAAGAGGGATCTCACAGTGTGCTGAGGATTCTCATTGGGCCAAACTGTCTAAGAAAACCTAGTGAAGGTGCACGAAATCAATCTGCCCATAAACAACCAGTCTGAGGTTTTCTGAATGCATCAGGCTCATGGCATGCCAATCCCATCACTTGTGCATCCTGGCAAGTTGCACCAGAGGAGGTTTAGACTGTATATCAGGAAGTATTTCTTCACAGCATGGGTTGTCAGACATTGGAATGGGCTGCCCAGGGCAGTGGTGGAGTCCCTATCCCTGGTGGTATTTAAGAGTCGTGTTGACACAGTGCTCAGGGATACAGTATAGTCGAGAACTGTCAGTGTTAGGCAGATGGTTGGACTCGATGGTTTTCAAGGTCTTTTCCAACCAAGGAAATCCTGTGATTCTGTGATTTAGCACCTAGGAGCTTAGAGTAAGCCTTAACAATGCTTTGTTCCAGTCCCCACACCTTTCTATGCCAGACTTGCTTCATTTTGGGGCAGTCTTCCATTTTCTATTACAAGAAAGCAAGAATAGCCGTACTTGTAGGACCAAAAGTCCATCTAGCCCTCTCTCCTGTGTCATATAAGTGCATGATTAGAGTACAGTAAGAAAAGGACAAGCATATATACTTCCCCGTAATATTCTTCCTTCTTTCAACTATTTCCAGTTGGAGACCTACTTCCTGAACAGATCTACTAAATACGTACGGTTTAGTAGGTTTAGTAGGTTTCTCTTCCATTTATTTGTTTAAAAGTTCCAGTCTTCCTTTGAACAATTCAACTTTTAGTAATCGTAATAGCATTTGGCAAGGACTTCACAGGTGGATTGTGTCCTTCTGTTTGCTTTGAACTTCGCTCTACAAGCATCATTTGATGCCCTGTATTTCTTGTACCAGAAGAGTGAATAGCTGACCCCCCTCTGCCTTCTCCATGCCACCTATGGTTTTGTAGACTGTCATCATATCCTCTCTCTAGCCATCTACAGAGCCCCACCTTATTTGCTCATTACTCCTTTGGAAGCTGCTGCAGATCTTTAATCATTCTTGTTGCCATTTTCAGGGTGTTTTCTAAATGTGCCATGCACTGGTTTTGAGCTGCAGGGACCAGCAGTGCAAGCGTCATCCCCAATTTGCCCTGTGGATTCATACAGTGGCATATGACAAGCAATTACTAAGAGCCACGGTGTCCATCAAAACTTTCACAACACCATGGAGTAATTGGAGAAAGGAGGAATGAAAAGCCATCAGCTATGACAGACTTTGCATAGTGCATCACTGCAGTGTGCGAGTCTGAATGACGGTCTCATTATTAATGTGTGTTATTTCTCTGCTGCTACCTACTCTTGCTTCTCTGGCAAAAAACCTGTCAGGAGTTTGTTGCTTTTTTAACTTTAAGCCTCTGAACTCACACAGTGTTTTGGTTTAATGAAGGTAACTCTGCTGAAAACGCTGACAAAAGATAAATACTCGTTCAACTGTGGCCGCTGGCTAGATATAAATGAAGACGACAATGAGATAGTGCGGGAGCTCCCTGCGGAGGGATCTCTAGTGACTGAAGTCATGCCAGGTGAGAGCCACAGGCTCCGTGAAGGGGCTTACTTAGGACTCAAATAGAAAGAAACCCTCTTTGTGTAAGGGATGCACAGGCAGATCGATGCAATTCAATTAGCTTCTCTTTCTGGCACTTTCTCTCTGCAGTATTTTCTGTGTGCATCATTAGCAGCATGAAGCCTCAGAAATACCAGGCTCTTATTCTGAGCAGATTTCTCTGCAGTGGGAGATGGGAGAGATCTGGCCACAGCATAATTGTTTCCAGAGCTATGGGGTTTTTTTCAAATTGGTATTTTTTCCAGTCTCCTTTAAAATGTGAAATGCCAGGCTTGAAGGGATAGTAAGCAAGCTTAGCTGAAATGCAATCTAAAATTTAACAATAGAATCATAGAATCATAGAATGTATGGGGTTGGAAGGGACCCTCAAGGGTCATCTAGTCCAACCCCCAGTAGTTTTTAGGCTTTAATTTTTTTTTAATTATATGCACATTTATGCAGCTGTGTGCATAAATGTATAGGAAGTTGCACAGAGCAGTTGTGCAAGAGCATAGGCACCTTTCAGTACATGTGAGCAATCTGAAATATTTATTGGTTAACTGTGGTTGAACTGGAGGCTTAATTAAGGAAATTCACAGAACTTGTGTTGGCATCCTGAAGTGGTCACTTCTGACTTGACCTTGCATCACAAGGATTAAATGTACTTGGAGGGTGAATTTTGGAGAGCAGGGTATCTCAAGGTGGCCATTGGGATTTCTCTTATTTCCACCAAAACACCCACTGAGGTCCCACACTCTATAGACCACAAGTTCCCTGTTTTGTGAAATTTCCAATGAACTCAGTGATCTGCATGCAGCAGAACAGTTCCTCAGAACAGGAAGAGTAATTGTAATTGCAAATGTTATTAAAATGTAAATAAACCTGGGTCTGAAATGTATTTTTAATCAACTGTGGAGAGGGCTGCTTGAGTTCAAATGCAGGCACTTTTCCATGAGGAGCAGTTGTGCTGAGCAGCGGCGAAACACAGCATCCACATTTTGGGCTTGCAGGTGGGCTTGGAAGGGAGGGTGGGAATATTGCTTCTTGTCCCTTCCCAATGTTGGAAAGAAAGTCTGTGTCCTGAAAGATGGTCTGTGAGCTGGTTCTTTGTTGTGAAATTTCCTCTAGAAATCCCCCAATGGGATGGGAGGGCAGAGGTGAGGGCAGAGTGAGAGGAGGAAGGTGGTAGCTCTAAAAGCATCCAGAAAAATCTTAAATAAAGATCTCAAAGGTGGCAAGGAGGCAAGCCACAATCCAGACTGCTGCATTGTGAGGATCCCAAGGAGACAGGGCCAGCTGGGCTTGCCCTACCCCATAAAGCCAACATGAAGAGTCTGTTCCTCAAGTCCCTGAGCACTTGACTCTTTTTATCTCTTTTTGTTTGCCAGCCGTGCCCCTGGATGCTATAAATGATGTTTTCCTCAAACACATTTTTACAAGATCCCCCATCACTGGAACCCTCCTGGGAAGGCAGGAGGAGAGGTAGGAGAGCTGGGGCCCCAGGGAGGCTAAGTGCTCCAATTCATGAGGTCTTATCCAAAGGGGACAGGATTTTTGTGTCCTTCTTTGGAGGGGTTTTATGAGTTTCTTAATGTTTTAAGTATTCCTGTCTTTTTTTTTTTTTTACTTTTCCTAGTGATAACATGGAAGTGTAAATGTCAATATATCAGCAGAAACACAAACTGGAAGTGTGAACACTTAAAATTAATTGCAAGTCTGTGGAAAATGCAGGAAATTTAAATGTCAATTAGTTGTGTTGCTGAAATTGTTTATTAATTTATGTGTCCACAGTGATAAAATACCGAGTGACAGTTTGCACTGGGACGGTAAGTGGGAGCGGCACAGATGCCAACGTCTTTGTCTGCCTCATCGGTGACCAGGGAGACACGGGCGAGCGTGTTCTCTATAACTGCATCAACACTGTCAATAAATTTGAAAAAGGCAATGTAAGTTCACACAGCAGATCCTTAAGAGAGGTTTGAAAGTGTGTGATGGTTTGTAGGGTTTTTTTGAGATGTGCGTTTGTAAACTTGGCTTATTTTCTTGCCAATTTGGCTAGGAGGGAGAAATCCTGTCCACAGAGCATCATAATGGGTTGCAGATGGAAGGAGGTTTAGGTCAGCACAGCGTGCCCTTGCTTGACATCAATAAGTTCACAAAAAGTCTCCTGGTTTGTTCCGCAGCTGGGTACTGACAGTTGAAATTGCATCTTCAGATTGGGGAAGGCTTTCAGAAAATCTCTCCATCTTTCAAGAAAAAGAGGGAGCCCATCCTCTTCCATCTAATGTGGCAAAAATTTCCTCCTGGGGCAAAGGAAGAAAAAGCATCTTGTTTAATGTAAAAATCAGAAACAAAAGCCTAACATGTTTATATTTCCTCCAGCCTCCTGTCAACCATGCCGCTCTCAATTTTTGTGTCTTACTTTCAACCTGTTTTTTTAACATGTACTGGTATGCCCATGTCCTGAATGGAGGAGTGTGGAAACGGCCTGAAGACTGAGCTTTGTTCCATTGAAATCTGGAGATAATGCAGAGCTCAAACTATAGTTAAAGTCCTTACAACACGAAAAAGCAAATAGTGTGCTGATCTGATCTATGGGGTCAACCTGTATATTGAATTATGAGGCATATCTAGGGTCCAGCTTAAACTGGTAAAATGTAATCAGTATGTCCTGGGGGAGCTTTTGAGAATCTGATCACAGAACTCTACAGATTTCCCATCTTTTATGTCATTATTTCATTGAAGAGTTGGAATGGAAAGAAAATGAGGATAAAAGTAAGTGACGTTTTCAAAATTGACCATTGAATTTAGGCTTCTGAAATATGCATTAACACTTTAGATTTGCCTTTGAGCATCCAGAATTTCCAATTCTTCTAAATTTTTTTAGGCTTTAAAAAAACTTTCAACAAGGGTTTTTTTTGCTTGTAAGACCTGTCCCTAGAAACACGTGGCATTTACATAGCAGGAAAGTTCATTCTGCTTCTAAATGACACAAAGTTTTGAAGACCTGTGCATTGCAAACTTCATATTTTTGCCTATGCTTTTACATTATAGGGTTTTTTTATTATTAAAAGGAAAGTCCAAACTGTGAAGGACAGCATTTTGTCATTTGGCAAAGTCTTGTTTTGTTGAAATGGTTGCTAAATAAGTATGTTTTGGTGGTGGTTTGAAGGCTGTTTCAATGGAGTTCCTAAAAAAGTTGTTTGGTTTACAGAAGACACAAGTATTTTAAACACAGATTATGACTATTTAATTTTTACTCCCAAAAATGAGTTACAGGATGACTTGCATGAAGGGGGAAAATCTGTTAAGGAAAAATTGCTCTGGCATGAGGAGCTGAAAGCTGATAAATGAATTGGAAGCTGTTTAAGGATTGATCCTGACAAACTTAGATCTCATATATTCAAGAGACTGAATGAGTATATCTACACTGATTAACTCAGACACCCTGTTAAAAAGAAATGTTGCCAAGTCAGTGCAGTCTCTAATCTACAGCCACTTAAACCGGTAGTATCTTGATTACCAATTTAACTTGAAAAGTTTGCTTGCAGATGCAAACTAACAGCTTGTATAGAAGGTAAAATTTAAAGATGCCTCTAAATTAGGTGTTTGCCCTTGTGCAGTTCCATTTAGTTACTTACTCATTAATTTATATCAGCCGCTAATAAGGAAGACGAACATCAGGCCTAATGAATTAGACTTCATTGACTCAGACTGACTCAATGAGGTTTTAATACTTAAATACCCAATTCAGCAGGTTTTGAGTATGTAAGTAACACTTGTTCATGTATGTAAGCCCATCATTAACCAGTGATAGTATGTTTAGTTGTTTTTATTTTAAAGGTCAGTTTGGAGTCTTGAATGACTCCAAACAATTATGATTGTTTTACTAAAATTAAATATTTAAATAAGTACTGCCTTGCCACCATGCTTTCTGGAAGCTATCTGGATATATGCTACCACCATATGTACTTCATGGGCTTTTGGAAAATGACGAAAAGTGAATGAATTGCAGTGTTTCGTTAGCTTTCTCTTACCTAACGAGGCATCTTTGCCAGATGGTCATGTCTGTTTATTGGGCTATATGCTTCAGATATGCTGTGTGTTTACACAGGTTTTTACCATACATGTGTGTGCATCTGTATGTGTACCACAGACACTTTTCTGGTCTAATTCCCAGAGGAGTAACTCGCTCTTTTAATACGTGTTTTAATACTCTTCCTTCAGCAGTCGGGAGCTGCTGCTCCCCATATCGTCTTGCGTAACAGATCTCTGGTCCTGAGGGGCCAACTGGGCCATTCTGTAAGTTGGTGATTTGAGCCATTTGCCATGAAAAAGAACCCAAAATATGTGAAATTCATGTGGGGTATTAAGGGTATTTAGCTCTCAGGTAAGATTCACTCCAACTGCTGAACACAGTTCGTGGAGCAGTTGGAAATAACCCACGTGCAGCCCAATGCTTGCATGCCAGAAAATGTCTGGGGTTAAATTGTGCTCAGTAGTCCATGTTGTCTGAATTGAGCATGAGGTAATATCTTTGAACTGTACCTCCAAATACTCATGTGGATTTGGTCTGAAGTAACCTGCCCTGGGTTTCCCAGAAAGCTGATCTCTGAGCAGGGGTTTGAACTTGGATTTCCTGCCTCTCTGTATGAAGTTCTTGATAATCAAATTACTTGTCTTTTTTGCAGTTTTGGAGGGCATGCAATGACATGGAAGATTTAAAATGCTGGCAGATCATATATTTGTAAATCTAATGTTATACATCTAGCACAAATATTCAAGCTTTCATTCTTTGGTAAATTAATTCATACTTTCTCCTTCATCTTGTGAAGAATTATCTTGCAGCATGCTGATGATGTTGGTTTGATTGCAATAATAAATTTGGTTTGTTTGTTTGCTTTTAAGGAGAAATATTGCCTTACATATTTTCTTCTTGTTCTCAAAGGCTGATGAATTCTTCGTTGAAGCAGTAACGCTGAAGCAGGTGAGGAGGGTGAGGATAGGGCATGATGGCAAAGGAGGAAGCAGTGGCTGGTACCTTGCCAAAGTGATAGTGAGGGAAGAAGGACAGCCAGAAAGTGAGGCTGTGGAATTCCCCTGCTACAGGTACTGGAAAAACTGTTTGCAAATTATGCCTCCATCTGTGCATTTGCCAGACTTTGAAGAGCGTCACTGTTGTTCCTAGACTGAAATTTTCTGAGCACAGCTTAATCCTTTTTATTTATTAATTCATTTATTTTTTGCTAAGCCTGAAAGCAAAGAGTGTGGATTGGGAGGTTTAAGATATGGTTAACTCCCCTTGCCGAATGAACAGCAATCTGAATTGTGAACTTCTCAGCAATTAGCTCAGTAATACAGAGAATTTCCAAAAGGTAAAATGCAACCTTCCAGTACCACATCCAGTGCCACTGCAATTTCCTTCTGCAGAAACATGCTCTGCAATCTGCTGCACTCTGATAGTTTTATTGCATGTGTGGGACAAGATTCTGGTCCCTCACATCCACATCCCATCTTTCCAGGAGCAATCAGATGCTATTTTTGTGTCGGGAGAACGGAAAATTGTTATGCTGCCATCTCGAGAGCTCCTTGCATGAAAGGAAATGTGTATCATGCAGAGAGAGATAGAGGTAGAGCAGAGGGCTGTAACTTACCCCTGTGGGTGGGCTATAAATGTATTTGGCCACAATCAAGTGGCCAAAATAAATGTGCTGTACTGAGGCTACTCATGGGGATTGAGATGCACCATCTGTCCTGGCACTAACTAGGGTCTGCCTCAACATTGCAGCACAAACCAGAGAGAACTAGGTGAAAACATAAGAGACTAACTTCAGTGTAGTTCAGTGTCCTGTAAAGCCCCACTTTCCCTCTCAGTGTTCACCCTGTAAGATGGAAGTCCACTGAGCTCCACTTAACAACATCAAGTACCCATTCTAAAAAGTCATCTCCTGAGGGACAAGTGGAACTGTAAAACATGAACACAATTATTTTTAAATTGCAAACAAAGGTAAAATTGCAGCAAATCAGGAAGAACTCCACTATAATGAGGGGAGTCAGCCAAATACAAAACAGGATCCAGACCCAGCCTCTCTCTGTTGCTGAAGCCATATCACATCAGAGAGAAAACTCACCAGGGAGACAGCATGGAGCAGCAGATGCAATGTCGTTCTGGTTGTGAAAAGCAAGCCAGTCTCTCCCTTTTCAAAGAACAAACCACCACGTTGTCATTGCTGCCTTTCGATACATATTTAACAACCATATGTTTTACAGAGTTAAGCAGGCAAGTGAGACAGGCTTTCACTTGGACATGAAATGTCCACGTGAAGAGCTGTTTTGCTCAGGCTCCTCAGAGATATTTCTGTGTCTAACTGCACTGTGCAGCTGGCTTGTTTTAAAGATTTTCTTTTAAATTGTCTCCTCACTTGACTGTTTAACTGGGTGTCTTCCCTCGGCTTAGAGCGATGACCCCATCCCCCTTAGCTTCACACATGTGGGTTGGAAGCACCAGAGTCCCTAGGGCGTTCCCCTCAAGCCAGGGACTGAAAATGGAGGGAGAAAGAGAGCCCATGACCTCATCACCAAAATATTTATGGGATACGCTCAGGTTTCAAGTCACAAGTGATGGAATTCCACTCTTCTTACCTTTCTTAATGTCTTTTTCCAATCAATCAGTGTTGTTCATGTGGCTTTATTTGCTGTCCTTGTGCCAGCATTATCTCTTCCTCTCAGATTGAGAAGGTAACATGACTGATCACCTCCAAACACAGGGACAGCTGCTCCCTCACACTATCTTTGGTGCCTGTGTCTCTTGAGAGACTAGGGCATCATCGCAGTATACGGGTGTCGTCATGGAGTCTGGAGATATCTGAGGGCGAAGGTGCTCACCCACTGCATCCTCCATGGAAGGGATAGACGTCTCCATGACCTGCAGCATTTGGATGTTCCCCTCCAGTCCTGTAGGCCAAGGACAGCTTATGTCCTCGCTGCTTTGGCATGTGCTCAGAGAGGTCTGCTTCACCTGCTTCTTCAGAGCCAAGATGTTGAAGAAGATCTGGCCAAGAAGAGTGACCTTCTTTTAGTGAGCCCATGCAGCAAGGTTAGTTAGAGACTCCATCCTGAGGACACCAGGGAAGCTTCTCTTTCTGCTTGGCCAGTGTGTGGCCGGCCAGTGGACATGCTGATGTTCTCATTGACTTCATCTCCAATACCTGATTAACTTCCACTCTTCTAGACTGCACAATTGCATGGTCTGGAGAAAACAGCTTCTGCTGTTGTGTCCTTATTGAATGCTACCCCATTGACTTTCTTGACTGCTACTGAGACAGCTAGAACACAAAATACCTTCCAACAGAAACACATCTCACCTGTGCAGAAAGCTTCACAGGTTTCTCACCTCTGTAAAAACTAGGCTGTACCAGCATGTGGAGAACTTGTATTATAGGAAAGAACTGGCTAACCAGCTTCTGCTATAACTAATGTCTGTAGGACATCCTTATAGATCTGTGCATAACTTGTTGAAGTCTCTGTTCTTGTTATTTGCATATTCATATACATGGCTATGTTTTGCCTCTTAATTTGAATGCTTTTTCATGACTCTGTATGAGTGTCTATTACCTAATAGACACAAGAGCTCTATGAGAAGAACCATCTTTGTTTTACAAGGGAGCTAAAGCAGAGATAAAGAGAAGCTAAGTGGATTAATTGTGAGTTTGTGTCAGATTCAGGAAGAGCATTGAGAAATAATGACTCCCAGGCCTGTGCTTTCAACTCTTAAAGCATTTGGCTGTAAAGGGAATGGCTTGTAGCTCTTCTTAGAGCCAGTAATTTTTAAAGTGGTCATTTGATCTGTGCTTGCCAGAAGTAATTGCAAGTAACTTCTCCAATCGTTATTTGCAGAATTACTAGTACATTTCTTGGATGCATTGCAGTGTTATTTCTCCTTTATGACCACATGACATGGTAATATCTGTGCTTTTAAGGGACTGAATACTGAATCATTCAGTGGCATAACTGAACAATTTATACCTTAAATTAGTGATTATGAATAGCATGGGAAAGTTCAAAACACCTTTTACCCCTGAACTGGAGCCAAACCTTTCTGAGGCTCAGAACTGAGTTCTTCAGATTTCATTTCTCCTCGAGGCTCAGTGGAAGTCCAGGGGTGAACTAGTTGACATGCTCTAAACCAGCCTATTTTTCATAATATTTATATGTCAGACGGAAAAGACTTTTCAATCAAAGTCATGAGTTAATGATAGGACATAATTTTATATGCTATAAATCATTACAGCTCCACTGAAATCTTCAATGATACTTGGTTACTTTTTTTTTTTTCTTAAGCATATGGACTACACCATCTTAAGTTTTCCCCAGCACAAGCATAAGGGAACATGGTTAATTCTCTGAAGAACAGCAGACAGACCATGAATGGGATGATGCACCAGGAGGCTCCTGTAAAAGAACATTTATTCAATCAAATGCCAAAAATGTTCATTGTACAAAGGATCCAGAGAAACCTCCTTTTGTTGCCTAAAAATAGACGGAAATGTCTATCTATTTTACATGTATTTATATATATAGGTTATTTTTAAAGACACACAAATACATGAGTATCTAAATCTAATTGATGTGCTAATCATTCCAATTGCACATAGGCTATCATCTGCTGGATTTTAAATTCTAAACATGCCATATTTTTTTCCAGTGCTTATATGACTCTTTGAACCTGTAGAAATTCTCTCTGAGCTGTCTTTCGTGTCATATTTGTGTCTGCTTTGGGTTGTTGGACATACAATATCTCTTTAGAACTAAGTATATGACACAGGATATGACTACACTCTTGCAAAACCTACACTGGCATGTAAATTACGTGCACTGAAATCATATGGAAGCTCTGGTAAATTAAAATATTGTGATAGGTCTTTTGTACTAGGAATATGATGGCATCATGCTGAAGAATTCTGTTTTCTTCAGCCTGTTGTGTTTATAATGTGTTGATCCATTTGTGTTCAGCGTGAGACTATAAACCCCTGGTTGCAGTCTGCTGCTCAGTGATATGCTATTGAAGTTACATTGAAGTTAGGATATTACAGTATATGTGCTGAAGGGAAGGAATACAATGGTGTTGCTCATCCAAATGCTTCTTTTGTCACTAGTTAAAGTCTTCTTCTTGAGAAAACAGTGCTTCTGCCACTTCTGTCTATTCTCTTGACTGAAACAAAGTAAGGTGCCTTCATAGAATCATAGAATAGCCTTGATTGGAAAAGACCACTAAGATCATCAAGTCCAACCTTAAGCCACTTCTGCTGATGAACCTCCCTCTTTCTCCTTCAGTCCAAGACATACTCCTTCTCTTGCCATCAGTAGTTACTAACATTAGTAGAGGGAATTTCTTTATCTAGGGGTGTGTCCTCCTTTTTTGATTCATTTTTCTTATCTGTCCTCACTGTCAAAGCAGTTAGCATTTGTGATGCTGCACAGAGAGATCTGTTTCTTGTGGGATGTATTTTCATCCCGCCACCTTGGCACAGAAGTGGTTCACCCAGATTCATCCCATATTTCCCTGAAACATCAGTAATGGTGAAGATGACAGAAAACAACAGCATGTACACCAGCAGCAGAAACAGCAGCTTGCAGGACACAAAAATCAGCAGCAGGAGAGCAGTAATGTAGCTGCCTTGTGAACTTCTGCCTTCCTGAAGGCCATGTTGAATTCAGTGGTCCTGGGGTGGTGGAGTTCAGGCTCGAATTTTGTGGGTCCTCCCAGTTAGTATCCATGCACGCAGAAGCATCTTGATTTTTGGGATGATGTGATCCCCTAGCCATTGGATACCTGTCCAAGGATGTGAAACCTGAGCCAGCATCAAGAGCTGCATGACACAAAGGTATTCAGGACCAGTTCTAACAGGTAAAAAAAAATCCCCTAACCCCAAAACATAAAAGTTTCCTCTGTTAAGACAACATGATGTCTTAGCATGCTCCTCTTCTGCCCTCCTTGCACTCTCCCCTTGCTCAATTCTTGACATCAATTTCATGTTATTCCCCACAGATTATTCAGCTCCTCTATCCCCATTACACCTCTCAGCCTCCACTGAGGCACACCACCACATGTGATGCCCACACATGGTGTTTGTGTGATTATCACATGTTCATGTGTTCATCATCTTCATGCTGACCCCCTTAGTTTTTAGCCGTTTGCAAGCCACCTGCACATGGCCGCCTGCTTTACAGAGTGAAAAGGAAGACTACGAGATAGACTGTATACCTGACAACCTGCCAAAGCTTAAAGGGGAGCCAGGAGTGGAGATATGTGTCTGTGTGGTGCACCTCTTTTGCACAGGGACTTTGCTGCTAGTGCTTCTGGGACCAGCTAGCTATAGCTCATGTTTGGATTTCTTTGCTAGTGCTGGTTTTTTGCATGGTTTCTTTGTGCTTATTGTTTACCTCTGGATGGAAAGGGAGAGGAGGAGACTAAAAAAGATAACATTCCTTGAGATGAATGAACCTGAAACCTATTATCTGTGGTTTTCCAAAATATCTGGTTAATTCTGGGTCACCATGGCAAGTCCAACTAGTCACAACTGTAAGGTGTGCTGGCTCATTAGTGGCAAGATACTATAAGTTTGATCCAACTCAGAAGGCATTTGTTCATGTCCCCTGATCCCTGTTATAAGGGTATTTTGCTGATTTCCATGTGTTCTGGCTCAGCAGCAAAATCAAAGGTGGGAACTTAAATGGGAAATGAGCTCTCCTCCTTTTTGGTGCTAGGGTCAGCCAAAGAGAAGGCACGTGGCACGGCGACACTGCAGGAAGCTTGCAGTACATCTGCACTGCATATATTTGTGCAGAAGCAGGTCTTCTGTGTTCTGGTGTCATTCACTGTGTGGCTGCCTGTAAAAAGAAACAGTTTCTGGGGATTTGGTTTTCTCTTTCTAGTTCTGGGAATTATTATAGCAATTTAAATACCCTGCATGACCTGCCAAAGCTTGTTCACTTGTCCTTTGTTCACCCCCACTCATTTTAACCAGTATTTTTAACTACAAAATATGCTGCTGCAGATATCTGTATAGTTGGGAACAACAGGCTTTCTGGGAACTGCCCCTGCTCTCATGAAGCAATGTTCAGGGACTGGAGTAGCCTCAGTGCATAGCTGTGGGAAACCTAACTCTAAGCAGATGCTTACAGGAATATCCTGAGTGCTGCAGCAGTCTGGGTTTGAAGTTCAAAGTGAGAAACTTCTACCAGGACCCTTGCTGTTGTCATACAATGGTTGCTGTCTGGTGTATGATGGAGTTGGGACTGTAATTCCTCCATCCCTGAGGCTGAAGGAGCAGCTGTGAAGGTTATCAGATTAGGAATTGGTTCCCCTCCATTTTTCTTTCAGATTTTTTTCCCTTGAGATCATGCTACATTTTGCTTTGTACCCAGCTCTTCTTAACTAGCCTAGTTGGATCATTAGATTAATGTTGAGAAACAAAGGAAATCCTTCCTTTTGTTGGTGCCAGCTGTGTCCACATACCCAGCCCTGAAAATGGGAAAAATAAAATTCATCCTCTTCCTTGTTGGAAAAAAAGGGTTATGTACTTATCTGTAAGGAAGGGAAAAGAGATGATAAACTAGAGTAAGGAAACAGTGAAAAAAAACCCGGGGAGTTCAGTAACCTAGATGCTATAAAGGTTTTAATCTTCTCCTGGAGAAGCTGGGAGCTCATGACTTAGACAGGTGGACTCTTCGCTGGGTTAAGAACCGGCTGGCTGCCCGGGCCCAGAGAGTTGCGGTAAATGGAGTTAAATCCAGTTGGAGGCTGGTAACTAGTGGTGTTCCCCAGGGCTCAGTGCTGGGGCCAGTCTTGTTTAATATCTTTATCAATGACTTTGATGAGGGGATCAAATGCACCCTCAGTAAATTTGCAGACACCAAGTTGGGTGGAAGTGTTGATCTGCCTGAGGGTAGGGAGGCTCTGCAGAGGGATCTGGACAGGCTGGATCCATGGGCTGAGGCCAACAGTATAAGGTTCAATAAGACCAAGCGCCAGATCCTGCACTTGGGTCACAACAACCCGATGGAACGCTCCAGGCTTGGGGAAGAGTGGCTGGAAAGTTGCCTGGTGGAAAAAGACCTGGGGGTGCTGGTTGACAACAGCTGAACATGAGCCAGCAGTGTGCTCAGGTGGCCAAGAAGGCCAACAGCATCCTGGCCTGTATCAGAAACGGTGTGACCAGCAGGACTGGGGAGGTGACTGTCCCCCCGTACTCAGCTCTGGTGAGGCTGCACCTTGAATGCTGTGTTCAGTTTTGGGCCCCTCACTACAAGGAGGACACTGAGGTGATGGAGCGTGTCCAGAGAAGGGCACCAGAGCTAGGGAAGGGTCTGGAGCACAAGCATAATGGGGAGCAGCTGAGGGAACTGGGGGGGTTCAGTTTGGAGAAGAGGAGGCTGAGAGGAGACCTCATTGCTCTCTACAGCTCCCTGAAAGGAGAGGGTAGCGAGGGGGGATCAGTCTCTTCTCCCAGGTAACAGTGACAGGATGAGAGGTGATGGCCTCAAGTTGTGCCAGGGAAGGTTTAGATTGGATATGAGGAAACATTTCTTCCCTGGAAGGGTTCCCCAGCACTGGCACAGGCTGCCCAGGGCAGTGGTGGAGTCCCCATCCCTGGAGGGATTTCAGAGCCGTGTAGATGTGGTGCTGAGGGACCTGGGGTAGTGGTGACTGGGCAGTGCTGGGTTAATGGTGGGACTGGATGATCTCAGAGGTTGCTTCCAACCAAGGCTGTTCTGTGATTCCGTGTTTCTGTAATCAAGGTGGCTGGTAATAAAGGCTGCAAGTGTTTCTGGTCAATGAAGGTCAATGCTTTCAAGAGATTAAGATTGCCTATTTGCAGGAATAACTTGTGGCTATGGAGTTTGTACTTTCCAGACAGACTGACATCACAGCAGATGCTTCTCTACTGCGAGCAGGGCTCTCGTGATCTCTCTTCTTGTTAAAATGGAGGCTTAAATTGTGACTGTCATAGGGGCTGTTCAAGCTCCTGCAAACTTAACAGAGACACAGAGCCCTGTAAAAATATCCTTTTGACTACGGCATGGATTTTTACAATGTGTGGAGCCAGACAAGATTTTGAAAGGTCTGATAGGTCCTAATTATTCAAAGATAACTTATTTCTGTTTGTGAACTAGATGGCTTGACAAGAATGAGGATGATGGTCAGATTGTCCGAGAATTAGTGCCTGCTGGGGAGTCGCCAATGCTAAAAAGTGAGTTTAGCTTGGAAAAACAGAAGGTCTGGGTTTGAGTTGTGTATGGACATATTTACTTGCTTTATTCCACTTAATGATTCATGTTAGTTCGCAATAAATCTACTGGGCTTTTTTTCGCCATTCTTATGCAAGAAGCTGCAGTAGGTCACCTGAAGGGGAAATGCCTCTGACCTTTAAATCTTAGTATATTAATGGGATTAATTCACATAAAAAAGAATAAATTGCAACATTATATATATAGAAAGAAACTTTGATTTTTAATGTCTTGATTTGTTTAAGAATTTCTTTCTTGTGTATCTTTCTCTGAAAGAAGTTGAATTGCCACTGCTTTAGTAGAGTAAATTTTGTCAAATAACATTGTCTTCCCAGAAGAAAATGTCCCAAAAGATTATATTGTCCTTTTCTTGAGAGCTGGGGCTCCAATTTACAATTTTCTTTAGAAAACAGTAATTACAGAGCTCAGGTGGAGATGTTTTTTGTTTTGTTTTATAAAAAATGTCAAAGCTATTGAACTAAATTGTAAGTATAAAAAAAAAGGAAATCACTTTACTTGCCTAAGCTCATTTTTGTGGCTTGGTAACCATCTAACAATGAAAGGGAGGAGTACAGAGTACTTTCTGCTTAGTGTAACTGTGACATCTCATATGTTTTGGTGAATAACTCCAAGGTGTGACAGTGCGGCCCTAAGATGCTCGATGCATGAGTGGAGGAGCAAAGTCGTTTCTGTATCTGTAGCTGAAGCCCTCCTTCCCTATGTCTGTTTGAAGCCATCTGCCTGGCTGAACACTGGAAATGCCACTCACGTGTCCGTGTTTTGTGTATTGATCTCACTTTAGATGTCAGTTATCACATCAGTGTGAAGACGGGAGATATCCCTGGGGCCAGCTCAGACTCCAAAGTTTTCATCAAACTCTATGGTGAAAAAGCAGACTCCAGCAAAGAGCCTCTCTTAGTCTCTGATAATGATCTAGGCAATTATTTTGAACGTGGTCGAGTGGATGAGTTTACTCTAGATACAAGGGATATTGGGAAGGTAAGAATTAATTGCAGGTGGCTCTGTACATATGTGAGTGTCTGAATTCAGAATCAATGTAACCCTAAGCACTGAATGCAACATCAGTATCTCTGAACTTTAGATTGAATATTAAGAAATACTCTTTGTATAGACTATTACATCGGCAGTCTAGCGTACATGCTGTATGTGAAGAGTGTTTTATGTTTATAGTTAAATACATATATAAATTATTTACATGAACACAGTGGAGGAACAGGCTGTCAGAGGGAGGAGATTTTTATATATTAAGTAAATCCTGTTGTGTTGTTTTTTTCCTGACCTCTTGGGTTTCATGTGCTTTTTTAAAGATCAACCGAATACTAATCGGGCACGACAACGTGGGTCTCCGATCTGGCTGGTTCCTGGCCAGTGTCCAGATCACAGTTCCAGTCCAGGGAAGGCAGTACATGTTTCCCTGCAACCGATGGCTTGACAAAGATGAGGCTGATGGCAGAGTGGAGGTGGAGGTCTACCCCAGTGAGATTGTGCCTATTGAGAAATGTGAGATAAAACACATTGAGAAGTGTGTGCTTTTTTATAGGACTAAATTTGTATTACTAGCACTTTTAAGGATCACTTTAGATACCAAAACTGAAAAGTCCCTGTCCCAAAGAGCTTATGTTGGTGAGGAAAGTAAATTATTCTACTCATTTGTTTTCTAAAGCAGTTGGAAAAACAGTACTGAGTTTTCCATCTCTATTTCCTGAGATCTTATGAAAAATTTATGTTCCGGGCAATATGACACAGTGCAAGGCACTGTGCTGCTTTGTTGCAGTCCCAGTGGGTTCTGCTTTTTTCACATTTACGTGCCTCGTAGCACCAGTCCTGTACCAGCACATCTCCTGGCCTGCCTGTATTACCCCATCGCCTAGAAGAGAGAAGCTGTTTGATAAATAAGGACCAAATACCTACTGCCTATTTGGCTTTTAAGGCTATGGTTAAAATTTGCCTTGGAATTCTGAGAAAGGATGATGTGTTTTCCCTCTGCTTTGTGTAACTCCCTCCCGTGTATTATATTAAGGAGATCACTTAACCACTCTATAGATAATACTGCAATTAAATTCCCTTTTAAGACTCTTATTTTGCATCCCTCTCACTCTAGTTTAATACTTGTAAAAGGGAAACCTATTGAGTTACTCCTCAGTGAAGAGTTGTGTTATCTCGTATGTGGTTTGGATAAGAGCAAATGGTCAGCCATGTGGTCATTTGTTAAGACAAAGTAATTTAATTTTGAACCTGAGCCCTTGGTAATGTTCTTATCTGAGCTTCTCTGCTGATTTAATTGTGTTATTTTTGGACTAGTGATAAACTACGAGGTGTCTGTAGTTACTGGAGACGTGCGGGCTGCAGGCACCAATGCTAAAGTCTTCATGCAGATTTACGGTGAGACTGGCAAAACGGAATTGATCACCTTGGAAAACAGATCGAACAACTTTGAACGGGGAGCCACAGATATCTTCAAGGTATGATGAAGGCTGTCATTGCCACTTCTATGAGACTAAAGAAATGACTAACCTAAACTGAGACACCAACAGAATAATTGGCCGAATAATACAAAACAAAACTACCAGAGCTGTTGGTATCTGCTGTTTCTATCCATATTTTTGGGAGATCTTGTATTTCTTTAGGGAAGTTTTGTATTTCATGTGTTACTTTCACCTTCTGAGGGACTGGTAACACTGGTGTGACGGAAGGATATGATTGAATAGCATATTCTGTTTACCTTTACTCTCAAAAGAAGGTACTCTTGTTAGACCTCAACACACCTTAAACTTATGGTTTGGGCCTGACCGTGTTATTGTCCCTTTACTTTATCTAGCTGGGGAAAAAGAAATCCCATACAGAACATAAGGAATCCAGGCTTTGCCTGTAGTCACATGCCTTTCGCCACTGGTAGATGTTGTCAGACCAGCTCTGCAGATGTTTGCTGCTGTAATTTCTGAATGTGTGAGTGCCCCATGGATTTTATCACCTACAGCACTAGTCCAGCAAGCACTGCACAGACATGGCACTTGAGGTGCACAGCACACTCCTCCAGCTATGGATCTGTCCAGCATTTAAGTTGATACTGCAGAGTCCACACCTCTTTCTGAGCAACCCAACAGTAAGAAGAGTTATTTTCAGGGGTGAAAATCTTCAGGCATAACTGAAGTATGTGAGCCAGGATCTGGCTAATCCAGCAAGAGGTGCTTGGTGGACAAGGCTGAGCAGAGGGTGTGCACCGCAGTGCGGTTGGTCATCCTCTCCTGAGCAGGACCTGGCTATGTTGGGCTGCTGTGCTTTTCTGACTTACCTGCTTGAGTTTTCTGTCCATAGAAACTAAGGTCTGGGGGAAAGGAATGGTTTTATTTCTTGCCCTGATGTGGGATCAGAGTAGGGACATAGTGCAAGGGCTTGTCAGAGCCACAGCCTTCTGTAATGAAGTAACTTTGGGTTACACAGAGTTCAGATGGAAGCAGGGTTTAAGGCATATCTATCGTATGAGCTCACAGCAAAAGGTTCAGCACAGTGGTGCCTACGTCCCGTTTTGTGAATTTGCAGTCCTGCAGAGGTAGGATCCATCTCACCACAGATAAGCACCTACTTGGAACTAGTCGTGGAAGTTCCTCTGAATCATCAAGACTGGGATATCCTTCCCATTGTCACTGCCCAAATGAAGGTGCCTTTATCCAGAGCTCTACCACAGTCTGATAATCTGTATTTTTGAGATCAGTTCATCTCCTCCTGCCTCACTTCCTTGCTTTATGGAGCTAGTGATGTTTATCCATTTTTAATGAGTTCTTCAGGATTTAAGATGACTAGCACCTTATAAATACTTACTATTTTAAAGACCCTATAAATTTAAGATTAGGTTTTTCTGATTTTAAAGAAAAAAGCTTTCCAAACCTTATGATTAAAAGCTATTAACCAATATCAGATTCATAATAAAGCCATATGCACAATGTTCTGTTTACATAGCCATGCTTATATCCTCTCTCAGATGTTTATTGCTGGACTTTAAAATTCTGCCTATTTTCTGTGACATTTTTTTTTACAAGGACACAAGGCAGAAGCTCTGAAACATTAATAGTCAGATCCTCTATCTCTTTCATGATATGAATATTTACAGAAAGATACGGAGAAGAATAAGATTCTGTGAGCCATACGCTAATAGAAAATGCCATCAGTTACAGACAGGACATGCAGGATGATTACAGCAAATCTAAGGGTAAAGCCAAGTAAGGAAAGACACATTCTTTATGTCAGGACAGCTGGATCAATTTTAGTTTTCTGATAAGCATGTTGTGTGCAATTGGTTTTGTATTAATCTACTATAGAAAAAAATGCTTCTAGACTGAAACATTATATGCCAAGTTGCCAGATTTCAGCCTGAAGCAAATGTTTACAAGTTTTATAACATAAATACTGCCTAATAGCATAAGCAATCATCAGAAACAAGTCATTGGTTGTTGAAGGATTACGTGGAATAAAAACTTCTATCCAACTTCACTAGGTAATAGTTCAGACAAATAATCTAATCCAACAAGGTTTTGCATCTGCTGTATCAACTAGAGAGATGGAAATCTTACTGATACACTCTTCTGCCACTGATGCATTGTAATCACTAATAATTGTATCCTCTCTGCACACTAGCAAAGTGAGAAAATACTTTTCTAGTTTTCCAGATGAGAAGGAAGGAGAAGGGCAGTCCAAGTCCATCGTCAGTATTAGAGATCAGGTTATATGAGTCCAAGTTTACCACCTTCTTGCTATATCATTATGGCTTCTTGCTTGGTTCATGTCTCATGCTAAGGATTAAATTTATATTATTTTTTGTTTTAAAAAGACCTGAGGCACTGAGAATCTGTAAAAAGCTAGTATGATATTTTGGCAGATTCACCTTTAGTGCCTACATAGAGACAATACTGGTGAGGAGAGCAATGGAGAAGTAAGGAGCCCAATAAATATGGATTCAGCTCCTAGCCTTGCCTTGGTTGCTCTGAAAGTCTTCAGCTCAGGTTATTCAGTTGTGATTTGGTGATGGGAAGTATGAAAAAATAAAACAGAAGGAAAAAAATTAAAGGTAAACTTGCATAGAAAGTTGATCTTATCCTTGCTTAGATGTTTCGGGTGATAGAGGAGATGCTCCTTATTTTTAAGAACACACTTTATGAAGTTAAGATGTCTTATATGCTCCTGGGTACTGACTTTCCCTTGGTGGCAGAGAGAGGCTGCAGATGTTGGCAAGATTTATAAGATTCGGATAGGCCATGATGGAAAAGGCATTGGGGATGGCTGGTTCCTGGAAAGCATCACACTGAAGCGGCTTGCAAAGACAAAGGAGTCTGACAAAAAGAAGAAGAAAAAGAAGAAGTCTGATGAGGAGGAAGAAGAGAACACCAAGGTGGAAGAAGTAACAGATGCCTATACATTTGTGGCACACCGCTGGTTGGCTAAAGATGAAGGAGATAAGGAGCTTGTGGTGGAGCTGGTGCCTGATGGAGAATCTGCCCTGGAGGGTAAATATCTGAGGCAATGTATGTGCATGTGTTTGGACACTGCAGTTGCATGAAAGATGATAAATACATTTTGTTGCTTTGCAGAAAAATTTATAGCCCCCCAGTCATCCCATGGCCCCAGGCCTACAGTGTAGCTTACACTGTGGTTTGGTTGCTTGGCTCTGGGGAGGAAGCGGAGAGTGGTTAAACTAAAGCAGAGGATGAAGGAGACAGCTTGAAGTGGGAGTATCCTAAAGGACTTCTGTAGGATTCTCCAAGGCTTGTCTGGGGCACTTGAGACAAGAATCCCACAAGTTACAACTGTGGCTGGGAGTTCAGCAAGCTGTGACTATTTACATGGTTGATCACAAGGGCTGGAGAAAGATGGAGCTACTCATGTTTTAAGATACATGTAAACAAACTCCAGACAAAATCTTTCTTAAAGCTGATAGTGCTGGCATTTTTGGGCTACATGTTTTCATGGTAAGCCATGGAACTGATGAAATATGGCTATTTCTGGTCTCCTTCTGATCTGCCTTTGCAATTTTACTTGCAGATAATACGTATGAAGTCCATGTACTCACTGGGAATGTGTGGGGGGCTGGGACAGATGCTGATGTCTTCTTGAGCATCTATGGCATAGAAAGAGGAGACACGGGTGAGCGCCAGCTGAAAAGGTCGAATAACCTCAACAAGTTTGAAAAGGGACAGGTAATGCATGACCTCAACTCACTCAAGTGAGCAGAAGGCTTGCAGAGCTCTCTCAGTTGTCATGTTAGCCATTCATTACAACCTCTTCTCTGCAAGGCTTGGCTTCTTCTTTCAGCCTGAAGCTCAGATGTGTTTTATTTCTTAAATATATTATTTAAAGCAAAATACCTCAAAACATTTTCCAGAGAAAATTCATTTGAGTAATAAACTGAACACGAATTTTACATTGGAGCCACCTTCTGCTTCTGCTTCCTGTAAGCATTCTGGTAATAATGTTTTATGCCAGGAATACTTGCAAATCACAAACTTAAAATTAATATGGGAGAGTATTTGTGAGGCACCTCAAGTATGTCAGTATTTAGATTGCAAATAATGTTCTAAAAATAAAAGGGAATAAAAGCAATATTACATGGTGTGCTATAATTACATTATAAACCACTCCAATTAAACACCATCTCTTGTAGACTGAATATTTGCCATAAAAATGTTTATAAACAATTAAAAAGCTACTATTATAGCCAGGAATTGTTCAAGAAATAACTTTGAATAATGAAAAATTACAGAGACAATAAGCAGCTGTGGAAAACTTGTAATCACAAAAAAGAGCCTAAGGTTGTTAAATAAGCTGTTAGTTGTGATTTATGAGTGTGGCACCCGGGAAACTGCAACCTGCACGTGGTTCTGCATTCAGTGGGAAGAGCTCCAAGATGCAAATGCAGTGCTCTTTGCTCTTGGGTATAGAAACACAAAGTCTACCAACAAGTTAACCACATTAAGATTTTTAAAGTATTACCATAACAAGGACCTTCCTGTCACACTAATATAGCTAATAAACAAACCTCTTGGGTGTAGTAAATGACAAAAGGAAGAAATTCCGTGGTTTGAAATAAAAAACACAGAGGTACAGAATTTCTGTGGAGTCAATATATTTATGTCCAGTTCCAGATTCATGGAATCACAGAATCACAGAATGGTTTGAGTTGGAAGGGACCTCAAAGCTTATCTCGTTCCAACCCCCCTGCCATGGCAGGGACACCTCCCACCAGCCCAGGTTGCTCCAAGCCCCATCCAACCTGGCCTTGAACACTTCCAGGAAGGGGGCAGCCACAGCTTCTCTGGGCAACCTGGGCTAGTGTCTCACCATCCCCACAGGAAATAATTTCTTCCTCATGTCCAATCTAAACACAAACAAGTCCAGGGCTGAAAACAGTACTTCAGGTGAGGTCTCATGAGAGCAGAGTAGAAGGGCAGAATCACCTCCCTCGACCTGCTGGCCATGTTTCTTTTGATACAGCCCAGGACACGGTTGGCCTTCTGGGTTGCAAGCACACATTGCTGGCTCATGTTGAGCTTCTCATCACCCAACACCCCCAAGTCCTTCTCCTCAGAGCTGCTCTCAATCCATTCTCTTCCCAGCCTGTTCTTGCGCTTGGAATTGCCCCAACCCCTGTGCAGGACCTTACACTTGGCCTTGTTGAACTTCATGTGTTTTTCAATGGCCCACCTCTCAATCTTGGGAAAAATACTAAGCCTGAAAGGAATGAGATTTGGGAGAGATGAGTTAAACCTAGAGGAAGCTGAAATGGGGATGAGGTAAAGAAAAGAGTGAAGGGTTGTGTAGCTCTATGGCTGTTACTGCCTTGTAGGAGCCAAGCATTACTTTTAATGGGAGAGCTCACATCTCTGTAGTTATTTTAGTACATCCACCCAAATAATATAAGGGGCACTTATAAACATCTTTTGATTTAGTTGGAAAAAAGATTACCCTTGGCCATATACTGCCTTTCCCCATTTCTCGGAAACACAGTCACTTGCCTCTTGCCTCCTGTGCAGGTGGATGTGTTCACCATCAAAGCCATTGACCTGGGTGAGCTGAAGAAGCTACGGATCCGCCATGATAACTCTGGTGCTAGCCCAAGCTGGTTCCTGGAGAGAGTAGAGATTGTTGACCTCAAGGAGAGTACCACGTGAGCAGCCTGTCACACCCTTTTCATACGGTCAGAAAAGGGGTCATGTTCTCAGAAGCCTGCAGAACTGTGGGAAGGCAGAGGAGATGCAGAAGGGCATTGTCATAGCTCCTCACCAATTCACAGGGAGCAGGCATCCTTTGGGAGCCTTGTGATGACTGTGCTGTTATTCTGAGCGTGGGGCCATTCTGGGGTACCTCTGTGTGGGGTTTTGAAGTTCCAGCATCTCTGCAGTTTGGGAAACAGTGGTATTTGGAAGGAAACCTCAGCTTTTCTCTGCTTCTCTTGGGAGGGACTCTCCCTCCTGAAGAGGTCCCCTTGCAGAGCCTGCCCTCACATGTTTCCTTTCAAGACTCCCCTCTGAACGTCCCTGACCTCACGTTTCCTTTGTCTTTTACACTTGATGCAAAGATCTGGGCCAAAATCAAGTGTTGATCTAAGCAAACTCCCATGATTTTCACAGACAGCTGGGTGGGCAAAGCCTAGGCTGCTAGAAACCTCAAATTCAGGCTTACCTTTGAGCTGGAATGTGCCCAAAGTTACATGCTTAAAATTTGCACATTGCTCTGGTGGGTGGGATGGCTCATAAGGACCTCAAAACGGGTCCACTCGTGATGAACATAAAATGCCTGAAAGATCAGAGGTTCCCCTCGAGTTGTTTAACTTCTTCTGGGAGTGAAAACTAAAAGAAATCAATCAAATGGGGCTGACAGCTCAGAAACAGCACTTTTCAGTAAGTGCTCACTAACTTATTCATGGATTTAGCTCCCACAAACAATACCACAGCTCAAAGATGAAAACCAATGTACTGTGCAGCTTTGAGTAACCTTGTTTTCTTTAAGTGGCCTCTCATCTGTGCTTATTTTTGTTATTAAAGCCTATGAAGTCCTATGTAAGTGCTGGGTGCTGCTGTCATTCTTGTAGGTATTATTTTCCATGCCAGCGGTGGTTAGCAGTTGAGGAAGATGACGGTCAGATTGTCAGGGAGCTGGTCCCAGTGGATGAAGCATTTGTAAAGAAAGATTCGGAAAATGATGGCCAGTCTCTTGCAACGCTGGGCCTGGAACAGAAAGGTTTATGTTAGCCTTGTATTTTTCCAGTATGGGGTTGAAAAAGAACCAAGACACTAGCAGTGTTAAGGGCATTAGCAGTTAGTGTTCGCTGGGCTGTGAGCAACTCTGCCCCAGCCATGGAGTTTTCAGGTGTGAATGAGGTGTGAAGTGTGTGTCAGCCAGCAGTGAGTGGACACTCCTCATTTTTAGGGGATTTAATCATCTTGCAATATTGGACCCAAAGTGAGAAAGCTAGGAAGATGGATAACATGTTCAGTCATCATGTCTCAAATGAAATGCACAGTCTAAGGCATAAATCTCAGCCATTTCACAATGTGGACTGGAATGGTTAAACATTTCAACATGAAACCGAGCAGAGAGCAAACACGACCAGAGAAAGAGAAGGGACCTAAATTTGTCTCTCTTTCCATCTTGCTGCTTGTGTCAGTTATCCTTCAAAATAACTTTGCCTCTCTTTTGCGTAATTTTGCGTGGTAACCATAGAGCAATGGCACACTCCTGGGTCTGGGGCTGAAAGGTGCTGAGTGCTCAGAACTTCTGCTGGCTTCACTGCCAGTGAAAGGTCCCCCACACTCCCCCCTCAAATGTTTTTGTGTACACGAATAATTTCCACAGATTGTATAGCTAACAAATTTCCACAAGTTGTTTAGCCCTTTGGTCCAGGAGGACCTGCTGGCTGAGCAGCATCTTGGAAACAAGTGTCTAACTGTGGAAGAAACGGTGCTGTTCTGGAAATCTTGAGTAAGTTTTTGCAGCATAGTGAAGACTATATTGGACTTTTCCACATTTTTTATGAGCTTACTGTGCTTGCTAGATGATGGAGAGAGAGAAACCTCCCTGACGATGCTATTGTGAAGGGTGTGTTAGTGAATATGAACCACATATGTCAAAGAGCACATACCTTCTAGTATGTGTTATATGCACATACATTATTTGGTGCTAACAGAATAAAAGGAGAGATGTGGTTTTTTAATGAAATAGTACAGGCAGAGGTAGCTCTGAGGAGCCTTAGAGATTCCCAGGAAGCAAATCGGAAGGCTCGAGCACATTTCTTAACTGTATATATGCAGACGATGTACTGAATGACTGGAGCAGTAGAAGACTCTGAAACCAGATAGCCCAGCTCACCCCAAGAGATACCACAGCATGTGGCAGGAACTAGAGATTACAACATGGCTGTGATCAGTCAAAATAAAACCCAAACGAAACACACATATGCAATGAAATGTAGAATTAATTCCTGCTCGGACTTCACACTCTTAAATTAAGATATTTTATCTGACAGCTAAATCAACAACATACACCGTGAAAGTGAAAACTGGGGACAAGAAGCATGCTGGGACAGATGCCAATGTCTTCATCACTCTCTATGGAAGTAAAGACGATACAGGTATGGCTTTATGTGATGGAAAAGGATAGCACCTCACTGCTGGATACTTGAAAAGACAGGTCACGGTTTTCTTTCTTTTCCTCAATACCCATTCCTCACTCCTTTTTAACACAACCTCATTTTCTCATTGTCTTCACATACATCGTGATAGCTGGGAGCATACTGCCAGTTGCTGTAAATCGCTGTCGAACTTTACGATGCTGATTCGCACCAGCTGCTGATCTAAAGGCTTTAATTTCAATTATAGAAAGAGCACAGTTGACTGGGACTACATTACTGAGTAGTGAATGCAGTGAATGATTTGCTTTCCTCAGCAATGAATCAGCATGCTCCTGAAATCCAGCTCTCCTCTGCCTCTTTGAGTGGCCCAGAAGTATTTAACCAGCCGATGAGCAAATCCTCTTGGAAGCAACCAAACTGTGTGTACAGTGACTCGAATGCCTGTGACAGAGACAGGGAACTGATGGGTATGACCAGTTTCTTTAGCTGTGAACACAGCATGACAGCATCGCCCCTGTGGCACTGCCAGGGGATCACTCGAGAAAGGAATTATGTATATTTTGGGTGTTGATGCAGATTTCAGTTCAGAGGGAGGGAAGGACAAAGCTCAGATCTTGAGATGAAAAGCCATTTTTTACATTTTAGCCACTTCTCCTGTTCTACTGTTGACATTCCCGGAGGATTTGTTTCACATGCTGAACAATGTCCTTTTGCATTGCCACAACAGGGATAGTCAGCCTAAAGGCCTCAAAGATTAACAAGAACAAATTTGAGCGTGGGAAGGTAGATGAGTTTACAGTGGAGTCTGTGGACATTGGAGACCTGAAAAAAATCAAGATAGGCCATGACAATACAGGTAAGATAATCTGCTTTGTAATGTAATATTTCTAGTGCGTTAGGCACACTGCTGTATAAAATAACCTGCCTCCAAGACCTCAAACATAATTTACCTTTTAGTGACAGATCCTTGCTGTCACTTCGGCTGTTGCTGCTATTGTCTTTGCTGTTAGTACTATTCCCATGGCTGTGGCAATAAAAGCACAGTGGCAGCAACTTGCAGGTACCTTTGCAACCTGTCTCTCTCTGTAAAAGACTCTTTAGTTTTGCAGCCGTATCTTTAGAGAGATTTCTCATATATCACAAAACCTGATAGTTTTTCTGGTTCCACATGGGACTTATAGACTTGTCTCACTTCTTTTATCAAGATTTTTGTTGTTTTCATCATCAAGTCCTAGCTGCTTCTTTGACATAGATGTCTCTCTACTTAAAAACAGGGAAGCTATGGAAAGACACATGGATTCCTTCCCAGTGGGGCACCAAGGGACATGTTTACTGATAACTCCTCTGTCTTATTACAAAGGCAAATTAATCCAAGTGATGAAGTAATTAGCACTTCCACATGCACATCTTTAACCTGATGCATATAGAAAAGTAAAGCACATTAGTTAAACCTGGACAATTGCTTGCTGTGGTCTTTTTGGTATCCTATTTTTCCATCGGCAAAAGAGAGGAAGATTTATTTCCCTGAGGTCTGGAATACAATGATTCTTTTGCTGTTGTCTGTAAAGGCTTTGTGGGTCATTCACTCTTATCTTTCTGACCACAGGTAATTCAACTGGCTGGTTTCTGGAATGGGTGGAAATTGATGCGCCATCACTGGGACAGTGCCTCAAGTTCCCTTGTGGCCGTTGGCTGGATAAATCAGAGGATGATGGAGCCATTGAGAGAATTATCTTCCCTGCAGAACTGCAAACAAGAGAATATGTCCCATGTGAGCAGAATGACATTTCCCCAGGATACACGCATCATTACAGAAGATAAAATCTCAGTAGTTCATAGAGTTTTATAGGCTTGGCCTCTCCCTTGAATTGGCTTTGAAAAATTTATACATGCATCACAGACCAACTATTCTAGTTACTACAAGAAGGTTCCTCTGGGTGTTTTGGACTAACATTTTCTGTATTTCCCAAATCAGAGAGTCATTAGAAGCCATGTGGCTGTGTATTATCGGTTTTTTGCTCCCTCTTGCTCTTTCATCTGCCAGTCCTCAGCCCATTCCAAGCTGTTTTCCTTGTCTCCAGTTTCTCTTTGGTCTTGTTCCATTCTAATATTGCTGTTTCTGTTGTTAGAGTAGACATTTTGGCCTTGCTTCCAAGCCTTGCTTCCCCCTCTGCCTTTGGGATTGCACATCTTTCTGTTGCTGAAAGACCCTCTTCCAGAGTTTCTTCAGTGTGGTGCTTTTCCAATAGTGTGGAAGCAGTCTGCCTCTTCTAGCGTTCTCCAATTTTTCCTTACTCTTCACTTCACTCCTCTCTAAATTAATGTTTGGGGTAAACACAGTGTCTCTTGGGATCTCCTTCTGAGTACTAAGCTTATAATTTTAAAGTCTGCTATGGCACTCTTCTATTCAGGCAACTTCTTTCCTGTCTCCACACAGAACACTGAGAATCCAATAACATGGCTTTTTTGAAATAAATTACTGGAAAAAATATTTTGCTTTTTTTGTGGCACTTTCCCTTTTCACAAGGGTGTTCTTGCCTTTGTGCAGGGAACTCACAGCCCTGGGACTGTATTTGATTTGTCCCTCCCTGATTTGCCTCATTTCAAGTTGTTGACAAATATTTCCTGGCCTGCCGTCAGGGGACTGTCAAAATTGCCTTTTTCCTTCATTAGGTTGGATGCCACAACAATGAGGGATGAGGTCTGGAACCCGAGGGCTGATTTACACCCCATGCCCTCTCATGTGCTTCGTAGGTCATTCTGGACAAATTATGAGTTGTTCACACCAAAGATGTCTCCTGTCTCATTGCATCCCTCATTGTATGCATTGATGGTATCAAAAGCCTTACCTCCTGCAGTTCCTTATTCAGACATCAAAAGTTGCCCAATCTCTCCTTTTCTGCCTCAGTTTTCTTCTTCAAAGTAGCTGTGAGAATAACCACACAGAAGACTATCATCTGCTTTGGCTCCTTTTTTTTGCCGTCAGCACTATGGTTCATGTTAAAGGTCTCTTTCACACTGGCTGGCCTATCCTGTACTGTTCATATCCTCATATCCTGCAGTCTCTAAGCTAAAATCATCTTTCTCTGACAATCTGTCAGTGCCATCTCTTTGTGCCTCCTCCATCCTTTGACCAAGCTATTTTTCACTTCTCATGTCTTGCTTTCTTTACCTAAACTGTCTGGAGTGGAGGAATGGGTATTCTTGCTCCCTTCCTCACTTTCGTCAGTCAGTTGGAAGACATAACAGTCTTTATGCTTGAAAAAATAAATTTGTAGATAGATATAGTGAATACATTCATAGAAGTGAATATAAGCCAGAGATCTTGTATGTGCTTCTCATCAGTTTTTTTCCATTTTATCCTGATACATACTTTGATGCAGATGTTGACTATACAATTTGTTAATGTTCCTGTATATTGCAATGCTGTAAGTTTCTGACATACCATGCCTTTGAGTACATCGGTCACGTAAACCTAATTTTTGTCAGCTGTCCACATTCCACCTTTGAAAACAGTCAAGACTTGCTGGCAAAAAGGTTGCACCAGGCCCAGTGTCAGGTTAGGCTGTTTTACCATTTAAACCATGCCCACTGTGCTATTTACTGCATTCTGGTTTCCTAACTATTAACCTGTGTGTTTCACTTTGCCAGAGGTAACTAAAATGATTTGATTTGTTTTATGATGACGTGTGCCAGAATTGTTTCACGCCGAACAAACGATGAAAACTTGTCATCAGCAGCCCAATTAAAATCATGCCTGTGGGGATACAGCTTTAAAAGTGCCATGTAAATGAAATGGGAGTCTGACAGCTGAAAGTTGTGCTGCTAGTGACCTTGTTACGGTGCCGCTTTGCTGATTCAGTTCTAAGTCGATGTTAATATTCAAGCAACAAGAGTAAGAGCCATGGACTTCAGCAGAGAAGATTAATTTTTAATTCATAATGCATAGCATGTGATTTTTGGTCTCCAGGATTTTTTTTCCCCCACTCTTACATACTGGAGAAACTATTCTAGTTCACCTGCAGCATAGTAGAGCAGATTTCATTGTGTCGGGCAGAAAGAATATTAAATACTTTCTGGCTGACTGTCTGTAGAAGAAAATTTCTTCATCTCTGTTCTCCTGAGAGCCATTTTTAGAGAGCCTGGGTTTTTAATGAATGATCAGTCTCCAATATGCATAATCAGAGTTACTCCAACACTAACACATATGGTGCCAGAAACCTTCTCTCTACCCTGATGGAGATGCTGAATCTGGAATATATCACAAAATCCTGTGGCATAAACTGCAAAGATGCCTGAAGTCCATGCAGTGTAGGAGGATGCAGATGACAAGCAGCTGAGAAGGTTGTAGTGAGGGATGAGAAATGTTGAAGGCTGGGTAGGTGGTGTATGGGAGAGGGATGGTCAGGATTGGATCCTGGTGATGGTGCTGGGTGTCAAAGGCTGCATGGTGGTGACATGGACTACAGGGATTGTGTCTGCTAGTGGCAGGAGAAGTCCCTGAAGTTAATCAGTGGTGCCCAAGTTTTACCTGGTATTTTTCATCTATAGATTTCAGGAAGGATTTAAAAGAGATAGGGATGGGATTCAGTTTGCCAGATGGCATGCCCGAATTTACATGTCCTCATAATAGTGGAGTGCGTGATTTCCCATTGTGATCCATAGATGTTTGGTCATTCACAGGCAGTGGATTTGGAGAAAAATTCAGCTGACTCTGAGGAAGTTGCCTGCATCTGCTTGTCTG
The DNA here is from genome assembly GCA_028020825.1 of Podargus strigoides. Lineage (NCBI taxonomy): Eukaryota > Metazoa > Chordata > Aves > Caprimulgiformes > Podargidae > Podargus > Podargus strigoides. The sequence continues at coordinate 19,405,084 of CM051663.1, forward strand.
ACTCTCCAAACTCCACTGACTTTAGTGTTTGCATCTGGAGATGTACACACCCATTAGACATTCAGATATCTGGACAGAGGTCTCTTACTCTGTGAGCTAAATACCATCTTAACTTGGAAACTCAAGTGGGAAGTGACTTGACTGAGGATATTCAGCAGATCTGTAGCAGAGCCAGAAACAGACCCCCAGCCTTATTCTTGGGTCAGTTCCTGAGCAAGCCCAAGTTGTGCTCCAGAAGGACTCAGGAGTGAGAAGCTGTGAAGACAGAGAAGGATAAAAGGAAGCATCAGATTTTGGAGTCATGGGGCATTCTGGAGAAACCAAGGGAACATAATAAGGAAGTATTTAGGTCTCGATCCTTACTGTTGTGCATTCATTGTTGATCTGGCAGTAATTCAACCTGTTTGCCTTGATGTTAAGGAGAAGGTGGTAGTACGAGAAAACTAGATCAGAGTGGACAGCAGAGGGCTTTATTTCATTTCCTTATGATTGATTTTTGTCACTTATTTAGTAATCTAGGAGATTTTTATCAATAAGGCTATCATGAATATTTATATACTGCCTCCAGTCAGCTTAACATCATCCATCTGCCTAGTTGCTCAAAAACGTGTGAACTCATGTTTTGCTTCAAGACTTGTGCTTGTTGAAGTAAAACCTGTTTCAATAACTGGCAGGTATAAATATACTGAGTGCTTTCTAATCATTTGATTAACCCCAAAATCTCAGTAAATGACCATGCATTCAGTCAAGTACCTTTTAGGGTTAAAGGAAATTCCTCTGAATTTGCATAGTACTAACCAGCTTGGTAACTAAATGACCACAAGTGTGTGATTTCCACCTTGTCCTCTAACTGCTGAGTTTTTTAATCCAGATTTTGTTTCATTAAAATGTTCTTAGCAGCACTGGTACACTGCTTACTAACTTTTGTTGTTTTTTTTTGATTTTCTGTCATTTCCTAAATCAGTTGTTCCTTATGAGATCACGGTCTACACCAGCGACATCTTTGGGGCTGGCACGGATGCAGATGTCTTCATTGTTCTCTATGGCAGTGATGGGATCTGCACTCAGCAGAAGTCCCTATGCCTCAATAAGAGAGAGAAAAGGATTTATTTTGAAAGGAACTCAGTGAATCAGTTCATCGTGGAGGTAAGATCAAAGATGCTCACTCTCATCTTACATACCCCTAAGGGAATTAAGAAGAGAAAATGGAGTGAAGTGGGAACTTTTCCTCTTTTAGGGAAAGATATTCAGCTCTTTTACTTGAAGAATGTAGGTTCAAAACTCTGTCCTACAATAGACATTACTGTGTACTGGATCAAATCTTTTCTCACTGACCTCCAGTGAGAAGCAACTCAAAGGTATCCACATGCAGTGTCTCTCCTGCTTATTGCTGTATTAAGCCTTGTAAAGCTTGGTACAATTTTATCATGGAGTTGATATGCACCAATACACGGATACAGAGGCTTGTCCTTCCAGGTAAAGTCAAGAGTCACTTTGGAAGATCTTTACATCTTCCATTTTACAGAGCATACTTGGTAAAAAGAGAGTATCAGGCTCCATGCACGCCAGATCTAACATATGTACCTCTCCTTATCACCCTTGTTTGCTTTCATATTTGCTTTCTCTTGCAGTTTGCATTATTTTGAAAGGTAACAGGAAACAAATGTTTGCAGTATTGCTGAAACTAGCTGTCTTGTGTTTAAGGTTCCTATGCATCCTTTCATGTTTCTGTTTCAGCAGATTAGGTTGAAGGATCTGGTCCATGGTGCTCGCTGCTTACATACCAGTTCATTTGGGGTGGATGGTCTGTTCATTTTTTCTAACTCTATGGCAACCTAAGCATCATGCTCTCTTTCTCTGTATCCTTAGACAGGGAGATTTTTACTTCGCTGCAAACACTGTGACTTTTGAATACCTGAGGCTAACTTTTTGGAAGATCTTATCAAATATTTCCTGAAGTGTTTGCACAACTGTATGCAAATACTAAACCAGTGCACATAGATGAATGAGCTCATTTACATCTACGCGATTCAGCAATTCATATTCATAATGTATTGTTATTGCTGAGAACTTGTGAGAGGTAAAAATATAAGTAGTCCTGCTCTGGCCTACCCATTTGGTACTGCTTCATGTGCTCACCTTCCCTCCATGGATACAACGCTAACACTGACTTTGTAGAGGACCACACAACCTCTCTATGTTTCGGATTTGGTTTGCTTTTGTAAAATAATTGAAGGCAAATCTTAAACCAAACTTTTTAACAAGTTGAAATTCTTCCAGCCCACACTGTTGTCATGAGTCATAAAATAAATCCCCAGTGTAATTCCTTAAAACAAAGAGTAAGACTTATTTTGGTGGAGTTCCCACAGTTTTTCATAATAGAACTTGTATTAATCCATAGGCCTAAACCTTAAACTGAGTGTTATTATTATTTCTTTACTCCATTAGATATATTTTAAGTTTGGTAGAACCTGAAACATCAGTACTTTTCGTAGATCAAGTGAGAGAAAATGCAGTTTGTTCTCCAGATTTATAGCATCATATTAACCTGCCCCTAAACTTCATTCTGTCTTCACCAGTCCCTCTTGCTGGAGGACATGGGGATGAAGCAAAATATATTCTTCATTCAGCTACTTGTGTAGAGCCATAATCTGGAGTTCAACAGACCTTAAAAACAATTTGGGGATCTCAGGAAGCACAAACTGAGAATTGCCCGTTTGTTTTAGTTTTTCTAACTGCCCCTACCATTTTGTATTTTGCAAAAAAGGCAAAAAATATTGGAGACTGGTCTCAGCTATGCTCCCAGGTGATGATCTGGTGGACATGCATGCAGCAGAGTAAAGACCACTCCTTCTTTAACTTGAGTCTTTACTGGTCAAACATCACTTTATTTCTATGTATTGATTAAAAGCCTCATTGAAAGTTGTGTATTTGGACAGGACAAAGGAGGAAGAAAATAATTTTCCTCTAATGTATACTTGTGTGCATGCATGGGTTTTAGAAATGAGTTTGGATCATTTAAGTGTTCTGCAACTGATGCTTATGCTGTCTGAAGTAAAGGCAGGACTGATGAAATCAAATCCAGTTTGTTCAGAGTGTGAACTCCTTGACTAGTGCAGTCTTACAGAGCTGAGAAGTGTCCTAAAATTACTGATGTCTTTTCTACAGTATGGAGCAATTCTGTCAGCTGCAAAGAGAAGAAGGGAGTAGTCTCCAGCTGTGCAAATGGAGATGTTCAGTTTTCTCATGTTTCCACTAAAAAAAGACTCCAAGTCCCTACGGACAGAGGGACAGCTCAGTGTGCTTCTCCTACATGCAAAGGAAGTTTACAGCCAGCCTAGATTTTTTAAAGGACAGCTATACAAAAGTTTGCACTAAAATAACCAAAAGCTGTTACTTAGGAGCAAATATAATTTGTCCTGTTCAAGCCTTTGGAAGGCAGGTGATTTAAAAGTAATGAACTAGTAACAACTTACTCAAGTAATAAGGTGAGGCATAAAGAAACAGTAGCCACTTCATCAGATAGTGATCCTGTTGAATTCCTCAGGATGGCATTGGGATTCTGTGGTGGAACAGGAGAGAAATAATATAAAATGCCAGGCTGTTAATATTGTACTTTGACCTCAGAGCTATTCTTCCAGTGTTATAAAAGTGCATGTAAGTGTTTAAAAAGGAAAGGGATATAAAAAGAATAATTTAAGATGTAGCAGCATTGCGATTTCTAAAAAATTACCTTCATTTCCACTTATACAGAGAAGCCTGAGATTTTTCTTTTTTTGTTCTTTTTTGTTCTTTTTTTTTCTGTAGCTGGAGGATGTTGGTGACATTATTGAAAAGATTCGCATAGGACACAAAGGTGGAGGACTGAACTCCGGATGGCATTTGGACCACGTCACGATTCGGAGACTGCTGCCAAATGGAAAGGTAGGCTGCGAATCCCAGCACTCTACAATATGTATGCTTCCATTAGCAGCAGCTCCCATTCCCCAAAGCGCATCTTCTGTATACAAAGAGTGATTAACAGTGAAAAATGACTCCCTAAAGAACAATGCACACTAATGAACTTGCTAGAGCCTGGGGATCTGGGGAAAACAAACATGTATTACCATGTTTTATTGTTCAAATGTTGATTAGAAGACTGCAATCATTGCTCAACATTTTGGAGGTCTTCACTACTCTATCTTTTGTGTGAAAGAGCAATCTGCCTACTGGATTTGGAGGCAATTTATCATTAATTGCTTGTTGGACTAAGAGGAGAGATTCCTGAGTTTGTGCCCATTGCTATGCAAATACAGCTAAAGAATTACAGGGCTGAGTAGATGTCCCTGTGTTGAGCTGCATCACTGTTGCTGGACACCCCAGAGTGCCCAAGGCTAACTCAGATAATGGTGGTTTGGGTCACGTGAATGGCCAAAGCTTCATATTTTCATGTGTAGTTTTGTTTTGAACAATCAAAATACCTATCAGTTCCAGTCCCTGAATCACTTACATAAAAAACATCAAGTTAAGGACTCTTGGTTATTCATGTTAACAGGACTAAGGCAGTGCAGCCAGATCGGTCATCTTGCTCTTGTCCACATAAGAAACTGTTCCTCGGCCCTGTTTTCAGATACTGGCTGTAGGAACAGGAATGTGTCTAGCAGCAGGAAACTTCAGAAGAAAATCACCTCCTCAGGATCAATTCAGAATTGGAGCAATAGCTGTGTTTGGGAGCACCTGGGCTATCTCCTCTGTCTTGTCCTTTCTCCCCATATTCTGAAGAGATGTCAGCTTTTACCTCGGCCTCAGTGCTTAGGTCTGCCCCTCTCCTGAAGTGACTTCTAATATTGGTGTAAACACGGCTTGCTCAGTCCTGGTAAACTTACTTCTCATCTTGTTTCCTCCTTCAAAATTTCCAGGATATGTTTTACTCTCTCTGCCTCATGATCTACTCAAAGGTCTACCTTGAACCTTTCTCATCATGCTCAAGCCTGTATCCTCCTGTACAAGTTTCTTCACAATCCAATACACTGTGATGGTTTCTTGTGGTCACCTTTTTGCCAGTCTGTTATTATGAGACTCTCTATCTGTATATTGACTAACCCTCGCCTTGTACAGCTTTGTTAGGTTAATGAACAAGATGACATTGTTCTTAGAGATACTGTTATTGTTCATAGGTTAGGGAAGATGAAGAGAAGGTTGCACAAAGGTATGGAAACCAAGGGAAAAGTGATTCCTGGGCTGTCTCTTTCCACACCTATACCAACTGAGCACTTTGGGAAGCTCCCAAAAGCTCCACATTGGTTGCTGTTCCACTAGCCCAGGAAGGGTCTCAGGGCTGCGTGGCTCTGCAGGCATTACAGTAGCTTTGAAGGACAGACAGTGAGAAACCTGGAAGGTGGAGGAAGGGAGGAAAACCATGAGCAATGTAAAAATGGAGAGATTTACAATTCTGCTGATCTTTTGATTATGGCATGGGAAAAAAAAGAAGAAAGCAGACCACTGCATGATGCCGCTGATCAGCCGCAGGATATTATGACCTGCCACAGGATAGCAATATGCTGCCAATGCTTCTAAAAGCTGTGCTACCTGATTGGACTGCTAAGATGTGTCTAGACGTATCTGTAATGCTGCAAAAGAAAAATGAGGTCAGAAACTTTTCAGATTAAACTGAAAGCACTCAGGTAAGAAACTAGGATTGTGGCATGCCAGTAAAGCTCTGTCTTGGCATGCCAATTATATCTGATAATTATATTTCATTTGTTACAACTTGGAGCAGGGCAAAACACTGACTTCTAGCACTCTATCATACCCTGCCTCTAGCTTAGGGCCAGACTCAGTCTCTAATGAAACAAATGCTGTTCAGAGCTGCAAGAGGCTTTTACTCTGAGTTACATCAAACAGTGTACTTTACGTCACTTAAATATTAATGCAATCACTAACATGGAAACTCCAATAAAAACTGTGGCAATGACATGGTGATTAACAATAATGATACAATTAACTCTTGCAGTAACTGCACATTATGCTCCACTGTGCAGGCACTCAAGTCCCTAGATATCCTATTACCAAATAAACAATGTTCATATCAATGACACGTACAGCCAACATTATCAATGTTTAGGAGCAATTAAAAGCTTCAGTGAGAGATGTGACTGATGTGGGATCTCTACCAGGAGGAGAGAGCTCCAGCACTGAAGCATCATTCTGGAAACCCCTCTCTTCCCCCACTGTAGGTAGGAAGATAAACTGTTCATTGTCTCAGCATACAGTGAGATAATACAGATTTTGTGGTCAGACAGCCAGTGCAGAAATGAGAAGACGGAAGCAGTGGTGTGGCCAGTCATTAGGTGCTGTATTTTGCTTGTAAAGCACAAATAACACTTGAAAGTAAAATATTTGAAATCATCTACAGTGCTCCCGGTTTTGTTTGACACCATTTTGTACAAGTCATTCTCTAAACCGCCATATGGGGTTAAACAGCAGCACTACAGGGAGAAGCAGAGAGGAGAAGAAGCGATGTTTTATTGAGCTGTGTGGGTTCAAAGGGTGGTTCTGCTGCAGGCTGAAGACACTCAATCACACAAGCCCCTTGGAGGGGGTTCAGCTCCTACAGATCAACTTGTCTGGGATCTGTGTGCAGTGGTATGGTGACCTGTTCATATCAGGTCAGCAGTGACAGGAGGGCACCTCTGATCTTAGGTGCACAACTTATTCCTCCCCCATGACCATGGCTGGGAGGGCAGGATCCGGCAGCTCAAGGCAGTACAGTAGAGTTTTACACAGTGGTAATTATATTCAATATTGCTACACTCCAAGTTACTCCCTTCTTTTGCTGTATTTTAATATTTTAGTATTTAAATTATAAAAATAGTGAAGAAAGGATTCTGTATTCATTTTATAAATAATGACATTAGAATAATAAAAAAGGGCAGTATTCATATGTGTGTCATACACGGAAGTGGTGGCACACAGAGTACTAGAAACAGCGGAAAGCCCCTATACTACTTAGGAGAGAAATGCTAAAGTTGCCTTTAAGGAAAGGGTCATGTTTTTCTTCCTTTATTTAATTGCTGTGAGATTAAAACTAACTTTTTTTTTTTTTCTGTTCAGACTTGTGGGCTCTGCAAGTTGCATGATGGCTCATGCCCTTTTCTTTATGGAGACATAGCCTGGGGTGCCCAGCACACAGAAAGCCGCCTGTCTCTTACCATCTTGGAGGCATTACGGGAGTCTGTTCTTAATGAGTAGTCTGGGATTTATTTTGTTTACCAACTGGAAAACACATGTTCTATTGTTTTTGTTTGTTTGATGATAGAAATCATATTTGTTTCCAACAAAGTGAAGTCAAAACAAAAGATCAAAAATGAAATCACTATTTTTCTCCTCTTAATGTACGTATGGGTATTGTCTGGAAACCAGCTTGAGTCACAGAATTATAGGGCAAAATCTGGAAGTATTGACTCAGAAAAAAACCCCTACTGACTTCAAAGAGAATGCTGCCTGAATAAGGATTGAAGAGGGATTGCAGAGTTTCAGTAAAGCATGTCTTCAGCAGGAATGGTGCAGTCCTGATTAGGAATTTGCAAGATCAAAAACTGGGAAGGGTAGAGATCCACTGGATCATACAGTCCATCTCACACAGTCATTAGGAATACTGTTGTCTGCTACATGTTCAGTGCTTCTCGGAGTCCTCAAATGTCCTCTTTCTGGAGGTCATATATTACTATATGCTATTTCAGGTCTGCATCTACATGCACATGCATACATATATGAGTTGAAAATCCTTGCCTCCATGTCAGAGTATTTTCAAAGGGGAAATGTTAACAAGTTCACTTTGGTTTGAAGAGATTATCTCTGTCGTATTTACTTCAGGGCTCAGAAACTGTCACATTTCCATGTGAAAGATGGCTTGCAAAGTCTGAAGATGATGGCGAGATTATCAGAGAACTCGTACCATCTGAAATTTTTACTGAAAAACTCATGAAGGATGGGACACTCAAGCAGATAGAGGAAGAAGTCGAAGACCCATTAGAAGGTACTGTAATCCTAGGAGTGGGTAGGAACCTGTTTATCTGATTTTTTTGGAAGAAAACATGTGGACGTGTGCTTCATGAAAATGTAATGCTGATATGACTGTTCACATTTCTTTCACTTCCTGTTCTTTGGCCTCTCTTACACCTGAAGCACTTCTGTGCAGTAACATGATTGTTTTCCTCTAGGGTATTTATAAACCTGTCACAGACATCCTTCCATACTAGCATAGTTTGCACATCTCTGATGCCTAAGAAATTTCACAGAATCACAGAATTATCTAGGTTGGAAAAGACCTTGAAGATCATTGAGTCCAACCACCAGCCTAATCTAATTTCTTCCCTCTTGTCCTTGTCTTCAGGGCTCTGTAAATATCTTTACTTGCTTTCCCAACTTCATCTGTCCTGTGTAATCTGCTCCCTCCTTTCCTACTCTACCAGTCTGATTCATGCTCCTCTTTCCTCCTGATGCTTTTTTTTCCTGCTGCTCTTCAGGTACATATGGACACCCTCTAAAAATTTGGCTCTAGGCAGCTACCCTCACCTCACTAAAGTACCTCTGGGGAGTAAAATAAATTCTTATGCAGCTCTGATCCCATCTTATAAAGTGTTGGTATCTGGTCCTCCTGGTAGCTGAAGGAACTGAACAAAACCTGAAGTTTCATCCTAAATTTGTTGCTTCTCTGTATGCCCAGCTTTTCCTGATGCTTTCTCTTCTAGGACCTACTTTTCCCACCTCAAGCTCCTTCTGCCTTTGAGAGAAGTCAAGAACCTTCCTACATCCTGAGCAAAGCAAATTGAATTTGGCTGCCATTGTCATTCTTGCTTCTTGCACCCAGCAGCAAGATAATTCAAGAGAGAAAATCATTCCTCTCCCTTTTTCATTTCTCTCAGAGTCCAATTTACATTTAGAGTGTACCATTGTCAGGGTGGAATTTATACAGATTGTGTTTTCCATTGCCAAGGGAAGAGCTGCGTTGCTGTAAGGAAGGCTGGAGCCTTCGTGTTGTGCCCTTGGAAGAGAAACATGGCTCTTTCCTCTTAGGAGCTATGTGGTAGCTCATGTGAGGTTTTTTTTCCTGTGCAGGCAAAGACAATTTTAGTATCAGTTAGTAAGTGGCATGACTTCTAGGTGCCTGCATGACGTTTTTTTTAACTTACTAACTTGTGTTGTTTTATCTTGCATTACTTACCATGTGTTAACTAATGAGTGACTCATTCTTTCCTTCTAAAGACAAAGCCTTCCTTAAAACAAATTTTAAGTGTATGGAATAGGATTTTTGGATAAGTGAAAGATTCTTTTTGCTGAGAGCTAGGGCTAAGTTTGGGAATTTCTCCTTTAGATATAAAATATCTGGGAGGGTAATTATATCTTCTGCATCTCTGTGAGTCCTCATACATCTTGAGCAGTGACACAGTGTAAATAACAGCAATGAAAAATCAGCTTGTGGTATTCCAAGGATCATTTTTTATACAGTAGACTGCTATTCAGTCCTGATGATCTCCAGTACTGGCAAGCAAAACCCAAAGACGGATACATTGACTATTTAGACTATATGCATTACTTCCTTCATTACTAATGTAGCAGTTGCCTCTCAGATATGAAGCTGTAACTACCCAGGACATAACGTGAAGAGGCAAGACAGAAAACCTGGCATTGCACCTAGCCTGATGAATGGTCATGATCCACTTCTTAGAGACATGGATGGAAATCTTTCAGGGACTATGAAGCAGAATAAGTCCTGTCTTACTGGAAAAACTACATACAGAGAGAAAAAAACAAAACAAAATGAAACAAAACAGAAACAAAAAAATACCCAAAAAACCTGACAATACAGATGTTTTCTTTGATGCTGTTAATGTACAAAGAAGAAACCTAACTAAGACTTTATTTCTTTTTCTTGTTTGTATTGCCTTAGGATTTACAAGAAGGCATTTTCATATGCCACCAGGGTAAGCAGAGACTTGTACAGTCCCTAATTGTTTTCCTGGAGAGAATGCTTTCAGTAACTGTTTTCCTTGTGTAATTGGGAGAAGAGTAGGAAAATTAAAAAAAAAAAAAAAAAAAAAAAAAGAGTATTTAACAGGTTTAGTAAAGCAAATCACTAAAGATTTGATGAGGTTTTATTGTATCATCACTGAGCAAGCTAAAGAGAAACAGTATAGCTACAACGCTTCCTTAATTAGATACTGTCTCAGCAAAAGGACCCAGAAACCTGTTCTCTTTCTGTTTGGGGAATTTATAGAGATACATGACATTAACTCTGGTAGTAATTGCACATCTGAATGCCTAGAATTTGTTTATGACAGATGGAGTATTAAGAATTCACAATACTGAATCACTTGTTTTCGGATGTATGTCCCTTGAGCTTCAACATGAAAACATGCAGATTTCCCTCACCTCTATCGACATGGCATTCAGTAATAACCATAACTCCCTTATGAGGAAAGGCTGAGGGAGCTGGGTCTCTTTAGCTTGGAGGAGACTGAGGGGGGACCTCATTAATGTTTATAAATATGTCAAGGGTGAGTGTCATGAGGATGGAGCCAGGCTCTTCTCAGTGACATCCAATGATAGGACAAGGGGCAATGGGTGCAAGCTGGAACATAGGAGGTTCCACATAAATGTGAGGAAGAACTTCTTTACAGTGAGGGTAACAGAGCACTGGAACAGGCTGCCCAGAGAGGTTGTGGAGTCTCCTTCTCTGGAGACATTCAAAACCTGCCTGGATGCGTTCCTGTGTGACCTGACCTAGGTATTCCTGCTCTGGCAGGGGGACTGGACTAGATGATTTCTTGAGGTCCCTTCCCATCCCTAACACTCTGTGATTCTGTGATTCTGTGATAACCATTCCTTGCATTTTTAAGTGTGCACTATGCGATCAAAGTATTACACAGACATTGATTAGGTGGAAAAACCAAAACTCAGCAAATTTCAAGCCAGTGATTCCCCAGTCCCTGGATCATTATCAGAAGCCTGAAAGCACAAAACATATGGGATTTCACACCTCCAAGAACTGAGTGCTGAGCAAAAAGTTTGCAGACCATTTTCTTAGATAAATTCAGTATCTAAGATAGGCCTTGATAATTCACTTGGCCAAAAATCCCATCTCCGTTTCTTTCTGTAGTTCACACATACAAGATAAGTGTGTTCACTGGAGATATCTATGGTGCTGGGACAGATGCTAACGTTTTCCTAAATATCTATGGAGATCTGGGGGACACCGGAGAGAGAAAACTCAGCAAATCTGAAACTAACTTCAACAAGTTTGAAAGAGGACAGGTACAAATGCAACGGGTTAATAACACTTTCCTTTTCGCAGTCTTTAACCTAACAAGTCCATCACTGTCTTTATAGGCTGAGTTTTCCTATGAGGGATGAATTGATTGATTCCATTTACCACGTTCATTACCTTTTAAAATGCTTTATATGGATTGTCAGCAGGGTATTATGACTGACAAGCACTGCAGCAAATGGGTAGATGTTTCTGTAAAGTCACTGATAGACAAATTATGAGCTTCATCCATATAAACTGGCTTGAATTGTTAGCTGCATATTTCAGAGCACACAAAACCTCGGGTCTCTCATTCCCACAGCCTCTGTGCAACTGATTTGCACGTACACAGTATATGTTGTAATTCATTGCAGAGCACAATAAATTAATGGGACTGGAACTGTGACTGTGTTTGACAAAATAACTCCAAAAGTGGTACTCTGTGATCAGTCCATGAGTCATATTCACAGTCTCATAAGGAGATACATAGATATAATGATGATGGCAAAGTTTGTCGTATCTGGATTGTCCATACCAGTCCATCTGGACTAGAAAGGGAAGTTTTATTTAGACTTAAAAACCAGGATGTAAAATTCCAGGAATTCAGTATTGTAACTCATTGTAATAGTGACATATTGTGGAGCCCCTCTCATAGCAGAGGCAGGCTTCAAGACGCTTCCCTGCAGAACAGTTTTATTGTACAGAAATGCCTGTATAGACTGCTGCAAAGCTTTTAACCAGACACTGTCATGTGAGGTGGAATTTAAACACTTATTGTGCTCTGTAGTCTCCCTTTGCTTTTGTTCAGTAGATGATCTGTTGAGACCTCATTAACAGAATGAACTGCTATTGAACACTCTGCAGGAGGATACGTTTACTATACAGGCTGTGGACCTTGGCATTTTGTACAAGATTAAGATTCGTCATGACAATAGCATGTTCAGTCCGGACTGGTTCCTGGACAAAGTAGAGATCCTGGATGAGACCACAGAGGAGTCATTCATTTTCCTGTGTGAGCGCTGGCTATCTAAAAAGAAAGAGGACAAAAAGATACAGCGTACACTTTATGAACAGGTATGGTTCTGGCTAAAAGCCTTGATCCCAATCCACTGCTACTAATAAATATAAAATGTTTGAATATCTGGTTGAAGTCCAAGACAGATCATTAGGGTCTTATGCTTTTTTACATGTCCAAAATGAATTTGTGATTTTTAGACAAGTGCTGAAAGTATGACCACTCTCAGCCCAGTATTACTAGCTCTGTAACTTGTAATTTTAGAGTTTAAGTGAAAGTCTTCAACTGAGAGTCAACACACCTTGCTGTATAGCGTATATTTCCCTGCTGCTCTCCTTGCTGTGTCTACAAAGTAGGTTAGTTATGGGTCCCACTATTCAAAGTCCTCAAGCCAAAATATTGGCTTCTTTGACTTCATCCTCATTGGACTAGATGGGTTTGTCTTTTCAGCAGCTTCTTCCACCATTGCAGAACACAAAAAATCTAGTTTCTTTTCTACCGGTCAAAGCACTGAATGTTTTTTACTGAAATGCCCTTTCTACTTGTGCATTCTCTGTTGCTTTGTCAGGCTAATACAGTTAATTGGAATTCAAGGTACATACACTAAGTAAAATTAGCAAACAAGATTAATAGACCTATCTTGCTTCTATACAGTGAGGCATAATAAAGCAGCTGATTATATGTACATTGTATTTAAGGAGTCCATTTTGCAAAACACAGTGACATTTTAATTGACAGTTACCACTAAATTTATCATCAGTGAAATTGGGCCAGACTTGTCCTAAATACAACAGAATGGATGCAAAAAGAGTTATCCCATGGATGAGTATTGCCATATGCTCCCTCATAAAATTGCAGCAGACAATGCTACAAATTCTTGTGGTCACACTTAACCCTGTTGCTCATATTAATTCATAATGAGGAAAACTTAATTACTGTTTAATTACATGACTGTGTGGTAAGAGCTTCACATTTATCGGACAATGACACTGAAGGTGTCTGCACTAACTCCTCAAATACAGTAGATGTTTTGTATCATTCAGCTTTGCAGTACTGTCCCTCTTATGCTCTTTGACCTCTACCAGGTCGATTAATCTGACACTACAGTGTGCACCCTAATAAGCAAATTTGGCACTGTCCCATCCATCTGAATTTTCTGTGGATATTGCTCATACAGGTGGCAAAGACATAACACAGTATTAAAGTTCATCAGATGCACTATATTTTCTTTTATTATAACACACATCCAAAATGGCCTGTCTGTCAAGGGTACCAATGAAGTAAATGAATGACCTGCAGTAAATTACAAGTCACATTTATATGAGCTACACTGAACAAAAAGCTACCTGGGGAACTATGGGGATTTCTTCCTCTGTTCTTGAGGCACATCAGCACAGCTGACAACACTTGAGCACTCAACCTCATTACCCTCCCATACATTCCTTCCATCTAGAGCTACGATCGCGACCAAAACAGCTTGGATGGCTCGTCACTCAGCCTGTCGAGTCAGGATAGCAATGCAAACCTGAAGGAGATGAAAAAATCCCGCTTGGTCAAGGCAGCAGAAGAAGGATCACGTGAGCAAGCACTGTGTTTGAATGCATGCATGCATGTGTTATTGGCTTTCAGTGCTTGAGAGGCTGTGTTCATTCATGGTGAAGAGACCCTAAGAGTGGAATAAGCTATGAAGTTCACAGCAACTTCAGTGTTTCCAACCTTCTTCTTTCTCTCCTGTGGAAATCTGTAATGCCGTACCTTGTCAGAATGAACTTTTCCATTGCCAACAGATGTAAGGTCTCTAAACAGGGTAGTGCTTTGCACAGTGTGACAACATCATTAGGTACATGGTTGTTCAATGGTATGCTGTTTTCTGTTGTGGTGAGGTAAAAGGCACAGGGGACCATTACAAGCAACTACTATTGTATACCTTAGATGCCCAAAGTTAGATGAGTGCATCCATACCACAAATGTGGAAAAGGAACCAGTCAACAACAACCATAGGGCATCTTCAGAAAGAAACCTACTCACCTGAAGAATCACATTCCCTTTTCCTCCTCCTCCACCACCAATTCCGTTGAAGAAAGAACTTCAGAGGTGAAGAGTTAAGGGAAGAATTTATGCAAGTTTTGTATAAAACTTTTTTATAAAATGGGGGGACATTATAACGACCTTCCAGTACCTGAAGGGCCCTACAATAAAGCTAGAGAGGGACTTTTGACAAGGGCATGTGGTGATAGGATGGGGGGTAATGGCTTTAAACTGGAAGTGGGTAGATTTAGATGAGGTATTAGGAATAAATTATTTACCATGAGGGCGGTGAGACACTGACACAGGTTGCCCAGGGAAGCTGTGGCTGCCCCCTCCCTGGCAGTGTTCCAGGCCAGGTTGGATGGGGCTTGGAGCAACCTGGTCTGGTGGGAGGTGTCCCTGCCCATGGCAGGGGGGTTGGAACAAGACGATCTTTGAAGTCACTTCCAACCTAAACCATTCTATGATTCTATGATGTTAATTTTGTATGAAGTGTTCTTCAAAGGATCCAAAGGTCTTTGCAATGAGAAAGTCTGTAGTCAGACATGCTATCACCAAGACCCTTCCTTGGATTATCAGAGGCTCTTTTAGAGTTGATTCCTTAAAGTAGCTCTTTTGCTGATATCAGATATATGGTTAACAAGTTAACAAGTTCTAACAAGTAACTGGACAGCAGCTGAGTCACGCTTACTGTCTATATATGGGCTCTTAGTTCTTAGTGAGTACAAAGTAGTTAAACTTACCTTAAACTTCTATGGTATATGTATCAAGTGTAAAATGACGTAATTAAACTCCTAAGCTAAATATAACTTTCACTGACATGGTCCAAGGAAACTCAAACAACTGGTTACTACAGCCCAGCTGATGCCCAGTAGCTTGTTGTGATGTGGTACCTGAGTTACGTGTCCTGAACCTTTGAGTTGTGAAGCAGACAGAATGCTACACATTGCTTAACCTGATCTGCAACCCATGTGTCTTGGGGCAACCCTTCTTTTGTAATCCTGTATTGTGTTCAAAGTTAAAATAAGCGATTCTCATGTTCCATCTGATATTACTTCTGTGGTGAGACAATGGATAACATCTGCCTTGTTGGCATTCCGTGCAGTTTCACAAATAATGGGTAAGACATCAGCATCTCCCATGAAAGCCCATCTCCAACAGAGCTAGGATAGTTCCCATCATCCTCATTGTGCGAGGGTGGTCTTTCTTTTCTGAGTCCTGGAGCTTGTCATCACCACTATCTCTGTTGCAGTGACATGGCCTCATTAAGAAAACTGCATCTTGAAGGAATGTCAGATAAGATGGACTGTGTGAGCCAGACAGCCACCTCCTGAGCTGGATTAAAAGCTAGATGTCAATTAGTTGATATGGGGAAGTGGTATTGGGAGGTGCCTGGGAAAGGGAGCAACAGTTTTAGCAGTCCAGTTCTGACTCTTTCACACTCAAGAAGGTGAATACCTTTGAGGGGCAGGAGGTGATGTGAGGATGGAGCACAGAGAAAGGTCCTGTTGACTAGAAATCTGCTTGAGTCTGAACTGGGAACCCTGCTCCATGCTGAAAGGCAGTGCTGGAGATGGTGTGGTCTACATCCCTAATGTCTGCAGCTGTAAGGGAGTCATGTGCCCCCAAAGAGCCTGAACTCTGCACAGGGACTCAAGGAAATGGGGCAAAAGGAGATAGGCTGGAGGACCTATGGTGTCCTGCTGTGGCCATGTATCTCATGTTTCACATTCTCCCATGTCAGAAAAAGTAAATCTATGGAGTCTCAGAGAAAGAGGGAGACAATGGAGAGGGGAGATAAACAAATTGAAAGATCACTTTTCTATTTTTTAGAGGAAAGAACAGCAAACAGTGTTTCCTGTTGTCTATTAGCAAGCTAGTCTATGTCTTTGTATCCATTATTTAAAGCTGGAAATAAGAACAATTTCTCATAGTTCTCATTTTTTGTATAGGTGTTTCAAGTTCTTTGGCTTGAGGATGCAACATCGGTTAGAAATGCCGATAGTTCTGTGAACTTGGTCTGTCATAGAAGAACAGGGTTAAACACCGTATAAAAGAAAAGTTTGTCCCTATTCAAAGTATACTTTATTTAAAAGAGGAGTCTGGAGCTGTTCTAAACATGACTCCTCAACATATTCTTATAAAATCTGTCTTACCTACAGCTAAACTCTTTCTTCTGCTAACACCAGCAGCTCTGATGGTTATTTTGTGAAGACTACATTGCATATCATTATGCTGATGTGCACACTGAAATGCAAATGATACCATAAAGGGGAGACTAAGTCTTGCCTAATCATCAGATCAATTTGTCTTGGTACTCAAAATCCTCAAACTACGGTAGAATGAATCTCTTTGGGTTCTGCTTTGTCCAGAGGTAAGAACAGATTTGGTCAGCATGCCATCCTGGTGTTGCCTCTCTGATATTGCACACACATTTTGAGCTTGATGAGAGTTTCTGGTACAACCCCCACCCCAAAAATGTTGTTAGTCATCATAAAGCAAGATTAGTTGTCAGTCCCAGATGATTTGAAAGCCAACCAAGTCTTTTGTCAAGGTTTAAAAATATTTTTTAAAATCAAAAAAGCAATGATGAAGCCAGACTGAGTTTTGAGTCTATGACGAGGCAAGTTTCAGAGCTCTGAATCTTGTCAGAATAGTTTGAACAGCCCTGCACAAATGTTCTGAGAAATCAAGTGTGTATTCAGTGTCTAATTCTGCACCGCCTGCTTGGCTTACCCAAATGAGCTTTTGGAAAGCACTTGAAAAGCAGTCTGGCACTTCCTGCCTTTTAACAGCTGAACTGAAATCACTGAAAACCACAGAAAAACCTGCTAAGTCCCAAACGTTGCCCTGAAGGTTTTTCTCCTAATCAATATTACTACACAATGTATAAAACTATTGTGTGACCTGCCTTTAACACAAGCATTACTCATGGTTTGCCTGGATTTGCAAAGGGATGCTGAAACCCTGAGCTGCCCCATAGATCACAGCAATCCTTGAATGAAGCACAAAGGAGAACATTTGCAGTTCTACTGGGACATTCAGTCAGTGGTGGTTTACCTTGGAGTCTGCATAGATTTATTTGTCTTTATTGAACGGCGAGTGTAACATCAGTTTGGTCTAATAGCCTATTTAAGATTTAGGTGCTCAGTCTCATTTTCAGGAAGGTCTCTTGGTGTAAATAAGGATTCAAGCCCTTTGCTGTTCTGTCATCTATTAGGGAGAAATCTGGACTGTGTTATACCCTTATAATCTCCTTGTAACCAGTAGTGGTGTCTGGGGAAATCAACCCTTGCAGAATTCAGTCCCAAGTGTGTACGTGAAAGTAGTCTTTCATGCACATTTGTAGCCCAGCGCAGCATGGTGTTATCCCTTCTCCAAATGAATTCAATGGGGTGTGAACCTATTTAGCATGCACAGCTGCTCCCTTTGATGGGATGACTCCCTGGTTTTCAGAAGGCTCATGTAAACATGTATGTGTGGGGGTTTTCTGGTGACTAAACCTCTGTTTGTTGCAGTGATCCCATACCACATCACTATCATGACTGGCACAGAATATGACTCTAGCACCGACAGCCGAGTGTACATCATCATCATGGGTCCTCAGAAAGTGCAGACGGAAAGGCTGTGGCTGGATCTCCCAGAAGGAAAAGACGAGTTTGCAGACGGCTCTGTAGAGAAATTCTCTGTGTGGGGCCTAGATGTTGGGGAGATCAAAAAAGTGGAGGTACTTTTTGAATGCAGTGTGAGCACTGGAGGCGTGTGAAATAAGCTGATAAAGAAAGCACATGTTCCTGATATTAGCAGTGAAGGAAAGGCACTGGGGTCTAAAAGGAATGTAAACAGGGATGTGCTGATGAGATTTCATTTGTGTCCGAACCTGAAAATAAGTACACTTTAAGTCTAGCAAATCCAAGATCCTCGGGAGGGAAAAGATAATTTTGAACTATAAGGCAGTTTTGGTATGTCCTAGTTTCATCCCATCTCTGACACTGTTTGTTCTTAGTCAAGCCCTGTTATTGACAGATGCAGTGAAGGTTCCCAGGATGCAGTTCTCCCTCAGTCTGCTTTCCTAGTTGATTTTTACAGTACTTCCAGTTGGATCTCATAAATTGTGCCTGCAGTGAGAAACACGTCTTGTATCATTTTCTAGCTAAACATGAAAATTGTTTTCACAGCTTGGAGGATCCAGGCTTAGAGAAGAAAATTAATCATTGTTCATAAGTAACGTGCACAAATGGATTTCAGTACAGGAGCCATTTTTTCTGCTATGGCTCCCAGAAAAGAGAATTTGCATAGACTCTATCACTGAGCTTAAACATCACATGAATTTTCCAGTGTGTCTCTGTACATCATTCTTGTTTCATACGGCAGTTCTATCTCCTGAAATCCTGAGTGCTGAAACCCACAACATCTTAGGACTTCAAGAGCCCATTTAATCTTATTTTTAGCCCATGCCCTGTATTGCAGTAAATCTACCTGTTGGTATGCATGCTTGTGTATTCAGAGGGAGACAAGTGAAAGAAACATAAAGAGATTCTATCTAATTAGAAAATCTTTGCAGTTGTATGTCCTGTTGTAGCAATTGATAGACTGAAGAACTCCTATTAGCTTTCATTCAAGCAATGGATTGTTGTACCTTGAGAAGCCCCTATACTAGATTTGAGTTTATTATCAAGCCATTTTCTTAATGCACTCCAAGTGCTTGGATATTATGAGTATTAGTGTCACTTTCTCTCTAGCCATCTCTAGGTCAAACTTTGAAAGTGAAGCAAGTATATGAATCCTCCTCTTCCAGACTCTGTGCACACGGAATCAGAATGGGCTGGGACAGAGAGGCAGGAAAAAAACAGTGTCAGAGATATAACAGTATAACCCCTCAGTGTCCAGATCCTTCTCACTAGAAGGATCTGGATGAAGAAATAAATAGAAAGGGATGCTGGAAAAGAGACACTGAGTAGGGCAAGGAATAGGCAGAGAAAATAGGAAAAAACACTTAGAAAGAAGCAAAGAAAATAAATAATCTGAAAAGTATTACAAACAGGTAAGAAGATAAAAGGATGCAAATGAAATGCAGAGAGTTAGAAAAAGAAATAACATATAGTTTTCCAGCTGGATGATGATTTCCTGCACACTTTCACCCCTACCCTCATTGATGTCACCAGTTTACTGCCTCACCTCTTGCTCATTTTTCCGTTTTAGATCATAACCCCCCAGCTTGTGCCTGGAAGAGCCACCTGCTCCTGGCCTTCTGCCTTCCTTCATGCAGTGCCCTCTGCTTGGAAGGTCTCTCCTTGTTGATCCACATCCCAGCAATGACATTGATGTGCCAGTCTGCCGTGGTTGCCATGGAATCAGTCCATATTTTCCTTGTAGAAAATTGCAGTGTTCAGGGACATTGTAGAAAATTGCTAGTTGTCTACTTGGGAAAAGTGAGGAACAGTTCATTCTCAGATTTGGCATTTGGCCGCTTCTGGAAGAAAGCAAGAAGTTCTGAATACGAGTTACCATGTGAAAATAGAATAGCAGGGGATTAAGTTTCCAGAAGCCCTCTGTATAAGCCAGGCAGCAGACTGCAGGATTTAGTAGGATCATAAGATTTACAGTGTGATGCCACTTTTAGTTTGGTATTATTCTCCTGCTGCAAATATACTACAGTGAAAGCAGAAACAGTGGAACATGAAGTAATTTGAAAGGGGCCCATTTATATCTGTCTTGTAAGCCTACAGATACGATATTTACTACTGATGTACTTTAATAAACATGCTGACATGAAAATAAATAATACAAGTTATTGCATAGAGGCACTTTATACTGCGATTTAATATTTCTTCTTGTAATGAATGACAGTATCTCTGCTGTTGCTGCAGAGAGACACAGGTCTGATCAGATGAGTTCTGCATTGGTCTGCATTTCTAAACCAGTTCTTGTTCACAGCATTTCTCCATCACAAAAGCACAATGTAAAATCAAATGTTGCAAGTCCAGTCCCTTGTTGACTAAGGACCTGATTCTGGAAGATCCTCAGGTGTCTCTGGTGTTCTCTCCAACTTCCAGAATAAGCAGCAAATCCCATTTTTTTGGCATCTTTTCCTCCTATCTACCCCTCTAATTCTCTCCTGTTTTTCCCCTATTGTTGTGTTTGATTACAAAGTGATAGTGAGCTACTCAGTGTGAATTGTGCAGTGTTGATGGGTTGACCCTGGCTGGATGCCTGGTGCCCACCAAAGCCACTCTGTCACTCCTCTCCTCAGCTGGACAGGGGAGAGAAAATATAACGAAAGTCTCGTGGGTCGAGATAAGGGCAGGGAGATCACTCAGCAATTAGTGTCATGGACAAAACAGACTCAATTTGAGGAAATTAGTTTAATTTATTGCCAATCAAATCAGAGTGGGATTTGATGGATAATGGTAATGGGAAAATAAAAACCAAACCTCAAAACACCTTCCCTCCACCCCTTCCTTCTTCCTGGGCTCAACTTCACTCCCAATTTCTCAACCTCCTGCCCTTCTTAAATGTCACAGAGGTGCTACCACCATTGCTGATGGGCTCAGCCTTGACCAGCAATGGGTCCATCTTGGACCTGGCTGGCATTGGCTCCGTCGGACACAGGGAAAGCTTCTAGAGGATTCTCACAGAAGCCACCTCTCTAGATCTTCACCTACAAGAACCTTGCCACGCAAACCCAATACAGCATCTTAGTCTTGGTGATGTGGAGTACTCAACAGTCCCTCAAGGACAGTGGGAATGAGTTACAAAGATTTTTAAAACATCTCCAGGACCTACCTGTCTTTTAAACTCTGTCATTCTAACTTTGTTCAAACATCTCAGTTCAAACAACTTTTCATTATATTGGTATGAATGTTCAGGCTATGCTGCTGGCCACAGCCACGGCTTTGGATTATTCACTGTATTGGCAAGTTCTACCTAGAGATTTGTTTGGAATTGAAAGAAAAATCCCAGTGCTCTGCTCTAAAAGACCAGCCATAAGGAAGACTCAGCTCTGAATGAGTTTATCCCAGACTTTACAACATTGTTCTTGGAGCCCTTGGAAATCCCCCTCTGTGCAGCTTCTCCAAGGCAACTGGATGTGCAGGATACTTTCTTCTGGCCAGTCATTTATACCAAAGGAGTTAAAGGTTGCTGTGAAAATCTGGTGCACAGCAATATCTTGGAATGATGCTTTAGGGGGTGGCTGTAACAAACCCTGAAGACTTTAATGGGCTCATCAGGATTTTCCCTGCAGCTGCTCTGTCCCTGATTCACTGCAGAACCATTGCCCATAACTTTCCCTCCCACCTCATCTGCACCATCCTGCAACAGGTCTCAAGAGGCTTTGCGCAGACTCTCAGAGGGACTTTGGGTTTGGAGAAGGGCAGCCAAGCAGGCAGAGAGGGAATGGGAAGGCAAATGTTATATTCCCATCCACCTCAGACTCCAGGAATCTGAGAATTAATGCATCCATTGTAGGCTTGAATTTCCCTAGTGGTTAACTCTAATTTTCTACAGCTGCACAGACATTAGTATAGTAATAATACTTCTAATAGAAGTGATGGCTGAGACAGAATAAAAAGATCACACATTTTGAGGGGGGTGGGGGGATGGGGGGGTAGAAAAGATACCACGGATATATCACTCTAGATGAACCTACTATTAAAAATTATTTTCTGAGCAATCCTAATAATTTAAAAACAAAACCAGAGAGAGCTAAGGACCTCATTTTCCTAGTAATGACACAAACAATACTTGCTCTGAAAATAACGAACTGCAGGTAGCACTTTTATTCAACCTTTTATGTTAAGATAGCTCATTGGAATGACTGGCTGACTGAGTTTTGTACATCAGCTGGGATACATAATTATGCTTATAAGTCTGCCCTGAGATGAATTGCCCACGTTTTTCAGGAGGGACACATGCAGTTTCTTGAGAAGTCTGCAGCATCAGCATCCTTTTGCTGTTAATACACCTGTAGGAACATTTCTTGTTTCTCTTCAAGGCCAGGCTCAGCTCCAATTGGGCTTTGGCTTGGCCTGACCTCATCCCCGAACACCTGGGCAGCATTTCTCTATTTCTCCAGGTCCTCTGTGCTTGCTGACACCTCTAGTATTCTTCCTTTTTCAAGTTAAGTTTTGTCAGGAGCCCCTTGTTCATCCATGCAGGCTTCTTTCACTCTGTGTGACTTCCTGCTCTTCAGGATGTACCATTCTTGAGCTTGGAGGAGGTGGTCCTTGAATATCAACCAGCTACAGATGTAAGCTCCATCTGTTGGCTGCTATACAAACATGGACCTTTTGCAGTTTAAGGAGACAGGAAGCATAGAAACAGCCTGATATATTTAGTTGATTTAGGCATGGATTTGTGAGGGAAGGAGTTCTTGAATAATGCATGTATTTGCTTTGCTGTGTCTTTCATCTTGGCTATGAGGCTTTCGATAGTCACTTCTAAGCATTGCAACAGCAGTGGAAGAGGTTGGAAAGATGGAGAAATGGGTCTGCAGAGATCAGTAAACCAGCAGGTAGAAGTCAATGAGGCAGAGGTGGAGTAGCAAAAGACATGTTTACATGTAGGTCAGTGTAGTCTTATATTTCATGTTCCCCTTGCTTAGTTTCAGGACTGGCAGTGTCCTGCCTTCACTCATGCTCAGCAGCAGGTGACCTGAGTTTCCTTGCCCACATCAGCTACCATGTACACTGATGTCTTTTCTACTGGGCAGCAATGGCACAAATTATTTCACAGATGGCTCCATTCCGCTGTGGAAGTGATTTGTGTGACAGTGGATATAGTCCTTCATCACTGTTTAAAAAATCCAGTCAGCGTCTCTCCTCCAAAGAAATTGCCTTTAACACGTAGCTGTTTTCTCACTGATTCTCACAGGTGGGGCATGATGGCGCAACCCCTGAAAGCTGCTGGCTGGTGGAAGAGCTCAACATCGTTGTGCCCACCAAAGGTGTCATGTATAACTTTGTCTGTAAGTGCTGGCTGGCCAGAGACAAAGGTGATGGACTCACCTCACGAATCCTCAACATCCTGGATGCAGAGTGTATTAACATTGGCCTCAAGGTATGAGCTCTAGGCTCATCCTGTATCTTGTGCTGTTGCATGGATCTGTACTGATATAGGTTGTGTGCCAGCAGTTCTCATATTTTGACTTCTGCATGTGGTTTGAGCCTTTTATCTGCAGAAGGTTTCTTTGTTATTTCTTTGGCAACACCTTTAGGAATGGTTTAACAACATTACCACTTAGAGCACTGTTTAGTAATGCTAGCTGGATGCAGCCATGGCATAGGCAGAAGGGCAGGGTAGGGCAGAGCAGGTAGGACACAGTTCAGCAGCACGTCCTCACTTTATCACCACACCTGGAGCACGCATTGCGTCACCTGGCACCCACAGAATGGGAACAGCTGCAAGGTGAACACCCTGGTTCAATCTAACTCCATCACATTTTGTTTGAGGAGTTGCTTCTAACTCATCAAATTAGAACAGTGGAGATATTTTAATCTCTGAATAGTGTGGCTACACATCAGCTTTTCCAATACATGATAGGGAAACTGAATTCAGTTAAAAACTGATAGTAACTGGAAGCTGTTGAAACATGGAGATATTTGTAAGCTTGATCTTTCAAATGAATAACTGATCAAACTTGAATAAGCAATGAAAAAAACCTGTATAGTCTTTTCATCCGTATATATGAAATTTGAAGTAATGTATGCTATATTTCAACCAAGTGCAAATTGGAAAGCTGAGCTATGCTGATTTTGGTTATAAGATTTGTAACAGAAATAACAGTCTGGATGAATGGGACAATAGTACTGTGTTTAATACCTATATGGCAATTCAAAATCTCTGTAGATGTTTTTCTATTTACAGTGAGGTTACACTTCCATAGTACATTAATTTTTGTTTATGTTTCTCTTAATTCCCAAGCTAAAGGTATTCTCCTGAAATCTTTCTCGTTCCCCAGACACAAGAAAACATAATTACATCTTTAGTGTCTGTGAAGGATTCAACAGCTCAGCACAGGTTTCAGTGGTAGAATTGACCTAAGAGGAAAAAAACTCCCTGAGACTGAATACCAAGGTTAAAATCTAATCTCTTAAAAACTTCCCATCAGCTGTTTAACCTCCTGGATAAGGATTCCAAACTTCTATTGGTGAGCTGATGTCTTACCTATAGATTGAAGTGGATGTTAATGAAGACTTATGTTCAGTCTTCCTTTAAAAGCCTAATTCTGAATATTTATTTTTATAAGCATGCCAAAAATAGACACATCTAACTACATATTTTTCTATGATGCTGGGCCAGAAACTTGCTGAAAGGTTTGAAGGAAATCAAAGGAGATGCTTGAGACATGAAATCAGAAGTGCACATTTGACTTTCTGATCAGTCTCCTAGTTGAGGGAATTTGGGACTGTTCCCTAGTAAATAGCTGTAGTTGGAAACTGAATTTATTATTATTTTTTTTAATTTTATTTTTTATTATTATTTTTTAGAGTTCAAAGAAGACTAATACCTTTAATGGCTTTGGGAAAATTAATGCTTTTTTGTTTTGGTTTTGCTTGACTCTTGCACAGCCATATGTACCCATTTCAATTCAATATTCTTCTTGGTTTGAGATTCCCTCTTTGTGTTTTAAGTTGAGTATTTACCTTCCCATATGAAGAGAAACTAATTAATGTCCACCATAATAATTAAAAACCTTTAATGCATTTGTAAAAGAGTATTTCTTCCCCCACCTGCAGCAAATATGATGCTCTGTTATGATGTAAAACATGTGTGGATGAATATGTACTGGACAGGTAACTCAGAATTTAATAACTACGAAAAATAATTTTTCTATGACATTAGTCCTTTGCACTGTTTATTTATGTGGCAATCACAATTCAGGCCAACAAAACTTGCCTACCAGTGCACTATTTGGAATATATTTTGTTGAGGCTATTTCTTGATATTCTTCCACTCATATACAGAGGTCTTGTTACCATAGGTACAAACTTGAAAACATCTAGAGTGGCCTAAAAGTCTTACTGCCACTGACAGCCACTGAGACTTGCATGGTTTTGAAATATTTTATTCTGAATATTATTCACATGTCAGGAGAAAAGAACAAAGTTAAGCTAATAAGGTGAAAATTATGCACAACATCTTTTCACAAATTGGCATGCCTTTAAAGTATGAGATCTGGGAACACTGTGTTCAATGCAGCAACGTGTGTACCGCTGGGAAATAGGATAGCTGCATTTTTTCTGCTCTACAGAGCATTTAGATGTATAGACTTTAAAACTGTTAGCGATTAAAGTTAGTTGGATTAAAAGTTGCCCAGATGGACACTGAACACTGGGGGAAAACATTTTGCAGTCAAGCAAAAGAAACAGTTGTGTCTTTGGGAGCTGTTTTTTTTTAAAAATGGCTGTAGTCTGATGCAGTACAGAGGTCTGGAGCACTGAGAGTTGGCCAGGAGGAGATGCCAGTAGCAGAGGGCTGGAGACCCACACACTGAGGTGAGGGTTGTTGCTCCCACGAAGAAGAGTTTACCAGGTCTTCACCATTCCCCAAGCTTAGGGTTGTCAAAATTAATGTGTATCTCTTTGAGTCTATCTAGGCTGAGAAAATCTGCAGAAAAAGTCATAGATGATGCAGAGAGGAGGGTCCTGTAGGTTTCAGTCTCTAACTTTGCCTCTGGGAATGATGGTGTGGAGAGAAACCAAGAAACCATGTTGTAACAATTTCTGGCAAAGAAGTAGACACCCTGCAGAGCCTGTCTAGCATTTTGCCCAGGCTTTTGGGTGGGTTAAGGACAGCTGTTCAGATGAGACCTTCTAATTGTTTCAAATCCTCAACAGATCCTCTATGAAGTCACGGTTGTGACTGGAGACATCGAAGGTGGCGGTACTGACACCAGTATTTTTATGACAGTCTTTGGATCCAGTGGGACCACTGAGGAAATTCAGCTGGAAAAAAATGGAGACAGGTACAGTAACTTTGTCATTTTTGTTGGTTAGAAGTGGAGTGATAACAGATTCTGGTTTCAAGTCAAAAAGCACTTGGGGCTTTGATCATGCTCCTACTTAAGCACAAAGATAAACTTCCATTGATTTTACAGATTCAGAACTGGACCCCTTGCAAGTGTTATTGTAGTGTATATAGCAGATCGGAGGAAAAGAGAGCACTGTGTAGCCAGGGAAACCAGCCTTCGTAGAGGTTTTGTTTAACCTGTTTCTCAGTGGCTTTAGAGTTAAACACTGAGAATAAAAATATGAATTGTGAAGTCTTGCCCCAACTCCAAGAGGAACTGTGGACAACACCTGAAAACCACAGGTGCAATTTTTGCAAAATACATCTTTTCCAGAAAAATAAGTAGTTTAATTTAAACATTATTGTGGGAATGCATGAGTAACTGCATAAGGAAAGAAAGACAAATCAACATGCTTGTGTCTGTCTTGGGAAGTGATGGGAAGTTGCTGACTCTCCTCTCTCTGCTCCTCCCATTTGCTTTGCTGGCCAGATGTCAGCCAGCTTGGTCCAGAAGCCACGGGAGGTATGCTGGGGCCTGAGCTGGTAACCTGAGGGCCCTGCCGAGAGGTGGACTTCTTAGTTCGGACTCTGTGCCACATTAATGTAACCATGCAGTTTTGGAACCAGAGCTGGCTTGTCTGCAGCTGGCACAAAAGGGACACACGATGACCCCTGTCTGCCCAGATGTGACCTTATGAGAGAAGGAAAAGGGATGTAAGCTGTGTGAAGTGCTGTACTGCATGCTCTGATTTTACTAAAAATGAGAAATATCATGTTTTCTTCAACAGAGACAGCTATCAAATAGTGTAATCCTAGTCTGACGCCAGCACTTCTGTAAGCCAAAAAAACCCACGTGCCACCCATCCATTTCCTAACACTTTCCTGTTCCTTTCTAGCACCTCCCTCTGTACAGAGAGCTTTGGCATGCTCAAGAATAAACATGGCACTAACCATGTTTTAGAGATGGGCTTCATCAGGCTTAAATTTAATTAACTGACTACCTCTGATCTTATTCAGCAAAGCATCTACAGAGTCTCAGGAGGGCTGGAGCATTTGGCCACACAGTTCAAGCTCAGCTTGCTGAGGTGATGCTAAGGCTCTTCCCCTAGCCTCCTGGCAATGCAGCTCCTCCATCACAGCTTTGTGTATCGCATATGGGCTGGATAATTGAAGATAAGGCTCCCTGCATAGAGGTGTTTGCTCAGGGGATGTTTTACTTGCAGCTGTCATAGCAGAGTGGGTGTCTGGGCAAGTATGTTCAGCTAAGCTTGAAACCTTCATGTGTTTAGTTAGTATCAAGCACAAGCCTTGTTTGCTCGGGGGAAAAAAAAAAAAATGTACCTAAGGTGCTGCTGACCAAACTCTCCATGAGAAATACTACTGAATAACGCAGAAAGATGTATCTCTTGTCCTTGCGCTCCATCACAGAGACATCCAACGTGAAGGGCAACGCATCTGGGTTACCACCATGCTTGACTGTCTAAGATCCCAGGCAACCCCAAACTCATCTATCTTCCACTATTTTAAGCCCAACATTCAATTCTAGTAAGTGGTAAAATGGACTACGTCAGTTCGTACTTAGAAGTAAAGCAAAATTCACATCAAGGTACATCAACCAAAATTCTCTAAAGGGAACCAAGACACCTCCAGCCCCTCCAGCAGGGGACTGCAGTTTCACTCCAGCTGGCCAGGCAAGTGATATCCCTGAACTATGTGGCCTACAAAAAATCATCACATTCGTCTGTACGGGTGGGATGGATAATCTCTGCTATAAGGAGATAAAAATGCAATAAAGGGAGGCCACACAGTTTGTATGTTATTAGTTGCTTGGGTTGTCTTCTGCCAGTAGAAGACCTGCAAAAGATGATGAAAACTCAGTGGGGCTGTATAAAGAAGAAGGAAATGTAAAACACAGCTATTTATATGTTAATATCACAGGATGCTGTCCTATTCTATGGGGATGTACTGAGACATCTCTGCTAGCTGGAGGCACTCTGTATCACACCTCCAACTGTACAGAGTTCTTGTTATTTCATTAGCACCCTCTGCAGAGGACATATGCGTCCTCAGATACAGAAACTGCCTGTTTCCACACCACTACCACAAGTCTTCATCCAGCATTTAATAACATGGGCTTCCCTGGCTCTCATTTGCCTTTGCACCAGCATCAAGGCATGGGTGAGAGTCACTGCAACTGAATAGTAAAAGGCACTTTATCTTTATTGGAGACATCCAGTGCCAATTCACTCACAGCAGCTTAGTGCATTACGAAGAACCGTCTGTCTAACCTACCGCAGATTTAAGGCAATTTTAGCTACATTATTGTTATTGCCAAGACCTCTGGGCAATAGAAATATTTCTAAGTGCAGGCATGGGTAGGAAAGCTTAATGAAATCCCTTAGATAAATGCTTCAGTGTCCTGAAAAAGGAATAGTGGCAGGCAGCTTGTCTGGGTGCTTCTTCCCTTCTCAATTTTTTGCAGGCTTATGTTCATGTTCATATAAATTAGGGATAGAAAATAGCTCTTGGGTCACCCAGTTTACCACTTTGGCAATTGCTTCTCTTCAGTACAATGACTTTGTGGAAGTAGCAGGTGAGTATCAGCCTTACAAATTGTAAACAGAGCATTTACTGAAGATAAATAATGGTTTATTATGCTGACTGGATGTTTAATTTAGAGTTGCTCAGCCTGGAAAGGAGCAGAGTGAGAGACATCTAGGAAGCTTTGTAAGTAATAGTGATTATAATGAAAACTGATCATAGGATCATGAGATAATTCAAACTGGAAGGGTCACACCTTTTTCTTAAATAGAAGTGGAAATCAAACCAGCCCAGGGACAAAAGCACATTCTCTTTCTCCCAGTGAGACAGGCTGTCTTGGTATCCGGTATCACAGAAAGACAAATAACAAGAGAGGGCAGTTTTTCAAAGAGCAAACATAACCCTTAATAACTAGAAATGGACTGGGACCAAAACACCCTATCCGAATACCTCTGGGAGTGCAGGGAAAGCAATGCCTGGACAAAAACTGAGAAGCTCGAGCCAATCCCTATTGCTAACATCCACAGCTATGCAGGCTCAGATATTGGTGTGAGGATAATGACATTCATGTTGCAGGGTGTAATCTGAGCAGAGGTTGGTAAAGGAATGTTTTTTCTCCATATCCTGGCACTGCACAGCTGTAGGAGGCTAAGTACACTGCCACGAATGAGATACCATCATTATGGATTGTCTATGTTACGGTGGTGCACACAGTTTGCAGTGCTGTCTCCAGGCTTCTCAGAAGACTCAGGTAACTCACAAGAAGTTTAAACAAAGGAGGAATCTCAACAGCAGAGTGGACCTGGTGGTGCATGAGAGAGCCCTGCATTTGGCTGCCCTTCTACTTAGTATGGGTTGGATTTCCATCTCCAAGCCCACAGCAGGTCTGCCAGAGTATTTTGGAGGCAAATCTAGAAGATACACTTGCTCTAAACGGAGTAATATTGAGCCTGAGGCAACACTTGCACAGGAGCAAGGCTTTCTTGCTAGCACCATTGATGCTAAGAGGGAGGCAAGGTGGCTGCAGTCCTAGTCAGTGTAACATTTTCTTCAAGATGCATGTTAGTTTTTCCCCTTTTCTTGCTTTCTGCTCATTGCTATGGATGAGCAGTTCCTACACACCCTTATGCCTACACACAGCAGCCATGCATAGGCTAAGATTTTTCATGCAACGTTACACAAACCTATCCTGGTTCTTGCCAAAGACAGAGAGAGTTTGCAAATCCAAATTCCCCAGATTCAGGAGGGGAGTGCAGGATGGTAGGTTTTACCTCCTTTCTAACACAATTTGCCTGCGTGTACTAAACTTAGGCATTGGGCTCTGACTTGCAATCAGGTTGCCATATTTAGCTGCGCTGCAGCAACTGTCTGTCACCGCAGCAAATGCAAAGTTATGATGTGCTGTGTCTTAGTGAAAGAAGATTAAGTGAAATTGCTTTGCCTTCTGGTTGGGATGGGCTAAAGGCAGACACGTGGGCAGATGCCAGGAGGAAGGCGATGTGCAGAAACCTGACTGTGAGTCTCTTGTTCTGGTTGCAAACAGAATGATAATGTATGCTACAGGCTGCCTGGAACGACTCCAGGTGCCTTGTATGGGCTTGATTTTCCAGGGGAGGAGGAACCTGAGGTGTCTTGTTAAAAAAAGAATAACTAGTGATTGCAGGACAGAAAAGCTCAACTCTAAAAAAGTACACTCATGAACTTTTAATTTGAGGCTGTTGGCAAGGTGCGAGTTGCAGCATGGACAAGGGACTGAGACACAACGGTGCTATATAGCAGAGGGAAATCTCCTTGGTCTTTCAATCCCTCCAGGTTTGAGCGAGGCCAAGAGGACAGTTTCATCGTGGAGATCGCTGATATCGCACCCCTCAGGAAGATGAGGATCCGGGCAGAAGGGAAGGGGACTCGCCCGCACTGGTTTCTGGAAAGGGTAATGCACTTCACATCACGCATCTCTTTGCAACCTGCTTGTGCTGAAGCCTCTCAGCCCTTCAGAAAAAGGAGAAAGGCATCAAGTGGCTAGTTTTTATTAATTT
This sequence comes from Podargus strigoides, assembly GCA_028020825.1. Taxonomy (NCBI): domain Eukaryota; kingdom Metazoa; phylum Chordata; class Aves; order Caprimulgiformes; family Podargidae; genus Podargus; species Podargus strigoides. Next base: position 19,436,003 of record CM051663.1, read on the forward strand.
CCTACATTTTTTTCAATTTGATTTGTCATGTTTTTTTCCTGCAGCAATTGAGTCAAGAAAGAAGAGAGAGCAAGGGCAAAAGCTGTGCAGTAAAGCTTTGCCACCGTCTCTGCTGCTAGATCTCACTCTCTTTCTCTCTCCCTGCAAAAGAGCCTTGGCTTGCCACCAGGGCACCTGCAATATTTTCTGGTCCTCAGCATGTGCCCTTGGCTCCTGCAGACCCCTGCCCTGCTATGACCTCATGGGAGAGTGGAGTGCCCCACTGCCAGGCAGGGACAGCTAGCGTGGGCCTGGGCTGGCTGGGACATTTCGAAATAATCCATCCTTTCAGGTGAAGTAGCCCATCTCTCCCCTTCCCTTCTCCCTCTAGCACATTGGCAGATTTCTTTATTTTTTTGTTCATGCAAGTAAGGTGTCATTTTCTTCTTGCATTTTGAATAGACTGTGCAAAATGGCTCCCACTGCTTCTGTTGATTGCATTTTTCCCTGGTGTCCTGTCTTGCACGAAAGTACAGTGCTTACCTTTATCTTCCCTACCAATCCACAAGCTCCATGTAAACATCACTTATATTTGGGCAGTAAAATGTAGTTTGCTTGTTACAGGTCCCTGTAATTATATTTCTAAGATAGAGATAGAGTGATGTGCTGATTCCACACCACAGGATGTCATTAAGGGACGAACATACCTCTGCTGGTTTTATTTAGCATGTTTTTTTCTGGAGAAGATATCTTTCTTGGTTTCTGTATCTTGACTTTTTATGAGGAAAGGTTAAGACCTAAAGGCTTAACCCATGGTCAGAAAGAGTAGCGTATGAATTTTTATTGGGTCCTCTACCCTTTTCAACTAGTCCGAAGCTAGCTTTCATTTTCCTATAAATAGTATGTTTCCAAACACTGGTCGTAGGTTGCCACCAGTTTCCAGCCAAGTGATGAACTACTCTTCACTTACCTTAGCATGGTCTAAAAGCGTTGCTGTGGTGCTGTACCTCTTTGTACTTCAGCACTGTTGCTTCTAACTTTTTTCTCAGCACCTCTTGTGCAGCTTTCTAGAGCATTAGAACTCCAGCATATATCTTCTGAATATATGCCACAGACACACAATTTTTCTCTCTGTGCCTAAGGAATAACTCATTCTGTTCTCTGATTTGATTCAGTCATCTTGGTCAATCTTTTTTTACCACTTCCTTGCTACTTTCCCTTGAGTTTTATAAATCATATTCATATAAAATGAAATCAAACCTTATTCATCCACAGACATTTTATATCTTGCAGTTATGAATTAGCAATAGCTCAGAGGCAAGGGGCAGTGGCATCTTTAGTGGCCGGTAGCCATCCCACCTTCCTGCTGCCAGCTTTGTCCAGTCATCCAGTCTGCTGGACTGTCCCACCCAAAGCAAGGCTTTCCTAGAGAAGTGGGCAAAAAGATCTCTCATTTGGACCCAGATAATGGGTTTAAAGCCCTCCTAGAGTTCTACAGAAGCAACAGGCACACCATGCATGCAACTTTTTGAGATCTTGCTTTTAGAAGCTTTTGAAAATCGTACCCATACTTTCTATTTCTCTTAGAGAAATAGAAAGCATGGCTGATATTCTAGCTCCAGTGATAGCAGAGAACTTTATTTATTATTTTTCTTTCCCACCTTCCCTGCAAAGGTAAACATAACATTTGCATTCCCAGGCAGAGAGTGAGGACAGGAGTGCTCGGTAAGAGGGGAGGAAGGATTTGTGTTCTCTGATTTGTATTCCAGCCTTGAAAACTTATGTAGCCTGGTGTGACATGAAAACTGATCTAAGCCCATTTCCATTTCTGTCAAAAGTGCATATTAAAACTGCATAATGAAATACTTGTGGGGGTAGTGCTAAACTCTCAGACAGATGGTTCACAGTTAGTGCTAACTAGCACAGTGAAATGAGAAGCTAGATTAAGCCATCAACCCCATAATTAACCATTTGTTGCTCCATTTATCTACAGGATATTCTCAGTTTCCTTATTCTATTAAAATAACAATAAATGGTCTTTTTAATTCTCTTTGGTCTTTTTGTAAACTGTTACTGGTCATAATTTATAATGCTTTTAGTTTGCCAGAAATAGAAGTGCATAAACACCAATTAAAATGCATGAATTATCAATGATGTTGTACACAACCAAAAGATTCAATTTACAAGCAGGAGAGTGTGTGTGTTGTTGGGGTTTTTTTTCCATCTAGATAAAATACATTGAAATTTCATTCAGAAACTCAGCAAAGTAATGAACTTGTTGCCAAAGATTCAAACTGCACCAAAAGTGGCAATGAGTTTTAAACACTGATACTTAATTCTCTACAGGGGAAAAAAAAATTGATTAGTGATGAGTTGGGCCATGAACGTTTTTGGTTATCTCTGTGTGCAGAAAGACATACCGAAAACTCTCTAAAGCTGAGCAACACTTTCTGATCTCACCACTGCTGGGAGAGTCACATAGCTTGGATATTTTTCTCTGACCTAATGCTGAATCTCACATTCTTCCACATAAAGCTACTACGACACTGCTCTGTATTTCTGAAAAATCAGGGAATAGAATCACAGAATCGTTGAATGGTTTGGTTTGGAAGGGACTTTTAAAGGCCATGCAGTCCAACCCCCTGCAGCGAGCAGGGACATGTTCAACCAGATCAGGTTGCTCAGAGCCCTGTCGAACCTGACCTGGAATGTTTCCAGGGATGGACCATCCATCACCCCTCTGGGCAACCTGGGCCAGTGGTTCACACCCTCATTGTAAAAAAAAATCGTGACTGCTAATTAGGAAACTTATATAAATGCATGTTTTGGAAACTTCCTCCTGGGATAGCCAGTTCTTCAGTCCAAATGATGATTTGACCCTCTGCCTAGTGCCTTAGATATGAAGTTGAAAAACTGGAAACGAGAAGGGATGAGAGCTCTCTGAGTGAAATAATAGGAATTGTAAGACTGTTGATTTCTGCAGAGTTACTTCCCTCAGAATTTTAATGTTACTTTGTGCTGTCAAAGCCGGGCAGATAAGAAGCTGTCTTAATAAAGCATTAATTGCATTGCATTCAAATGTCACAAATAATCCAGAATGTTTTGGTCTTTATTCAGTTCTTTTTTCTTCATATAAATCAGATTAAGAGAATTCGAGAAAATTCATTATAGCTGAAGCTGACTGTCGTTCTTTACAACAAAGCAGTCTTTTTATTTTACAATCAGAGGACCCTGTTTTTAAGCAAGAACTAATGACATGCAACAGAACCATAAAAACGTGCAGCTGAGTCTTTAAAGATGAACTCCAGGACCTATGCATTTCGGTGTGTTTGGTGTTGTGGAGCGTGTTTTACACTGCAGCTGGGATAAGGCTGAGCTGTGGTAAATCAGTGACCGGACATGTCAAACCTTTCTGTTACAATGTACAGGGCAAAATTAACTTCAAGTAGCTACAATATTTGCACGTCTATGAAGCAAATTATCTACATTTTATTCATACATACCGTTCCTGCTTCCTTTTAATTTCTGTAGGTGTTCTATGGCCTAGTTAAAACCTATGCATAATTAGTGATATTGTTTGAGCTTAAAAGCATGCAGAATGTCCACAGCAAGTTCTAGATATCCTAAAAACTAGCTTAGTTGCAATGGAAAGCAGCAGTCTCATTGCCAAGTGGTAGCTAATTTTTCTGAGAGCAACAGACAGAAAATAAAAATAGCCTCAGCTCAACTCCTTGAGATGACTTTCTTGACCCCCATAATCCAAATCAAAATCTTGCATCATCCTGTGTATGTGCAACACCCACAAACATCTCCTTGTAGGATGGGATTCATTTTGTGCTATTTAAGTCATCAAAAATGCTGTGTTGAGCTTTCACCTATTCTATCAAACTATTTAGGACTCCTGTGTAGTCAGCAGAGAGATAGATCTGAGAGAAGGAGAGATGCCTTGAATGGCCGTTTACTTGCCCCCACAGCTCTGTTCACTGACCATAGGGAGGGTCAACACGATGTGCTTGGGCTGGATGCCCAGCGTTCAGTTGGTTCATGCTAGGTAAGGCAGGCAATGTACCCACATTGTGACTGAGCAATCAGCCTGCCACAGGTTTCCTACTGCCTCCATCTCCCATACTATGATGTTCCCTGAGCAAACGAAGCTCACAAAATGAATATCTTGCTCCTGTCCACTCCTTCTGGAGCTCCATCCCAGGATGAGATAGCAGAGGCTGCTTGCTCTGTCTCTGCTAACTGCTTACACAAAGCTGCATACAGATGAAATCCCGCATGCTGGGTGAGGGGCTGAGGATGGAAAGAGAGGGCACTTTGCTCCAGCAGTTTCAGTAGCCAGACAGTGTTTCCCAGACAGCATCTGGAACATTGGGAACTGGCTATTTATTGTGAGAGGTCTGATCTCTATGAGTGCACTCCAGCTGGCAACCATATTCTGCTTCTACCCCTTGCTGCTTTCCTGTCATTTCCCTGCAAACTTTACTCAGGACATTTTGCTGCTAACACTGTCATTCCTGAGCATGGCACAGGTAGAGCTGGCATTTGAAAGCAAAGAGTTTGTGCACCAAGGGAGAAAAGAAAGGCATTTTCAGTTAACCAAAAATTATTCGTGATCCAAATTTGCAAATTTTAGGCAAAGAAAAGTTTCTAGGTTCGAATCCTAAGAGGATATAGACATCATTCATGCATCCTTGAGAGAGGAAACTTCCTTCTGGACTGTGCCCCAGCAGAGAGGACATCAGCTGGGGTGGTTGAGGCCTCATTTCTGCTTGATTCAGAGCAAGGATTTGTTTCAACATCTTTTGACTGATAGAGCAGGTTTTTTGACAACAAAGTAATAGTGTCACCAGCTGTGAATAAGCAGCTTTTTAGAAAAGTGGGACAGATTCAACTGCCCAAGACGTCCTACACCTCTAGGATGAAGGTGCTATGTTATAGATCCCTGTTTAGCATCAGGCAGAAAGAAATCCCCAAATGAATGTCCTACCTATGGAACCATACAATGCACAAATAGCAGGGTTACTGCTTCAGCTTTGGTGTAGCCACTGCCCTCTTTAAAATAGTTTTTTATAACCTGGAGCAATGTTCTTCTTTTGAACTGATAAAGGCTCCAGCAAAATTTGGTTGAAGTCAACAGAAGTGCATGTACTGAGACACACACAGTTTGAGGACAGAATCTGAGCACATTTTACCTCAAGATAAGTTTTATAAGTTTCTTAGGCTGATATGTGAGAGTGCAGTGGAGGGTCACTAAGATAGTCAAGTAGCTGAAGCATATGGCACACTAGACAAGACTAAGATAAATGGAATTTTTAAACCTTGGGAAGAAAAGGCTAAGGGGGAATTTAATTGTAGTCTTCTGCAGCTGAAAAGGTTACAAAGACCGTCAATCCAGCCTCTTCTCAGAGGTGAACAGCGAAAGGGCATGAGGCAATGGGCACGAGCTGCAACAAGGAAAATCCCAATTGGATATAAGGAAAAAAATTCTTCCCAATGAGAGTGATGCAGCTGAAGGATGGAGGCCCACAGTACTGGGGAAATCTCCACCCTTGAAGATTTTCAAAACACAGCTGGACATGGCTTTGCAATGCCCTGCTTGGAGCAGGAGTTGTCCCTTTTAACTCAACTTTTTCCACGACTCCATGATTCCATTATTTGTTTCTTCCTAATACCGTGTCATACTTCTCTGATGCGTCTGGGCTCAGGTTTCCATGGCTATTGCAGAGATGTGACTTGTAAGACACTGTTTCTCGATGCACTGCTTCACTCAGGTATGGTGTCTATTTCTGTTAGGTGGTAACTAAAATGATAGTTTGCATCCCTGCCTCCTCCAACTCATCCAATTTAGTGAGAATTTACTGCTAGGGTTTTGCTGTAATAAGTGCAATGCCTTTGTCCCAGTAGACTGGTGCTCAACTGAGCCCACATTCAATGGAACGTATAAAGTGAGTATTTTATCAGGTGTTTGTTGGAGTAGCTCACTGGCTTGCTCTAAATAGGTTCCTATTATATTCTTATCATCACAGCATCTAAGATCCTTCCCATGACACATTAGACAGTGTGACTAATATCTGTTGCATACTGTTTGTTCTGTCACCTTTTCCCTGAGGGAGAAGTGTGTGAAGTATCAAGTTTTGCTGGCCTAATTTTATCTTGTGCATTGCTTTAACTTGTTTGGGATTGGTTTGCAAATCTCTACAATGATTGCTGCGTGTTTGCATGGAAGAGGCAGGTGAAAGAAAGACACTGTGTACTTCAAGGAGAGGTAGCGAGGTTTTTAATAACTCTCTTGCTTTTTCTTTGGACTTAATTCTACACTGACTACCATGTAAAGTCTAACTCTCTTTGAGATGAGCTTTTTCCGTAACTTATGTCAGAGGAGTATATTTCTTCCTACACTTTACCCCATATGTGAAAATGTCCAATATTATGAAGACAGTTTATCAGGACAAGTCACCACAGCAAATATTGCCCCTAGGAAAGAGCTGTTTATCCCAGAAGAGCTCAGTCCAGACTTGATAGTTATGACCAAGCTCTACCCAAGTCCTACCACAGTGTGCACTTTAAAAGTTTGATCTTTGCCCTCATTCAAATGGTAGCTGAAGTTTAGATGAAGGTTTTTCCCTTATTTTGGCTCTTCACAGATCATTCTGAAGAACCTGACTAATCAAGAAGTGGCCATGTTTACTTACGGTGATTGGCTGTCAAAGCTGAAAAATGCCAAGGGATGTCTTGTGTGTGAGATGCCAGCTGTGATAAATGACGAGCAGATGATGGAGGACACTACATATACTCTTCAGGTGAAAACCAGTGATGTTGGAGGTATGTCTATGATGAGTATTTTATGACTTTTCTAGTATGAAGTTTGATTTTTAGCAATGGATGACATCTCCTGCTTAATTTGAGATTATGATTTAAAAAGCATAATTTAGCCCTGCTATCATGGAACACAATAATTTCAGATGGCTATTCATCATGACAGTGTAATTCTGTGGAATTACTCATCATATGAGCACTGGGCATGAAATAGGTGGGCTCTAGGTTCTCGGTCAGTACTACTTTGCCCAAAGAAAGAAACCATAATTCACTTTCCTTTTCAAAGTGTTTTGAGACCATTTACTTCAGGCTGTGAATAACCATCTCTAAATGCACACCAGATAGAAGAGGTGGAATAGAGTATAAAGAAAACTGCAGAGCTTCAAGAGCCAAGAAATGAGATTTCTATGTCATTTCCTGGGATCACTGCCTCTTTTCATGAGGACTTCTGTCAGGCTGCTGAATGAAAGATGCAACCACATCCAAGCTGCCTAATGCCAAAATGGGGCAAGTTAGACCTTATCTTGCAGACACTTTATTTGAAAGATTGAACCTCTAAGGGGATTCTGCCACATCATTGCACATAATCATGTCCTGATCTCTACTGCTTTTTTTTTTTTTCCTGCTTTTTTTTTTTTTCCCTTTTTTTTTTTTTTCTTTCTTTCCCCCTCCCCCCCATCCCAGGTTTGCCAGTGGTAATTTATGCAGCTTGGGAGTTTGACGTGAGAATATAAAAATTCCCCTGGCAGAATGTCTTCGTGCCACCTCACCATTTTTTTTCTGTATCTGGTCTGCCTCATGCTTGTCTGAAAAACATGTAGTGAAACACACACAAAAAAACCCAAAATCAAAAGAGAAAGCAGAAGATTTGTTTATGTATCTGGCAATCCATCTAGCATAATGGTAGATCTTGATGTGACCTTTTTGTGAAATGCAGCCCTAACTCACAATGGCGATGGAAATAGAAATGAGAGAACAGAAGATGACAGTGACAGCAGACAGACCTGCCCTTCTCATTGAATGAAGGATGATGGGTATTAATGATGAAACATTTTATTTCATTATGAACAGTGACAACCTGCAGGAAAGAGCAGATTACAGAGAGGTTTCAGAGAGTCTGTGATTAGATCACACAGCACACTGACATAATGCTGAACTTTATCCAGCTTATCTAAAGAGGGTACAACTCATGAACCATCTCCCCTCTTTGAATGTTATGTATTCCGTGATTACTCCTGGTTGGACCAATTCAGGAACAAAGACATTTTATCCTTGATGATTAGTTTAAACATGTTATATCATCTCCTGCCACACTGACATTGTCTAGGGCAGCAATATTCCACAGTGATAGAATCAGACATGTTTATTTCTAGATATGAAGTTTTTCTCTCCAATAGCTTTCAACTTTCCAGTGTATCACAGGCACTGGGGGAAAAAGAAAAAAGAAAATGGAAATAAAAAAAGAGAAAATGCATCTCACCTATTTGTCACTCTCCAAAACAATCAGACTTCTGGTCTTAGTTCCTCCTAGTCTAGACTGTCTCTGGTCAATTCATCTAGGACAGGAATCTGAATCAGTGGCTGGGATCATCTTCTGGAGGGTCTCTGTCACTCCCTCGTCATTAGATTCAAACAGAGTCAGCACAATTAAGTTAGACTAAGTGTCTAAAGTTAAGGAAAATTAATCCCACAAAAAATGTCCTGCAGCAAACCAGGAAGCAGCAGTCATTTCCTCCCCAACATACACACATATTTAATATCAGTCTCATTTTACCCAAAGAAACCTTTGAGTCACCGTTTGGCTTTCCAGAAGTCATTCAACTTGGATGATCATGTAACATACAGAGGTTGCATCAGGGAAACACTCCTCTCCTGCAAAGGTCAAACCTCCTCTCTTTCAAAGGTCAAATCCAGAAGTACCTCAGAGGGCAGCTCTTGGAGTACATGCAGATATGGGGAGAAAAGATTGTTACAGTAGACACATCCCAAGTCAGATGGGGAATCTTTGGTTAAAACCAAGATCATAGAATCATAGAATCATAGAACAGTCTTGGCTGGAAGAGACCTCTAAGATCATCAAGTCCAATCATTAACCTAGCACTACCAAGATCTTAATTTACTTTTGATCTTATAAAAGAAGTAAAGCACAATCTTATTTTCTTCAAGCTATGACCCATAGACACAGCTGCCACAGACCTGGGGCTCCTCACGGCTCTTTCTGTGGCACAAAAATGTCCTCACCTGTTAAATTTGACTTATGCAGATGTTCTGTATTCTATATGCAGGCATCATTTACATGATAATGCAATAAAGAAGGAGAAAGAGTAAATACTGCTTTCTCATGTTCACAATATTAACGAAGCAGGAGGTTTTTATCTGTCCTAAGATTAATTATTATGTTGTCAGCTCATCTACAGCCTACAAATTACATAATTTAGTACAGCTGGTGTCAGTTCCTAGTGCCTTATCCAAGTCTCTGTTAAGTCAAGAGAAGGACATTCTTTGGCCTCAGAAGGCTGTGACATAAGCCTACTGTTTGTTTAAAACTGATGCAACTGCTTAATAAGAATCATAAAAGCACAGATACTCTGGTTGGATGGGGCTTCTGGAGGTTGTTCAATCCATCTTCCTGCTCAAAGGACCATTGTCAGCACTAGGTCAAATCAGCTAAGACTCTGCCCAGCTGAGTCTTGGACAATTCCAGGGATGGTGTTGCCACCACCTCCCCAAGCACCCAGTCCAGACCTATACCGTTTTCCTAAGAAATATATTTTTTCCTGACACCCAACCTGAACCTCCTAAGCAATTTGTGGCTGTGGCTCCTTGGGGTATGATCTGCATCTCCACAGCACATGACCCTGTCATTGTTAGCACTGTCCCTCCACGTGGTCAAGGAATCCTTTTTCATTTGCCCCAGCTCATCTCCCTTGGCCTTTGCTCACAGCTGTGTGGCCCATCTCCTGTCCATCTTGGCAACCATCTGCTGAGTCCTCCTCAGTGTCTTGACAGGACCCAGGCGCCTAAATTGTCACTGTATGTCTAAGTATGATCTCCTCAGTGCTGAGCAAAGGGGACAAGAGATTCCCTTCAGCTGCTGGTCACGTTCCTCCTGATGTAGTCAAATATGTGGTTTGCATTGAAACTCTGTGAATTTGTTGTTGAAACAAATTCAACGTGAATATGAATATTTCTGCTATAACCTCTGGGTCTTCTTAACTCCCCAGCATGAACACATGCATGGTTTATTTCACCCCAGATGCAGAACTTTGCGTTTCTTCTTGCTGAACTTCATGGGATTACTGTTTGCCCAGTCCTCAAGTTTCTCAAGGTCCATTTGAGTTGGAATTCTGCCATTCAGCATGTCAGTCACCCCCCCAGATTTAACATTATCCGCAAATCTGCATCAGAGGATGCGCTCTGTCATTGTTGAGGGTGTTGATGACAAAGTTCAACGCTGCAGACCCCAGTATCGACCCATGAATTATCGCACTCATTGCCAGCTAAGGCTTGTGCAGCCACTGTACCCTCATCTCTTCATTTGTCAAATTTGTTACAGTTCCTAAAAGTGCCTGATGGTTTCCTGGAATTAACAGCAACAATAACAAAGAAACACCACCAAAACCACAACAACAACACAGAGAGAGACCCAAAGAGGTGAAATGTACATTGATTCAACAATTTCTGTTCTTTTCTTTCCCATCTCCTGCTAATTGCTTGTGAGGGAAATGTCACGGCATGAGGCCCTCATAAGCTTCTTCCTGCAGGGAAGGTTTTGCTAAGAAACAGTTGGCTTCATGCTTTTTTGAGACCTTGCATTAATTGGGAGCCTGCTCCTTGTAAGGAAATGGGCTTTAGTTTGCCTTGTTTCTCACCTCAGCAAGCTTTCGGGTCTTAAAAGGTACTGCTAGATGAACTGCCTGAATCCCTGATGTTTTCTCTTCCTTCTCAAGTCCTTCCCAGGGAACTGCTGAAAATTAGCCACAATTTAACATACGCCATTTTTCATGTGGACATCAAATGTTGCTTTGCCTTTTCTTTGTATGACTGTTTTTCTCCTCTTTTTTCCCCTTCCTTTAATATTTTTTTTAGTCTTTCTATACTAAGAGTTGTAACTTCTTCCTAATTTCTGTATTCAAATAATTATCCAGAAGAAGTAGTAGTTTTCTCAAAAAGTTTTCAGTTCCCCCAGCTTTGTCTCTGCACTGTGTTGTGAATGGAGCTGTGGGAAACACTGTCCATGTGGCCCAAAGTGCATTTATGATCCTTTTTTTGTAAGAAATGGCTTGGCAGGCAGTAAGAGTTGTCAAAGCTGGGCCATTTAACTGAGAGCAGCAGATACTGAGTTTCTTTGTAAGACAGATTTGGGTTTGATGATCTCATTTTAATTTTCCAGAATCTAAGGTCTTCGGTTCTGACACAGTAATGAATGTTTGTCCATGTGGAACCAAATTTCTTTCAATGAATCTGCTTTTTTATTATGGCTTCAAATGTAAAAAGCAATCATTTTGGTCAAATTATAAACCATGACAGGTAGAACTGTTGTAACACCTTCAGCTAAAATGTTTGTAATGTCTCTGCAGGTGATGGTTTGGCCTTGAACTCTCCAAAAGTCAGGAAAAATTCAGCAGCAAAATATAAGCAGTCATGGGCATTTGAAATTCAATATTGGGTAATAAAGGTCTTAAAAATTATTCTTTTCCTACCATATACATAAGAAGAAATGGGAGTTCATGAGGCAAACTGTTGTATGAGAAATTAGGACCTTTTCCATTAAATGCAGCATGGACAATATTTTGAGATACAGGAATATAGAAAGAAGACTTACGGGATTGGAAACTGGGTCATAAGTGGTGGCCATAGTGGTTCGGTTGATAACCTGCACTTTGCTTCCAGATCCCCATGCCATACAACACAGGGAGAGCAGCATGAGGTAGTCCCCAGCTGAAGTGTTCTGGGTGCCACAGTACAGCTTGGAGGAGGTAGTGAGACTGCAGAAGGAGACCATAGTGTGGAAAAGGGACTGTGGCCTGGTGGGAAGCCCAGGGACATAGTTTAGTGATCAATTGGCAGCGTTAGGTCAATGGTTGGACTTTATGATCTCAGAGGTCTCTTCCAACCAAGGGTATTCTATGATTTCATGATTCTATCATACTAAGAATTCAAAGTTAGAAAAGTTAAAATATGTTCTTTAACACTCTTCCATAGCCATAGGGCAAAGTGTTCCAGCTGTATTTGAGGGACTGGCTGAAAGGGCTGATTTGTTAGCTACCATGGGGTGTCCTTTTTGCAGGATTGTGCACAAATTCACTGAAATTTGTTGGTTGTGCCCATAGAAACCTGAACATTACTGCAACTTCTTCCAGCCAGTCTTTGGTGCCTCCATTTGGAGGCTGGGTGTCAGCCCTACATGGCAGGCCAGTTCGTGATGTGCCTTGCTCTCTCCTTCCAGGAGCAGGCACCGACGCCAACGTGTCCTTGATCCTGTTTGGGGAGAATGGGGACAGTGGTACCCTGTCTCTGAAGGAGTCCAACAAGTCTAACAAGTTTGAGAGGAATCAGATGGATGAATTCAACTTCTCGGACATGCTGAGCCTGGGAGATCTCTGCAAAGTGAGGATCTGGCACGACAACAAAGGTCAGTGACTTGGGGATGGGAGAGGTCGGGACAAGATTTTCACTTGAGGAAAGGCAACCTCTTTGCCTTCCTAGACATAGCCCCTTCACACAGGAGACTGTCTCCCCATGTGCTGGTGTAGTATCTGCTCTAATGTGTCCCCAGCTTCAGTCAGAGCTTACAGCCACCACTGCAGTGTAGATAACAACAGCTCCTCTGAAGCAAAGCCATCCAGCCTGCTGTCCCAACACACAAGCTCTATTAATGCAATACCTTTTCCACAGGCCAGTATAGCACTTTCCTGGTAATTTAATGCTATCAGCCTGACACTGACACATGGGGGGCTAATGCAGCCTGGCGTAACACAGTGAGCTTTAGAAGATGGAAATAAAGATCTATGTCTGTCTTTATTAAAATCACTGCATCATACGGTGAGTGTACAGTGCCTTGCTGAGAGAGATTCTGACATTTCCCTGCTGCTGGACACCCAAACTGCTTTCAGAAACAGCAGAGAAGCACTGTCATAGTCATTTGTGTTGTTATTCAGGCACCAAGCAGAATCTTGTAACAAATGCATCACTCACACTGCTATGATGACATCTTAATCCATCCCATCTTCATTTAAAAGAGATGATCTTGCATTAACAATGACTTGCTCACTAATAGCAGGCTCTTGCTGCAGCCCAAAGATGAAGTTTGATAGTTCCCATAGACCCTGGATCTATGTATATATGACCCTGGGTCAGTATTAACAAAGCCATTTAGAAAGTAGTATTTGTTGAAGTGCTGGAAGGAATGGCAGCACAACTACAGACTGGCAGAACAACCTACCTGGTTGTTCTGAAGCAGCTGGTTTATGGCTGGGTGGGGTAATACATCAGTATGGGTGCATCCTGGCCATCATCTTCTTGACTTCTTCAAGCTGTGACAGATGAGGAAGGCTGCATCTCATGCAATATCAGTAAAAGATACTACCTCTTGATTAGACTCTCCCATTGAAAGAGGAGAGAGGAGAGGAGAGGAGAGGAGAGGAGAGGAGAGGAGAGGAGAGGAGAGGAGAGGAGAGGAGAGGAGAGGAGAGGAGAGGAGAGGAGAGGAGAGGAGAGGAGAGGAGAGGAGAGGAGAGGAGAGGAGAGGAGAGGGAAAGGGAAAGGGAAAGGGAAAGGGAAAGGGAAAGGGAAAGGGAAAGGGAAAGGGAAAGGGAAAGGGAAGGGAAGAGAAGAGAAGAGAAGAGAAGAGAAGAGAAGAGAAGAGAAGAGAAGAGAAGAGAAGAGAAGAGAAGAGAAGAGAAGAGAAGAGAAGAGAAGAGAAGAGAAGAGAAGAGAAGAGAAGAGAAGAAAAGAGAAGAAAAGAAAAGAAAAGAAAAGAAAAGAAAAGAAAAGAAAAGAAAAGAAAAGAAAAGAAAAGAAAAGAAAAGAAAAGAAAAGAAAAGAAAAGAAAAGAAAAGAAAAGAAAAGAAAAGAAAAGAAAAGAAAAGAAAAGAAAAGAAAAGAAAAGAAAAGAAAAGAAAAGAGAGATCATTGTAGCCTCTGTCTATTGTGAAATGTGGGAAATACAGACATCCACCTAACGTGATTATTTATTCCCAGACACTGTAAGTTTTAGGCTTATAATTATCACTCCAACAACATAGGACAATTTAGTTGATTAACCTCTGTAACGTACTGTTACATAGTTGGTGCTAAATGCTGATTTTACCCAATTTTAGTTGCAAAAACACTTGTACCTTGAATCTGCACTTTAGATGCAGAAATGGAAACCAAAATATCCACACTGGAGTTTTAGCTTATCAGACGTGCATCTCTGCAGTTGCAAGGGTGGTTCGGATGTCCTTCTGAGAGCAGCAAAAAATCAACATGGACGTGCAGATTTGTTTTCAAATATATTAGCAGCTAAAGTGTCTACAAAGAGAACATTGTCCTCAAGAGGCATTGTGTCTCCCTGGTGATCGGTTGTGCTAACAGAATGAAATACACCCACCAGCTCAGAGCTGATCCTTAGGGCTCAGGCACGCCAGCAGGCTGGGGTGTAGGAAGATGAGAACTGGGTCAGACTGAAGGTCTGTCGAGCCCAGCAGTTGTTTCCAACAGCAGCAGCATTGGGTGCCTGAGGAAGAGGAGGAATTGAGCTAGTGTGTGTAATCCTTCCCCAGTCCTCTGCATCTTATTATGCATAGCTCAGGGCATCTCCTGAACTGGATATACTTTTTTTTCGTTAAGCAACTTTCAGTGATTTTTCTCATTCAAGCGTTTGTCCAAACTCTCCAGGAGTCATTTAGCACCCACAGCATCCCCTGGCAATGAGTCCTACAGGTCTGCTCTCTGCTGCATGACAAGCAAATCCTGTCAGTCTAAGCAGGTTTGCTGCCTTGCACAAGTGACCACAGTTCACTTTCTCCCTGCCACTGATGATGCTGTTGATACAGGCTGGGGAGTTACCACATTGCAGCTGAGCTATGGTGATTGCTGTCTTCACGCTCTTAGTTAGCAGCAAAAGGAAGTAACAGAGCTTAGCCTTAGGCTAAGCAGTAAATAGGCTCGATTAGTTTAAATTTGCTGTGGGCTAAGAGCACATACCCAGAAAGCCACCACAAGTCAGCTAAAATAGTAAATCTTGTGTCCAGAACCTGAAAAATTACTTCACATTTATGACTAAATACACATTGCAACCTCATATTCTCTTTCCTCATTTCCCCCATATCACTGTTTTCCACTTATAAATAATAGTTCATAGGTTTTATATCAGGTCTAGCTGACTGCAAGGTTAAGCCTTGGACAAACAACATGCTCAGGTTTTGTTTGGCAAAAATCTACTTGTTTTTCCCCCCAGTAAGAATGACAACTGTAGTTTAAATCATAACATATGTTGTCTTCATTGTTCTTGCATTAGTCATGTGAAAGGCATATCCTATCTAAAACTTCACACAATGCAGCATGACAGTTTGTTGGGTGGGTAGAGTATTTATTACTTCTGGGATCTCAGCCTATAGCTATGCCTGCTCTCTCCATACAATTTATATAAATTGGCTGTTTCACTAGTTAGAAATTCCTGGCTCTATTTTTTGGAAAGGAGTAGTGGGGTCAGGGGTCAAGGGTCATGTATGGGTTTTGTCAGATGCTTGGAGAATTTGGGGTATTAAATAAAAATGTGCCTGTGTTTACCATTTCTTTGATGAATCAGATGTTGATCATTCTTTCCTTAGCTTCTTTTTTTTCTTTTTTTGATTAAACAGTTCTCTACCAATGATCTGTGGAAGACTTAGCCTCACACTAGCTTACCTCATTGCTCCTCACATGTGGAATACTTGGAACATGGATGATGTTATTTTCCTAATTTTCTTAATAATAAGTCTTATTGACAGCATCAGCCTGTTTTGACTTGCATTAGAAGCCTTTAGCACCTATGGGCTAGCTAAGGGAACTACTAACCATCACAAGGCTTCTTTTTCTTTCAAACATTGACTGGTTCCAGCAAGAAGTCAAACAACCTACCCCCATTTTGGGATAAAATGCATTTACATGGATTGCCCAAAGTGGCTACTTAGCCATGAAATCCAGGTCAGCATCTGTTCCCATCAGCAAAGTTTTGTTGCGAGGGCTTTGCTCCCAGTTCACATCCCACTTTTGTTTATCCTTGCACTGAAATTGGGGTGCTCAGAGTTGAAGAGGCCATAACTGCAATGGCAGAGACTGTCAGAAGGTCTTTAAACTGCCAAAACTGCGTTTGACTCCTCTGGAAATGTATGTCAGTTTTATGATCCCACTTTAATGTTTTTAAATGCTTTTTTCTCTACAAAAAACTGATGAATGGCATCTCTGTATGAGATATAAAGGAGGAATGAAGCCTCCATACAACTCCTCTGACTTCAGTAAAATTGCTTATGGAGGAAGTCAGTGCTCATGTGAAAACAGGCAGTTTAGAGACTTCATAACTGTGATTTCAAGGACTTGTTCCTGATTTTTTAGATGTTTAGAGCAAGAGTCTGGTAACAATGAATTGCTGTGAATGAAACTGAGTTTTCATTTTCGCTCCATGTCTTTTTATCTTTCCCCTGTTTACTTTGAGATATTGATGTTCAACCTAATATATTTAGACTTTCTGGGCAAATTTAATTATTTCCAGACTCCCCACCTCCTGATCTCAGATAGGCACTATGTATTTTCTCATCTCTCAGTTCATTTACTTCCACATTTATGCAAGATCAGTATCTGTAGGTCTGTAGAAACAGTGGCTTTCTAAATATAGGCCTCAAATTTTTCTCTGGTTTAAGGACTAAATCACCATTCTGGAAGAATGGCTTAAAGTTTCTCAGTATCTAAGTAATGGGATTATTTACCTAGAAAAAGATTTTCTTTTTTTTTCTTATTTTTCTTCTTGTAACAAGGAGATATAGGGAATCTGGATTTACCTCCCTCATCTGAGTAGATTTGAACCCAAATGATAAGCAGTGTTTCTAGTCATTAACTTCAGATTCTTGATTATCTCAGTTGCCATCAGCCAAGGGGATGCAGGAAGAGTCTAATTATGGATAATCCATACTTTGCTTTTATTGGAGCAAAGACAGAAGTAAATAACACGGGTTTGCAGCCCAACTTATTTGACTCAAGAGGGCCCTTCTCTCAATTACACCAACTTCTATGACATTGTCTAACTGAGCTTTAAATAGCCTAACTGTCCCAGTGACTCCTTTTGGGAGGATCTTCTAATGTAGAAAGTATCTTATTGCCCTTTTGTGATGTGGACCCAACTCAAAAACACTGGTATACACTTGTTTTTCTTTTTCTTTCTGTGAAGGAACTACTTTTCTTGAGGAGCAGTATTTTGGATCAGATCTTAAATTGTCCAGACCTTGAACTTGCAGCACAGAGCTTTTCCAGAGATATGTTTCTGCAATTCACAGTCATGGTTCCAAGCCTTTTGGGCACTTGTAGGCCATAAATTATTGAAAGAAACCTAAAAATCTGCCTTTCTATACCTTTGTGATGATTACCACAGCTATCAGACATGGAAAACACTTTTTTAAGCCCTTTTCGGTCATATAGCATAAGCAGAAGACACATCAGAGATCTCACAGTCTAGAGCTCACATAAAGTAGGAAAAAACAGACATAAGAAAACAGAAAAGCAGACTTGGAGAGAATCAAAGATTCACTATGGTTGGAAAGGACCTCCAGGATCATCAAGTCCAACCTTTATCCCATCATCTCCCTAACCATTAGACCATGGCCTCAAGTGCTTCATCCACTCATTTTTTAAATATCTCCAGGGACGGCGACTCCACCACCTCCCTGGGCAGCCTGTTCCAATGTCTAACCACCCTCTCAGTAAAGAACTTCTTCCTAATATCCAATCTAAACTTCCCCTGATGCAACTTGAGGCCATTTCCTCTCATCTTATCATTAGTAATTTGGGAGAAGAGACCAACACCAGCCTCACTACAGCCTCCTTTTAGGTAGCTGTAGAGGGCAATAAGGTCTCCTCTCAGTCTCCTCTTCTCCAGACTAAACAACCCCAGTTCCCTCAGCCGGTCTCCATAAGGCCTGTTTTCCAGACCTCTCACCAGCCTCGTTGCCCTTCTCTGGACTCGCTCCAGCACCTCAATGTCCTTCTTATACTGTGGTGCCCAGGTGAGGACTTCAGAGTTGACCTGACACAGTCATTCATTTCTTCCCAATCTTCTGTAGCTGCAGAACCCTTCTTTACAGTGTAAAGAGTCCAAAAGGCCAGATACGGCTGTAGAATTATCAATTCTGTAAAAGCTTCACTTTTCTACGAGTCTCCTTTGCTCATCTTGGGGATAAATTATACTGCACCCTTGTTACACGCTTTTGCATCAAGTATGCCTCAATAAAACATAAAATATGTTTTAATTGCAAGAATACCATCTGAGAAACCATTATATCTTCACTCTGAGATGTTAAGTGTAAGATGTTGTGGTTTTCTGTGTTGGGCTTTTTTGTCTGAAAGTAATTTATGGGTGATTTTGACCTGAGTCAAATCCTGGACTGAACAAGTTATACAGACGACAGAGAAGGAGGGACAGGGGACCTATTTTCTAAAACTGTCCCAAGTGTTAAGCTTTTGCTTTGCCAAAGGTTGTGAGAGGTTTTGCATTGCCCGTCTGCACTGATGAGAAATGTCGCGGTGTGAACTAACATGATCCACAAAATGGATCTATTTTTATTCTGCCACTGGCTTGCTGAATGACCTTGCATAAATCACATCCCTGTACCTCATTTTCAATTATGTAAATTAGGGATAAAAATTATTCACCTTCTTAAAGTGTTTTGAGATGTACTGATGCAAAGCTAGATGCTATGATTTTAACGCATCACAATTAACACTCTGTTTCTAGTGATCTAATGCTGCTATCAAAACTCCCACCACTTTCTAGGTGATGGCTCATGTGGTGGGATTTAGGGATGGATGGTCATCTAACCAGGCAAGGGATAAATAATGTCAGAGGACACAGGCTGATGAACTGCCCTTGCAATGGTCATTACTTTATGTTTCAGAAAATATGAAAATTAAAAAAAAAAATGCAATTAGGGGGCTGAGCAGTGCTGGTTGATGGTTGTGAATGTCTGGGTAGCAGCAATTCTTCACTGGTCCTTGAGCAGTCGATGTCCCAGGCAGGATTTTTCTTTTACTCCTATGGGAACATAAGCACCAGTAATGACAACTATTATCCTTGATCACACACCAACTGCTTTCAAAACCAAACCAAAGATGATCTGCTACAGATAGACAAGGGAAGAGAGGAAGGTCAACGAATATGGCTGCAAAGAGTAGAGACAGTTTAACTTCTGTCAACATGTGTGTATCCAAGCCTGGATGTGGTTCTGCCAGCACAGATTTGATGCTACTAGCTCTTGCTTTGCAAGGAGTAGTTAAGATTCACTAAAGCAAGGCCAGGAACCAGATGCCTGGTGAGTGGTGAACCCATTAGACTTGGTTCATTGTCACTCTTTTTCTCCCATCCTCCCATGTTTCTGCATGTATCAGAATAGTTTTATAGTTCAATATTTTAGGGGTGAATATAGGCTGGGGCAAGTGGTGGCTGTTCCTAACAGAGGAACTTCTGGTGCTGCAGATTGGGGTTTTAGCCAAACGAAGCAGTAATGTCATTATCTGTGTTACATCTACCAAAAGTCAGGCTCAATTGCCCTAATCACTGTAGCATTGCATGACAAGGAGCTTACAATCCACCCTGTCTGCCCAACGTCAGGAAAGTACAGACTTTCAGCAATGCTTGGGAAAAAGGCAAGATGATTCTGTGAAGACCTTGCAGACATTCACAGAAGGTCCTTGCCCAGCATCATCCAGTTGTCAGTGTGGGCCCTTTTGAAAAGGAGGATAAGTGGGACAAATAACTGCTCTTTTGGATAAGGACACTTGGGGAAGAGAATACATTTCCCTACATGACACTGAATTATACAACTGCCAGAGTCAAGCAAGCAAAGTGATTCTGTTTTCCCCAAAGCTCTTCTCTTCTAATTACATTTGAAATGTTTTGCACGCTATTGAAAATCCTTCCAGCTGCAGACCATTGAAGCCCCTGTGCGGCACAGCCACAGGTTTTATTACAGCAGATTTGCTGCTGGGGATTTTGATAGCAGCAAAACAGGCCGGAAATGAAGTACCTTTTGCTGCAAACATTGACCACTTGTTATGGTGATAGAGGACTTTCAACAAAGACAGAGTGGTGACCAAAGTATTTTAAAGACCAAGACCTGCATAATCAAGCATGAGCTGACCAGATATGTGTTGTTTCTTCCCTTCTGTCCCAAAGCAGCAATGGTGTCAAAGGTAGTGGTCCTGGTTTGTACTGGGGTCACTGCAGAAAAGCCCGTTAAAACAAAAAAAAAAAAAAAAAAGCTCCAAGTCATCCATGCTGTTGATTTGTTCCTGAGCCCTTGTTCTGCTGGTACTATTGGTCAAGGTGCCAGCGGGATACAAACAGATCTGCTCCAGGCCTTCTATAAGCATGAAAAGTTGAGTGACGGAGCAGCTGTGGCTTTCACGGTGGATCAGACTCCACCATCCAACAGTATCCAGGGAAAAGGCTGGTGAGCCATAGCTGCAGAGATCCTCCAGTTTCTCCTGTGTGAGCAGCTGACAGGACCTAGGAAAGTCCTTCCACCCTGCTATAGCCACACCATTTCTCTGACTCCTCTTCCTCACTCCTTCAATGATGCTCACTTCATAAACCAGCCTGTGCTGAGGATTTTGAGCCTCTAGGATTACATCTGTACAGGATACAGTTTCCTTTCCGTTGGATAAACAGAGTAATGCCCTGAAACCAGCATTTCACGACCTGAAAAGTGATTCTGCAAACACAGATTCTTCTCCTTCCACTGGTGTGCTCCCCAGCACGCAGAGCCAACTCACTGGAGGGAAAGGCTCACACTTAGACACTGTGCACTGCTGGACTTAGCATTTTTTTCCCAGATTAATGCAAAAAGAAATTAGATGTATCTTTTCCCAGACTGAAACAAGAGAAAAACAACACCTTTTCTGGTAAAGCAGGATAGTTTCTTTGGCCCTAAACCAATCCTTCCATTTCCATATCAGCTTTTAAGTGGGGTTTACTGCTGTGGTAGTGAAACTTTTGATGTGACACCACTTCTGGCATCGGGGAACATGGACAGTGTGAGAAGATGTGCTGTTGTGGATGTAGACAGTACAGTATTCACCTGGGGTGAATTATTTCTCTTGAGAAATGAAAACCAATATAAGATACAGCTTCCAGGTCTTCTAATCTAGTTTAAGTTGCTAACCATCAGGAAGGAAAACAGCGAAAAGGAAAGATCTATTCTCGTGAGAGGCAAAAGAAATACTTTAAAGCAGACAGGAGAATTTTTCGGGCCATAGCACAATTTTTTCTAAGAGTGACCAGATAGCTGGTTGATTTGATGTACCCTTCTGCTGTAAGGGACACCTTTCTGGTAATTTCCTTTCAGTGTTGATCCAGTGACAGAGCCCAGAGCTTGCTCTTTAAATAGCTCATAGCTGATAAATGCACCTTTTGTGGGCAACATCAGAAAAGCTGCACTTTGTGCTTGCTTTGTCCTCAACTTCAACATGTGCTAGAAAGTCAGCTCTGGCCCATCTCTTCCTGTGATAAAAGAGTAGGTTTTTATTGCAGCTCTCCTGATAAGCATCTGCTGGCATCAGGCTGGAGAGGAGGGAGGAGGGTATGTGCATCTCATTCAGTCTCTTTTCTGATACCACTGCTTAGCAGTGATCCTGTCCCAATCATGCTGTTCACTGCCGGCAACAGGATTAAGATCACCCATTTATTCTATTCCATTCTGCAGTCATTGATCTCTCTCGCTGGAAAAGGATGGGATGTTTTCTCTCTTTCATCCTGTACCGTTTTAAGTAAAGTTTTGATGGAAGCAGAGCAATCTCCTGAATACGCTGCAGAGATGTGCATTGAACTTAAATGGAAATGAGCCTGCCAAAATATTAATGGCTGACACTGTCAACATGTTTAGAATAAATTTCCAAACAGCCTCAAAGAGCAAGTTGCTCCAGTTAGAGCGTGGAGGGAGCCCTGGGAAACTTGATAAGACCCACCCAGGAGGCAGTAAACTGGTAAGGATCTGTGAGGGTACTGTGTGCCAGCCCAACTGCAAAACTCTGCTTAGTACCTTTGTCCTGATGCTGGAGCCAGAGGAGGTCTTGCATGCCTGCATGCCTGACTGCGTGATGCACCTGTGGTAGTGGCATAGATCCTGACACTGACACATGGTACTGTTTTCCCAGTTCAAGAGAGATGAGGATGTACTGAAGACAGTCCAGTGACGGGACACAAAGATGATTAAGGAATTGGAACATGTATTGTATGAGGAGAGGCTGAGAGAGCTGGGACTGTTCAACTTGGAGAAGACAAGACTCGGGGGTTTTAACGATGTGTACAAGTATCTGGTGGGGGGAGTGAAGAAGATGGAGCCAGACTGCTCCACAGTGCCTGGTGACAGGACAAGAGTCGATGGGCACAAACTGATATTTCACCCTCAGTAAGTCTGCAGGTTACACCAAGTTGGGTGGGAGTGTCGATCTGTCTGAGGGTAGGGAGGCTCTGCAGAGGGATCTGGACATGCTGGATCCATGGGCCAAGGCCAATGGTATGAGGTTCAACAAGGCCAAATACTGGATCCTGCACTTGGGTCACAACCCCAGGGAACACTTGAGGCTTGGGGAAGAGTGGCTGGAAAGTTGCCTGGTGGAAAAGGACCTGGGATTGCTGGTTGACAGCAGCTGAGCATAAGCCAGCAGTGTGCCCAGGTGGCCAAGAAGGCCAACGGCATCCTGGCCTGTATCAGAAATGGTGTGGCCAACAGGACTGGGGAGGTGATTGTCCCCCTGTACTCAGCTCTGGTGAGGCTGCACCTTGAATACTGTGTTCAGTTTTGGGCACCACAGTATAAGAAGGACACTGAGCTGCTGGAGTGTGTCCAAAGAAGGGCACCAGAGCTGGTGAAGGGTCTGGAGCACAAGTCTGAAGGGGAGCCTCTGAGGAAACTGGGGGTGTTCAGTCTGGAGAAGAGGAGGCTGCTCTCTACAACTACCTGAAAGGAGGGTGTAGCGAGGCAGGGTTTGGTCTCTTCTCCCAGGCAACAGTGATAGGACGAGGGATAATGGCCTCAAGTTGTGCCAGGGGAGGTTTAGATTGGATATTAGCAAAAAAAAATTTACTGGAAGGGTTCCCCAGCACTGGCACAGGCTGCCCAGGGTAGTGGGAGAATCCCCATCCCTGGAGGGATTTCAGAGCCGTGTAGATGTGGTGCTGAGGGACATGGGGTAGTGGTGACTGGGCAGTGTTGGGTTAATGGTTGGACTCAATGATCTTAGAGATCTCTTCCAACCAAGGCTGTTCTGTGATTCTGTGAAATACAGGAAATTCCTTTTAATCATAAGAAAAAGGCTTTTTTCTCTGGATGGGTAATCAAACACTGGCACAGGTTGGCCAGAGTAGTTGTGGAGTCTCCATCCTTAGAGATATTCAAAACCTGACTGGACACATTTCTGAGCAACCTGCTTTAGCTGAGCATGCTCTAGCTATGGGGTTCGCCTAGACATTCTCCACAGGTCCCTTCCAGCCACAATGATTCTGCAGTTCTTTGCCCCCAAAATTTAAGGGGCAAGTGGTGTCTTTGGTTGAGGTCTGCACTTTGTAGTGTCTGTGAAGTTGATAGAGAACTGCCAACACATGGTGTGGAGGGATCACAGTCCACAGGATCAGGGTGGCTTGTTGATGTAACTCCAAAAGGTGTCATCATATTCATTTCAGGGCTAAAGATTAATATTTTCAAACTAAGGAAGTAGGCACATGGCAATGAGTTCTTGGAAGAGCGAGAGCTCTTTAATGTCTCTGAGATGTAAATAAAAAGTCAGCAGAGATCTCTCATCATGAATATCACCTTTCTTTGTCTGATTAATAACAGGACTTGTAAGTAGAACTGTCAGAACTTCTTGTCCCCCCATGCTCAACAACAGCTCCTTCTATTTCAATAAAGAAATCCAGAAAATGTTCCCAAATGCCTTTTTCTTCATTTTCAAGTTGCTTTTCCACTGAAAAATAGTCAGGTGATTTGGTGGTCCTTGCTAGAGCATCCATCACTTTAGCCTGCCCTATGTTCATGTCTAGTCAAAGCATTAGTGAATTCCCCTGGTTACTTGGCAAAGTCAAGATAGCATGGGTAATTTCCTTGCATGTGCAAGCTAGCAGGGTCAAAGAAGCAAGTTGTAATTTTCCTTCTGACCTTCAAATCCAAATATGAAGGGTTTGAGGGTAATACAGGCCATAGAGAAAGTCACTAAACCCTACAGCTTGTGGCCACCTACCAATCCCGAAACGTGAAGGGATCACCAAAAACCATGCACACACGGCAGTGTCTTTTTTAACAGCTACAGACATGTGTGGTGGAGGGGTGAGGGTTAGGTGGAAGGGTGAGGGTTAGGTGGAACAGGAATTCGTATCTTTTTTCCAGTTTTAAGGTTTCGTGTTTAAGACTTTCCCTTAAAATGGAAGAGTTAGCAGTGGTTTCTGTGACATAAGATGCTCCATTAATTTTGCCTCCAAACTTTTGTCCCATCTCTTCCTGCTCAGTGCTGCTGCTACTGGTATTGCAGAAGCCCCGTCTTGTGTAAAGTGCTGGGCAAGGATGAGTAATGATCACTTTCCCAGAGAGCTTGAAATCTGGACCACGTTCCAACATCCTCATATCTGATCAAAAGCAAGTGACTCCCTCAAAATCATGTCCTGACTCTAGAAGGGGGATTAAACTATGGTCCTAAGGAAGTCGACATTGCTTCTGGTATCAGAACAACATCATGTTCGCTGGTGACATTATCTGAAGCAAATACCAATCATTTCTGTCACCAGGAGAGTGCTGCCAAGGAGAGGTATCTCCTTATCCAAGCTATGTGAAAATATCCAAAACTTTTTTATTTTGTTGTTTTACTAGGGATTGCACCGGGTTGGCACTTGGAATACATTGACGTGAAAGACTCTGCCATGGACAAGACGTTTCGCTTCCAGTGTGATCGCTGGCTGGCTAAAGGTGAAGATGATGGGCAGCTCATAAGGGAACTGGCATGTGCCAATAATGACATCTTGGAACTGAAGGAACGGACTGGTAAGTTGAGACTTGATTTGTGGCATTTGCTGAGGGACCTCAGAGGCCACAGGATCACATCTCCTGCAAGCTGCTTCACTAAGGGCTCCCATGCAACAGGTGCTTGTATTTCCAGGCTTTAAGGGTTAGATTATTTAAGGTATTCTTCAGTTCAAAAGTGCAATGCTGTGATAAGAAAGAAATAAATCAGGATTTATGAGGAAGGAAAAGATCTCATTCTGGGTTGAAATCTAAGAGAGGTCCATCTGCAGTGGTTCAATCTAACAGTAAGACATAAGGACTTATGGTTTTGGTCTTGTTAGAAATAATAGGCTTGAGTCTTTGAGGTGGAAAATAAGTTCCATCCTTAAAGCTTTGTAAGTAACATTGCTCCAGCTTCCTCCTTAACATGTTCTGGGCTACTAGCTCAAGTATCCCAGCTTAACATGACAGCTGAGCTTAACGCTCCATAGCTCTGGGTATTTGCACTGAGTCCAAGGTGTCTAGTGTCTAATGCGCTACGCTAGTGAACAAGCGAGAGTTAACTGCACTGGTGATGTGCAAAGTGCATGTCAAGAACTCCTGCACTGCAGTGCTCCTTTTTAGGAGAGTCCCAGAGAGTCAGCAATCTCATCACTTTAGTGTGATTTCACTCTGCCCCTGAAAAAAATCAGCCTTGTGTTTGTCATTTTGAACGCATCCTGTTGGGTACATGGATACCCTTACTGTGCCTGTTGGAAATGGTGGCACAAAAACTGTGTTAAAAAGGGAGTGCTTAGCACAGCAGGGAGCTGGACACAGCCAGTGCAAGAGCACCTCCTTCTACTCTATTTTTCATGTACTTTATCCTTGCATGAAATCCAAAGCATGTAGAAGTCAAAAGTCACACAGATTTTAGTGTGGTTCCATCCTTATTTTGCAAATGCTTTCTTGTGGGCTGTGATAAATATTAGGAAGAGAGTTTTTAAGCAAAGTGACAGCCAAATGAAGAGATCTTTCTGGCCATCTGCTCTTCCTTTTCTGTTTGACGTGTGTGTTAATTCTGCTGTCAAGCCTACGAGATTGTCACAGTAACAAGCGACAGAGAGGATGCAGAAACAAAGGAAAACATCTGGATCATCTTAGAAGGAAAGCTGAGCCGCTCAAAAGAATTCCTTATGGAAAACTCCTCCAAGAAAAGGCGATTTGAAAGGTAGTGGAACTGGATGGTGGGCTACACAAACTCCACACCAGCTGTGTGTCTTCAACAAATGTCATCTATTCTCCAGGATGGTCTACAGTCTATATTTGTACCATGCTGTTTCTCATCCCCCTTCCAAAAAGCTTAATGCCTTCTCACCTGGAGTAAATGGAAGATGTAAAACTAGCTTCTGACAAGCAGTCACAGAGCAGGTTTAAAAATTATAAGAAAAAGGCATTTGGTAAAAGGAAATGTAGGTGATCCATGTGTGTGTGTGTGCGCACGTGTGTGTGTGTGTGTGAAAGAGGCTTCTGGCGAGCCTCCAGGGATGCTGTGTATTTTTGAGCTGGGAGGAGCAGAAGGGACCTGGAGGTATTTTTAGTTCCTTTTACAGCATCTCACTGGCAGTGGGAATCAGAAAGAAAGTACAAATAGTTGGAGGTTAAATGTTGTCAGAGCTGTGCAGATTTGACTTTCCACAGAATCTGGGGGGTAAGGCTGAAAGATCACTGTCATGTGAGGAAAGTCAAATATCAGCCTTTTGCACAGACAAGCCAGAGGCGAGTCTATGTAACATGGGGTAGATTCCTCCTCCCATGTGGGACTAAGGGGCTCCAGATGTGAGATGGGTTTTGTAGCTTGTTTAAGGACACAGCATGCCCTTAGGAGATGGGAACCTCTTCAAAGCCACAGACACTGCTGATGTTCAGTTGCTTTGCAGGGAGGAAAGATTTTTCTTGTGGCTCTGTAAAAGAAAGTGAAATTACAGCTCGTATGGACTCTAGTATCAATGGCCGAGATTTCATGTGAAACGTGAAAGATTGGGAGTAGCTTCCTCTTGATCTTCAGCTGGTGGTGTCTTCAGTGGTCAAAGACAACACTCTCCAAAGCATTAGTCACAGTTCATCCTTGGAGGCAGGTTGGAATAAGGACCAGTCCAAGGAGATAAACCAACAGATACACAGGGGAGATGTCAAGCAGCCGGCCAAGGGTTTGACAGAGACCTATTGTTTCTCTAAACTGTTTTCAAGCTGAGCTTCAGAAAGGGTGGCTGAACTAGCAAATTTAACACAACTATGGTGGGTAGATGTGTAACAGATACACTACCTGTCAAAAATGAAACAGTAAGTGCCAGAGGGCAAATTAGTCATTCTTTAGCTTTACCTGTAAAGAGTCAAATTGATTTTGTACATTGGAACTACTCAAGTTTATCCTGGAAAGTTGCAGTGGCAACAATTTAAAGTGTCACCCCTAATCAGAGAAAATACTAAATTTAGATATTGAAATTATACTTTGTGTTGAATGATTGTAGGTTAAATCAAATAACTTTAAATGAAGGCTTATCTTCTATCTTGTGTAGCCATGTGCAAATTACTTAATACCCATATGCGACAAGTCACTTCCAGCCTTCAAGATACTAACTAAAAGTTCTCCCTGTTTCCTGTAGGGGAGCAACAGACACATTTCAGTTTTCTTCAAAGAACGTTGGTGATATTGCAGCCATCTGCATTGGTCACTGCCCAAAAGATGGAAAGAAGTCATCTGCAAAAGCTGATGTCTTCTGGCATGTCCAAGAGATTATCATAACAGAGATGGAGCTTTGCAACAAGTAAGTACTTTCTCATCTGCAAGTAGCTGCTCCAGGAGGACATGGGGAAGCTGAGCAGCTCTGCATGCATTCTCCTGAGGCATTTCAGACTTAAGCAAAAGTGGAAAGTCTTACCAATTCTTAGTCCCTTTCTAACAGCTAAGGACAAGCTGTTTGGTTTGTTGAGTACAAAACGTCCCTGCCTGACTTGCGTGTGCAATTTCTGAGTTGTTAGAGAGGGTATTGGAACATGCAGATGAGTTTATAAACAAGTTGGCTTGGGTGAATCTTGCAGCAGTGAGAAATTAATATCTCAGCTTGTGAAAAATACTTAGACTGACTGAAATTTAAGGGGTTTGTAGGATGCCTTGCACAGACAGGCCTTTAGGTAAGTCTTGTAAAGAGCTCCTAGAAAAAAAACAAGAGTGAGACGAATTGTGAACCTCCAGTTCACACCAGTTTGGATGAGAGATCCTTCTAGTATGGTCCAAAAGGCCTACTGGAAAGGTTGCAGTCATGCAGCTCAGCAACTCTAATTTGAATGTGACTGAAATCTGCCACGGCCAAAAAATGAATGTGTCTGAAGAGCCTTAAGCGCGATAGGTCCTACACACCTTGGTCTGAGCCCCGTCTTTGGAAGGAGTGACGTTCATGACTCAGGGAGCAAATAACACAGGGACTGATTATGGATTTCTTTTCTTCTCCATGATATTTCTATTGCTGCTAAATAATTTAACTATAAGGAGTTTTTTCCAACCGAGACGATTGAGTGTTTAAGAAGAAATCCTTGAAGTGGTTGGGGTTTTTTAGAAGCTAAGAGTCTCTCCCAGCAGATTAATTAGGCAGCAGAAGAGCCACAATAACATTTGCTGAATGAAAACCTGGTCAATTACATACTAAAACATGTTGATTTCTCATGGTGTGGAAAGACCTGGAACCCTTAAAGTTCAGCTGTGCAATCAAATCCATGCACTAAACTCATTGGGAGCATGCTGAACCCACTGAAACAGTAAGTTTTGAAGGGGCCAAAGGCCTGCTAATAAAGCCCTAGTTTTTTTAAAGTTGTTTTAAATTAAAGAAGGCAGACAGGAGATACTGGTAAAGCCTGCAGCCTGTCATTGCACTGAAGCAGGGCTCCAGCTTTTCAGACCCAGCACTTCACAGTGGTGTTTGCTCTGCAAATGATCAACTGGAGCAGACTGCACTGTGAGAGCGAACTCTCACTCCAGGTATTCCTGACCCCAAACATCTGAAAAACCCACCCAGACAAGCCAAGAACCAAATTAAAAGAGCTATGAGTTTGCTGCAGCATAGTTTTGAATGATATTGGGATTTTTGCCTTTTAGTAGTAGATCTCGCTATGTAAAAGGGCTGTATTTGGAAGCTGCTTCTTGCAAATCCCAGGACTAGAAATGTCATCTTGTTTCTTCTTGCCCCTCCTGTATACTGGCATGCTCCATTATAACTCTGGACCATGAGATACTATGTAGCCCAGGAAAAAACCCTGCAGCATCAGGCAGCCCTCCACCCCACCCTCATGCAGTTTTTTTGTCCCCGAGCCTAAAATTTTACTCCCACCAGAACTTCTCATTTACAAATCTCCTTTCCAGAGAAAAGAGTGCTTTACTTTAGCTGTGGAAAATGCCAAAAAAATGTTGGAAGTGCTAAAGAAGCACAGTACTTCTGGAATCGCAGTAAACCTTCCTCCAGGTGTTTACTTTACACACACACACTGCAATCCAGCTACAGTCCCTCCAGGAGGATCTGCTGCAGTTTGGCGAAGGGAGAAGAGGGGAAAAACTCATTTGGAAATGATCTGCATCACTGGAAATGAAATACATCATTAAAAGCAGAGTTGTCCAGCCTCTGGCTGGGTGCCAGGTACATAGTAATTTATGGATGTGCTGTGTGCTCCCTGCACATCACTAGAGGCAGCACTGCAGAGGCAAGGGCTTTCAGCATCTGGTACCTATCATTTCTGTGCTCGATGCTTTTTTTTTTGCCTGCTAAGGATGGGCAGGGTGATCTAGATGAGGAAAGGAGGGGATTTAAATCTCCTCCTCCCATCTTTCCCATTCCTGTTTCCCCAGTTCCTAGCCCAACCTTAACCATACTGTCAGTGAGGATAACTGTTCTGAGACCAGTTCTGGGCTGCATTAGCTGCTGGGCTGATTGCTTGTCCTGCCTCAGTGAGTCTGTAAATGGGCATGCATTGCACAGGCAAAAGAGAGGACAACTGACCAACGCCAGCCCTCCAGTGTGCAGGGTGTCTGTGGCTGTCTAGGGAGATGTTGGGTTTTCCAGTTGCAGCTACAATGTTCGATCACAGATGTCTTTTTAGAAACTCTAGTGCTAGCAAATGTATGGAAAAGTGTTGAAACAGCATTAACATTGGGCAATTTAGTAGCATGCCCAGTCCATAACATTTGCCCAATAAAGTGGCCATTCATACCATTAACATGCTGCTAATTTTCCTTTGGCAGATACTTTTTCAGGTGCAATGCAAAAATCCCTCTACGTTACAAGAGACGGGACTACAAAGTCTTTGAGTGTGCCAAGGTCACCGAGAGCTTTGCCAGCAAAGCCCGGAGCTTGGTGCCAGTCAAATATGAGACCATCGTGGTCACAGGCTTTGAAAAGGGCGCGGGGACTGATGCCAACGTGTTCATCACCATTTTTGGGTTGAACGGGGACTCAGGAAAGCGGGCACTGAAGCAGAAGTTCAGGAACCTCTTTGAGCGGGGCAAAACCAACAGGTTTTACCTGGAAACCCTGGATATGGGGGAGCTAAAAAAAGTCAGGATTGAGCACGACAACAGCGGTCTGGCGCCGGGCTGGCTGGTGGAGCGGGTGGAGATCACCAATTCAGCAACCGGTGTGACTACCATATTTCCCTGTGGGAAGTGGCTGGATGAAAACCGGGGAGATGGGTTAATCTGGAGGGAGCTTTTTCCTAGGTACTGAGGAGCACAGGGCTGCAGAAGGGTTTTGGTCCTTTCTGCATGCACATTTTTCTCATTGTACTGTTTTATATTGTATTTTACTTTTTAAAACACTGCCTTTTATATTGAGAGATTTTTAGCAGCAAGATGTGCTTCTCGGGTTAACATTTTGTAGAAGTAATACTGCTTTTATTAAAAGCTCATATAAAACTGTGAATGAAATAAATACATTTCTCGCTGATTTATGATTAGAAGCCACAACTAGCAGAGCCGTAAACTATCCCTTAACAGCTCAGATGCCATCTTCTGCTTTCAGTGCTTTGTCCTGCCAGGGCTGGGACAGCCTGCTGGCCTTTGCCACTGACGGGTTCCCCTTTTAGATGAGTGAAGAGGATAAGAGACTTGAGCCAATACATTTAAGAACATTGAGCTTGGAGATCCCAGTTTTTCCCACTTCTGGCAACTGTGAACACTGCATGTCCATACATGCACATGTACACCTCCAGAATGCACTGCATCAAAAGCAGCAGGCACAGCAGGGCTTTCTTCAGGGAGGTTAGGAAGGACCTGATATCCACCCATCCAAGTCTCCAGGGGTGGGATCTGGGTTGTGTTTTCCACTCATGAGCTTTGTTTCCCAAGCCAGACCCAGCTGTATGGCTGAATTCATCTGGGTCTACAGTTATGGCAGCCAAAGCAAAAGACCTATCAGATAATCAGTTCCACTACAAGGAAGCTGTCTCAGGATAATCTTACCCTATATGGCCTGAATACCAACTCTGTTTCAGAGCAGCTGCCAGTCATTTTAATTTTTTTCTTTTAAGAAGAATTGCTGGTTTTATTTTTTCCAGCTGTGGAGAAGGGATTTCCCAGCCACAATAAGGGCCAGTGCTCCTGTAGATGAGTTCTTCCCAGCTACTCATGTCTCTACAGGTACCAACAAGAAAATCTGTTTACAAATCGTTACTTCTGGAGCCCTGTCTTTCTCCCCAGGGAGCAAAGCAACAGGACACATCCTTTGTCTGAGCCACCATGAGAAGAAGACCTTCCTCCTTGTCCACCCACGCCTTAGGAGAGGTTGTTTTCCCTCCCAGAAGCTGGTTTTAAACAAGCACTTTGTGCAAATGGGGATCAAATGGGTCAAGAGTGGCTTAAAACTCCTGAGTCCACCCACCCCACCAGTCCCTAGGTTAGGGATGATGCTTCCTCTGGGACATGACGCCCCTTTCTCTTTGCCTGGCTACAAGGCAGGACTGTTCCACTGCTAAATCCCTGGTCATAAGAAAAGGAGGACCCAGTAAAGGCTAGTGATGCTGAGACAGGAGTTTGGGTTATTTTGCAGGTGCTGTCGATTGCTCCTGGGTATTTGAAAGCTGCTGCATCCCACCAAAGCCCTGCCAGGGAAGGGCTGCATCTTTATTTCCGCAGCAGGCCCCACCGAAGAGACTTGAGCTTATTCAGGGCTGTCTGCGCCAGCTCACGAATAATAGCCAAGACTAATTCATTTTATAAATCTTTATGGTAACTGATGGTTTTGGAGCAGAGCAAGTTGCTTAAATGAGCCCAGTAATCAACCTCACAAATGATTGGCTACTC
Source organism: Podargus strigoides (assembly GCA_028020825.1). Lineage (NCBI taxonomy): Eukaryota > Metazoa > Chordata > Aves > Caprimulgiformes > Podargidae > Podargus > Podargus strigoides. The sequence continues at coordinate 19,468,349 of CM051663.1, forward strand.
ACTGATGGGAATAATAATAGCAGCCTTTACTGGCTGTATTCTCCCTCCTCACTGCAGACAGGTGCTCTCAAGCTCTGAGCAAGGCCTGAGCCAGGGGCCAGGAGCTCACAGGAGGAGCACAACAGACCTCAGGAGGGCTGAAGGTGGCTGCTGGGGTGAGCAGGTATGTTGCATCCCTGGGGCCCTGCTGGGATGGGACTCAAGCTCCCCAGACACAGGGTCCCACGAGCAGAGTCTGGAGTATTTGATTTTGCTGTGCTTGTGAAGTGGTGTTGCAAAGCAGCAGTTCCCCAGTGGCTGTTTTGAAACAAAAAAAGGGTCAGGCTTTTGATCTCTCTGCTTTCCCTCCCACCCCAGACAACCAAGGCTATGAAAAACCCCTCCCTGTCCCATTTGTCCCGTTTTTAGACAAATGTGTGCTGCAGTGAAATAGGAGTTTTTCCCATTAAAATGCTGTAGTCCTGGTGTTTCCAGTTGCCTCCAGTCAGCACCAACTTGGTATGGAGTTGCCAGAGATACTGGTCTTACAACATCTCTGCATCACCACAGTTTAACCCCTGCCAGCCCCTGAGCAAATTCACTGTGATGCACGTGGGAGCTGTACTGCTCCATGCATCCAGCCCTTGGGAGCAGCAAGGCAGCTCCTGATCCACACACCATCACTGCATAGGGCAAGGAGGAAAGGGAAATCTTTATCTTATATGTGAGATGTGCTCACATCTGGGAGTGCTCACATATAGCGAGTAGCTATAGCCATGGATTTGAGGTTCTGTTGAAGCATGGATGAACATCTTCGGGGTCACCAAATCACTGCGTCGGTGAGAGATGGGATTGCAGATACCTGGGTTGCCATCAAAACCACCTGGACAGTAAGCCTGTAAGGTGTGGCACGGCAGTGTGCACGGGGCAGTTCGCTGGAGCAGGTCACACGGGGAGGCTCTAAGGAGCTGTGAACTAGGGGGGGAGTGAGAAGCTGAGGTGCTAACAACTGTTTGCTGCAGAGATCAGCTCCTGGGGGCACTTACCAGCTCACTGAAAGAACAATGGTGTCCACCAGGCAGAGGAAGACCAAATTGGATGTGGGAACCCAGACAGAGCTCCCATGGAAGGATGTGATTGTGCAGGCAGCAGGCTGCAGGGAGTGCCACAGCATCCCCCTAGGAACAGGGGGCTGTGCGCTGTGAGCAGGTGAATGATCTGCTCAGCCGAGCCACACAACTGCAAGATTTGGTTGAAAGGCTTCAAGCTGAAGTAGAAAGGCTTAGGAGCATCAGGGAGGCTGAAATGGAGATAGACTGGTGGAGCCAGGCTCTGCCCTCCCTGCATCAGAAATGGGAGCACCTGCCAGAAAACACCCAGGATCGAGGGGCCCCTGTACTCTGCCCCTCTCAAGAGGATGACAGAATCCTAACTGAAAGGGGTGAGTGGAGGCAAGTTAATGGCCATGGCAGAAGGCGAGCACCCTCCTTGCCCACCTCGCCTACCCAGGTGCCTCTGAGAAATAGATATGAGGCCCTGGTTGAATATAGCCAGGCTAATGAGGATGTGGTGCATAGGCAACCTACATCAGAGGTCTCACCACAGACAGGAAAACCTCATAGAAATATAACAACCACAAGGAAGAAGAGAAGAGTGCTAGTTGTTGGGGACTCTCTCCTGAAGGGAACTGAGGGCCCCATATGCCGAGCTGACCCTCATCACAGGGAGGTCTGCAGTCTGCCTGGAGCCCGAATCAGGGATATCGCCCGGAAACTCCCCAACCTGGTGCAGTCGACAGACTACTGCCCACTACTGATCCTCCAGACAGGTGGGGAGGAAACTACATCCCATAGCCTGAGGGGGATGAAGAAGGACTTCAAGGCCTTGGGACGGTTGGTGAAAGAGTCTGGGGCTCAGGTTATTTTCCTTCCATTTTCAGGTGATGACATGGGACGCAATAGGAGGGTTCATTCCATAAATGCCTGGCTATGAGACTGGTGCTACAGGCAGGGCTTTGGGTTCTTTGACAACGGCTGGTTTTATAAGACAAGAGACCTGACAGTAATACATGGGGAAGGCTTATCTCACAGGGGCAAAAGGGTTCTGGAACAGGTATTAGCACGGCTCATTTGGAGAGCTTTAAACTGGATTTGAAGGGGGATGGGGTTGTAGCTGGCCTTGTACCACTGGGGCAGTGCTCGAGTATTGATGAAGACCAGGAGGCCTCCCACCCCCCTAGGGTGAAATCGGTGTGCTTGGCTCGCTCTCTGAAATGCCTGTACACCAATGCACTCAGCATGGGGAATAAACAGGAGGAGTCAGAAATCCATGTTTGGTCAGGGGGTTATGATCTAGTGGCGATTACAGAGACTTGGTGGGACAGCTCACATGACTGGAACATGGTCATGGATGGCTATGTCCTTTTCAGGAAAGACAGGCCAGCGAGGCAAGGTGATGGAGTTGCTCTTTACATGAGAGAGCAATGAGAGTGTATTGAGTTCTGTCCAGGGGCGGATCAGGAGCGAGTTGAGAGCTTGTGGGTGCAAATTAGGGGGAAGGCTGGCATGGGTGATACTGTTGTGGGTGTCTATTACAGGCCACTGGATCAGGATGAGGAGGTTGATGAGGCCTTCTACAGGCAGCTGATAGCGGTCTCGCAAATGCAGGCCCTGGTTGCCATGGGGGACTTTAACTGCCCTGATATTTGCTGGGAGGCCTACTCAGCCAGCCATCCACAGTCCAGGAGGTTCCTTCAGTGCATTGATGAGAACTTCCTGATGCAAATGGTGGATGAGCCAACTAGGAGACGAGTGCTGCTGGATCTTATTCTCACAAACAAGGAGGGTCTGGTTGAAGCACTGAAGGTTGAGGGCAGCTTTGGCTGCAGTGACCATGGGATGGTGGAGTTCAGGATCTCGTGTGGCAGGAATAGAATACCTAGCAGAACTACAGCCCTGGACTTTAGGAGGGTCAACTTTGGCCTTTTCAAGCAATTGCTAGGGGAAATCCCATGGGACAGGGTATTTGAAGGTAAAGGGGCCCAAGATAGTTGGTTAGTGTTCAAGGATCTCTTCTTCCGAGCTCAAGATCAGTACATCCCAACAGGTAGGAAGTCAAGAAAGGGTGCCAGGAGACCTGCATGGTTAAACAGGGAACTGCTGGGCAAACTCAAGCTGAAGAAGAGAATGTACAGATCATGGAAGGAGGGGCTGGCCACTTGGGAGGAATATAAGTCTGTTGTCAGAGGATGCAGGGAGGCAACTAGGAAAGCCAAGGAATTAAACCTTGCAAGAAAGGTCAAGGACAACAGAAAGGGCTTCTTCAAATACGCTGGAGATAAAACTAACACTAGAGGCAATGTAGGCCCAGTGGTGAATGAGGTGGGTGCCCTGGTGACAGAGGATAAAAAGAAGGCAGAGTTACTGAATGCTTTCTTTGTCTCTGTCTATACTGCTAGAGGCTGTTCTGAGGAGCCCAGGACCCCTGAGGTTCCAGAGGAAGTCAGGATAGGGGAGGAGTTTGTCCTGGTTGATGAGGACTGGGTTAGGGATCAGTTAAGCAACCTGAACATCCATAAATCCGTGGGTCCTGATGGGATGCACCCACAGGTGCTGAGGGAGCTGGCGGGTGTCATTGCTAGGCCACTCTCCATCATCTTTGTTAAGTCATGGGGAATGGGAGAGGTGCCTGAGGACTGAAGGAAAGCAAATGTCACTCCAGTCTTCAAAAAGGGCAAGAAGGAAGACCCAGGTAACTGTAGACTGGTCAGCCTCACCTCCATCCCTGGAAAGCTGATGAAAAACTTATCCTTGGTGCTGTCTCTAGGCATATCAAGGATAGGAGGGCCATTAGGAGCAGTCAACATGGCTTCATCAAGGGGAAGTCATGCTTGACCAACCTGATAGCCTTTTATGAGGACATAACCCAGTGGACAGATGATGGTAAAGCAGTGGATGTGGTCTATCTTGATTTCAGAAAAGCATTTGACACAGTCTCCCATAGCATCCTCGCAGCTAAACTGAGGAAGTGTGGTCTGGATGATTGGATAGTGAGGTGGATTGTGAACTGGCTGAAGGAAAGAAGCCAGAGAGTTGTGGTCAATGGGACAGAGTCTAATTGGAGGCCTGTATCTAGTGGAGTCCCTCAAGGATCAGTACTGGGACCAGTACTATTCAATATATTCATCATTGATTTGGATGAGGGAATAGAGTGCTCTGTCAGCAAGTTTGCTGATGACACAAAACTGGGAGGAGTGGCTGACACACCAGAAGGCTGTTCAGAGAGACCTAGACAGGCTGGAGAGTTGGGCAGGGAGAAATTTAATGAAATATAACAAGGGCAAGTGTAGAGTCTTGCGTCTGGGTAAGAACAACCCCATGTGCCAGTATAAATTGGGGACTGACCTGTTGGAGAGCAGTGTAGGGGAAAGGACTCCCTGGTGGACAGGAGGATGACCATGAGCCAGCAATGTGCCCTTGTGGCTAAGAACACTGGCACAGGCTGCCCAGAGAGGCTGTGGAGTCTCCTTCTCTGGAGACATTCAAAACCCGCCTGGATGCGTTCCTGTGTGACCTGATCTAGGTATTCCTGCTCTGGCAGGGGGATTGGACTAGATGATCTTTTGAGGTCCCTTCCAATCCCTAACATTCTGTGATTCTGTGATTCTGTAACAGGCATGTTCAACACAGAAGCTGTGCTGACCTCCAGGCAATGCTGCCCTGAAAAGGGCCAAGGGGGAGGTTGCTGATACAGGGTCAGCAGCTTCACTGCCTATCAGGAAAGCAACCTTGGCAAAGCATGAAAAACCTCTGCTTTTTTGTTCTAAAGACTTAAAAAATGCCCCTTATTTGTGCAAAACTCAACTCCACCCTGGCTCCGGGGAGTTGTTCTGTTGCTACAACAGCTAATGTTACAAAATAATACGGCAACAGTGGAGTTTTTCCAAGGGCTGGATTTGCGTTAAGCTGCTAAAACCAACACGTTCTTGGCCAAGTGGAGAACTGGGGAGGAGAAAAGCCAAAATTGTCTTAGTGTGGTGTCTTTTGCAGGGCTCTGGCAATCTCTCTCTGGTCAGGCAGAGCATCCCAAAGCTCCATGTTGGGCAAATGCACAGGTCCTTCTGGTCCCACCATCTTCTACCTTTTTTTGCTTTGTTTTTTATTTCTTAACTAATGGGGTTTTAATGCACATTGCCTTAATCTAAAAAACATTAATGTAGATGAGAAGCAAGAGCAAAGGACAAGGATGGTGGCACTCAGCGGGAGTCTGCAAAGCCAGGCTGTCCCATCATCTCTGTGGTCTCCATTGTCTTGGAAGTCTGCTGAAGTGTTGTGTTTACAAAAGCACTTGGGTATTTCCAGTCAAAGTAAGTATAACCAAGGGGTCCTATGCAGTGTTGGATGCTGAGAGGGTCTGGTTGTCTCTTGTTGCAGGAGAATTATCTGAAAATCTCTCTAATTGCTACGAAACATTTCTGATAGCATCATATACCTATACCAACCTTAAGTGCATGAAAGTAGAATAACTCAGAGCTGTGAAGTAACCATTTTATAATCTCCCTTGCCCCACTGTTGTATCTAGAGGTCTGTTTTGGCATAGAAAAAAAAAGCTCCATTTTAAAACCCAACAACAACAAAAAGGTTTTTAGTGGCGAGGTTGTACAGCTCTGAGCTGCAGCCTGTGGTCCAGATGAGAATTTAGATAATGCAAAACACAAATGAGGGCTAAGCTTTCCAACCACGGTCAGCGGCTGCAAGAGCAAAGAGTAAATAAAGATGTTGCATCTTGGCCTGTGCTGTCATACCTTAATGGGCACAACTCCTCTCCCTCCCCCATGCAGCCACCAGTTACTGCTTGCTGTGATCACTGGTATCAGATCGTGGAGGTGTGTTTGCTGCAGCAGCTTTGAAGCAAAACCGATTGCCATCTCAAGCAACTCTCTCAGCACTGTTACCCTTTTGAAGGACATCAGTATGATCTCAGTGAGAAACTGAGATTTTCCCCAGCAGGTCATTTTTAACCTGTTTTTCTGTTTTCTGAATTTTTAAAAGCTTCCCATAATGGGAGCTTGCTATTGCCTGAATGTGGTGCATCCCTTGCTCCACCTTTGCTGGAGGAGCTGGCAATTCCCTTCGGCTACGGGAACCAAATCTATGTGATCAGCAGCTGTCTGTCTCCAAGGCTTATTTAGTCTAATCACATAGTCAAAGCTGAGGACTGGTCTCAGCCTTTCTGCATGAAATGCATGAAGAAGAATAGCTGATGCGAGAGTGGGTAGGAGCAGAAATCTGGCATCATTCATTTGGAAAAAAATAAAAGTGCAAGAGGACCTATGAAATGAGTTGTGCAGGATGCAGAGTTGGGTGTATGGCCCTTTGGATTCTCCAACAGGTAGCAAAAGGATTGAAAATACCCTCAAATATACCTGTATTAGTTAGGAGGATTTTTTTTTTCTTCCAATGAGTTTCTCTTTCCTTAGTTATTAAACAGGAGACCCACAGGGAGGGAGACGCTTCTCCACTGGGAGGATGGAGGATCTCTGCAGATATCTCTGCAGGACTTGCTAGAGATATCCTACAGGTATTGTGGGATGTGTTTAGGGGAGAAATCTCTCTTTAACAGGCAATGTCCAGCCTAGTTCTAGACAGAGATTTTGGTACCTAATCACAAAACTGGTGCCACAGGACATCACAACAGTGGTGTCCCCAGTGTGGAGAGCCTCACCTCACCTCTGCCATGGAGCTCAAGCACCAACAGCTTCTGCAAACCAGGTAGGCAGAGTATTTGATACCCTAGCAGTGTCTCTTTTGCACATCAAAGCCCAAAGACATAAACAGAGAAAGAAGAATTTACTCCAATCCAAAGAAACAAGAAATGAGTGGTAAATAAGGACCAAGCGATTGCCCTGCCAGGTGACTTCTGTGTGGCACAGGTTTATAGTTAGCAATGCAGTTTGTTTTATTAGTTATAAATAAAGTACAAAAAATCCACCAAAAGTGAATCTAAGCATTTACACAATTTCTAATGTCTTTTCTTTTCTTCAATGCACTATTGCTTTAATATTAATAATAAATATTTTTCTAGCTTTTTTCTATAAAATAGTCTATGTAGCAAAATGTTGCACAGCACAACAGAACAGCAGTAGGAGTACAAAAATGTGGGTGATCCTTTCACCAGCCAAGGTCATTAAAGGAGAGGATTTTTGTTTGCTCGCTCCTTGTTCTACTTATCCCTTTTGCAACGTCTTTTTTGGGGGGGAACCACCAACCCCTTGTCCCCACATGGCTCAAAAACACAGCTCCAGGCTACAGGGGAGGAGTGTTACAGAACAGCAAGGAAAAAATAGAGACAGATTTTAAACCTAGGGTAAGGCAAAGTCAACAAAGCAGAGCAGCACCCTGAAGGGACAGAGAGAAAAATGTTAAAGTACAATGTTAAGTCATTTTGTGCCTTTCTAACCTGAAAGAGAATTTCATCCAACACCTTTTGAGGGGAACAGCTACTGTCTGAGCGCATACATCAAACCTCACTTCTGTCCGTACGTGGCCAAGCACCTGCGCTGAGCAAGAGCAGTTATGGCTTAAAGCTTAAAATATTATCAAGGGTGCTCTTACCCTCTTGCGAAGCTTGAGCACTTGATATTTAGGAGCCTTTTGGGAAAGGGCAGTGCATTGCAAGAGCAGCGCGGCCATGGCTGGGGATGGGAATGCTTGGTCACTGCTGCAGGAGCAGGATGTCAGCTCAAGACCAGTCCCCTCCTTGGGGACAGGAGGGCTCTGGTGCAGGTCCCAGTGCTACAGTGGATTAAAAAGCTTCAAGTTGAGATTTTCCCCTCAACAGGAGGGACAAAACCAACTGGAAGGTTTTCAAGAAGAGGGACTCTGCTCCACGCATGTTTTACAGTTGCATTATAGCAAACGCTTGTGGCCAGGTGTTACATTACAAAGGGATCCTGAATCACTCCCGCATTCATCCCAGTCCCTCTCGCGTAGAGCAGGGGTCAACCTTTATAACTTCCACTGAATCCCTTGGTTTTGTTGCCTCTAAGCTGAGGCTCAATCAGTTGCGTCCTTCATCCTCCCTGCATGCTCAGCTGGGTGCATGCTTGGAGGGTGAAAAGACCCAGACCAGGCACCAGTAGGCACCAAAAACTGAACTGAGCTACCACACCTGGGCTTCTTTCCTTGGCTTTTAAGCAATTTGCAGAGTCTTGCACCAAATGCATGCATTGCCCCAAACACAGCCTTGTAGGGGGGGCCCGCTGGGTGTTATTGCAGGGTAACACATGCAGCAAGAGCAGTAGCATCACCAGCGGCATCAGGGACAGGGCGGTAGCAAGAATCAACCGAAATATTTCAGTTTTGCAGAGCGCCGTTAATTGCCTTCAATGCGCAAGGATGCGAGTGAAAGGATCACCAGAGTTTGATTATGAGTGCAAATAATATTCATATATATGTGCTAAACACAGTCACTATATTGCAGTTTTCCACTATGTCACAGCATACAGAATCAAAGGTTTGCATTTTTATGGAATGTATCCAAGGTAACAGCACCACAGTAATACAGTTTGTAGTCACACACCCTGATTTTTTTCTCTTTTTTTTTTTTTTTTTTTTTGACAGGATAAGCATTACTCCCCACATCTCATGTTTAAATTTTATTTTTCAAAGTACCGATGCATGCAAAGCATTCCATTCCCAGAAACAATGCAAAAAATGAGGTAATAGGAGTAATAAAAAAAAATTAGTATTAATTTCTAAATAAATAAATTATAATTAAAAATGCAAAAAAAACCCAACTATAAAAATAATTAAATAAGAACCCACAATATCTACAAGTTAGTCATAAATTATGATTGTTAAATATAAGGCATTTAAACTCACAAAACCCTGTAAACTATCAATGTTTTGTTCCTAGAGATTTTTGTTGTTTGCTTTGTTTTGTTTTTAAGCTCGCCCTATTATCTCAACCTACTTGTACAAATTATTTGAACGCAAAGGAACCTGACACACCGATGCAACTCCAGACGCTGTAAATTCACGCGCACCTGGGGATCAGTCACTCACACGAATCCATGGGAGTTTGGTGCTTTTCTTCACCAAAAGTTTTTTTTTTTCATTATTTTTTTTTTAAAAACTGTGCTTGTTCATTAGGCAAATAGTAATACTTTCGCATAGGCTTTAAGAAAAAGCGCGGATCGGAAGCGCTCCTCATTCCCTCCCTGCCCAGCCAGGGTCCCAATCACCCTGTTCCTTCCCTTGCTTCATCCCCAGCTCATGCCTGGACAGACCAGGCCGGCTTACAGTGTATTTTACCAGCAAAGCCTTGCTTTGCTTGTCCAAATTATTAGTAATATTAGTATTATTTTTAATGCTGCTTCAATCTGCTGCTGCTGGCACAAGCTCCATAGGTATTGATGGACCACTCCTTGACCCATGGACATCAGGACTGGGACCACCACATCCCCCAAGAAGCTGTTGCTTCTGCTGGGTGGCAAATACATCATAGAATCACAGAATCATCAAATGGTTTGTGTTGGAAGGGATCTTTAAAGGCCATCCAGTCCAACCCCCTGCAGCGAGCAGGTACATCTTCAACCGGATCAGGTTGCTCAGAGCCCTGTCCAACATGACCTGGAATGTTTCCAGGGACGGGGCATCTACCACCTCTCTGGGCAACCTGAGCCAGTGGTTCACTGCCCTCACTGTGAAATATGTCTTCCTTGAATCTTCCTTATATGTGATCATGTGTCCCCCTCCACTCCCTCCTACCTGCATCGGCATAGCAAGAGATGGTTTCTTGCATCCTTGCACCCTTTGGGGCTTCTCTATTTTCCTCCTCCAGCTGGGAAAAAATAAATCTCTGAGATGCCTCTGAGGTTGATATTTTCCAATTACAGCTCACGGGAATCCTGCAAGCTCTCAGATGGTAATTTGTGATTGTTTCTACTTGGAGAGCATCGCTTTGCTCCAGCAAAACGGATGCTCAGGAGAGCCAGAAATCATTCCCACCACATCAGAATTTTCAATTTATAATGTTCCTGACTAATTCCCCTTGAGCCTCAGCATCTATCTTTTGCTCCTCTAGTATGAAAAAAAAAAAAAAAAAATTTTTTTTTTTTTTAAAAAAAGGGGGTTGGTTGTGAATGTTGGTTTTCCAGAGGGTTTTCACCTTAGTCTTATGGTTGGTTTGCTGAGGTCTTTAGTTCAGGGGGAGCTTGGACTGCAAATGCTCACTCCTTCAGGGACCACCTCCTAATTCTATTTTAAGCATTAATGCAATTAGGTTTCATTTTAACACCCATTCTGTTCTCTATATGGATATTGCCTGAAACATGCATACAGATGTACACAGGTGCAGGTGCACGTGCCCTGAAGCAGGGCTTCACAACCCAGCCCCTCCAGAAAGCAGCAAAGCCTCCTTCCAACCTGCCTTCCCCTCCCATGCTGAGACATTCATGGCTGCAGCAGCGGCTTGTGAGCTTTGAGTTTTCTCCCCTCCCCATCACAGATGCTTTTGCATGGGAGAGGAATCAGCAGCGTGCATCTCTCAGCACCTCTTCGGTGTTATTATACCTCAAAGCACAGCTACAGGCACTGACTCCAATAACTATCATTTTGGAGCAGTGCTTGCAGCAGCTGCAGAAGCCAACAAGCCTCACAGCTCACAGGGGAAAGCATCATGGACAATGGCAATCATGAAGAAGGCCCTTCCTTAGATTTTGTTATGCCAAGCTATTTTGTTAAGATACGGAAAGCAAAGAAACAGCATCTACACCAATATTGTGCCCCTACAGAAAGCATCCAGCACCAGCAGATAAGCAGGAACGAAGCTTCTCCCTATTGCTTCATTCATTTCATTCCCAATTTTTAATTTTTTTTTAAGCTTCTCTAAATTTGCGACACACTGTAAACACAAGGAAAGGAAACACACGCGGCTGAGGCAAAGAGCGCAACCCTTCTGACTGTAAACAGGATTTTGCTTTTTCGCCTCTTCCCCTTGCCCCCCACCCAGGGGGTGGGAAATCTTGATCTCTTTATCCCCCCTCTGCAATGTATTAATCAGGCACCAAAATAAGGAATCTATGAAAAAATATTTGGTGCAAATTAGGTAACAGCAACATGTCCACCACAAGATGAGTAGGGCATCAAACACAACATTTCTTAAGCTAACATGCTCCAGCTGCCATCCATAGAAATAGCTAAAGGACCCCTAACATGTTTCTACGTATTCGAGAGGTATATATACAATCCTCATGAAATGCAGGATTGACAGGCCAGACTACCACAACTAGTTCCTTCATGTTCAACACTAAATCTTCTGCAGCACGGGGTCTCTGAGCTTCGGGAACACCAGCTCCCTTTCACCGGGCCCGTATCCTGTGTATGTGCAATATCTCCTACTGCTAGATATTGTACCGCCACCTCCTCCTCCTCCTCACTAACATGCCTGCAGACTTTTCCTCTCAATCAAATGGCTCAGAAGGCAAAAATTTTGCTGCAAGGGTTTATGGCCATACGACCTGGTAAGGAAAATGGTGTGTCCAGCCAGACCTTTCAGCTGTCCAAGCCGAGCTGTGTTTCAATGTCCACCCTGCAGATCGGGCACTTCTTGCTGGTGGCCAGCCACTGGTCCACGCACACTTGGTGGAAGAGATGCATACAGGGCAACCGCCTGCAGAGAGAGAAGTACCAGCCCATTAGGATGGAGGAGGTTCAGGGGACCAAGAAGGGCCAGAAAGCAGCAGCCAGGGCTGCTTCAATCACAGGGAAGCACCAATGTCGTGACACCAGTGCTGCCCAGGTCCTGCAGCCTTCCCCAGCAGTGGCAGATCAGAGCCAGCATCCTGCCTGGCTAAAAGCCTTCTAGAAAAGCCCATACCCTCCTGAATGGAGCTGTTCCAATTGTTAATTACCCTGGTTCCTGCCTTTTATCCTTTCAGGAGTACTAGGTTATACTCCAAATTTTCTTACTTCTTCATCATTGTGACTCGTTAGCAGTCAGGTGGGTCCCCTCTGCTCCTATGTGCGTGTCTGGTGTGCCCCAGGAAATGCAGTTGCTTTCTACCTACATAAGCTTTGTCATCTCTTTGCTGACAAGTCCTTCATGAGCTGGAGGGACCTCAAACCACAAGGACCAACAGCAAAAGGACCATTTATTCTTGATGGCTTAAGGCAATTAAAGAGTGAGGAGCAGGACGAGGTAGTGCAGCTGCATTGCCCACCTGTAGCTCCTTCAGCCAGGTAGATCAGGTCCTTGCAATCATCCCCATCCTCTGCCCAAAGCAGACATTTGACCCAGCCAAGAGCCTGGGGACCTCTTTGACAGATATCTGGGGTTTTGTTGTTGGCTCAGGACAGCTCCTTGTGAATGTGAGGGCTGAGTAATCTCACTTATTCTACAACAAAGCAGTTCTATCCCAGCCACAAGCCAAATTCCCCTGGACTTCACAACCATGCTCCCTTTTACCATACTTCAGTCGTCTGTGAAGCTCAGACACTGATGACCCCAAGCTCCAGATGGCTGTCTGAGACCTGGGACCCATCCTCCTCTGCCACCTGCCACCTGGCCCATTTCCATCCAACAGCATAGCCTTGAAGTAGGTGATACAAACCCTGGAAGTACTGTAAAACCTTGAGACTCCTACTGCTGCAGAGTTTTTCCTACCTACAGGACACACCATTATCTCTTTAAGTGGCATTTGGTTTCCCAGACCCTGCAACAGCTCAAGTTGCACTAGCTCAACCAGCAGTAGCCACATTAATCGCAATAAACACAACTCAGATGACATCGAGAGGCAGAGGAGCAGACAGAAGGATCATACCTCACATCTTCTCCATCTTCAAGCATGGACAGACAGATTGTGCATTTCTCATCAGTGTCTGACTCTTCTCCATCCTCTTGCTCAGCTTTGCCCTCCTGCGGTCTTCTCTGCAGCAAGGTTAAAGACATAATTTGGTTAGGACTTGACTTTCTAATGCTCCCCCAAGCCTGAGTAGCTGCAGGAAGGCAAACAATAAAAGCTTCATCTATTGGCCAGATCCTATAGCTTGGGTAAGTAAGTCCAGCCAAAACAGCCAGTGAGGGGATGATGCCACCAACATGCTGCTGGTCGGCACGTCTCCTCCAGGGGCTGGTGGCAGTGGGGCTGGTGGCAGTGGGGCTGGTGGCAGTGCCTCAAGGAGCAGCCTGTTCTCTGCTGCGCTAATGCAGCCTCCACCACCTCCTCCATTCTCCTTGAGGTGGGGATGACCACAGGGTCTCCTTTGCTGGAGGCTTCTCATGGAGACCCCAAATTATGTGAGGCCACCATTGCCAGGAAGGGCAATCACTGTGCCCCATGCCAGCCTGGCCATCAGACCAGCCCCACACTGCACCATGGGGCAGTGCTTGGCCTGTCAGCTCACCTCTTTTCTTTTCCCCCCACACATCCATTTCTATATCATTTTTCTGGATCCACTGGAGATGCGGTAGATAAGCACAGTAGGAGCTGACTCACTTCCAACCTGGGCAACACAACATCCCTACTTGTTTCTGCCCAACCAGGAATGACCAACATGTGAAATTAAGTGCAAACAAGCACTTTTCCAATTTTCTAATAAGCATGACCCAAAAATATGGCACCCATTTCCTTGTGGGCAGAGATCAGTTCCAACAGAGGTTATACCTCTTGCAAAATGAGGGGAGGACAAGCTCCCCCATGCCATGGGGCCAGTGCCCTCATGGCAGGGTGTGCAGGAAGAGCTGCTTGCATGCAGAGTGGGGTGGGTTTGCATGCACGAAGATCCCTTGGTGTGTGCACTTTCTTACCAGGTGCGGATAGAGGGGAAAATGCACCCGCTGGGTGGGAGAAGGTTGAGACCCTTTTGAAAATTTGGCCCGCAGCTTCCTAGCCTAGAAGTGAGAAACAGCCAGCTGAGCTACACCGCTGCTTCAGCCCGGAAGCCCCACAAGATATTAAAGCATCAGTTCTGGATTTTACATTCCTCTCCCATTTTGGGGAATATTGACGGCACCAATTTGACAACAATGAGGATTGTGACCCACCAAAGTCCTTCCTTCTGTCCGCTCCATGCCCACAACCCTTGGCCAAGTGAGAGGGGCTGGCAGCCATGCCGTGGTTTCAGGGCACTCACCTTCTTGTACTTGTGGGGGAAGGTGAACCTCTCGATGGTGTTCTGGACAGCACCACGGCTCACACTGCCCAGCCTGTCCTCCAGCTGCAGCAGCTCCTGTGGTGCAGGAACAACAGCAAAGCATCATCAGCACTGATCACAGGCATGAGGTCCCACCATCCCACCCTACCAGCTAGGGACCAAGGCTCCTTCCTGCCCTTTCCTCAGTGGAAATGACCATCAAATCCAAATCAGTTGTGTTTTAATGATGGATCTGAGCCCTGGATCTCGGTCCAATAACTAAGGGTTCAAGGCATAGAGCAAAGAGCTGAATATCCAATATTTCAGCAATTAGAGTGGAATTTGAGCTCTGTTTGAAAGGCTGAGAAACAAAATCCCATAGAACTGGAGCACTTTGTTCACAGACATGAAGTGGGCCAGAGCCAACTCAAGACAGACCCAGGCACCCTGAAGTAAACCATCTTTTACCGAACCCATTCAACCCCTTCACCTCCCAGTTATTACTAAAATTGCTGCAAGACTCAGTGCAACAAAACAGTCTTGCAAGCTTATGCCAGAGCCTGCATAGATTCCCAGCACTTAATTCTAGTCCTTGAGATACGCACTTCATAGCTCTCCCGCACAGCGGACGTGTGCCTGCTTGGGTTCAGTCCCTGAAGAGCAAGTAACTGAAGCTGAGGGTAAGGGTAGTTTCTGATTTCATGAACAACCTGCAAGAAGTGAGGGAGAAAAATAAAGTCACCTGTCCTTGCACATAGAAATCCCTTGTGCACCCTGATTTAAATCTAGTGATTTAAAAACTCAAAATGAAAGAGCAGACTGACACCTTCCCCAATGGAAGCATTTTAATAACCAAAAATGAGGTTTTATTAAATAGATCTATAAATGATAACTCAGAACATGCATTGCTTCTGAATAAACTATCTGTTATAATAGTTCCTGTTACATCTATAACATTGCAGTTTCAAACTCTCAACATGGATTAGCTTAAAAAGAGATTTTATTTTATTTAGTTTTAAATGGCTGGATATCTCTTCACCTAATCTTTGATTTTTTAAGCCTCACTGTAGTAACTAGGTGTCAGCATTCAACTATGGGCATGAGGAAAAAACATCCTTGTGTGGGATTTCTGAGGGTGCTTTAATGATTAGCAGTGCTTGGCATGGCTCAGCTCCAAATACAGTCCCCTGCCAGGAGCAGGGCCAGCAAATGACCCCAGTGAGCCCATCTTCTCATCAAACTCCATCTCCACCCATGCAACAGGTTGTGCAAAACCTGTGTAGACAGAGAGAGCAGTGATGTGAGGAGGAATGGTCCTCAGGGCTGATCCTGGGGAAGGAAGCCATCTACTACCAATGCAGGGAGCCCTGGGAGCCCACAATTTGTCCCAGCATTAATTATTAATTATATTAATAATATAATTAGTAATAACTGCTGAGTCTCTCATAACCTGGGTAAGTTTTGCAGACCAACTTGTGATCATGGTGCTGCACATGATGGACTGAATCTTTCCAGAGCAGCTGAGCTTTTCTTTCCTTTCTCTAAATCAGAGTGCAATGATGCAACATTATCCTTTGAGACACTCCCTCCCACGGCCGGAGATAAGTGGGATTCACAGAAGACAGGTGATAGAAAGATAGCAGCCTTTATTTTGACTGCCTTCTGGCAGACAATGCATAAAACATTTCTCTGTAAAAGCATTACACTTACCATCTGTGCTGAGGATGTGCTTCTGGGGAAATGGTGCATCCGAGGTGTGGCTAAGTAATGCTGATAGGGCTGAGGGACCGGCCGGACCTGGAACTGGGTGTGAGTCAGTCCTGCATCGACACTGAGGTCCCTGTGGGCACACGAATGAAGAATCAGCTTTGACTGCACAGTTTTATTGCATACCCTACAGCAAGATCATGCTCACAGGACAGGTTCCACTAGCAAGCTCTGGTCTGCTGTGGGTGCCCCAACCTGATGATGCTACTGCTTGGGAGTTTCCTCCAATTTGGGCAATCACTCACCAGGCCAGCAAGAAAGAGTGAGGGGTTGTTTTTATGCCAGTTAGCATTTGTGTTAGCCAGGGTCAAGAGCTGCATGGACTCAGACTGTTAATTTCAGAGCAAGAACATTTTGGTGGCTCAACACAGTCAGGCCAGGTCCTCCCTGTGCTGCCATCTCTGCAGTCACATTTTGCCTTGAATATTTGCAAGACTACAACTAATTACTCAGGGAACACGCTGATGAATCATTCTGGATAGTTGTTAGGAGTCAGTTAGCAACTGTCTAGGGGCTTTTTGATGTGCCTGTGCTCTCCTTGGAGGTCTCCCAGCCCAGGTCGTGGTAGGACTTGGGAAGACAATGGAGACTGCATCTTGCCTGAACCCAGCCTCAAGGAACTCCAGAACTGCTGTTTGTCCTGAAAATATAAAGATTTTAAGACATTTCTGGATGAGACTGCTGTAGGAAAGGGTGTCACACAACCAGTGGCCCAACACCAATGAAGCAGGATGTCCTCAGTGGTCCACTTGTCCGCACGCAGCCTGGCCTGGGCAAGCAGAGCTACAGCTCAGCTTTGTGAATTTGGGCACTTTTTACTCCAGAAAAACAACTCAGCTCAATACCAGGACTTGTCTTGACCAAGATCCCAGCACACACCGCAGCTATGCCCAATCCAGCACACACAGACAAACAGCAACCCCATCCCCATGCCGTGTGGAGGGGACAGGAGGAGACCAAATGCAGCATCTCCATCTCTAATCCAATTAGTTGATCCTTTGTCTCTCCAGTCAAAGAGTCTCCCAGCAAACAAGTTCTTTGAATGCCATTTGCTTTATCATAATTACAGAAGCCAGAGCTCTAATAACCATTGTCTTCACATTTGCCAAAGCTAAGCTAATTAGAGTACAAGGGTGGCTTCCCATTTCAGCCTCGAACTTCTCTTGCCCTGCACAGAGGACAGCAGCAGAGAGCACCACGGCTCATTAGGAGCAACCCAGATGTGTCCTTCAGCAGCTGCGAAACTGCTTTTGCCCAACAGCAGATAACGGATGCAAGGGGACAGTAAATGCAGAAATCCTTTGCCCAGGACAGCCTGTGTGCCAGGCAGCAGCTCCAGTGCTTTAGTACTCTCCAGTAAAACCTATCACACCTAGCTAAAGCAAAGAGAGGAACTATCTTTTCTGGCCCTGTGCTAGCCCTGTGCTAGACAGACAAAACCTGGCAGAGGATTAAACACAGCAGGAGACTGGCAGGAACACAACCAGGGTGAGAATCCACAGAACTGGGCATTTTCCAGCTTCCATGTCACATATTTGTCCAATTGCTGAAGTCTGCTCCCAGGTGGATGGAAGGCTCAACTGGAAATCAGGAGGCTTTGGATCGATTCCCAGCCCTGTCACTGTCCTGATGCATGACCTTGACCACTTCCTCTCTGCTTTCCCGTATTCCCTGTCTACAGAATAGATGCGACAATCCACAGAGTGCTTTGAGATCAAGGACTGAAGAGATGTCTCAAAGATGAAGAGCCATTATTAACTTGCACAAGGGATTGCAGTAACACCACTACTGAAGTGTTTCTTGCACTGGTGCATCTAGAGCCTTAAAAATGGGATGTCGAGGCTCCTTTAGCAATGCTGTGAATCTATAGAAAGACCTAAAGCAGAATACTGCATGGAATGGTGTTTTCCCAGGGTTTGGGGGTGAATCACCATCACCTTCTAACCTGTGCTACATGGACAACTGTACAGTATCTTGATGCTCAGACACGAGGTTCAAGATCTGTATGCTGCATACAGCACATGGGCTGCCAACAACCCAAAAGTGACGGACAAGGCTCTAGACAACAGGTCAGATGGTCATCACTAAATATGTATGCAGAAGCTGATGTATGAACCAAATGGAAGTTTATTTCTTCTTCACCAGAAGATTTTCACTGAGGTTGGGCTGTCCAAGATGACTGGTCACCCCCAGATCTTCTTTCCATCCTCATTTCCTGCAAGCTACTGCCTGCAAGTGAGCACCGTTGCTGCTCGTGCAGTGGTAAAACATTAGAGGGAAGCTTTTATGGCTGTCACTGGCCACAACTGTATATGTGCCCGAGGGGAAGTAAGTCATCCAAATATATGTACACAGTATATGATTCCTGTGATCCCCACTCCTTAGGTTTTATAAGGCGATAGAGCAACACGGGGGGGGGGGGGGGGGAAAGGAGGGAGGAGGAGGGGAGGGGAACATCAAGCAATGCTTTATCAGATCCTTCTAATGATTATAATTAAACACTCTGAGCCAAAAGAGAGGCAGAAAGAATGACTCTATCCAGATGGTACATGAGGCGCTTTGCAAACTGTTCCGAACAATGTCATCCTGGCCAAATTCAGCTTGCAGTGGTGCCAGTAATGGGAACACCTGAGAAGAAAATGGCAGAAGGATCTGGCCATGTTTTAGGCTGCATATTATTACACCAGAGGAGGGTAAAAGACCCCTGTGTTAAAAGGACCCTCCATTTGCAGAGTGAAGCACTCAGATGTGAGGAAATGCCATAATTAAGATTTCCTGTGACATTTTATTTCGGTCCCCTTGTGCTTTTGTGATTGTCTCTAATTACACGTTCACATGCTATTTTTTCCATTCAGTGCACAGAATGGATCTCGCTCAAATAACAAACAGCTACTCAGAAGCATGTTTTTATTTTCTTATTCTTCCAAGTAGGGCCCAGTACCTTATTAACTGTGCAAGAGCTCAAAACCTGCTCTGAAAACGAAAGGATCAATTCCCTGCTCATCTTTTCCAGGGTATTGAGCACTACAGTGGGAGAGTGAATAACAGGTATTAATTCATTCACACTACTCTGCAGTGCAGGGCAGCACCATGTTCCCTAATCTAGACCACAGAAAAACTTGTGGCCACTGTTTTTCAAGTGCCTGGTGAACATCAGAAGATTTAGTTCAGACAGAGACGCTGGTCTACAGGAAAAAGACCCTGGCTGTGCTCTGCAGCGGAAAAAGCTCCTGGAGGAAGATTAGTGCTTGGCTGCACTTTGCATCCATGGGTGAAGAGTTATGAGCAATATCAATGCCTCGATGTTATCATATACATGCATAAAGGTTTTAGCACGCACTCATGGCCCCCCCAGAGATGAGTTTTCCCATAGCACTCTCCTTATGTTGTATCTGTTGAGCTGAACCGTTCACTTTCATGAAAGCATCTATCCATGATGACATTCACCAACCCTTGCAGCCTCCCTGCGACTTTTAAACACCTCATTCAAGACACTAGTGAAATGTGGAAAACTTACCAGTCTGTGCCTTCGGCTAAATACCTGGGCTGGGGCCCGATGGGTTGTGGAGTTTGCAGTTGGTGGCTGAAGTCAAAGCTGGGGTGTAGCCGGTGAGGCTGAATGGACATGCGCTCTTGAGCCCGCCTGCGGGGAGGAGGAGACCAGCAAGCGAGTTAGCCATGCAGGCTACACTGGCTTGTGTACATGGCTACTGCTCTGAGCCCATGTCAATGAACCAAGGGAATACTCAAATGATTAGACTTGTGAATATGTGTCCAAGACAAAGAACTCCAGGCAGGTATTAAGGTTGATGGGAAGAGGAACCCAGAGCTATGTCATTTCCTCGTGGTCACCGTAGACATAACGCAGACCTCCACTCTCATCCCCTGCGGCATCCACATACACTCAGGCTACAAGAGATGCTATTTGGTGGCTAGATGGAGAGAAAAAGAGGAAACCAAACTTCTTCCTTGGAAGTTTTGGCCGTTTCACTGTTTTCTTTTTCTCCACTGTCAGCCCCATAAACAGCACACAAGATAAAACACGTCCCTGGTTCAGCTGTTATCCATCATCATAAAGAAGCTGCAGGTTGTCTTGTCTCCCCCATGCAGTCCATAAACTCCTGGGGAACCTCATTCATAACAGGATTATTCAGGAGTAACTGAGAGAATTTACTGTTGTTGGCCTTTGCCAACATTTCTCTGGATGATGGACAGGCCAGGCTGGGATCCAGCTCCTTCTCCCTCAGCTTAGCTGCATTTGCAGGCAGGGAAAAGAAAACAGTAGAAAATATAGCAAGATTTTTCTAGGGATTTGCATCTCTTCTTGTACTTATTGCCCATTTGAACTACTCAAGGGAAGAGCATGTGCTGCTTGATCACCATCCACATTTGGAGAGAGACAAGGTGGATGCACAAGCAGGATTTGCACTACACAGACTCATACCCCTTACTCCCTG
Organism: Podargus strigoides; assembly: GCA_028020825.1. NCBI lineage: Eukaryota > Metazoa > Chordata > Aves > Caprimulgiformes > Podargidae > Podargus > Podargus strigoides. Next base: position 19,488,687 of record CM051663.1, read on the forward strand.
CCAAGTCCCTGCTGACCAGTGGAGCCATCCCAAAGTAAATCTATGGGAAAACACTAGAGCAAATGGAACAGGGAACTGGTAGGTAAATAATTTTTCATGCAGCTAAAGCTCAGAGGCTTCACTTTTAAAAGCACAACCCAGAATCCCACTACAGAGACCTTATGCCCCCCACCTGTAAGGTTTCTGACACCCTCCTCCGATGCAGCTGTGTGTTCAGAAACAGGCTGTGGGATAAGGCAAGGGGTTCCTGCCCTTTTCACACCACAACCCACTTGCAAATAGAGCACTGACAGCATTTACCAAAGCAGCTCTATGCTTTTATTTGAATTCAGCTTATGACTAAGAGTTAAACACTTGTATCATCAGTGCCTCAGCCTTGCACATATTTGCTACCCAACTATTAACTAATCATAAAATCCACCTAAAATCCAGCTTATGCAAAACAAAACAAGGATGAGAAGAACACACAATTTTCAGACAGAAACGTATGGAAAGAAAGTGTTTTCCATCTGTAGCATTCTTTCCAAATGAAGCATTATCACAAAGACTCATCCTCTGATTCTTGATCTATGGATACAACCCATAAATAGCTTCCATATGTTTCCAAAAAAAAGCACTCCTCTCCTACGTGCTATCTAAACCCCTCTGTGAAGAAACACAATCGGGACAAGGCCAGGCATCCATTTCTACCTCTGCCAAGTTACAGTAATTCTCTCTGCAGTCGTCAGCCCAGTCTGAATTTAGGCTGCTTTCCATGATTGAATATGCTACAGGTCAACAGCATCATTCCCTCATAGATCTGGGAAGCCTACCTAGACCCATAGAAGCAAGCTCTTCACGTGCAAAACCTGACGGGACACAATCCCTTACATGGTTTTGAAATAGCAGCTGTGAGGAGGCAATTTGTGCACACAGCCTCTTGAACTCTCTGCCATGCAGGACAGGTTCAGTGCAACACCAAGGCGTTACCACCATGATTCTCCTATGAGTGACAACAATAGGTGACCTTGGGACATACTAGATGAGCAGGGTTATGGATCCCCATGGGAAAGGCAAACCTGCAGGTGCAACCTGTCCTGCAGCTTCCCTTCTGGTGGATGCATTTTAGGGGTACACAGATGAACTTGTGAAGAAAATCCAACATTACTAGCATGTACTGCCAGGGCTTTGCAGAAGCCACTTTGCTGAAGTGAGGCTGATGTAGTTTCTCAGCATCCTTCAGAAAGAGTAAGACCCCCTTACCTGGGATGGGGCATGAGCCGGCGGTGCTGTGCCTCAAGGAGCTGCTGCTGGAGGAGGTATTGCTGGTGAAGCGCCTGAGGTAGGAAGGAGGGTCCAGCCACGTCCTGGAAGGGCAGGGCTGGCACCGGCGCCAGGGGCTGGTGCAGGGGGCCGCTGTGCTGGTGCGCGGGGGCCATGTGGGGAGTTAGCCCCGGCTGGGGCTGCACTGCATGAGGCAGGGTGAAGTCTGCGGAGAGCTGAGGCTGGGGACCCAGGTGGAAGTGCCGGCAGGAGGTAGCATGGGGATGCTGAGACCTTTGAAAAGGAGCACCTGGAAGAGAAGAGCATGGCCGTCACAGAGGCCAGCGGCAGCCGGGGCACCTCAGTTCAGTGGTTGCCCATCCAGGTTAAGCAAACAGCTATTTCTCTTCACTGCCAACAGAGATAAAAAAGAGAGAACAGGTCAGTTAGTGCTGTTTACATGGGAAAAATGTTGATTTTGCCTTAAGTTTTTCTCCTCCAAGAAACATTGGAACCAAAACATGAGTTTGGGTTCAAAGTGACTTTTTGGCTCCAAATTGAAGTGTATACTGATGAAAACTGCTTCAGCTTGCTTTGGTTTGCCTGTCTTAAATAGAAAAGGGGAAAAAAAGATTAATAGGGCCTGTTGCAATAGGACAAGGGGTGATGGTTTTAAACTAAAAGAAGGGAGATTCAGACTAGGCATAAGGGAGAAATTATTTATGCTGAGGGTGGTGAACCATTGGCCCAGGTTGCCCAGAGAGGTGGGAGATGCCCCATCCCTGGAAACATTCCAGGTCAGGTTGGACGGGGCTCTGAGCAATCTGATCTGGTTGAAGATGTCCCTGCTCACTGCAGGGGGGTTGGACCAGATGGCTTTTAAAGATCCCTTCCAACCCAAAGCATTCTGTGATTCTGTGAAAAAAGTTCAATATATTAGAAAAGAAAAGAAAAAGTTTTCTAAAATATGTTTTCATGAGTTATGAGCCCAACAAAGTTCTCAAAGTTTGCTGACTTTCCATGCAATTCAAAGGTATTTCTTTGCCTGTCTGCAAATGTCACATAGGCAAGGAAATAATCTGTGCTCTAAGAAACTGTCTCTCGCTGGCTGCAGGATGTGAATGAGACACCTTCCACCTCTGAGAGCTGGGATTAAGACACTATCTTTGCTGGGACCCTTCAATATCCCATCCTTGTGAGCTGCACACAGGGAGAGAGCTGCTGTGGGAAACACAACACAGACTGCTACGAGAATAATCGTGAAACTGATGGGAATGAGGAAGAAATGAGGTATGAAAGCTATCCATAGTCGAGGCTTTTTGTAAAACATTTGGCACTGGTTTGCACCTTCAAGATCCTTGTTTGGATGGGCCCTTGGCCCAATCTGGCATGTGAATCCCTACGTTCCTGTAGCATTTACAGGCATCACAGAAAAACTTTTGGCAATTAAACTAGGGAGAGAGGCAGCTTAGAGGTGAAGGATGAGACTTGAGTGAGGCTATTAGAGATGCCTTTTTGCTGAATATCAGCCCCAGAAGAGGACACCTACACTCTACACGGTCTTTTTTGAACACCTCGCCTTCCTAAAAACTACCCCTTTTTTTTTCCCAGGAATAACAGTACCAAGAGACACCAAGTGTCATCCCAAGACATGCCCATGGTGCCTTCTTCACCCAGATCCCTTCGGCTCACATCTCCCTTCTGTCAGCAGGCAGGAGCCCCAAGCACTTTCTGTTCATGCCCATGTGGAAACAGAAGGTGCATAAAGAAAGCCAGATGCCAGCAAGAGAAACAATGGGACAGGACGAAATAGAAACAAATGGTTTGCAAAACTGTGCATAAGTAATTACACACAGCATCTTGGGTAACAAATGCATGTGCCACCAGCAGCAGAACTTCTTAGGGTGATAAATTCATGTGCTGTCAGATAACATCATGATTCAGCTACCCTATCAAAAAACCCAGAGCAGATGGGATCAGACCCACTGTTCTCCAATGATGGAGCTGCAGACCCATGCCCGTGAGCCATACATGTACCCTGTCCCCCAGCACTGCTGGTTTTATTTGCTGCTGTTGGCTTGGCCCCAATTCACTGTACCCCACAGACAGGTAAAGGTGAGAAACAAAACAGGGATCCTGTGCTGTCCTGGCCCATTGCTCAAGCTGAGCAACACCACAATCCATGGGGAGATGCCTCCTAATTGGTGTGTTTGCTAGGTAATTGCAGAGCAACTGATGGTGAATTGCTCAACTGCTAATGGCCAGGAATTCTCCCAAAGGAAAACAGCTACGGCAAGTCATGGCTGAGCCGTATTACACCTCCAGGTCTTCATGGCACCTGAAGACAAGGTGCTAGAGCAGGTTAACATGCTAATCTCTCTGCACACCCAACCACACCAGCCTGTGCCACCAGGCAGCAGTTTAGTTGTGGTTCAGACAAAACTGGTTTAGGAGGAGACAAGACAATGAAGCTTAGTGATACTCCCCCACAATTACTGGGACAAATTTTGTGGCATATAAGTAAAGCAGAAAAAGCCAGACTCTCATGCTGTGCATCTTTCTTACCTCTTGATGCCTGTTATAACCTTAGCCAAGGATTTTCAGCCTTTTGCTGTATCTTAGGAGGCCTTAGTCTGGTTTAGCAAAACATCTGCAGGACTTTGATACCAGAACCATGATGAACTAGAGAGCACCAGGTGGGCAGATCACAGAATCATAGAATAGCCTTGGTTGGACCTATAAAGACCTCTAAGATCATCCAGTCCAACCATTAACCCAGCACTGCCAATTCACCACTAAACCATGTCCCTCAGCACCACATCTACACAGCTCTTCTTGTCCGAGCTTTTGGCTTGAATTTTAACTCCCACACCAAGACAGTCCTCGCGAGTAACTTGGTCATACGCTTCCCTGCAGTCCTGAAAGTGCAAACTTCATCTCTGATATCTGGACAGGAAGGCATTCAGGACCCATGCAGAGACAACATAACATAAAGTAAAAGCCTAACCCATTTTGGTTTGGTACAGAGAGTTAATTTGCCTTATTTTTAGGCACTAGTCAACTAAAACAAGCATTTTTTAGTATTTTTTTCTGGTACCTACTGGTGCAACAACACGTTTCCCTCCATAGGAAAAATACTATTGAGATGTGACTGAGACAATATGATTAAATAAAACCCATCAATTTGTCTTAATTCACTATCTTGTGTTGTAATTGTTCATTCCCTACAACTAATCCAATTGCTGATGAGGATTTTGACGACAAAGCAAAGACTTTGGGGAATACTTCAGCAAATCTGTGCTTATTAGCAGTCATCAAATCGTACAGCTGGCATAATCGAACCAGCTTGTACAACAAAGAGCCAGTCCTTGCCAAGCATGGTACTGGCAGACCCCAGAAAGCCCTGGCAAACAAATAACACTGCACAACAGAACGTTTCATCTCTGAGTTATCTATTTTCAAGTTTACCCTCTTCTGTTCATTGTATCTAGCCACAAGGGGCATTGATGGAGACTGCCTTGCAAGTCCACATGTTGATCTTGCATACACAAGGTAAATCCAGTGTCACTCTGCTGACACCAGCTGAGCAGCCTTACTCCAGGTAACTCACCATGACCAACATCAGAATCTGGCTTGAAGACGCTCACCCTTATTCAGCATAACAGAGGATCTCATGTTAGTGGTGTCTATTAAAAATTACTCTGCTACCACATCTTCCTTCTCTTTCCCAAACTGCAGTTTGGTCCTAGATCACATTTGCATTGGAAGTGACAAGTATTGTCCATAAAATGCTTCAAGAAAATTTGATTCATGGATTTAATCTGCCTTTTGCCTGGACGGTAATGCCTGCCACAGCAGAGAGCAATCCACGACTGAAAGCCAATTCAAATATCCCACACTAGCCTTTCTTTTTTCTCCCCAGAACAATGGCATGGGTGACATTTTCATTAGCTAAGTTTTTGAGGACATTTCTGCAGCAAAGATAATGTGGTTGGAAACTGTGCCTATCAAGCTCCAGAGCCACTAATTGTGTCCTCCACAAGCCATGTTCCCCACTGCCTACCCCAGTGATGGCTGTGGGAAGGCAATGTTGCTCTGGGATTGGCAAGGCAGAGACCTTCTCCCAGCTCAATGAGGTTGAGTTTTGGTCCTCATCCTACAGCAGGATTATCCTTCTCCATTGGGATACTCCAATTTTTCAGGAAAGAGGGGTCAGCCAGATCCTGGATTTTTCTTATGGCCTACCCCAAAGGCACCTAACAGGTCCATCAGCCCTGAGAGGTTTTTGAGCTGAGGACAACCTGGAAATGTGTATCACCATGTCCAGCCTGCTGGTCAGGAGGAGAGGGTCTACGCCACTGCATGAGGCTTATTGACACGCTCCTCCTGGTGGCACGAGTAGCTCTAGCTGCTCCTATCTGGAGCTGTGGAGGACTGATTTCTTTGGTCTCACTGTCAGGCTATCCACCAGCCAGAAATCCTTCTTTCCTTGTCCTGTTGCTTCTTCCTTTCATTTAAATGCTGTTGCTGTGTCAGATGATGGCAGCTCAGAGCAACCTCAGATCAGCAGCTCTAAGATGAGCAATGCATCACATCTGTGTCAGCAGAACAGACAACTTACTCCAGTTTTGTGCAGTCTCCCATTAACTGGTTGAGGCCAGATGTCACTGAGATCAGAGACCTCTGTCTCAATGCAAGCCGTTAAACAGAATTTTTTCTCAGCAGAGCAGCAGGGTATTTCCCCTCCTTCTTTACCTTTCCTCTCCTTCTTCACCTTTCCTCTCCTTCTTCATATTAGTTCCTCAAGCGCTTCTATTGACCATACACATTTGCAAGGTCTTCTGTCTTTCTCAGCCTGCACACCCACCTAAGCTCCCAGCTTGGACAACTCTCATTGTGTTACACCCCTTCTGGCCTCAGCTAAGCCACAAAAGCAGCTATGGCTGAACCTGGTTAATCCCACTCTAGAAAGTGCCTTGTGAAAGTCTAAAGCTTAACACATGGATGCAAAATTGGAATCTTGTGAAGATGTGAAACAGGTCTTGGGCAAGCTCCCTGCAGGGTGGGAAAAAGGAGCTACATAGTCCTCTGACATACCTGGGGCCAAGCCTGGACCAAAAGAGGCTACAGCATGGCATGACGGTGTACGACCATGTGGTCATGGATGCCCTACCTACTTTGTGCGTCTAGGTGAGCACCAGCAACATCTCCCTGCCTTGTGTGATGCTCTGATAGCCACTGCATCCACACCCCTTTGGCTTCTTCCATCATGTCCCTAAGCGAAGGTCAGCACCAGGGATCAATGGGTGGAGGAACTGGCACTTCATTAATTCCTGCTGCTGCCAGAAAACTGGCAAGGAGGTATAAATTCATTTTCAGAAAGCCAACAGATGATGCAGGCACATGGACAGCCTAACCTGTTCAGATGCTCACCACCATGCTATTTCCAACCTTCGCTCATACAGGCTTTGAACACGGCGGAAACCCATAGCTAAACTCATCACATCCTCCTCGCCACCGCTTCCTCACTTCCACAGCTTTTTCTTTCTTTTTGTCTTTTTCCTCAGTTCTACAGTTATATTTATTGTTTCTATACATTATCTGAAAGTCTGCCTTTTTTTCATTAAAAGAAATGCTCCCAATTCCTTCATACGTATCCCCAAGTGAACGCCATAAATGACAAGTTCATATATTTTTGCAGGTTGGTATGTGACATTGAGCCACAGAAATTTACTGGTCTAATACTGGGTATTTCTGTCACCAGGGATTCTCCTTAAGCATCAGTTAGGATTTGACTATGCGTATGCATAGGTAAATTTATGCATCCACCAATATTTCACTTAGAAAGGTTCAAGGGAGGCATGTGTTATTAAACACTGACCCATCTTGGAGATGCAAAGCCCCCGGGTAAACCTGGCAGAGAGATGAGGGATGCTACAGGTTTTATGAAAAGAAAAACACAGAAAGCAGAATGATTTATTTTCACCCCTTTTCCTCCTGGTAACAATATTTTTGAAGTGATCAGGCTACTGGTAAGGGACACAGGATCGGGCCCAGAGCTGGCGCTGGGGATAGATATCTCGAGCAGACAGCTGCAGCCCAGGGAGTGCAGCCGCCTTCAAAAGGAAAACAAAATCTGTCTTATGCTGTTAAGCTGCCTGCAATGCATGTGAATTTTTCCCATGGGTAAGGCAACCTGGCCAGCTTGTCGAGGCATGCATGGTCCGCGTGCAGGAGCCGAAGGGTGGGAAGGAAGGCTGGGGCTATTTATACATCTTGATCCCGTCGCGGTGGAGAGGGAGATGGCAGCTCCTGGAGAGCCTGGCTTCACTCACTGACAGATTTTGCAGCCATGATAGATATGGCTGTTGCTATCAGCTGAGCCAGGGGCCGGAGCTGTGTGTCTCAGCCATTTTGCCCTGATTAGAGTCCCCACAACCCCTCCTCTTGCCGTGGGATGCCAGATAAACCCCATAAACTGGAGCCATACTGGGGGCCTCTCCAAGCACCAGATTCTGCAGGGAGCTGGCCAGGCTTTTAATAGCCCAGGTGCCTGCAGCTTTAAATGCTCTGGATGCGCATTAAAATTCCCCTTGTAGACAGGAACATGGTGGGAAGTTAGCGTCCATCCCAATGGTATACAGTGAGTAAAGGGTAAAATTGTGGGAGTATCTCGGGCTTCAGATGGAACACCGACTGTGTTTGAACAAGCTACTAATTGCCTGGCACTGTCAGACACGTGTTAACCCTTTGCAAATTATTTGTGAATGTGCCCTTACTAAATGAGTTAAACTGACTTGCTAATAGGAAATGAGGAGTGACAATACACCTGGAAAATAAAAAATTTAAAAAATAACCCCCCAGACCAAGCCTATGGTATATTTAGCTGCATAAAAACATAGCAGTCTTGCACAGAGGGAGATACCACACCGTCTCACTCCCGTTACAGGACCGCAAACTGTAGGGCAAGGAGATCAGGGTGGGGAGGATGGAAGAGAAGGAGGAAAGAATTTGAGAAAAATTTATCAGATGGGAAGGAATCTGTCTCACTTTCAGCACGTTCACCAACAGCTTTCTCATTTCATTTAGCAAATAGGAAGAACCATGCCAAAAATAACAGGCAGCAAGCTCATATCCAGCCCAGGGTGCAGCCTGTCATCCCACGCATCTAGTGCCATGCAATGGGTAACAGACTACAGCACCAGCCCATGGCCAGCAAAGAACAGCCCCAGCACATGATAGTGATGGATAAAGAGCATTTTCCGTTGCCTTATTTGATTGGCCAGGCTGTGCAGCAACAGGGACTGAGTCAGAATGGAGCCCTTGCAGTGGGCAAAGGGCTGGTCAATGGTGGTTGGTGGAGCATGGTTGTGTCCTGGGTGGAAACATGAGGTTATGGAGGTTTATCATCCTCCCGCTCAGAGTTTTGTACATTTGATGGAAAAGGGCTGCAAAGGGGTTTAGGGAAATGGGTCTTGAGATGGGCTCCCTCGTCACCATTTAATGGTCACTGCCATGCAACAGCCCTTATTGCACCCCACCTGTACGGACCTCTGTGGAGGCACAGCAAAACACAGCTCGGCTCATCCCAAAAAACACATAAAGACACATCTTGGAGACTGTAGATTGCCCTTGCCTGCTTGTACAATCTCCATTCAACGTCCTACTGAAGGATGTCCATTCAACATCGAATCATCCATTCAACAGCCTAATGAAGCCCCTCATTAATTGATGGTGTGGCTGGAGTACAGGCTTGTGCACACACCCATGGTCCCTAACACTGAGTGGAGGATCTCCTCTCCTGCATACCATGGAGGGGGAAACCACATGTAGCCCTAATGTGCCTGGAAAAAGGCTGAGCTGGGACTCCTTGCAGAGCCCAAACTCAATATTCAACAAAGAAATTCCACTGACAGCTGGAAATAACCACCATTTATCAGCATATTTCCACCAGGGCTGAAGCCATGCTGAGTGGTGGGGATGGGGAGCAGCAAGAGCTACTGATGGGATATGGTCAGGCAGCCTGGACCCATCACAGGAGAGAGGCGGCTGTTTATACAGCGCTGGCTGAGTGTTTTTTTCCTGCAGCCCTTTCCCATCAGCTCCAGGGGGCGAAAAAAAAAAAAAAGTTTTGTTGAAGATGATGTTTCACAGGAACGTGTTGAATTCAGCAATATTTTCTGAGGAGGAAGGAGAAACACTTCGGCAGCATTGCTACACTTAAATCCATCTTTTTGCTTTTGTACTTTGCACTGTGTTTTAATTATAGCTTTATTCTCATGTACGGCACTTGAGGGTGTATTTATGATTTTTGGATCATCACACCAAAAGAAAAAAAGAAAAGCCAAACTGCTGAAAGAAAATGTTTTCTGACATTTAATGGTCCCAGTTTCACTCCTCTCCTCCCAGGCCATCATGTGCCCAGAGGGATGGGTGGCCCCATGAGCCTGGCATGATGTTATCTGCCCAGTCCAGCTCTTCCTACCTAAACTACCCAATTTCTCATGGTTTCAGGCCAGATCTGTGTGTGTACCAGGAAAGGGCACTGGAGGAAACCCAGCTTTGGAGATGTGGCAAAACCCCTCTGCGACTTTTTTCATTTCTGTTCACTCTGAAGGCATCAGGAAGGATGGGGAATGAATGGCCAACAGGAATCACTGCCCTTCAAATCCTACACTAAAAGCAGCAGTTGCATCTCAGGTCTCACCAACATTTTTGGGCTGCTTGGCCATTTGCAGGGCTTATGCCTGAGCAAAACCCTTGTGCTGCCAAGCGCAGAGCGGGTTTGTCCAGTACCTTAACTTCAAGGTAATTATAGGGGCTTTGGCCATTGGCCAGGTACCTTGTTTTACTCACTCATCCTTTATCCCCCACCATCATCCCATCCTGTCCCAATGTGTAACCAAGCCCATTTCATGTGCCATACAGTGGGGGTGGCAAACAAAATTGGAGCTTTTCCCAGTTTATTGGCAGTTGCCTGGGCTCGATGCTCTTCTCCATGGTTTGGACTATCAGACCAATTGAAAAAAAAAAAAAGGGTTGAAAAGGGAGTTGGAGGGGACCAGGAGCCCTTTTGGTCAAAGGAAGCAAGAGATCTCATCTTTTTGTGGTTATACATTACTATCAGGGTGTTATATCCGTGTGAATTAGTTTCCAACCTGGAAACTGGAAAATTAACCAGGGGAAGAAATTCATCCTCAATCTAAAAATAAAAAATTAAAAATCCTGATGTGACAGCAGTCTATTACTTGGCTCTGCCTGCAGAGAGCAATGGGGAAGCACTTGGAGCAAGCCCTATCCCTACCCTTGGGAATGTAAAAACTTGCTGACTAGTGCACGCAGGAGGCAACAATATGCTGCAGCCAGTTGTTTGGAAAGGGAAATTCAATACTTGGGTTTCCAATTTTTCCTTGCTTTCACAGTGTCCAAAGCCCTCCCCAGACATTTCAAAGTGTTCAACACCTGCCTTAAAACACTCTTAACTGCTCCTAATGACCAGCTGGGGGGCTTGCAGCAGCTCCCTCCTACCAGTAATGATATGCAGGACATCCAGAAACAGGCAGAAAGCCAAAACTATGGGGGCAAAAACCCAACTAGATGTTGCAAGAACCTGGAACTTGAGTGTTGTGCTGCATTGCTCATGGAGCCTCTCAACTCTGTGACAGCCCAAACCAAAGTCCTCCACACAAATACTGCCAGACCTGGTGAGTCTGAAATCCAAATGCAACTTTAACCCTTCTCTGGAGAAGGCATTACTGGGAAGAGCCAACACTCTCAGCTGTCTCTTGTCCCTGTTTAAGCAAAAAGCTTTGTGATCCTGCCTGGTCTCCAACCTGCTCCTGCCTAGCATCAATCCACACCAAGCTGCAGCAGCTCAGACAGGAGCCGAGTCCTTCAGTATGCCCGTACCCCGTGGGCACTCAGGAATCGGGACTTACCCACAGTCCCGGCACAGCCCAGGGGATGGGACTGCTCTGCCTCACAAGGCTGGGGGGTGCAGCAACAGCACCCCAGTCCTGCACCGGCCTCAATAATCCCCTCTCTTCTGGGCAAGGACCAATGGTGTTGGTGCCACTCTTCTCCTCTCCACATACCACTTCTCCCCTGTTCACAGGGGAGATTTCCATCCTGCTCTCCACTCATCATCAAAGAGGGGAGGGGTGCTTTTTGGGACACAGTTTGCCTGAACTGCTTTAAATCTCCCTGCTAGGGAGAGATCAGAGCAGCATTTGAAACCCATCTTAAAAACATAAAGGAGTCTATGGTTTATTTGCTTTAATCCCATCCATCTCCATTTCACACGCACTGATTTTCCCCACACCCTGTTTCAAATAGGGCTGTAATCACCAGCTGGGTTTTCCTGCTTGATTTATTTATCTGCAGCTCAAGCCCAGAGCTGGGAGATCTCACCCAACATATCCGCACAGCTCCAGAGCAAGTGGCAGTGATCTGGGGGGCGGGTTTGGGAAACGGGTGGAGTGTTTTGCCGTTTCTGGGAACAGCACATCAGGTTAGGTGGGGGATGTTTTTGCAGTCATAGAATCATAGAATCATTTAGGTTGGAAAAGACCTTTAAGACCATCGAGTCCAACTGTAAACAGCCCAGCCTTTCTTCATTGCTGGCTCTCTAGCAAATCAGCCCAAAAGCCAGAACTTTTTGACAGCGAAGCACAGCTCTGAGTTTTGTTTCTCCTAGAATCTGCAGAAATGTGCCACCAAAAACAGCTGTCTGACCTCATCAAGAGACTGCAGTCCTGGGGAGTGACTCTCATGAGTGGAGTCACTCTCATGAGTGACTCTCATGAGTGGAGTGCTGCAATGGATGGCTATAAGCTCTACAGGAGGAATAGGCAAGGTAGAAAGGGTGGTGGGGTGGCGGTCTATATTAGAGAGTGTTTTGACTTCATGGAGGTCAATAAGTGTGACGGACAAGTTAAATGTTTATGGGTGAAGTTGAGGAAGGCCAACAAGGTGGGTATCCTATTGGGAGTCTATTACAGACCACCTGGCCAGGATGAAGAGGTTGATGAACTGTTCTATAGACAAATGGCAGGAGCTGCAAAATCGCAAGCCCTTGTTCTTGTGGGGGACTTCAACTTACCAGACACCTGCTGGAAATATAACACAGCAGAGAGAAAACAATCCAAGAAGTTCCTGCAGTGCATGGAAGATAACTTCCTGACTCAGCTGGTAAGTGAGCCCACCAGGGAAGATGCCTTGCTAGACCAACAGAGAAGGACTGGTAGGTGATGTGGTGGTCGGAGGCCGTCTTGGGCTAAGCGATCATGAAATGATACAGAGCTTGATCCTTAGCCCAGTTAGGAGGGGGGGCAGCAAAACTTTCACCATGGACTTCCAAAGGGCAGACTCCAACCTGTTTAGAACACTGGTTGAGAAAGTCCCTTGGGGAACAGTCCTAGAGGGCAAAGGGGTTCAGGAAGGATGGACTCTTTTCAAGAAGAAACTCTTAGAGACACAGGAGCAGGCTGTCCCCAGGTGTCATAAGACAAACTGGCGGGGAAAACAACTGGCCTGGCTGAACAGGGAGCTTCTACTGGGACTTAGGAGAAAGAAGAGCCTACTACCTTTGGAAGAAGGGGCAGGCTACTTGGGAAGGGTATAGGGATTTAGTTAGGCCATGTAGGAAGAAAATTAGAGGGGCAAAAGCTCAGCTAGAACTCAGCCTGGCCACTGCTGCAAGAGATAATAAGAAGAGTTTTACAAATATATTGACAATAAAAAAAGAACCAGGGAGAATCTTCATCCTTTACTGGATGCGAGGGGGAACATTGTTACCAAGGATGAGGAAAAGGCTGAGGTACTTCATGCCTTCTTTGCCTCAGTCTTTAACAGTCAGACCAGTTATCCTCATGGTATTCAGTCCCCTGAGCTGGAAGATTGGGATGGAGATCAGAATAAACCCCTCATAATCCAGGAAATAGTAGTGAAGGACCTGCTGAGTCAATTAGACACCCACAAGTCTATGGGGCCGGATGAGATCCTCCCGAGAGTGCTGAGGGAGCTGGCGGAGGAACTTGCCGAGCCGCTCTCCATCATCTCTCAGCAATCCTGGTTATCAGGTGAGGTCTTGGATGACTGGAAACTTGCCAATGTGACGCCCATATACAAGAAGGGCAGGAAGGAGGATCCAGGGAACTACAGGCCTGTCAGCCTGACCTCGGTGCCAGGGAAGATTATGGAACAGTTCATCTTGGGGGAGATCACATGGCAAGTGCAGGACAACAGGGGGATCAGGTCCAGCCAGCATGGGTTCATGAAGGGCAAGTCCTGTTTAACCAACCTGATCTCCTTCTATGATCAGGTGACCCGCCTAGTGGATGAGGGAAAAGCAGTGGATGTTGTCTACCTGGACTTCAGTAAGGCATTTGACACTGTCCCCCACAGCATTCTGCTGCAGAAGCTGGCGGCTCATGGTCTAGACAGGTGGACTCTTCACTGGGTTAAAAACTGGCTGGATGGCCGAGCTCAGAGAGTTGTGGTGAATGGAGTTAAATCCAGATGGAGACCGGTCACAAGCGGTGTCCCTCAGGGCTCGGTTTTGGGGCCAGTCTTGTTTAATGTTTTTGTCAGTGACCTGGATGAGGGGATCGAATGCACCCTCAGTAAATTTGCAGATGACACGAAATTGAGTGGGAGTGTCGATCTGCTTGAGGGTAGGAAGGCTCTGCAGTGGGATTTGGACAGGCTGGAGTGATGGGCGGAGGCCATTTCTATGAGGTTCAACAAAGGTAAGTGCCGGGTCATGCACTTGAGTCACAACAACCCCATGCAGCACTACAGGCTTGGGGAAGAGTGGCTGGAAAGCTGCCTGGCGGAAAAGGACCTGGGGGTGTTGGTTGACAGCCGACTGAACATGAGCCAGCAGTGTGCCCAGGTGGCCAAGAAGGCCAATGGCATCCTGGCCTGTATCAGAAACGGTGTGACCAGCAGGAGTAGGGAGGTGATCGTGCCCCTGTACTCGGCACTCGTGAGACCACACCTTGAGTACTGTGTCCAGTTCTGGGGACCACAGTACAAGAAGGACATTGAGGTCCTGGAGCGAGTCCAGAGAAGAGCAACGAGGCTGGTGAGAAGTGTGGAAAACAGGGCTTATGAAGACTGACTGAGGGAACTGGGGTTGTTTAGTCTGGAGAAGAGGAGACTGAGAGGAGACCTTATTGCTCTCCACAAATACCTAAAAGGAGGTTGCAGTGAGGCTAGTGTTGATCTCTTCTCCCAAATTACTAATGATAGGACGAGAGGAAATGGCCTCAAGTTGCATCAGGGGAAGTTTAGGTTGGATATTAGGAAGAAGTTCTTTACTGAGAGGGTGGTTAGGCACTGGAACAGGCTGCCCAGGGAGGTGCTGGAGTCGCCGTCCCTGGAGGTGTTTAAAAAACGAGTGGATGAAGCACTTGAGACCATGGTCTAATGGTCTAGTGATTAGGGAGATGGTGGGATAAAGGTTGGACTTGATGATCCTGGAGGTCCTTTCCAACCATGGTGATTCTATGATTCTATGATTCTAAGAAGTCAGGCCAGCTATTAAAGAAAGGGATGTGGGAAGTGCTGGGTCTGTCATTAGTGCCACTGTTAATGCTGAGAGCTAATAGAGTTTGTAGCAGTGAGATACAAGGACAAGGATGACATCAGGACATGGGACATCCGTTTGCAAAAGGATCAGTTGATCCCATGTTGCAGGTCACCTTCTGAATTGCACCTAAACCTTGCAGAGACATTCCATGTGCTGTGCATAGCACTCACCAGGCTACATGAGACACTCAGTGGGGCAACACTGTAGCATGTGTGGTACCCACGACCAAGGGAAGCCAAGATACTGCATGGTCCCTCTCAATTTTTTTAGAGAATGCTCACAAAACACGCCAAAAATGGCCCCTCCTCACCCCACAGGGCAGAAGGCAGGAGCCATTCAGCATCTGGCACTTCTTCCAAGTGACGACATAAAGAAGATGGGAATGTCTTACAAATGCTAGCATTGGAACAGGCTGCCCAGGGCAGTGGGGGAGTCCCCATCCCTGGAGGGATTTCAGAGCCGTGTAGATGTGGTGCTGAGGGACACGGGGTAGTGGTGACTGGGCAGTGCTGGGTTAATGGTTGGACTGGATGATCTTAGAGGTCTCTTCCAGTCAAGGCTGCTCTGTGATTCTATGAGTTATCTGTTAAGAGAAAGAAGAAATACTTCTGGTAGATGAGTCCATGGGATGCAGCGAATGCAACAAGGCTAGCAAGACCCCTGTACAACACTGTAAGATCCTGTCCTGAGCCTATGAGCTCACCACTTGGTCCAAGAGCAGCCCTCAGCATGGAAGCTTGCACCTGCAGAACTCCTGCGAGTTCCCAGTTCCCACTAGACCTCTTCATTTAATTAACCTAAAGGCCTTTGGTGGTTAGACTATGCACTGTTTGGAGGTGCCATGCAGGAACCTGTTTGCACTCCCAGCACTGTGGCAGCAACCAGGGCTGCAGCCCATCCCAAAGACCAAGGCTGGAGAGAAGCCACATGAGATACAGTGGGTGCCAGCAGTGAGCTGGCACAGGTCAGGGCAGCTCAGCAGCTCTTTACGCTGAATTGACTTGAACTCAGATCTGGGAAAGCCCCAGGTACTACAAGTCCTGATGCATCACGTCCTGGAAATTCCCCTTTTATGCTCCATGAATAAGAAGTCTGTAGCTTAAAACCAAAGATCCTGGAAGACTGTTCCCTAAAACTTAATATCCTGGACTTTATAGGTATGTGTCACTCCAGGAGAGAGAGAACTATGTTTTAACCACAGGTGAAACATCAGTTTCTCAATGCTGGAATAGCCCTTACTTTACATTTTCACATGAGGTCTTGGCATGAGTTAGAGCTGCTAAGCTCTACTGTAATAAGCAAAAACTCTACCCAGACAGCAAGAAATATATATTTTCTAGGGCTAAATGTAAAGTTATCCATCTAAGAAGAGTCATACAGACCCTATGTGCAGGTGGCAGGCCATCTGAGGGAAAGCAGTTTTTGGCAATCAGCAAACCATGAGCTCCCAGAGCCCCAGCAGCACCTGAAGGCACAAGTGTTTGCAATACAAAAAGCAGGGTGTGGGGTCAGTTAGGAGCAATAAGCCCCTTATATCGATATCAAAGCCAGGAAGGAGGCTTAGAGAGGAGCCCAAGGGTGCCATGGATGCACCCTGGGGCGAGGCACTGCAGAAGTCTTGTGTCTCCACATCAGAAAGAGCAAAGATGAAACGTGTCAAGCACAGCCTAAAACAGTACCTTGCACTGGTCGAGCAGGATGAGGCTCATGAGCCTTGTAATGAGCCTGACAAAACCTATCAGCCGAGACTGATCTGCAGCCAACACAGGCTGAAACACTGGGCACAGCATACCCACGGCAGAAATCCCCTCCTCAGCACCAGGGCTGATGAAGCCCAGGCTGGATAGTTTCCTAAAGGACGTCCCTTCACTTGGGCAAGAATTAATTTAGGGAAGTGAGATGGAGAAGGTGACAACAGCTGTCCCGACATGAAAATCCACCCGCTTGGTGGTATTTTCCCCTCCCGCTGAAGTCAAAGGAGGCTGATTGCAAGGGACTCGCTTTTCTACCACAATGGGAATAAGAAACCAGGTTCCTGCTTATTCCATCAAGAATATCCCGCAGAGCTGCAGGTGGCCTGGCAGCAACCAGGTAGGATGCTGCAGGTACAGCTCCACATCACAGGCAGCATCTCATTTCCCTGCAGCCAGCTTCTGAAATAGCTCAACAAGCATCTGGCATCCCTTAGAGAGTTAAGATTAAGTCAATATTTCCGTCGTCAACCTCACTTTCGAGGGGCTCATAACTCTTGACGTTTGTGCTCTTGTGAAGCCAAAACTTGGCACAGAAGCAGGACGACCAGATGCAATTTTATTTGGTAATAAATAGCTTAAATCTCATAAGCTTTTTTTTTTTTTCTGGCTTAAACATGTAAAATGGGAAAAGAAAAACATGTGGAATTTTTTTTCCCTATCTTCAGATAATTTTGGAAAAGCAGCTTACAGTGAATAATGGCAGGGTGTTTTTTTTCAGATACACGCAGTCCACAATGCTGTTTCTCAAATATCCTGCCTTTTTAATACCCACCCTTTAACGGGATCAATGTCCTTCACACCGTGCAGCACCAGCATAGCAGCCCGAGATTTCCAGGGCTGACTCGCAGTGCTGGATTATTCGATCTTTGGCACATTAAGCCTGATGTTCAGGAAGAGCTAAATCAAAATCACGGCAAAATTCCCCCAGCTCTTTCATCACTGTCGGTAACATTTTGAGGATGGATTGCTGTTTTAACTGCGCCCCTGTGACACTGGAGTTCAGGCGGTTATTGCAGCCCAGCACTATCTAACCAGCCCCTGGGTGAGCATTGGTTTTTGTCAGCTGTCCGCTGGGATTTTAGCACTTTCAGACTTACCCCAAACTCAGACTTTGATCTACTAAGGCCAGCTACTTTCCAGTGGCCAAAAGCCAAGGAGATAGCCCAAGTCCCCAGCCCGAGGGCTTGGCTGCCCTTCAAAAGTCTACCTCAGCTGGAGCAGAGAGAAATAGCAGTGATTTTGCTCACATGGTCAACTCCAGATATCAGAGGGTCACCAGTGGGATGCTGGGCTACTGCCCAGCTGATGCCATTATCCAAATGCTTTGTTATCTGCAGGGCTGTGATTTTTTGCAGGAGACAGCAAGAGGCTTCTGGGTATGGGAACATTGCACTGGTATGTGGAATTGGGCTGACGTTGGGTTAGGGCCATGCAACATGCCCTGAGAAGGATTCTGCATAGGTTACCCTAGGAAAATGTCCTTTCCATGGACTGCAGGTCTACCCATTGTCCCCTCTGAGCCATGTCCCTATTTGCTGGCAGGGAAAATTGAAGGTAATCTTACAGGGTTGGAAATTTTCCCCAAAATGG
Organism: Podargus strigoides; assembly: GCA_028020825.1. Lineage (NCBI taxonomy): Eukaryota > Metazoa > Chordata > Aves > Caprimulgiformes > Podargidae > Podargus > Podargus strigoides. The sequence goes on from CM051663.1 coordinate 19,506,867, forward strand.
CCTCCCACAATGTTCTCCATCTCAACGCTGGGCTTGCAACCCAACAGCATGCACAGAGCCTCACCACACACCCATCCCATGTCTCAGTCTCCCCAGAGCCCAGCAGACCCAGTGATGAATTACTTGCAAGAGAGGTACATGGAATTTGCTGACTGGAAGCAAGGATCATGCTGCAGAGCCCACCCCTTGTTCCAGAAGGTCCTAGCCTACCACCAGCCCTGCATACACGTAGTATCCAGGTGGAATGGGATAGCCCACATACAGTATGGATTTGCACAGGATCTGTGACTCACTGAATGAGGGAGCAGCGAATCAGAAGAAAAATTCCCAAATATGCAGGTACGTTTTGGGTTAACTGTCCCCAGTGAACACAAGTCACATAGGAGATGTCACAGCAAGAAGGCAATGAAACTGCTCTGACATAGCGTAGCAATTGCACCCAAGAAAGAAGCATCCTCTTGATACCATTGCAGGAATTTTTAGGTGGATAAATTGCAACATCGCGCCCAAAGCTACCTCCAGCCACAGCAAGGTCTTCCCACTTCTCGTTCAGGTACGATGTAACCCAGCTCCCACAGCTGGGTCTCTGGTGAAAACACTAGGCATGGTCCAAGGTTGGGAAGCATTTGCTGAGTATCAGGCTGGTGCCAGGTGCGTCTGCTACAAATCCATGTGTGCTGGCTTCAATCTGTCTGCAGGAAAGACAGCAGCGGTGGGTCTGCACTCCCAGTGCTTGCTGCCAATGATTAGCTTTTTTTTTTTTCCCTTTTAGATTTAAAGGCAATAGAGTGACAGTGATTAAACCAGTCTAAAGAAGCAAACCCAGCCACCTTGAACAGAAAAGCTGTTGAAGAGACAAAAGATTAATCCAAGTGAATATTAAAGATATAGAAACTACCGAAAATCCAGAATGAATGAAGCTGGGTGATGAGGGAAGCCCATACACAAACCTGCAACCCCTGGTGAGAAGACACGAAAAGAAGAAATGAGGGGCTTGAGCAGACAAAGATGATGCAGGGGAGGAGGAGAGGGACACCAGCAGCAGAGTCTGCTCCCTCCTTCAAGCAAAACACAACCTCTGGAAGTCTGCTTGCCACCAAATTAATTCAGGCAGAGCTAAACTAAGCACTGCAGGGGGGTAAACTGGTCTGGCTCTCGAGTTCTCACACTGCATCAAGCCCTTGGATGGACATGAGGAGCACCTTGTGGGATGGAGAGCACTGAGGCGCTGGAGGAGCTGCTGGGAGAGGAAAGTGCATTTCAGCAGGAGACAAGCCAAATCAGGCAGCCTTAAGTCACCCAAAGGGAGGGTTACCAAGGCAATGGCAGGGGAGTTTATCTCCTTTTACCATTTTCTTTTAAAGAACAGCCTCCTCCCATTGCTCACAGGAGCAAACTGCCCATCTGGGACCTGAGTTGACCTCCCATTATGATGTTTACCATTCCTGACAGTGGTTTTGCCAAGCCTGCTCAGACAGAAACATTTTTCCTCTCTCATGTGGATGTTGGTTTTACTACATCTACCTCAGAAACCTAGACACTGCCATTCAGCATAACCAGTAAACACAGCAGGTAAGGGGAGGCTACACAGCCCTCAGCCCCACCGGAACAGCAAAGCCCCGTGGAGAAGCCCATTAGCAGCACTAGGTTGCCACCTTTATCCTGCATTCCAAAGCTAGCCTTGCTATTGAGAAACAAAACTGGCTATCAGAGGAAATTCATCTCCTGGGACTGTCAATAATATAGAAGGTTTTGGTTATAGGTTGCAGAATAACCTGTAAATTGTTGTTTATAGGGCTGGTTAAGTGCCCCATAAATACAAATGGTGGTAATGACTAGAGTCATGTGAGCTGTCAGCTGTATGGAGGACAGGGGGATGCTGTGGCAGGGAAAACATGTGTCCCCAGGGCTTTCTGCACACCAGGCACTTTTTAACTCAACTGATGCATCCATCCACATATTTTCAGGACAGGTCACTGCCCACCACATATGAGGTGAGATTCTCTCATGTCAATGGATTATTTCATATTTGCAAGATGTCTCGTGTGGGCTTGTAGTGGTTTTAATGGGTGTGAGGTTCAGCTGTTCCTCAAACTCCTGCTCTTGGACCTCTGGAAGCTGTGGGAAACGCAGTGTCAAACACCAAAAATTGGTCTTGGGAGAATTACTGAACCCAATTAGACCAGCCATCCATGCCAGCACAAGAGCTGAATTTGCCAGTTAATTAGCACAATACTACCAGGAGAAGGTTGGTGGCCTTGGGGAGAAGTCTGCAACCTTGTTGAGCTCTTTGCACAAAATTCTAACCCCCTGGTTAAACTGATGCTTTGACTCTGCTTTTCCCAGATGAAATTCAGCTCTAGCATAGTTCCTTCACAGGCAACTTTTATGTCAGATGAAGCCTTTAAAATACCAGATTTTCAAACAAATACAGGATATGGTGATGTACCTAATGGACATTCAGAGATGGCCAGGGAGACACAACCACACAGTAGACCATAGCCAGAGAGGACTCACTGTTCCCACCTCATAGGGGGCATAAATAAGCAGTTAATCAACCTCAGACTGGCTCAAGCTTTCCTCCACACCCGGAAACTCATCTTTCAAAACAGTTGTCCATCCACTGAGACCATCCCCAGAAGCCAGGAGAGGAGGCTGGCAGATGGACAACGCTCTGTTTCACAGCTGCCAATTAAACTGGGATGACGATGCCTGGCAAAATGCCAAATTAATCAGCGCTAGCCACACAATCTGCAAGTCCCTTTTGGCTTTAAAAGAAAAAACAAAACTAAAAATCCCCAAAGAATTTTCCAAATTCATTTTTGCATACCTCATCGGCCTGACATTTTCCCTTGAATTTGCAGTTCCTGAAGCTGCATCTCTCTTTCATAGGGGGCTTGTGCCATTTTTAGATGCCATGAGTTTGAACGTGTGGCAGAAGGAACTCAGAGCCTTTCTAGCTCTTGGCCTTTCAGAGAGGATGGGCTAATCTTTGGCTGATATTTAGCAGAGGCTTGCAGTGCCGCACACGACCTCCTGCTTGATATTGTTATGACCTTTCAGCTTCATTTGTAAGACCATCTGAAATTTGTTTGATTTGGCTTTCTTCAAGCACACTTTTTGTGCCATGGTGAATCACAGCACACACAAATTAGATGTTTCTGTACCTAAAAGGAACAGAGGGACACTTACCTAGTGCAGTAAGAAGCGGGCTGGTTAATGCACCCCGAGATAGCAGCTGGGCAGAGCACAAAGCTGTCCTGGGCAGCAGAAGTGGTGGATAGTGGATTGAGGACCAGACCCTCCCCTCTCCCTAACTCCCATGAAAAGGTGTTTGTGCAACCACAGGTTGCTGCCATGCCTTTGCCTTCCCCTCTGCCTCTTGGTGATGCTTCAGGGACTGAAGCCATCTTTTTCCCTACTACCAGACAAGGTCTCCTCCATCATCCCATGCTTGCAGGGCATTTATAGATACAACCCCACCCAGGGCTCCCACACCATTTAGTGTGTAACCATTGCTAGTAAGGTGAACCAAAGAAGAACAACAGGGCTGAGTTTCTACCAGTAGCAGCCTAGATACCCCTTTTTTGCCTTACATGAACCATTTTTCCCAGCAGCAGGTGGTCTTCTGCCCTGCAAATCATGGACACACACGACCAGGAGCAGGAAGACCCATCCCAGAAGGCACTGGGTCAGCCCCAGGGAGGTGGGCAGCAGATTTACAACCATAAAATAGCTCAGCTTTGCCTATATATATCACTCCTGCATATTAGGGAATGGAGACTTTTCCTTTCCAAAGACTGACAGAGCACCTTTTACAGTGTCATGGCCCCAGACTGTGGAGGATGGACACAGCGAAGTTTCTGCCAAGGATGTCGATATCACCAAGGACGGCGATACGGACATTATACAGCTGGTTGGACGCAAGCCATGGGAAAGATGAGCACAAGAAGAGAACAAGGAATCGGGAGGAAAGTACAAGGAACTAACCTTGATCAAAGCAGAATGTGTGGACATTGCTTTTGTGATAACAGGATTCACAAGACCAGCATGCGATAAGTTTGTGCAAAGAAAGAACAATACCTCATCTGAAAAATATTGCTGCATAGCGCTTTGTGGGACTGGGGCAGGGGTTATAAAAACCAGAGTTGTAGCACAATAAAACGTCTTCTCTTCACCCCACAAGAGGAGTCCGTGCCATCTGTCGTCACACCAGACACTCAGGAGGTGTTTAGAAAATTGTATTTTGATCATTTAGCTGGCCCCATACCTGCCCAGAGCTTCCTCCTGGTCCAGAGCGACGTCTTCATGTGCTCAAGACTGAGGAGGGATCATGCTTTCCCCTGGCTCATGGGGAGAGACAGACACTACCAGGAACCCATGCAGTCGCAAAGTGGAAAAAAAAGTACACTTTTCTTAGTTGTATGTGTGACCTTTAGGCCCCAAGTATTTTTACTAATTACTAAAATTAATTTACTTTGCTCTCTTCTCAAGGCTAACACTTTGCGTCACTGGGTCTGTATTGTTTCTGTTACAGCCTGCTGGTGTCCAGAGAAACTTTAAATTAAAAACCAGTCACACATTAAGGTCAGGCAGCTCAGCTCCATTAACAGGCAGTGAGACTCAGCCTCCCTGTAATGAACGCTGCCCGCGCGTCCTAATGATGCCAGCAGAGGAACTGGGCAGCACCAGCATAGAGTGATTGGCACCCCACTGACACCGCAGACCACAAAATTGATCTTGAAAGTCCATTCATCTTCTACAAATCATGGCTTGAGTATTCCTGACCTGTGACAAACCTGCACAAACTTCAGTTGAAAGATAGAGCCAAAAAGATGAAAAGAAATTCCACAAAAAAAAACATAGAAAAAACCCAAAAGCAAAAAATAGGTTCCATCAGGGCTGTTCTGTCTCAGTTTCCAGCCCTCACCCCCAGCCATGTAATTCTACCCCTCATGTTATGAGCAAGGTTAAAGGTTTTTCATCCTGCTGCCTGCAATAAAGAGGGTATGAAGGATCTAAAGATGCTACAAGATCCTTCCTGTTGCTGGAATTATGGATGTTGGGTCAGAAGAAGTCCACCCCAGTCAGACTTAATGGGTGGTAGCCTCTGTCTGCTTTTCACAGCCCAACAGCCACCAACACTGCAACACCCACCTGCCCACCCCTTGGGTGCTGCACCTGGCTGGGAAGCAGCTTTGAGGAGCTGGCAATTGCATGGCAGAGAAAGGAGCAATGAAGGTGCCCACCCCATCACCTGCCCAAACCCTTCCAGTGTGGCACCACAGTGGCCCACCACACCTGCAGTTTCTCTTCCTGCTTCTATAACAAAGTGGTATAACTACTTTCACCTGTGGGCAAATGAGGATCTACTGCTAAAAAGCATCAGAAAACATTTTTCCTACTCTTTAGCACAATTAACCCAAACCTGGGGGTGCAGCCAGCCCACGTCTGTGTTGCGCCAGTACAAGCTGCAACTTCTCATAGAGCCTTAATTTATCAAAGCCCCTTATGAGTATCAAGGTGAGGATGTTCTCCACCACGTAACACAACAATAACATGGAGAAGAAGTTGACTTGGGCTCGAGTCAGGAGTTGCTCTGCTGAAACAAGACGACAATTTTAGTTGTGTGTGACTATTCAAGGTTTACCCAGCTGCGTGCCCAACACCATCGTATCAGGCATTTTGGAAGTGTAATTGGGGTGAGGGAGGAGTAAGTTAAAGAAAACATTTTTTGCAATGAGGGTGGTGAACCACTGGCCCAGGTTGCCCAGAGAGGTGGGAGATGCCCCATCCCTGGAAACATTCCAGGCCAGGTTGGACGGGGCTCTGAGCAACCTGATCTGGTTGAAGATGTCCCTGCTTGCTGCAGGGGGGTTGGACTGGATGGCCTTTAAAGGTCCCTTCCCACCCAAACCATTCAGTGATTCTGTGACTCTAAGAGGATGAAAAAAGACTTCAGGGCAGTACCACAGCACAAGGAGTCTAGGTTTCAGTCTGTAAGCTGTCACATTGCTATAACCAAGGCACTTAAGAGGCACTTTTACTCTGTAAAATTCATCCTTTGTAAAGGAAAACATTTATTCCTCTAAAGTACAAATAAGAGTTAAATACAGGCAGATCAGTTTAATAGCGTATTTATGCCGATTAAAGTGACTGTAAAACTAACATCAAGGCATTTCACATTAATTCCCGCTCAGTGACTCCAGATCTGATTTACTTTGACAAATCCTCTATTATTGAGAAGTGGCCACAAGTCTCCGTGGTCCTGTATCAGCTGGCCTTGCAAAAAGTTCCTGTTGTACTCAAAAAATCAAGATCTATCAGCTACATGGGGAAAGCAAACCTATTGATCAGAGCAGCTAGAGAAGGAGGTCGTGAGGTTAGTGTCAGCAGCCAGGTTGTCCCCCAGGTCATTATTTTTAAGCAGATTTCATAGAGGAGATGGGGCCAGAGTCACTCTGTGCACCATTGCAGTGGGTGACATTGGAAAAATGCCTCCCCTGGATTAAAGCAAAATAACATTAAAACCATCCTTAAATATATATATATACACATATATGACACTAAGAAAGAATTGAGGGGGTTATTTTTCATCCAAATATCTCAGCTTTGACAGCTTTCCTTTTCATTTCTAAACCTATTTCCTGAAGAAAGCAGAGACATCTAAGTTTTTGTGGCTAAATACAATTCTTCAGACATCTCCTCTAACACGTTTCCTCATTAGTGAGCATAGAAAGGAGGATGAAAACCAGAAATCCACTTTTCCCTATCCACATTTATATTTTCCCAGGAACTTTATCTACAAAGGAGCAGCATCATCTACATTTTCCTTGTTTCCTGAATTTTATACCCAGTGGCCTGAGAGACGGGTGCTGGTATACTGTACTGATGGAGACATTAAGGTGGGAGACCTAAAGCCCTTAACCTTAGGGAAGGTGAGAGGGTCCAAGCAGGAATCCATGGAGCTGGAGGTCAGCATGTTGTGCTCACTGTCCACCTGGACCCACACATGTCATTTGGGCAAGAAAGAACATGTGCAGCACTTTGGGGAGAGCCAATTTCTGCTCTGGGTGCTGGACACAACCCAGCTGTTTTGCGTTGGATCAGATCCATGGTGGCTTAGGATCTTTCTCGTGGAAGTGGATCTCCCTGCCCATGTAAAGTCCCCTTGTTTGGAAGGGATGACCCTGGTGCAAAATGAACAGAAACTGTCCAACATTTAATTTTATGGCAGGAGAGAGTACATCTGCACCCCTGCTCATCCCATCTGACTGCCCATGCATCCCTAGGAGTGGGTGTACCCCCAGGGACTACTGACCAGAGAGCAGGCACCTCCAAGGTGCTGTCATCTCCGTCCTTGAATATAACCCAGCCTTGGCTGGGCGAGTTTCAGAGACACTCAGTAACTGTGATGGTAGCCCTGCCCTGAGCAGGAGGCTGAACTGGAGACCTCCAGTGGTCCCTTCCCAGCTGAATTATTCTGCAACTCTATCAGCCACTGGGAGATGCTCTTAAAAAAAAAAAAAGATAATCTTCTGGGACATCTGGGTATGCACCTCCACATTACAGCTCTGAAAGTACCAACCACATGGAAAAAGTCACCTCTATCCTTGCAAGAGGTGTGCTTGCAAGTGCATATACATGCAGAGAGTGGTGGAGTGCACAGCACTTCTGCATCATGAGGAGCGCAGACTTCACTCAAAGACTGGAATGAAAATAATCCTAGATGTGCGTTTTCCATTTATATTGTCAGTTCACAGTATAACTGAACCTTTAGAGGAAGTAGAAAAAGATTACAAGATTTTTCACAGCGCTAACCACTGAATCCAGGAGAAGACTTCTGTCTGAGTTGAAATAATACAGCATGAATAACTCTAACCCATGTAGTGTCTGCTGGATGGTGGTTCTGGCAAATATCAAGTAGGAGAGGGAAAAGCAGCAATTATAAAGGTGCATTTCAGATTCAACCCAGCTCTGGGGAAAACAAATAACATCTGTTCAAGCCACGAAATCTGTTGACTCCTCAGAGCTCCCAGTTACAAACAAAAAGGAATTAAAGTTGGGATCTGAACTTCTCAGTGGTGTTAATTAAAGGCTACTGCCTCTAGGACACCAGCTGAGATGCATGCTGCCTTTCTAAAATATCTCTTGTGTTTTTGAGGAACACAGACTGCAAAGCATCTAATCCTGTTCCTCCACTAGCATTTTGACCAAGCAAATCAAACCGAGCCCCATTAGGAGGTGCTGGCTAGCCCAGGAGTTGTCCAAGTTTTGGCAGATCTGCAAACATCTAGCCCCAGAGAGATGTCTGCAGGCAGCTCATAAGCCCTCAATACCCTCACACAGTAAGTTGGATAGGTGAGTCTTGATTTCTGACATTTAGACTGGATACAAGGAAACATTTCTTCACTGGAAGGGTTCCCCAGCACTGGCACAGGCTGCCCAGGGCAGTGGGGGAGTCCCCATCCCTGGAGGGATTTCAGAGCCGTGTAGATGTGGCGCTGAGGGACATGGGGTAGTGGTGACTGGGCAGTGCTGGGTTAATGGTGGGCCTGGGTGAGCTTAGAGGTCTTTTCCAACCAAGGCTGTTTTGTGATTCTGTGATTTTTCAAAGAACGACAAAAGCTGTACAGATGGCAAACTTCCTCCTGGGACCCGTGGGTTCAAGTCATTTACATTTCTGCCCTAATGTTGTACATGGATTTCTGCTCTCTGTGATTCAGGGTAGCAGCACAGTAGTGTAAAGCCCACTAGCATTACCCTGCTTGTAGTTTTAAATGCAGACATGCCCTGGTATTATAGATGCAGCTTGGGCAGAGTTGCCACACTCCTGAATGCCTCGTTTTCTTGATGAATAGTGGTGGCTAATTCAACCAAAGTCCCCAGCCCTTGAGAGCAGCTCAGCTTGCTTGACAAAGGTCTTCTTTTCTCTTAATATTGTGGAAATCAGTCAACAGCCACCCCCAACCGCTGTCCAGCTTTGATATGCTGGAGATCCTCAGTTCTCCATTACCAAGCCACACTGACAAGCATCCCCAGCTCATAGTGTAGGATTGATCTCTGTGTTGTTGCTTTCCCTTGACTTTCTGGTCCATCACCAGCTGCCCTGAGAGCTTCCCAGGCTTTCTGCTGTGTGTTGCCCTTCCTCCTCCACCATCACCCAGCACTTCCACACCAGAGCTCAGATAAAACCTCTCCCACAGATGCAAATTTGCCAGGAATTTTAAGCACTGCTCTTTGGAGAGAGAAGGACATCAGAGGTGAAAGCCACCCTTCTCACCATGGAAAGTGGTATGCAAGTGGACACAGAGAAAGCAACTCCTACAGCCTAAGGACTGCACCACAGCCAACCCCAAACCCCAGGAGACATGGGGAGCAGACCCCTCGCAGCAGGCATTGATAAGAACAAAGCACCTTTTCATCAGCTTTTTGGTGTCTGAACCTTGGCAAGCACTTTGCATTTCATGTTACTGTTGTGTTCTGGGCTTTTATCCCTTTTTTATACTTTTTTTTTAAATCACAAAGTCTCATTATATTTGTCGGCTTTCTCAAAGCTCCAGCTCCCTGGCGTGATGTGAAAGTGCGTGCGTCACAGCATCACTAGAAACGGACTTGTTCTTTATGCTGAAAAAGAAGAAAAGCAACCAGGAGCTAGTCTATTCATGGGATGGAGAGCAGCGTTTTGGCTCAGGGGATAGGGTGAAACTCTGCAAACCCACTTGCTCTGTTAAACTTACCTCTAACAGGCTGCTTTCAAAGAGGACTCCCCAAAGTCCTCTGCAGAGGTAGCAGTGCCCTGGTATATCCCTTCTCCCTGCACCATCCGCTGCCCTGCACTGGCTCACAGGAGGGTTCCAGCACCTCTTTGATGCCCTTTGGCTCTCATGCTGGCCTGGATGTCACCTCCCCCCAAGGAACGGTGCTGGTGAGTTGAGTTTCTGCAAAGCATATCCATTCCCCTGCTTCCCATTTGATTTGCAGGGCATTGGGAAGGGGCTCTTGCTGCCTCCTGATTCCCATTGTGGGGTCAGAAAGCTGTGACCAGTTGTGCTGGTGCACCAAAAAACAGAAGGTGGGGGAGAGGAGAGGTGCCAGTGCTCCCTGTTCAATGTGATGAAAGAGCAGCAGCACTTTCGCACAGGTATTTTTTGCAAAGCATCCATCAAAACCAACACACACACACACACACACACACACACCCCCACCCACCCACACACGCCCACACCCACACCCACACCCACCCACCCATCTAAAAGTAATATTTTCTGGAGTTGAAGCCAGATGAGGGATGTGTACCTAGAGACCACTCAGCACCACACCATGATGCTCCTCTCCCCTGGCCAAATGACCAATGTGGCCATGCTTTAGAGCTAGTACTCTGGTTATGAGATAGATCTCCCCATCACTGCATTCCCAACGCCAGTTATTACAGCATCAGTCACAGCCACCTCCCGATGGCAGCGGCCAGAGGACAGCACTTGTTCTTCAGCATCCTCCTCCCTTCAGCCCATACAGAGCTCCCAAGGAGGTCCTCCATCTTCTAGACACACTATCCCATGGACAGCAGTGCCTTGCCTTCCTGTCCACCAACACACACCAGACAAGTGTGCGTGAGCATCTCAAGTGTTTCCAGCAGGTTTGATCCCCAGACCCAGCACCAGTCCTGAGGAAGACTTTGGTGTCTGGGGAATGAATGTGAGGAAGGAGCAATTCAGAAAAACTCATCACATCCCCAGGGAAAAACACAGCATATATTTTAAAAAGAGAGGGGAAAAGAGAGAAGTAAAGATGAAGAAATCAAGTGAAGGTAATATCAACAGCAGTGCTGGCCAGGAGGACTTCTCATTGGGCATATAACCAGCCTCGTAATGCATTGGCTGAAGAGCAGCAAACATCGTCTCTCTGCAGAAAGCCAGAGGATGGGTCTAAGCCTGGGTCTGCTAGCATCGAGGTCATCCCACGCTGAAAAGACCTCCTCTTATTGATTTAGTTTCTAGTAGAAAAAGGTCCAACGAGAAACGCTGGGCTGTGGATAAGGAATCCTAGGACAAGAACAGGGGCTCAGTACAGCTGGTCCCACACAGTCTGGATGAATGCACGAGCCAGTGTAACGTATCCCAAAAACTGCTATGAGCTTCCTGGATGCTGCTGAGGTCTGGCCCTTGATTTTCTTAATGGCATTCAAAATTGCTTATTACTGGAAGAACAGAGCCACACTGTACACCTAAAACATACCTCAGCTTCCCCAACAGCACCCCAACTCCTTTCAGGAGGAACTGCTTTCTGTCCAAGGGATGGGGGCATTTACCTTGCCTCTCTTCCTGTTGGCCCACGTCCTGTTTTTCTAAGCTTGTAACTGCCTCCTGGTAATATTCTCCTTCCCTGGGAAATCCCTGCACCCTATAGAAGAAGCACCTGGATGGCATCACGTGCCATCTGGATCTGGCAGTGCAGGACTCTCCTTGCAGATGACGAAGGGTAAGATACGTCCTTATCTCCAGGGTGATCCTATGGTCTCCTTTGGCAAAATACCCAGGATTTCCACCAGCAAATTTGTAATCACACATGCCAGACAGATTTTCCTACTCAAATCAAAAGAGGCCATGGAGATGGTGTTATTTGTCCCTGCAGGCTGAAGTAACTCGGGTGGATGAGCCCAGTGAGGAGTAAAGCAATGGTTGCACATCCTATTTGAGACCTAAGCTCTCATTTTCATTTTGGAAACCCCCTCCGGTCCTTGCAAGCCTGGAAACCCACCCTTATTGCTAATAGAGGTGAGAAGGAAGGAGAGGCAGGGGCTGGTATGACCTCATTTTCTAAGGGACCAACTACATTTTGCGACCTCCTGCACCAGGAACACAGCCTTTGCCTCTCCAAGGCTCGCGTCAGGCACTAAAGAACTTTCTGTTAATTAAACAAATAAGATTTCTGCACACACGAATGCCACAACATGATTTCACAGTACAAGAACAGAGGACTGGGGCAGTCAATTCCTGACCATTTCATGCTTTCCAAGGGAGTACAAAATACTAAATCCATCTCTCAGATACGAAAAAAAAAAAAATTATACCAAGGTAAAACATTTCTGTACAAAAAATCAACTGAAAGATCATTATGAAGTGGTTTTATTCCCTGCATCCAACTGATGCTGTTTCACTTTTTGCCATAAGATAGCATTTCACTTCTGGGATTGTGGCCTATTATGTTTCACTTCAAATGAACCATCTAAATGCCTTTTTCTCCTCCTTTCATTCTGCTGAAAAACTCAAAGACAATATAAAACCAGGAAAGTAAGTTTTAAGTCAGTGAACCAGAAAATAATCATCATCATCAAATCCAGGTATCTCTGTTTTCACATAGCTCTACTCTCCAGTGACTTGGATCAACAGAAGTGCTGTCAGCCGAGCTGCTGGTCCACCACCCATCGCTCACCCATGTGTTTCCCTGCTGCCACGGGGACCTGACAACCCTCACTCTGTGGCCCAGTTCCTCCTGTGCAATATTACTCCATGTTGCAAACGAGTTGATGTTTTTTCAGCTCATGACCTGAACGAATTACTCTAGAGACAAGAGTCCGTCCACCACTCATTAATTTACTGCAGGAAGGAGTCAGGCAGAGAGCTGAGCAACAGATTAAGGGGATGGATGATAGGTTTTGCTGCTGCTCTGGTGAAAGCAGGAAGGTACTTCACTCCCTGGGCTGTGGGTCACCCTTCAGCCCTTGCAGATGGGAGGTTGAGGGGCTCCACCTCCTCACATTCCCCCTATCCTCTGGCTGCCCGCTGCCCACCCAGATTCACCCATGCCATCGTTTCCCACCCAGGCCAGATTCATGCACTGGCAATCAAAATGCCAGATGGTGTAGGTCAGTCTGCAGCCCCTGGCCAGGTTTGTTGACACTTCCAGGCTCTCCCAAAGCTGCACTTAACACACGATACAACCATTATCTCAAGTTCACGAAGAGACTGAAGAGACTCAGCAAAACCAGCTTGGCAAGTGCTGTTGGCACACGGATAAAATTTTCTCTGTTCGTGTTCGTGGAGAGCTGCCTGCAGCCCATCAGTCTCAAAGGAAGCCCTGCCCAGAGGAGGGAGCTGGGGACTGCTGATGGGCTTTGCAGGTGGCCAGCGCAGGAGAGGATCCTTTTTTACAGGGTTGCATGAAACTGAGACATTCACTAAAAAAAAAAAAAAATGCCTTGTAACTCCAAGCCCACTCATGTCATGCCATCTCTACACAGAAAGCCTCCTTGTTCCTTATCTCAGCCCCCAGAGATTTGTGCAATATCACAAATAATGGCTGGACAAGACAAAGCTTCTTCCAACACATTGGTTGCTCCTAACATCTATAAAGCCTCATCATGACAGACCTGAATAGACCAGTGCCTGGGGATGTGACATCTCATCCATTCTCAGTCCAGCCCTGCTCTTCACCAAATGTTTTGAGCAAACACTGTGTTTTTTCCCCCCTGCTCTCACACCTTAGACACTCATCTCCAAACCCTACCAGCACTCTCACCTCCCCACAGGAAGAGCAGAGATCAAAGATGCTCAATTTTGTCCAATCAAAGCATAATCCACTCACGGTCCTTTCCAGCTCATAGTGTGGAGCTAACATCTTAATTTCAATTAGCCATTCATGCAATAAAACCCCTTCAAGGAGGAGGTGAGCTGTCAGGATCCGACCCTCCATGGTTTACCACCACGGTAATGCATGCCGGCAACAAGATGTTTATAGCCCAGTGATTCATAATACTGCAGAGTTTGCAGGAAATGTTACACCATTCATGATTAAGAAATGCTCTTGTTTTCTGCTAAATATATAAAATAATCACTCATCCCCTGAGCACTAGATGCAAATTATACATAGTATTAGCCTCATATGCCAACCGCTATAATTCTGGGGCAGCATGAAGCCATTTCCCAAGGCTCCAGAAGTCCCTTAATCTGCTTTTTGACGTCAAGTGACAAATTTCTTGCCTGGGATCATTAACCAGATGACTAATGAAAGCTGATAAGTGAATTTATAAATGAAATTAAAGATATTAATATTAAAGGCCAGGCTACAAGAAAGAGAAATGTGGATTTAGCAAACCACAACAAGGAGTGCAGTAATCTGCGTGAGATTTACAGATCCTTTCCTGCCGGGCAAATTAGAGACGTGGTATTTTCTGTCTGGAGGTTGTGGAAACTGCCAGGCTTGATGGACACCTCTCCTAAAGCATTAGCACCCCCACTACCTTCAGAAACTCCCTGAGACTTAAAAAGCTTCTGCTCGAGTTTGCCAGCACATGCCACACCAGGGCTGAAAACATGCTGATAGTCTTACAAAGATACCTGCACCAGCAAACCTTCATGCAAAGCAAATATGTTCAGACTGTGGCTAGTTTGCTGCCAATTACTTTTCTTTTTTATTGAAAAAAAAAAAACAACACATGAAATTAGATTATCATCTTACTCACCCCAGTATAAATATCAGTTGCGGACTTATTTTGGAGTTACGCACACACGAACAAGTTCAGACCTTTCCAGCTTGGTGTACAATCCCACATCCAGGCAGATTCACCATGAACCCACAGCTCATTCCTGACTCCAGCTGCTTCTCACTGCAGTCTAGGGCTCACAAGAGAGTCTATTTATGCCTCAGCTCCCACCAGCTGGTGATGATCAGCCCTGAATGAACCAGACAAACATCCTCCACTGCCCCAAGAAGCAAAGACAAATGAGATCCTACACAGTGCTGCAGGGCTGCATGAGAACAGGCACCTCCTCTGCTGTCAGAGAGAAGAGAAAGCTTCCTTCTGTCGGTAGGTGCCCAGTTTTCAAGCAGACATATCGTGGAAACAGGTTGGTTGGGCAAATACCCATGAGTGGTGCCTCCTCATGCACCCACAAATTCCAAAAAAAATAAGATCCCTTTGGATATGTCCAGACCTTGAGCTGGCAGCATGACCAAAGGAAGAGTCACATGCCACCAGGAGAATGAGGTGGTCCAGAGACACAAGATGAAGCACTGTGGGGAGGGCACATTTGCTATGAGGACAATTCCCAAGCCCTCCCCCACCATTGGAGGAGCCCAACACGGGGAACAGCTGCAGCATGACTGATGCCCAAGGGACTGTGTTTCTGAATGTCTTTTAGAGAACCTTCTTGCAAAAAAGACAAGAGCAGGTTTTTAGAGCAGCTCCTAACTCAGCTCCAGTGTTGGGTGCCTGGCCATGTGGCCTAGCAGGCCATCCACAGTCCTTCTCAAAGTCCCAGAAAGTACCCATGGCCCAGCTTTCTCCTTGTTTAGGGAAACAGCTGCTCCTTGTACTATCTGTACTATCTGAAGTGGACAAGCAATGCATGGTAACAGCTCCACAGCATTGCTTGAGCCCCAAGGGAAAAACAGCAATGGCTGGTGGCTCCATCTAAGCTGACGGTCACCTCCACCTTGGGATGTCACCTCCAGGCAGGGCAGCTGCTGTGAGCAGCCAGTAGCGCACAGATGCGGTGTGAGACATGGAGACATCCATGTACTTCTCTGAGCTATAGAAATCCTCATCCAAACATCTCCCCACAGGTACATCCTCACTTTGAAGAGTCCCAGCCCCTGGGTACCACGCTGCCCCTCCCCATAACCTGTATCTTCATTGCTTCCAGCATCTGCTTTGCTCCTCACCCTGCTGGGCTCACTTACACAAACCAAAGCAATAATCTTCATTAAAGAGCTACTAATCATACATGTGCAACTCTCCTGCAGGCACATTTTATAGCCTTTTAAGGGAGGGAGAGAAAACAACAGCACTTAGGACACTTACCGAGAGGGATCCACCATAGCATGTGCCAATCAGCCCAACCCAGCTCGGGCTGGGAAATGTAAAGGACCAGCAGGCAGGAAAATGAGTGAGGAAAGGTCCCAGGAGACTGCAAAACTGAGCAGAGGAGGAGCAGCAGAGTTAAGCAACAGGGGGTGGGGCACAGAGCAGACATGGGTTTTCTTTCACTGTGTCCTGGGTCTGCCAAACTCTGCCAAGCTCAGCTGACACAGGAGCCTGCAACAATCAGGATCTGCTGCTCTGGCTGGAAAGTAATTAGATTTGGTGGGGTTTTTTTCATTTTAGAGTGAGAATTTAGCCACTCCCAGAAGACCTGAGTTCCTCCTGAAGAATGTTTAGGAGTAAGACAAGACAAAACAAGGTTTAAATTGGGTGGGGGTCTCCCACGGGATCCTATGTGGAGCTGCTCAAGGTCATGGCATAGCTTGGGAAACTCCCACACCTCTGCAGACTGACCCATGCTGCCCCCCCAGACTGAACCCAAAAAGGGAGAATATTACCATTTTCCCCACTGAGTCGTAGCCCCACTCTTGCTGCCTGCCTCCAGGTCCCTGCTCTGGCCCCACAGCAGCCACACATCACCCTCCTCCTTCCCAAACCACCGTGTCAGCTGAAAAACCTCCCAAGTGTTGTAGCTGACTTCTGAGTCTGAGCACTGAGTTTGCCATAAGCAGCAATTTGAGGCTTTACTTTATATACCACCCTTTAATCGAAAAGCCTTCTGCTACCTCCCGACTGCAGGAGCTGCAGGTTTATGTAGAAACACCCAAACACCGTGAGATGCCCAAGAGTCACACAATGTTTGGCAGTGGCATTGCACCTCTCTCAATTGCAAAACCAGCTCTGGTCTTGGAAGTTACGCATATCAAAGATGATCTAGATGTAGGAGAAGACCTTCTGCAAAGTCTCCCCTTGCACTTCTGTCACATTTATGTAATGCTCCCCAGAATGTTCATTCCCAGGTTAAAAGGGGGGGGAAAGCTTTTCTCTGCTGACCTGCTGCAGCACTTGTCCCTTTCGACCTCTGCAGATATGGACCTTCCAGTTTCGGCATCAGGCAGCCCAAGTGCACAGTTTGGGTTTAAATCGGCATGTAAACAGGCTGGAGGGGGTGCTCGTGCCCTTGCTACTCGGTGTTGTGCCCCGCAGGACCCCCAAAAGAGCCACTCTCCCCTCTCCTTCCACCCCTGCACCTCCAGCGGTTGTGGCCATCCTCTGTGTGGTCAGTGGAGAGAGATGAGCCAGTTTTGGATGTCACACATGCTCCATGTGGCAATTGGTGGGGGGTGTGTCCTACAGGCTCCTGCTCCTTCACCAGTAGTGCTTCATCCTCCCCTTTCAGCTAAAGAGGTGCTCCCCAAACTACAAGCAGGGTTTAAAACAACAACCAGAAAAAAAAAAGGAAGCTCAGACTTACTCTAGGAGAGTCCTTCCAGGAGGTTCACAGAGGACTCGACACAAGACCGGTGACACGGTGAGGACTGAGGCCAGAGGTGGATATGGCAGCGTCCTGGCGCCTACGGATCTCACCCCCTGGTTTGGCACATCACGCTCTGTCTGGGATGCACTGAGCGATGCCGGACCATGTCCCCACCCTGTCCCCACCAACTTGTCCGCCTTGGATTTTGTGGCAAACACCCCCAAACCCTTCCCAGCTTCACAATTGTGTTTGCTTTCTCGCTCAGGCACCGACTCACCAGTCCTTAAATCACACATTTCCATGGGGCCGGATCCACACACAGCAAGGCAAATCCACATCAGTTTTCATTAGGCTTAGTTGATAATCCCAATATGAGATAAATGTAACCACTATTTGTTTACCTTTTCCTTAAAAATGATGGAAATTGTGACACCATCCCAAACCCCATGTGAGAGACAGATGGGTCCAGCTCCCATTTGGCAGATGTGTGTAAGACCTTTACAGAACCCTTACAGAAATGAATCTCAGAGCCTGTGTTTTGTCTGTGTTTGGGATTATCTGTCTCCCTCTTATTGAAAGAAGTTATTTAAAGCAGCCCAGGAATACAGGTTGGTGCTGGAGATGTGTATAGGCTGTACAGAAATCCCACACCCACAGCAGCACCACCAGCACATGACTCGTCTTGGATTTCCTCAGCCCGCGATGCTAAAACCAAAAAAAGATTATTTTCTTTGTACCAGGAGGCTTTTCAAGACTTGGAGTGTCAAAGGAATTAAGTCATTAAATTGTGGATGCATTTGATGGATTATGAGCTACGAAAGCCTGGTGGTTACTGACTAAGGAGGCTGGGAGGTGGAGAGGGGGGTGGGGGAATGCTTCCTCTCGTAAGAATGTGTTTCTAACAAGACAGGTCAAAATATGATGCGGATGATAAATTGCTTAGTATGAGTTGCCATTAACCCAGTAGCTTTCTGTGTTATTAGATTACAAAGGTATCCTCAGAGCATATTTACCCAACAGTTTTGTTCTGTATTAGCGCTAATTTGCAGCAGAAGATCTGGGGGGTGGTTATTACGCTCGCTGCAGTGAATCCGCTGCTCCTAACAAAGGGGCAGCTGCCAGCAGGTGTCCGTAGCACGAGGTACACTTCAGAGGGGAGTGGGTTTATCTGTGTCGAGGTTTCAGGGTGGGGTAGGAGGAGGGGGGGATTAATTTTTTTCCACACTGTAAACCAAATCTCATTTGTCTCATGTGGGGTGGGGGGGTTGAATTTAAAAAAATAAAATAAAATAAAAAATAAAATTAAAAAAAAATCACATTGGAAAATGATCAGCCCCCACAGGCATGCATGTCTCCCTTCATGCAAGCAAGAAGCACAGCCTCCCTCCTCGGGATGCGTACGGGGAGATGTGTCAGGCACGGAGCTCGGCGCTGGCCCAGGGCGAGGATGGAGCGAGAACAAAGGGCCACAGCATACACTACATCCAGGGGGGAGCAGGAGGGCAACCCGCTTGTGCTCATACAGGGAGAGGGGTGGGATAACAGGATGGCCAAACAGTCATCGAGGTACACGGAAAAGGAGATATGGAGAAGGAAATAATAAATGGTGTTTTTTTAAAAAACAAAACAACCAAACTCAGGATAAAGCTAGGAGGGAGGTGGAGAGGCATGGCCTTGCAAAATAATGCGTCTCTTCCAGGGATGCGGGGGTAAGGCAGGGTGGGCTGCTGGAGCCACTTGCTTTTGGGTTGGTTTGGGTTTTTTTGCAAATGGCTCCCCTTGAAATTTTAGCAGTGGGAACCACTGTCCTGCTGCATTTGTCTTCCTTTTATTAAAGACAAATAACTGATCCTGTGTTTCCCCTCCCCTTTCTGTGGAAAGGCAGTTCAGATGCTTTCCCCCCACCCCAACCCCAGCCCCATCTCCTGCTTTCAGGAGCCCTGACTCCCTTCGGTTTCTGGTGGCATCCAAGCCAAAACTGGGAGGTTTTTCAGGACCATTTTGCTGACCTGGGGAAGGAGGAGGTGTGGCACAGGGAACAAGGAGAGGTGACCAGTATTATTTTCACTTTGCAGCTGCAGCAAAACTGCTCGCTGACCACAATTTAGTTATCCATCCCTCCCTGCTTCCAATATTTTAAGGTTCCTGGTGACTTCCTCCCAACTCCACAGTTTGCTCTTTTAACCCAATTGGGTTATTCAGAAGATGGTGGGCCTGGAGGCTTCAAGCAAGAAAATGTAGTTACAACATTAGCAGCTGGGACGGTTTTACGAGCCCTGCCTCGCAGGGGTCCAGTGAAGATATTTATAGCTTGCCAGTCGCCGCGGGACCAAGGCACAGCAACTGCTCGCCTAACAGATGGTGGGCAGGGCACTCACATAGATGTATACCATTAAATATACAGCTAGTAGATTAGAGGGATTTTTTTTTTTTTCCTCCCAGGTTTGTTTACCTCTTGTTAATCAGAGTTTAAAAAAAATATATATTACTCCCCCCCAGTCCATCTGGAGGTCATCCCTCTCATTTTGGTATCTATCAGTCTGGTAAGGAATGTGTAATGTTGTAACTCAAATGAAATAAGCAGCAGACCCTCCATCAAATATCTAACTCTTTTGATTAATAATGAGGGCTTGGATTTATACACTTTCTTTTGAGGGGTATTCTGCAGTGAAACAGAATTCTGCATCGGCACAACGGTAATACGGGCTGTGCACCTAGGGAGTATGTACACACAGACTAATGCCAAGGGTAGATATGGGATAAGAGGGAAAAAAGAATATGTATTAAAAAGCCCCCATATCTGCGCTACATGGTGAAAAAAAATCCACTCACTCAAAACCTCATGATGGGGGAAAGCAAGGAAAAAATCTAAACAGCAGGATACAACAATAAATGGGAAAACAGCAATAGAAAAAGCACACTAGGTTAATATAGGAAAACTAGTTTCTTTATTGAGAGATCGTATATTAGTATTAGTGGAATCGTGTGTAACAATGTCATCATGCACACAATACAAAAAGGCAAGGCCCACCATGCTATGGAAGGGCAACAGAACAAAAGCAGCGTACACTGAGCAGATGTATAGGCTACAGCACATTACATTTCAGCAGGGTATGTCTCTACAGAGAGATTTACATCAGAAACTAGGTAATGTAAAAAAATACAGACCATGCTTTAGTTTTAGTACAAGAAAAAGGTGAAGATACACAACCAAAGGATATTCGATACAGAAAATTACCCACAAAATAAGAACAGGAAGTAATTTAGCACAGCAGAAAAAAATGTTATCCCTGTTTAATGGAAAACCATTTTGCCAGTCGTCTCTTTTCACAATCAGATTTTAGAAGCTGGGGGGTGGGGTGGGGTGGGGGTGTGTGTGTGTGCGCTGAGAGGATGGGACACTTGTGGCTGATGGGGAATGGCAAAGATGGAGCCTGGGGCTGGGTGGGTGGGATGTGGGATGGAGCATGGGTCCGGCCAGGCGAGCGGGATGGAGCATGGATGAGCGGGATAGAGCGTGGGGCTGGGTGGGTGAGCAGCCAGGTGGGTGGGATGGACAGTGGGTCCAGCCAGGCGAGCCCCTGTGGGGACCGCAGTCCTTAGGGGTGTCACCGCTGCCCGGGACGGGGATGCTGCACCCCTTTGCAAGTCACCCTCCCCAGCCAGCATCTTTTGGGGGGTATTTTATCTCTCGTTTAACCACAGATCCTACCCTCCAACTTTTTTCCAATCTTATTTGAGGAATTAAGGCCAATTGCTGTTTCTAGCCGGATTTCCCCTCCTCAATGTATTTTTTTGGTTTTGGGGGGGGTGGGGTTGCCCCCTCCCCCCCAAGTCCCCTCCCTCCAGGAGACTCTGCGCCCAACGACCACAGCAAAATGACTCCACTGAACAGGAATTTACAGTGCAATGTACTCGGCTACACAGGATGGAGGTACAAAAATGGCTGTTATAGTCTACAGCTACGCTGAGATGGCCTGGTGGCTACGGCGGGGGGGGGGGGGGGGTAGGGGGGGCGGAGGGGGGTTAAATTAAAAAATAAAATAAAATTTAAAAAAAAATATTTAAAAAAAGGAAAATGGATCTACCGAAGCACAGAGCGGAGGTGCAGCCGGGAGCTGGGCAAGCGGCGGCCCCGGGGGGGGGCGGAGAGGAGAGGGGATGGGGGGTACGGACCCCAGTGCTGGGGAGGGGGGGGCGGGGTGCGGAACCCTACGCGCCCGCGGAGCCAGGCAGGCTCGCTCCAACCTGAGAGCGCGGTGAAGGGGGAGCGGTACCTCTCCTCCTGCCGGGGGACCTGGAGCCCTCCCTCCGCCCCCCCCGCCCCCCACGACGCGAACCCGCGGCCCCCGCGCACGGCGCGGTACCTCTGTTGCGCACGGAGCCGAAGACAGGCAGCACCAGATAGCCGACGTGCACCAGGACCATGCTGCGGCCTTTGTGGCGCGGACGCGGCGCGGCGCGGCCCGGTCCCGCCGGCCCCTCCGACGCGGCGGCGAGTGGCGGCCGCCCGCTCCGCCGGCACACAAAGGCGCCCGCCGCCAATGGCAGCGCGGCGACCCACGAGCGCCCCGCCCCGTCGCCGTTACGCCCCGCCCCCCGCCGACGCGACTACCAATGAGAGACGACGGGACGGGCGGAGGGCGGGGTTTGCGCGGGCCCGCGGCGGGCGCGTACACGCAGGCGTGCAGCCGGGCTGGGGGTGCGCGTGTGGCGGGGCGCGGAAATGCACGCGTGTGCACATGCGTGTGCAGACGTGCGCTGCGCCCGTAGGCACAGTCACGCGTACAGATGCGTGCGGACGCGTATGGACAGGCGGGCACGGCCGCACATCCGTGGGCGCCGGCACAGGCGCGCAGGTCGGGTGCACGCACGCAGCCCCGCGCACGTGTGCAACCGCGGAGGCACGCGCGCGCGTGCACGCAGCAATGCACCCAGGCGAACAGACACGCAGAACGTGGGCGCGCACCCCCCCACGGGCTGCACCCTCGGGCCACAGCCCTGCTCGTCCCCGTCCCTGTCCGCGCAGGCGACACCGCGAGCTGCTGTGCGGGCGCCGCAGTTACTGACAGAGCCGCTCCGCTGGGGATCGCTGACCGGCTGAGCCTAAGGGATGCAAAGACTGCGTGGAAACACCCCTGGGGCTCCCAGCGCCCTCCTCATGGGGCAGAGAACCCCCGTGGCCTAAAGGGGGACAGTCCCCTCCACCCAAAAAAACACCCCCATGAAAATCACAGAACCACACAACAGCCTTGGTTGGAAGAGACCTCTCCGATCACCCAGTCCCACCATTAACCCAGCACTGCCCAGTCACCACCACCCCAGGTCCCTCAGCACCACATCTACACGGCTCTGAAATCCCTCCAGGGATGGGGACTCCCCCACTGCCCTGGGCAGCCTGTGCCAGTGCTGGGGAACCCTTCCAGGGAAGAAATGTTTCCTCATACCCAATCTAAATTGCTCATCCCTATTTATTTTCAACTCTTTTAATGAAGTGGGAAAGGCCCTGTGCGGCAGGAGAGTCCTGCAAAGCATTTCGCCCCGCTACAAACCCATTTTTCTCGTGGCTTTTCTACCCTAACTATACCAGGGGTTGTTTTTGCCATGCTCCCCCCACACCACCAGCCGCTGTCCCGCCGTGGGGAGCCCCCTTTAATCCCCGCTTAGCTTTATCCCTCCTGTGCATCTGGCAGGTTTCAGCCCTCCTAACATATATGTGCAATGGATTTGTCTGCCTGGATTATTGCGGCGGGTTTGTCACTGGGTTTATTTTGTGACTTTGTTTGGGTTTTATTTTTCCTGAGCAGAATTAAAACACGGGTTTAGCAACCTGGATCTGTTTAACCCTTTCCCTCCCAGCCCCACAGCCTGAGGACAGCTGTCTGCACACCCTCACTGCCTTCTTCAGAGCTGTGACATCCACCCAAAAGGGCTTTTTTGGGTAAGGTTTCACACCGCTGCTGCACCAAGCTCCCCTCAAGCGGGAGCAGGAAAAGTCCCAGATTCCCAGTGCCCACCCAATTGCATCCCAGTTTGGATTTTCCCTCCTGCCTTGTCCCAGTTGGTGTCTCCCAGGAGGCTGTGATGACCCCAGGAGGGTTTTTCCATGGGGGAAGACTGGATCTTGTCCCCCATCTGCTTGATTGTGCTGTATTAAATGCACCCTGCAAAGGGACATGTCTTGAAGCTCTAAAAAGCCTGAGGCAGTGGGTAATATACCCAAACCCATGTGCAAATCACCGAAGGAGAGCTTGCCTCCTCCCACCCATCCCCACCACGACAGCTGCAGGATGGGCCTTGGGGGACTCCCAGGACGTGCATGGACCCTGCAATGTCCCCTCTGTGGACCTCTGAGACCGCTGCTGGCCCCAGGCTGGGGGCTGTAGCCCTGTCGCCAACTCCAGTTGCCTTCAGCAGCTGCTCCCGCAGCCCCCGGCCCTGCCATGGCAGTTGTCGCGGGTATTTCACTGGGCTTAGCCCTTGCTGCTGTTGCTTTTCATCCGTGCACGCTCCCCTCCTGGGATACCTGATTCATTGCTAGGGCTTGGCATGTCACACAGATGTCACAGGCATAGGTTGACATTAAAATTAGCCTTTGGCTTCCTCCCTCCTGCATGGCCAGTGCCTGTTGGTGTCCCCCAATGCAGCTTTTGGGGTCCCACCACCCCCAGTTTGGGGCATCCCCCCACTTTTTCCCCAAGCTCTCTTTAAAAATTAACACCATGAAATTCTTCTTCCATGAGATGTTCTCCAGCGTCATGGTTGTCACACATGCCACCGGTGCATCTGTGGAGTAGATGTTTTGAAGATGCTGCAGGCATCAGGGCACCGGGGATGTCTCACTCTGCGATCCCACTGGGAAGGTTTCCCCCTTTAGCCAGGGATGCACGGAGGATATTCAATACATAAGGATGTGATACACAGCAGTTGAGAACTCCTGGGGCAGGTGTGGCACATCAGCCACTGTCCTTGGTCAGGTCTGGGGTCACCACAACTCAACTCATTTCCAGACCTGGCACTCACCCTCTGCCTACCTCAAAGCCCTTGGTAGTTTCATAGAATCATAGAATCACAGAACAGCCTTGGTTGGAAGAGACCTCTCAGATCATCCAGTCCCACCATTAACGCAGCACTGCCCAGTCACCACTGCACCATGTCCCTCAGCACTTTGATGTGGGATTTTTCACCTTCTCTGCAAAACCAAGCTGGGTGATATGCTCCAGGAAATCAGGATGGAATCAGCTGGCTTAAAAACTGATGAGCCAGCATCCTTCAAACTTGGGGTTTTTTTGGCCAACCTCTGGCAGGACAGCAGCAAATGCTTCCTTCGAATTATACTTTAGGCACGCATCTTCAATGCTGATCCTGTGCTTCCCTATGGAGAGGGCAAGGATTGGGCTTTAGGATGTTTCACATCACCCTTTTTCAAGAATAATGCCCCAAACTCATCCTTTCTCCTTTGTCCTGCCCATATTCAGGGGTAACAGAGGTTTTAGTGTGTTTTTCTTGCTGGTCCCCACCCCGATGCTCTCCCCAACCCAGCATCCCACCAGTGGCTTTGGGATGCAACCACAGCAGATGCAAGAGTTGGGGAGAAAGGAAAGCCCTCTCCTGACAACACACTCAGCAGCAGTCATGTTGTAAAACCCTGTGCTTTCTACCACTAATCAAGGATGTTCCAATATTTTATCTGCAAAATCTGCTCCTTGCTCTCAAGGTGGCTTTGCACTAACCAGAAAAAAGGCAAGGTCAATGATCCCTGACCACATTCCCAGATCCTGGGCTGGAAACTCAGATAAATGACTGTCCTTTGGACCCACAGGTGATTAATTACCTCAAAATCACAGCTCGGTGATTTAATTTTGGCATTATGTCCAGATGATTTCTTTTGCATTGCCTGGGGCCCATTTCCCAACTGCAGGATGTATGCTGGCTGCACAGGCAGGGTCTGACTGAGGTGACAGAGTCCAGCGGGGTCAGGAAAACCAAAAAATTTGGTGTTTTCATATCCACAAGCCTTTTGTCTGTTTTGGGGGGCACTTTTTCCCATTCTAGGGGATGCAGCAGAGGGTGTGATGGCAGCCTGGAGCCTGTATCCTCTGGCTTTGGTGCCATCTAGTGCCTTCCCACCGACTGCTTCCAGCCTGTGTTTTCTGAGCTAAAACATCAGTGGCCAAATTGCATTAAAAATCATTAATATTGCCTCCTTTGCAGACTGAGTGCTGCTGAGAGCCTTTCACCTACACACCCTCTACCCCCAGCCTTTCTGTGGGGGTGGAAGCAGGTTGAGCTGAGCCTGGAGCACAAGGAATGAAGGGGATTCCTCCCTGGGGCATGAGGAAGGAGAGGATGCAGGTGTAAAGCTAATTTTGAAGCATTTTTCAGAACTTTTCTGAGCATTTTAGAGTTTTGCTATACCCTTGCACAAGCTGGGAGCTCTGGTCCAGGACAAAACCTCACATTGGCCATCGAAGGATGGGGGAGCTCAGCATCACCCCTCCAAAAACTTGACCATAGCATACAGTGCTGCTGCTTACTGTGGTATAAAGCATTATAACAGCACTTTCTTGTCTGGCAGGGAGCTCAGACCCTGATGGAAAGCATGTTCTGAAAATTGCCTAAGTTCTTCCTCTTAACAAGCAGCTGGAGAAAGGAGAGATTGTGCAAGGAGCCACTGGTTCTGGAGCTCCAAGTGGGATGGGTTTTCTAGTGGTCCAAGACTATGTTATAGCAGCATCCCAGCCACAGAAAAGGCCCCCAGATGTTCTCAGGAGGTGTGGAGGATGGGCAGGTGTGTATCAAGAGCTCATTCTGCTTTTGCAGTGGAGGAGATGAACTAAACAGCATTTTCAATTTGCCGAGCCTTGTCTGAGACATACTGTGAGCTGCCTTTTGAAATTATCCCTCTGTTCATTAGGATTTACTCACTGTGTTTTGTCTTTTGCTCTGGGTGTCTTCAACATGCAGCCTGCTCTTCACCTTCCCATTATTCTTTCCTAATGGCTTGAATCTGCTCTGGGTTACCGCAAAGGTGACCTGCACCCAACTCCCCACCTCTGCAGGGGACAGTGGTCTGCAAACCTAGGGGAACCCACCATGACTGATGAAAATAAGATGGAAAAAATAAACCCAACTGAATGAAGAACAATTTGGAGGCCAGTTTTGTATCTCCTGCAGCAGTAGAGGGGCACCATGCTGCTCTCTGGTCCCTTAATCACAACCTAGGCATCTTGTATCAGGGTTTGGGTGCTGGCATGGGCTTGGTTACACAAGTGGAGTCCAAGGACTGTACTGGGGCTGTCTGATACTCATTATCAAGAATACATCTACAACACACTCATGACAAATGAGTGCATCAGCACAGGTAAACACACAATCTTCATTTATTCAAGGGAAAGCATCTGCTTACTTGCTCCAGCCTAAGTAATGCATGATCATTTGAGCAGCTTCACACCTCCCCTGGAGCCAACAGACACCAAAAAGCCACAAGATTGTGTTAGGTGTTAAAGATGGGTTGAGTATCTGGTTATTTAGTACATGTTGAGGTTGTTGGAGCAAACCTCCACCCGACCCCGAACACCTGGAGAAGGGCATACTGTATATACACTGGGTCCCCTACATGCTCCTAACTCCCATGTCTGGCTTTTCCCAGGCCAGACATGGTTTGTGGACATATAGCGACTCCCAGTGATTGGATTTTTTATCATTTCAGGGACTTTTGTTAATAAGAGGTTGGACAGGCACAATGTTGAAATAGGGGTGTTTCTACAGGCTGGTGCTCCCACGTCTGATTGTCCACCAGGATTTTGTCTGGATAATCTCCATCTCTTACCTCTTCAGAGCTGGAGAGCTCTGGTCCTTCCACAGACTGAGGGTGCTTGTCCAGCCTGGGATTGTTCAGCATGGGATTGGAAAAGTGACACTAACAATCCAAGAAAAGACCCAGCATGCATAAAGAATCATCAGAAACTAAAAGGATTTGATAAAATATCCAAACCTGTGTTTTTTCCTCCTTGGGATGCATCTCGTAGACAGGAGGGGCTTGTCTCCACCTTTGCTGAGAAAATCAGAGACCATCCCCACCAGGGATGTGTTAACAAGCCAAGGTTTTGGCGACCTCTCTCCACCGTGCCCAGGGGTTGGGGATCTCCTCCCGAAGCAAGAGGCAAAGCTGGAAGAGCAGTTAAGGAGCCACTCACCAGCTACCCTCAATGATGTCCTGTTCCTGTGGATCCCATCCTTGTTAATACTCCATGTTGCAAGGATGCCTCCATCCTTCCCCACTCCCATGCTGAACAAGGGCAGTCCCTCACCTTCAAGAGCCAACCTTGAATGCTCAGCAGAACCACCACTTTGCCCGAATCTTATTCATTAACACACATCACCACTTTATGTGCAAAGTGGGTTTCATAGGGTGCACTTCCCTCTTGCTGCAAGATGAGGAGAGGGTATCCTCCTCTCAGGGATGTACTGCTGGCCAAGAAGAGAAGGAAAGCCCAGCCAAGGTGGTTTCCAGCCCATCACCGCATCACAGAGTTTCGCTGTGGCTATTCGTGCAGACGATGGATCCCATTAGAGCTCTAAAACACCAGCAGAAGGGAAGTGTTAGAGATGTCAGAAAATAGATCTGAGGTGCTCGGACAGTGATTTGTAACTGGCAGAGCTTCTGTGAGGGGTATTTTTATATGGCAGTTTTGTCACACACGGTCCAGGGAGAGTGTGAATAAATGTACCTGAATGGGAAGTGTAATCATGTGGAAAAGCAATAAAAGCACCCTTTCATGAATCTCTGTCATATCCTGTGCCAAGTAAGATGAGCTTTGAGTGAGAACATGTAACACAAGTGACACATTTCCCATTAGGATTTTAAAAGTATCACTCAAGCCCAGCCACCTCTGACTCGAAAGCTCCTCTTTGGGTTTACAGGACCAGTGCCGGCTCATAATGTTGCCCTTACGAAAACACTAATTAACACTTTATAGTAGAAATCCCGTGAGAACTAATAGAAAAGGAATGTCTTAGTTATTTTACAGAAATGATCATCAGATATCCTTAAGTACGTTCTGATGAACAGCAGAGACACTCATTATCAATAACGAGGTGCCTGAATAGCAGGACGTTCAAAAGAAAATACCTAAATTTAGTGTTAAGCTTATCTTGATCTGTGTAACTGCTAGAAGTATTGTGAAAACCCTATCCTCATTTGATGAACCCTAATTATGAAATATATGAAAATATATGAAAACCACCCCTCTGAGGCTGAAGAAGCCCACCTTTGCAAGAAGACCCCCACCCACTGGGCCTGCACAGAAGAATAAAGAACCACAGTGCCTTTAAATCAAAGTGAGAAAACTTATGAAAGATCAGCTAGCACCAATTAGAGTCTGGTTAATCATACATATGTAAATCGCTTGATTTTTGGTATGATAAATTGTAAACCAAACCAGTGTTAGGTGTGCTAGCTTTGGGGAGTTACCACCTAGCACGCTCTTCTGCACAGAACTGGAACAAAATACCTGTGCTCTGTGTGTATATTGGCGTCTCCTACACCGGATAAATGACCCCACTTTTGGGATAACAATAACAGCATGGATAAATGTCTCATATGTATCTACAACCCCAGAGCAGGATTTGAATGTGTCCTGCTTTGAAACAGCAGCCTCCCTTGGAGGTCCACACTGACAAACGCTGGAGCATCCAGAGGGATATAGTTGTAACAGTTGGGGGAAATCAAGAGTATTTTAGGGTGCAGATAATTAAAACGGTTGGATTCAATGATCTGAAAGGTCTTTTCCAACCTAAATGATTCTATGATTCTATGGTCTGCGGGTGGTAACATTAGAAAAGATGTGTTTTCAAGGAAGTAATTAAAAATCACTAATTTTATGAGAGACCTTGGCTTATAAAGTTGGAGATTTCTACTAAAAACTGCTGATCACACAGAGTTGTGCAGCAGCACTGTCAATGCTGGAAGACGTGGGTGAGGCTGGATGAGCTGGAGTGATGGACATAACATTGGAGTCCAGTCATGCCAGGTTTAAGCTAGACACACAAGGACCTGGCAGAAAGGAAATGGAAAGATTTGGGTGTCCTTGATCATGGTCAGCCAAAAGCTGTCAATGCTCTGGCAGGGGGGTTGGACTAGATGATCTTTTAAGGTCCCTTCCAATCCCTAACATTCTGTGATTCTGTGATTCTATGAAGCCATGGGCAAAGCAAACGTGATCCTCAGCTACATGAGACAGCATTTTGCCAGAGGCACAGATAGGAAACCCCCTGGAAAAGGCACCAGTCAGACTCCAGGAGTTCTACATTCAATTTGCATCTCCTACAGTAACGAACAATGAATTTGACAGAGAACTCTTACTTGTTTCTTTTTCCTGAGCTGATGTGGTTGCCCTGGATTCACCCAAAGCTGCTGATGCTGCTAATAAACATAGAAAATTATCTGAAATTAAACCTCCAGACAGATTTCCCCTGCCCACTCCAGTTCTGCCATAAGATTTGCTGTCTGAGAGATCCTTCCTTCCCAACAGCTGGCACTGAATTCTAATTTTAAACTGAATTACAAATCCAGATGACTAACCAGCTCCAAGAGAAAACTTCCAAGGGGCATTTATGATTCAGGAGTCATGAGGACTCTCAGGAATGCATTTAGACTTTTGTAAACTTCCTGGTATCAAGATATGGACCTGGGTGGGTTGTATCCTCAGCTGGTATGTAGTTTCAATAAAAGGAGAGTGTTCACCTTATTTGCACCAAAGTAAATGCAGGATTTGTCCATCACAAGTTTGCATTTTGCAGGTGTGCTGCTCCTTTCCTTTGCAGACAGAAGGGAAACCGCATCCCAGTGATGCTCCGCAGAGAAAGCAGCTGACACTCACAAATGACCACCCTAAAAAAGGAAGGGAGAAAAACGAGTGGAGCAATTGGAGGTGATGGACTCAGCAAAAGACAACCTTTACAGATTCTCTGGGGAACTGGGAAACTAATCCGCTTAATAAAACACTTTCAGTCCCCATTTTGAGGCAAACAAACTAAATTTTCAGCCAAAAAATTAATCTGCATTGCAATGATTCCACTGGGGAAAGCAATACAAGATCTAACCTGTTTGGGTAGCTTTTGTCAGTTCTCGTACTGCCCCAGAAATGACAGTTCCCACAAAGCCAAGTAGCCTGAGCCGCAAGGGATGTGCGGAGTGCCACAGGAGAAAATTTAAGCTTTCCATTTGGTGTACTCTGAGGTCCAAAGACTCTGGGTATCTCTTGGTGATGGAGGAAGAAAGATTAAGGAAAGAGGTCAGCTCTCATCTTCCCACAGCCACACTCAACTCCACAGCACTGTTCTCCCTCAGCTGGTGATACACATGAAATAAAATCCCAGCCTGCTGTCCAGCTCCACAATCACCACCAGACCCAGGATTTGTATTTTCAAGCTTCACAGAATCCAAGAACTCAGTGGAGCTGAAAAGCCAACTCACTTCATTCGTAATCAGTCTTGACATTTAAAATACACAGGTAAACAGCTCTCCTTATTTGCACCACTGAGAGCCTTCTCATGGGATAAAAACATAACCAAGGCAAACTCCCCTGTTTAGCTGGAAATGTAATGGATTTTAGTATTATTCCTATTTCCATATTGGCTGTGAGAAGACTGGCAGGCAGCAGGACCCTAAACTTAGCACAGTGCAGTTATACTCACCATGCTTCTCTTTACATGTGGCTGTAAATTCCCTGGTATAATTTAGTGGTTCACCTCTTGTGGTCTGTGAGGACCTGCCCAGAGCTTCATAGCTGGTCTACACATCTGTTTCAAATGGCAGTAGATCTGAGCTTGTTGGCACTACCTGACTGCATGAGAAAATCCGAGTGTAACATCTGTCTCCAAGTCAAACAGTGTCACTGCCCAGCAGAAGACAGCTGTGAGGATGGGACAAGGGGATGCAGTCAGAGAAATACTGGTATGAAGGTTGCTCAGGCATCCCTAGAAGGGATTCTGCAGAGCATGACAGGCAGTGGCCGCTTGTTACTGTGACCTGCGCATCCCCTGGCATCCCCCAACAGCACTACAGGGAGAAGTGGTGGTCCTGGCCCTGGGCTGGGAGATAAAAGCAAACTTTTGTGGTCAGGAAATCACATTTACATTCTGGATGTTCAAAATTGAATGCATTTGTCCTGGTTCCCCAGGCACAGACCCATGGCCCAGCCATGCAGGCAGGCCATGAGTAGCCCCGAGTCAGTGGGGAGATCAAATCAAGGCAGCTGACTCACAGGTGTATCCCACACCACCTAGTCATGCTCATTATAAAAGGAGGGAGCTCAGTGGGGGTGGAGTTCCTCCTCTCCCTGCGGCTCTTCCCTCATGGTCTTCTGCTCCTGCTGTCAACATCAAGGACTGGGCTGAGTAGAACCTTCTATACTTCATGTGGATAGTTTTATCAGTTTTGTTATTCTATTAAATATGTTTCTACTTCGACTCATGGGCCTTCTGCCTTTTTTTCCCCGATTCTCCTTCTCAGCTAGGGAGAGAGCACTGGGTGATAGACTGACTGCTACAGTTTAGCTCTGAGTACTGGCTAACTGTAGACAGCGTGTGTTGGGGCTCCAGAGCTGAACACAGCACTGCAGGGGGGTCTGACGAGAGCGGAGTAGAGGGGGAGCATCCCCTCCCTCGCCCTGGACGATATGCATAGCTCTTCCCCTGTCCACTGAGGTAGTCACTCTGCCACAGAAGGCCACTAGGTTAGTTGGGCAGGACTTTCCTTGGTGAAGCCACATGCTGGCTGTCTCGAATCCCCTCCCTGTCCTCCATGTGTTAACCCAGCTTCTAGGTGGATCTGTTCCATGATCTTCCCAGGCACAGAGGTGAGGCTGACAGGTCGATATATTTACAAAGGGTAGAAAGGAGGACCCTGGAAACTGAGCGCAGTGTTTCCCTTTTTCCAGTCTCTAGGGACTCACTTGACTGCCATGTCTTTTCAAATATGATGGAGAATGGCTTGGCAACTACATCAGCCAATTCTCTCAGGACTGTGGGATGCATCCTGTAAGGTCCCACAGAGTCACATATATTCAGGCTCCTTTAGGTGGTCACAAACGTGATCTTCTCACAGTGGAGGGGGCTTTGCTCCCTCAGTCCCTGCCTTGTGGTCCTTCCACTGAAGAGGTGTAGAAAGAGAGGGTGCTAGAGAAGACCGAGGCAAAAAGTTGTTGTAACAACAGATGAGGAGTACGCTGCGGTATCCCAGTTTGCCAGTGGTGTTCCTTTTCTGGCTGACATGCCTATAGAAGCCCTTCTTTTTGTTCTTTGTGTCCCTTGCCAACTTGACCTCCATCCACACCTTGGCCTCCACTGCCCAGTTGTGTAGGGACGGGGTCAGGAAAGTGGGGGGAAAAAAATAATCCCAAACAAGTTGATATTGTTTAAATAATACGCTCTATTTTATTTTGTCTTAAAATAGTTTAACCTTTATGCTACAGACTTGTTTCAAAAAAACAGAAGGTCTTATCTTGCACCAAAAATATATATATTTATTTTTATATATATATATATAACACTCTTTTATTATTATTTTTTCTCCAAAGACCATTAAATACTAGATGGAAAATGAGAACTAAATAATGAGTGTTGAGAAGAATCAATTTTTTCTTAACTGTTTTTAAACATTTATATTCTAAGGATTGATTTGTCCTCACTACAGAAGATTCCAAGTTCACACTCCAGCAATTCAGAAACTGCTAAACCATGAAGGGCTTGAGCCAATGCACACTGAAGTCGATGGAAAGCCCCGCATCAACTGCAGTGGGCTCTGGATCAGGCCCCAAGTGCATTGGTTCTTAACCATATAATGGCTAACATTTCTCTTTCCTGCTGAGAAGAACAAAACCATCCAGGCACATTTTGCTCTATTTAACAAAAAATAATTAAACGCCAAAAAAAACCAACACTTCTTAGCTATCCAGTGACTGCGGTTTTTGGATCACTATCCTTTAAAACTTGTGAAGAATACGAGAAAATGTGTAGTGTTTTAAATAAAAGAAAACCTGCATCAGACTACAATACATGAATTGTTTAAACAAACAGTGCACAATTGGAGGAAGTTTGGTTAGGACACAGTCATTTTTATATATACATGGAAGTCACATCATATACAAACTGAAAAACAAGAGTTAGTTTGCATTTTTCATGGAAGGACTACAAATGGGTCCCTGCAGCTTTCTTCAAAACTGATCTTTAAAAGACACTGTGAAACAGGAAAAAGCAGCCATACTGAATCACTGTTCCGAAGTTACCTTTATGGCATGTGTGCTAGCCCACTAAAACGATGGCGATTGAAATACGAGGATAAAAGATGGACGGCCACTACTGATACAGTGCCCCAATAGCAAAGGGCTTTTCCCTACTGCAATGCGAATGGGCTCCATCCATGTGCCGCTCCCTCCCACCCCCGGAGAAAGAAATTGGTCACTAGAAGCACCACATACCTTACATTATTGTGGCCATGCAATACACTTATGTTCAATGTTTTGGAGAGCTTGAAACTGGAATATCGATCCCATACCTAGCTGTTCTTTAAAGCACAGTCACAACCGTTCTGCTTATCCAAGAAAAAGCTGTTTGTTACTGTTTAAGTTTTGTGACAACATAGGTAAATTTATTTATTGTTTTTGCCCACAGAAAAGATTACTGGAAGCCAAATCAATTTAGAAACCAGGCAAAATAAAAAGAAAGCAGGACTCCCCCTGTTCAGCTTTAAATGGCAAATACCTGATGATAGAGCTGTACAAAATTTCCACTAGAAACAAAGGAACATTTTAATTGCACAACAGACATTTAAAGTATCATCTTGTTAAAGTCTAATCTTTGGTTTTTGCCTTGAGAAAGGCTCAAGAATGACAGATGAGGGGCAGGAATTTCCATATACACTACAAAAACTATAGACCACTAAATTAAGTAGTTCCACTGATTCTGATAATATTCTGGTAGAAGGTGTTTCCTGGATCATATCCTAGAAACAATTCCAAAACCAGGCTAAGAGATGTGACCTAAAGCCAGGAAAATGGTGCAGACCTAGTTGTTGTAGGTTTTTTTAATTAAAAGAAAAAAATTTTTAAAAAATCACAACTTTAGGCAATGTCTTTTGGGACAGGGTTTTAAGCACTTGAATGGACCCATGAGTTTCAGCAAACACTCAATGCTATGCATCTGCTAAAGTGCTTTGCCAGACTGGGTCTTTGCAAGTTTGTTTTTATTATCTTCTTGAGATGGTCAATAAAGCAAATAAGCAACAGTAGAAATTAGGACTACAAGCAAAAATGTTGAATTTCTCTCCTTCTCCTACTCCATGCAAAAAAAATCAACTATATTTAAAAAGGAGAGGGATGCTGGGCCTTTTTATTACTTTTCTTTTTCTTGTGCTTTTGCAATAACCAGCTGCTACTAAGTCACTGCTACTACTAAAAATTGTAACAAGCCACAGGAAACGATCAGTGAAACACAGTAGTCAAGTAGACAGAAGACTCAGCACTGAAAAGAATGTAAACTATAAATTATATTGAAAATAAAAAGCCTTTAATTAAAGCTGTTCAGTGCATATGTTATGGGCCATTTGTATCAAAGACAGTCCCTCCTGCTGGTAACATAAATGAATCAGCTTGGGTATAAATACTCTTGGCCCAGTTTTCAGAAGTGTTGAATACCCCCAGTTCCACTGAAATCAGTGAGGACACAGCATTTCTCAAAATCACTGATGCTCACACAGCAAAACACTAACTTCTACTAACAAACTCAATATACTGATAAATTAAAAATGTTCTGAAGTTGGAGGTGGAAAAGGGTAGGAGGACGTTAAGTTTGCACACAGTTATTTCTTCACATTTTCACACACTCTAGTTAGTAACTGTAGATGTGTTTTAAATTTGGAGCTATTGGCTTTTAATTGTCGGAGGAATCCTCCTTTGAGAAGGCAAAACCATTTTAAATTATACTGAAATTATACTACATTCTTATGGAAATGAAAAACCTTGTGAGTTTGAACTTTTTAATGCCAGGAATAGGGCTTCTGAAGCTGAAGCTTTAACAATGAACGTCTGTGCCACAAAGGGGAGAAGGGATGGGGACAAACACAGTGACACTGCACTACAGTAGATATTTGTGTCTGGTATCCTCATCCAAAGTGAGGTCTACTACTTCTGGGGGCAAAGACCAATTCTGCTGGGGAGTCACAGCTGTCCATGACTGTGTTTGCTGAGTGTTCATGTACTGTGAGCCTGAGCCATGCTTCCAGGAAGACACACTCTGAATCACACCTCCCCTGGGATGCACACACCTGTAGCAAGGCAAAAAAGACAAAGGATTAAAGCTACTATTCAATTCAGGCACAAGATTCTCAGCTGCAGTGGTTTATCACTTAGGCATCTTGTTAACACATCTCTCTCCAAAATGTCCTCATGAATTTTCCATTTGTAGAGTCCACAACATCTTAAATACCCAGTAACAAAGCTGAGACTAAACTTAAATTTAAACTCAGGGATGATGGTGGGGATTAAGCTACTTTTAAGAACTGAATTCTGCCAGTGGGTGTAAAATGTGTGCTTTTTTAAATCCACGTATCCATATGTGCATGGAGTCCAAGGATCCTGAAGAGGTCTGCCCCATCGTGTATAGTACCTTGCATTATTCAGAAGCATAGCTTCCTGCTAGCAGTTTTACCCATTGGACTTTTAAAAAGAGAAAAATTTTAAGTGAGGCTTGATGAGACAAAGAGAAAAGCTGTCATTCCATACGAAATCAAAACCATATTCAAATAAGGACATAATGAGACTTTCATTACAATAATTACAAGAGACATCTTGTAATTACATTACAGCCATTACACTTTATTTTTCTCTGGTCATCTTAACTAAAAATTACAAACATGCTGGGAAATACTCACTGAGAACAGTACAGCCCCACTTCAGCAAAACATACAAGTTTTCAGTGATTGTAGTCAATGAGACTAAATCATGTATTTAAAGATAAGCATATGCTCAGGTGCCTTGCTGAAGTGAGGTACATATCTACTTATTTGCACAGTATTTTGATCTATTATATTCATAATAGGTATGTGACAATTGAAGTAAAAGTTAGCAATAATTAGGAAAAAACCCTGAGGTGATGACAGGAATTTACTGGAGTCTTTAAGATGATCACTCCATTCCCAGCTGTAAATCTAAAACAAGTGCTAGTAAAACTATACCTTGTGCTCCAAAAATTGTTCTGTTCTTGTAAGCACTGGTGGTGGCTGTAGCTGCTCCAGGCTGCGTACTTAAAGGGGAGATGTTTGGCTGCCAGGGTAACCTTGTCTCATTTCTTTGTGAAGGCATGTGTACTGTATTTCAATAACCCAGGTTTTCTGCACTGGTCAAACATCCCTGACATTTTATATTTTATTTGTTTTAATTTAAGGTAGTTTAATTTGTTTTCTCCAGAACTACTTAGGTTATGCTCATCTCTCTTGACTCTGTTTAGAGTTTCAGGAAATAGAATGAAAAATCTCATTTTCTGAGCTCTAACTTCTCTCAATATAAATATCTCATTTTCCTTCTCAGATACACTATTTAGTTTTGGATGTGATGTTCAAAATTACTTTATTACTTCGTCAGTCTTAAAAATACATACTTAAAGTACATACCTACAAAGACTTATTACTAAGAGACTGGAACTCTAACAAATGTAGGCAATTTTTTTTAAAAAGCTTTCTTTTAAGAAGAAATATTTTTAAGCATAACTGACAAGAAAAGCTTGTAGCCAAAGCAAACTAAATATGATGTTCACTCTCAGAGACCATGGCCCATCATTCTGATACAGAACAGTCCTCAATGCTTAGGCAAAACTAATTCTAACTTTTCTCTCTGAAGATGACCAAAAAAAAGCTATAAATTCTCACAGACATGATACCTCACAAAAATAAAAGTGTTTATCCTCAAACAAATCACACAGGCAGCCAATAGCAAAACGTTCAAACATTGGCTTAAGGAACATGCTTTCCAGTCAGTAGCTAAGGGAAAATACTAATCAACCAAAAAAGGAGGGGAAAAGGAAAAAAACCTAACAAAACCCAGGATGACTGTTTTATACACATGCATGATAAAAAAAAAAAAATAAAAAAAATCTATTGGACAAAAATTAAGCAAAATGAAAAACATTACTTGGTGCCCTAACTAGATGCCAAGTAATATTCCAATGATGGGAAACACCACCAATTCACTGCAATCTGAATAACTACAAATGATGGACAAACTCCAGGGTGTCACAACTCATGTCAGTCCAACGACGACATGGAATATGGAGCACGATAAAAAACAGTGTGAGCAAAAGAACTGAATCCAAACACCGTACTAACCAAGCATGCAAAAAATACTGATCAAAACCTAAACCTTTTCCAAAGGACAACCCTGTCAGAAGCCCATCAATACTGCATAACTGCAAGCCTAGACCTGCAAGAAAAAGATTCGAACAACTGAAATGTGTGAGTATTCAACAGAGACAGTAAGAACTGGTCTTGGAAAGATGGGAGACAGGTACATGAACAAAGGAAAGCACATAAATGTGTCTCCTGTCTGTCTTTGTTGAAATTACTACGTTCCATATTTACTGAAAATGATTTTAAGCAGCAACTCTGCATTTACTTAACATTCCCACTCTTGTGCATGGTAAATATTATCGAGGCAAGCAGCATGGAAAGCTTTTGAACAGGGGACCTCAAGCAGAAGGGTTGCATGTACTTAGTGCTAGACAGATTTACATCAACTAGCAGTGGAGGACAACTCCACAATGCTTATCATTAGGACAAAGGTCCTCCAAGCCCTGGCTCTGCTGGATAAACAGCTAGCAAAGGAACTAGAATGTTCCAAAAGAGTTAGCCATGCAAGGACTTTCACTATTCTAAAAGCGAATACTAAATTTCTCTTCCTTCAGCACCTTAAATTTCCTTCTTTCACATCCAACAGCACTGCATTGTGCCCACATTATCTCTGTGGTTTCCAGCCTGGCAAAATGGGTCTTGTACACCTTCTTTCTTCCCTTCCTCAGGAAGGATGCGGTGAAGGGACAGCTCTGTTCCTTGTCCCTCACACCCCTTTTCCCCCTCCAAGCATCCACCAGGCAGAAGACTAGTTTTAGAAAGAGCTTATCTACTGTTTTAACTTGGTTTTATTCCAGCAAATTATCCCTCCCCGCTATAGGAAAATGTCAGTCTTGTTCAACTGCTTCATAATACCTTAAGCCAAGGAAAGGTCACAGACTAAAGGTGAAGAGTAACACCAAAAATGCCTATCAAGAATAGCAGGGGAAGCATAGCTTTCTATCTGAGCTTAAGAGAAACCTCTGGCTTCCTTACCCTCATTTTCTTTGGGTGTTGGAACTCTCTTTTATCTTGAAGTAAAACCAAGATTCATAAGGATCCAATACTTAATCCACAGAGGGTATCTTATAACATCAACCATTGAAAAGTTGACAGTAGTTTTACACTTACTGATTAATTAAATAAACTGGAGGCTGATTAAATGCTTAAAGTAAGTGAATATTTTGAAAGGAAACAAGAACCCACAAAAATATTTTTGTTTATATATTTGTATATTCACACTACGCTGTTAAAATCTGAATTCCTGATGTATATAAATTTGGTATCTCAATATTTGTTATTTTAATACTACATATGTTTAGCCTGTTAATGTTTGATATCAAATCACCAGCTTAATCTGAATACTTGTCAAGTTGGTAACATTCTAAAGAAAAACATTCTGACATCACTGTGACCAGCAGAACAGAAAAAAAAGTGCAAGGTTTGCTACCTTTTGGCCATCAGTCATGGATGGATAACCACACAAATGGAAATCAGTTGTTTTTTTGGCAGTACAGATATTCTGATAAAACGAAAGTATTAGAGCAAGAAAAAGGAATTTATACCTGGCACATTCCTGAACTCCAACAATCTGTACTTCACTATCAGAAGAGGAGATATTAATTTGTTCATTGATCTGGGCATTACCAGAAGAGGTTTTGTCACTTGCAACGAAGCCTGGATCCAAATGACCTACAGATGGGGAAAATGCAAATACAGTCAACGTGTAACAGTTTACACAACTCAGAAATCAGCTGGAAAAGGAATTTCCCAAGCTAATCAGAAAAAAAAAAACCACAAAACAAACAAAAAAAAAAACACCACAAAAGACTGAAACACAAAGATTGGAAAATCTTGTTAGATCAAGTTATCCAACTTTCAGTTTATCACCTGATACAGGATGACCACTGGATTTATCCAGTCTCAATAGCTCTAGTGATGGTGTTCTTACACGGATGTGAACAAAGCCTTACTATTTCATCATGAACACTTGACATAATTAGGCCTTCCAGCTGTTATTTTAAGACAATGCTAAGAGTTAGACTGTGCCTAAACCTCTTTGAAATAAAGAAACAAGACAATCTGTTGTCAGTAAATCAAACTCAACTATACTGTGGTAAATAAAGCCTGTAGCCTGGACAAAAACATAACACACTGAAGAAAAAAATATTTTTTTTTTCTTGATTAGGGGAAACCAGTTAATGAAACCCAACAAACCCATCAGTTTCTGGTCACACAGCTTCACACATCTGCTCTAACATTATTAGAAATACTTGAAAAAAATCTGTTTTTTCATAAGTTCCATATACAGCAGCATTGGTTTTTTATTACAGTTCCTCAATGCTATCCAGATCAGTCTGTCAAACAAGTCCTCTCTAAATACTAACATGAAAGTGTGGCAGGTTTTGCCTATCCTACAAAGAAGGTCCTTCACCACAAATAGTGAAGCTGTGTTGTGACAAACCAAGTAATATTTGCATGGAAAACACAAAACAGCCAAAATGATGATTGGTTTTAGAGAAAATAAATTATTAAAAAAAATCAGTAAAAAAGTAAGAGTTCAGTAAAAATCCTAACTTCTACTTCCACCCACACACCCCCCCAAAAAAAAAAAAAGATTACTTCTACTGTCTCTCTTTAGCAGTAACCTGGGAGATGCTGGGCTGCCCTGAAGCAGATGACAGTACCTTCTTCTTGAAAACCACTCACTCAGCTTTATTACACAGGGGAAGAATGATTTATCGAGCAGAAAATTTGAGATTAGATGAATATATTATGTATATCTAGTTTGACTGGACGCCTCTTCTAAGATCAGAGGAGGAGGATGCAATCATGATCCACCAAATTTCAAAGGTGTGCAAACATGCAGAACTGATTATAACCCTGGGCAGAACAAGAGGACACAGAGAAAAGAAATTAAAACAAGCGCCAGTGAAACCTTCTAATGACTGCTTAAAGAACTCGGAAAAGATGCAAGCAAATAGAGGGGCAAAGACCATACTGTATGTTCGGTTTTTGGAAAACAAAGACCCTTGCTGCAACATCTGATCAAGGTTAGCAAGAGAAGGAAATCTGTGTGCTGCCATGTACCCAAAGGAGGAGTTTCCACTTCACAAGACAAACAAGGTTTGTCAGCTGAACTTAAAATGAATTAATAGCCCAGGCAGACTTTTCCCAACATTACAGTTCAGCTGAACATCTCTTCACAAATACCATGGACTGCCAGAAAGTCCCAAAATGGGTCACAGATATTTCTTTCACAGAAGCAGCTGGGGACACTGTGAAACATGGAATGGAAGTGCTCAGAGGCTTTGATTCATGTGCTGGCGATGCAAACCGTGAGCTTTACGTGATCCCTGCCCCAGTGACTCACATCACCCCATTCCTGAAGGTCACTGCTGCTACAGCACAGGCAGCAGAAGAGTAACACAGTCCTCAGTCATTGATTCATGCAAACTGGTATGGATATCATACAATCACAGAGTGGTTTGGGTGGGAAGGGACCTTTAAAGGCCATCCAGTTCAACCCCCCCACAGTGAGCAGGGACATCTTCAACTGGATCAGGTTGCTCAGAGCCATATCCAACATGACCTGGAATGCTTCCAGGGATGGATGGGGCATCTCCTACCTCTCTGGGCAGCCTGGGCCAGTGGTTCACCACCCTCAGTGTACAAAAGTTCTTCCTTATATCTATTCTAAATCTACCCCCTCTTTTAGTTTAGAATCATTACCCCTTGTCCTATCACTGTAGGCCCTGCTAAAAAGTCTGCCCCCATCCTTTTTCTAAGCTCCCTTTAAGTATTTAAAGGTGGCAATAAGGTCTTCCTAGAGCATTCTCTTTTCCAGGCTGAATAACCCTAACCTGCCTTAATATGTTGTATTACTGTATTAATGACGTACCACCATTCTGCATGCTTTGCTAGATAGGGTAACGTCTAGCAGAGAGGCAAAGCAGACCAGCTCTTAAATAGCCCCAAAATGAATCCCCAAAAGTATAAATGGGAGCCTCAAAAGAGCTTTAATATATTACCATAGTTTTAAGTTCAGACAACAAAAAGGTAATTAGCAGCAAAAAACTATTAGCAGAATAAATACTGCAACAGTAGCTGAGAGTCAGTCAGGATTATAGCATGCAGACAGATTTACAGCCTCCAGCCATACAAATTTCATGCCTAATAGCATGCCTACCTTGTTAATTTCTTTGCTTGAACATTAGGATGACACCCAAAGGAGATGCTTTGTTTGTCCTGCAACATCAGGGCTTGCAAAACAACCCCAAATATTTGCCCATGCACAAAGATGTGATAATGTGTCCTAATAAGATTTTTCACTTAGATAAAGCTTATGTTATTTTCCCATGGGAACACATAATTTAGTGTCTGTTAAACGGGATGCTGGCTGAAGATTAAGTTTGGGAACAATATGTAAGATTTGAAAATTCTGCTTCCCAGACATGGCAAGGAAAGGCCAGTACTGACAAATGTGCAGTCAGAAGCATACCGAGGCTACAGGGCTCTGGGGCAAGGTGTATGCAGGAAGAAAGAGATTTGCCCTTCCAGATGTTGACATGACCGTAGCACCAGGAGCAAATTTGTCTGGACATGTTCCCATAGGGTCAGGGATGAAGAAGTTTCTTTAAGTTTTCAATCATTTTTTTTTAACGTGGCAAAAAAGTCCTTGCAAGTCCCCTTGGATATAGGTGGAAGAAAAAAGACAAATTTCTACCTGCATCACAGCATTGTACTCATAAGCAGAAAGTGGAAGAAAGCTTGGTAAGAAACATTACTTTTTATTTCCTAACACTCCTTTGAAGTACCAATCCGTTTGTATATATAATACTGTTAGTTTCAGCTATTCTAATAGTTTAATAAATCACTTAATAAAGGAGTGGGCTTACTAGGGGTCAAATAGCTAACTCTCAGTCAGCTGCTATCTAGCAAACAATACCGGTGAGCTTGGAAAACACCAGTTAGCTGCAAAAAGGCTGGAACAATATCCAGCCACAGACAGCAGTGAAAATAATGCAACAGAGATTCTCATATTGAAATAATGGGCTTGTCTACTACATAATAATGGAACATCTCATTCAAAATCAGCCACAAATTTGTATTTCTTTAAGCCTTATAGACATTGAAAAACAGCTGAGCTACCAGGACACTTCCAATGTAGGCAGGCTTACATTTGGAAAACACAGCACCTTTTTCACCCTTCACATTTACCTGATGCTGGTCTGTCCAGTTTTTAAGGGACATTAGAAACGCAGATGGAATATGGGAATAATTCATGCTTGTATTTTAAAGATATAAACAAACAAAAAAGCCATACACAGACAATTACAATACTTAAAATGAGATTATAATTTGTTTACTAGCTGGTAGCATGGGCCATCATAATCAACCATTCAGTAACAAGATTAGCTCACTTTCATTGTAAAAAACCCAAAAAAAATCACAAAAAACCAATGCCCCCCCCAAAAAAAAACCCAAAACCAAACCAAAACAAAACTACCAAAAACAAATCACCAAAACCCCAGACCCAACTTCCAAGAAGAAATCAGAGAGAAAAGGAGGAGAGAAAATAATTAAGGAAATTAGTGTCAAAAAAGGCATTGCAGGAATCTTTGTCAATTTCTATCAGTTGTGTTTTGGAATAAATGTCAGACCTTCTTAATAAGCACCTGTACTGTTTTATTGCAAAATCCACACAGGGAGTTTTTAAAGCTGTATAAACTATAAAAATACTGAAAGCAAGAAAGGGAGAGACACCAACTGAGATGCTCAACAACTGTCTGAAGAAGAGAATTCAAACAAACCTGTATCAGCACTCAGATCATCTAGCAGCCCTCTACTACTCCAGGCAGATCCTGAGTCTTGCTTTCCTAAAGAATTACTGTGCTCTTGAACTACTGCAGCCGCCAACAGATTGTCCACATTTACCACTTCTGGATCTGAATTTGTGTCTGATAGATCATAATGAGCTACAACCGGAGGTCCATCTGCAGAAGGAGAGAAAAGCAACATATATTAGAAGTCAACACAGTGTTAAAGACACCTTTAAAAGTACAAATAATTTGTTTAAGGATTAATGCAATCTCCTGTATGAAGCTCTTAAAGAACTATAAATTATATGACTTATTGCAGTTTGGCTAATGAACATGGTCTGAATTTACAAAGTTATTTTAACTTTTGCATTCACAGAAAACACAAATGTAAGG
This sequence comes from Podargus strigoides, assembly GCA_028020825.1. Lineage (NCBI taxonomy): Eukaryota > Metazoa > Chordata > Aves > Caprimulgiformes > Podargidae > Podargus > Podargus strigoides. The sequence continues at coordinate 19,550,708 of CM051663.1, forward strand.
AAAACACGTTTATCAATGTATCAGTTATTTGTATATTATATTTTACATTAACACATAAACATTTCCATTATCTGACAATGTTACATATACAATCTTAAAAAGATAAAACCTTCAGTTTAAAAAAAAAAGTTACAGGACATTAAATTTGGCAAGACAAGACATTTATCTAGAGAATTTTACAAAATTCAAGTGACAGCTTACATTACTTTAGGGCTGATTGAATAAAACTAACTTTTTGATATAACTGATCCAGTGACAATAAATTTTAACATTAGGCAACTTCCCTTTCATAACATTTACCTGTCAAGGATAGGGCAATTTTTTTAAATGGCAATGTTTTTTGTTATTCTTGATCTCAAAAAAAGCAATATCAAAAAACAAAACTATAATGTGCACTGATAAATATGTTTTTAATTCAATATGATAACCATATGCATTTTCGGCCACCAAAGTGGAGGGGGGAAAGAGGGAGAGAAAATTGCTTACATGACTCTGAAATCTATTCTCAAGGAGTAACAAAAAGCTATTTTTGATCTATTTTTGTTAGGATGGACTGTTTTCTTTGTGAGGAATGAAAATCACTCATAACTGGAAAGCGTGCTAGAAACAGAAGTCTCAGAAAAAAAAGTCAGATTCAAGACAAGGAATGATGTGAAAGCAAAGAGAGAAAGGATAAATATTGGAATTCCAAAAGGATGTACATTTTAACTCAAATGCCTCATCTCAGCTATAGCTTATCGACTCAGAGGGATGAAAGTGACTGGAGTTCCCAGACTCCAAATAAGAGAATCAAAACTTTGTTTGGCCTAAGACTTCATCCACAAAACCAAGGATGAAATAGAAAAAACACACTGGGCCAAAGCTCAGCAGCTTTGCTACTGCAGTTCTTTAACTCCGAGGACGTTCTGGCAGTTGAGTGTCTGCAGGACTTCTTTGTTATGGGAATGATACGTAATGGATAAAATTTGTTTGGGATAATATACAATAAACAAACTAATACTGTGTTCAGGAAGATACAACCTTTAGAGTTGCAAAATTACTAAAGAAATCTTTAGAAGTCACAAAGAATAAAAAGAAAAGACTTCAAGAAAGACTGGTTTCTTTTAGGAGTGTTAAGTAGCTGTTGAAGACAGAACATGATAAACTAAAAGTTTCAAATTTAATTATCTGAAAAGCTGTTTCTACTGATGTTTTTAGGGTGTGGGGTTGGGGTTTTTTTGTTTGGTTTGATTATTTTTTTTTTGTAACTTGGTCCCTGAAACATAATTCAACCCACTATTTTAAGAAACACCTATTTTGTGATTTGCAACACACTTCATTAAAGAGTGACCACATTGCTTAAATCATACTAAAGATAAGTTTTGCAACAAGGTTGGAAGTATTTTGTGAATTTCTTCATATCAGACTCGCCTCCAAAAACAACAGTTTCATAAAATAATGTTATATTACAAACTTAAAACAGATCTGACAAAAAAAAAATAAAAAAAAATGGGTAGTTAAATGCCAATGTATTAAAGACCAAACTGTTTGCAACATGAAACGCTGATGATTATGACTGGAAAAGAAGTCTTGATAATTAACTGAAAGGCAATCTGTGTCTTTTCAAAAGGCAATTACAAAATAATGGAATACCAAGTTCAAAATTAAGCTGGCTGATGTTCAGTTAATTATTTGTGAAAGCTGATGATTAAATTACATGCAAGAGTTACAACTGGACTGAATCATGAGAGGCATGTTTTCTTTCAGTCTTATCAGAGTTCAGCATGAACATGTATTATGCGATCTATAAACAGTTGAGTGCAGAAGATACGAGGGTCAAGTACAATATTGACTGTTTGACCATTTTTTCAATAAGTTAACTAAAATTTCAGGAGCTATGTACTGTTCCTTCACGTCTTTACTTCTCTCGCTTCTTACTAAGATCTCCAAAAGAAGCAGCGAAATTTGATTTCAGATAGATGTGTCTACACAAGTAAAATTGTATTTGGACAAAAGGCACCAATAGTCTCAAGTCAAAATTGTACCACTCCTACATGTATAATCATGCAAAAATGTATAATAAATGTATATACATGCAGAGTGATATTCTCATCACCTACCCATAGAAATAACTTGTGTGAAAGTCTTCATCAGTAGGAAATACAAGCATAAACTTGTTATCTGTAGCTCCACTCTTGTATCTTCCACACTTCCAAACAGCACACCTTATAACTTAGCTTAAATTTAGTATACATCAAACAGACAAAAATATTTTCAATATAATTTACATACTATAATTATATTTGTCAGTGTAATAACCACCAATTTAACAGTCTGGTAAAAACAAGCTGCCTGTTTACAAAGCAGTCACAGCAGAGATCTATTTTTGCTTTTCTCAGCCTTGTCTTTCAGGATCAGATTTGGAAATGAAAGGCCCCTGACACCAGGGTTATCCATACCTATTATCAGTAAATGACCAATGAGGCCAAGATAATGGCAACAACACTACAACAGATCCTAGTATTGCCAGAATGTATAAAAGAAGAAATTAGTAATAAATGCCTATGTATGTTTTAAAAAAAAAAAAACAACCAAAAAACCAACAACAAAAAACCAATATATAAGTTGTAGACAACTACAACTAGATGAAAGTTGCAGTGAAGCAAAGGCATGTAAGAAAAATCCTCTAAAAATCCTTCATTTTCAAAAGCCTGTTTCCTTTTCAGTACTACAAGGATGGGACACGAGGAGTTAAATTGGGGAAAAAAAATACTGCCTTAGCCAACTATGTAATCACTGGGTGATGTGATGTAAAGTGAATGTGTGGCACCAAGAAATAAGGACAACTGGCTTCAGCTAGGAAATAAGTGAAAAAATGCTTTCAGGTTGAAAAGGTAAAAGGATTAACTACACCCACAGCTGTAACTTTTACCTGCTTTTGTTTAGAATGGAGCCAGTCATAATAACTGACCCTAGCAGGATTTCAACAGATAGAAAAACAGACACCAAAACAAACCATGCCAGAATCAAAATTTAATGTAGCACAATTAGGAGGTTCCCTGGTCAGTAATTTAAACAATCTATTTAAGAAAAAAAAAAAAAAAATCACATCTTTTGAGAAGCCAATGTAGCTGGAAGACTTACATTTCCCTGGTGATAAGCTTTAATTCATTTCTAAAGCAATAAATGCTTGAAAAAGACAAGGCTGAAAGTTAATAAGCACCAGCAGCAAAATACAGCTGTTGACTTTTAATGCTAAAAGGGGGAGGGAAAGATTGCTTTTTTATAATTCTTTTTTTAAGAATTCAAAGGCAGAGGTCATCATGGAGATGGCATTTCCAAGTGTCCAATTGTCCCTTAATTTACAGAGCTCATCAAAACTAATTCCATTCAGCACAACTCAATCTGAAGCCACATGCTTTAAGTTCAGGTCTTACACATATCAATTTTCACTTTAAGCTTGCAATATAGAAAATTCAGTAATTTCTTATCTGCTAGCCACTCCCATGCTTTTCATAGAGCCACATCTCAACATTCAGTCTTATAAGATCCACGCCCCTGTTATACCTTAATTCATTATAATGGCAGCACAAGCAAAAAAGGGAGAATCAACTGTAAAATTTCAGCTGTAGGTTTAAAGCAGCAACCCTGTAAAAAGCACCTTACCTTTGCACTGAAACAACTGTGTTTCAATGCACAGTGGTACTTTATCATAGGAAACAAGATATATTAGCTAGCAGACGGATGGGGAATTCAGTCCTTTAAGTCATTATTTCTCTTTAGTTCTCTTAAATTTAGGTACGTAAACCCAGCCTCAGCCTGGAAATTGCAGCCTGGAGCATCATCATCTCCCCTCTTTCCCCAGTAAACACAAAGAGCTGAGACACCCACCTTAGACAAGGCACCTAACTTTCACACAGCTGAAGTTCACTGAAATGAAATCCAGCCTTAGCAATGCATTTTTAACCTTTGCTATGTTTTCTCTACAAGTAATGGAAAAATACTGAAATCTCCAGAGGACTATTCTGATTGAAATAATTTAAAAATTAAAAGACTAATTTTGGTGGTCTGAATCGCCCTCTGGAGTCATCACTGACTTTGCAATAAAGAGACGTGGAGCCTTATTCAGGTGTGAGTATCACCCTAAGATTTAGAACACACAGAACAGGTACAATAACAATAGCAATATTAATTACAGCACTTTATTCTTACAAAAAGCTTTCCATTAGTAGATCTCAAAGAGCTCCAAGGTGGTTATTAACCTCCTTTTGCCCATGGGGGAAACTGAGGCAAGCAGAGATTTGCAGCTTGCTCAAGGCTAACAGGCAGTGGAGCTCAGCTTTCCTGAAAACACTCCCCTCAAATTAATGAGCCACTTTTAACTGCTAAATTATTGAGGTCTTTGAAGATAGTGTTTAGGAATGCTTTCATGAAACATGCAAAAGCTAAAAAGGCAACATAGATACCCAGGTACTTGCAAGCCCAAGGACACACAGCTTCTTCCAACCTCCACTCCACATCTTTACTGTGAATGCAGGCACTGCTTTGTCTCAATCTCAGTACTCAAAACTAAACTGCATTTATTTTTATACAACAAAGAGAATACTGAGATTTTTTTTTTAAATAATAAAAGATCTAAGAACACCCTCATTTACACTTGACACTTACATTCAAGAGAGAACTCTATTTACTCCAAGATTAACAAAACACAGAATGGACTTTACCTATATAAATTTTAAGATCAGATGATCATTATAGGAATTGAAATAATCATATTTTGTGTGCTAAAAACTAGATAATTCATCCTAAGTGACTTGCCAAAGTAGTTTTACAGTAGACACAGCAGTAACTTTGATACAAACAGAAAGGTTTCATATACAAGACAACAGGCTGAAGTGACAGACTTTGTTTCAGATAAACAATACAAACCTGGTATTATTTAAGACAACATGCAGAGCTGTGGTCTCATAAAATATGTGCAGTTCAAATGGTATAAACTAGTTGAATCATAAAACAATTCCCAAAGGGGGAAGGAGGGGTGGGAGATCTGTGCTTTTTTTATGTTGTTTAGCAACATGAAACACTTCATTACTATTTATATTTATTTATTTATTACAGGTTACAGTAGTCACATTTCAAAATTTACAGGCTTAGGCAAAGATTACATTGTAAACCCAATAAAAAACAATAGAAGTGTAACAACGTTCCCTCTAAAATCATAAAGTGAACAAAAAGTTATTGATGAACCCACTTTCCTCACATTTTCCTTCATTTCACATAGTAAAGCTTTTGTGTTGTGGGTTTGTTTTTTTTTAATTGTAATAATAAAATAATAAAATCAAAACAACATGACCAAATGAGTATCTGTTCTCAGACTGGATCATTTCTGATATATCACATCAAAAGAGATCACAAAAATACAAGTCTTGCTGATCAACATCCATTCAGGCTTTTTGATGACTAGATGGCAAATATCTTAGATTTGTATTACCAAATTATATATAAAGACATAATAAAATCTTTTGCATTGCATGTTAAGGAAAGGCACATGGAACATGGCCGTCTATTGAAAATATCAGGAAGTGGCATGCACTTTGTATCTCATGATAGGAGTTATTCTCACTGATGCCACCTAATGATTCATTAATTATGGAAGCAGATATCTTCCCCAAGTTTTACTTGCAAAGGTGTGTTGGGAGTGTTCTGGAAACCATCACACCCTACTCTTACATAGCTGACAGTTAAAAAAATTCCCTATGCAAATACAACTGACATTAGGAAAAGGCAGGCAAACATGCACCCCATACGCACCCCTCCAGAAAACATCACATTTTTGCAAGTACAAATTGCACCTTCCCATGGAAAGACTGATATAGGCTTGATACAAAACTTTAGATGGTCCAGACTAACCCCCCACTCCACCAGTCTGCAAGATTTAACAGAGCGCTCAAAATCACTTCTAATTTAATAAGCCTGTTTTTCATGTGCCTTCATTTTGCTGATCTAGTGCTATGAGACTCATCAAATTTGGAAAAAGGCTGATTTCTAGCTTCATGTTTTGCAAGGTACTGTCCATCTCTATCAATCAGCCTGAATAGTTTAGCTTCTGCAGTACAAATTACACAGCACACTTGTTCTAATGCTTCCAAACGTAACTGCAGTGGTCACAGTGCAGACCTTGATTATTTTAAAAACATCTACTCAACTGGCCTGATTTACACACACTCATCAGGCAAAGACTCCCCTTAAAGTCAGCTGAAGGATTCTGACTGAAAACTGCAGAATAAATTCAATTTCTAATGAGGTGAAATGCTAGCCCCACCGAAATTTGTAGAAATTTTCTACTGGTTTTAATAGGGCTAGGATTTAATTTCTTAATGTCCCTGAAACACTAGTTGGTTGGTTGGGTTTTTTTTGTTGTTTTTTTTTAGAAAAAGATTTACAGTATGTGGATACAGGAAGAGACAAAACATTAACGAGATACATCGGTGATAATAAATAAATTTCAATTTGTACAATAACTGCCAAATATAATCCCATTTCATTGAAGTTAAGATTGATCCTCCAGTCTTAACTCTAGCAGCTCAGATAAAATAACCTAACTATCCTGCAAAACCACTAAAAGACACTGTGAACTTAAAAAAATAGATATGTATATTTCTGCCTGAATTATTTTGTCCTAACACTCTTAAAAATAACACTGAAGAGTAGTATATCTGAAAAGTTTAAGATCTTTTTTCCCCTGCCCAGTTATTTTTTTAAATACAAACACTAAATAAAGTTTCACTGCCTTTACTTGAATTTATGTTGTATATTAACTTTTTTTTTTCTAAAAAACCCCTGAAAATTCAGATGTTCTGTTAGAAGCACATGAAGCAAAACCCCAAACTCTCAGATAAAATGATGTGTGAAAGGGGAATTTCCTACAGAACTTCCTTACCAAACCCCACTTCAGGGAAGGAAGCAGCACAAATCCCTGGGGAAGAACCTGCAGCCAAGCCTGCAAAGACACTGCACACTAAATCCCCTGGACTTGAAGGACACCTACATATGGTCCAATTCTAGAAGAAGGTAATTTAATTTTTCATTTACTGTCAGTTCGACATTTACTGACATTTAAACTGAGCCTTTATGTAAAGACTTCATTCTTTTGCACTTGCACAAAAATGCTAACATAGTAGCTGTGTTTCACCTGCTACTAAATCCCTGCTATGCAGTGATACAGGTGTTCGATTACTCCCATGCAAACAGCTGCCACGTTAAAAACATATAATTCCATGTTTAAAATGGCAATATAAAAACGTGAATAAGCCAGATGGGTTTAAACTGGAATTACATCAGTCTACACCAGCTTACCTGGCTTAATATGTTTCCTCTTTTAAACCATAAGTAAAACTCTTCAAAGAAAATAGTATGTTTCTTTACTCCATTCTGAAGTAAAAAACCTAGCGCAATTAGAGAAACTCTAAATTATCATATGTGATTCTCCATGTTTGTGCAAAACTCCTACTGATTTCTCCTCTGGTGGTTAAATTTGGTGGTTTTGAAGTAATTTGTTGAGATGCAAGAATAAATGTACATTCAAAATGTAACTCTGGGTTGGAAAGTAGGAGAGTTTCTTTCTGATAATCTTAAAATAGTCTTAAATAAGGCCATACTGTTTTACTGAAATATGGAACGGATGAGATTAAAATTTATGTTAAAATTTCAGCTGAAGAAATTTTAACTCCCTGAAAGTTTCTAGTCAAAGCCCTTTGAAAATAAGAGCTTAGAGTGGAAATCATGACAAACCTAACTGCAGCCATATAAAATAGCAAAAATATTTCTAGGAGGAAAAAAGTTAACCTGAAATTATGTCTAAGGAATCTGTTTTCTTCAAGAGAAGCCAAAGGCTGTCGCACACACATTTAAAATAGACTCATCACTAGTATTGGTAGCTGAAGGTTGGTTTCTTCAGTGCCCTGCATCTTTCAGATTCACAGTACAAAGCAAGAAGATGGCACAGCCTGCCAAATCCTTCATCAGGTGGTTATACTACACCTGAACAGCAGAAAGGGGAGGCTCCCCTCTTCGCTCTTAGGAGAAACATACTTCTTCACATAGAAAACAAGCTAATGGAGTGGATATTCAACTGTGTAAATCAATGCACACTTTTTATTTCAAGGAGCTGATTTACAAGAGTTGAAGATCCATCTCCAGGTTTGAGGAAAGCGAAAAGAGCAACCAAAGAAAATATTTACCATTTACAAAACCATTGACAACCATTGGTCCTGCTCAGATGTTCTTAACACTAGGTAGCTTTTGTGGGTAAATTAAGTTAAAATTATATCTAACATGAACTATTCCCTCAGTCTCATGGGTGCCTTGGAATAAATTTACCCTAGAAAGAGCACAGCTTTAAAGTCTGTGTGCTCGACTGCTGTAACCCTCTGCTTGTTCTTTCAGATTCATAGCTACTTGCATTGAAAACAATTAACATAAACAGATAAAAATGTTTAATGGTTTTTCATTTTTGCCTATAGTAACCAAATCCATTTTAAAAATCTATTTATATACTGAACGATTTAAATATTTATGAGGGGTTTTTTAAAGATTACCTAACCAAGACATTGAAAGTTGGCAGAAATTTTACTGGCTATATTCCTAACAAGGTTATTATCCATTTATGAGATGAATACATAAAGGTGTTTCAGTCTGAGAAATAAATAAGTTCAACTAACCTCCTCACAGAATTTGTTTTGAAATACCTAATTGCTCCTACTGTTTTATAAAAAAGGTTAAGGGCATGCTTAAAGACATACCGAGTAAGTGACTCTTGCACATTAAAATAAACCAGTCACTGCAAAAAGCTGCTTCTGCATGCATGGAAGACTTGTAAAATTGTCATGCTTTAAAATATGCTGCTCTTATCATCATCATAAAGGCATATATATAGATATCTCAAATCTACAGACACCAGAAGGATCTGATTGGGTTTTATATCAGTGAATAATCTTCCCTGAAGGATCTTAAACAGACGAGGACAAGTTTATTAAATTGCAATCAAACGTAAAATAATTCATTTAACTTTTACCTACAGTTAAGTTCAAAACGCACAAAATGTCGGATGAGGGAGTTTTCTTACAAGTTCATATCAAAATCTTTGTATCAAAATTATGCATGAAGGTGATCTGTAAAGAATTAATTTCAGTACTTCATAATTATCTCCTGCATAGTCTTTCAGTTACTCTGAAAATAACAGCTCTCTAACCTCATTTTTTATTGTTAATCATGTACTTTTTGAAAAAAAAGGAAGTCTGGGCCAAGAACAATGTTAAAATACCAGTGTTAGTATTATACTGATAACAAAAAGCATTTCTGGAATTCTTGTTACAGGTTTGATCCCCATATAAATAGATGGAAAAATTCCCACTGACTTCAGGGGAAAAAAAAATAAAATCAGAGCTACAGAAGATACAGTGGTTATTTCTAACAGGAAGAAAAGGAATTACACTAAAGTATTTTCTTTTTAAAGTGACTGTGGTTTTAAAAGCAAAATAAAAGAGCTAAAGGAGACCTATAGTGTTCTCTTTACTTAAACTATGTCTATGCAAAGACTTTCCATTTCCATTGCTAGAATTTTAATTTGAATTATAAACTTTTTACCAAGTTCTAACTGGTGCTAAATATACATTTTTGGTAGCTACAGAGAAGTTACTTAACATGAAGGAAGGCCTTAATCGAGAGGTGACCAAAAAATCCCTGTGTGTAGTGATAATTGTAAGAATTAAATAGAGATTAATTTTAAATTAATCCTACTTCAAACATCACAGTTTCAAGTTTGCCTATTCAGGATAGCATTAAAAAATACACAGAATAGCAAGATAACGTATTATTTAAATGAGACTAATGCTCTCGCATTCCCCAGTACAGTAATTAATGATTTCAATGGCATTCAGATGTGGTTCAGAAGAAGCTCTTGCTGTCTCACCGAGACCAACAACCCATACCTTCAGACCACTACAGTGTTTACTAACCTGTCAAACCCTCCTTTAAATCCCTGTGCCAAGGGTCAATCCATCCACCGACAACTGCTTATCTTTGGACTGACACCACTGTTTTTACTCCAGCATGAAGGATGTAGTTTGACTGTATATACAGCAGAAAGCAGCAGTGCTTTGCATGCACAGGTCATGCATGCACACACAGTTGGGTGTGATTCATCTCACCTAACCTTAGCCAACAGTTATCTATTCTACACTGTTTGTAAGAGAGAACTAGACAACTAATGGCAGAGAAAGGCACTGCCAAGAGGTATCGTCTGTAGGGACTTACCTATTCCCACTGACTCAGACAGAGATCCACAGAACAGCCAACTAGACACCTAAAATCAGAGGAGATGACTTCCACCCAAACCAAACACATATATATGTATACATGTGCGTATTTGTGCACACAATATAAGACAGCTGCTTCCATAAATATGCCATGTGCAACACAGCAGTGACATTGATAAAAAGTCTGGACAGTAAATGGCTACTAAATGGGAGACAAAAAAAATAAATCAGTTGTGCACATTTGTTAAGCTTACCCTAAAGATGTAGCTTTATTATTTATTACTTCTGCCTAAAAAGGAAGAAGAAAAAAAAACCCATGTGGTACATTTAAGCTGCTAAACTTGAGGTAAACAGATAGTTAGGGAAATGTTATGGGTCTGTAGTCTGGTTCTCTAGGGTACTTTACATCTTTAAATATAAAACTTATTTTCTTATATAAACATTCTAACATGCAAGAAGAGCATTTGGATGAACACTCTCAATGCTCTTGTTGTAGCAAACATAGCTCTAACGATTTTGGGGTATCTAAACCAGGACTCTAAGTTATATACTCCCGAGTTTCGTGATGAAAGTTTAGGGTGGTTCCACCCCACACCTTTAAAGGTGTTTGTATGTGTGTGCTGGCACATGCACATGGGTATACTGTGGGGTTTTTTAAAACTACATATATATTCTCTATTTTTTTTTTTAAAAATACCATGGTAATAAAATCCAAAAGAGGAAAAAAAAAAAACCAAATAGATACGAAAAGAAAAGCAAACCTCGTTTTCAGCATAATCCAATGTAACATCAAGATAGCAAAGATAGGATTTTTTTTAAGTTTATGGTTGATTCAGATCAGGCTCTGCAATATTCCCATTCTCTGGAAAGATAGGTGGAAAATTGTTATTAAAAGTCGCTGGAAACTCTAGCGTAGCATCGACATTTTGATAGCCCACGTAAGAATTAAACGCCTGCTGTGGAAGTACTTGACTATCAGGCATCTGTATGAAAGCCCCTGACTGCGTGGTAGGGGGGATTCTTTGGCCAGCTAGTTGAATTTTAGGTTCCCTGGGCTCCAGTTGCGGCTTGCTTTCTTCATCCGTGTCAAGACGGGTTAGCTTTTCTATCCACATGCGAAATTTCTCCTCTGTCTGCCTCTGCATCTCGGCAAAGCAGTTCATGGCCTCTTCCAGGACATTGCCTATGCAGTTCCTATCCCACACAGTGCCCCTGTCAAGCAATCCTGGAATTTCCCTGGTCGCTCCTCCAGATCCCCCAGCACGACTGAAGCCAGCTTTAAAGACATTGAGGCCATTTGATAAGACATCATTAAGTAAGAACATGATATTGTTTATTAAGGCGTGTTAACTCAGGAAAGCAAACTTTTCTAATTGTGTCCCTTGGATATGACAACAGGGGAGGAATTAGCAAATATTAACCAACAGTATTATTGTCAAAAAAAATAATTTTACACTCACTGAGGTTAGAATAGAAACTTTGGCTTCAAAATTGCTTTTATTCTAGAATTCTCAGACAATTCTGTCACAAACTTGGGTTTTTTTTTAAAATAAATAAACCAAATCAGTCCAATTCCCTTTGCAATTTGTTTTGAATTCAACTGAAGGTGTTAAAACCATTTACAATAACATATTGAGTTCTGTTAAGCTGCGATGCAAAATACTAGTTTGATAAACCTGAATAATTATGCATATTTTACTTACATACTTGAACCATTTTATAATAGGCTGTTAAACAGACAAAATCGTACACAAGGCAACAGAGATAAAGGCTGATACAGTGATTGCAGCATCTCAAATAGCAAAGCCCAAAGCTCTTGGGTTTAATTTTGAAAAACACACTGAACACCAATGAAGAGAATACGCAACACAAACACATACACACAAACGGGTATGTGAATGCTATGCTAATACATGAGATGAAAGCAACCTCTGTTAGGGCTGATGGACACAGCTACATCACAGGGGTAATCCACACCACACGTAAGAGTGATCAACCTCACACCAACTAGAAGCATGCCCTTCATTGCACGAGCCACCGGCTGCGCAGCATTTCTAGCCACGGTAAAAAACCAGACGGGGCATCGTTAAACTACACAAAGCAGCTACAGAACCTCACAATCTAACATGAAAATGTGAAACTTGTTGGATCCTCTAGCTTAAGAATAATAGAAAACATCCTAAGAACGAGACATCTTTCCACAACCTAAGCAAATATTTTCTAATAAAAACATGAGGCACTAAATCTTTATTGCGATTTCTCTGTGTACATTAAATTACGGTATTAAATACATTCTTTTTAGGCGCTACTTAAATGAGGTATACAAAAATCCTTCAGTAACTGCTAAACAAAACCTAGGATTCTTTTCTTATTTCCAAGCAGTAGCAACACTACCCATTCAGGGCCTATTAAACCACCTATTTTTCAAGTCTTCTCTCCTATCTGTTTACCTGTCAGACAGGCTGGAAATTCAGCATTCAAGTCCTCTGCTCAAAAATAAACTACTTTATAGCAACTGATTTACATCCCTCTGGCTGCTTTTTAAGTTAAAGGTTCATTTTTCCTAAAACATGGTTCCTTTTGTATATTCAATGTCTTTTTCCTCCCTGAAAAAAATAGTCCTTCTATTCATATACCCCTAGTGTAAACATCCAATATGATTCTGTTTATTCATCTTTGGTCAGGGATCCTATTCCAAGATCAAGTAACTAAACACAGTCTGACTTCCACAGCTTACCATTAGACACCTTTAAGTAATCTTGAGTAAGTTTTAATTGCAATTTAAATAAAAGCTATTGATGGTGATACATGAGACAATCTAGCCAGGCTTTTAAAGCTAAGAATGAACTAGCATGGTCAAAGTTAAAATCTTTTTGTGAACTGAAGAGACTACGTGTTGAAACGTATATTACCCTGCAATACTACTTTTATAAGGCATCATACATGGTGTATCTACAATTTACATTAGCAGCAGAGCAGTGTTTCAAATCCTTCCCTCGCATTTCTTCTAACAAGCTTTCTTCAATCTTTTCTTTATTGGTGGCCTTCAGTGTAAAAAAAAAAAAAAACCAAAGAAAACCAAAACCAAACAAACAAAACCCACAAAAAAACCAAAAACACACAAACAACAACAACAACAAAAACCCAAACAAAAAAACCACCAAAAAACAACAAAACTCAAGTCTAAAAGTGCATTTTTATTATATTAAAAAGCTAGCATTTAACCAGTCCCTTTACTATCTGTAAACTTACAGCTCTATAGATTTTGAAGTTACACCAAGGTGAAGAAGTCTGCAATCACAAAGGGGTCAGAATCCAAGACTCGCATCTTACTTTCAAGAAAATACCTCCTGTAAAACAGCACCCCAGAAATGCCCCAATGCTGTCTCGTTATGGGATCTATTAAGTAGCATCCAAATAATGACCAAATCCAAACTTATTTAACTTAGGAAGTCTGAAACCATAACAATTTAAGAAGACATGCCACAACTTTATTCTAATTAGCAATGGTGGATTCCTTTGTGTCATTATGCTACCCAACATTTCCAAATAAGTATTTAACCGCAAATCACACAACAGGTATTTTTTCCCCCCTGTTCTTACATAACTATCATTCTGAATTACTTCAACCAAATTAACCCCTTGCAAGATGCTTCATCCAAGGTCTATGCATAATTCTTAGGAGGAAGTAACCTGGTTGAGAGTCCCTCACACACTTTGCCCCTCTCTTTGGATTTCTACATATTTAAAAAAAAAAATCTTTCTTTTTTTAACAAAGTGAACTGCAACACCTTTTTCAACATCAATACTCAAGCTATTTAACAGATTGTTTGAAAACATAAAACATGAGTCATCTCCATTTCAATTCAGATTTTTCCAAGTTGTAGAAAGCACAATTGTGGTGAAATGCCAATATTTTCATATTATATTTGAATTTCTAAAAACCCCTTCCTTCTTCCAAAGGAAGTGTTTAGACAGAAATAAATAAATACTGATTCCCAGACCTGTCCTCATGCCAATTTTACTCACAGTTAATTTGCATGGTCAAATTTGAAACTGTTTGAATGAAAAACTTTCAACAGCACCAGGTCTAGCAGAACCTATTTCAGGACTCAAAGATCACCCTTTTATGCACTATGTGAATGCTATCTGGTGTTTAAGAATGGTAAAATCATAAATGCCAACAGAGAGGCTCAATCATTAAAAGATAAGAAATTGCTCCTCATCTGCAACAATTCAATTTACAGGACACCAGGTCTGCTGGCAACAGATGGGGTATACCTGTCTCAAAGGGGGAAAAGGATTTTTGCACAGGAGTTAGCAGGACTCACTGAAAGGGCTTTAAACTGGATTTGAAGGGGGAGAGGGATAAAACCAGGCTTGCTAGAGATAAACCTGTGGGCCCCACAAGATGGCGTGCTAGCAAGATCCTTCAGTCTGCCATCCCAGTATAGGTAGGGGATGGAATGCCACACAACAGCAAAGCCACAAGGGGCACTGGCAGGTTGGGAGTGCCTGAGAATGGTCAGGTAGGAATTATGGCTTCTCCTCCCAAAAAGGTGGTGGGATCAACAGCCCAGGTGAAGTGCGTCTACACCAATGCACACAGCATGACAACAAACAAGTGCAGCAGGAAAACTATGATATAGTCGCCATCACAGAAATGTGGTGGGATGACTCACATGACTGGAGTGCTGCAATGGATGGCTACAAACTCTTCAGATGGGATAGGCAAGGAAGGAGAGGCAGTGGGGTGGCCCTGTATGCTATGGAATGGTTTCATTGCCTGGAGCTTAATGGTGGTGACAACAGGGTTGAGTGTTTATGGATTAGAATCAGGGAGAAGGCCAACAAGGCAGATATCATGGTGGGAGTCTGTTACAGACTGCTCAACCAGGATCAAGAGGTAGATGAAATATTCTGTAAGCAGCTGGGAGAAGTTGCACAGTCACCTGCACTAGTTCTCATGAGGGACTCCAACTTACCAGATGTCTCCTGGAAATAAAACACAGCAGAGATGGAAGTCTAAGAGGTTCCTCGAGTGTGTGGAAGATCACTCCCTGACAGTTGGTAAAGGAGCCAACTAGGGAAAGTGTCCTGCTAGACTTGTTTGCAGAGAAGGAATTGTGGGTGATGTGATAGTTTGGTATACTTATCATGAAATGATAGTTTTCAATTCTTGGAGAAGCAAGCAAGGGGGCCCGTAGAACTGCCAGCTTGGATTTCTGTTGGGCAGACTTTGGCCTGTTCAGGGGACCGGTGGACAGTGTCCCTTGGGAGGCAGTCGTGAAGGGCAAAGGAGTCCAGGAATGCTGGACACTCTTCAAGAAGAAAATCTTTAATGTGCAGGAGTAGGCTGTCCCTATGGGCCTAAAGATGAGCCAGTGGGGAGGACCAGCTTGGCTATACAGGGAGCTTTGGCTGGATCTCAAGAAGAAAAGGAGAGTTTATTCCTTTGGAAGGAAGGGGCTGGGCACTCAGGAAGACTACAAAGATGTTGTGAGGCTGTGCAGGGAGAAAATGAGAAGTACCAGAGCCCAGCTGGAACTTAATCTGGCTACTGCCCTAAAAGACAATAAAAAAATGTTTCTATAAATACATTAGCATCAAAAGGAGGACTAAGTAGAATCTCCATACTTCATGAATGTGGGGGAAACAGTGACAAAGGATAAGGAAAAGGCTGAGGTACTTAATGCTGCCCAGCAAGACCAGTTGTTCTCCAGGTAGTCAGCCCCCTGAGCTGGAAGGCAGGGACAGGAGCAGAATGAAGCCCCCATAATCCATGAGAAAATGGTTAGTGACCTGATACACCAATTAAGTATACACAAGCCAATGTGCGATCCACCCAAGGGTACCGAGGGAGATGGCAGAAGTGCTCACCAAGCCTCTTTCCATCATTTATCAGCAGTCCTGGCTAATCAGAGAGGTCCCAGTAGACTGGAGCTTAGCAAATGTGACACCCATCTTCAAGAAGGACCAGAAGGAGGATCCAGGGAAATACAGGCCTGTCAGCCTGACCTTGGTGCCAGGGAAGGTTATGGAGCAGATTATCTTGAGTGCCATCATGCAGCATATACAGGACAAGGAAAGGATCAGGCTCAGTCAGCATGGGTTTATGAAAGGCAGGTCCTGCTTGACTGACTTGATCTCCTTCTATGACAGGGTCACAACAACCCCATGCAATGCTACAGGCTTAGGAAACCTCTGCCAGTGTCTCACCACCCTTGCAGTCAAGAATTTCTTCCTAATATCTTATCTAAATCTACCCTCTTCCACTTTAAAACGATTACTCCTCATCCATTGTTTAGATCAGATATTATGAAGAATTTCTTCACTGGAAGGGTTCCCCAGCACTGGCACAGGCTGCCCAGGGCAGTGGGGGGGTCCCCATCCCTGGAGGGATTTAAAAGATGTGTGGATGAGGTGCTGAGGGACATGGGGTAGTGGTGACTGGGCAGTGCTGGGTTAATGGTTGGACTGGATGATCTTAGAGGTCTTTTCCAACCAAAACAATTCTATGATTTTACTCTATGATTCTAATTCAAAAATCATGGCGTTCCCTGAATTAAAGAGCCCAGGCTTATGACTGCTCAGATCAAGATTCTTTGTAGCACCCATGAATTTTACATTCAATCTGTACTTTCAAGTATAAATTAGCACTATAATATATTCAGAACAACATATCATATTGTGCTTAACTTCTGCTGAGCTCCCAAGATTTGTACTGAAGCATCACCACTAAGGTCTCAACTCTTTACTCTTGTCTTTGTTGAGAAGAGCATGCCTGCCAGTATTTTAATCCACACTACATTTGAGCTCAGCAGAGAGAACTGACTCTCTATTGCACAACTGCTCTGTTCACAACTTGGGTGCACGCACAAAAAACACTACAGATGTTCATGGCATTATTATAGAATTCACTGAACCTTTTCCTTAACCTTACTAATTTAGCCAAATATATTTCAGAACCAGTCACATGGATGGTTTGAAGAAATTAACTGCACTATAAAAATGGAATAGGTTTAGTAACATGACATGAAAGACTACTACTACTTCCTCAAATGTGGCTCTTCTAAATTTCAGATGACACACAAGCAAATTGTCTTCTGTAACACTACAACTGTCTACAGAAGGTTAAGAGTCAGAGTACGTACAACCTCTGTACATGAAGGCCACATGAAATTAACGGTCACTAAAAATTTTAGAGCACCTCTGTCGGCAAAGCTATTTTTCAGATAACAGACATTTTAAAGTCACTCCCAATAAAACACGACATCTAGGCAGTAACCAACATTACAGCTAAAGTATCTTAATATAGTAAGACTAAGGGGAACACAGACTACTCATAAAACTCTCCTGCATACATGTATACAGACTATTTCAAAAGTAAAGACAAATGTTTTCACGCTTATGTCCTTCTGATAGGTGCATTGCAGTCGCTTGACACTCAAGTTCAAGTTAAACCTGAAATTGTCTCTTAGCTTTTATCTGTTTACAGAGGACATTCATGGCCTGAATTTCCAGTAATACTTTTTGATACCTCGTACTATTTTCTAACTACGTGTTCATTCACTAAATTTTGAGGATATTCACAGTGTAATGCTAAGTGCACTAAAATAGCTTTCCAGTCAGAAAAAATAATTTAAGTTAAGCACTTTGCCAGTTCCAAGAAGTGGGATCGCAGATGGCATGTGAACCTACCACTGTGAAGGAGAGCTGGGAGTCCTACTCAGACACAGAGCTCCACTGCATCTGTTACGACCACAACGTTTCATTAACCCACAAGTAGCACAGGATGCATTTTTGGCCAACCTTGTCCTTATCTCTATAGAGAATATTTTTCTCTTACATTTGGAAACTGTTTCCCACAAACCAAATTTGTTTCTGTTCAAAGGAAAACCACAGTGTGGCAGGTACACATTGCACCTAATTCCAAAAGGACAGCTCAGAAGTTTTGATGGCTTAAATGTAATTTAGGAACAAGCAGACGATGGTGCTATGAAATTAAAAAAAAAGCTCATTGTTCCTCAGGGTGGCTTTTGCACTCCCACATTTTGCATGGCTGGTAAAATTGGGCCTTGGTGTAATCATCACTAAATCATCAAGCTATTTCGTGCACTGCCTTTTCACTGAAAGCATCTCACAGTTAAGACTGAGGTCAAACACAGAAGAGCCCAGTGACACAGAAAAGTACCCTAGAGTGGTTTCAGATCTTCAAGGCAGATCTGAAAATACCATGTGGTGCTGTTCTAGTCACAAGGCACTTTTATGACTTGAAAAAGAATATAAACTGAGCATTTATTTTGCTTGTTTGGGTTTTTTTTAGGAGTGGGGAGGAACCTGTCCCCAAACTCAGTAAAATAGTCTTCAACAAGCTTTAAACCAGGCTTTAATTGCCCAGCAAAGTATATGTGTGTGTATACATATATATATATATATCTCAATCTAATAAAAAAGCACAAAACTATGAAAGCTAGAAGTTTGACTAACTACTAAATTGGTAAAAAATAATTTTAGATCTCTATTAAAAGTTTACTGTGCAATAATTATAGGAGGATTATGCCTTTCCCAGACTTTCTAATAATAAACATTAATTTCCTTCGTGCAACCTGCTTCCTCACAGTACGTGGGAAAAATGCCAGTTCTCATGGTGACACAGTCATTCACTATAATCAAGTCAGTTAAAAAGGCAGTTATTTGCAAAATCTGTTGTAAATATTTTAAATAATTCATCTAGCAAAACATTAGTTCAGCAACTTAACACTAATTATCACAGTTTTCCTTTAAATGTTCTTACCCTATGTAAGCTGACATTTATCTCAAAAAAAGAAATCTTCTAGCACAAGAGGCAAAAATGCATGTAACCCAGTAAAAATTGGCAAGCCAAAAAGTTCATTTTTATGTGGTTTTTTTTGATTCCCATATGAAGACTGCCACTTGATGATGGTTCTATGGTATAATACGCTGTGACAATAATTCACACAAAGTCCTAACCACAGCACTTGGGCTAACAAAATAACAAAGCCTCAGCAGAAAAAAAACTTGAAGAATTAATCTTTCTCATGATTTTATCAGCAAAAGAAGGCCCCTGTAATTTTCTACCTCCAATCTTAACACAGATGTGTCAGAAAATTATAAGTATAGAAATGATAGGTCCTTATCACATAGGAAAATGGTAACAGCTTTGTCTAAACTGTTGAGAATTTATCTGTGGATATAGCTTGGGCATCTGTGTAAACGAATTTATGTTTATTCCCTAAAATAAGCGACCAGCTACAATCTGCAAGAATTTATAATAAGGCTAAGGAGGTTTGTCAAGCACTGAAACACAGAGCTGAAAGCACAGCATAAGTGCAACAATGAACAGGGCCTTACTGTAACACGGACAAAAGGTAAGCCATGTTATTCCTAACACAGCTGCCAAGCTGCAGTCTTAATACGTTAAAGCAAAGCTAGCCACTTATCTAAAGAATGAATCTATTAGATTATCACCAGCTAATAGGATTTGACAGACTGACAGGAGTTCATATAGGCTTACAAAGGAAAAGATCTGAAAATTCCAGAATTCAAAGATCGTCATTCCTCCAATTTACCATTTCTATGCTTTGTTGGTGTGCAAAAGTGCTCTGGAACCTCAGAATAGATTTTAAGATTTGCCCATGTCTTGTTAATATACTGCAGTTTTCAAATTTACACAGGGCTGCAGTTCTCCTGGTATTTCTCAAGTGTTCCTCATCTAATTTAGCATGACAGCTCAGAAATGATGTCAGATGCGTTACAGTTCAGTTTAAAAAACATCCCCTACCTGGTATCTCTGCAGTGATTGTCTTGCTGCTCCCTGAAACCTCTTCATCATCATCTGAGGAACTCGTGCTCGAGTCACATGTCAGGTCACTATCGCTGGTACTGCTGTCCTGCAGCAGGTTGTACTTCTTGCGAGCAGCTGCCTCCCGTTTCTGTCTTAAGAGCCGGATTCTTTGTTTGTGCTTTTGGCTTCGATGACCTTTTACCTTGGCAACTCGACCATCCTGATTATCACTAGACTGTCGGTTTTTCTTGGCAGCCATCGTTGAATTTTCACTTTCGGACCTGGATCGCCTGGATTTCCTCCCAACTGCAGCCGCAGACACCACAGAAGGGTCTCCCTCTACAGCAGCTTCAGCCTGACAGGGCTCATTCTCTTCTGTGGAAGACAACGTATCTGAGTCAGCCAAATGCCCACTGGAAGAAGGGGAAAGCATGCAATGATTAGAAGAGTCACTCTCGTAAATTCGACCACCCGTTGGCTTATCACTCTCTGTAGATGCTATCGGAGATTCTGAGGAGTCTCGCCTCAGTTCCATCAGTAAGCAAGGCATTGATGAGAGCACCACAGAGTCTGCTGCAGTGGGCACATTGTCCTTCTGAGTTTGTGTCTCCAGTTCTACAAGTCCATCTTCATCAGGAACCGTCTCTTGCTTTTCAGAAGTCTTTGGTGGAACTTCCGAAACAACAAGTTCTTCTGTTTTTCCCACTGCCTCCATCTTCATTTCAGAACACCAAGGTCCTCCTGGTCTCAAAGCATGGAACACACTGTCTGGAAGACTGGAGGAACTAGATACGGACTTCAGCAATATAGTACCCTGCACAAGAACAGAACAGCAAGAGTAACTTACTTGAATAACTCCCTCAATCCTGCTCTTCTCAGTATTACCTAATAACTCACTGCTTTCAATTACAGACAACACAGATCGATATCACATTGGTTTTCTTCATTTATTTTTTCCTAGTGAACTCATCCTGTTACACCAAACTATTCTACCTTTTACACACTCACGAAAGTGTGCAAAGTGAACTCAAATTACACTAAATGTGGTACACCTCACTAGAATAATCAAAACAGCAGAAAATAATAAAAATATTTCTAAAGTCTTACTTTATAAAATGTAAATCAATCTATTACAAGCAACACATGCTAAACTTCTTTACTGAGAAATTTAAACATATTTTAAAGGAGAATTTCAGCTCTTAGGAACAATGCCAGCCTGACAATTCCCAGACATGGTAGTCATCTACCTGGACAGACCAGAACAGTTCAGTTTCCCTATCTACGAGAAATCTACTGTCAGTTGAACAGGGCCTCAACCTTATAAAACTAAGTTTTTATGGTCTGTGCAAACTTACAGTACCAACGTGACAGGAGAAATCCAGTCACTGAGCAGAAAATGAGCGGCTGCTGAACATCACAGAGCAGGACTACAAACACCTTTTCCAGGGGAACTACTCTGCCAGCCCATCTCACAGAACAAAGATGTATTTACAAGAAGCACCATGAAGAGACTGAACTGTCATGGACATGGAGTTCATGACTCCCGCAGGCAAGGCCTTTAGAAACATCAGCTATGTGTGACACACATTTGTTCTCAGCAGAGAATCACTGTGCTGGGCAGTCACGTAAAGACATATTGGAGAATGACCTGCTGGAGAGCAGCATAGGGGAAAGGGACCTCAGGGTCCTAATGGACAGGATGACCATGAGCCAGCAATGTGCCCTTGTGGCCAAGAAGGCCAATGACATCCTGGGGTGTATTAGAAGGGGTGTGGTTAGGAGATCAAGGGAGGTTCTCCTCCCCCTCTACTCTGCCCTGGTGAGGCCGCATCTGGAATATTGTGTCCAGTTCTGGGCCCCACAGCTCAAGAAGGACAGGGAACTGCTTGAGACAGTCCAGTGCAGAGCCACAAAGATGACAGAGTGGAACATCTCCCTTATGAGGAAAGGTTGGGGGAGCTGGGTCTCTTTAGCTTGGAGAAGAGGAGACTGAGGGATGACCTCATTAATGTTTATAAATATGTAAAGGGTGCGTGTCATGAGGATGGAGCCAGGCTCTTCTCAGTGACATCCAATGATAGGACAAGGGGCAATGGGTGTAAGATGGAACATAGGAGGTTCTGCATAAATATGAGGAAGAACTTCTTCACAGTGTGGGTAACAGAACACTGGAACAGGCTGCCCAGAGAGGTTGTGGAGTCTCCTTCTCTGGAGACATTCAAAACCCGCCTGGACATGTTCCTGTGTGACCTGACCTAGGTGTTCCTGCTCTGGCAGGGGGACTGGACTAGATGATCTTTTGAGGTCCCTTCCAACCCCTAACATTCTGTGATTCTGTTTGTATTTTACTGCCTGTCCGGTCCCAGGGTGGGGGAGGGGCAACAGCAACGCAGTCTCAGGTCACAGCATGGTCTAAAGCACCACAGAGAGAAACACTAGTTAAGGAAAGAAAGTTTAATTAGTATCAGACAACATAAGAAAGACGGGGATGACAACTCTATGTCTGCTAAATATGAAAAAAACCAACCCCACAACAAAAAAAACCACAAAGACCAAACAGTAAACCCAAACCCAAGAATTAAATAGCTGTATGATCCTGTATTTAACAATGTTAAAAAAAAAAAAAATAAAAAATGTTTGCCGATACTTGTACTGAATAAAACTCTCTTGAAAGTGGCTTAAAAGAAGAATTTCTGGAAATGGTAATTTAATGTAGGCAATAAATATCACGTAAGAACCAAGTTATTTCCAAGGCCACAGCATATCAAAAGCAAGCCCAAGTGATGAATACACGTGTTCTGAGACATAAGCACACCCCAACACTACAATAAAATCAGTATTTCTATGTATTTCATCAGCAAATCTACATTACTAAATACTGTCAAATAATTCTCCTATTATACCGGTAAGTAAAACTGATTGATGTTCAAATGACTGGCCAAGAGTTGTACAGTGTGATATATTGTACCTGTGTCCTGGTTTGACTAAAACAAAAACAATTTTTTTCCTTTCAGTGATTTTACTTTTCAGTTCAGTCCCTTCTCAGACTGCACTTTCTGAAGTTAACAACATGTTGTTCCAGACAGTGTCTGCTCCTAGCAGTGATATCGCTCGATGTTTATAGTCAGTACTGAGCTCACAGCACCATGGTGTGCAGAAAGGCTCTCGCTTATACTTCATCTGACAGAGACAAAGGGCACTGCTGAGTTCCTTCGGTGCCACCTTGGGGCCCCGTTAGCATCAGGGTGCGAAAGGGTGGCACCTGTGGGGAGGAGGGGACAGGACAGGGGACCCAAACTGACCAACGCAGTGTTCCATCCCATACACATCAGGCTCAGTATAAAGCTGGGGGATCACAGGGGGCAAGTTCTCTTCTTCCATGGCCAGCACCCTGGGAGGACTCTGTCCCTTCTCCTGTCTCCGATCCCAATCCATGTGTTCCTGAATCCAGTTCCTGTCTGCTGCTGAGCCCAGCTCGGGATCTTCCCCGAGCTCCTCTGCAACACCAGTGGCTGCTTTGAAATGTATTTCCTGATCATGCAAGGAAAAATTTGGTAGCTCAAACACATA
Organism: Podargus strigoides; assembly: GCA_028020825.1. Taxonomy (NCBI): domain Eukaryota; kingdom Metazoa; phylum Chordata; class Aves; order Caprimulgiformes; family Podargidae; genus Podargus; species Podargus strigoides. Next base: position 19,574,381 of record CM051663.1, read on the forward strand.
CAGGAAGAATATTAACCTGGCCAAAGAAATGCATTTTAAAATTCATACTAATAACTGCAGAACAGGTTCTGCACTATTCATCCTTTTAGCCCAGAGAGCACAAAGGACAGACCTCAAGACAAAGCTAAAGGGCAGCCTAACTGAACCAAGGACTCTTTTTCTTTCCCAAATGTCCTGCTTGGGAACATCATCTGCCTCAGAGTTCCCAAAAAGACTATAAGAACACCTGTACTTGTCTTTCTATCTCTCTGGCTTATCAGCCAGAAAAAAAATTACATTTCATCTACACGCTGCTACCTTGCTAACACTCTAATTCAATGACTTTAGAAGATTTTTTATTATTAAGTAGGATCTTACTTTAACTACTCAAACCACACTGGTTTGATCCCTTATGCAGCAATCAGTGACTTACGTTTTCTGTAATAAGGTAACTTCACAGAAGCATACCTAGTCAACACTAATGTGTGCTCCTGTGCATGTGGACAAGATACTCGCTCATGAGGTTTGTACTCTCTAGGTCCCTATTTAAAAAGTGAACAATTCAAGTGTTAGTACGTATATAAAAAAAGAACTTCATATTGATCCTGGTGGGAAAAAAGTCTATCATGACTCAAACGGACTTTGTCACAAGGAAGAATGCAGATAGTTCAGGGAAAAACATCTATGCCAGGGAAGGCCTTGCCTCAAAGAAAGAAAAAAGTACTGATTTAGTTCTACTTCAGATATTTATAGATCAGAGAGAGGAAGCCTATATTGAAAAACTCCCATGCCCTCACTTTTCTAGTAATAGTCCTAGCAAAGGTAATCTCAAGGTGATGCTAGAGAAAGACTAGTTTCTTATTAAATGAGAACAACATAGCACTGAAAAATAAGCTGTGATGCTCTCAGACACAGATGGATACTTAATTAGACATTGCTCAGAAATGTCATTCTCCTTTTTCTGATGCACAGATGCCGCACTGAAGACTTAGAAAAGCAATTCTGTAAAAACTTCTGTGCTAGATTTTTCCACACAGAAATTTTATTTTCCAGCCACATACAGAAAACATCAGTATGCTGAAGCCATTAAATATCTAACGGTACTTTTACCTGGGAAGTATTTTCAAATTGTGGACTCATTTGTAAAGGCACATAATTTACAAATTAGTTTGTAAATTTCATAGTGTGCACGCTATGAAAACTGCACTTCAGTGAAGAAATCCAGAAGGATTTTTAATCCAGACTAGCAAAGACAGCCCAGCCAGTCTAACAGCTCACTACCATTAGCAGGGATGGGTTTTAGCCCCTACTCTTAGCACCCACTCGTGACTACACAGTCATATTCCCTTCTTTGTACCAGAACTGGCTCATCATTGGAACAGGCTGCCCAGAGAGGTTGTGGAGTCTCCCTCTCTGGAGACATTCAAAGCCTGCCTGGATGTGTTCCTGTGTGGCCTGATTTAAGTATTCCTACTCTGGCAGGGGAATTGGACTAGATGATCTTTTGAGGTCCCTTCCAATCTCTAACATTCTGTGATTCTGTGATCCTTTGTCAGGTAGATTCACCCCACTAAGCCAGCAGAAAACAAAACCAGGTAAGTGAAATTTTCTGCCAGAACTGGCAGGAAGACAAGGGAAGGGAGGGCAATTAACAAGCCATCTCCTTGGAAAAAAAACCCAAATTGATTAAAAACTACCAGCTGTTTGGTGTCATCACACCTTGAACTCACAGGTTCCAGCTAGACACAGGAGAGGGTACTAAGTGGGGTTTTTTCACAGCATTGTTTTCTCTGAGAAGAGATCTTTGAAGATAAAAAATTATTAAAAAGCAAAAAATTAATTCTTCCTGAAGAACAATTACAATGGAATGAATGCTATCAAGTAATATATACTGCTGCACAAAGTTATATCAAAGATGGCATGTGTACCTGTTACCAATTCATAACTAGTCACTCATACATCCTTCATAATATTTTTGTTTGGTTTGCTCTCAGTAAATGTTGTTCTTGAAAATTGTATATCCTGCAATATGTCAGAAAGAAATGAGTTTCACCCAAAGAAACAGTAAGGCCTGAAACACTTAATAAACACCATTATACCCTAACCTTAAATGTACATAATCATTGTTGGTGTTATTGACTGATTCATAATAAAGAATGCCTGGCTTACATGAAGCAAACCAGCTCTTTCTCTCAGCAGCTACGGATGTGACAGATTCTTACTTCAAAAGTACTGTTTTTCATTGCAGCTTGCAGTCAGAAGTCACTTCAGTTTATTACTGACACATTTCTTCTTATTCAGAGTCCAACAGACCACTCTCTTCCCTGCTTACAACCGTTATCACCTTCTCATGCCAGTTCTAGCAATTGTTTAAATGAAAAAAATTATCTAGTAGAACATTGCCTTTTAATGTCATTTTAGCACTGAACAAAAACAGTTTGAACAACCTACCTCCTTGCACCACTACCCGTTCATTCACAAGCTGTAATTTTTAAAAAATGAGAAACTGTAACTACATTGCTGCAGAAAATAACATCGAGTACCTTTAACTTTTCATTTATGTAGAGAAAAGCTTAAACTCCACTGCTGCATAGGATTTACTTGTTCAGAAGACAACTACAAAGATCATTCCAGAACATCTACCACCTTACAGCTCCAGTGTCACAGAAGTCACTATTTTCATCTAAATCTGAATATGTTTTCAAATTTATTCAGACCTAAAGACTACAGTGGTTCATACTTACATAAACAATTATTTCATGACCAGTGGATTACATTATTTCACATTTACCCAATGTAATTATGGGCCCCTCACTACAAGAGGGACACTGAGGTGCTGCAGCGTGTCCAGAGAAGGGCACCAGGGCTGGGGAAGGGTCTGGAGCACAAGTGTGATGGGGAGCGGCTGAGGGAACTGGGGGGTTCAGTCTGGAGAAGAGGAGGCTGAGGGGAGACCTCATTGCTCTCTACAGCTCCCTGAAAGGAGGGGGGGGCGGTCTCTTCTCCCTGGTGACAGTGACAGGACGAGGGGTAATGGCCTCAAGTTGTGCCAGGGGAGGGTTAGATTGGATATGAGGAAACATTTCTTCACTGGAAGGGTTCCCCAGCACCGGCACAGGCTGCCCAGGGCAGTGGGGGAGTCCCCATCCCTGGAGGGATTTCAGAGCCGTGTAGATGTGGCTCTGAGGGACCTGGGGTAGTGGTGACTGGGCAGTGCTGGGTTAATGGTGGGACTGGATGATCTTAAAGGTCTCTTCCAACCAAAACGATTTATTGATAGATGGAGTAACTCAAGAGGTGTGAGAGAGATAATGACAAACATATATGACTGAGGCTAATAAAATTATGTAAAACAGTTCTTTTTATTTTTTATATAAAATGTAAAAACTCAGGCAAGCCCATCCAGAACTCTGAATCAAACACTTGATAGACTATTTGTGGGTTGCTGGGTTGGGAAAGGAGAGAAGCAGCACATGAGCTGGGTACTGAACAGCTGACCATAAGGCACAAGTCCACTTTCTAATTGTACTGGGTCTGGCTGAGCTGGAATTGATTTTCTCCTACAGCAGCCCTCATGGGGCTGTGTTTTAGGCTGGGAGATAGAAGGGTGTTGATAACACACTGGTGGTGTGGCTGCTGCTGAGTAGTGCTTACACAGCACCAAGGCTCTTTCCAACATTTCCCCCCAGTGGGATGGGGTGGGCAAGGTCTTGGGAGGGGACACAACCAGGACAGCTGACCTGAACTGACCAAAGGGATATTCCATACCATATGATGTCTGCTCAAGTATAAAGCTGGGAAAAAGGAGGAAGGGGGGTGGGGTCACCCTTGGTCCTCCAAGGCAACTGCTATGCGTATCACAGCCCTGCTTCCTCAGAAGGCCCCACATCGCCTGCTAATGGGGAGTAGAGAATAAATCTGTTTTCTTTTTTCTGCTTCCGTGCATGGACCTTGCTTTGCTTACATTAAAACTGCTTTTGTTTTACCCACAAGGGTTGTTTATTTCTATCTTATTTTCTTTCCCCCTTTTTGTTCTGCTGAGAGAAGGAGGGGCAGGGGAGGGGCCACAATTGATAGAGCGACTTGCTGGGTACCTGGCATTTAGCCAAGGTCAAACCCCCACACTAATACAGGAGAAACTTTTGGTTAGAGGACCAAGGTTATGTCTTCTTTTGACAGAGAGCCACATAACTCTGAAGATGTGACTCTGGCCACTTTCAAACCTTCATCAAAAACCTTTGCAGGTGTATCTGCATGTTGGTCATGCTTTTCTTCTACTTCAGTCGCCTTCCTTTCCATTACAGGCCAACATGCTTAATTCAGCAAATTCACCAGTGACGTTGTAGTACAAGTAACACATACAGACATGCCCAACAACGAAATGTCCAAGTAACTGAAAACTAATCACATTGTTCTATGAAAAATAATCAATCCAAATAATTAGACCTCTATCAGAAAAAAACTAGTCGGCATCCAGACAAACACAGAAGTATCACAATGCTTTCTGCACTTCCCAACTGCTGTCTTTTGGACTTGTTCACCTCCTCCCTGAGATACAAGAAAATAAAGAAGAATGTATGGTAAGTGTCACACATATCCAGGCACTTAAACAGAAGTGTGACCAGCACTCAATTTTAACTCAAGACAGTTGACTCAGCTCTGTGTGGATGTGCATGCATGATGCTTGAGAGCAGATTTTTCATAACACTAAGCCACCCCCACATGGATACTGTGTAATTTATATAGTGTTCCTTTGAAAATGCTGCCCTAAAGCTGACTCACTGGCATACAATTCTACCTAAGGCACATTTCAGGGAGTGGAGCTGGCTCTTTATCAGATGATTCATAAATCAGGCCTGGTAGCAATTCTAAAGAATAGGACCCTGGTAAGAGAACTGGGGTGCAAAACAAAAGAAGAAAGGATTAAACTAATGCTGTGTTTCAACTGGTTTTGCATAAACAAACGAAGGTTAAAAATAGGCTGCTCCTACTGAGTGCTCAACAGGGCTGCACATACAAATTACCCGAGACTGAATGAAAACATACAATTGCAGAGCATCCTTTGCAACCTTGAAAAGCAACATTTTTCGTCATAAATAAGCAGCAAGACTTCACATTTCAATACAAGTTTTTTTTGCATTGTAATGCTTAACGCACATATTCTGCCTCTTTCAAATGAAAGGTAACTACCACCTATATGTTAGTTCACAAGCCTGCACACAGGCTTCCAAAAATGTTCACCAGCTGCACCGGAATTCCACAAAAAATAAAAAAAAAATCTCAGTCCTTGTAAAAATAAATTGATTAGCATAGAGATAAAGGCAGAGAGAGTTGGCTGCTCTTAGCCTTCTAAAAATCTCATTTCTTTCTCACAGCGAAACCATTTTTGTACATTGCACAGCTATTTAAAGTCTACAGTGCTCTCTACTCTAAAAATGAGAGGGGGCATATTTTTATTACTAGCTGTTCCTAAAAATTTAAGCGACTTGCTCTCCGATTTTTCATTATTTTTTCAACAAAACTAGTAGCAGGAATCAATGCTAGGATAGCCATGTTTAATTTCTTTTTCTGCCTGCAATATATAGGCTTGCAGATCACTCTACTGAGGATAGTTATACAGATGTACCAACTTTTTCTAACATTTTGAGTTTAACAAGTTCTCCCACTTTACCTATCAATTTACGTTACATTTCCCTCGAGTATTCTGTGCTTCCTCTGCTGGTTCATGCCATTTTACATAAAAAGACCTCCTCTTCTCAAGAAACGTTGCTCTATTGTTCTAGTGTGGTCAGTTAAGTGATGCCACAGAAAAAGTCACGTTTAAAATTACTTGAGGATAACAGTAACACATTAATCCTGATTTGCAGAGCACAGATTTTCTTTCTATTAAAAACATTTATCCGAAATATCCTGAAAGTAATAAAACATTGTGTTATTCACCAGTAGCTCCAATTGGCAGATTAAGTGAACAGAAATGTAACTCTGAAGCAGTAAAGTCATCTCAGTACTGCATTATTCACTGGAGAAGGGCTTGTGCTGCCTCCTGCAAAAATCAAAACTGGTGCAGCAGACAGGCACAAACATACCTCGCTATTGCTGTTATTTAGAAACCTTGAAGCAGTGCTGTGGGACACAGGCTGCAGGTCCTGGAACCTTTAAGTTCACGGACACTGTAAAGAGGCAGAAGAGCCTACTTGCCAGTTAGCACCCACCAAGTCCTTCTGTAACTCAACTTCCCAGAGGGAAGCTGTGCACCTTATCATTGGGCTAGCTGGCTGAATGAGACCAGAGTCAGAGTCCAGAAGAACAAGGTGAGCATCTTGCACAACAGCAGCAACAGGCCTGCTGGAGTAAGGGAGAACACTGGACGATTCACCTGATCTTGCAAAGCACCACTCCAAAATTGCACAACCCTTGACATCAGGAGGACAGATACTCTCAGCAGATAAGAGAGCTGTTTTGTCAAGTTCTCTGTAACGTTCTTTTCCACTAACAGTGCTGCCTACCTAACCAAGGACACAAGTGCCCGGGCTGCCTTGCAGGTGCTTCCATAGCTCACGCAGCAACACACCAGCACCTCCTCATCTCTTACAGCTATTTAAAAGCTCAAGCTGAACTAGAAGTAGCATGGATTTATAACTCATCTTTGTCAAATGGCTGTTAAGTGATATTAAGCGACTCTACTCTACGGTTTCTAAGCATTTTATGACCAGTCCTTTTTACACATCTTTGCCACATGCTAGTACACAGGAAATAAACAAAACCCACCCTTGGGTATTTCAAACCTTTAAATACTTTTACTCAATGCCAGTGCTGTGTCTTTGCCTTAATCAGGTATCTTCCTGCCACCAGGCAGTAACATGCCCATTTTATGGTCTGGCCAACTGAAGAAGGAAGATGAGGTGACATGCCCAAGTTCTAGAGAAACACTGGAAAGGAACTGTAAGCCAAACCCTGATCTCTAGTTGTTTTCTCATGCACAATCTACTAAGATTATTCACTTGTTGTTTAAATTATTAAGTTAGTAGTATAAAATCTAAATATCACAACATGAATTTGCAGTAGGTGTATTACTGAAAAATAAATGGTACTATTACACTACAGGCAAAGTCAGATTGCATTCAAATTATGAAGTTGTAGTAACCATAAGATACCAACTGTTGTTGGGCTGTCTTGACACCAAACCCTGATTGCTGTTTTTTTGACCAGTTCATAAGAGGTGCCAATTGATTTCACCATCCACCAAATTGCTAAAGACTATTTTATTGATCATTACACATCCAAAGTGCTCCTAAAGAAGAAAGCACTCATGACATTGGTCTGTCATGACCTAATTAGGACTCAGTAAGCAACAGGTACAGCTCCACTGGAAACAACCCACGCCACTGAACCCTACTCAAAAGCACAGCTAACTCTAGACAGCTAACCTTTGAATCTGTATCTTTAAAAATCCTAACACTCTCCTCCTTAGTTAAACTTTCCTAAGAAACTAATGAAACAAAGAAGTTAAATCCTTGTAGGACACCACAGCCATAGACCAATGTCTGTGGACACTGGCAGAATTAAAGGGACTGTGGGACAGGCTGTTATGAAAGGAGAACGAAGCCTGAAAAAGAAAAATGACAGTCCAGGAGAGGGTTAATTTAGAACAAGATTTTGACAAACAGATGAAAACATAATATGAAGTACAGATAGGTTGGTTCTACAAATGAACAAAAGCTATTTTGGGAATTTCATAAACAGAACTGACATGGTCAAAAGCCAGTTACATGTGCATTATGAATAATGCCTGTAACAGGGGTTTTACTATCAGGTACTTCCTACAGTATTTACTTCCAGTTTGCAGAAGTGAAGAAATTTGACCCCTACTTTGAGAGGAAAACAGACAGACCAGGAAATAGATATTTCTTTCCCACAACATACAGAAGACTGCATAAATTTGACTACAGAAATTAAACACAGCATGTAAGAGGATACCAAGTTACCAGCTACAAGAAAAGCAAAAGAAAAACAAAAGGTAGTTTTCATCAGCACCATGCAAGTACTGACAGGAGAGGAAAAAAAAACCAAAACAAAAAACAAACACACAAAAACCCTTACTTACTCTTAAATAAAAGCACCATTTACCCTAAAATGATCTGTTGTATTATTGTTCTTGATTTAGGAAAAAGAGGCTCAGCTGGGAGAACTTTCTTAAGAATAAAACTGATGGTTAGCAACAGGAGACAAACAATATATACCACTTCCTCAGCAAAAGGGGAGATAGAAAAAAAAAAAAAAAAGCATCAAGTCTGGAGTATTAATTCAACCCCATTCTGTACATTCACCACAGTCTTATTAGTGCTGTAGATGATGAGTTCCACACAGGCAGTGAAATCCCCTACAGGTGCTAAAGCGTAGAAAAACACATTTTGATCTTGTCAAACAAGAGAGAAATCAAGTGTTACCAAACCAACTTTAAATTGAGGTGAGGTCTATAACTTTATAAACCCTCAATAGCTGCCTCTGGCAAAAATAACCATTAAATGTCCCTAGCTTAGTTTTATGGTATTCAAAAATTTCTGGATTTTCTTTATCACAGTGAGGGGATCCAAAGCTTGTGATTGCTTCTAAGACAGCTAACAGCTGTAACGATAACTGGAATCGTGAATTCATCTCAAAAGACTTTTTAAAAACAATACTCAATTTATATATTTTTTTTATAACTCCTCACAAATTCTGCATAGTGCTGATCAAAAGGTATTACCAGCTCTGGAGGAACCATAGCTACTGACAACCCAAATTGTGTTTATCAGTAATTGAGCTCAAGGGCACTGCTACTCACAAACCCATTCTTTCCTACAATGATAACTTCAATTCCAAAAGAAATATTATTCAACATGAGGAGGCCTCAGACTACCAGCATTTGATCCAACTTACTTCATTAGGAGACAGCCTCTAACCCCGCCCATATCTTACACTGTATTTCCAACCATGAGCACAAGAAATTAGCAGACAGCTTCTTCACCTACTCTTGACCAGTCTTTTTCCCTAAAATTTTTCTTTTGCCAGAGCAAGAACTGGGAGCATGAGCTGAGAAGTCAGAGATGACCCGCTAATGAGAAAGCTACAGTATGAGAGAACAGTACTGTTTTAACCTCACCTGGCTATCATGTTAAGTTGCTTCTTTTTACTTCAGAAAGTTTGACAATACTACTGAAGCATACAGCGCAAACCTCAAACCAGTACCATGGAAATGTAATATTCCCAATGAAAAACAAACTACTGAAATGGTAGTAACTGCATCATCACACAGACAACTGGTATTATAAAGCCTGGCTCTTAGCTATTCCCAGCTCTGCTACTGTGAGTCATTTGGTCTCTACCCATTTTGGACGAATGGAAGTGAAATCTGCCTTCTTTACAATAAGTCTCAAAAGGCTAATGAGCAAGCACCATCAAACAAGACATTACAGCAGAGACATAGCAAAACCAACACTTATCCAATCATTCTCTGGCTCTTCCTGCTCATTTCCAGGAAATTTTGACGCATCAAAAGAAAAAAGCATTGTTCAGGACACTGCAGAAGTCCCACTATAAAGTAAAATCCCTGATCCATGCATATTGTAACAAAAATGTTAGCTTGAAAGAGTCTTGAATACTTGCATTTAATTAAAAAGAGACCAACTGTTCTGCTTATGATTAAAAAGCTGTCAGATTGAGTCCTAACAGCTTTCAAGCTGTCTTCTTGGAGACCAAATATCACAAGGCGTGATATGGGTGAAGTCTGTACACTATTCTGCTACTTATATCAATTTTTGAGCATTCAAGAGACAGACTACATGATCAAATTAGTATAAACCCCTAAATATCTTCTTAAATAAAAGAAGATATTAAGTTAGATCATTTTGAACCTAAAGCTGACTCACTGCACCACCACGGGCATGTTACTTGACCTCCCTGTGCATTTAGTAATGCATCTGCAACAGTGTAACGGCAACACCTCAGAGACTGAGCCGCATCTCATTTCCAGTCCTGAATGAGCAATCGATGTATGCCTGAACTGCAGAAAGTCAGTCATATCCACGGAAAAACTGCTATACTGTACAGGCTTTATTCATGCTGATCAGACAAGTGAAGAGGGAACACTAAAAAGTGGGAAGAGGCAACCACAAATTTAAATTCTAACCCTTAGCAGTAACACTGAATAAGTGACAAGGCATCAGTCACTCCAGCCTAGCTCAGAGACGCACTCTGTTACATTAAAGCAACTGCAGAGGCTAATATTTTCATTTACAGTCTCTTTTGTCCAGTATTCTTTTTGTTCAGGATTGCACATTTTTAGAAGCTGCATTCTAGACCTCAAGTCATAGTCTCAGAACTGCATTATGTATTAAAAAGCTGGAACAAAGACACAACAGAAAGACAACACAAATCACCACGAAAATCATACTAAGTTCCCTACAATAATATTTGCCCACAGAGGTTCTGCTGTCGCTAACAGTTCAGCTGCTCCTGAGTTACGGTGCTAAAGTTAAAGGCACGAGCATCAGTTCTCTGCTGAACTTTGATTTAAGTACTCAAAAGCTGAGACAAAAGTGGTTTCCCTGCCACATAAGCCTCTGGTTATCCCAGAGCTGTAACAGCACAACGATGTGCAAAACTTTATCCAGAGCTCTTTGCCAACGTGATGCCTGCCCCTCTCTCCCACTGCTGCTTCATCTTTGCTTCCCCCTTGCTACTGATAACGTTCAAGCCAGCAATGATTTTTCAAATTTTGGTTTTTCTTTTCCAGAGTGCTTGTTCTGGCATGCGAGGTATATGCTTGCAACTACGGTAATTAAATCTTTCAGTCTGTTCTAGTAAATGTGTATTAAACTTGCTGCTCAGTTTGTGTCAATGTTTACAGTTTTCTAAGTCACTTAGTCAACTGTAGATAAAAACACAGAAGCTGAGATTGACCATAGACCCAATTCTGTCAAGAAGTACCATCAACACACTAACTTTGAAACGTTACAGAAAGTGACACACAGGTTGCTTGAAACAATTTCCTGATTTGAAAAGTTTCCAAAGTTTTAACATATGTAGCAAGTGACATTTCGACCCAAGGGTAACCAGACAATTGCAAACACTTGGCCTGCAGCAGCTTTCACAGTGTGGTATGTAGAGACTCTCCTCTCATTAACAGATGTTTAAGTGAGATGTTGATATACAAGTGGGTCATAGATGGCACATACATCCTTGAAGGAGCAAGGAGTTAACATCATGATGTACAACAGGTGGTGAAGAAAGTGAACAAAACCAAGGCAAAGAAGCCAGCATTTTAAAGGTAAATACATAGCAAGGAGATGGGGAGGTGAGGACAACCAAGGCAATTATTTCTTGTTGCTCTGACCAAGTTACACAAACTTATCTCCCAAATGCTTAGTGTTCAAAGCCCCTCACAATTCTCTGTATTTACATTTTGTTCATCCAATCTTACCTTACCTCATTAATCCTCACCTCTTCCACACTGTCAGCTGCCAGCATGATCTGCCCATTTGTCAAACACACAAAAACATCCTTTCTACCTCTCTTTTATCAGTCAGAGCAATGCTTGGTTTCTGTGTGTTGTGATCGTTCTCAACTGCCTTGTGGTTGGCTTCAGGTTCCTTCCCCTTTCCCCCCCAGCTCTACAGTACCCAGTTCAATGCATCCACTCATTTCCCAACTTGTTTGTGCACTTTAATTTCTGCCAAGCAGGGAGCCTTTGTGCACTTATTGAGGGCAAGCATAGATGGCCAGGCTGTACTGAGATACACATCACACGCTCAAATGTGTAAGACCACAGTCCTTTCCTCTTCCTGATTTCTCAGGAATTTCTCATTATACCTCTTCAAAATGCCAACTAGCAATTAGGCTGAAGAGCAAACAGAAATAGTCGACACATTATAATTAAAAATTCAAGTGTTTAAAAATGAGTCAGAACTGTTACCCTCATACTTGAGCATAAATATCAACTGCCCAAACTCACGTACTGCCTTCCATCACCCCCACCATCCCTCCTCCTAAATCCCCTAGATAAAACATCAGTGTTAACGGTGTACCAGAACGACAGAAAGCAGTATTTTATCAACTTTTAGTAGCCACATAACCACCCCCTTTGGAGCTTCTTTTGCTAGCACCAGACTCCTCCAGATCACTTGATGTGAGAAATACTCAGACGATAATGCTTGGGCAGACAAGTTCTCCATACTTTACCTCACTGCTTTTGTATCATACGTGCACATGGGAGCAATGTTTTGGTTTAGCTAACACCTGACAAACAACTTACTGTTCTCCTTAGAGGCTGTTACAAAACTCTTTGCTCCACAAAGTCAGTGCTCCCCTCCTCCACGGCAACAGGGGAAGCTGCACTGTTGTGACTGCCTGACCTTCAGCTCTTATATCACAGAAACAGCAACTGCAGGTGTTAACTAGGGCAGGAGAACAACAAGATGAAGACCTCAAAACAGTACAAAACCCAGTTTCCACCTCAAAGTCAAACATTAAGTTTTTTAAAAGACTTAAGCAATGTAAGATACCTTAAGAGAAACATTTTAAATTTAAAAGACTTAAGCAATGTAAGATACCTTAAGAGAAACATTTTAAATTTAATGTTCATTTGTTGTTCTAAAGGGAGAGCTATTACTGTTTTGACTTAAGATTTTAGCTAGAAACAGGCTAGCATCTGCCCATAAGTGAAACTATTATTTGGTTTTATGCTTGACAAGCAGCAGAAAAGGACTTAAAACCAAATAAAATCTTTGGGAGAGGGAGGCTGCCCAGAGAGGTTGTGGAGTCTACATCTCTGGAGACATTTAAAACCCGTCTGGATGTGTTCCTGTGGGATCTGCTCTGGGATCCTGCTCTAGCAGGGGGGTTGGACTAGATGATCTTCAGAGGTACCTTCCAACCCCCACCACTCTGTGCAGTTCTGTGATTTTTAAACAGGTGCTCAAGGGTTCAAAGATTTACTACTCATTCTTTTTTAAAAGCTAGAATTACTTGCCAGTAAAAGAAAAAAAACCAAAACCAATACCAAACAGGACTGACTGATGTCACAGCATCTCTACACACAATTTTTCACCTTTTGAAGCGCTGATAAGTGCTTTGTGCTGGTTAAAAGCATACAACTAGTTAGAACCAAGACCTTGTTTAACTAAGTTACTGCAGTTACAGATTCACAGAGGTCCCTACAAACTGTAACACAAGGAGCCTAGTTCCACTATTAACAAACTACGACAAATAATAACGAGGGAGGAAGCTCTCCCTACCATCTACACAATGTAAACCTTAAAAAAAAAAAAAAAAAAACCACAAACAATTCTTCCAACAAGTGGACTTTTCAGTGAAAGCCTAGAGAAGTGTGAGACTAGAGCAACTGCACGCCTTGTTTTTCAAAGGGTTCTTCTCCAAGCGCAAAGAGGATATACACACACACTACAGAGCCCCAGCAGGCACCAAGGGGCAAGAGATCCCTTCCCGGAGCTGTGGCCCAGCACTCCACCGCGGACCCCGGGCAGGGGGTCGGACAAAGCGGGATGGAAGCGACCCCGCACGGAAGGCGCTCACTCCCAGAGCCATCCACCGAGCACCTCACAGTCTCCGCCCGGGCACAGCCGCCTCGCTAGGACCGGGCCCCTGAGGCCCCGCCGGCCCCGTGGGAAGGGGGCACAGAGCCGGTACCCTTCCCTCCCCCGCCCCACGGGGGCCCAACGCCTCCCTCCCGCGCACCGCGCTGCTCACGGCTCCGGCGCCCCCGCAGCGCGGCGGCCCGACCCCAGCGGAGCGCGCAACGGGCCCACACTCACCCGCACGGCACCTCCTCTCTGGGGGGCAGCAACTCGGGCATGGGCAACCGACGAGAGCCGAAACCCAGCCGCGACACCACCACCGCTGCCCCTCCACAGCCAGGAAAATATACCACCGGAGGCCACGGGGCTCCGCTCCGCGCCGTCACTTCCGACCCCGCCCCCGCCGCCGCAGCGAGCGCCGCACAGAGCGGCCCGCGCCTCACAGCGCCCCCCGCGGCGCAGCGCAGCCCGGGCCTCGCCGCGCCCCTCGCCTCTGCTCCCGGCCCCGCGGCGCCTGAGGGGAGGACACGCACCGCGCGAGGCGGAGGTGTGAGACGTCACCCGCCAACGCTGGTCTGTGCTCCCCGAGATCAGAGGCCTGGGGGCTGGGTGGCGGAAGGAGGGTGTGCAATTAGCCGACACCGTAATGCATACAGTGAACATCGTTCCCGTGTCTCTTAATCAGAGTATTTAGCTCTGCGGCCCCGGGGGATGCACAGGGCACTGCAGGTAGTGCGCTGGGGTTTGAAAACAAGCGGCAGCACTAACAGAACCACGGAGCAGCCTTGGTTGGAAGAGACCTCTAAGATCATCCAGTCCAACCACTTACCTAACACAGCCAATTTCCCACTACCCCAGGTCCCTCAGCACCACATCTACACGGCTCTGAAATCCCTCCAGGGATGGGGACTCCCCTACTGCCCTGGGCAGCCTGTGCCAGTGCTGGGGAACCCTTCCAGTGAAGAAATGTTTCCTCATATCCAACCTAACCCTCCCCTGGCACAACTTGAGGCCATCACCCCTCATCCTATCACTTGTTATTTGGGAGACCAACCCCCCCTCGCTACCCTCTCAGGGAGCTGTAGAGAGCAATGAGGTCTCCCCTCAGCCTCCTCTTCTCCAGACTGAACCCCTCCAGTTCCCTCAGCCACTCCCCATCACACTTGTGCTCCAGACCCTTCCCCAGCTCTGGTGCCCTTCTCTGGACACGCTCCAGCACCTCAGTGTCCTTCTTGGAGTGAGGGGCCCAAAACTGAACACAGTATTTGAGGTGCAGCCTCACCAGAGCTGAGTACAGAGGCACAATCACCTCCCTACTCCTGCTGGTTACACCGTTTCTGATACAGGCCAGGATGCTGTTGGCCTTCTTGGCCACCTGAGCACACTGCTGGCTCATATTCAGCCAGCTGTCGACCAGCACCTCACAAGTCCTTTCTAAATCCTGATCAGGGCCTAAAAACACCTGGAGAATTCCAGCACTGAACATGCATCATACAGCAAAGGCACTCTGGGAGGGTCCCGCTCCTCCACAGCCACTGCTCGTGGCACAGAATCAGACACAGGGTTGATAGTATAGAAACGTGCATAAGCGTCTACCCCCACCACCACCCAAATCACACACATGGACTTGGAAAACAAAGTCAGGCATCACATACTACCTCAGGAGAATTTATCACATTGAGAGAGAGAGATTCATGTAGAATTAGAGCTATGTATTCAGGAATTCACTATTTGTTTTAAAACAGTACCTTGCAAGGTATTTCTCAGCAAACATGTGAAAAAATTCCTTTGCAAGAGCACCGGTTCCATTGGTACATCCGATACAGGTGGTGTCAGCACAAGAGGCAAGAAGGAGGGCACTAACAAAATCTGTACTCAAGATAAAACCTGCCCTGCATGGGGCTGCTTGAGGCTCTAATCCAGAGTCTGCTCTGATTTCCTGCAAGGCTCTTGTCATGCCCTGCCGCCAAATAAAGTCAACCTCCACAAGCTGGCCAGCTACAGGGAAGGATGTGCTTTGGAGGCACAAGTCCTGAAAGACACCTGGAGGATGGCGTGCTGTTGCACAGGAGAGGACACGGCAGCGAGGAACAGGCAGTGCAGTTTTGGACGGCGTACAGAAAAGCAGAACGACAGAGGCGAGGGTGGTGAGCATCTGCCTCGCATTTGCAAAAGAGTGATAAATGGAAAGGAGCTCCAAGAGCCACAACTGAAGGAATCAGCAGCCTGGAGGCATCACGAAAGAAATAAAGAAATTCTATCATAGGTAGAGTGGAATTAGTAAACGAAGCAGGGAGACATTAGCGGTCTGTAAATATTTGAATGAAGTAAGTGGCATGAAAGGAGAAGAGTGGTGATACATTAATGATTTTAATGGGGTGAAATTAAGGAAGGGCATGTTTAAGCTGAGAATCGGGGTGGAAAGCTTTTGAATGGGGAACTGTCAGCTGGAAAATTGTCTCCCTAAGGGAAATGGTGAAAGCTTTATAGCCTGAGCTTTTAAATGCCAGATGAGGAGGAATACCATGGGACTCATTCTGAATTTTTCAGGGAGATGGGCTGGAAGATTAGGAAGGGAGGAGGAAAGACATGAGGTAGTGCTGGCCCCAGGAATTTAGAAAGTAAAGCCCAGCGCCTCTTCTAGGCTCCTTTGGCTGTGTTTTGTCACTCTTTGACCGCCTCTGCCAAGAGTGAAATGATTTCAGCATTAGTTACCTCCACCAGGAAGCGATAACAACTCCTCCTCCATGAAGAAATGCGGTTGAGAAATGGGAGTCTCAGTGGGACATCTCTAGAAAGAATCACCAGGGAAGGGAGCGGCAGAGGCTCCTTCAGCTGTGGAGGGGCCCGGTGGTGCAGCCCCGCCTGAGCTTCCAGGGGACGGTCACTGCCACAGTCACCTCCCCTCTGCTGCACTTGTGCTTCCCCAAAGACAATGGGAGGAAATTAGCTGAGTGCTGGAGCAGATGGCAGGAGCCATCTTGAGCCACACTGCTGTGTCAAAGTAAAAGCTGGCTGTGAGAGCACTTTGGCTCCTAAGGATTTTCAGGCCAGCTTTGCTCATGCAGATCTTGGCAGAGGGAGCGGAGCTCCTCTGTCCCTGCTCCCATCTCACAACCAGCCCCAGGTCAAAAGTTTCCCTCCAGACTGAGGGAGAATGACTTTTCCAGAGTTCATCCTCACGCACCCGACAGTGGTATCCATAGGCACGTGACTAAGCATACTCTGCACAAGAAATATATAGAAACTTCACCTTCCGAGTAACATTTAAACAACGCCCATCTTCCAAGCTGGGCTGCAGGCTGCCAAGCATCTGAAATCACAAATGTGCCACTGAAACTCAGCCAAAACATCCCCTCGCTCCTTGCAAAGTCACCCAGGCTCCTCCACAGCCAACATGGCAACCACAGGAAAGGTGCTTGAGACACCAAGGGGTTCACCTACCCCCGAGCTTCAGCCTGTGTCTCCTGGGGAAGGAAGAGAGATAAAACCTCTCCTTGCTGCTGGGTTTTACCAGTCAATATGCTGCTTAATGAGCATTAAAGGCATCTTTAGCAAGGGACTAGAGAAAACGTATTAATATTCTATATCTACAGAAGGATTGATGTGAATGAAAAAAGATTTTGAATACTTTCAGTAAAACGAAGATCAAAAAGCAACCACAATGAAATGTTTGTAACGAACAGAGTATTTCTGTAGTAATATATAACCAAAAGAGATTCCATCCACATCTTCTGATCTGAGTAAACACATACATATTTCAGCCTTAAATTTGCATTTTGCATTATCTAGCTTTTTTTTTTTTTTCTGGTTTTTAGTACCTAAATGTTCTCTTTTGAATAAATCCCAATCCCCTAGATAATTTGGGGATGAATTCTGATTTTTTTCCTAAAGCAATTATTATTTTGCATATTTGCAAAATTTTGTGTATTTGCCTGATAAGAACAGCATATCTCTGTTTTCATGTCTACTGCATAACTTTAATTATCTTTTTTTTATCCTGGTGGAATTTAGATCCTCACATTTTTTCAGGAGGAGGAACTGAGCACATGGTGACACAAGCCTGCACATCTTCTGCACTTTGTAAAAACAGGTGATCTGCAGCTCAGCCTGGCTCCAGCTCCAGCCTCATAGCATCCTAACCGTGGGTAGCTGCCCCAGAGCTGCAGGAGCCTCACCCGAAGTTCCCAGCAAACACAACTGCTCTCAGCTTGCAGGTGTTAATATTGACAGATGTCTGCAAAAATCAGGCTGGAAGTTCAGAGCAGAGCAGCTGATGTAACACGAAGCAAGGCTGAAGCAGCAGAGGCCTCTCCAGGCATTTGTGTCATTCTCAGTTAGGCGATTATTTCATAATATGCAACAGGCGAGGGGTCCAGCTGGCAGCGCCCCCCTCCAGGCTGCCACACAGCTCCTCACCACCCACTGTGACCTCCGTGAAAACACTCGACAGCTGCCCGGGCAGAGAGTGAAGCCCAAACTCAAACAATTTCTCAGCCAGGCACTCAGGATGGCATGCTCCTATCTCAGCAGGACCTCTGCAAAGTGTTCCTGCACTGGCATCGCACCCCTGTGCTGGACAAGCTTGCCCACTCCAAAACACCAACAGCGAAGAAGGACATCCCCATACTGACCATGCAAACGCAAAACCAAAGAGCTGAGAAATTCTACTGACCGTCCACTGGCTGCTTGCATCTCATTTATTTGACTTTTTCCATCAAGAGCTGAACTGTCAGACCTGACAACTGGCTGCTGATTTATGTTACTTGTGCTGCAGATGGCTCCGCTGTGGCATAAAGCTCGAATGCAGCTGCTGGGTATTTCTTAATCCTTACATTTCCAAGGCTCAGAAACAACTCGTGGCTGTCTTTGGACAGCTCTTGAGTGGGAGTCTGGCCCTGCTGCTGTCCATATTCGGGCTGTTTGGCAATAAATGGGACACAGCATATGCTGTGAATTAGCAGCAGCCAGGGAGCAGTGCAACTGCCCTGTGGGGGTAGGGGGAGAGCACCCCCCAAGTTTCACAACTGGTGCTGTATTATGCAATGAAGCGGTGCTAAGGGAGTGCCAGTCCCAGGAAATCACAAAATAGCCTTGGTTGGAAAAGACCTCTAAGATCATCCAGTCCAACCACTTACCTAACACAGCCAATTTCCCACTACCCCAGGTCCCTCAGCGCCACATCTACACGGCTCTGAAATCCCTCCAGGGATGGGGACTCCACCACTGCCCTGGGCAGCCTGTGCCAGTGCTGGGGAACCCTTCCAGTGAAGAAATGTTTCCTAATATGCAATCTAAACCTCCCCTGGCACAACTTGAGGCTATTATGCCTCATCCTATCACTAGTTACCCGGGAGATTTCTGATCTGCTCTTAAAAGCCTCCAATGATTAAGAATCCTTAATTGTCAGGCCATGATCTCCAGTACCTTACAACGGCTCTCTTGTTAAATCATTTTCTGCTGTCCACCCAGCCACGTTCTGATGCCTTTCAAGACAATGACTTCTTCCCTTTCCACAACCGGAAAGATCAGATCATGCTCATACTACTTCCTTGCCTTCTTTCAGCATTTTTTTTTTGGTCAGCAGTAGCTGTACTGGTAGTCATGCCTGCACTACAATGACCACTCTAGATTTCACACTTCAGAGAGAATTTCCCCTTAGCCAGTTTAGCCCACACGTACAAAAGATGGCTTTTCCACTCCCTTTTTCCATCTTGATTTCTGGCCTAGAAGGAATTGAAGATAAAAAGCCATGAAACTGAGGCAACTAGTGCTTTACTTCAATTCTTCCCCATCAAGGTGAAAGAATCAAGGTGAACAAGGCACTTCACTGACGCCCTTGTCACTCTGAGCTCACAGCTTCTTAGAAATCAGAGCTACACCCCAAGCATAATCAGATACAGATCTCATGATCCTATTGCTTCAAGGGAGAGTATGAAGCAATAGAAAGAATCTCTCTTCCTGCAGACCAGTGAAATCAATTTCTGCAGTGAAGTAACAGCTCCTGGGGACAGGCACACCATGCTAAATCCTTACCACAATCTTTTGCAACTCTAATTGCCAGCAGATGTAGCTACAAATGGTCACCAAGAGCATCCCTGCTATTTGTCTGGGCACTGACCAGTACAAACAGGTCCTAGAGTCCATGCTTGATGTCCTTAAGTGCTGCCACTCTTTCCAAATTTACTTTTTTTTTTCTCCTTATCCACAAGAGATTTTTCAAATTTTGGGCTTTAGTACAAAACAACTTTTGAAAGCTGGGGTGGTGGTGGCATGGAATAAGAGGACCCTTTTGGAAGATGACTTTTGAGGTAAAATTAGAAAGGACAATCTATCTTCAAAATGATCACATCCCACAGTGGTTCTGCAAAACTTTTAGACCTAGTAAGAACTTACTATAAAGCCCTTTTTTTTTTCAAAAAAAATTATCCCCGAAAAAAATTATCCCATTTCAGGTCCCCAACCCTGAAATGACGAGAAATCAAAACAAGGGAGTAAGAGCTAATGATCTAGTAGATGTAAAGAGAGTCTGTCATCATTGTACTTGCACCTCCAAAGACAGGACCCCAGGAAAAAGCAGAACCCAGGGCCCAGACAGGGAAAAAGAAGAAAATCAGACTCCCTGATCAGTTCAATTCTAAGTGGTAATGGTCAATCTTAGAATCATAGAATCCTGACAGGGAAATTTGCTGGTGAAGGTGCCATCTGGAGGCCAGTTACAGGAGTGTATCACATATGGAAAAAGAACTGATAAAGAAAAGAGTAAGTTTGGGAGTTATTTTATGAAAAATAGGAGATGTTTATTAATGCAAGGCTACATGAACAGCTGAAAATGAGTGTGCTTGCTGCAAGGTCACAAGTGTGCCATCTAACAGCAAGAAGAGTAAGGCAGAAAGCTACAGAAGTACTGTGAGAAGTCCAAAATGTTTTATTAGTACAAATAAGCAGACAGTAGACAAGAAATCATCTTGCATGCCGACCACTTCAGGTGAACTAGGATGTGCTGAGATTTGGCATCTTAAAGAGCCAGCTTCTCAACCTCCTGTGAGAACTCTTCCTCCAAGGCATCCTAGCAGGAGAAAAAAAACAAGAGGACTCAGTGGCTGTGAAACAGTTTTCTTACATTCTTGTTAGACAAACATATCTATGATGACTGAATCTTGGAGTATTACCAGCAATGATTAACTCACGTATTGAACTGGAAGGTCTTACTACTGCAAACGGCTGTAGTCTCTGTAGACAACTACAGAGAAATCTCCAAATGGACGCTAAACAAGCTCAGCTGCCTTTATACTGTCCCCTAGTGTGATATTATACACCATCAAGCTCCAGAGGGGAGTATTCTGACCTGATAAAAGCCTCAGGCAGGTGAAGTGAGCTTGTATTTCTGAATCAAAACCAAGTGGCTTACCAATCTGAGCAGTCCCATCTGAAAATGTACGAAATACTCTTAAATAGCTCTGGTTTCTGATCACAGCTTTAAGGCTTCCCACTGAATACCTTGTGCTTTATCTATGAACAAGCAGACAGAAGCCTAAAGAAGTAAAGACAGGTTTTATGCTGAAACGTGGCTCAACTCCCTCAGAAAAGCCACATATGAACTTACCAAACAGCTTTATATGAACGTTTCCCAACAACCATACCTGCAGACTACACAAGCATGGATTAAATGGGCATTATGTTTTATAGGGTGAAGTCCCCATTGCAGCTGTTAAATAAAACATGGGCCCTGGAGCCCTCTGAGAGTTCAAGGCGCAACAAGGAAGGTATCCCCACTGATACCATTTTGCCCAGCTGCCCTTGTAGCTTAGATACCATTCCTCCAGCAGTTCCCTCCTATCAGTATGCATGGCTTCTGCCTTACCATAGGAAAATTTTCCTCTAGAGATCACTAAGACTACAGTTTGAGGTAGATAAATCCACAACCAATTAATATATACAGCTTGTTTTGGAATGACAACACTCATTTAAATCTCCATGAAAGATAAAAAACTCTTACCACTTCTCGTCTTAGTTCTTCAGTCTTCACGCGTGCAATAAGAAGATTCTAATGAGAGAAAATGGCATAAAAAAAATAATATTTCAGCTGGAAAAACAGAGTCCCTGCACCATTGCCAGAGTTTATTGATGTGCCGCAGGAGAATTCAGGGATAATGAAATCAGTTTTGTATACACACTCCACATGCAGAAAGGTACTGACATTAAAACCCTAGTACCAGTTTGGTTTGGGCAATCACGTATTTTTCACGTCTGCTATGGCCTAAAGTCTAAAAATAATGATAAAAAAAACCAAACACCACAAAACAAATCAAAGACAAAAGCTATTTTTAGCAGTTTTCCAAACCTACCAGTTGAGGAACTGTATTTTAAATATATCTGTGGATGAATTTTCCATAGCACAATAAGCTTGCAAGGATAAACCTCCATCCTTCCTTCTGCCTGCAGCAGAAGCAAGGCATTGGGCCTCACTCTGTCTCCACTGACAGCAAGATGGGAGTGAGGGGGGAACTGGAGAACCTAGTCCAATTTGAATCCCTGTATTCAGAGACCTGAGTACCCTACACTCTCAAGAGAAATCAAAGAATATGATGGAGCAGCCAGTACTCACACAAGAGAGAGTACCTGTTTAGGGGACAGTGTCTACATTTGGCTGTTTCTCCATAAATGTTAAAATCTTGCTCAGAGCTATAACATGCTGTGTCCTCATATTGACAGCCAGATGACATGTATAGCTAATATATCGGTAAATGTCAAAAAATTTGTTAGACAAAGGAATTATATTTTTTTCCACATTTCCTTGTCTAATTTCTAGCTAATTCACTTTGATGGCAAGCTTACCCAGCAAATCTGTGCATTTTGTTAGAACAAAGTTTGTCTGGAAAACATACATCATTTCTTGGCTTTGATTAATAAATAGATAGCCATCTGTTTAAGTAAAGTTTTCTGTTTACACAACTAATAGACCTGTAGAACATCTACTGTAGGACTGTCCACTAAAAGCATCACAATAGTATCCTTTACATTCTGAAGTCCAATAAAATTAATCTGATAGCAAATACAATAGAACAATGGAAAAATATAATTACAGGAGGTAAACCTAGATATGACTCCAGTTTCTTCTTCACAGGTTCCATTTCTTTCTCCAGTTTAGTCAGTTTCTGTGAAGAGAGCAAGGCAGATTATATTCTATAGTCTTACTTGTAGAAGTGATGCAAATCAGTGAAATAGATCCACAATTGCCTACAGCATTTCAGAATTCACAGATGTTGGCAAGAGCTTTCATGATCCTCCTAAAACCCACAGAAAACTAAAGATGTGCTTTAGATCTAAGATGAACTAAGATCCAGTTATCAGTCAAACCCAGTTCAAATTTTACGCAGGGGTATCAGGTGTTCTTCTTTTCTGAACACATCTTCAGATGTATTTTCTTGCAATATAACCACCTGCTCTCATCTCCCTGAAAGGAGAGGGGATTTCAAATGAGAATCCACCAGACAGAGGACTGTCAACTCCACTGTAGGCCAGAGACAGAACTGAGCCCCAAAGAAGGGGATACATTCTCATGTCCATGGCTTCTGTGTGAAAACAGTTTTGCACATGCAGCAGCAAAAAGATTCCCCTGACACTTACACTCCTTTGCTCATTCTGTTAACAATGGGAAGTAATATCTCTTTGGGGCTGAAAATTGAGCACCTTCCACAGTCTTCAACTCTCTTCAAATAACCAACTTAAAGTAAAAAAAACACAGTCTGAAGATAAAGTCATTTGTGCTGCCCGGTTCACTGAGCTCTTAGCAAAGCAGCTACAGAACTGTCAGGGAGTCAAATCATCCACTATGCTCAGGTTCTAGAAGATGACTAGTCAAGAAAATTCCCTATGATTTTTTGTATGTAAAATTTGAACAGAAATTATTGTTGGTTAGTACTCTTCTGAAACACTGTGCAATGTAAACATTGCCACCCAGCGCTGGTTCAGGAGAACAACACAAAAATTTTCATCGTTCAACTTAACTAACATGCAGGAAAAGCCAGCAAAAGAAATGGAGAGAAAGAGTAAGTTCTTATTACAGTAATAGCGAATACTATTAAAATGTGGTGAGTGCAGACAGAACAACACAAATATGTGTACAAATGCTTCAGCACAAGGCTGGAGAATTTATGGCTCAAGAAATGTGCTTTTTCCTTTTAACAAACTATCCTGCCGGGTTTATAATACAGTCAAAAATGTTAAATTTAAAAACAGAAGATTAAAAAAAAACAGACAGTGGCTCAGGATTTGGGCTTCACTCAACTTCCTCCCCTTGTTCAGAAGTGTCTGAAAGCAGGTTTATTTCACAAAAACTAGGAAGACTTACCTCAGACAGGCTGACAAGTGACTTATGTGTCAGCGACTCGTCAAACCCTGCGTCAGCAAGCTGCTTCTACAAACCAGAAAGAGTTCATTAATAACTGACCACAAAATATAACAGGGAGGAGAAAGATTTTACCATTTCCTTGGATTTCGATTTAAACAGGCAAACAAGAACACAGTTTGTCAAGAACAGAAAAGTGTCATGTATGAACCACAGTCATAGCTGGTATATGAAATCAGTTGCCACTAAAATTTGTATTGAGAATAGTAAGTCTTTCCAGAAAACTACTGGGAGAAGAGCACATGGCCAAGCTGGGAAGAGGCTCCTCAGTAAAATGTCATCAACTGTAATACCATGTTTTCCATCTCATATTTGTCAAGGTATCAGAAAGCGTCCAAGTATTAAATAAAGCATTCAAATGTCCTTCATCATGTAGGAAACATGAAGGAGATGACAGTACAACTTCTGCCTTCTGTGTTTAATCATTCACTAATTTAAAAAAATGTCTGTATGTAGAATTTTCACACACAGTTTACCTCAACATATCAGCTGCTCTACTGGTAGCTGTCTGTATGCTCTTATATGACAGTACCTCACAATAAGCACAAGGTAGCCCAAGCTAATACAGTTCTCAGTGCAAGAAGAGAAAGTGTCCTTGCATTTATCATAGGATGACCTGGGGAGAGACCATGATCATAGCAGGAACAACTAAAGTGCAGTAACATATTGTCCTCTTAGCCCAAGAGCCCTCCGTCCTAGAGTTCAGGAAGCTCCAGGGATGTCTCTGTAACTACAGTTTTGGACCCAACCAACCATGACTGTGCCATCCTGTCACAACATCTTGTTAGAAAATTCCTTCTATCTACCTCAGCAGCCTCAATACCCATCTTCAAATACTCAGATCTCTCTTGCAGAAACTTCATGGTGCTGAATGGTCCCTTATCTTCATCCATTTCTTTTTCCAGAAGTTCCTCTGTTTTTTTAAGATCCCTTAAAAAAAAAAGTACAAAAAGAAACAAGCTTTTACATTCAAAGAGATACCAGCATACACATACTGTTTAATTACCTATGCTCAAGCTAAACCCTGTAATACAATCAACACTAGAAGGGAGAGAATGAAGAAAAACTTGAATTTCCCTGTGAGATTTCCCAGTGGAAATACCCACAGTTTTTATATCCAGAGTCCCAAAGGCCAGGGAAAAAAAAAAAAAAAGCCAAGGGGAAAGTCATCTGCACAAAAGCACAGAGTATAATTCTCTAATTCAGCTAGAGACCTATTACACTTGCTAAAATTAAGATGACAGAGAAGGGCCATGCACTGGCACAAAGCACACAGGTCTGGTATCTTTGCTACAAGCAGTGCCACAATTACTACTTTAAAAGACAAAAAAAAACCCCAGAAAATAATTAGACTGGAAGAGAGCCGTGGATATCATCTGATTATTTGGTTTAACGTAACAGATGCTACCCTAAATCTCTCTTGGTTACTGATTTTCTCCATAATGCATGGCTTGTTATAGATACTTTCAAATATTATATATTAGATGGGTCAAAAGCCTGAAAATTCACTTATCCTTGTTAGTTATCAGAACCCACATTCCACATTGCAGAGATCAGCAGTACTGTTTACATCTTTCCCTTTTCTCATAAGTTACTCACTCCTGTAACTGCTCTTCCAGCTTCAGCACTGCAGTTAGCTTTTTCCTCATGTTCCTCAGTTCCCGTTCTAACTCTCTGTTTTCTTTTTCTGTTGCATACAGCTCACAAGACATATAACTGATGGCACAGAAGAAGCTAGTGAAAAGAGAGATTCAGTGGGAATGCTCAGGAGTCAGCTCTTCTGAAACTCAGAAATAAATAATAAATAAATAATAATAAATAATAAATAATATCATAGAATGATTTAGGCTGGAAGGAACTTTAAAGATCACCTAGTTCTAACCCCCCTGCCGTAATAATAATAATAATCAACAATAATTTATCCACAATTCACACAAATTACTCTTTTTTTTTGTTGTTCTCCTGTTATTATACATTAAAAAACTGCCACCTATTTTAGAGAAGGAAAGTAAAATGAGACACTAAGGGCATTTTCTTCCCTTAACTAACAAAAATTTCATCCACATGGGGAAATGGCCCAGCAATCTCAGTGGAAATGAACAAGATCTGACATTTCATTGTGGTTTAATCCCAGCTGGCAACTAAGCATGACCCAGCAACTCACTGGCTTGGTGGGATGGGGAGAACTGAAAAGTAAAACTGATGTGTTGAGATAAGAACAGTTTAATAATGGAAATAAATTAAAAAAAAATAATATATATAATAATTGTATGAAAAGGGAGATAACAAAAAGAGCGAGAAATAAAACCCAAGGAAGACAAGTGACACACACTGCAATTGCTCATTACCTGCTGACCAAGGGCCAGCCCATCCCTAAGCAGCGATTGTGCCCCCCTCTGCCTGGACCCCTGCCCCAGCCAACTCCCTCCAGTTTATATACTGATCACAACATCATATGGTGTGGAATATCCCTTTGGTCAGTTTGGGTCAGCCGGACTGGCTGTTCCCTCCCAGCTTATTGTGCACCTCCTCACTGGCAGAGTGTGGGAAACTGAAAAGTCCTTCACTTAGGATAAGCACTACTTAGCAGCAACTAAAACACAGACATTCTTCTCGTACTAAATCCAAAAGATAGCACTATACCAGCTGCTACCAGTCCTCAGGGATCAGTACTGGGACCCATGCTGCTTAACATCTTTGTCGGCAACATGGACAGTGGGGTGGAGCTCACCCTCTGCAAGTTTGCAGATGGCACCAAGCTGTGTGGTGTAGTCGACAGGCTGGAGGGAAGGAATGGCATCCAGAGGAACCTGGACAGGCTGGAGAGGTGGGCCCATGCCAACCTTGTGAAGCTCAACAAGGCCAAGTGCAAGGTCCTGCACCTGGGTGGGGGCAATCCCAAGCACAAGTACAGCCTGGGCAGAGAATGGATAGAGAACAGCCCTGAGGAGAAGGACTTGGGGGTGTCTGTTGATGAAAAACACAACATGAGCTGGCAATGTGCGCTTGCAGCCCAGAAAGCCAACCGTGTCCTGGGCTGCATCAAAAGAAGTGGCCCGCAGGTTGAGGGTGGGCGATTCTCCCCCTCTACTCTGCTCTTGTGAGCCCCACCTGCAGTGCTGCATCCAGTTCTGGGGCCCCCAACACAAGAAGGACATGGAGCAAGTCCAGAGGAGACCACAAAGATGATCCGAGGGCTGGAGCACCTCTGCTATGGGGACAGGCTGAGAGAATTAGGAGCGTTCAGCCTGGAGAAGAGAAGGTTCCACGGAGACCTTAGAGCACCTTCCAGTGCCTGAAGGGGCTACATGAAAACTGGAGAGGGACTTTTGACAAGGGCATGGAGCGATTGGAGGTGGGGTAAAGGTTTCAAACTGAAACAGGGTAGATTTAAATGAGATCTTAGGAAGAAATTCTTTCCTGTGAGGGTGGTGAGGCACTGGCCCAGGTTGCCCAAAGAAGCTGTGGTTGTCCCCTCCCTGGTAGTGTTCAAGGCCAGGCTGGATGGGGCTCAGAGCAACCTGGCAGGGCAGTTGGAATGAGATGATCTTTGAGGTCCCTTCCAACCCAAACCATTCTGTGATTCTATGATAATTAACTCTATCTCAGCCAAAAACAGGACACACTGTAGTGAATACAACCACAGGCTCTGACATGATTACATGCTTCAGCCTAGCTTGCCAAATTACCTTTAAGAGAAACTGTGTTCAGTCCCTGAAAATGCATGTCCCCAAGGCATGCCCAGCAGTGTTTCCATCTCTTCGTCTTCCCAAATGGTTCAAAGCTGCTTGCCTCTCCAGCTCAGGAGAAGAGCTGTAAGAGCCAAGCTCCTGAACATCACACAAAAATTGGATTTCAAGGCAGATTTTAGCCCTTCCTTACCGACAGTGCTCAGTACCTGCTGTGCTATGGGTCAAGGGAGAGGAAGGGCAGACTTAACAGCTACTGTTTCTCTGTAGCTGAGCTAAGGAAACTTCCCTACGTCAACTGAGGCCAGGCAAGAGAGGAAAGAAAGAAGACCTAAGACTGGAAGACCAGTTGCAGTTCCCCAGTCCTTGCCTAAGCGGTATGAAACCTGCTCTAGCTTGTGCTACCTGGCACGACAGTCTAGGTGGCAGCATCTTATGGCCACTGACCACAAAAGCATAGGCAAAAAAAAAGACATTTAACTTTAGCTGAGGCACTTCTCAGCCTTCAGAGACTTCATTTGCTGAGATAATTAAGAGTTAGAACTTTGGGCTCAGTTCCTGTGTCCCTCAAAGCTGTGCAAGGGGTGCAAAAGAAGCTGGACGAGTAAGATTCCTAGTGTGAAAGTCAAGTTTAAAACTGTTGAATTGAAAAAACAGACAGAAAAAAGCACCAACCATCACCTCTGATGCACAGTGGGAATAACTACCTGGCAAGTGAAGTGTCCTTCGTTTCAAGTGTCATTGCGCTGTGTACCAGGTCATTAAGGTGTCTGGTGCCTTCTTCGGACAGACTGTCTGGGGAAAGACCCAGGCTTTCCATGAGAAGGCACTCTAGATACTTAGCTGGAAAACAAATACAACCAAACCAGTAAATTTTTTTATATTACTGTTCTTTTAAGGCCTAGATGAGACTCTCTTTTTTACCACGTGAATTAAAAATGTATTACAGTCCCCTGAACAACCCACTTGCTCAAAAAAACCCCCACGTTATCAAACACTCAGACAGACCAGGCAGCTCAAGCATAACTTAATCACCTCACTGTTGTTTCAGATTCCTCAAGTGCTTTCCTTAACAGCGGATGAGCACTCAGATTAGCTCAGACTCTTCAGTCAACTATGGGGTTCCCTCCCTGTCTATCCACACAGTATTTCCATGCTCTGTTACTCAGCCCAACAGACTAGGAGGTTTTAGCAATTAATCTGCTTGTCCGTACTTAGAGCCTGGTAAAGATGGCTTAAAATACTGCTCTTGACCAACCACATGTCAGTGTAAATTTTTCTGAAAGGAAGGCATGGGACACTTTGTAGTAAAAGCTGTACCAGGGCTGAGTTCATTCCAATTATATATATATAGTTACCCTTTTTTATACAGATATTGGTTTGTAACTTCAGAGACAGTAAGAAAAAAGTAACTTTGATGAAACTGAGAACTGGGGTCTCAAACTCACCTTCTGCTTCATATTTTGCCGCCTCCTGATTCATATTCTCTATCAGCAAAGAAACATCGCCGTCTGTGGCTTCATTGCATTCTACAAGCTCATACAAGATATCAACTGTCCTTGCATTCATTTCGTACTTTGGAATAGGCTCATTCCCATATATTTTCTGTAACCATAAAGTAACCTGCCAGAGAAATGGAGGGGGGAATCAAAAAAAAAAAAGTAAACAATCAAGTGAAATAAGAGAAAATAGCTGATAGATGTGAGAAATGTGAAGTGCTGGAAGCTCTACATTCCTGAAGAATAACACTGACTATGTCAGTCAAGAAGGTCAGAAATGGAAGAGATCAATGCAGTGCTCTCAGGTGGAATGGAAAGATCAGATTATGACTGATAATAACGGAATGCATAGATGTTCAGCACTGAGGGAACATAAATTCTTGTCTAAGGCTTCCCAAGCAACCTAATGATGGAAAAGGACACAGCCTTTATAACTTAGACATCTTTCCAGCAGGTCCTTCTTCATGCTTCCACCATACATCTCAGCGACACGCACTGCACACAGCAAACATCACCCCGAGGAGAACACCACCCCGCCCTTAGAAGCAAAGAGCACTAACGACGTGTAGACGAACACTCTAACGCTGCAGGAAAGCCAAGTCGCCGAACACAGGATGAACTGTCTCCCAGTGCTCGCACAGCCAAGGAAACGACACGGGCTCGTTTCTCCTCACAAACCGCGCACGCCCTCAGCCGCCGGAGGAGCCCCCGGGGCGGGTGAGGGTCTGCCGGCCCGGCCTAAGGCGGCGACAGGAAGGGGACACTGCCCTCCACCTGCGGAATGCCCGCACCGCCAGAGTCGCGCCCCAGCCCCCCCGTTACCCGCTTGAGCTTCTCCTCCATGGTGGCCTCCACTTCCATAGCGGTCCCCACGCCCACGGCGGCCTCCGCTTCCACGGCGGTTTCCCGCCTCGGTCGGGGCTTCGCGCGCGCGGAGCCGCCGCACCGCAAGGCCTGATGGGACTTGTAGTCGGGGGGGCGCGGTGGGTGTGGGGGTGTGAGGGGGGGTAGGGGAGGGTCTGGGGAGGGGGTGGGTGTTTGGGGGGTGGAAGGTCTTTTACCCAAGCGGATTTAAATGCTCTAAATGTTTTGAAAGAATCTGCTTTTCCCCTCCTATACCCTTTCTTTTAAGAAAACAGCCTTGAATCAGTAAAATAATTTGAGGGGATTTACGTTTTTTTTATGGAATTGTGTGTGTGTGTGTCGTAAGACAAATTATAAATAAAGGCTTATAAAACCCTTGATCAAAAAGGCAGAAATCATATGTTAAGCTCAAGGGTAAAAATTGAAAACTGAATGGCCTGCATATTATGGCTTACACAAATTAATGTAAAAAGTGTACTCCTTGTTGGAAAGCACACCATAAAAATACACCTTCTGTGTCAAACTCTTCACACAATTACCAAAGAACCATCTTTAAAGGTCCCTTCCAACCCAAAACATCCTGTGAAGTCTTAAAGAGATTATTTAAATCAATGTGGGTTATATTTTTCAGGCCGTTTTACAGAATTTAAAGCAATTAGTGAAATAATCGGCATGAGAAATGTTGCGGAAGCATCGGGTTTGATGCAGCACATGCCAAAAGGGCGCAGGATTTTTCACTTCACCTTTTCAGCTCCCAGAAAGGTCCACTGGGATCTGTGCTTTACCTCTCTGGGTTCCCAGGGAGACAGGCTCACACGTGCTGCCTGGGCTTACACACTTACTCTCCGCCAGACTAAATGCCACATCTCACATACGGGATTTGTTGCGAAGGGCGCTGTCCTCGCAGGACTAGGCCTTGGTACAGAGATCACAAGGGAGAGAAGGGTTCCCCAGCACTGGCACAGGCTGCCCAGGGCAGTGGGGGAGTCCCCATCCTTGGAGGCATTTCAGAGCCGTGTAGATGTGGTGCTGAGGGACATGGGGGCAGTGACTGGGCAGTGCGGGGTTAATGGTGGGACTGGATGATCTTTCCCAACCAAGGCTGCTCTGTGAGTGTATGACTCCCATACGCCAGAAGCACAGCCGCCTCCTGCAGTGGGGCCTCTTGCCAGCACTCCTCTGCCACGCTTCTGCCACCAGCTGCTCCCAGAGAAGGGTGGGCACCCTCCAACCACCCCCTGCCCCACACCACCCACCGCCTTCGTTCTCGCAGCCCCTCACACTCCTGCCCCGCGTCCCGAGCCCCGAGGCTGCCTCACGGCCCTCACACTCCGGCCTCCTGCACCTTACACCGGCCCCCGCCTCTTCCGCCCGCCGAGGGCCATTTCAAGGGCACCTGCCGCAACGGGTTTTTTTTCTTAAAGCCGGGTTTCGATTTTTTTTATATATCTCTATATTCCCTCACCGCTGAGAGGCGCAGGGAGAAGCCACGCCTGAGGTGCCAGAGGGCGACGGGAGAAACACCTCCGGGTTGCGCCCCGCCCCGTGGGCATGGCCTCGCAGCCAAAAGGGGCGGAGCGCGCCGCTGCCATTTTGTGGAGAGAGCGCGGGGACAGCACTCGAGTGCGGTGTGCTATCAGTCTTGTCCCGAGGAGCCGCCGCCTGCCGCCGCCATGCTCTCCGCCCGCGTGGCTGCCGCCCTCGCCCGCTCCCTGCCGCGGCACGCCGGCCTGGTGAGCGCTCTTTCTCCTCCCTGCGGCGGGAGCGGGGGGGGGGGTGGGGGGGGGAGCGGACGCCGGCGCCATCTTGGAGGCCGCAATGACATTGAGGGGCCATGGCCTCCCGCTCTCGAGAGTTTGGGGTTCGGGGTGCGTGTGTGTGGAGGGCTCACCTCAGCGCTGCGTGATAGTGGGGTCGGCCCTCGGCTGAGGAGCGGGGGTGCCCTCACCTGGGAAGCGGAGGGGTCTAGGGGACGGTGTGTCCTTCCCCGGGCATGCGGATTGGGCCTGGTGGGGGTCAGATAAAAGTCTAGCGATCCCAATGAGGGTTAGAGATTTGAGGTGCGGGGCTTTACCAGGTGGCATTTTTTTCTTCGTATTTATGGGGAGAGTGAGGGTAGGGAGGTGTGTCAGGACCCGCTCCTGGCCGATGTCCCTTGTGAAGGTGAACGGAAGAGATGCCTGCCCCGGCTTTCAGAGAAATGGTATTAGGGCTGCATGGGACTGCACTGGGAGCTTTGCTTAGGATGTAGGATTATAATATTCTAATGTATTCATTATTACAGGGTTGGGTTGGGTTTTTTCCATTTCTGCCATGATGCGTGTTTTAGCCATACTTCAGAAATTCTGCAGTTAGATTTTTCTTAGAAGGGCCAACGCTTAGAAGACCGTAGTTCTCCCTTGTGCAGAACCATGAAGAATGCACTGATTTCTTTATGCCCCAAGCTTTTGATGTTCACTGCGAAGGTGGGAAATGAGAGGAGGTGTTGCTTTGGGAGCTGCTGCAGTGCTGTGATGGTGACATCAGTGCAATGCAGAAAAATGCAGCGAATCTCTTTTACATCTGTCTGTTTAGCAATGGTGGGCTTTCTTCCATAACTGCAGCTTGTAAATGGAGTGCTGTAGAGCTCAACCCAAAACTGAGACATGTTAAATGTATAAGGTCATGATCAAAAATTTAAGTTTGTTATCTCTTCATATTATTTTGAATGACTGAGGAAATCTCGCTGTTCCTGAAACAATTGCTTATTTTAGATTTCCAGAAACACCCTGGGTGCAACGTTTGTTGCTACAAGAAACATCCATGCCTCCAAAACACGCTTTCAGAAGACAGGTGAGTCAGAGAAAGGTTTTCATATAGGAGTGAGGTTTAAGAACTTGCTCTTTCAAACCAAAAGGAATTTGAATATGGAGCGAGGGCTGTGTGTCAGTGAACAAAACACTCAAGGATGTTTATGTACTGATAGTATTTAACAGCGAACTATCTGTTATGCAGTCACATCCAGGACACTTGACTTTAAATTTATTCAAATTATGCCCAAACCAAAGGAGTGGTCGCCTGTGATTTGGCTTACACAGCTTAGCTGCTTCATGAGGATTCTATTCAGTTGCCAGTTACTGCAGAATTATTTGAAAAAAATGCCTGAAATTCCAGTTTCCTGTCTTGTTTGTAACAGTATGAAGGAATGGGTGACTTTCCCAGGCCTGGCTGGGTTTGACCTTGTGTCCTTGAGTATAACTCTTTTGCTGCCAGCATCTTGGTGTTTAGAGAAGGTAGCAGCACTGCATAGCGGTGTTTTTAGTAGTGGTTCATGTACAATTTTTGAAGTGGTTTAGGGTGGTTAAAGGTATTATGCTAGGAAACAACAGTTTCATAGTGTTATTTACTGTTTCTTAGCTGAGGAGATAACTTGTTGGAGGAATGCTGCCAAACAAATTTGAGGAAGACAGAGAAGACATTTGTATCGCTTATATTGAACAACTTGCCTCTTAAATATGTTGAGTTCCTTTAAATGTCTTTGACTCTTGGATTACAAATCGGTTGACAGGATATTTTGATGCCTCCAGTTTAAGTAGGTATTCTGCAAGCGGAGCTAGAGTGTCCTTTCTGAGCGGAGGCTAGTTATTTAATAGCTTTCTAGAGGGAGAGATTGCTAATGGTGTAGGACATAATGAAGGAAATTGGTAACAGCAATCAGTGTTTTAATTGAACCTGACTTGTAACGATGAGTCGAACCTGCTATTATTGGCTGTTAATACAGAAGGTGTTATCTTTTGCATCCTATGTAAGGAAGAGTGTTACTCCTTAGACCTTGTGGTGTACCTGAGAAAGGGTACTTTGGCTTGTGAATTCAAGACAAACTTACTGAATTTGGTGCCTTAATGTGCTAAACCTGATTTGAAACACCTCTTTCCAGGTACTGCTGAGGTGTCCTCTATTCTTGAGGAACGTATTTTGGGAGCTGACACCTCTGCTGAGCTTGAGGAGACTGGCCGTGTGCTCTCAATTGGTGATGGTATTGCCCGTGTGTATGGCCTAAGAAATGTCCAAGCAGAAGAAATGGTTGAATTCTCTTCTGGATTAAAGGTAAGCTTTCAGTAAAGCAGTTTGTTCAGTCTAGAAATACAAAGAAGACCTTTTTAAGAAAAGACTTTTTTAGTGGAGAATCTGACATTATGCTTGGAGTTAACCATATGGACCCTTTAGGGACTTTATTACAACTTTGATATGTAGTAACTAGTAAAAATAATACTATAAAAAGCAAATATTCTTTGCATTTGTAAATATTTGCTATCAGTATCAGGTTCTTCGCCAATATTTGAGCTCTATTTGTCTTCATCAAGGAAATATTAAGAACTAAACTGTCACTGGATTTTGTTTTATTAGGTTTCAAGCTGGCTTTTCTGTTTACTATTGAACAGTAGCCTCTCTGCTCCAATACCACATGCAGTTTGCTGATTTCTAGTCCTAAGAGCAGACTAGAGTTAAAACGTTGACTGTTCCAAGAGTACAACATCTCCTCCAGTATTTTTGATGACCTAACTTGCCTTAGGCAGAGGAGAAGCCACTGCTTTTCTCTTGTCCAATTCCTAGGCAAGAGAGAAATGTATTTGAACCCTGCTTATAACTTCTGGGGTTTTTTAGAGAGATAAGTGGCTTAATCCTAGACTGCTCTGAGTGTAATTAAGTAGTAAGTTGAAGGCTTAGGCAGGTTCTCTTAGCTGTATGGAAGAACATACAGGCATTGTATATAAAAGCAGAACATGGACTATTGCTACAAATAAGGTTGAACATCTCTCCTGTGACTACAGACTCGGAGAACTGGGGCTGTTTAGTCTTGAAAAAAGAAGACTGAGAGGGGATCTTATTAATGTCTATAAATACCTGAGGAGCTGGGGTCAAGAGGAAGATGCTATTCTGTTCACAGTGGTGCCCAGGGATAGGACAAGGAATAATCGGTGCAAGCTGGAACACTGGAATTTCTGCCTCAGCATGAGGAAAAACTACTTTACTGTGAAGGTGACAGAGCACTGGCACAGGCTGCCCAGAGAGGTGGTGGAGTCTCCTTCTCTGGAGACTTTCAAAACCCACCTGGATGTGTTCCTGTGTGTCCTACTTTAGATGATCCTGCTTTGGCACGGGGATTGGACTAGATGATCTCTAGAGGTCCCTTCCAACACCTTAACATTCTATGATTCTATGTTGGATGTTCTACAACATAAAGTAATATTGATATTAAGCTGTCAAAATTTTGTACATGTTGGCATGGGTTTTCTCAGGATAATGTGGTCTTGTCCTAGGGTATGTCCTTGAATTTGGAGCCCGACAATGTTGGTGTTGTCGTGTTTGGTAATGACAGACTGATCAAGGAAGGGGATGTTGTGAAGAGGACTGGTGCCATTGTGGATGTTCCAGTTGGCGAAGAGCTGCTGGGCCGTGTTGTAGATGCCCTGGGAAATCCAATTGATGGGAAGGTAAGCATAACTAGGTGTTTACTAGCTGTGCTTGTATCTGTGTGATACAGACTGCAGTAGTTTTTTTCTTCTCTTCTAAGGGTCCTATTACATCTAAGACACGTAGAAGAGTTGGCTTAAAGGCCCCTGGGATCATTCCCAGAATCTCTGTGCGTGAACCTATGCAGACTGGCATTAAGGCTGTGGACAGCTTGGTACCAATTGGTCGTGGCCAGCGTGAGCTGATCATTGGTGACAGGCAGACTGGGTAAGTTAAATGCCCAAGCTAAAAACGTTTCATTAAACAGAGACACAAGTACAGCATGCTCTGTGCAAAGCTGAACACGCCTGCATAGGGGCTGGGAGAACTGTAGGCAGCTCCACTTACTGAGCTCTATGTTACGCAGGAAAACTTCAATTGCAATTGACACAATAATCAACCAGAAGCGTTTTAATGATGGAACAGATGAGAAGAAGAAGCTGTACTGTATCTATGTTGCAATTGGCCAGAAGAGATCTACTGTTGCTCAGCTGGTGAAGAGGCTCACTGATGCAGGTACAGATTTTTAAGCCTGGCAAGTAGTGACATCCTGTTCTTATTATAATGCTGAATACTACTATGGCATTTCCTAGTTGCAAGTATAGAGAGAATTCTTTTTTTATTAAATGAGTGACCTTCTTTTGTGGACAAGAAATCTTTCTAGGTATCTGTTGTCAAAAAATCTCCTTTTTGCTACATCACATTAGAAGACTAGTATGAGGTCCCAAAACTGCTGAAATGTTTCTGGAAAAATGAGCCTGTGGGTTGTTGGTTTGTTTGGGTTTTTTTTCAGAGTTGAGAGTTTCCTCTTGGTGGTCTAGCAGCCCTGACAATAAACTGTGGCCTACAAGTATTTAAGGACTTGGCATTTGTTTTGTATGTATGCAAGGCATTGTGAATGGCAGTTGCAAGTTCTCTGGAGAGTGCCCAAACATATGGGATTAAATGATAGCATCTTTTCAGAAGCAGTGATCTTGTTAGCCGAGGCTGCATACATAACAGCTTGCAAGAGATCAGGCACCTTACGTCATGCTGGATGGTTGAGCAGAGTCATACCTAGCAGGAAAAAAACCTCCACATTTTAATGACAATAATTTGTTTGATACTATGAAACACGGGGTAGTATCGCCTTGCAGCAGCCAGGAAACCATGGACTTTCAGACTGAGTGACTTCTAGAACCCAAGTGTGTCTTAGTGAAAGTTTGAGCTTTATTTTAATGGAAAGGAGTCTACAAGTGTTAGACATCAGCTGCCATGATCTTGCTTTTGAAACTTCTTGAGTTAGTTGAGCTAATGAATGTATTAATCTGGTACTGTGGCCTTTCCTGTAACTATGTAGTGATGCTGCCTGGGCTTGCCTCACAGCACCTAGTACTTGACAGGTGTGTTCTATTTGCCAATTATAGGCATGATGTAATACAGTAGTGTATGTCTCCAATTTTTTCCAGATGCCATGAAGTACACTATTGTGGTGTCTGCCACAGCATCCGATGCAGCACCCCTTCAGTATCTGGCTCCCTATTCAGGCTGCTCCATGGGGGAATACTTCAGAGACAATGGGAAACATGCATTAATCATCTACGATGACTTATCCAAACAGGTCAGAAAACCTTGTTTATAGGCCTCATTGGTGTTTGTAGCTGTAATATCGCCTCAGGTTTTGAAATTAAAAATTTTAGAATTGCTACTGAAGTCTGAAAGGTTTCTTTATGCCACACAGGCTGTTGCCTATCGTCAGATGTCTCTGCTACTGCGTCGTCCGCCTGGTCGTGAAGCCTACCCAGGTGATGTGTTCTACCTTCACTCTCGCCTGCTGGAGAGAGCAGCCAAAATGAATGATTCCTTTGGAGGTGGCTCTCTGACTGCCTTGCCTGTCATTGAAACTCAGGCTGGTGATGTGTCTGCTTACATTCCAACCAATGTCATCTCCATCACTGATGGACAGGTAAGACTTCTTCACATGGCAGTACTTCTGTGTAACTTACTGGCAGGTCTCTGAAGAGGCTTCCAGGCTTCTGACCAAGATAATAAAACAATTTTCTCCTACAGATTTTCTTGGAAACTGAGTTGTTCTACAAAGGTGTCCGTCCCGCCATCAATGTTGGTCTCTCTGTGTCCCGTGTAGGTTCTGCTGCTCAGACCAGGGCTATGAAGCAGGTAAGCATGAAACTGCTGCTTTTCCTCTTACTAGAGATGAGTAGTGTTTAAGTTTTCCAACCCATTTCACTCTAAAGAGCTGTGAATAGACAAGGAATAAAGCTTTGGATTCCTTAGCGTTACCAAATTATAAAAGAAGAAACTTTAGAGATCTCTTTGCTATTACCATTGCCTGCTGAGAGGCAAGGTGAGAAAGGAGAATAGTATTTGCATAGAAGTGTAGGACATGTAAGTGTGCTGAACTGGGTACTGATCTAACTAGCAATAGAGAACTCCTTCCTAACCTCACACTTCTTTTAGTCCAGATATGGAATTAGAGAGGTTTAATAACAGCTGTGCTTCTTTTAGGGAGGAATAGCATGTGTATGTTAAAAAGTCAAGGAGATGGTGGGATTTTTAGAAATGCATATAATCATGTCAGAATCTTGAGATTCACTTGACTGGTATGCAAGGCAAAACTGACTTGTGTCAGCTGTCAGCTGAATCTGCAGACTGCTAGGCACATTTAAAAGGCAGTCAGACTCAGTCTGACCTGTATCTTGTGTTGTAGGTGGCAGGTACCATGAAGCTGGAATTGGCTCAGTATCGTGAAGTAGCTGCCTTTGCTCAGTTTGGGTCTGATCTGGATGCTGCCACTCAGCAGCTGCTGAACCGTGGTGTACGTCTGACAGAGCTCCTCAAACAAGGACAGTATGGTGAGTGTCTTGGACGTAACAAGTCTGTATTTCCCATTAGTCTCTTGTGCTAACAAGGCTGGTCTTTGTGGCAGCATTCAGACACTCTGTGGACATGGTAAATGTAGATTTAGTTGAACCACATTGTGTATGTGCAATTGATCTTTGAAGAAGGACTCTGTAGTACTGATGTCTCTCGATGTAAGAGTTACCAATTGCACAAACACTTTTTCTGCAGTTCCCATGGCTATTGAGGAACAAGTTGCAGTCATCTATGCTGGCGTAAGAGGTCACTTGGACAAGCTGGACCCCAGCAAAATCACTAAATTTGAGAGTGCTTTCCTAGCTCATGTTCTGAGCCAGCACCAGGCCCTCCTCTCCACGATCAGGTAGGATGATTTACTTCATCAAAAGGGTATTGACTTGCTGCCTGGAGTGCAGATAATGGTCACCGAACTGTTAATTTAGTGTGTCCTAAGGCCATAAGCCACCCGTATCAGAACTGTAGGTTAAATGAGCCTTCCTGCTGTCCTTGCACTGCTGTCCACAGCTCAGCTTCATGATCATGTGATCAGTTCCTGTATTTTTGACAGCTTTAAGCTGTTCCAGTATTGTGGGTTGTTGCTCACTGCCTTCTCTGCCACTGGAGTGGACTGTTGGGGATTGAGTATTTCCAGTCTGTCTTGTGAACTGGTCTGAGCTGCTTGTGTCATGCGTCAAATCGTGTGCCTTCCATCTCTGAGGCACAGTTTTATAGGAGATAGAGCATTGTTGAACTATGTTACAGCTGTTTTGAAAGTATTTGTTGACAAACCCTAGTTCTTAAACAGGACTAACTTTTTGAGGAGAAGGGATGTTGTGTAGTTTCAGTACTGTAGCTTCCTGCATCAGAAATGTGTTAATTGGAAGGTTCATTGTGAAGTTTTTCTTGCCTTAGGGATTAACCATATGTCTATTCCTATGTTAGACGTTAACTAAAATCTTTCAACAGGACCGAAGGGAAGATCTCTGACCAGACGGAAGCTAAGTTGAAGGAAGTAGTCACAAGTTTCCTGGCTACTTTTGAGGCATAAACTCTTAAAACTGTTAAAACAGACCGGGCCGTTGTTGTGATCCTGTGCTCCAGCTCCATCAAAGACTTAAAAGTATGTGTGACTTGAATGTCTAGATCTCGATGAGAATAAAAGTTTCCATGGAAAAAGGTGTGTATATTCTATTCTGAATTATTGCCTTTTTTACTTGAGCAACACACACCTTTAAAACCACAGAGCTAAACTTCCCTGGACACATGCTAAAGGAGCTGTGAAAAATCAGAGGGCATCTTAACTGTTGGGTGGATCAA
This sequence comes from Podargus strigoides, assembly GCA_028020825.1. Lineage (NCBI taxonomy): Eukaryota > Metazoa > Chordata > Aves > Caprimulgiformes > Podargidae > Podargus > Podargus strigoides. The sequence continues at coordinate 19,614,063 of CM051663.1, forward strand.
ACTCTCCCCGTACAAGTAGTAACTGCTACAGATTCAAATGCCACGATCCTCTGTAGTTGACTCCAGTTCTGTCTGCTATCGTTACTGGTTTGCAGGGAGCAAACTACATACTACAGCATCTATTTCATTTCCTGACTCTTTCTGCATGCTCTATGAGGTACAAGATTTCCCAGTGTTAGGACTTACATCTGGGATGTGGGAAAGCTTAGTTTAAAGTTGCTCCATTTCGTGTGGTGTATTCAGTGTTACCTGGTACATGGGAACTTGGTCCTTAATCCTCAGTGAGCTGCTGCACCTCAGTTACCTGTGATCAGGACTGCTGTTGAGGCTGTTCACTTCTTTTGCAGGAACATCTGCCTCCTGTGCTCCAAGCAGCTGGAAACATTGAATCTAAGCCTTTCACACAGCTCCAGTGCTTTGAGAGTGTGAGCTCTTGCATCTGCGTTTTAGGAAAAAATAAACATTTTTAGTCCAGAAGTCTTTCTGAGAAGAGCTGGAATGTGAGAAGGGAGCTGTGCTCCTGGAAGAGGGTGTCCTGCAGAGATGCTCTTACCTTTCACAATCTTGTCTACTCACAGCTCCAGCATTGCTTGGGAGGCTTCACAGGTGTGCAAATACTGTGGTGGAGGCTTTTTGCTCTCTCTGCCCTCCATTGCTTGTCCCTTCTGAACAACTTTTACAGCTTGTTACTCCTTTCTTGCACAGGCACTAAACCCCAGTGACTTTTTGGCATTGCTGTGCCATGTTTCATTTGTGTGGGGCTGTAGTTAGAAAGCACCAAGTTCCAGTGTGTCTTTGTGCAATTTTGCACTAAGACAGAGAGCTGGGTAGAGAAGAACTTAATGAAGTTCAACAAAGGCAAGTGCAGGGTCCTGCACCGAGGGAGGAACAGCCCCAGGTACCAGGACAGGTTAGGGGCTGACCTGCTGGAGAGCAGCTCTGCAGAGAAGGACCTGGGAGTGCTGGTGGACAAGTCAACCATGAGCCAGCAATGTGCCCTTGTGGCCAAGAAGGCCAATGGCATCCTGGCGTGTGTTAGGAGTGTGGCCAGCAGGTCAAGAGAGGTTTTCCCCCCTCTACTCTGCCCTGGTGAGGCCTCATCTGCAGTACTGTGTCCAGTTCTGGGCTCCCCAGTTCAGGAGAGACACGGAACTACTGGAGAGAGTCCAGTGGAGGGTACGAAGATGGTGAGGGGACTGGAGCATCGCTCTGATGATGAAAGGCTGAGGGAGCTGGGTCTGTTCAGCTTGGAGAAGACTGAGAGGGCATCTCATCAATGCTCATCAGATCTTGAGGGTGGGTGTCAGGAGGATGGGGCCAGACTTTTCTCAATGGTGCCCAGTGACAGGACAGGGGGCAATGGGCGCAAACTGGAACATGGGAAGTTCCACCTGAACAGGAGGGAAAACTTTCCTGTGAGGGTGACAGAGCACTTGGGATGGGCTGTCCAGAGAGGTGGTGGAGTCTGTCTCTGGAGTGTGAGGGACTGAACGAGTGAACGTAATTCGATGAATGTCTGAAACTTTTTCACAAAATAATCTGTGGCAGCCCTGAACAAGAGGCTGACTGACCTGGGGGGAGGATGCAGTCCCAGGCCCCAATGTTCCTCACATAACAATTTGCCAAATGTGGTCAGAGGCTGCACAGAGTTCATTTGAGGAAGGGGCTTATGACTGCTCAAAAGTTCTGTCATGACTACCCCCCTCACACTGCCTCCTGGGCAGATGATGAAGAACCTTCTGAAACAAGAACCATATCTGCTCTAGGGAGACTATCAGGAGGAGGGGCCAGGTGTCACTGGTGTCTGTCCACTGGTGGAGTTGGGGCCAGAGAAAGTTCCAGGAACTGGGGCCAATGTTTAGGAGCATGTGACTTGCTTGTGGGGTGGTGCTGCTGTGCTGCTTCTTTGGATACCATCACCCAGGAGAACATGGTGACTTAAGGGACAGGGGGCAACGGTGACAATTTTCTGCCTGGTGCAGCAGTTGCATTTCCTCTGTGACTGCCCCACCTTCCCAGGTGCCCTGGTACGAGGGCTCTGCAAGTGGAACCAAACAAGGGCAAGGATAATGGTCCATTTAGATTGGAGTTGTCACCAAGGTTAAGTCACCCTATGCCCTGCATCAAAACCACTCCCGTAAATAAATGATGGATTATTGTCATAGAAGACTCTCTTCTGAGGGGAACAGAAGGCCCAATAACACAGGCTGGACCCACTTCTTAGGGAGCCCTGCTGCCTCCCTGGGGCCTGGGTTAAAGATGTGGTGAGAAAACTTCCTACCCTGGTACAGCCCTTGGATTATTAACCGTTATTACTTTTTCATGTAGGCAGTGATGAAGTTGCAATAAGTCCAAGGGCAATCAAAAGAGACTTCAAGGCACTGGGATGACTGGTTAAGGGAAAAGTTGCACAAGTGTTTTTTTCTTCTACCCTTCCAGCTGCAGGGAATGACATTGGAAGAAACGGGAACACCCAGCTGATCAGTACCTGGCTCTGAGATGTGTTGCCGGCAGAATTTTGGATTTTTTGATCATGGGTCAGTCTATATCATACCAGGCCTGCTGGTGACAGATGGGGTACACCTGTCTCAAAGGCAGAAAAGGATCTTTGTGCAAGAGTTAATTATTTACCTGAATAACTTACTCAGTCCTGCTCTTCTCAGTATTACCTAATAACTCACTGCTTTCAATTACAGACAATACAGATCGATATCACATTGGTTTTCTTCATTTACTTTTTCCTAGTGAACTCATCCTGTTACACCAAATTATTCTTCCTTTTACACACTCACAAAAGTGTGCAAAGTGAACTCGAATTACACTAAATGTGGTACACCTCACTAGAATAATCAAAACAGCAGAAAATAAAAATATTTCTAAAGTCTTACTTTATAAAATGTAAATCAATCTATTACAAGCAACACATGCTAAACTTCTTTACTGAGAAATTTAAACATATTTTAAAGGAGAATTTCAGCTCTTAGGAACAATGCCAGCCTGACAATTCCCAGACATGGTAGTTATCTACCTGGACAGACCAGAACAGTTCAGTTTCCCTATCTACGAGAAATCTACTGTCAGTTGAACAGGGCCTCAACCTTATAAAACTATGTTTTTATGGTCTTTGCAAACTTACAGTACCAATGTGACAGGAGAAATCCAGTCACTGAGCAGAAACTGAGTGGCTGCTGAACATCACAGAGCAGGACTACAAACACCTTTTCCAGGGGAACTACTCTGCCAGCCCATCTCACAGAACAAAGATGTATTTACAAGAAGCACCATGAAGAGACTGAACTGTCATGGACATGGAGTTCATAACTCCTGCAGGCAAGGCCTTTAAAAACATCAGCTATGTGTGACACACATTTGTTCTTAGCAGAGAATCTCTGTGCTGGTCAATCATGTAAAGACTTTTTAGGAGCATCTCATGCACCATTCAAGTGCCCCTTCAGCATCTCCAACACAAGACCTGACTCTGAAGAACCTGCAGGTTGACCTAGTTTCTCTCAAATCTGCCAGGAAAAGACCACCAAATAGTATGGGCTGCAGGCAAGAAACAGTGTGTGTGTCCCTCTCCCTAGTGTCCTACATTTTACTTCAAGTTATAATTTAATAATTGGCATTGCTTCAATGCAGACACAAAAAACCAAGCTCTTTATCTGATTGATAACTTGCATGTTACCAGCCCAAAAGTACCTGAAGCACCTTCAGGGAAATTTTGTTTTAGAGATCAATATATACCACGTTATCCTCATTATTCACACTCTGCCACCCACCTAAATTTTCACTTGGAATTGATCTATTAATTACCACATTTGCTTACAGATGAATGGTATGGAACAAATTCTTTATGGGTTTAGAAGTACAGTAAACGATAAATTTATGGCATATATCACAGTTTAACAGTAGCAGTAAAATTAAGTTCTGTACTAAGTTCAGCCAATTATTATTTTGCATATACAGCATTAGAGGATCATTAGGTAAGTTTGCCATAAGAAAAACAAGATTAAATGCATTATTTATCCTACCTTTAATGCAATGAGAAAATCCTATACTTTGTCCTCTAGCATCTTTCCCTTTACATAAATAGAAGATCTGTATTAACTACATGTGAAATGCCTTATCAGAAAGCCTAGTCCCCAGTTTGCTGGCACCCCAGGGGTAACCACTCCAAGAACTACCCCGTGAGATGGAGGAGTTTGTACACATTCTGTGGAAGACAAATAGCATCACTTAATAAAGTTATTTGATATTCTGAGTAAAGAAGCGTCCATGTTTGTAGCATAAGGCCAAGACCAGCGTGGCCAGCAGGTCGAAGGAGGTGACTCTCCCCCTCTACTCTGCCCTTGTGAGACCCCACCTGGAGTACTGCGAGAAGTTCTGGGGCCCCAAACATCGGAAGGACATGGAGCTGTTGGAGCGAGTCCAGAGCGAGTCCAGAGGAGGCCACGGATGTGAGAAACGAAGTTTTAGGCCGAAAAAGTTTGCTCAGGCGACGATCACGGGGAAGCAGCTCCGTTTATTCGCGATGGCAATGGCGGGCGCGCCACGCCGTGGCCGAAGTGGAGACGCGCGCCTCAACAACAAAAAGCAAGCCATTACACAGTATTTTCTCCCGACGCGGGCTGTTCTCTCCTGTTTCTCCACTGGTTGGACACTCCAGGCTCACAGCCTATCCGACGCACTTTATTACAGTAAGTTTCCATAAGGGGTTTTCCCGGTTTCCATAAGAGGTCTTTCTTTTACCAGCCGGCGGTTTATGCAGAGCTGTGAGATCTGTTCAGTCTGTTCAGTCTGGATGGCAGTGTTTTCTCAGGTGCACCTGCATGCTAGAATGCATCCCACCGCTGCTCCTCCTCACCTGTGGCCTGGACCGTGTGCTCTTCACCATGCTCAGCGTCATTCAGCAGCACTCCTTCGTGCAGTACTCCTTCCACAGTGAGCCCTCAGCCCCACTGTGCCCCCCCTGCCACCTCAGCCCCACAGCACCCACCACGTTCTCCTGTCCCCCACAGGCAGCCACCACTTGTCCATGCGTGTGATGGGCACATCCCTGATGGCTCGGCTGCTGCAGGGCACCATTGAGGCACTCAGCACTTCCTCTGACACCTAGCTGGAGACCCAAGTTGGGTCAGCCCACTCCTCGGATTGCACCCTCCCCCAGCTCTATGACCTGGCCCCCTTGCCTGTGGGGGGGCTGGGGGGTTACCCCCAGGGGCTCAACCACCTTGTCCTTGAGACCATCCCGTGCCCGCCTGTGGTGCCCCATACTGCAGTGCTGGAGGGAGGTGGGGGGTGCGTGCCTCACCTGCACCCCTGCAGGGGACCATGGCCTGTCCCAGGACAGCAGCGAGGAGGACATGGGGTACACGGCCTGAGGGAGCCCCGCAATAAAGGCTGCGACCCCCTCACCCTGTGCATGGTGTGAAGTGGGGTGCATCTGTGGGGTGGGGGGCTGTGGTGTTTGGAGTGATGAAATGGTGATAAGGGGGGGTGGGGAACGCAGGAGTGTCTGGTGTATGGGCTGGGGAAGGTGGGTTAATGAAGGTGGGGGTCTCCAGAGCATGGAATGGTGAAGAGGGAGGTCCCCACTGTACTGGGTGATGAAGGAAGGGGTCTCTGAAGCATGGGATGGAGAAGAGGGGGTCTCTGGATCATGGGCAGGAGAAGGGGGGGGTCTCCAGAGCATGGGATGGAGAAGGGGGGGTTCTCCGCTGTACTGAGTGATGAAAGGGGGGTCCCAGAGCGCAGGACGGTGAAGGGGATCTCGCTCCGCAGCAGCAGCGCCGAGGTCTCCGCCGCCCCGCCCCGGGCAGTGGCCGCCCACTCCCCGAGCAGACGGAGCCGCCTCCGAGGCGCATCGCACCGGCGCCCCGGGCGGGACTGGATGTCACCGGCAGAGCCTCGGGGCCGCGGGGAGGGCCGGGCAGGAAGCCCCTCCCCCTCGCCGCCGGTACCGGGGACAGCAGGAGCGGCGCAGGGTGAGTGGGGCCGGGGCGGGTCTCGAGGATGGGGGTGATATGGAGACATAAAATGGAGAACTCTTATGCTGCTGTGGAGAAATAGCGAAACTCATGAGGTGATCTGCCCTTTGACCTATGTACACAAACCTGTCAAAGCAGACGTGAGAACAGGGGAACTTGGCCAGAAGAGTTTCCTGCTTCAGCAGTTAAGGATGATTTGTGAGACAATTAGAAGAAGGGCCAGCTGTCCCAAGGACCGAGAAGGAAAACATGGCGAAGACTGATAAGGAGAGGAAAAATACTGTCAACGCTGATGGTAAAATCGCTGAAGCAACAAAATTAGTGGACAGTTCACTTAAAGGACCCAGTGATGAAGAGGAAGATGAAGTAAACGACCGCCAGAGGTCTCTGCAGAGCACCAAGTGACTGTAATGCGCATGCGGAAAAGGATGACCACATTCTTGGATGCCTAATGCGTATGTATGATATGCTAATCATTTCCCCGGCAACTTTATGCCCGACTGGTCTATAAGGTGTGTTGTTAACCAGGTAGGGCGCGCACTTTTTGGAGGAGCGACCCCCTGTGCGCCCAGCGCTGCAGTCAAGAATACCTGCTAACAGTCAGCCCGGCAGGTGAGTCCCGATTTCGGGTTTTTCATTGCATCACGGGGGTCCGGGCACGGGGTGGACCCGGGGGGGGGCCCGTCCGTCCGTGTCCCCCCAGCCCGTGGGGGTCCGCACCTCGCCTCCTCCGGGGCATCGCGAGGGGACCCTCTGATACAGGGGCAAAAGAGTTAACAGTAACAGTTTAACCAAAGAAGTATGCAACTCTTGCTTGCAAAGTATGTAACCTTGCCTGCTGAACGAAACAGGGGCTACAGGCCGCTGAGAAAAGGGAGGACTGTTCCTGCTCCATCTGGTAAGAGGAAGGGCGATTCCCACCTCTTCAGCATTCGAACCAGTGGGAGCCAGCCCCATGGCCTGGAGAAGAGCCAGAGGCCCACGGAGCACTGCGCAGATGCAACCAGGCGAAGCAAGAGGCGTGGAATATTCTAATGGCCTGATGCAATGATGTAATGTTTTATGATGCGCTCCTCATGAATCTGTATTACTTTGTGCTATAAAAGAAACACGCCTTTGCCCCTCGGTGTGCGAGTTCGGAGCAGCGATCCCCCTTGCACCCGGCGCTGAATAAACATCCCTACTTTATAACTTTTCAGGAGTTAGTCTTTTCCGCGCATCACCTCAGGCACCGGGGAGGACCGTGCGGGCCGTCGAGGGTCGGGACCGGGACGGAACCGGGGCTCGCAGCCCCGCGGGATGCTCGGTGACCCCCGGGATGCTCCGTGCCCCGCCCCGGGGCCGCAGAGCCGGATGTGCCGCGGGGACCGGCACGCCCCGGGCTGGTGGGGAGCATCCCCGGGGCCCCAGGAGGGTGGGGGTCCCCCCGGAGAGCCGGGAGGAAGGGAGGGGGCTGCGGGGGCGCGGGACCAGGCCCCCCAGCCCTGCCAGGTCCCCGAGCTGGTTGTACTGGGCAGCCCGGCCGAAGGCTTACGCAAGGCCTGGCAGGGGACCCCGGCAACCTATCCCGAGGCAGGGGTGTGTGTCCCCGTCCCACTGCCACCTCCCAGCGCGGGGGTCACCTTCAGGGGTCCCCCAGGCTCTGCTGGGAGCTGGTACCCTGTTTGCTGTGGCCGGGGAGGGCTAAGGGCTTCACCTGGGGGCACACCAGGAGCTGCTGGGGTGCACGTGGGAGCCCCCTCTCCTGCTCCCCACCTCAACCCCCCACCCTGGCCCCGGGGGGTCTGTGCTGAGATGGGTGTCCCTGGAGGACTGGGATGTGATGGTTGACCATAAGGATGGGGCTGCGATGAGTGACCATGGGGGTCCATGCTGTGATTGGTGACTGAGCTGTGACAAGTAACCCTAGGGGGCCAGGATGTGATAAGTGACAACGCAGTGACTCTGGGTGACAGCTCATGGCAGTGTCATGCAGAACTGGGTACACGACCCCATGGGTCCTGTGGGACAACCAGACACTCAGCCTGGCAGAGGCGACCCAAGTGACCCCCTGCCCCCGTCCTTGGGGTGCCTGCGCCATGCAGGGGCTTGTGACAGTGGGGTGGGGGCTTCCTGTACCTTGCCACTGTCCCCTTCCCCCTTCCTGGCAGGTCCCTGGGGGTCTGAGCACCCAGAGGCTTTGGGTGCCCCAGCGGCAGTGGGGAGGGGGCCTCCAGCAAATCCCTCCTCCCCTTCTGCCCTGCTGCTGGGAGGGACCCTGCTGGGTTGGGGCACCCACCCTGCGCACTGCACCCCTCCTAGCCAGGGCAGAAGGGCCCAGCCTACCCTGCGGCTGTTGGGAGTCTCTCCGGCATTTCCGCTGTGCTGCAGGGTGGGCGTCCCATGGGGTTTGTCTCTATCCGTGGGGGTCAGGGGGACCCTCTCTCTATCCATGGTGCTCATGGAGTGGGGGTCCCTTGTTCCCCTTCTCCATCCATGGCACGCATGGGGTGAGGGTCCCAGGGACCCTGTCTGCATCTGAGGTGCAGCCGCAGCAGGGTGAGGGGTGCCCCCCCAGTGCAGTGGGGTGCACTGGCACGGTACAGGGGGGCACCACCACTGCTGAGCCAGGCAGTGGATCAAGGTCCATTTGGGGTCTGGTGCTGCCGCGGCAGCTCAGTGCAGAGCCTCGCTGCGCTGGCTGGTAATTAATTAATTGGCAGTAGCAGTGGGTCAGCGTGGCGGTGAGGATTACTGTGGCCAGGATTTCCATCAGGCATGGATTAGGAGCCAACGGAGCCTCTCCTGAGTGGATCTGAGGGGATTGCTGCTCCTAATCAGTGTAAATGAGGCTCCCCCAGGGCCACCCTTTACAGCATTAACGAACGAACAGGATTAGGCACAGCAGGGTGAGAAATCCTTTCTCTGAGCAGCAGCGAGTGGCGGGGCCATGGCTGTGGTGGGCAACCATGGTGGTCGGCTCTAGGCTGCCGGAGCTGGGGTGCAGCAGGACCCTGTGCCACCCCTGCATACCCCCGGCTGTGCGGTGAGGACCAGGGGCTGTGTCCCGCAGGGTCACTGGTGCCTCTGGGGCTCCGGTGCCCGTCAGCCCCACAGCCAGGTCAGTGTCTGTCCCCTCCTCAAGGCTGCTGGCACATTCCCAGCGGGACCCAGCAGTGCCATCTCATGCCTCCGTGCTCCTGCCAGCACGTGGCCTGGCACCCACAGCATCCGTCCATGGCAGCGTCCCTCCCACCCCAGCCTGGCTCATGTCCCCCCACAGTGATGCCGTGGGGCGGAAGCTGTCCGGGTGTTGTTGGGGGCCTCCAGATAGGGGTTGAGCAGGGGGATACTGCTGCCCCTTGGGAACCTGCCTGTTCTCTGGCCTCCAGGTCCCTTTCAAGGAGGTCACTGGCACAGGGGGTGTCCCTGACCCCATCCCTGTCCCCTCCTTCCCTTGCAGCCTGCGGCGGGAAGGCTACACGGTGCAAGTGGACATCAATGACTACCTTGACACCCTGACCTCGGGGGGATGGGTGGGATGGAAGGGGAGTGGGGGGCTGGTGGTGCAAGGGGGGACATGATGCAGTGATGAGGGTGAGATGGTGGTGTGAGGGAGCAGGATGGGGGTGGGGGGTGCTGATGGAGGATGCAAGATGCTGCTGCAGGACTGGGGTTTAGGGGGTGATGATGGAGGTGCAAAAATCAGGGTGTTGATGCAGGACTGAGGTTCTGGTGCAGAACAGGGGTGCTGATGCAGATGCAGCTTTGGGGTGCAGGATGGGGGTGCTGATGCATCCCCCCAGCCCCAAGCGCAGTCCTGGGCAGGGCCAGACCCCACTATGCCCAGAGTCACCACACCTGTGGGTGCCCAGGGCTGGGGGGTCACCCACTCCGGAGCTACCCCAGCCCGCTCTTGCCTTGCAGCCACACCAACGCACAACCACTGCCAGGCCTGCCTGAAGATGAAGGTCTTCATGTGCTGCGCCTCCAGTAAGTACCCCCTGTGCCTGCCCTGGGGGATTGCAGGCAAGCAAGGGGCAGCGGGTCCTCCATCGCTCCTGGGGGGAGCTGCAGCATGAGGTGGCCAGCGAGCGTGATGCCCCTGTCCCCTCTCTCCCTCTTGCAGTGTTGCACTCCGGGGAGAACCTGGTGCCCACCCTGCCGCCATTCACCCTGTGGCCCAAGGTAAAGATCGAGGACCTGGGTGAGTCAGGCAGAACCCCCCTGGCCCCACAGCGCTGTGTCCCCCCCGCTGCCACCCGTGGGGCAGCTCCAGTTGTGGGATGGGGGTTTGGGGTCACCCCGGTGCCACCCTCACCCTTTCACTCTTCCCCACAGAAAACTTCAACCCGGAGATGCCCAAGCTGGAGAAGAGCATCAGCGGCACCAGCCCCAAGCGGGAACACTTGCCCTTGGCTGTGGCCGCTGCGCTCTTCCTCATGATGCTGCTGGCCTCCTAGCTCCTGGCGCCAGTGGGGACCCAGCCAGCGTGGCTCTGTCGAGCGGAGACACTCCAACCTGCCCCCCCCCAAGCAGGGAACCACCATGGGACCACCCAGCCTCTCCACACCATCACACTCCTGTGCAGAGAGCCGCCCCGTGGGGCAGGGGACCGTGGCACAGGACCGTGGCACGTGATGATCCTGGCTGGCACTCGTCCCACCGATGCCTGCGGCCACATCTGCAGGGACACAGCTTGGTGCTGCCACGTGCACCGCACAATCCACTGACACCATCCTGCTCGCAGCCCACCTGGTGCCCCGTGGCTGGGGGGGTGCCTGGTGGAGGGCAGGGACCCCCAGGGCCGGGCAGCCTGTAAATACCTATATAGAGATCTATACATACTGTACAGAGTGACAGTATAGATATATCTATATGGTACCATAGGCAGCAGCGCTGGCCCTGGGCTGGCAGGTACACAGTCGAACGTGTTGGATTTTTCTCGTCTTCTGTGAAGACCCGACCTATGCAAACGCACAGACGTTTTTTGGGGAAACACAAAACAAAAACAAACTCGACCTTTTTTAAAAGTGCTTTGGCTGGTGCTTTTCATATTCTGCTCTTAGTCTATAAAAAACAACCCAAAACCCCCCAATAAAAGGATAAAAACCCCATCCCCTGTCACAATGTCAATGCCCTTCACCGGCTCTGCACCTGATATGCTAGGGCCCAAATAGCGCGCCCCAGACATAAGTTGGAAAGTTATATTTGCTATCATATTTTGTAACATTGTGATCATATTCTATAACAGGACAGTAAGCAGACAGCAGTCAGCAATTTCTAACTTCCTAACGAGACAGTCGTCAGTGACTTTTCACCAACCATCAGCAGAAATGTACCAAAAATACTCTGTTGGCTTCCTATCCAAGGTCTGGGCAGCCTTGGATGGCTGAAGAAGGATGACTCGGATGACTTGAAGAAGAATATGCCAGATGTTTCTGCACCAAGAATAATGCAAGTCCTTCTGACTTGCCAAATTTAGGGTATAAAGCTGGGACCCTCTTGCAGCGAATTGGACGCCTCGCCTGTGGACAGAGGCATCGCGCAGGACTTCCCAACTGCCGGGAGAGGTTCTCCAAACCCATGCTGCAACCAGGTCTGGATGATGGGAATGTATCATAGGCGCAGTTGGTGATGGATCTTTTTCTTAATCACCGTCATTCACTTACTGTAGTAATGATTAGATGCATCACCTAACCTTGTATTGTTGCTTTGCAGTATAACTGGCTTATTCCTACTGTTTTATATTACCTCATAATATTCAGTAAAATAAGCTTACTCCTTCTGTTGGTGCCAGTGTCTTTTCTGTTGACTCCCACCAATTGGCCTTTAAACGACACCATAAAACCTCAAACAACACACCCTTATATGTTCACACTTGCAGAACATGTCTCCCCAGACATCAGGCTGTGGAATTGCCTTCATAATTCCAGTCTGTGGAGAAGATATGAAAGATGCCACACCAAACGATATCCCTTTATCAACAGAAAAGTATCGATTAATAAATACAGCCCTCAGTCACTCTCTACCTCCCTAGATCCTTGATTGCCACTCCTAAGAACAAACGAAAGAGTTTATTGTTATCACTTTGCAGAGAGTAGTATTAAATAATTTAATGAATACAGTAAGTTTCTGGGTTGTCATCAGGATCATTTGACAATGCAACACTATTCATAGCTTGGTGAAGAGCACTTTCTGGGACAATATCAGCGTTTCACACTCACAGCTCTTGTCTTCAACCAGTTTGCCAAACTATGGAGGAATTTATTTTGTGGCTCTAAGGCTAGTATCGTTCAACTTTTTTGATGGAGCAGATGGCTTGATTGATTTCAGTCTTCAGGAAAAGACAGAATGCCTCTTTTTCTCTCTCATCAGGTGACTGATTCTGCATGCTGTCACGTGCAGGGCCAGTGTTCCTAGAGATATTAGACTCCTTGTGCAAGGACAGCCAGAAATACTAGATACTTGCATTCAATGGGCCAACAAGTGCTGCAGGAATCTCTAGATGTCAGTCAAAGTCCTGCATCCAGGAGGAAATATAGTGTGCATCAGTGTAGGTCAGGGATCAACTGGTTTGGGAGCAGCGCTGCAAAAGGGACCTGAGCTTCTGGTGGACCCATGAACCTGGGTTCAGCAGTGTGCCCATGCAGTGGTAAAGGCTCACCACATACTAGGCTACATTGAGGACAAGCGCCCGTTCCCCTCTGTCCAGGACTTGTGGGTCTGAATCTGGAGCAGGGTGTCCAGTTTCAGCCTGCAGTATGTGAGATATAAAGCAGAGAGAATCCAGCAAAGGGCCATTACAATGGTTAAGTGGCTTCAGCACCTGCCCAGGGACCTCGGTCAGTAATGCCCAGTACTGTGAGCAGTTGCACAGCACAAACCAACAGGACTTTCTGCCTGACCCTGGACCAGCTGTGACCTCCCTGCTGGAAAGGGTAGGCATAGTGAGTGTAATGCTGGAGGGGGAGTGAGCTAGCACAGGAGAAAATCTAATCTCACTGGTTCTTAAAATATATGCCTCTATCCAGTTCCACTGTTTTGTTGTTTGCTCTGTCTCACCTGTTGAACACCTCTCCTGTACGCCTACCTACATTCTTGATTTGTAGTTTCCTCCTCCTGAGGGAACTGAGAGCAGCCTGTGTGTAAACACACTCCAGGCTCAAATTTAAGCACAAGCTCTAGCTGTAGTGTCACCTGTTACTGGCCAAAGAATACTATTTCATTACTCTTGTACATAAGGAAAATAATTTATCCAGAACCACTAGTGCTAAAATGGCACAGAAGACAAACTGAATCATGAACCAAAGTGTCAGTCACCTTGCAGTGACGCCAACAATTCCTTCCATATATCCTCCTGACTCCTGTTATTAAGTGCAATACTCATTGTACCATACAAATCCATATTGATACCCAGCAGATTAAAAGAAGAGGCAGCATATCCCCCTTTGAAACACGCTGATTTTCTTATAGGCATTTCTGTAACTGCATCTGCTTGCTGCCATATCTGACAGGTAATAAAATTGACTACCTGAAGCAATTTTGTCAAAGGGGTAAGGATGGTGCCTGGAGAGTCAGTAGCTGGTGTCGATCAGCAGTGCCATCCAGTGGGACTCAGAGTGAGCCACAGCTCCTCCCTGAAGCGAGGAACTGAAGGGTCCCCACTGCTGCTTGGACTCTGTGACCACCCAGGGTCGCTGCATTAGAAGAAACTGAGACACACCTTAGCAAGTTACAGGGTCCCTGTGCTGCCTGCTTTGTCCTGCCAACTTGGCAGCTACCCTCACCTACTGCTTCGGAGCTGGCAGCAGGCATTTGGGTTATTCTAAATGTCACAGACTTGAAAATTAGCATCCCCACAGCCACTTTCTTTCTGGGAAAGCTGCTCAGGGGAAGCCTCAGTAATTGAGTTTTCTTCTAAATCACATGTATTACTTTTTAACCTTTTATTTTGTGGCCACTGTTCAGACAAACACCCTGCCTCAGTGGACAGGGAAATTTCTTTCTTTCTAGCACTGATCAAACCCTTCATCCCAAGAACAAGATTTCTGGGATCCAGATCCTGATGGTTTTATTCTCACAAACCCATCACAGTTGCATTTACTGTGATAAATACAAACCCAAATAGATTAAAATAATGTGGGGTTTTTTATATTAAAAAGTTTAAAAATACATTTTAGTGACATCTGAATATTCCATATCCAACCACTTTTGAATTTTTAACAATTTAAGTCCCATGCTTAATTGACTTACTACGCTTCTAAACTCAGCAGACTCAGGAATTTAAATGGCAGGAGGTGTTTTCAGTGGAATTGAAAAGGTCGTGCTAAATGAAATCCACAGTGCATCTCTGCAACTATTTGGCATACGAATTCTCAACAGGCAAGTTGCCTCTTCCATAGCATACCTCTGCACATCTAAGCTGTCCATCTTCCCTGCCTGTACTGATCCACCACAGTACTCAATCACACAAACCACCCCACCACCAGCTCTGCGATTCCTGTGATGCTGGAGCTCTGTGACTTCTAATTCCTACTGTTTGTTTCCTAAGCTGCATCCTTAAAACTCACAATTCTTCCTTCTTTTATTCTCTCTTTACTATAACTGATGTTCCTGAGGTTAAGAAAAATTATATTCCCTACCTTACCTTGACCTTTTAAAATGACTGTGAATTAATATATGTCAATTAAACAGGTAACATACAGTAACATAGTTCATCAATGACTAATGACAATGAAAATTTGTTATCTGTTATGACAGCATGGCTGCAGATATTGTGTGTGTGCGCATGGGCATGTGCACGCATGCAGGGTAGCTTAACACACACAGAAGAGACTATAAACATCATTCTTTAAAAATAATTTATTTCTTATAAAGAAAGCAGAACAAGGATCTTAAATAAAAAAACCCCAAACACATTTGTAGTGGCTAACATAGTAAGTAAGTTTGCTGCATTCAACTCTCTACAGAGAGATCATTATGGAATTATTATGACTGTCAGGGAAGTCACATACACCCAGTCAAAAAGTGTGGAATTTTCCCCAAATACTCATCTATCTTTTGTGTCTTCTCTATTTTAAAGGGCAAAATACACATACCGAATTAAAAAAAAAAAAAAAAAAAAAAAGAAGATAAAACACAGAATAATCACAATATATATGGATTTTTCCATATGCCCTGATTAAAAAACATAAAATTGTCTAGAAAGCTGCGTTAATAATTGTGCATAAAGATGAAAAAAAAAAAAAGTCGCTTCCTTTGTCCTAGTTCATCAAAAAATAAAAAACTTCTCAAATGGAATGTTTTTGACATAGTTGTGTTGAGCATTACACATACCAGATTGTGGGCAGTTACACTTGAATGTGCACCACGTAGTCATGTATCTAGGCACTGAGGAAAAAATTGTGAGATACTGCATTTCCATGGAGAGAGAGAGGAAAAAAACAGAGCACACAGAAAACCCCAGAGCAAACCAAACACATGCATAGCCAAGAAATCCAAGGGAAGTTGCTGAACTTTCATCCAGCAATTAAAAAACATTAACAAGGTGGAAGATGTAGGACTATCACAAATGACATCAATATGGAAGATGCAATTCCAGCTCTAAAAGGCTGTTTCCCTTTTTATAAAAATATTTGCAACTGTGTAGAAAACTTGAAGCCAAGTACACTACATCTGCAAATGGCCATAACTGCTTGAGTTAACTGATAGGTCCTATGTATTCAATAAATGTCCTGAAGTACTAATGATTCTATTTAACATTTATTTATGATATCAGAGGTATGCCCAGTTCAAGCTAATAATTTCACTGCAACAGAAAGCAGAAGATGCTGAACTCTTTTGTTAATGAACAAGATCACAAACACGAAACAACCAATTCATACACAGTAGTTTGTTTGTTTGCTTCTAAGAATCTTGGTCTGGGCCAACAATTCTCCTGCAGGTGCTATTTCTTGTCTAGGTACTTTTTTTGGAAAAAAAACAACACAGGGGAATTTACTCTTTTGAAAGAGTTACGGTCTACAACATACAGTGTATTTTCTTTGGTTGGGAACCATCACTGTCAAGTTCTCCACTGAATATACTTACAAAACATGTGATGCATGCACCGGGCTGTGCTGACAAACTAACCTAGTGTTAGGTATATTTACAGAAGAGATTAGATTATCAGATATACTGAGAAAACACTGCACCCTAAAGGTACGAGCTTGAAAGAGATTCAAAAATCAGAACACCCAGGATGCCCTCCAAAACCACTTTTTAATCAGCTGCTGGAATCCAGGCAATCCTACTTGTACTTCTAATGCAGGACTACAGTTGAAAGAATGTTAATTGCTGAAGGACATGCAGTGAAATATACGTGAATTTGCCTTCTAAATCTCCCTTCTGACAGTGCTCCATCAGGACAAGATTCTCACTTCATCTGAACTGCAAAACACAGAAGTCTCTATACAGTAAAACAATGCACAGTTCCATTACTGTGCACTTTTACAATTTGATTCTTCCAGGAGCCACTCAATTCCATCTA
Source organism: Podargus strigoides (assembly GCA_028020825.1). Classification (NCBI taxonomy): domain Eukaryota; kingdom Metazoa; phylum Chordata; class Aves; order Caprimulgiformes; family Podargidae; genus Podargus; species Podargus strigoides. Next base: position 19,630,560 of record CM051663.1, read on the forward strand.
GCAATCCAGACAAAGTTGCAGCTACAGTGTCCTGCACCTGTAGAAATACAAAAAGCTAATGTATTAGAGGTAACACATAGCAGGATCTAACAGCATTTTAGCATCACTCCATGTCTATCCTTAAAATGAGAAATACTCATATCAAATCTAAGTTTTTATCACTTGTTTAAAGGTCCCTTAGACAAAAAAAGAGGTCTCTTAAGAGTAAGGTACAAAAAGGAAACACCACTCTTTACGAAATTAATTATAAGACCCATTCAGAAAACCTTGCATTCTTGGTATCAAGGTGAATTTTATCTCAATCGTTCAGTCAGCTATTCTGGAACATTATACTCACTCTACAGATGAGAATGTACTTGAAAATTAGTCTCGTAACTCTTAAAGCAAAAATGCTGCTAGCTTTAGAATTCAGTGCATATTATTAATTCTCAGATTTTGTAACATACTATGAAGTGGCTATTATAAATGGTACTTTTTTTTTAAAAAGCCTGTAAGCATTTTCTTTAGGAAAACAATTTTATTTTTTCTGATTAAGTACTATTTTTTGGTTACACAACATCACCAAAAATAAATTCTGTGTGGCTGAGCCATACTGATATACACTGTGCTTGACAAGCACAGAAGAACAGGTTCAGGACCTTACGTGCTAGGTAAAAAACTGATTTCTCAAAAATTCAATACATCATGTCAAGCAAATGATAATTAACAGCCTCCTGAAAATGGCAGAAAAATCTACATTGTGTCTAAGGCCTTGGGTCGTGACTCAGGAAATTTACATTTTCATTAACCAAAGCTTCCTCACTCTCTTCAAGACCAACATTCCATCTTTCGTTACATTCTGGCTCCATCTGAAGGTTCTCGTGTGTTTCTGGGCAAGCCACTCAGCTCCCCTATGCTCAGAAAGGCTAATGCTTCATCTTAGAGGACCAGAGATACTAAATTCTTCACTAAGTGGAAAGCTCACATACGAGTGTTGGAAGCTGCACGCTTGCTTAGGTAGGTACAGTTCAGGAACTGCCATAAACCTAAATTAAATTTAAGCCACAGAGAAACAGAAAATAAAGGTTTGAAAGCAAGTACCATCCAGGGCTGACGTAGCAGATTGAGCTGCAACTGATGTGCCATGTAAACACAAGGAATTCTTTCCACACTGATGTGAGAGATACAAGACAAAACTAGCAGAGGTCTGTTGGGTGGCCCAAGGGCTGGATCAATCATTGCCAAAATACGAGCCAGTTCCTCTTGACGATCATGCTCTAAGAAACAATTTTTAATATATGAGTATTAAATACATGCAAATCCCAAGGAGAACTTTGGGTGGGCTTTTTTGATTTTTCAAATATTTATGATTTCTGATGTAAGGAAACAGAGGGCTGGAAAGGACATGGCCAAATTATCTAGTTCTACTTATCACAAGACTGCATCATCTGCATTAATGTCACACTTAGATGTTATTTAAAAATCTCCATGGATTCTACAGGCAACCTACTCCAGTCCTTAACATCAGAGTGTTTTCCAAGTACCTCTCAGAGATCAAAATCACAAGCCATTAAGAAATACTCATACACTGTAGAGTCAGCAGCCCTGCCCTACTGACTGTACTTTTCTCCTTAGTATAGTCCTTCACATTTTGTTTACTCTCTTCTTTTCTGAGCTAGCCCTTTTCCTCCATTTGAAGTCGATGAATGTAAAGACAATTACCATAATAGGCATTTGGATTGCCCTCTTATTGACTTGGACTAATTGCATCTTTTACTGCAGTTTTTCTGATGAAGGTTCTGTTTCCAGGCTACTATACCACCATTGATGCATTTCAGGCTGCTTCTCCTACCCATGCCCAGGATTTGGTTTGGTTTGGTTTGGTTTTTTTAATCCACATGTAGCTTAGATAGCAACTGTATTAGTACCTGCTATAAATGAAAGAAGGGGCTATAACCCCTCACAGGGAGATGAAGGGACCTCTTTGACTGGATAAGCCCTGAAGAAATAGCACTAATGAAGCAGATTTTGAAACATGGATGTTGATCTATTGCATATTCTTAGCAATAATTTATGACATTCCAATCATTCACAAAACATGAATAAATAATAAAAGAGAAACCTCTTACTTTTATGAGCTTCTGCATTAGCAACATAAATGAATCCATCAACCACTTCGCACACCTTTTTCACTTGAGTTATTACACTGTAGTGCACGGCTTGCTGATTCCCTACTATGCTGTTCTCTTGGTAGAACATCTTATTCACAGCAACAGCTTGCTCTTCCCTTGCTCTCCTCCTTTCCACACTGAAAGATATTTCAATATTCCAGCAGTCAGGTTAACTGAGAATGCAAAAGCTAAATTTTGAGAGTCTAGGCAGCACACGAAAGGGATAGGAAAATGGCCTGAGCCAGCAAACCAGTTTCATTTCTCCTGGCTGCCTCCCAGCCCCACTTCTTTTCTAGCGTACATACACAGACAGTTAGCAATCTGCAAGATGCATATGAAAATACACCCCAGGACATGTTTATATAGTGTTTCAAAAGAAATCAGTCAAGTTATCAAGAGAAACAGAAGCACCTGAAATACATTTGTCATACACATTTGCTGTGAATAAGGTTTGGGAAAGGGTTTATTACTTCAGTGTGAAAATTTAGCAGTTGGAGAAGAAGAAAAAGTGAAGATATCCGTTTAAGCGTTGGTTTGTAAGGGACAGTCATGCATGTGAATGTATGCATAAAAATCACATGACAAAAACACAAGGAAAAGTATGAAATAACAGAGAAACTGTACTTTCATTGATGGAGAACAAATCTTACCTGGTGGTTGAATACAATGTCAGAATATTGAATTTTTGATTGTTATTAAACTGAAAACTGACTCCTGATCCAATTCCTGCAGGCAAAAAATGAATATATGAAATTACAACTATTTGGTTACCGAATATAATTAAGCAGTAGGCTGAAAATTCCAGTGGTGCTATAACATGAATATATCCAAGCTGAGGTGCTGCTGTTAGGGGTAGCACATTTACTATTTTACAATGAAATTTTATACATGCTCTAATTGATCAGAGTAATAATTTAATTAAAATAACTTAAATGGTACTAAAAGAAAACAAGGAGGCTTTTCCATGTTTCTGACACTTAGACTTGAATGTAGAAACCTAAGTCAGAGAGGTGCTAGGCTTGCGTTTATTAGCCAAAACTGGCATAGTAAAGGCTCTAGTCTGCTTACCACAAGCTGCACTGAAAAGAATATAAGAAAAAAAAAAAAGATACAAACACTAAGAAATCATATTTTCACATTTTCTATAAATACAATTTAATTATTCCAATTCTGCTGTGCTGAAATAAACATTAATTAATACATTTCTGTGTCTGGTTTGGATTGAAGTGAAATTACAGATGTTCTAAACTATGTTTTTTAACATTGAAAAAAATCCTTCACTGCTCTTTCAACTCTTCTGAATGATTTACATCATTTGACACAAGACTGAATCATATAAAGAATCAGTCTTGATTCCCTGTATAAAAACACAAGTGCGTCTTTTAGCCAAGCAGTATCTAAAGATCATCCATTACAACAGCAGGTGTGACACTAATGACCTCTCTGGCATTGTGCAAATTTAATCATAAATTCACTGCAGCTGTAATTTTATCTCAAATGTTCATTACATTTATACTTCTGAATAAATATAAAGAGGTTTGTTTGGTTGGGGTTTTTTACTGTTATGCTACTGAGTTTCAAGGGGAGGGAAAAAAGCATCCCTTTTCTGCCTTTCTCCCCCAATGGATTCTGTTACATCCATCCACAAAATAAAGAAGCCAAAAACCAAAACCAGCATTACCATGAATTTGTCTTTGAGGTAGGCCAGCTACTAGCAGAATTTCTGGGGCTGTCATCATCTTCTGTACTAAGGAGTCATCCAGCTCTTCCAAACCCGGACCAAACATAGCAAAGCGAGGTTCTGCCTGAGTGACCAGTGATTGCAAAAAGGAAGTCACAGCCCCATAGCGGGGACGGCTTGATTTCAGACTTCTTCTACTCAGAGGACAGCTTTTTTTGTATCTGTGTAAAATAGATGCAACTAGAAATTAAACACAAAATACAAAAGAGGTATTAATCAAACAACGTGCACTGATTTAGATCCCACACTTCTTATCCTTTGTTACCGGTACAACTCAATCACAGGTCAAAAGTGATAAAGTTCCAAACTGATGGTTTCAAGCACCAGTACAAAGCAGGTGAAGGCATCTGTCCTTTCGAAGTAGAAATACTGACTTTTTGGACCTCAGTACACTTCTATCCATGGATCTTATAGTTTACTTCAAAAACCAGAATAAAATTACAAATTCCCCCACCCTCGCTGACAGACAGCATTGGCAAAATAACATCAAAGCTAATGAGTCACATACATGTAAATAATATGAGACTTTCCAGTACATTTCGAACCTTAAGTATACAGCTTTTGTGTTTATTAGCTATGAAACAGGTAACTACACCTGAAAAGGACCATTTACGCTGTAGGCACAGAGAATGCATGTTGCTAGAAGAGACCAGTGTTGTCTGCAAGCTTCTGTGCCCACTCAGTGCAGAAGCTAGAGGGCATGAAAAGACTGGTAATCACAAGGAAAACAGTAACAGTCACAGAAGTGAAACACATCCTAAAGAAGCAGCTTCAGTCTTTGTTTCTGTGGTTATGGTAGGCTGCTGCTGGACAAATCACTTCAAAGAAACGTGTACTTCTCTACGTGCAAATGGAGACACCGGTTGAGATCAGCAAAACCAGCACGTGCTCACAGACAAAAAAAAATTAGTGACAGGTGGTTTCAAATAGGTGATGCTCTGAAGTGTTCAGACCTACAGAGACTTAAATTCAACGTTCCAAATCAGTAGATATTTAGCACTTCAAATTCTGTGGGTGTCCTTCCCACCTGTAAAGTGGGGATGAAGGGCACAGAGATTGCAGAGGTGAGTGAGCTTATCATGAAGCAAGTTTCATGGAACCACCTTTGGAAAATGTAACTGCAAATTAAAAAAAAAAAAAAAAGAGACTGCAAATTCATTAAGTGAATTGAATGAAGATTAAGCAAAAACCTTGCATAATAACCTGTTTAAGAGCTCTTCTCACTCATTCAACCACAGTATGAGTGTCACTATGCTCTGCAACTATTTCAACTAGCTGAAACCACGGCCATTTGTCTTACGGCCTTTGACCATCAAAGCTAAAGCAATACTACTTGTTATTCTGTGTACTTGAAAAAAAACTTAGTTTTGCCCTGGGTCTTTCAGGTAAGATGATAAAAACCCCAAAGATTCATTCCATTTGCTGTAGTTTGAAAACATCTTAGTACTTTTATTAAAACAAGACATCATTTCTCATTGTACTGAGAGTGAAGAACACGTTTTTATCAAGATCAACAGCACATACAGCTTCTGAGATGACTGTATTCCTGCAGCATAGCTGACATGCATTTTTAAAAAGCTTTAATTTTTATGTTAGCTTTGACTTTTTTTTACAACTTTTTACATTCTTGTTGAATTCCAAACAGAAAGAGCTGACCAAACTGTCATACAACAGGAAATTATATTTCCAAAATAAACAATGGATTAAAATTCAAGCAGCAGTTTACAGCACAGCTGTAATGCTTTAAGTATAAAACATGCCCGTGGGCTGAGTGCTACTGCTGTAGAGTGACTGTAAGGTGTGTAAGAGAATACAAAGATACTTACACAGCCATGTAATCATACAGCGCGTTATTGCTGACCTCTGAAAAGGCTTTATTAAAAATCTCCACATCTGGGAGTGATTTCCAATCAACAGATGTCCAAAAGGGGAGATCCCTCAGGAGAAAATACCTCCACAACAACGGATCTTGCACAGCTGCCCTCCAGTAACAACTCGTGCTTCCCAAATGACACAAATCTTGGGGTGAAAGGAAGGACATGATGTTCAGCTGCACATCGATCTGAAAACCGTCGAGAGCAGCGGTTTAACAACCCGGTAAAGATGCATGAGATGGGATGACAAACTTCATCCCCCCACACACACCTCCAACCATGACCCGGACCCACTTACCGGTAGCGCCTGCAGGGCGCTCACCTCCTCCGCATCCTGCGGGAGCGCTGGATGCGGGGGAACCGCGAACGCAGCGATACCGCCGCGTTCGCGGCTCCCCCGCATCCAGCGCTCCCGCAGGATGCGCAGGCGACCCCACACAGCTGCCTCCAAACCACCCCGCTCCTGCACTCCGCCATCCGCCATAGCGTTGAGCACTGCCACCGCCCCTCGGATGGAGCGCGCCGGCGCCAGCAGGCGTGACGGGGTGGAGGAGGAAGGGAGCAGGGTGGACACGTAGTCATCTTTGCGTGTGAGTTTATTACGCCACCATCGTGGTGGTTTTTTTTTTTCCTAGAAAGACTTGATTAGACTTTGGACCTGTATTGCACGAGTTCTTTGAGTGCATGTTTTTAATGCAAACAAAAAAAAGTATACATTTTGATAGGAATAGTCAGATGCAAAGGCAGAGACCACGTCAGGTTCAGACACGAGGTTTCTTCCAGCACAGCCAAAGCCGCCCGTTTCACTTGTGTGATTTCTCAAAGTAACACAGCATCTGTTTTGCAGTTGCTGTGTTCCACCCTTGGTCTTTTAAAGGTCCCTCACATACAGCCACATACTTCATTAACACTTTTTTGCCCGTTTCTCGGAAATCCAGTGACATGCTCTGTGGTGTGCACCCCAGGTCACAGTTAGAGATGGGATCTGTCACCTCCAGGCTTTCCTGCTTCCCTTCTCCACAGTGCTGCAGTCTCCAGTAGCACATTTCTCCACTGTACATCATCGCCAGTAAATGAGTGTCACTAAATATACCTGCAAAAACAATTCAGATCAAGTACTTTATTGTACGATGAACTGGAGGCAGCTGTTGTACAGTTCTTACAGAATAAAATTTTCTGAACTCTAAACCAATTCTGCAAGTACTTTCTACCTGTGTGAACTCAGTAATCTCTGCTCTCCGGGATCTAAACAGGAAGACCAACACGTGAACTTCTAGCACCCTCTGCTGTCATATTGGTGCTTTCAGCATTTGTCAATCGACGGATGGTTGTAAAACACACATGCTGTGCACAGAATACCCACTGCCTCACTTCACTTTCCTCCAGTTCACTCAAAAACATAGACGAAATAAGCACTGCCACCTCCCCAAATCTGTGAGTCAAAAAGAAAGGGGGGAGGGGAGACCACTGCTGCCTGCTTATGTGTTACATCTATTTTTATTATTTTTTCTCTAAAAAGCAACAGTTTTGAATACAAATGAAGTCAAATGACAAAAATACACAATAAAGCATTTCATAAAGCGGAGCAGTTATTCATGGAAGGGGGTTGTGTGATTTGGGGAGTTGTTTTTGGGGGTTTTTTACCTTCACTGAGTAATCTAGCTGTATCTTTATCTTGAAGTGAGACATCTTCATTCAGCTGAAGAGGGCATCTGAAGCTAAGCATCTTCATCAAGTAATTAACTCCATCATTAAGACACTGAGTACAGTTAAAAAGCAAGGGAAAAAGCCCTCCTTTTAGATACATTCTGATTAATTTAATGACAGTCAGAAGTACTTCTTGCTATGAAATCCCCAAAACCCTATTTAAAAAAAAACCCAAAACCCAACATAAAATGCTATATTTTAAAAGCAAAGAGTCAAACTTTAAAACTGTATTCACATGCTCATAGAACTTTTTAATCTCCTTTACCTTTTTAAATACAGCAATGTTTTCTCGCAGCCATTCGCTCCTTTCTTTTGCTGTATGACAATACATGTAAAGCAGGGCTCCTTTTCTCCAGTAAAGACATTCTAACAACTCTGCACCAAGGATATTGATGGGCTGAAATAATATCCAACAAACTGGGCTAACCCAAAAGCAAACCATCTGAACTTCTCATATACACAGTCACACATGCAAACAGTGCCATATTCAGTCTCTTTAGAAGCTGTACTTAACAGCAACAGTCACAGACACAAGCCCAACAATTAGGATTTAAACTGCCAAAAGCACATGGAATCATGAAATGTTAGAACGAAAAACTGACCACGCAACAAGTTACTTGAAAAAATACTTGCAGGAATCACTATTTACATACACATAAGACTTGAAAAATTTTCAAAATATCTTAAATTCTGTCCATCAGCAATACAAATAGAATCATAGAATCATTTTGGTTGTAAAAGACCTCTAAGACCATCAAATCCAACCATTAAGCCAGCACTGCCAAATCACCACTACACCATGTCCTACGTACTACAATGATGCTTCAGATTTTTTATTTTTAAATAATGAAGTAATTCATTCTCTGGCTGAATAATGTTAGTACTCACTTCTTCATTTATGTTGCATTCCCTCACTAAGTCTTCTGATTCTGAAAGAATACAAATAAGTTCTTTAACTTTTTGCAAGGAAGATTCTTCTGGAAAATCTTCATCCACAAGCAGGTTTTCCTCAAAATATGTAATGTCTAAGAGAGCCTATGAAAACATGAAGATACACAATGTAAAAACGCTACCAGATGGTGGTATGCAGTAACGTACAAACTTGTTACAGTTTATAAGGCATTACAATTTTAAGGTATTTTTTAACATTTAGTTAATAAAAGCGTCAAGTTAAAAATACTGTGAGATACAGTCAATGTAAATGGAAAACCCTTTGTGTCCTTACAGTACCATCACAGTTATTATAGATTCTAAGTTATCTTCTAATCCAGACAAGAGCAGCCCTGCACTTCATGGATGTCCACCACACACCCCAAGTAAGAGACCCCTTTCTGCCATACCCTCTTTTCCTACACCCAGCCCTCTCCATACCCCATAGATTTTCTTGAAAGGGAGTTCTTAATAAATACACTACCTGCGTATAGAGCTGCAAAAGTGCGGAAGGATGTTCCTTCCCTTCCTTACAGAGGTCCTTCACTTTGTCCAGCGTGGCACAGCCCTTTGCCAAGAAGGTACCTGAGGGAAGAACAGAAGGCTTCCTTAGCACGGAAAAGCACTCAGCAAGAGCCTTAATTATTCCCCCTTTCCACTTCGTATGGTTTTATCCATCATTGTTGCATCTACCACAGCAGCTGAACTCTGCATCATTAAGCAAGTCCTAACTAGACCACAGCTTTCACCACTAAACTAAGGGCACTCGTGGTGACAGTCGGACGTTTCAGAACCAATTCCACGCGCTCCGTTTACGAACAAGCCATATATAAAACCACAAGCTGCCAACGCACACAGGAGCATCGTGTAGGCCTCGGCCACCCCGCTCCACAGAGCCCGCAGAGGGAGGCCCGGGCCGGCACCACCCGCACTGCTCCGGGCCAGGGGGCGGGGGGAGCTGTCTCTGCGGAGGAGGGAGCAGCGGAGCCCTCAGCAGCTGCCCCGGCGCGGGGTCCGCTCCCGCAGGGCTGCCGCACCGCGCAGCGGCAGCAGAGGGCGGAGCGGGCCGATGGCACCGCCGGGCCGCGCCGTCCCCTCCCTCCTGCGGCCCCTCACCGTCCCCGCCTGCTCCCCTCAGCGCCGCCAGCCGCCGGCCCAGTGCCGCCAGGCGCGGCCGCAGCGCCGCCAGGGCATCCCCCGCCTCCGCCATGCTGCAGCGGCCGCCTCCGGGCACCGCGCCCCGCCAGGAGGCTCCGGGCAGCCGGCAGGGCGGGGAGAGGCGCGCAGGCGCCGCCGCGCCGGGGCGGGACGGGAGGGGATTGGGGTCGGCCGTGAGGGCACTGGGGCCGCGGGGTGGCGGTCCCGCTGCCCGTTGTTGGTCGCTGTGCCTGTCGCCACGGCGGCGCTGCGGGGCTGGCGCGGCCTGGTCTGAGCCGCGGCGGTGGGAGCGGGGCGGCCCTGGGCTCCCCAGGACTGCCCCGGCCGAGCGGCACGGCGTGGCACAGCTGGGACTTCACTTTTATTTTCATGTGGGCTTTAAAGTTCTTCTGTAACCCATTGATGGCTCCTGCAGGGGGGTGTCGGGGTCCCCAGGGAGAGAGAGCCTTTGGCTCTGTGTTTCCCCCCCCCAAAAGGTGCTCTCCAGCCTCCCCCAGACATGAGTCGTGCCCATCAGCCAGCTGAAGGGAATTCAGAGAATCACAGAATCACCATGGTTGGAAAGGACCTCCAGGATCATCGAGTCCAACCTTTATTCCATCATCTCCCTAACCATTAGACCATGGTCTCAAGTGCTTCATCCACTCGTTTTTTGAACACCCCCAGGGACGGCGACTCCACCACCTCCCTGGGCAGCCTGTTCCAGTGCCTAACCACCCTCTCAGGAAAGAACTTCTTCCTAATATCCAATCTAAACTTCCCCTGACACAACTTGAGGCCATTTCCTCTCGTCCTATCATCAGTAATTCGGGAGAAGAGACCAACACCAGCCTCACTACAACCTCCTTTTAGGTAGTTGTAGAGGGCAATGAGGTCTCTTCTCAGTCTCCTATTTAAGACCAGACTCGTATTAATAATAAATATATCTTTATTGGTACTTTTTACTTACGTTTCCGTATTGGATTACTTAACACACAGAGGTACAGCTGTAAAAGCACAGTTAAATCATTTCGAAAACACATACCTTTGGTTAGAGGAAGGAGACTTTTTGCTCCAGTCTTTTGTCCAACTTTCAATAGCACACTCCATGGACTTCAGAAGTGCTAAACAGCTTCCATGTCACAAGTAGAAAACACTTCACTTTCCCTTTCATTTTTAAAAAAATCTTGCCGCTACCCCACAGTAAATCATCAAATACGCTGTGTAATTATAAAAATGCTCTATTTCACTATATTGCTTCTCTTGCTTTCTCCGTCTCTTTACCTGCCTGAGAAAAGCTACCGCCTCAGTGTCTGGTGGAGGAAGGGGTCATGAGCTCACACAATATTCTGCATTTTGTTAGCTTGGATATTTTAAAAGAATAATTAACTAAAGACCTTTTCCCCTTTTCAAGTCATATTGTGTTCATTCTGTTAGTTCCTGTGTCCCACCAAAGTACTTAAAAAAATACAAACCCAAAAACGCCGGGAAAAAAGTGCCATTTACCGGGGTGCTTCAGGTCGTGAAAAGCTGTCTACGTACAAACATGGATGTTTTTGCTGTTGCCTGTGTTCTGTCTTACTAAAGAGTTGCCAAACAAATCAAATAAATAAAACCAAAAAAGTAAAACCTAGAAGGCAAAATTGTGTTTGCTTCCAGAAATGGTTTGATTTCTAGATGAAATCGTGTAATGTTTTGGTTGGATATGAATTGTCATTTATTCCTGCATAGTCCATAGCCAGAAACAATTTTACATCTAGGAAACAGCTGTGTTTACAATATCGAAAGTGTTATGGTAGTTAACCGTATCATACGTGAGAACAGAGGAGGTGATGCTTCATGTTTTAAGTGAAATACACTTCCCGTGTTGTCAGTTTGGGGACTGAAGAATGTCTGTGTATTGATAAATTGCCCTTTTCAGATCCTTTGCTTGCTTGATACTGTCCTTACTTCTACGTTTCAACACCCAGCAATGGTTTTGAGTTGCTTTCTTAGTTGCTGTCTTCATAACTAGTCAAGTGCATAGGTCGGTCAGCCCTCAAGGTACCTCTTGTAAAAATAAAACAAACCAAAACAAAACCCCAAAATGCTTGTGTGCCGACTCATTTGACAAAAGAAGTGGTATCTTTTCTTTTCTTCCTGTGCTTCAGGCAGAGCTGCAGCAAACCTTAGCTGTATCAGTTTTGAAAGCTGGCTGTATTTTGTGACAAACAAAATTTAGGCCGAAAAAGTTTGCTCAGGCGAGGATCACGGGGAAGCAGCTCCGTTTATTCGCGATGGCAATGGCGGGCGCGCCACCCCGTGGCCGAAGTGGAGACGCGCGCCTCAACAACAAAAAGCAAGCCATTACACAGTATTTTCTCCCGACGCGGGCTGTTCTCTCCTGTTTCTCCACTGGTTGGACACTCCGGGCTCACAGCCTATCCGACGCACTTTATTACAATAAGTTTCCATAAGGGGTTTTCCCGGTTTCCATAAGGGGTCTTTCTTTTACCAGCCAGCGGTTTATGCAGAGCTGTGAGATCTGTTCAGTCTGTTCAGTCTGGATGGCAGTGTTTTCTCAGGTGCACCCTATCCCCTGATCCATGTAAGACACAACATTCTCAATAACAGGTTGTTATGTGTGGCTCTTGTCCTTCTACATTGTCTGGTACCAGGATGTACTGAGCAAGACGAGCTTTATACGAGGCTCCTTTCTAACTTGGTACCTCTGTACAAGGCCCTGGTTTTTGGCTCTGTAGTGCTGCACACACCTCCGTAAAAACATAAGTTGGTTCTCACATCCTTCTACACTATCTGGCACCTGGATGTATATGGCCTTGGTGTTTTTCTCAGTTCTACAAAAACATGATTCTCACAACCCTGTACAAAAATACAAGTTAACTCTCACACGAAGATGACCTGAGGGCTGGAGAACCTCTGCTATGGGGACAGGCTGAGAGAGCTGGGGTTGTTCAGCCTGGAGAAAGGCGGCTCCGGGGGATGTTATCGCACCTTCCAGTAACTGAAGGGGCTAAAAGAAAGCCAGAGAGGGACTTTTGACAAGGGCATGGAGTGATGAGGGCTAATGGCTTTAAACGGAAAGAGGGGAGATTTAGGTTAAACATTAAGAAGAAATCCTTTCCTGTGAGGGTGGTGAGGCACTGGCCCAGGTTGCCCAAAGAAGCTGTGGCTGCCCCCTCCCTGGCAGTGTTCCAGGCCAGGTTGGATGGGGCTTGGAGCAAACTGGTCTGGTGGGAGGTGTCCCTGCCCATGGCAGGGGATTGGGACGAGATGAGCTTTGAGGTCCCTTCCAACCCAAACCATCCTGTGATTCCATGACCAAAAAGGTTCTCATTTAGGGCTCTGAATCAAATTTTTTATAGAACAGAGAAGTTTAAGAATGTAGTGTAGCAGTTACATCTGTATATAAGAAATCAGCTTACTCTTGTGAGGGAACTTTAAATCACTGTTATGAGGAAAAGAGACTGACAGACTCCTTCCCACAACATTTCCCTCGTAGGGCATCTCCTGATGTTTTAGGACCACCTCTCCCCTTTCCAGGGGGTCACAATAATCATGTGGGTGTTGTTTGCTTGTGTCTTTGGGGAAAAAGTAACTGGACTGGTCTCCATACTTCCCTCACAATGTGGCATCAGAGGGGGTAAACTAAAATTAGCATCCCTTTATGCTAGCACACTGGATGGCAGAAACAGCTGGGGTTCAGAAAGTGTGGAACACCTCGTCCAGCTGTTCCTGCTGTGGAGTCAACGACCTCACACTGACCGAAGTGCAGCTCATTCACCCCACTGGGCTTGCCAGTTCACACACACAAGCTGTCTAAAACCCAGGTAGTGTTACTGACACATCTTTGCAGGATGTGCAATGGTACTTGAAGTAAAACTACCTTTTGAGGGGTTGGTTAGTTCCCCAATACCTACGGCTCACTATGCACTGAACAGCTGTGTTAGGTCTTGCCATCCTTTTAATATGACCCACCACAGATGAAGTACTGCTCCATGGCAATAAGCAGAACTCCTGCTTACAAGTTTGACACTGGAAAAAAGCTCTGACCCTCAAGTCAAGCTGACAAGGATCCTGTTTTCTTTTTAAACTCTGGCCTGCAGCTGCACTTTCAGAGCTAGACATACCAAAGCTGATCACTCTTTCACCGTCAGTCACCTGAACACCCCTCTGCCTTTGAGAAACCTTCACTGACACGCTTTTGTCTAAAAAGTGAGACTTGCCATGATATGAAATGTAGTAATTTCTGATGTAATTTAGCCTATGTCATCTAACTGTCGCATGTATCAGTCTGAAGGATGCAAAACCCCAACATATTACTGGCAGCGTATGGCAACAGTTCTATACGTAATGGGGCTGATATAAACTAACACTATACAGAGGTTCAGTTCTGCCGACCTCGCGTTAATATGCTTGTAGTAAGATCTAAGACATCGAGGCAGTCTAGCTTTCAACATTTAAGATAATGCTACAAAGAACTGAAGTGCTTCAGAATCTGTATCCAGTAAAGCTTCAGTCCAACTACAAGCACCATGTTGAGCTACTCCAGTGTTTCTGAACAAGTTTAACAAAGCCAAATTAACCAATTTCCTGCCCCTCACCAAGAATTTAAAAACAGTTGAAAATGCAGCGGGTGTCAAATTTCTTGTCCATAAAATTCACTCTTGCTATAGATAAAATTCCCCTTGAAATGAAGTTTGTAAATTGTGGTGGTTTGACCCTGGCTACACGCCAGACCCGCCAAGTCACTCTATCACTTTCCCTCCGCCTTCTCTCAGCAGGGCAATAAGGGGGAAAGAAAGTAAGATAGAAATAAACAACCCTTGTGGGTAAAACAAAAGCAGTTTTAATGTAAGCAAAGCAAAGCAAGGTCTGTGCATGGAAGCAAAAAAAGAAAAGAGATTTATTCTCTGCTTCCCATTAGCAGGCAATGTGGGGCCTTCTGAGGAAGCAGGGCTGTGATACGCATAGCAGTTGCCTTGGAGGACCAAGGGTGACCCCACCCCCCTTCCTTCTTTTTCCCAGCTTTATACTTGAGCAGACATCATATGGTATGGAATATCCCTTTGGTCAGTTCAGGTCAGCTGTCCTGGTTGTGTCCCCTCCCAAGATCTTGCCCACCCCATCCCACTGGGGGGAAATGTTGGAAAGAGCCTTGGTGCTGTGTAAGCACTACTCAGCAGCAGCCACACCACCAGTGTGTTATCAACACCCTTCTAGCTCCCAGCATAAAACAGCACCATGAGGACTGCTACAGGGGAAAATCAATTCCAGCTCAGCCAGACCCAGTACTGTTTTCAAAGCTACTAAGCACTTGCCTTCACAGTATCATCATGTTCATGGGTCAGAATAACAGGCTGCCAAGCATAAAACCCCCACACTACAGAAGATCACGTAAGACTTTGGAGACTTTAACTCCCACGCATAGTTGAAATATCTGCTGTAACACTGCCCAACTGTACCATTGTTCAAACAGGCCTGAGAGCCTTGCTGATCTAAGATGCTTTGAGGGAATATTCTCTCTCTGAGTATAAAAGACATTTATGATTACTTTCTCCTACATTTAAGTGTTTCTGAGTGTATCACCAAACCCCATGTTTCAGATGCAGTCCTGAGCGCTGGGAATACACGGATGCATGGCGTGCACAGTGTATTTTAGTAGCTTCACCACCTTTAAGACTTTTAGGACCAGTTGAAAGCAGAGCGAGTACAGCGTATTTGTGACAAGCTAAGAGAACAGCAGGGAAAGATTTCTTTCTTTAAGTATCCAAAAGCATTAAATATCCTTCATTTAAGAAAGTGCAGTCAAGTGCACTCCCACTTTCAAACCTATCTGAAAATTCCTTCAGTGATTTGCACAAGTCTATAGGTTAGCTGCTGATCCTTCAGTACTGACAAAGCAGGATGCTGCTTCTGGAAATTCACACTGAAACCAAAGCAGTCACAGCAAGTACAACTTCAGAAGCTTAACGCATCAGAAGTTTTTTAGTGTTTTCCCTTCAAGGCATCTGAAAATCCTCTAAACGCTTCCAGTGATTACTGCCAAGTCCTCAAACTTTCAGAACAGCATCTTACAATCACTGGTCTACAGC
This sequence comes from Podargus strigoides, assembly GCA_028020825.1. Classification (NCBI taxonomy): domain Eukaryota; kingdom Metazoa; phylum Chordata; class Aves; order Caprimulgiformes; family Podargidae; genus Podargus; species Podargus strigoides. The sequence goes on from CM051663.1 coordinate 19,646,194, forward strand.
AGTCTGACAGCCAGCCAAGACTGGAAATCCCTTTCACTATTACCTCCCAGAACAGCATGTAGAGCCATTATTCAAGTTCCTATCTTTGACAAAAATTCCGACTCCCCATGATAGGGCACAATGAAAGTCCGAAGCCTCTTTTTAACTCCAGCATGAAGACAACAGTCCTTTTCCAGGTACACGTGCTATCAAATGAAAAGTCAATTATTAAGGATTGTATTTAATTGCTTCAACGCATAACATCAAGAAAAATGTGTAAATCTATGTATTTTCAGGAATCCTACATTTCACTGAAGTAAAACATATATAAAAAGGTGACAGACTTTCTGAATAAGACCATTTATTTCAACAAATAGATGTGTCTTTACGATGAACTGGAGGCTGCGACAGCTGCTCTCTTGGGCTTCGGTGTGGTTCCCTCACGGAATCCATTCCTGCAAGTAGAAATAGGGTTAGCACTTTCTGAAAGGACAATTCCCACTTCCTGGTTGTTTTCTGACAAGTAATGTTTGCGATGAAGTTCACCAGCTTACCAGAGATTAAGACAGGCATGACAAGAGTCAGCCCTGAGCTCACTCTTAGGTATGACATTTCTCCTCCAGCCGAAAGCAGGCTGCAGCTGCATGTTATAAGCTATTTTCTGGCTGCTGCTGGGAAAGACTGCGCTCACCAGAATAAAATAGATGAATGGATCCCTCAACTACACCCAGGTCTGGGACTTAAAAGACTCCTAGTTTTCACTATTAAACCCAATCTACATTTTTATGACAAGACTCTTGAGTTACTTGGCATTTTTTAGCCAGTTTTCTTGTGTATTAGGCCAGAAGCTACAGAGCTCAATTTTAGAACATGGAGGTAATACAAAAGAATTTCTTAACAAGTTTAACAGTCCAGTATCCCCACCATTAGTACAACTCAAAGCTTTTTAACAAGTTTTAGAAACCTGTAACTCAGAATCTGATGTTATAGCTACTCACTGCTAACTGAACTCCAAATAATAGAGTGACTAGTGGAGTTATTCCAGTCCTGAACTCTTTTTTTTTTTTTTTAATTTTATTTTAATGTGGGCAAAAGGGGATTGGAATGCATTTCAAGACTTGTCTCCTACAAAACCCCACACTTCAGTGCAACTTGCAATTTAACTGACTCACAAATAGAGGCAACACTACGCAAAGCGTATCTTTTTAAATGTGGGCATTTTATTACCATACTCTTTGTGTTCCAAACTATCTACACTTAAAAGAAACATCAGAGCTCGTTATACACCCTGTATTAACAGTGAGTGAGGATTTTTATCCTCAAAGCAATACACAGCCAGTTATACAAGGCATCATTTATTTCACAATCTAAGAAAGACCATACCACATTAAGTGTACTAAATAAATAAAAATGGTAACTTTGAATGATGAATGTTATAATTAAGTGATATCTATGCAGGATTTCACACCACATTAGTTTTTAACAAAATGTTATACCTGAATCGACGGTAGACCTTCTTCAGGTGCCTCATGCGACCAGTACCAGTGGTGTTGCGTCTTTTCGCCTTTGCACTCCAGTTATCTACAACATGCAAGTTACTGTTATTCATTTGCACCAAATAATTTAAGTTGCGTATTACACTTGGACAGCACAATTATTCAATCTGACAGAAGCAAAAAATGATCAGCAATTAAGTCAATTTCTATCCAGTAATACTGCATGTTAGCTTAGATATAATTAAATCCATGGCAGGAGAGTTGGAACAAGATGATCTTTGAGGTCCCTTGCTACCCAAACCATTTTACAATTCTGTGAAGTCAATATTAATTTGAAAAAGCTCCTCACACTGCAGGATGACAGAATATTCCTCCTTGGTTGGAAAAACGTCAGACTACTGAAGATAACACAGAAATACAGGTTTTTAAACTGAAGGCAGCTAGAAGTTCATTACTCACACTTTCTCTTACGCTTAGCAGGGTAACCACATTTCCCACAGGTGGATTTCTGCAGATGGTAAGCCTTGGACCCGCATCGACGACACAGCGTGTGCGTCTTATTTCGCCGCTTGCCAAATGACGACGTACCCTTGGTCTAAAAAGCATTTCAAAACATGGCACGTTGGAAATAGCACTGGCAAGTCACGTAACTAACAGAAGAACAAGCTCTGCGCGAAGAGAGGCACAAACCCATGCAGACCCACGAACACACTGCACCGCCAGCTCGCTTTCGCCTACAAGTAGCCTCCATTTTTAAAAATAACTTCCTCACGCCTCTCGTCGCCATTTCTTATCCCCTTCTCCCTAATCCCACCGCCGCCCAGAGCTGAAATACAACGAAGCCACGCAGCGCTTCTCTCCATCTCCCTCCTCGTCTTCCCCACACTCATCGTTGATGCACAACAGCTCTTTCATGAGGAAAACTCATTTGTTTCACGCACGTCAGCCGCACACTCACAAGAAGCTCTGGCGACCGAACCCCTTGTACTACGTGATCCGCACGGCTGCCTCAGAGCACCGGCCCGGCCAGTCCCGCAGCAGGCACGGAGAAACCAGAAGCGCTGGGGCGCCCGCGCGGCTTCGCACCGCCCGCCGCCGGGCGCACAGGCCGCAGCCCCGCGGCAGCCTCCCCACAGCGCCGTCCCGCCGCCCACCCGGCCGCAGCAGCACGCAGGGCCGCCTGGCGCCCCAGAGGAGGTCCGCGGCCCCGCAGGGCCCGACGCAGCGGCAGATGGCAACAGATACACCGCGCCCGCGCTATAGCACCCACCATCTTGCCCGGCCGCCAGCACCAAAGAGAGCGGACCCCGCCCTGCTTCCGCTATGGCCCGGCGAGTGCTTCCGGGGGCGCAATGGCGGCGTCCGGCACTGCCCCGCCTGGCAGCATGTCCGTGAGGTGGTGCCTTCCTGTCCGGCTGAGCAGTCGAAGAATGGTAGAAACGCAGAATCGTTTGGGTTGGAACAGACCTCTAAGCTCACCAAGTCCCACCATTAACCCAGCACTGCCCAGTCACCACTACCCCAGGTCCCTCAGCACCACATCTACACGGCTCTGAAATCCCTCCAGGGATGGGGACTCCCCCACTGCCCTGGGCAGCCTGTGCCAGTGCTGGGGAACCCTTCCAGGGAAGAAATGTTTCCTCATATCCAATCTAAACCTGCCCTGGCACAACTTGAGGCCATCACCCCTCGTCCTCTTAGAAAGCCACAGGTCCCACCTTCTTCGGTGTGAGAAGTGGGACCTGTGGTGAGAGGTGCTCTCTTCACAGCCCTTCTCCTGAGAACTTCTCTTCTGCCGTGACCCGAGACCACGTTGCCGCTGCCCCTCCCCCACCCTCGGACGGGGACGGGACAGGGAGTAAAATACAAACAGAATCACAGAATGTTAGGGATTGGAAGGGAACCCCAAAAGATCATCTAGTCCAATCCCCCTGCCAGAGCAGGAACACCTAGGTCAGGTCACACAGGCGGGTTTTGAATGTCTCCAGAGAAGGAGACTCCACAACCTCTCTGGGCAGCCTGTGCCAGTGTTCTGTTACCCTCACTGTGAAGAAGTTCTTCCTCACATTTATGCGGAACCTTCTATGTTCCAGCTTGCACCCGTTGCCCCTTGTCCTATCATTGGATATTATATTCCTACGTTGGACCATATTACTCCCAAATGGCCAGCCCCGCTTTCCATGATCTGTATTTGAGGTGTGGTAGTGGTGACTGGGCAGTGCTGGGTTAACGGTTGGACTGGGTGATCTCAGAGGTCTTTTCCACCCAAGGCTGTCCTGTGATTCTGTGATCTTTTTTACCTCTTGTGCTGCTTCTCTGCTGCAGTGCCCATGCTGCTATTCAGCTCCATGTTAGGCTTCAAGTCGAGTCCTGGCTCTGCATCCACCTCCAGTGACGATGATTTTAATAAATGAAATTCAGGGACAGAGTAACTTCTGGCTGGAATACATACTTTCCAAATGAGCTGCTTTAAAGAACAGGCAGCCCCTCCTGTGCTCTGTGCTCACCCATACCCCACATGCCGTGTGGCAGTCTGCTTGCAATCAAAAGCATCGCAGTGAGCAGCATTAATGCAAAATCGGGTTTTTTTTCAGGTGCACTGCTTAAATTCTCATGTGCCAGCCTACCATGCACCTTCAGCAGACAAGGAGGTTTAGATTAGATATTAGGAAACATTTCTTCACTGGAAGGGTTCCCCAGCACTGGCACAGGCTGCCCAGGGCAGTGGGGGAGTCCCCATCCCTGGAGGGATTTCAGAGCCGTGTAGATGTGGTGCTGAGGGACCTGGGGTAGTGGTGACTGGGCAGTGCTGGGTTAATGGTGGGACTGGGTGATCTCAGAGGTCTTTTCCAACCAAGCCTGTTCTGTGATTTTGTGATACATGCAATTTTATTTTAGAAGACTTAATTTTGGGGGAATAACATGTACACAGAGAAACTGAAGAAATTTGTGTCCATCTTATCACCAGTCAAACACCTTGTCCTTTCAAACAAAGTCAGGTATCGATGATAAGGCCAGTTTATTTAGCCTTGATTGTAGCATTATATAACATTGTCTAGCAGCTCATGACAAAAGTATATTTTATCTGGCAGGCTAGATCTCACTCCTCTTGCTTCTGGTTTACTGATTAAAAATGTAGTTATTCCAAAATGCAGCTGTCTGGCCCTGCCACAAGCCAGCAAACTGTGAGGAACCCCTCTACAATGAACTTGTGGGCAATTGAACCCCTGTAACGTGGAGCTCTCTGTTCAGAAAAAGGGCTCATTCCATGGGTTAATCCCCAAAGCAGTGAGGCTGTGTTCAGCTGCTGCATTTTCACTCCCAGACAAACCAGCCTTATATGGTTGTCTCAATATTTATTTATCCTCACTTGTTTCCTGAGTGTGGCTGCTCACTGAATTCCTTTGGCACTAGTTTATGTGCTAAGCAGCTTTTGACCCCTTTTTGAGGGATGAGGCAAAAAGCCATTTTGACTTTAGCTGCATTGTTTCCAGACATACAAACGTGTGGCCCACGCTGTTCACTCAGCTCTTTCATTTTTGTTGGCTATTTCTATCACCGAAATAACACCTCAGGCAGAGGTCTTTGCTCATATTCATTTTACCGCACCTGAAAATTCAGGCATTTAGTCCACCCATGGTCGTGCTGTAGTTAAAGGAGAGAGATAGATGGTTCCAAAGGATAAATAACCCCATTGTAAATTAAGTGTCTAAAGTAGGCTGGAAAAATCATCCTTGGGACGAGCCCTTCTTCCCTTAATTCTAACAGGAGCCTAGACAGCCTGCTTAGGCTAGTCACATAGATGGCTGAAGTTAGGTAAAATGAATTTTGTCCTGACTTAATGAAAGTATTTTTATAGCAATTCTGTCTTCCTTTGCAAAAATCAAAAGAGAAAACTCAGTGTGCTATGGATGAAATGCCATAAAGAAAAAAAACAACCCACAATTAACTCAAACAGTATGAATACATCCTACATACTGGACTGGAGTCATATTTCTCACAGCCACCTTGCTGTGTGTCTTTTAACTAGTGCCTCCTTTCCTCTTTCTTTCTTTAGGTCTCAGAAATCTGGAAGCTGCCGTGAAGGCATTGGACAGATGCCATGGCAACAACCTCCAAAGGAAGTATGTTGGTTTGGCCGCCTGCAAAGATATGCTGCCAGAGGAATTATTCTTGTCCTTTGTCAGATAAAAATAATGTTCATTTACATGTTGTCCTGGTTTCACTGGGATAAAATTATAGAATCAATTTTCTGGTCAGGAAAACTGCAGTTTTGAGAAGTATTCTATACCATAATCGTCACTCTCACTATAAATTAGAAATTTTCCTGGTTCTCTTCCTCAATGGCTGCCGACTCTGTAGGGTCTCACCCATTGATCTGCTCCCCAGGCCGACTCTCCTATTTGCAGTGACCGTCCTGCTCTCACTGGAGCTATGGTGCTCTCAGTGTTGGACATCAGCACTCACTGCTGGGAGTGCACAGCTCGCAACCACTATATCGACTGAGTATAACCTTTTGTATTTCATATTAATATTGGGATTACTACTAGTTATTTTATTAAATCTGTTTCCATTTCAACTCCTGGGTCTCCTTTCCTTTTCCTGATTCCCCTTCTCTGGTGGGGAGGGGTCATCAGGTGATAGAACAACTGTCTGAACCAAGACACATGTCTTCCAACCTGTTAGGAAAGAAAGATTTTTGCTATCATCCTGTAGTCATCTTTAGTATTCAGGAACACTGGATACTTTCAGGGTAAAGAATGGGCAGAGCTGTGGGTGACCCAGTACTATCTCAGAAGCTCTTAGCCCCAGTACAGGTCATGGGTGAGGACAGAGTTCACTGCCCGTAGTGAACTCCACGCTGATCAAAACCCACACTTGTGTACTGGCAGCTGCTGAATGACACCAGCCTAAATTCGGCACTGGCTAATTCATCCTTCTTTGATATATAGGGAGTAGTCCCAAATTTAGAAGGTGACATGTCTGGATTTCAGCACTGTCTTTTTGATGTAGGAAACAGCAGTCTGTCACTGCAGCCAGTGACGTCATCACAGCTTCTGCACAGCACTTTTTATCAAGCCAGGTCTGGTGATCGGAGAAACTCCTTGTTATGCCAGCAAACACTGATCCTATTCAGCATCTAGATCAGGTTTTACTGAATACTGTGAGGTGAGTGCCTTTCTGTATCCCCTAGCACCATGTTCTGCAGCCTGTCTGATTTCGTTGAGGTTGAAAAACTGAAGCAAAATGCAGCACTGACTACATCCATTTTCAGTTCCATCCCTCTAGGGTACAAGCCCTTCTGCATCAAATTGATCCCACTCTTACAGGAAAGTCCAGCTCAGGAACAGCGAGACCAAAACCCGGGCTGGCTAGGCAATAAAGAGGAAGGTGGGTATGAGCACCAAGTAACCTCAGGGAGATACGTTTTGCACAGGTTTGGTGTCATGCTACTACATCACGCCGTCACAAGGGTGCAGTACAGCCATGCAGTCCCTGATGTGGCCATGGTGGGATTTGCTCCAGAGTCCTTGTACTGGTTCTATGAAACTTGAACACTGCTGAAAGAACTTGTGTGGCAAAGGCAAAACTGATATCCAAGCGATTTCTGCCTAATATCACATGGAATCAATTATTTGTGCACATGTGTAACACCCGTTGCACAAGCAGGGATGACTGCAAGGAACAGTGAAGATTCAAGCTTCATATATATACTAGAAGCTAGGCAGTGCTTGTTACCAATTACCTTCAGACATGCAGTCAAGCTGAGATCTTTATTTCTACATGTGATCTCTTAGATCAAAGGAATGCCTTTCAATATCCTCTTGGGATATTGATCACGTTGACATAGGTACCGATGTCTCAGGAAGGCTGCTGGAGAACTGAGGAATTCAAGGGTATTTTCATATGAGGGTCAGTTTGGATGCCTTTTTTTCTGTATGTCATCTTTATTTGGAGAGGTAGACACCTCAGTTGGAACAGTGGGCAAGAAACTACACTGAATATCTGTTACCAAGCAGCCACAAGAAACACAACTTTATTTATATAGTATCCAGATTCTTCAGTTTGGAAAGAAAACTTTTCCTGTGTGAATTTGAAGCAGAAATACTGGTCACCACAAGATGACAGTATAGTTCAACTAAAACATTTCCCCTAAGCAACTTGGTAAAAACTCTCTAAACAGTAACAGTAAATTAGGTTAATAAATGGAAAACAACATTATCTGTACAGTTCTTAAATCTCTATGACAATAACAGAAAATATGAACAAACAGCAATGCTGATGAAAAAGGCTGTTGCATCCTGCTAGGAAACTAATGAGTATGATGCAAAAGGCTTTCTATTTGTTTAAGATGAAAATGGACAGAAGAAAATTAAACAGCTGTCACTAACTTAAGAAATTGCTTGTTAAAATTTAGTGAAATTGGTTAGAAAACTAAAAAACCTCTTTATATAACAAAGCTTATACAATGTGTATAAAATACATTTGATACTGCTGCTTCCTATAGCAAGTCCTGAATGGGAAGGGAAGAGCCCCTTTACCACAACTACATACTCTTTGCATGCATTGAGACTCTTCCATATAAACCAGGACAAACTATGTCCTCACTTGTAGCACACAGAAATCAGTGCCAGACTAAAGAAAGTGTCCCAAGTGTTTTTTCTGATTAGAAATTTATTTTGTCATCCTTCCTGTTTATGATGGCATGAACAGGTTCATACTGATGATCACATAACATCTCTTCTGCAATGCTCATGAGCAGTGCTCCTTAGAGGTAAATTACATTAGAAGAGCAATATGTTTTTATTACCACCGCTTAACATTGGACAGAGAGACCAGATAATAGTCTTCAGACCACTGGCAAATGCTTGAAGGGTGGCACTAATGCTTGGTAGATCACAGATGAAGAATGACTACCATCCTTCCGCTCCAGAAACCTCTCTAAAATCTTTCTTTGTTGTTCCGTCTAGCTAGGGGAATAGGGACAGCATACCTTTGTGAAGCAGAGGTAGCTACAAACCTGGGACACATCTGTTTCACAGGTAACAACATTACACAACAGTGTAATTCAGAATTTAAAAGTTTTCCTAGGGTTGGGTTTTTTTTGATGCTTACAGTTAGATACATTACAGGGTTGTAGCGCATTCTTGCACCAAAGCAGTAAGTCTCAGAGGGGATTTTGCTGGCAATTTGGGCTGAGCACGAGAAGGGGTGCATAGGAGAAAGCCACAAATTCCTTTACAAGATGATAGCTATTTTCTTCTCTTCTTAGTTGTATAAGAACTAAGTATTCTTTTCTTGTTAGTAGTATTTTGGTAAAAAGCAGTCTATATTGATCGTATTTGATACTCTTGTCTTAAACCTTTGTTGCATTACTCATGCACAAATGTATGCACACACAAGCCTAGAACAAAATTTTCACTGGAGATGCACAAAAAGCATTTGAGCCATCACAGTCTGAAGTCGCAGTCTGCATTGCCTTCCAGGCAGAAAGTCCCACATTCCCCTTACATTGCAGAAGAAAATGTTTTAATTAATTGTTGGGAAAACTGTTGTACCAGTACAGACTGCAAAGCACTAGACTTAATTTCCCCTCAGACGGTTCTGGAGTTTTTGAGAAGAGACTGAGCTAATGTTGGTCTGAAATGGCTTAGGTGTAGTGGCTCTTATAGTGGGAAAGCAGATAGGCTGGATCATCTTCTGAGGTTCCTCCCAGCTGTTCTTTTGGCTGTCATGTTCTCAGATAAACGCATTTGACCAATTTTATGCTTGGGGGAAAAAAGGTCATATCTTCATGAATTCTACCTTCAGATTTTTTCTGCTTTTCCCATTGTGATGGTTGGCCAAATGAATGCTGTGTCCTCTACCTTACAAGCGTGCCTTGTGCAGATAGGCCTGCATTTTAAACATCTGTCCTTCCCCAGGTTAATGTAGGTTTCTGACTTGCATTTTCATAATTATTCTAAAGCACATTAAACCCAAAAGCTTTATTATTGAACAAAAGAAAAGCAAATGTCGCCCAGTCATATGTGTATATATGTATGTATCTCTCTGTGCAGGCACATACATATGGATGGTACACACTTCACAGTACTAGCAATGTTTTCTTTCCTTTTTTTTTAACTTACTAAAAAAAGTACAAAAGTTTGTCTGATTCTAGACACAGCCTATATCTAAGCCCAAACATTATGGCTGTAATTTGCTAACTTGGAAGCTGAGTGTCTAAGCATAACTTACAATGTCAGTTCTTTTATACTTGCAAATGTTGTGGAATGAATGATACATGGACATGCTCTTTGAAAAAGAAATATAATTTCAATTGGTTGGGGAAAAAACCCAACCTTTCCTCTAGAAGCGTTGAAGTCTTTGCCAGAAGCTCAGGAAGGGAGGCCATCTTAAAGTTAGCTTCAAACACTTGTCTATCTTACCCTCTCAATTTTCTCACATTTTATGAGGAATTGCACACTTGCCTAGGTATATCTCTGCCATTGCATTCCCTCCATGTGTAACTCAGCTGTGCTCCAAGTGCATGTGTGAATGATTTTATCTTTAGTAAGAGCATGTGAATGATTTTACTTCTCACCAGGCATCCCTTAGAACATGACTTGGTGACGTTCTCCTCCTGGAATACTTCTGGGTAGCACATGCAAGCCTTATAGTGCCTTCTGTCTCCAAAGGTAATTCAGTTTTACAAGATCCGTCCAGGTTTGGCACCTGTTAATGTTAAAAGCATTGGTACAGCATGTACATGGTACAGTACCTTTTCAAATTTTTCATGTATGTTGCAATTAGAAGTATCTCAGTGTGTGAATAAATACAAAGTTGTACACAAAATGAGTATTAGGTAAATATAAGGTTTCTGGTTTTCTTTCAGAAATATGTATTTACTTCTCACAAATATTTAAGGTTCATACATTTCAAGTTTTACTTTAGATCTAACATTCAGGGGGAAAAATATGCATGTCTGCTGTAAAGTGGAAGGCCAGAAAAGAAAACATTGGAGAAAACTGGAGCATCCATTTCATCTGCAAACCAGTAAAGTAAGCCTAATATATTATTTATTATTTATTTACTTTATCTTACATCTCACTTCAGGCATCCTAAAGAATTTACATTTATCTTGCTCTGGGACTACCACAAAGGACTGCTTTCCCCTGGCACTCTGTCCCTTCTCTAGAAATAAAAATATAAGCTCACTTTAAAGCAGAAAAACCCGTCAAATGCATAGCATTCTTTACGCTGTATGGAATTGCGGGGTTTGCCTTTAGTATTCAGATGTGAGACACAAACTGTATGGAAAAAGGCTTTGCAATGGAATAAAGCGGACAAGTGCAAGTTCTATATTTATTGAAGATAAAGCCTCTTTCCCCAGCTAAAATAAGTTTGCCTTCCTTCATCAAAATCACTGTTGTATTTTATTATTTTCACCAGCTGAGAATCTTCCCTAAGTACAAATGCTTTGCTAACAATGGTCAGCTCAACTCTGCTGTTACAAATGTTATCTTCTGTTTATTCTGGAATATATTTTCCCTGTATCAGGCATTTTCAACTTTGCATTTACTGGAACTGAGGCATAGTGGCTCCATCAGGGAATTCCCCTAACATGTATGCACAATTTCCCTCTTACACTATTTCACTTTAACAAAAATAGCAGACACAACAATCCCCGTCCGTATTAGTGTGTGCAAAGAGGACACAGAAAAGAAATGCAGCTTGTTGAACTTTTGCTTATCTGATCACAGTGTGGAGGTCACAATCCTGTGGCACATGCATCATGGCCAGTCTTCTGGAGGGGAAGGCTGTGCACCAGCTGGCAGGGCACAAGGTGATGCTGTTACTGGTCTGCCTGTCAAGGCAGCAGATATGCAGAAGAGTTTTCCAAAATGTCCAGTGAAGTATCTCCCATTATCACTGAAGCTTGACACCTTTCTGTCTCTGAAAGGCTGCCTTTGGATGAGGCAGGGCAAACTCGGCTCCACCAGCACTTATGCAGGTGGTGGAGAACATGCCAGTACTTAAAGGTTTACATTTGGTGTATTATGTTATTACTTGTTAGCTAATTGCTGTAAATTAGAAATGTTTTTCAGTTGTACTTGAACATACGTTAGGAGAGGTGTAGTCTAAAATGTGGTTGCTTCAGGGGGAAAAAATGCATGAGGGAATGTTGCTCTGTAGAAAGGTGACAAAACTGTGACAAGTCCAAGTCTACTTATTCTGTCTTACCATATTATAACAGCAAAATGTCGCAACCCCCAAAGCAACAATATTGATAAATGACTTTTTCTGCTGAGTCTTTCAACCATTTTAGAAGTTTATTATTGACTTCAGTCAAAACTGACCACCAGCTGTTCTTAAGGTGCCTTTCTCATGGCTGATGATTCTTTTATGTGGCAGTATTTCCCTGGCTTCATTACTGCCTCAGAAGACACAATATATAGTAACCAGTAAACGGACAGAAGTGCATGCCTCACTTGCCATGAGCCCACGCAGAGGAGGAAACAGGAGGCTTCCTCATCCGTTGCTATCACAAGCCTTACATTTTACATTCTCTCCTTGGCATGACTGGTATTTCTCTCTTTTTTTTCATCATTTATAAAATTCCTGAAGTCATTTGTTAACTTTAAAAAGTCTGGACATTGCTATTTTCTGAATACTTTTACTAACTATTAATTATTCTACAGAACCTCTGCCCACATGAAAAACACCATAGTTTTAATCCCTCTCATAACTGTAAATTAGCACAGAATGGGATGTGTTTACAGGCTAATTAAGAACATGTGTCATTGCCAGAAATGCAGATTCTTTCAAAAACATTTTGTGATATGGTCTCCACTACCAGACAAAGACATTTCCAATTTAGACAACTCCAAATCAACTTTTCTATACTAATCAAATTTGGGATATACCCGTAATTGAATGTCTTGATAGGCAGCTATTGTCTAAGTGTTTTATATCTGAAAAAATTAAAATACATCATTAATATCATCATAGAAAGACATATGTATTCACCTACACACACACACTCAGAAATACATATATTAAGGGAGTACTTTTACCTGGTTCTTCAATGTCTGCTCCTTTGAACTGAATTGCAAATACAGACGGAAGTCAGAATAACTTACAAAATTACATCATGCCAATTTTAAGGGCTTACAAGCCTGTTGTAGAAGAAGGTATAAATGTTGAGCACACTTAAATTTCTCTGGAGCTCAGGTGAAGGTCTGCAACTAGATCAGCCCTTTCTTATTACTAGTATGTGTTTTCATTTATTGCAGTGTGGTGGTTGTATGCATAGCCAGCCCAGAGTCAGAGAGGGCAACAGTCAACCCTATGTCATTTCTGTTTCTACACAACGCTCTGCATCTGCGATATCTCTATGAAAGTTTGCAAAAGTTTACTTTATTTGTTGAACTTTGGTTCCAGCTGGAAGATATCTACAAAAGCTCATTCCAGAAAGTTTCACAGTAGGAGTTAGGGTTAATTACTGAATTCTTGAGTAAACTGACAAAATTTTGGTCCTAAAAATGTTGTAGTTCTAAAAGACATCCTAATAAGATCTGTTTCTTTGAAGTCCTGCCTTCATTTTCTTCTCTGACTCTCCTTTATAGGAGAGGAATCTTTGTTCTGCTTATTGAAAAACATTTTTTAGGAATTAATTTCAAAATACTTGGAAATTTTCAGATGGAGGCAGATGGACTTTGATGAAAGATTTTTGATTAGAGTTTGGTGCTTGAAGCATTTTAGCTTTCCAACTAGTTACAAGAATAATTCTAAAATATATAACGCACATACACCACTGATTCAGAAAGAACCAGAAGTATAAAAGCATGGGCATAGTTGCTAATGGCTGGTGTTTGTCATTCTGTTCCCTCTACAAAGAACAATCAGAAAGAGATGATGTTTTGAGAAGCACTGAGACATCAGGCTAAAAGAGAACTTCTGAATCATCAACTCAAGATACTGCTCTCTCAGGTGGTCATATAAAGCTGCTTATGAATTTATTAAATTGTATGAATTAAAATCATAGTTAAACAATGTAGAAGAATACCAGAACAAAAACTTAATTCATTGGATACTTGTGAAAAATTGACCCTCTGAGGGTCAATTGCTTTGAACAGGTTCTGCATCCTCTGTGATTTAACCTCTGAGGCACACCTTTATGCACTATGTGTGGGTTTGTGTCTTTAGTAACACAAATGCAATAATCCTTCTACTTTAGCCCGTTTCATGTGACTCTGTCTGTGTTAGCTCATTTAAAGTGCTAAAAGCATGAGACCAGCTCTCTGGTTCATGAAATTCACCTATTGTATGTATGTGTGAGCTTCTCTGTTGCGGGCAGGCATGTGAGAGCGTATAGATCTGTTGTAGACACAGTACCTCTGCTTCTTCACACAGCTGACAGGTGATCTCTCAGAAGAGCTTGAGCACCAGATGTGCAGAAGGAACACATGATGGGGACTGGAAGTGAAAGCAGGGGAAGATGTGGCCAAACCAGAATAGTAACTCACCATTTTAGGCAGTTTCAAGCTTCTAACTTTGTTCAACATGTCTCATATCCTAAGATCAAAACCTAACTCTGTAACTATTTGTTTGCCCATGGATGACCTTTGTGTACACACAGACTGAAGTGTCTGTGCTGTAGACAAGTCTGATTTGTTACCTATATACTAGTAAAGCTCTCTGAATTTTGAATTATAATAACATGAGCTCTTCTCTTCCAACCCAGTTCATTCAAACCAGAACTCTCACAGCCCTTGTTTGTTTGGCATAGTTTCTGCAGCATATGGATTCCAGTATCTAAGGCAATACCCTTCTATGAGCTCCCCTGAGAGAGAATCATCTGCATTACAGTTAGCACAGCATTAATGCTATTTGACATGTTTCATAGAGACACATCCCAAGGCATTGTCATTAATCCTTGAAAAGTGACAAATACATTAAAAGCAAACCAGGCAATTAAAACACTTAAAAAAACATAAAAAAGAGATGGCATTAGCAAACAGAAACACATCCAGAAACTCTCCAAGTCAGTTTCACAATTTAAAACCCTAATGACAAGATGTTCTTTCTCCACTTAGTTGTCACTGGATCCTTGGCATTTGCAGCAGTCACAGAGCACAGACTGTCTTTAGGGCCATAATACGTAATGAACTTGGACAATGAAGATATAAGACTATTTAAAGCTTGGTAAACTATTGAGTAACCTTAGCATCAATCCTATAAAAGTCTGGAAGTCTACTGGGAACTATTGCTGATATAATTATATTCTGGCTGACCTTAGTGTGAAGTAGAATACAGACAATACCATTTCATGCTGTCTCTAGACTAGGCAGGATATCATTAGCACAGCAAGTGAAGCATTGCATTAATCATTCTATTGCTAGAATTATCATTTGGGGCAAGACAAGAAAGGCCTTTCCTTATGGCTAACCCTTCGTGTCTCTCAAACTACTCCTCTTCTACCCCCCTAAAACATTGTTTTTAAGCTGAAAGTTCATTTCTAAATAGACAGTAGAAATGTTTAGAAAGAACTTAAAGTTGATATGATAAAACACATTTTTAACTGCAAAGTGCTTAGTAGATTGTTGACATTTTCACTAAGAGTAGGAGAAAACCAGCCCCATCTCCACTGTTTGTTACACTCTGTCCCTCACTACTATGCAATCAGGGGAGAAGCAATTGGGGAACTTGCTCCATCAGACCTTTTATTAAAATATATATTGTTGTAGAAGTGCCTATCAGTCAGACTGGGACTGTGCTAGGTGTTGCATAGTCCCTTGTCATAAAATTGCAGTGTAAGTTGATTATCATGCAACTAGAAATAGTCTTAACTATCGATAACATACAAGAGAAGGAAATTATCTAAATGATCCAGAGCCTAAACGCTAAGTAGAGACAAGTTACTATTAGCACTCTAAGAAAAGAAAGCAGAATGAACCATTAATAGTCCCACTGTCATAGAGGAGACTGAATATCCATCCTCTGAAAACCGGTAAAGTGCCAGGGTACCTGTGGACTTGCAGTTGTAGGAGCGACGCACGTCCAGCTCTAACCTCCCTCTGTTATGCATCTTGTTGGTTCAGTCTCTTTACTTTCCTTACTCTGAAGCAAGGATCAATAAAAAAGCAGGATCCTGTTTCCAAATGAAAGAAGATAAAGTCTTTAGGCTGAGGTACCTGAAAATGTGTGCCAAAAGGACTATTATCCATCATCTGCCAAAGCAACATTTTTGTTTTGCTGAAATGCTTCTTTCAAGGGGACATTCCATCAATATAAACTCAGTTGAATATGATACCTGTTACTATCAATGATTTTACTGCCCATTAAGAGCAGATGCCCACCACCATGCATACTTCCTTTGCTAGCTGTATTTGTCCTCTTTTATTTTTTATTTGCATGTTTTGTTTGTGAGCAAATTACAGCATCTTTGAGAGTTATAATAGTTAATGATGTACTAACAGAAAGTGAAATTGCTATCTAAGCCATTAAAACAGCTAAATGCAGGTTGAAGATATATGTCTGGCTAGATAAAATATTCTTCAGAGTTCCCATATTCTGGGCCAGGTATTAAAGGTCTTAACTCTGTTTTAATCATTTCCTTCATGACCCCTGATGATGTTGCACAAATTGGTCATAAAACTTAAAAGGAGCATGAGGATTTCGATCAAAAGGAATAAAATATGTACAGAAGTGATGAAAGCATATGAATTACGTTATCAAAGAAATTAATACTTGGGTTCATACTAAATCTGAAAAGTCCCAAAGGCAGGCTCTGGCTTTGGTAAATTGGCTCTGGGGTTGCTAATTTCTAGGGAGTGGACATAGGCATCCGTCACAGGGATGGAGTAGTGTGATCCAAGATCGAGGCATCTTCTTAGGGAAAGGAAACTATGCCAACAGAATGCAGGGTTTGAAAGTCTCCATGTAGTCATGCTGTGACATGAAGCATTTATTTTTCCAAGAACTGTGTTAAACTGTTCAAAATAGGTGTAATATCTGAGATGCAGTATCTGAAGAGTTTTCAGATAGGGGTGCTGCTTTTCCATGAGAGTTTCACCCAGGCCCCACTAGGTTAAATTAGCATAAATTTCCCCAGCAGTGCCATTTTCTTGCTGTTACTGGAATAGATCAGCTCTGGAAAGTGCAAAAAGTAGAAAAAAACCTGAATGATCTTCAAGGTCTTTTCCAACTTAGATGATTCTGTGATTCTGTGACACTGGGGACTCTGCTCTGGTGTAGTGTATGTGACACCAGGACTGGCCTGGGATCTCTGAAAAGTCTTGTTCAGAGGAAAGAAACTGTGAGAGAGAAGATAAGGACAAGATGATTGTTCTTCCAGTAAGCACTCTTCACAACTTTGTGCCAGCCCCAGTCAGAACATCCAAGCCTTGATTTATCTGTCTTAAAAACACTGAGCAGCTCCCAGTGGGCTGTGTCTCTGGAGAGGACTAGATGGGTTAAGATTAAAATTCCTCAGCAATATTCAGCCTTTTCAGGGAAAGAAAAGCAGAAGAGCAAGACAGAGTGAGAAGAGATGTACTGTAGCAGACAGACTGACTGACTCCTTTGGCTGCTGAATTGAGTGGAAGTGCATTTTCCCTGGTAATTGCTGGATATCTGAGTATTTCATCTAGCATGAAGGTAAGACAATTGCTTACTTAATTTGTACCAATGAAGTGAATATGGCAAGTGCAATGAAATATTAATTTATAAGGAGAAATACTTAGCTGAAAACGTAATTGGACAGTATCACAAGAAAGAAGAAAACTAAAAAACAACAGTTTGCACAGCAAAGCTGAGGAGAATCAGTCCTTTATTTCTTAAGCTGACTAGTATAAAGATTGCAGAAAGTCAGAAGAGCTGCATGAGCTAACAGAAAAAGCAGAAAAAGCAAAATAACTTTGCTTTTTCTCCTCTTTTCTCAGGTGCTGGGGATTTTTCTGTTGCTGGAAGTTTCAGGCTTCTTTTCCATTTTTTCCAGGTGAATTATTTCTTTAGTAAATTACATGCTGAAGTCTAAGTATGTATAATTTAACAGATGGCTTCTGGTGTGTGACATGGGGCAGGGCTTGAGGGGGTCTTCAGATGTATTTCCTGGGAGAGGAGACACTGTTTGGTGCCAGTGCTGCCACTGTCATCAGTGGTGACGAGTGAGGCATGATGGTGTCACTCACCTCTGCACAGAGGGGTCAGCTTCCCTTTGGGAAAAGAGCACACAGCGATGGTGTGATCCTTGATGATCTTCAGGCCAGGTGAATGTATCTAGTTCCTTCATTTCAGTGACCAGAAAGCCCATTTTTACTCATGAAAAGCAAATCCAAGTGGTTTTAGGGGGAACCTGATCATACTTGCCCCTAATTGTTGTTAGAAGGCTTGCTTTGCTGTTTAGGAAAGTTGTGCACTAATGATTATGGATAGAAATACCTGTTGGTTTTCCTCACTTTTTTTTTTTTTTTTTTTTTCCCCAAATGTAAAAAATACTACTGGAGCAGCCCTTCCTCACCAGTCCATTGCCGCTGGAATTCTTTTGGCCCTTGGTCCGAGTGTGATGGCTGTACTCAAAACCAGGTATAGACAGACACACCTTTTCTGTACTGATGAATTCATAAACATATGCCTTTTTCCCAGTAATTAAGGAGCCACTGTGTTTTTAGAACCCCAAATCAGGCATCAGACAAACCCCCAGCAGAATGAAAAGGTCGAAGAGCAAAGAACTCATAAGGGAAATCCTCCAGTCTGTCCCCAGTATGTTCCCTTTCAAAGCTGTGATATTCTTGTAAAATAATTTGTGTACTTCTTATTTTGGTGATAGTTCCAAAAGGCTCAACTAGACTGTTGGGTAAATTGAGAGATTCCTACACTGGTGGTGGTTTGTACCAATTCCATTGAGTTTTCATTAGTGGAGTCACATCTCAAGGAGAGAAAACTTATTTGCAAAATATTATGCTGAATGAAAACAAATTGGTGATTTTTTCAGTGCAACTCCATTGATGTGCAAGGCACTCACTTTTGATTTTCCTTCTCATTTACTTTGATGTTGCATCGGCTAGGGAGAGATTAGTCAAAATTAAAGACGTGCCATGAGACAGTACTTATTCTTTTTAGAAGCAAAAAGTAGTCCACTTGATGCTAGATTTTATCATCTTCCTTAATGACATTGTTTACTTTGAAGAACTTTAGCAAATTCATATCAGGCATGATTGGTCCTATTAAAAATGTAAAACAAAGCTGAAATTTGTCAGCAGGTTTCTCTTGGTTTCAGTTACATATTAGATTTTTGAACACACCAACCAAGCTTAGGGATCAGTCTAAAGACCTTATAGATAAAGTAGTTCTCTTTATATTAACTTGAGAGTTTGTTACCGTACTGTGGTAATAGCAAGTGTGGTTGTTCTCAGAAAAAATAGTGAATGTCTCATTTCCATACAGCAGTAGAGTAGTAGCATTGTCTT
Source organism: Podargus strigoides (assembly GCA_028020825.1). Classification (NCBI taxonomy): domain Eukaryota; kingdom Metazoa; phylum Chordata; class Aves; order Caprimulgiformes; family Podargidae; genus Podargus; species Podargus strigoides. The sequence continues at coordinate 19,665,122 of CM051663.1, forward strand.
GGTGCTAGTAAACTCCCTGCTTTGCATTTGGATTTTTTAACATCTCCCTTGATTTGCATTCAGATTCGGAGACGGACAATAGCAGTTTATGGCCAGTATGGGGGAAACCCCTGCTCTGGGGATGCCTTTGAAACAAGACCATGCACCCCCACACGGGGATGCCCAACAGAGGATGGCTGTGGTGATCGCTTCAGGTGTTTCTCAGGTACCATTCAAGATCTTTTTCACCATTTTCTGGTCATAAAGATAAGAAGATAGCCTTGTTATATTTGAACTGTAGTAAATGGGCAATGGCTTTGCAGAACCCTTGACCTACACATAAATTTGATTTAGGAAGATGTTTTATTGTTTTCAGCCTCAATTATGCATGTTTTTAATTTCATCTGGAGTGTTGCAGAGCTTTGCAGATAGTATGCTGTAGCCCCAGTAGCCTTTCTAAGTCATTCTGCCTTACTAATTTGCCCCATTTTCATTATGAGAAGGTAATTTAGGAATGCAACCTTAGATGTGATTGTTTGAAGCTGTTCTGGGCTATATCCAAACATCCTGGAAATCAAGTGGGTCATGGAAACTAATGCTCCCTAAGACAGTCCTCGTATCCAAGCAGCTTCCATTACCTTCACAAAAGCACAGTATCAGACATTTATCACAGGGGAACATGATACACATGTTTTGATGCTACCAGAGAGATAATCACAAAGAACAGGGTCAAATGATGAAAGCACAGGAAATACATCTACAGGTCAACTGTTTTATTAATATATCATAAGCCTTGAATGGCTGTGGTTCTCTCGAGTGTGCTATATGCTGTTACTGTATGTCTACATTTATTGTTGTTTCACAAGCCCTCCTGGGCACAGACTGTTCATTGTGGGATTGAACCAGCTAATTAATGTAGTCCATAAGTGGGACTTTTGCTTTGGTTTAGATGATTTATTTTTAAAAGAACAAACACTTCTCCTTTCCCCATGCATTTTTATTCTGATTTAGGTCAGTGCATTAGCAGATCTCTTGTGTGCAATGGAGATCAGGACTGTGAGGAAGATGGTACAGATGAAGATCGATGTGAAGAGAAGATGACTGTATGTGATATTGATAAAACACCTCCGAATTCAGAACTTACAGGAACAGGGTAATGTTCTGTGCCAGGCTCAGTAGTACTGGTGCCAAACGCATTTACATTTTTGTTATATTTACAAACTCTGGCTGTACAGATAGGCTTCCTGGGCCTGTGGTAGAATGTCCAGTATGCAAATGTATTCAGTACAACAACCTCTATCATGCCAATGGTTCAGTGCAGGTGGGATGTACAGGCCCTTTGATCTGAAGCACAGGATAAACCTTTTTATCTTTCATTCCTATTATTGAAAAACATCTTTTAAGATATGAAATGAGATGTCAACCAATAACACATGATCATCAGCATGGAAAAAATGAGCCAGCAATGCTCATTCTTTTTGTTCATTGCTGTTGCATTTAGTGCTGTGGACCCATATGGATTTCTGTTTATACATCCCATCTGCAGCCTAGCAAAATAATTATCTTAAGTTTCCTTAGCATAGTTGTGTCACTTGATATATGATATAATTCAGACATAATACAAAAACCATTTTGGAGTGGGTGCGCTGTTGTTTCTGTGTTGCATTAATTGCGGGAACAATGAAACAATAAAATCAGTTGTAATAGATATGAATGTCTTAATATTATGAGATAGTGATATGTGTTCATTTTTGTTGACAAATCAAGAGCAACATTTTGCTTTCCATATTGTAACGTGCTATGCACACTGCAGTTCTGCAGGTATAGAAGTCTATTAGTCAATATCCCCTATTCCTGGGTAAATCAGTTTATGTTCTTAATCTGCAGATTCATTTAATCTGCATTCATTTATGATGGCTCTGAAATTTTTTCCTCCTGTAAAATAATTTTCTGCGTCTCTGTTTTAATTATCTTTCATATTTTTCTTCTCATAGCTTTGATGCCATTACTGGTGAGACCAGAGGAAGAGTCATTCATACGAAAAGCTTTGGAGGACAATGCAGAAAGGTCTTTAGCGGCGATGGCAGAGAATACTACAGGCTGAGTGAAAGCATTCTTGCTTATACTTTCCAGGTATGTTTCCATTAAGCACAGCTTTATATCTAGAGTCATGATTAAAACTGGGAGAATGATGCAAAGCTTGTAGGGTCTCTTGGCAGGTAGGTTTCCCTACACGCAGCTGAACAACACCTGTAGTCAACCTCTGCAGTCGCTTATTATTTTGAAATACAAAGTGGTGTGTATCTTGCTAAAATGAAAGGGAAAAAAATGAGTAATTCCTTAGATGTGATTTCTATTTCTCTCACAGTTAGACTGAATGTAAAGCCATTTCCTTAGCATAAATAGAGGCCTGAATTACGTAAGAATGTAAGAAATGTTATCTGCACAAGGCTTTGGGGCGCCTTGTGGAGATCTTCCAGAGATATGCTTTTTTGAAGTCACTGTCTCAGAGATTTGGTTTGTCTCACATATATCAAAAGCATGCCAAGCAATCCTGAATGCACTTTACTTCATAAAGTAAAAATACAAATATATTAAAAAATATATATGTGTGTATGTGTAATGGTTTTCCAATTATGTTCAGCACTTTTTATGAAATCTGAAATGGATTCAGCCTGAAAAACATCAGTTTTCTTGCATCTCGAAGGACTTGCACTACTCTATAAACTGTCATTTTTAACAACCTTCATGAAGCTCTTTATACAGAATTCTACCTTTCATCTTCTAGGTTAAAATTCAGAATGATTTCAGTTATGAGTTTTTCAACAGCAGCTGGTCTTATATGAAACACACAGAAAGGTATGAAAAATCAAACAGTGGACACAGATATTCACAGAATAAAATTCTGCAACACAGTCAAAAGGTATGTATAAATTTTCACTGTAGCTTAGTGGCAAAATTGCGTGAACATTTTTTTCGTATGCTTTTATAGTGTGATGCAAGTATTTATTTTATCCAGATATTTTTGGCACAAACTGCATGATAGAAAAGAATCCCATAAAACCTTTAGAAAGAGATCACTGATTTGGTTATCAGTTAAGAAGGGTTGGCTGCTGTTTCTACTTTCTCCATTTTACCTCCTTATTAGTAGTTTATTTACTAGCTGTTTTCCTCCCTATTAGAGGAAGAAAAACATGGGCTTCTTCTCATAATTGATTAATCTTTTCCGTTTTCTCCTGATAATTTACTGCTTTTTCTTTTTTTCTCCCCAGTTACATCTGTCAGTATCTTGGAGCAAAAAAAAAAGAGGAAATAATTAGGCAATTAAAATGTATTTATTTTATAATATATTTTCCACTTGTAGAACTCCATTAAGAGAGGGATCTTGTGGGTGTCTTAAGCAGCTCGGAGGTCACCATGTTTACACTTTTGACTTATATAAAAAGAATCATTAAGTAAATTATTTGAGAGAAACTCCCAATTATGAAGTATAACCTCTATCTTATAGCAAATAAAATCAAGTAATAAATATATACATTTTATGCCCCCCGAGCTGACAGAGGACAAGCTCCTTTTACCACATGAACAATGACATATTTTGAGACTTAGCATAACAAAGTTCAAAAGCTGCTTTGAGATGCTGAGGTGAACAATATTGTATAAGCACACAGGATTTTATCATTCAGCAGCATCCTCAAAATGGCTAGAGCCCCTTACAAAGAAAGGCTCCTCTAGACAAAACAGGGTGCAAAGACTTCTTTAGTACCTCTGATTTGCTTTCAAACAAGGCTTGTTAACCTGCTGCTGCCAGGCTTGTGCTGTTGGAAACCACTTTGAACTTTGAAGAGTAGTATTTTCCTTTCCTGTTTGTCCTTATGCTAGCTTTCAGCTACACAGGAGGAAAAGAAAGATGTTGCAGCAACTATAAATAAAGGTCCAAAAGATATTTCCTAACTCCAGGGTATTCTTTTTGCATTCACCAAGTTCCTTAAACATGTCTAACAGCTGTGTAAAGCTGTTGGTTAGTAGCCAATATAATGTGCATGTCATCTGTCTAGTAGGATCTACCCTGACAGTGACATGGATCATGACTGATGTCTTCTCCTTCCTCCAGAGTAAGCAGCTGATGGTTGTTGAAAACAGTGTGGAAATTGCTCAGTTTATTAACAACCGCCCAGACTTTCTCGCTTTGGCAGAACCCTTCTGGAAGGAACTGGCCAACCTTCCAGTCATCTATGAGTACAACATCTACCGAATACTTATTGAACGTTTTGGAACTCATTTCTTACACTCTGGATCTCTAGGAGGACATTACAAAGTTATTTTTTATATGGATACTGACAAAATGAAAGCAGAAGGTAGAGTACTAGAGTATTTGTTACAGGAAGCAAAGTGAATAAACAAGAATTAAAGTTTATTTGCATGTTCTCCCAGCTAATATGTAAAATCAGGTAAGAGACTTCTACAACTCACGACATTCCCTTCATGGTCAAAAGAAAGAAGATTAGAGAAAGTGCTCAGATCACAACATTTAGTTCTAGATTCACATCTGTCACCTGCAGTGCTTGGGGTAGCAAAGATTTGATAATTGGTTCAGGACCTCATCAGGCTAAACTTGAATTCCAGTGCCAATCTAAATCTCGAACAATGTTAAAGTTAAAAGTTACTTGGAGATGAAGGTTGGGTAAAACTGTAAAGTAGAATAAATTTCAAGCACCAGTGTGACACGTATGATGGTACTCAGTGTGCAGCAGTGCTGTAGAATTAGGGACTGCTGAGAAAAGAGATGAAAGAAACAATAAACATTTTCCAGATGCACCTCCCATCTGTCAGCCTCCATCCATAGGTTCTAGCAGTGTGAGGATCTTCCCACAGGACATGCTAGTTAGTTGTCTTCTAGTTTAAGGAATAATGTTTCATGACACCTCAAGTCAATGGGAAACTCAGAAATGAATCCAACACACTTTCTGTATACACTATTGTTAATGGATCAATTATCTGCAGGTATGAGCATAACAGACATGTACGAATGCACCACATCAGGCTGGAACGCATTCATTGTGAAAAAGAAGAAAGTAAAGTGCTCCAAACTGGATGAACTGCTACAGACCTCTTCAGGTAAATGCTCAACAGTGTCTTGTACAGTTGTCATGTCTCCATCTTTAATCTCCTAAATAGCTGTCAAAATGAGAAGCAGGTGTTCATAGCTCCGCTGAACTCTATCTTAACATGCTGAACCCAGACACCAAGCACCTGGTTTAAAAGGCTCTCCAACTCTCATCAGTCATTGCTAATGCTTTCCCAGTAACTGATACTGTTCTGGATGCCTTAAGTCAGGGCTGCCACCTGCAAAACCAGATACTTCTTACATATTATCAACATAGGAGCTCTTGATCCAGGCATAGGTGGTTGATCTGCACTAATGAGTCCTTTCACTACTTGATAGCATAGGTTTTTTGCATGTATTGTTTCTGTTTCCATTTGCAAATATAGCAATGGTGGTATTTTCTGTATTTCCCATCCTGAATCTACAGGAAGCAGTGGTAATAAGATTAAAGGAGACCCCTACATAGAAGGAGGAAGCCCAGGTGCTGTTGCTGGCCTTAGTTATCTAGAGCTGAATAACCCTGCTGGAAACAGTCAGAGGTACTCTTTTTGGGCCAGATCAGTGACAGACTATCCCAGAGTAATTAAACAAAAGGTAAGGCTATTTTCCTGAAGCAAAGATGAGCAGATGCGATCACCTCCAGGGGAGAAACGATTAAGCTATAGCTGGTGATTAATCAGGCTGTAGTCTGCAATCATTTTATTTTCAGATCACTTTATATAAAAAATAGAAAAGTTCACAAGAAGAAAATGCCATGAAGCTAATGGGATCAGCTGCATCACAAATCTAAGTCCTCTGGCAGGTCAATACCTACAGTTTTACTGGCCTTCAGTGACTTTAGTGGAGTTCTGCTTAAGAATAAAGGATCACCCTAGCACTGGAGAAAGCCCAGATTTGAGACCTGCTACCTTGTCTAAGTCCCTTTTGGGAATTGCCCACATACTGAAGAATGGTATAAACCCAAAAGGTTTCTGTCAGGAAGTTTTCAATTAAATGTAAAAGCACAGAATATAATAAAACAGGAAATAGAAATGCAAAATATTTTCACTTATTGTTACATGCTCAATGAAATACCATAATGGGTTGTTTAAATATCCAGCTTTTTAGGCTGGGAATAACTGGGAAAGAATTTGGGTTACTGTATATTAGTGGTCTGTGTTACGCTTTTATCTCAACTGTAATCTCATAGCTTAAATATGTTTAAACATGACTAATTTACCACTAGCTTTAAGGGATGCTGTTTTCAGGAAAAAAGCTGATATTAAATACTAACATAAGATTTTACCTAGCTAGCTAGCAAATTAGAGCATCTGTCAATTTCCCATATGCAGGAGCATACATCACAAATTATTTTGCATGAGAAAATGTGCTTGTCAAGTCTTAAATCCCAATTATTACTATTTAATCTAAATGTTTCTCTGCTGTGTGTAGCTAACACCATTATATGAGCTGGTAAAAGAAGTGCCCTGCTCCTCAGTCAAAAAGCATTACCTAAAACAAGCCATTGAAGAATATATGGCTGAAAATGATCCCTGCAAGTGTCAGCCTTGCCAGAATGGTGGTGAGGCAGCTGTGGAAGGAACTCAATGTGTGTGTTACTGCAAGCCTTACACCTTTGGAGCAGCTTGTGAGCTGGGAACTCTTGTGCAAGATCAGCCAGGTCAGCACTCTTTAAACTTATGAGAGTTTAGAAGTAGCAGAGTGTGCTCTCCTGCTTCCAGAGTCTGTTTGTCCCACTGCACATGGGGCTGATGTGCCGTGGCTGCTTGGCTCAGATATCGCGGAAGACATACAGCATGGGGAGGGTCTTTGCTTAACATGTCCAAACAGTACTTAACAAAGAACTGGTTTTATTATTATTGTTAAATGCAGTGGAAGATAGTAACCACTCAAAGTCGAACCTTATATAAATAAATATATATACTCCATGAATATCAATAACTTCAAATATTTTTGCTTTTAAATTTTGTAATTAGTTGAAGCTGATAGCAATTTTTACATTCTCTCAGAATCTGATAACATACAGACTGTGTGGAATTGTACTTATGTAGAAGGAAAGTTTGGGGAAGATGAAAGATTAGATCATTGCAATCTGGAATTCTCTGTAAGAGCACAGTTTGGACCATCACTAGCTTTGAACAGCCTGTGCCTACAGAGTGGTTTATTCTGAAATATTCCCAAATGTTGCATAGGTGTTGTTGATGGGCACTGGAGCTGTTGGTCTTCCTGGAGTCCTTGTTCAGGGAGGAGGAAATCAAGGAGTCGAACCTGCAATAACCCCTCCCCACATGGTGGTGGGAAGGCCTGCATAGGAGAGCAGCATGAAAGCAGAGCATGTGAAGACGAAGAGTTGCAGCATTTTCGGTAAGCAGAAAGAAACATTTGGAGCTCAACTACAGGAAGATGTAAGAATTTTTTATTTCAGAAAGGTGCATAAGCTATTGAATTCAGAGAGAGGATCACTTACTGAGCTTTCATATTTAAGTTGAAACAAAATGAAATTCAGAAGCTGTGAATATGATGCAAGGTAAGGGTAGAAAATGCGGTAATAGCTAGAAAACTTGACACCATTCTATTTAGCACTCTTTCAGATAGCCTGGCAGTGCCTGATTTAAGTATAATTGTGATGTAAATGGCATGCATAATAGTCTTCAAAATGAGCTTCACTGAGAAATGTAGAATTTTGAAAGGAAGGGAGACGACATTCAAACTAAATCTCACTTTTGTTTGCTTCATAGCTTGATTGAACCACACTGTTTTGATATGTCCATAACTCCTACAGAATTCTGTTCACCTCCTCCTCTCCTGGAAAATGGATTTGTTCAAGTAAGCTATTTTGATTACTCTATTATCTGCCCTATCCCTACCTGCAGTGTCTCTATGACAGTTGATACAGGTATTCACTTGCCGATTTTTATTTACCTGGGTAAGCTTAGTAGCAGAGCTATTGTATAGCATTTCTCCCTGGCTGAAGTGTACTGAAGTTTTAATGTCATATTAGCCAAGACTTCTTACTAAAAATAAAAGAAAACCAAAAAAAGCCCTACCTCTAAACCCAAAAATCTTTGCTTTTCTGGACTATGGTACCTACAAAGAAAAGTCATCTGCTTGTCCTTTACCCTATACATGTATTGAAAATTTTCTGAGCCACATGAATTACATATTAAAGCATAGGAAAGTAGAGAAAAAATAGCCCAGAAAGTAAACTGTCCAAGGTCATCCAGCAAGTCCTTAGCAAAATTATAAACAGATTATAGGAATCTTCAGTCTACACCCTGTAACTTGCTATTGCACTTTCTTGTTCTGTGCTGAAACTATGATCTGGAGAGGTATTTGGCTGACTGTAACTTGGGCCTATTTAACAGGGGAGACTAATTCCTCCCTTGGAGGAGTGGATTATGCCTTCCTCATGTTACAAAGCTTTCTAAAGTCTTTTTGCTCAATAAATATATAAAAGGATTAGTTCAAAATCCATTAGTTGTCTCTGCCCAACTGCAACCGGAGGCAAGATACAAAGTTTTGTGCTCCCCCTTTTGCCAGTAATTTTTTTTTTTTTTTTTGGTAATCAGTAGTTGTGTCCCATATTGATACTTTTGGTTCACAAAGTAAAGGTAAAAAGTGCAATTTGCAGAATAGCGTCATTTTTTTATAAGATCTCTCCATAGAACAGAGTGGGATATGAAATGAGAAAAGATCTGTATCCTCACGCCCAGCTCTTCTGAGTGACCATATCACATTAACCTTTAGCAAGCTGATAACATGCCATCCTAAGGATTGGCAAAGCCATATATTCTCCACTGATCCCCCCTGAAAGGCTGTTCAGGAGCTCTTCTTCCCTGTCTAATGCTTGATAACAGCTATATTGGCAGTCAGTTTATACACTGGCAGGAGAATGCTGTTTCATCCCTGACATGCCACTGCCAGGCACCTTTCACAGGGTACCTTTAACGCTAACCCTCCTTTTGCTAAGTTAAGATAGCTTGTATGTTATGTATTCTATCAATTTATTTTCATCGTCATCTCCATTTTGATCACATTTACTGACTATTGATAATCAGAATTACCCCCATTGTTCCAGACACTCTCATCAGTGTCATTAATACTTCTCACTGTCCTCAACTGCTGCATCCCAGAATTAATGGGAGTTCAATGCCACTGGTGGTTCTTAGATTGTATATCCAAAATTTCAGATGTTCCTTTTCTTTCAGAATGCAGAAAACTCATACCCTGTTGGAAAAAGCATTATTTATGCTTGCAGACATGGATATTCTCTTGTTGGTGATCCTGTTGCTAAGTGTGGCAGTAATTTACAGTGGCAAGTTGGAGACAGATACTGCCAGGGTATGTCTGATTCTTGTTTTGAAATTCAACTCTATTCCTGAATTCCAGTGAAACATCTCTGAACGTCTGCTTTCCAACAGCAACAGGGGAAAAAATACACACCTGCATTTCCCAGTTCCCTAGATATAGTCAGATCTAAATTGACTTTTATTTTCAATCCATATGCTGTAATAGTGAAATGAAAACATGCCCATAAGGTCTGGTTTTATGGAAGGCTGGAAGTGAGGGAGACTACATTCCATTCCAGGAGTTACTTCCTATGGAAACAAACTTTGTTGCTTAATTCAGTCCTGTGGCTCTATCCAAGAACTATGGGGATGAGTCTATGTCTAAAGCAAACAGGAAAAGGTCCAGTGGGTAGCACTGGGCAACCACAGAGTTCCCAAATAACCACCTTGCCATAAGAACACAACTCCAATGATCACTTTACATCTTGGCTGATCTCCCCACTTCGCTCTTTTCCTGAAACCCAGTCAGTAACTGTTAGGGTTTCTTTTTTTTTTTTTTTGCCCCCTCCACGTTTTATTTGTGAGTCAACTTTAAGTGTGGTCAGATAGACTTGGACATTTTCAGACCTGTACTTCAACACCATCCCTTCCTCCTTCCAAAGAGGACAGACTGCCCACAAATGCTAGTCCACACTCTTTAAATGCTATCTCTTTCTGTATCAGTACATGGTCTCCCAGGGTCCTGTACGTATATGACCTCTCTCTACTAGGATGTTACTCTCTAGTATGAACCCTTGGCAGCAGCATGGGTTGTAAGAACAGAGAAGCTCTCTTCAAGCTAGGGCTGGACCTGCAGGCAGAAGGAGAAAGAAGATATTAAGAATATTGCCCAGAGAGGTTGTGGAGTCTCCTTCTCTGGAGACATTCAAAACCCACCTGGATGCGTTCCTGTGTGACCTGATCTAGGTGTTCCTGCTCTGGCATGGGGATTGGACTAGATGCTCTTTTGAGGTCCCTTCCAATCCCTAACATTCTGTGGTTCTGAATTTCTGTGAATCACAGAATTGTCAGAGTTGGAAGGGACCTCCAGAGAACATCTAGTCCAACTCCCCTGCTTACAAGCAGGATAATTGTCACTCTGTCCTTGGTACTGCAGATGTTTAGCTGGTGTGTTGAGTTAATATCCTGTGCTAACATGATTAATAGGTTTCTACAGGAAAATTGGCTAATCTTACCATTCAATTTGTTAAGGAATTTAAGAGAACATAAAATATGTGACTGCTTTCTCTAATCTACTGATTCATTGTGGCTATGTCAAATGCTTCAATCCTTAGAAACTGCTTGTCGCCTGCCTGTCCTGGATGGGGGCTTGCAAGGAGAGCCATGGAAACCTGTGTATGAGATTGGTGAGAGAATAACTCTGTCCTGTCCACATGGCATGCACTTAGAAGGGGCACGCTCTGTTTTGTGTGAGCCAAGTCTCAAGTGGTCTCCTGACATGAAGACTATCCAGTGCAAGAGACCAGGTAAGCCTTTGCAGTCCTCCAAATGCAATGCAGGAGTTTCTTTCCTGAACAGACTATGTCTTATGTAGGCAAGATACAGACAGAGCTATAGATGATATAGTAATAGAGAAGGCATACTTATATCACCAGTGGGACACATGGAAATTGTGAGCATGTGTTTTCTATGGGCTGTTCAAGCGATATGCCTTAAGACATTTTTTCTGAATTTCCCTTATGGTTTTTTGCTTCCCACACCCCTAGTGCTATCAAGTATTGTCACTATCAATATTTTAAGAGATTTCCTGACATGTATGCTGCCTATTCTGTCACCCAAATATACTTCTCTTTCCTCCCATGTTGTTTAACACCACCACTGTGTGAGCTGCACCTTAGAGATACGGCTTTTCTCTCTGGAAGCTGTTCAGTGCACCACAGCCTCTTGTGGCAGAGAGGGACAGGGCTGGATGACTCCTTTTGCTCATCTGATAGTCACAAGGCCGATATGGAGTAAATCTACGGGAACTAGAAGCAAGGGATAAACCCTGCTTCAAGTTCATGGTAACAGCTGTTTAAGCTCTGGGTTGATACTGGCAGGCACTGGCAGAGAGGGAAATGGGCTATAGCATACAGCAGCTCTGTCTAATTCATCTTTCCCAGCTGTGAAAGGCAGACAAGGGTTTCTCTTATTTACTCCTACAACGCTGCTCAGTGACGTACAGACATCCAAGCAGCTTGCTGCTTCAGGCCAGTCACATCCTCAGCCAAGGTCTCACGTGTTCTTGTGTCCCTGGGGAGACCCTTGCTTGGGGATGACAGCCACTGCTGTAGAGGAATAGGCATGTCTCCTACATTTCTTGTCTGTCCTCTCCTTATCAGCCAACTGCTGGCTGAGGTGGCCTGACTGGAGTGAAGAGGCAGGTGACAGTCAGGCTTAGACCTCAAAAGGCAATGGTCCTTTGAGATGCCCAGTGGAAGCTGTCTGCTGCTGTGTCATATCCACATGCACAGGAACCATCAGGATTTCATCTGTACATAAACAGCTCGCTGCTGCTGAAGTGCTAAAGTACCAGTGCTGACATACTGTTGCAAACTACTTCTTAGGCTTAGCCTTAGTATCCCATTTTCATAGTTTTTTGTTACATCATGTATTCAAACCCAGTAAGAATTAGAACAAGTTCCAAATGCTTCCATCTTTAGAAATAACTCGTGCCTGGCTGCATGGGCACATTAAATTAGTACAAAAGTTAAAAAACTTTTGGTTTTGGGGACAGCAATTAGATTAGAAAAATGGGACAGCAATTAGATTAGATTAACAAGTAGAACAACAGTTAAAAAAAACAAGGAATATGAGATAAGAAGGGTAAAAATAAAGATTTGTATGCAGAGACACAGTGGCACACATATGTTTGGATGAGAGTGTTTAGTCAGCAGTAGTGTTCGTAGCAGTCAACTGTAAAACAAACAGCCCCAAGGGTGGAGACAATGCAGTGATTTTTGGTGGAAATTTCCTTTCTGCAGGAAGGCAGGGTTATGCCTGCTATCTATATTGCAATGTACTGCAACTCTTTTTTCTTTTTTTTCCTTCTCTGGTAATTTCTGCCTGTCTGTTTTCCTTGGCAAGTCTTAATCCATACAGGAGATTAAAAAAAATATTTTTTTAAACACAACAATGTTCAGGGGTATTCAAGTTTAATGTTAAAGTAGGAAACTACAGACAATCTAAAAAATAAAGTCAGGATAAAACATTCTCAGAAAATGTATCCCTACAGATGTAGCAAAGTCTTGCCGTTATTCGATACAGAAATCTCTGGAGAAATGTTTAGCAAAGGCCTACTGAATTTTCAAGCTTGGAATACAACTCAGCACTCAAAGAACAGTACATGTGCAATAATGAACATTCTCCAAGAATCACTGTTGCTTCTATCTTTAAATTTAGTGCAGATCAAGGACTAATGATGGAACTTATAGTTTTAACTATCATTACTGTATAAAGATGTTCAGGTTCACGTTTCTGCATAGGACTTTGGAGCCTTAGGTTTTCTAGTGACAATAGTGAAGCCAGTAACTCTGAAACCTAATGACAAAGCTATTGCCAGCTATGATTCAGCACTGCTATGTTTAGCAGAAACAAACAGCTGCTGCAGAAATGAGATGAATGTTTAAGCTTGAACATAGTACGCGTCTCCTTCCATCTAACTTGTGACCCATGGATAAATTACTGAACACTAACTTTGCAAAGCGTATTCTATCTGTTTAATAGCGTTGATTTCTTCCATGCAGTAGATACTTTTATTGAACAGTCAGACTGTGACTTTATGTCACAGTTGTATAATTCTGTACCTTTTAAGCTCAACTGATAGGACAATTTCAGAGTATACCTTTAACAGCCTGTGTTTTTCTGACCCTTAATAGCACTTGTATTCTTCTACTTCAGTGCCCAGTGTGAAACCAGAGGTGACAGAGCCTAAATGTCAGCCATGGGAGAAAGTGCATCAGTCACAATGTGTGTGCAAAATGCCCTACGAGTGTGGGTAAGTCCAGGCTGAATTTAGCAGTGACTTTCTCACTTTATTCAAGACCAATTAAATTTCTTAAGTCTTCAGTCCATGACAGATGAGAAAGCTTTACTCATAAGAGAAGGAGGCATTGTACTTTGTTTGCTTTACAGCTCAATCAATGTCCTGTTCATCACTTACCTGCCTTGTCAAAGCTGTCAGTGGGTTTTAGCAGTGATGGAATTTGGTTGGATGACAGAAGGTGAAGGGATAATTTCAGCTCCACTTGATCTGTGAAATAGATGGGAAAAGATAAAATGATATTCTGAAGATTTAGAAGATTAAGGAAAAGTTAGAACAGAGGCCCTTGGGATATAAACTATCAGAGCAGTGAGCTAGTGAACTAAAGCAGATTTCTCTGCTGAGAGACTGAAGAGTTATGAAAGGCACAATAATCTGGTCCCGCATTTACACAGTAGTTTGCACAGACCAGTCACATCCCCTTTCCTGACCTCATAACTTACAGAACAGATTTTATTTTTTCCTATTTGATCTAAGCCTACATTCTGCAATAACCAATGCAGGAGAAACGTAAGGAAACCAGTAACTCTCTCAGTTCTTTGCTGAACATGGAGGTAACAGAACCAAAACAGAGGAGTAACAAGAAGAGACCCTAGACTACCTACTGCTGATGGCCAGATGTGCCTAAGATCTCAGCACTCCAACACCTCGGCTGATTTTCATAGACTGGATGAAGTTTCCTATAAAGTCATCACAGTGGATGTGAACTCTGGATATGAAATCTGACCAGGTTTGTGCCACAGCAAGAGCTAAGGACTTTGGAAACTCTAGGACAACAGACCAGATTTGTCTTATCTTTGTGCAGTAGGTAGAAGGAATTTTCAAGTGGTCTGAAGTTATTTCACAATAGCCAAACTTCTCAGTGGAATAAGTGTGCTTTCCGCCAGCCACATAGTTCAGGAGTGCCCTGCATGGTGACTCTGGTCCTAAGCCAAGATGAACACACTTTGAAGATCTCAAAATTGAAATTGGTGACCTTAGTTCACGTCTTGTAGATCTTCTGGACAGTTCCCTAGGATCTGAGACTATTGTCTTGCATACAAAGATAAGTGCCAGGTTTGTAACAACTTTGCTAGAACTATTCCCGTCCTTATACATCTAAATATTTTAAATAATACAGTCCAGCTCTTTTTGTCTCAATACTCATTGAAGTGAGGCAGTAGCCCCTCCTCTGGTTCATAGGTGTGTTGAGGTCAGTTACATAGAAGACGAGGGGAGTCCATAATGCTAGGGAAGGCCTTGGGCAGAGTCACAGTAGCCTTGGAAGTTAAATTAATTATATTCATTTATGCATTCAGGCTTCAGTTATAATTAATCTACTACTTGTTTGTTTCTTTTTTTTATAATTATGTTCAAAATGGTAGGAAGATAGATAACAGTCATTTCTGTTACCTGACGCCATCTTTTCACTCTGTCTTGAAATAACACATCTACTAATAGAAGGATAAACCATCAGCTGTCAAAGCACACCAATCTGCCAGCCTGTGAAGGCTGTAGGAGGAAAGCATGTGATCACATCTTGGTCCTTCCTCAAAGAGCAGAAGTAACTTGGCTTGCTTTGCTGTAGCAGTGACTTTCAGCTGCAGCCTCTGCTGTGATGAGAGCTGGGAACAAGAGCTCATGTGGGAATTCAGGAGCACTGTGGTTTCAGACCCATCCTACATCCTTTCAGTATCCAAGAGACTAGCAACCAAGACTTCCCTGGATGGTACAATAACCCCACAGCAGGCTGGTGAGGGGTAATTTGTCACTCATGACATGTTGCCTTAGGCCATAGCTATCTACCATCATTGCTTAGAGCCAGGGAACTATCCTGGGCACCAGAGCTACTAAATTGCTAAAGCAGCTCCTCGTAGAGCTTTGGCAAGAGCCAACTCCCAGATAGTTCCCCGGCACAGTGCAGGAGTTACGAGGCTCAGGGTCCATTCCCAACAGGCAGTCTGATGCGGTCCCCATCTTTTGGGGGCAAAGAGTGTTTAACAGTATAGACACCAGCTATTCTGTGTGAATTGACCCTCATGCAAGGAGGGGTTCAGAGCACAGTTAGTGCATTAATACAGATGAAGCCTCAGTGTCCAGTAGCTGAAGGCATGAAAACATGAGATTTGATAATTTTAGAATACTATCCTCTCTTTTTTCCTCTCCCACTTATTTGTAGCATCTATGTCTCTCCTAAGAGTTATTGGCCTATGTCATATTAAAATTTATGGCCTTGAATGTAATTTTGAGAAGTTAAAATAATTTCCAGCGTGCTGAATTTTTGTTGTCTGCCTCTCATTGCAGGTGAAAGGGAGAGATATTATTTGCTTACATCTGCTGTTACATTTCTCACAATATGTGCTTTAGTAAAAGCTTGTTCTTACCCAAGCTTTCTTTTTCAGGTAAAAGATGTTGAATTTCTCACATGCATCTCACACGATGAATCCTCCTTGCCTCTATTTTTATTGCACTGCTGTGATGCTCCCAGCCTTGTAATATCCTCTCAGCAATGAGTACAAATTCCACTCCTTCAGCTCTTTTTAAGATATAAAGATTAATAAAGCATATTTAAATAGCAAGATCATTGTTTTTGTTTTCAGTCCTTCCCTGGATACCTGTGCTACAGATCAAAGAGCCAAGAGAAACACACCTTTAACTGTTTGTAAGATGCATGCCTTGGAGTGCATGGGCAGAAAATATTCTCTTACTAATGCAGAAAACTGCAAAATGCCTCAGGCAGCTGAAATACCATGTGGATCATGCCGTTCATGGGAAAAATGCCATGGTAAGAGATTCTTCTCAATTATAAGCAAAACTGTTTATATAACCAAAATGAAATCTTTATCCCCAGTTATGCATTAGCTGTAGGTCTGTCCTGGTGTGGTATCTCCAGACCCCGCCACAAGCACCAGGCACTACTAAGCTGGTTCAAACCATCAGCCCAGTGTTTGGTGTCCAAACATAGCAGGGAGCTCTAACCATGGATCAGAAAACCCCGCAGCATATCGTAACAAAATGCACTATCTACAGGAAAAGCTTATTCCTGTTTTGTCTAACAGGGTTGAGCAGACAAAAACAAACAAACAAAAGATAATCAGAACTGGCTGGAGCTTCAGAAGAGACAAACACAGGCAAAAACCCCCCAGCCCAACAAAACAAAACATGCAACACTAAAATAAAGACACAGTTATGAAAAATAAATCTCATATGGGATCTTCTTCCTATCTGATTATTTAGCTGTTGTCACTGATGCAACTACACACATTTATTTGTAGGAGTAGATGTTTTGATCTTGGGGAAACAGCCTGCATGTAAGCAAAGATACCAGTGTCTGCATGATCAGTTTGTTACTGTCCAAGGACAGATCTCTCATCTTGCATGTTACCTGGACTCTGGAGCAGTAGGTACATTAAACAGTTCAAGCAGTAACATCAGAGAAATGCTTGAGAGCAATATCTCAGGCAGCTTAAGCAAGCTTCTCCCACAAGCACAGTCAGCCTCTCTGAGCAGAGAAAGCCCCAACAGTGCACCACTCATTTCCACTTCTAGTTTTTCCACTGAATCTGAATATCTGCTAGTGTTGATTCTGGTTAGGAAAAGAATCGCAGAATCACAGAAGGGTTTGGGTTGGAAGGGACCTTTAAAGGCCATCCAGTCCAACCCCCCTGCAGTGAGCAGGGCCATCTTCAACCAGATCAGGTTGCTCAGAGCCCTGTCCAACCTGACCTGGAATGTTTCCAGAGATGGGGCATCTCCCACCTCTCTGGGCAAACTGGGCCAGTGGTTCACCACCCTCAGCGTAAAACATTTCTTCCTTGTATCTAGATGGAATCTCCCCTCTTTTAGTTTAAAACCATCACCCCTTGTCCTGTCGCTACAGGCCCTGCTAAAAAGTCTGTCCCCGTCTTTCTTTTACGCCCCCTTTAAAAACTGAAAGGCCACAATAAGGTCTCCCCAGAGCCTTCTCTTCTCCAGGCTGAACAACCCCAACTGTCTCAGCCTGTGTCCATAGCAGAGGTGTTCCAGTCCTCGGATCACTTTTGTGGCTCTCCTCTGGACCCACTCCAACTCCACATCTTTCCTGTGTGGAGCCCTCCAGAAAATTGCTGTCAATCTTACAGTTTTGCTGGAAACATTTTAGTGTGTTTTTTGTTGAGTCGGATGCTATCCTGAGTGTTTTTCCTCTGTGATTTTGCTTAGTGCAATCCAACAGCTGTGTTTGTGATGAAGACAGGCTGTGTGAGGAGGGAGGCATCCAGATCTGTGCTGAAGTGAGCGGATCTGCTGTCCATCGGACCATGACTGAGTGCGAGGCTGGGCGACTCAAATGCCAGGGGGAGACTGTCACCCTTGTCAGCATAAGGCCCTGCGACGTACAGGGCAAATAAGATACGTTATGGTTCATTTTGCTTATTGCTATGGGTTATGTCAGAATGTGTCAGCTCTTGGGCAGGACATACTTTGAACCTTGCTCTACCCAATGTAAGCTCTGCTGTGAAGTCCACTGCAGCTGATGAGACTGTGTGCATCGGCTTTTGTTGGCTCTGAATCAGAGCCTGAGGCTCTTTGTTAGGCAGAGCTGCGCTCACTGCTACTGCTCATGACAGGTCTCTTGCTTAGGCCCTGCACATAGCACTGACAAGTTTACTTCACGTTTCAATCAGAAATAAAAAATACTGCTGAAGTGCAATTGCCAAAAGTAGCTTTTATAGTGATAGATTACAGTGTCTGACATTGTAAATATATTTTTCTTAAAGACACACAAACCTGTGCAAGCACTGAGTAGATTTAGATTGAAAAAAAAAAAAAAAAGAACAGACTTTACAGAGTAAGAGGTATGATTATTCTGTTTTAATAAAGTAGCTTCTTCCTACTGTCCCTTATTCAGTTGAGCAAACAGTATGCACAGCATTGAAACTGTCATTGAGCCTGAAGCTCTTAAAGGTCAAAACAATGTACATTAATAGTAAAGTCAGCTCAAAGTAATGGGAAGACTTCTACACTCACAGCTTCTCGTACACAAAACCACTTCATGAAAAATCATCCTCTTACATCACTATAACTATCATCATGAGCTGCATTTGTAAACGCAGGTAACTCAGTTGCATTTATCACATGCATTTATGTTTGTGCCAAGACCAGTTTGCTTACAGACACAGAGGCCTTCCACCGCAGCAAAACTTTCTCAAGGGCAGCTGTTAGGGAAAGTGTATCTTCCCAGAAATGGGACACTCCACCTGCAGTCCCCCTGGAGATACCTTTAGACAATCTTCTAAGACTGTTCCTAAATAAAAGGAGTGTCTTACACTCTTTCCTTACATAGTTAAGCATGCTGTCTAGTGTAGTCAGAGAGTGACATCTTTGCTCACATAGGCTGTACCTTGCAAGTCCATTCAGGTACCCGTCTGGGCAATCCAATCTCCTCCTGACTATTCTCAAGATGCGAACAAGGACAAAGGGCTAGACAGCAAGTGGGTGATCAAGGAAGTGCAGTACTACCAGCAGGAATCCTGTATGCTTTATATGTGACTGATTTTATTTTTTACTATCAATAAATACCTACCAGATAAAATATCTCTCTTGGTTATCATGTTCGTACCTGTAACTTCCTCAGCTGGAAAAGCCTTGATTTCTGTAGTGCTGGCCATGAGGATTAAGCCAGAACAGGAGCGACATGCTTTCCCTTGGAGACTACCTCTCCTGGGGGCAGCTGTGTTGGAGGGGAAGGTTGCCATTACACTGACTGAATGGACCTCCTGACCTTTATGCTATCTGGAACTCAACACCACTTATTTTGGTTTTTGAGTAACTCATAAATTTTTGCAAACACCTTATAGACAAAGGGGGAGAGAGATAATTCCAGGCTTGCCTGTGACAAGCTGTGGGGTGACACTCTAAGGTTAGAGGGACAGGGTGCTAGGAAGGGCCCTCAGCCTATTACTCAGAGACATGCTGGATATGCTGCAGCACACTTGAAGTCTTACAGAGATAAGCCAGGCGCTCCTGAGGTAGCCAACAGAAGCCAACACAAAAACACTGGTGAAAAACCTCAAACACCAGCCAGTAAGTCAGCTTCGTGAGCTGCCCAACTTAAATCACTCCATACAAATGCATGTAGCATGGGAAGTAAACAAGAGGAGTTAGAGATGTGCATGTGCCTGCAGGGCTATGATCTGATTGGCGTCACAAAGACATGGTGGGATGGCTCCTATGACTGGAGTGTTGGGCGCACAGCAAGCTCACTACCCTGGGCTTGAGGAGAGCAGATTCACCAGCAAGTGCTCAAGCCACACCACCCAAGTCACAGAAGACAAAGGCAGGGATGAGGAGTATGAAGAATGAGGAGTAGGAGAAGATCAGGTTTGAGACCATCTAAGGAATCTACAGTGCACAAGTCCATGGGACTTGGTGAGATGTATCTGTGGGTCCTGAGGGAACTGGCAGATGAAGTTGTTAAGCCACTTTCCATCATATTTGAGAAGTCGTGACAGTCTGGTGAACTTCCCACTCACCGGAAAAGGGCAAACATAACCCCCATTTTCAAGAAGAGAAAAAAAGGAAGACCTGTTGAACTACAGGCCAGTCAGTCTCACCTCTGTGCCTGCCAAGATCATGGAGCAGATCCTCCTGAAGGCTCTGCTAAGGCGTATGGAAAACGTATATGAGGTGATTGAAAGTAACCAACATGGCTTCACCGAGGGCAAGTCATGCCTGACAAATTTGGTGGCTTTTTATGTTGGAGTTACAACTTTGGTGGATAAGGAAAGAGCAACTGACATCATCTACCTGGACTGGTGCAAAGCGTTCAACACTGTCCCGCATGACATCCTGGTCACTAAGTTGGAAAAGCATGGATGTGATGGATGGACCACCGGGTGGATAGCGAATTGGCTTGATGGTCACACTCAGAGAGTGGCGGTCAAAAGCACAATGTCCACATGGAGACCAGTGACAAGTGGCGTTCCTCAGGGATCGGTACTGGGACCGGTGCTGTCTAACAACTTTGTCGGCATCATGGACAGTGGGATAGAGTGCACCCTCTGCAAGTTTGCGGATGAGACCAATCTGTGTGGTGTGGTTGACACACTGGAGGGAAGGGATGGCATCCAGAGGAACCTGGACAGGCTGGAGAGGTGGGCCCATGCCAACCTCATGAAGTTCAACAAGGTCAAGTGCAAGGTTCTGCACCTGGGTTGAGACAATCTCAAGCACAGATACAGGCTGGGTTGTGAATGGATAGAGAGCAGCTCTGAGGAGAAGGACTTGGGGGTGTCTGTTGATGAGAAGCTCAACATGAGCAGGCAATGTGTGCTTGCAGGCCAGAAAGCCAACCATGTCCTGGGCTGCATCCCCCACAGCGTGGCCAGCAGGTCAAAGGAAGTGATTCTCCCCCTCTAGTCTGTTCTCATGTGACCTCACCTGCAGTGCTGCATCCAGTTCTGGGACCCCAACACAAGAAGGACATGGAGCTGTTGGAGCGGGTCCAGAGGAGGCCACGGAGATGATCCGAGGGCTGGAGCACCTCTGCTGTGGGGACAGGCTGAGGGAGTTGGGGGTGTTCAGACTGGAGAAGGCTCCAGGGAGACCGTATAGCACCTTCCAGTAACTGAAGGGGCTACAAGAAAGCTGGAGAGGGACTTTTTACAATGGCATGGAGTGATAGGATGAGGACTAATGGTTTTAAATTGGAAGAGGGTAGATTTAGATCCGATATTAGGAAGAAATACTTTCCTGTGAGGGTGATGAGAGGAAGAGGTTTCCCAGGGAAGTTGTGGCCGCCCCCTCTTGTGGAAGTGTTTAGGGCCAGATTAGATGGGGCTTTGAGCAATCTGGTCTAGTGGGAGGTGTCCCTGCCCATGGCAGGGGGTTGGAACAAGATGAGATTTGAGGTCACTTCCAACCCAAACCATTCTGTGATTCTATGATTGGTAACAGCGAACATGGCTGCACTAACATGGGGCTTTGAGTAACCTGGTCTAGTGGAAAGTGTCCCTGCCCATGGCAGGGGAGTTGGAAGTAGATGATACTTAGGTCCGTTCCAACCCAAACCACCCTGTGATTCTATGGAAGCAAGCAGAATAAAAGCCAAATAAATTTAATCAGTTATTTGCTCTGTATTATTTAGTCAAGAGTAGCAAGTTTGGAGAGCATCTGGATGTTTGCCCCTTGGTTACTCCCAACTCCCTTATCCACAATTTCTAGCATTTTTCTTGGGGCAAATGGCCCAACATATTACTGGACCATGAACCCACTGGGTGGCAAAAGCTTCCACAGCTGCTGAGGGCAAGAGAAAATCATCTGGAAATTTCGTGATAGTACAGAAATAATAGTGACTTGGTGATTCACGTCTTCAAATACAGGGAAATGTAGAAAACCAGCACAGATTCTCAAGAATCATTGAGAATTCCTGCTTAAGAAACAGTTCAGAAAAACAATAAGGTTGCCTGACACTCATCTGGATATATCAGCAGGAACAGATCTCCACATCCATAAAATAATTTAGTCTGAGATAGGATAGACAAATAATTAATGAAGGTTACATTTCATATGCTTCATCCAGTTCCTTATATCTCACTGATTACCTGACCCATCCAAATCTTCACAGGGATCCTTTTTCTCTCTTTTTTTCTTTCTCATTACCCACTCCATCTTTTCCCCTCCTACTTCTCAGCCCAGCTAGCTCCTTCCCTGTAGACACCTCATAGACCCTTTCCCTCCCGGGAGTCTGCTGGCAGGCGTCCACCAAGAGTCTGCTTCCCTTCATGCTGTGACACCACAGTCCTTTCCCTGCCTGACTTCTGTCACATACTGTTTTCAGTCTTGTATTTGTCCAGGTTAGAAAGCACTTCAGTTCCGTCATCCCTCCTGAAAATCTGAGGACATGATGCCTTTTTATTTTTTTTTAAAAAAAACCAACCACCAGCTGACAGTCTAATGTTGCTTGGGAGGGAGGAAGAAGTAAGATGAGTAGGTAGAAGTTTTCTTCAAAGCAATACGACTCTTTAATGAAGGAAAATCAGGTGACTGAGAGGACAATCTGTCTAGTCGTTCATCCATCCCTATAGTGTACACAGCTGCTGGGCACACATTGTCCCTTTCAGTACAGAAGTATCCCCAGTGACCATGGTCCATCTCTACACCATACTTTGTTGAATTAACAAGTAACTGCAGGACATCTTCTCTTGGTGAGAAAGCAGTTAGATGAATTAGTGTCAGATGAGAAGAACAAAGAGGGGACCATGGTTCCATGGAGTCAATCAGCTTAGCAAAATTAGCTGGCAGAGAGAGGTAACCCCTTTGTTTTACCTGAGCACTGGGTGAGCATTTGCGCCATCACGATGTGTTAGGATACTTGGGAGGAATTTGGTAATAGATGACCTGCGCTTTGGGTAGCTGAATTGTGGAGAGCAGAAACAGGGAGCTGCAGGACACTTCCATGGCAGACAACAGGCTTTTACAGGAACTGGGCTCTTTTAAGTTACTGAGTGTATTACTGTGCCTTGCTTTCACACTTCCCAGTCCCTGTAATGCATACATGTCTCAAGAGGGAGCACCTTAACATTAATGTTCATGCAATATCCTAAATATCTGTCCCTGTTTTTGGTAAGATGAGACTCTCCCAGGAATGTATAGAGAGACCAACAGTTTCGTATACTGTGTGAAGAGAAAAGGAGAAAAAATGAAGGAGAAAACTCACAGCCAGCTGGTAAATTTTTGAGCATGACATTCAAAATAATTACCCTATAAGAAGCTGCTGAGAGACAGAAACCAACTGGGAAATCGAGCTGATGCTGTGGCAGATGAAATTTAACTCGTATTGAGGTAAGGTAGACTTGTTATCCGTGCTGATGAGCCAGACTCATGGGATGACCTGAGGCTGGTGACTTGGAAGGTATCATCACAAACTACTCAGTAAAAAGGCATGCCTGACGCAGAGCAGCATGTACAAGGACGGAGTGTAGGGGCCTTTATAAAACAATAACGCTGAAGAATTCTTCCTAGTTAACACTATTTGGTAAGCAGTACCAGTCCGTGGAATGAAATTCAACCTTGGTTGCTTCCTTGCAAAAAAGTGGTCCCCTGAGCAGCAGCACTGTCATGACCTGTTTTTTCTAGGATTATTTTTTTAATATAAATTCTCTGATGAATAAGAAAAGTCTGCACTGCATCCTTTCCCTTGAGGAAGACAGAGGAGAGACCTCCCTCTACCCAGCTGCCGGTTTTCGTGAAAGATACTAAAGAATCAATACCTTTGGGACATCAAACCTTCCATTACATGTTATAAAGGGTAGGCAACAGGTTCAAATACTGTTGAAGGGGCAACACAGGCAGACAGACTCCTGCTCCAATGGCCCTGGGACAGGCTCCATTTCTAAAAAATGGCTAGCTGGAAAAGGAAGAAGGAGATACTCCAGAAGCAAAGACGGGAAGGTTACAGCGGCACTGGCACAGATCAGTAGTGGCCCCAGGTTAAGCATAAGACATGGATTATTTCCAAGCAGAACAGACAAGTAGCTAGCAGAAATTTAAGAAAGAATAAAACTTTTCTGATGTAACTTTTCCTAACCTGGGAGCAGCAAATTAACACCTGAAGAGTGACAGACACTTCATCTTCCTATACAGTGATGTGGGAGAAGCTTCCCAACTTCCTTCCAAGTGGGGCCTACCTGCATGGAAAAGATTTGGGACCCATGTGCATCTGGAGACTAACTGAAGGAGAGCAAGTAACGTCCACCAACATGCTGCTGTTAAACTAATAATAGTAGCACTAATCATGTGAGCTACCATTTGCAAATCTTTTTTTCACTGGAGACTATATATCCCTGGTGTTCTTCTAATGGCTCCTTGAGCTCACGCCCTGGCACCCGTAGGTATCCTACACCTTTTGGGGTGACAGACA
Organism: Podargus strigoides; assembly: GCA_028020825.1. Taxonomy (NCBI): domain Eukaryota; kingdom Metazoa; phylum Chordata; class Aves; order Caprimulgiformes; family Podargidae; genus Podargus; species Podargus strigoides. Next base: position 19,689,457 of record CM051663.1, read on the forward strand.
CATGGAACAGGAGGCTGTGGTTCCCAAAGCACTCTCTGATGTGTAGCCCTGGTCAGGAATCTCCCAGGTGACAATAGATCAGCAGTTTAGTGCCCTGCCTGAAGCAAAACATCACTAACCAAACTAAAAATGTTTGGAGGAAAAACTTAACTTGAAATCATTAAAAACAGATGAAAATAACATTTTCAAGGTATATTATTCCCCATGACTGAGAAGTCCCTTTTCTCTCCTTTTCTGTTAATGTCTTCTTTAGACAGCTTTGGTCAAGTGCACTTCCACTGTTCCACCCCTCTTCTCATAGGGCTTAACTTGCTGTTCTCCCTCACTTGCCAGTTCATAATCTGATGAAACATGCTTGCAGTTTCTTTGGGGGCTGATCTTTATACCCAATGATTTTTGACCATTGCTTACAACCTGGGAGCTGTCGCATCACTTCTTTGTTTGTTTTCTCTCCAGCCCCAGTAGAAGCTTAATCAATAACCTCTTGCCCTGGTCTTGTCACCGCCTAAAGCCATTGCATCACCTTATTCATAGTGTTGTTACAGGTCAGCTCCATTTCCACCACACTGTGGCTCTGCAGCATTGCTCACTGTGATGAGCTGTCACTGTAACAACAGAGCCATTACTGCATTTGACAGAAGGCACAGGAATATAAACTGCTATTGGTTTCTTTCTCTCTCTGCTGCAAAACACAGATTTGTCTCTGACCAGCAGAAGGATGGTGCTGGCACCCTGGATCTTTTGGCCAAACTTGGAAGACAAGCTAACTGCTCAGGAGTCACCCTTCATGTCCTGCTCTCCTGCACATGTTCCTCAGGCAGCTGTTTTTATTCCTCACGGTCAAGGGCCAGTGGGCAAAGTCCTGACCCACAGCAGGGAATAGAAAACTATCACTTCACTTTAGCACTTCTGTAAATGGGTATTTATTATATTCAAGCCTCTAATTAAATGTGAATAAACAAAAGAAAATTTAGCAAGAGAGAAGCAGTGACAAACAGCTGCAAATTGTGCTTTTGAGCAGAGTGATAGTTTAACTAGACTAGATCACTAGCTTCTGGTAAAGTCATGGTTTTATGTTTTCCTGTCGACAGTAATTACACTGAGACTTTTACAGCGATTGTAGTATTTGCTTCCTGAATAATTTCCCAATGTATGATGATAACTGAACTTGCTTGTACGACAGGCCTTATTGATCTAAAGGAAACCAACAAACACAAGCGATATTCTTGTATTTTGAGAACTGTTGCTCAGGTGATCAAATCTTATGATGATGAGAGCTGTATAAGTACTGTCACATGCATAAATCAGCTTATAGCATTCTACTTGTGCAATTAGTCCAGGCACATGTAATAGCAAAGGCTGCTACAAATCATCTCCAAATAGAAAAAGATGCCAAGACTGGCATTTCTTGAATGAGAATGAATTTATTTGGATCGTCTCCCAGCTATCATCTCCCTGAAGACAGGGTTGCCACCTTTGTTTCAGTTCACACTATTGCTCCCAGCACACAAATACTGCATGAAGCTCTCACCAAGGTGTAGCCAGACTACTTCTAATCCTTAGAACACTGGCTGAAGCAAGAGGAAGAAGTTATGTGACTCTCAGTGAAAAAATTTAGGGGCACTGTGTACAGCATAGTTGGAGTTTTATTCTTTTTTTCTCTCTACACTGTTTCCTTTACCAGATTTTATGGAAGCTCATCAATAAAATGGCTTTCCAAGAAGGCCAAATCCCCGCAAGTCCCAAAGATGCATATCTACTCTCCCTGCTCTTTAAGCTGTCTAGACACAAGATAGCCTGGTCTGGGAACCATGTAGCTGCACTAGGGTAAAACAGTGGCTGAGCTAATAAACCCTGGGGACATCAGGATGGATTAACTTGAGCACAGGGCAGTGCTTTGAGACTTCAGCCAGCTTTTAGGCTGAGAAGAGGTGGCACAAATACAGAGCTGGGGCCAGCAGTGCCAGCCACAGCTGCATCTAACAAGGCCTGAGTGCTCATGCTGCTTTACTGTTGCACTCGAGGTGTTTCTCAGTATTTACAAGTCTTGATCGTAGAAAGAAAGGCCATATATCATGAGGCTAAACAGTAAGCCAAAGTCCTGGCACTGAGTTTGTACCTGCAGGGGCAAGAATGATTAGGTCTTTGGTGAAGTCCCTTGGTTGTGCACACTCACATATGCAAGAGAGCTGCAGTCTAAACAGGGACTGCAACATCCATGGCTGTATCAGTGACGGGAGCATGTGGTGGTGTTGGCTAGTGCTAAAGCATTTTCAGTCCCTCCAGCAAATGCGTGTTTTTGCACATGCGTGCAGACATGTACCTGCACACATACACAAGTGCACCCATCAAGTCCTTAAGGAATGTAGCCGCTACCCAACTTTTTCTCGGCAGGGCTCTGCACATTTTATCAGCCAAGATAAAATTCACATTTACAGGAAAACTCACTGCTGTTCTCAGCCTGTTACACAGTAAATAAAAGCATTGCACAACAAATGTTGACACAGTAACTCTCAGTGGAATTTCACAGACAAAACAACCATGCTAACAAAATAACCCAGGATTTTGCATGTACTTATTAAGAAATTATTCCCTAGTGAACCAAGCCAAGGATATGAGATGATTATCATAAATTATCTGATATTATCAGGTATTGTACTCTGCATGTTTAACTTAAGAGAGCTGGAAGGAACATATAGGCTTGAGGTTTCGGTCAATACTGAAATGAAGATCTTAGTTTCTTAAAATTTCCCAGCCCCATTCAGAGATCCCAGGTGACTGAAACGCTACTGTCAAGTTTCATTTATACTTTAAAAACTGGAACGTTTCTCTGGCCCTGAACAGCGACCCTTTGGACTGTTGTCTGTCCCTAGTGCATGCAAGAGAGTTTCAAAACAGATACAATCATGTGAATAAAATAAATCAAGTCTAGGGATTCCTGGGAAAGAGCAAATAACCAGTGCTTATAACCATAAATAAAACTGGATAGGCCTCATTTTACAGGCCCAGAGGCAAAGGAGTATAGGTCAGTTCACATCCAGCCAGCTCACCCCCTGCCACCAAAAACAGTTGTCTTGCTGGAAACAGCCCTTGGCCCACGTGAATGGTTGAATTGAGCCCAAATGCTCTTTGGGGGAGGCATGGACCAAAACCATGTTAAACAATTCAACATGAAGGATAATCATGTCCCCTTTCCTGATGACCATGACCTGGTCAACTTTCTTTTTAAGCAGCACAGACACAAGCAAGCTGCTCAACAGAGGACAGATACAGCTGCAGTGTTACAGTGACTCTGCTCTAGTGGTTCTGGGAACACACAACTAAAAATGTTCCACTTACAAAAATATCCTGAACTGAAATCTTAACCGTAACTGATTTATACAGTAACAGTTCTGAAATAATCCCAGACAAATAGCCCATTGCTAAGGTCTGACTACAAAGTGCTATTTATTTGCTAGATCATTTTTATTTCTTGGATGATCACTGTTAGTAGCTCCCAAAATGGTTTCATAAGAGAAGTACTTTGCAGACTCATCCATACCTTTCAAACCTCTGCAAATGAAATTAGCTTTGTATACGTGGTACAAAGCATTGTAACCAGCAGTCACAGAACTGTTGTGAATCCAAGAACAACCATCAAATTTGAAAATGTGAGACCTAATTCAAGGCATGTGAAAGTTATACCTAACGCATTTCCCAAGCAGTAGCAGCTGCCATACCTGCAGGACTGTTTCCTTCAATCCTCACTGAAGACTTTGTCTTTTCAATAGCCCAATTCATGTCAATGTCACGATTACAGGGACCAGGACACAGAAAGAGGAATCATTGGTCATCTAGACATTTTCAACCAAATACTAACAATGTGGCTTCATTTTCTTCTATTCTGCAACTTTGACAATGACACAGATACCTCCAGAGCTGTCACTATCAGAACAGAAAAAACTTAAAATGAAGTGGAAAAAAATCCTCAGTCCCCAAACTTGATAATGGGCCAGTTCACTTCTGCCTCCCGAAATCTCAAGTGCACCTCTTGAATCTGGCAGCCTGACTGGTGTATGTCACAGTTCTTTGTCCCTGCTCTGTCCCACGTGATTCTGTGATTCTACTCCTGTTGCAGTCCTTGAACATATTTTTTTTGCATAGATATTTTTTCTTGGTGCATGGTCCTGGTGAACCAAGACCACCATTTTTCTGTAATGCAATCTAGCACTACCTGGCACATGTTTGGGTTTGAAATCACATCACCCTGACTGTAAGCATAATTCACTTTAAATGGGTTATTTTAGAACAGCAGTTTCAAAGATTCTGCTTAATTTTAGCTCATGTGGTAGTAATCTCAGGTAATGAAAACACCAAACTTCCTCACGTATTCTTAACCTGCAGTCTTCAGCTGTAGTCATACAGATATGTTGGGGTCCAAACTGCCTTGTCCAAAATTGCAATTCTTCCCTAAGCTCCCCTGAAAGGCAGCAGGAGGTGGCAGGCAGCAAACCTTGCATCTCCTGGGGGGAGCATCAATGGGTTTCAATGCAGTCAGTGCCCTCCTCAGCCTTGCACCCCTCAGAGTGTGCAACAGCATATTCAGCGACTCATTTCTGGAGAGAGACCATGGCGATGGCACGTATACCACCTGCTTATGATAACCTGCATCACCCTGATTACATGTGCACCGTGAACATTAATTGTGGAAATTAGGGAAAAAGAAAAATCAAGTGTTTTCAATCAGCTATGGTTTATTCTGCTGTAAGTTTCAATTGTCTCTAGACGAGCTGAATTTCAGGAACAGATCTAATTTCTGCTCTGCTGTTAATTGCAACTCTCTCTCTGGGCTGGTGGTCTGAAGCAGCGGATTGTCTGTTTTGCAGTGCTGTGTCAGAAAGCCTTCCTGAAACACAAGTAAACAGCCAGTGAGCTAAGGAAAACGCAGATAATCAGCTTTATTTTCTCCCTGAGTGGTTTTTAACACATGGGTCACATTGACCAGGGCCTGAAGTTTGAGAGACAGCATTTCGCAAGACCTACTTGTTCATCAGGGGCCTGAAATTCCCAGATGGTGCCCAATTACCCGCAATCACTCATGTGTGATAGCTCTCTGAGTTGATTTGCCTGCAAAGTAAGATATCACCACAGGAAAATGAAGGCTCTCCTATCAGCTGTGCTATTTACACTATGCTCGCAGAAGGAGCTAATAAAAGAGGAAGGCTGGTTTTATTATTTTAGCAAGATCTCAGCAGCAGACAGAGTAGGACTGGGGAGGTGATTGTCCCCCTGTACTCAGCTCTGGTGAGGCTGCACCTCGAATACTGTGTTCAGCTTTGGGCCCTCACTCCAAGAAGGACACTGAGGTGCTGGAGTGTGTCCAGAGAAGGGCACCAGAGCTGGGGAAGGGTCTGGAGCACAAGTGTGATGGGGAGCGGCTGAGGGAACTGGGGGGGTTCAGTCTGGAGAAGAGGAGGCTGAGGGGAGACCTCATTGCTCTCTACAGCTCCCTGAAATGAGGGAATAGCGAGGGGAGGGTTGGTCTCTTCTCCCAGGTAACAGTGATAGGATGAGGGGTGATGGCCTCAAGTTGTGCCAGGGGAGGTTTAGATTGGATATTAGGGAACATTTCTTCACTGGAAGGGTTTCCCAGCACTGGCACAGGCTGCCCAGGGCAGTGGGGGAGCTCCCAGCCCTGGAGGGATTTAAGAAAAGTGTAGATGAGGTGCTAAGGAGTATATATAAATGTTAAGGAGTATATGTGTATATATATATATATATTCGTACGTTTTAAATATATATTTAAAATATATATATATATTAAAAAATAAAACACACACCTAATTTTAAAAATAGAAAAGGTAGGATTAATTTCATGCAACTTTATACATCTATAGCATAAGTATTTGTTTCCGACCTAGTCACCCCCCAGCTCCCTTCACTGTCAACAGAGGAAGACAGGCACCTTTAGGGCATGACTCATCTGTCCTGTTTTTAGATGTCTACCTAAGAAGACACAAATCCTGTCCTCTAACAGACTGTTTCTCTCATCCACTGACTAGAAGGACAACTAAAGGTTATTAGTTTGGATGCAGACATACACCTTTAGGGGCATCTTACTCCCAGTAACCAAGCAAGGAAGATCAGCTTACCCAAACTCCTCCGTGTCGGAAATCTTCACACTTACCCACTTCCTGCACCCCCCTTCCCCGCCCCCCAAGCCTTGGGAGCCAGTTGAAACACCCCTTATAGTAAAATTGACACTTCTTAGCAGAGGGTTTATCAAATCTTGTTTAACTTATAAACAACATTATTTTTAGCATCGCTATCCCATAACATTCCACCAGTGGAATATGAGTCAATTCTGTCACAGATATAGCTGAAGCCTCCGTTTTCTGAAGCAAATAGCAAAAGCCTACTGCTCAGGGATGTCTGGGTGAGGAGAAATATGATGGACCTCTTCCTCTAAGTACCTAAACTGAATACAGTGAGTTGGAGCCACCATGAATGCCACAAGTTACACTGCTGCTGGAGATGCATCATGGCACTCCCTGGAGTACAATCCCAGAATTGCATTGGACAGAAGTGAGCTCTGCAGGAATCCAGTGGGAAAAACTGGTTGAGATCACCTCTGGTTTATCACTCACTGGGAAAATGGCTCTAGCAAAAGCTCCAGTTACCATCTTCTACTGTGCTCACTGCATCTAGCAGTTTTCATTTAATAGTAGCAGTCATATTTTGCACCAAATTCTTAAGAGATGTTTACCTCTCACATAGCAGCTGAAATAAAGACATCAGGACTCAAACATTTAATACAAGATATTTTCTCTCATAGCTGTAACAGGAAACAGTAATTGCTATAACTAAGCAGTGGCCCATTGGCAAAAGTTTGGTGGCTACTGCTTAAACCTATATATCTTCCTTATCTTCAAACCCTTGAAGCAAACTCTAGATTACTCCTTTCTGAGGTTGCATAAGGATAAATATTATAAAAAATGCTATATATATTCAGTTCTTTTCTATATTTGGTCAAATTTTGCATTCTGTGTTACAATTGCAATAACTGTTTATACAGAAGCCCACAACAGCAGCTGCCAATTGTCTATCCATTGAATTGTGCCTAAGCTGTCTCACTGTGGTAAGTGTATTCTGCATGCACTTCACATACTCTTGTGCTAGTGAAAAATTAGGTATGCTGGGATATTGTATGGAACTTTGCGTCAGTGGAAAGGCTCATTATAATAATTTTGTATAATGCCTCCTCTCTGACGTTAAGAACAAATAGATGGGATTTTTTTCTGTGCAGTAGAGAAGCTGCATTACTGAGAAAGCTGTCCTTGGAGACTCAGTAAGGTCTCTGTGACCCGAGTTACGCTGACAGATTCAGTTCAGGTTTGCTCCATCTTCCCCAGTTATGATTTATGACCCTAGACAATGATCCATCAAGCCAGATAATGTTATTTGGAGCTTACAGTGGCAAAGGAGGGACAGCATTTCCTGTCACCAGCAAACAAGAAAACTCTGTCATCACCTAACATAAGCTAACAGAGTCAAAGAGGAGAGCTTATCCAAGAAAATGATAGATGTTGCAGGGAACATTAAAGAGCTGCAGTCTTTGATATGCAGGTAAGGGACCTCTGTGACAGAGCACAGCAACAAACCCAAAGTCCTTGTGAGTGCAGTCCTGACCCTACTGAAGCCAAGAGAAAGCTATAGATTTCCTCTGGATTCAATCTATGGCTGAATCACCACTTTAGTACTGAGTGGCAGGTGCTGCCTGCACTCCATGCCATAATGCTCAACTGTAAAACAGAAACTATGGAAGTTATACCCATAAGCAAGAGAATACAATGCAATTGTTAACGCGAGTGCTCACAGAGCGCACAACCACTTTGAGACTGGAGGCGCTGGAGAAATGGGAGCAGCCAGGGAGCTCTAGGCTGCCTTCTGTTTACTGGGAAATAGCCTCATCTGGCAATTTATCTTGGTGAGAACTGTCAGGGAAAAAAATTCCTTCTATCAGAAACATTGCTAGACCATCATGCTGGAATAGGAGTCCTGTAATGAAAAGCTAGTATTAAGAGTAGAGGGTCAGGAGCAAGAAATCTTCATTGCCTGTTGAAGGTGCAGAATCCGTACATAGCCATTCTGAGTGATTATTCCCCCACAACCAGCAAGAAGAAATAAGGGCACGAGAAAACAATTTGGGGACAATTGAATTTGCAACTCACTCCCAGACCATCACCAGAATATTACCATATATCCTTAGTTGGAGGAAAAAGTTATAGATCTACAAAAGGAAATCTATCCCAGTTTTTTATAATAACTTTTACTAAACATTTTAAGCAAGAAAACATTATGCTTTATTGTATTTAGCAGCAGGATTAATTGCTTCTTTTCCCTGAGCTCCACCCAGTTGAGACTAGCTGCTGGTTAAGGGAGCTTGGCAACATCCTAAATGTAGGAGTCTGATACCTCCTTGGAGGAAAAATAACCATCTCACATCCAGCCTACTCCCAGCTCCCAGGTGACTCTACCCATCCCCTGACAAGGTGTGACGCTTATACATAGGGCAGGTTATTCATCAGTGGACACGTCCCTTTTCCCCCTCCCCCCCCCCCAATTTCCTTGTTCTGCTGACTTCTAGTGGAAGAAAGTGACTTTCGACTTTTCCTTTCTTGGAAGGCAGATTTCTAATCCTCAGTTTCATAAAATTCTGGGTGTTGAAGGGGAAACTGTAATTGTAACTGCTCAGCAGTGGTAATTTGTGACTGAGGAATGCTCTGGCATCGAGGGCAAGAAGGCCCTACTTCAGGAAGGATTTAAACTGGCTGGAAGTAGAAATGCCAGAGAAAGAATGACTCCTTGCAAGAGATTGAAGTTTCCCTTGGTGATATGAAACAGCCTCAGTATTGTCTTGTAGCCGTCCTCGAATAGGATTCAGTTACTCTGATATAAAATCTCATGGTTTTGAAGACTTCACTCAATCATTGTGTATTTGTGGTTTTCAGTATTTTGTATTTCTCCCTGAATTTATGCCATGAGTGCCCAGATAGGTAGCTTCCTTTGTGACACCATGAGGTGTCAGAGGGAACGTGCAGTGATGCTGAAGTCTGTCTGCCTGAATGATATAACCAGTACTCAGCCAGAGAGATGACCAAGGTACACAGGAGTCACAAGTGCAGGAACAGAGCAACAAATGATTGAGGAAAGGGAAAGTCTCATCCAGCACCAGGGGAGACCAGGGGCAATTCTCTCCTTTCTCCCTTCCCATCTCCCTCCCTCTGTACCTCCACAGAGTCACCACCAGCGAGAGCAGTTCATATAACCCACACTCCAGATCATTTTCAGAACAAAGAAAGCCCACTGCCACCCTTCTCCCAAAAATCTGTTAAGAAAGATCTATTTGGTTTTTTCATCATTAGTTTTTGATCTACTTGTCCTTTCACAACCAGCCAAGTTTTCCCCGGCGTGTCTCAGCCTGTGCACGGTGGGATGATCATGGTGGCTGCCAGGAGAGCTGATGGGTTATGCCACACAGCTCCCCTGCTCCAGCACCTCCAGTTTGATGCCAGCACATTTCATGGCTGCCAGCATGCAATGACTGACTGTCCTCCTCCTCCTCCCTGTCGACTCCATATGGATGCAGTGAAGGCGGCTTTCTTCTCTGGGGCACTGGTAAGGCATCAGGCAAGAGCACTGGGTCTGTGTCTCTGGGAATGAAAGTGTTGGAGTTTTAGCTGCAAATGTCATGACTAAAAACATATTTTTTACTTTGACAACATTTCAAAGTCCAACAGGGAAAAATACTATTGGAGATTTGTGATACGTTAGTTACAAAAAGCCTATAGCACATACACTATATGGTAGGGTATTAGGAACAGAGACAAAAGCAGCTTTAAATGTCAGTTTTTGCAGCAGGCCCATATAGATGCAGAAATAAAGTATCTATGAAAAGATATTGACTTTCTATTCCCAATTATCCTTGCACACAATGTTGCTGTGAAATGGAGTCTTGAGGTCCATATTGTGTCAGCTCCTATTTCATTAAAGCTCCCTTTATGAATGCTAAGCTGCCTGCTGCTGGCCTGTGGTAAAGCTCAGTCCTGCCGATTATTTAATTACCCATTTCTGATCTAATCAGATTCTGACTATGTTCTTTCCTAGAAACTCCCTAGCAGGAAACTAAGTTTTTGCCTTCCCTTTCTTAATACATGTGAAAAATGTGGGGTTTTTCTCTGTTTAGCTGCTTTCATGTGGTACTGCAGTATCTTCTGCCTGTGTTGCTACCAACTACTGATTCTCCGGAAAACCAAAATTTGCATTTCCTAGATGTTTGTGCATACTCATGAGAAAGAGGACTTGTGTGAATATGGAGAGGAGGAAAGTTCAATTCAAACCTCTTGAACACCACAATGAAAACTTATTTAACGTATTTTTCTCCTCTCTCATCTATCCTCACTGAATAGGGCTCCTCTGTAGGCTTTTGAGAGAAAACAGTGAGGTGCTGGCACAGGATCCAGCTTTAAGTCACTTTCACAGTGGGAGCAGATATAGGCTTCTTAGGGACTCTGGAATAAATAATATTTTTTAAAAAATTACACCCACATTCCCAGGAGCCCAAAGTACATAGAGGCTCCAACACAACATGTCACTCAAGGAGCACGCTTGGTCGTGCCCTCTGCTTCAGCCCCACAAGGAACATCTCATGCAGTAATTTTACAGGCACCTGCTTCAAATCCTGCGCTGCAGAAATCTTGCATCCTCAAAGCAGGGTTTTAGGATTGCTGTACACTGCTCTTGCTTTGTGTATCATAAATAGACAAGGTGTGATAAGGATCACATTTGTCTCTGGAAGTAAGCGAAGGAATAAATGTGGCTGCCACTCAGCCTTTTCCTGGCACGCGCCTGATGTGTGTGGAGCCAGCCAGCACCTCAGACATTTACAGGAAAACCTACTGCTCTTATCACCAAGTTACACAGTAAACAGCCAAGTTGTACAACAGTGTTTATAAAATAATCCTTTTAGGGATTTCACCAGCTTAGCTAGTTCATTAAAACTCTTAATAAACACAGTTTTCACATATGGGTATTTGCAAATTTTACCATAAAAATCCCATTAGGCGTGATGGCTTCAGTGTTGCTTTTTAAGTATGATCATTATTTAATTTTATGATTTAATTATATGCTATAGAGGGTGTGGCCCAAATTAACTACTGAAGTATAAGCTAGTGGTTATAGTAGCCTCCCAGGGAATGGGCAGTAACATTGCTGACTGTTTCTGCAATTAAAGATTGAAATGTTAATTCTCTTGAAAAAGTTTCCTTAATCTTCAAGTTGCTTTTGTGCCTTACTAATGAGAAGTGGCAACACTACCCCATTTGTACCTGAGGGAAAAGGCACATATGTGTGTGACCAGAAGGACTGGTGAGGTGATTGTCCCCCTGTACTCAGCTCTGGTGGGGCTGCACCTCGAATACTGTGTTCAGTTTTGGGCCCCTCACTCCAAGAAGGACACTGAGGTGCTGGAACGTGTCCAGAGAAGGGCACCAGGGCTGGGGAAGGGTCTGGAGCACAAGTGATATGGGTAGTGGCTGAGGGAACTTGGGGGGTTCAGTCTGGAGAAGAGGAGGCTGAGGGGAGACCTCATTGCTCTCTACAGCTCCCTGAAAGGAGGGGGTAGCGAGGGGAGGGTCGGTCTCTTCTCCCTGGTGACAGTGACAGGACGAGGGGTAATGGCCTCAAGTTGTGCCAGGGGAGGGTTAGATTGGATATGAGGAAACATTTCTTCCCTGGAAGGGTTCCCCAGCACTGGCACAGGCTGCCCAGGGCAGTGGGGGAGTCCCCATCCCTGGAGGGATTTCAAAGCCGTGTAGATGTGGCGCTGAGGGACCTGGGGTAGTGGTGACTGGGCAGTGCTGGGTTAATGGTTGGACTGGATGATCTTAGAGGTCTTTTCCAGCCAAGGCTGTTCTGTGAGTCTGTGATATCTAAGTGTAACACTTGGTAGCAGGGACATGGGACTGACCACACTTCCATACTTTTCTCACTGTAAATTGCTCAGATGGACCATGATGCCTGTAAATCCCATTCTTGGAGCAATGAAGGACTCAAGACATTTTATTTTTAGATTGAAAGGGTTGGATAAATCTCACCATTCAGAAGTCATACCTGGACACTCTTCCCAGTCATAGCAGATGTCATAGCCGCAGGGCACTTTCTTCAAGCTATTTGTAGACAGCTTTGCCCTTTCAATAGCCCAGTCTAGGTTGGAATCACCATGGCAAGGGCCAGCATGCAAGAAATGAAATGACTGTTCTCCAAGGCACATTTCAGCTGAATACTGACAGCTGGGCTTGGTCACATTCTGTTCAGAAACAGCATGTAGCACACATATGTCTTCTGAGTAGTGACTGCCCCAAGGAAAAAAGAAAAACTATTTTAGCAGGCTGCGGAACAAGTCCATGCTTCTAAATGCTCCACCAGCATTGGATGACACACAGCAAAGCCATGGTCAGGTTGGATATCTGCTGAAGACCTAAGGTTGTCCCAGCTACTGCAGGACCTGGACCTAATACAGCATAGTGCTGTGAGATGAGGAAGCTTTGGTCCTGTCCAACAGATGGGAGGTGAAGGACATGTGTCTGCCCAAGAAAACAGGAGGTGCTGTTACCTCCACAAGGCATGGGAAATTTCCACAAGCCCTGGGGTGGCTTGTCTGAGTTAGCAGCCCTGCAGCTGCGTGTGTGCAAGACTGCCTATAAGACACAGCTAGTTTGGGACTAGTGGCAGGCAAACCCAAACATACTGCTTGCAGTTTCTGTCTGTATTGCTCTTGGTTCCTGACTGGATTTGTTCTCAGCAAGTGCAGGCATTTCCAAGCAACATCATTTTGTGGAGCTTAGTCATTTCCCAAAGAGAGGGAGCAATGCAGCTAACCTTGCTTAGCATTCTGAGTTAAGCTTATGGCTTTTGTCAACAAAACCTCTCTAGTTTTCAGAAGATTTAGACTTTATACTTTTGACAATGTCTATCACCCTCTGAACACTCTGTCTTTCTGCCTAAGGAGACACTGACATGGACGAGATGAATTCCATGCCAAGGGGCTTGCCTGTGGTCACACAGGAGCACTGTGGTGGAATGCAAGGTGATGACAGTGAAAATACAGAAACTGGAGAAATAAAGAGAAGGAAGAGTTGTGATCTCTAGTAGCAGAAGTTAATGTAGATTGGAAGGATGCACCCTGGTGTGCCATTTGGCTAATGTCATTGATCATTTATTTCACAGTCTCTACATGGGACTGTAATTTGGATACAGAGGCATAGCTGGCCAATATCTGAACAGAGAGTAGCCCTCAATTGCTGTTTTCTTTTATTACTCATCCTGGTTTGCATCACAATGGACTCTTGGTCTACCAGTGGAGAAACTTTGACTTTTCTTTTTCTAATGAAAGTACTTAACTTACTTACAATCTTCTTCTGGAGACATACAAACACACTGAGATCCAACCTGCTTTTGTCCTGGATTGCAAACACCTCTAATTTTAGATTGCACATCTGAAACAAAAGAAAGAGTGTTATTGTAAATAGTAACACAGTGACCAGAAGTATCTTAGAATCTGTAAAACCTGTAATTGGTTTATTTCCGTTTATCCCATATTTCTCTCTTGAAAAGCTGCTGTGGTTGGGATTCCACAAGCATGCATCAGTCTGCAAAAATCACTGGAAAATCCTGTACAAAAAGAGAAGCTGAAGTTTCAGTAGAATGCATTCTCCTACTTTACTTTCATAAGGCCTTGTTAATACAGCTGGGCTTGTTTTGTTTTTAAGAAAACGGTTTCAGTATCTCAGTTTCATAATGCAAGTGTACAGTATATTGCACCCAAAAATTCTAAACTTATTGCAGAAGGTTGGGCATGAAATAATATGGCGCTGTGGTAAGGACAAAGTAAAACCAAAATTAATGAACAGTTGCTATGCATCTTAAAACCAGCCATCTGCCTCCTAGTTCTAGCTAGCTAAAATAAACTGTGCCGTTATTACCAGCAGTATAGAAACAGTAAAGTATCTGCAGGCCTACTAACCTTTTTCACATGTAATAGATCTCAAAATAGGAGGTATCCAGGACAGGTCTTTCCCACAGGTATACTGTGTTTGTCCAGTGACTATAAATCCAGCTGGGCAGCTCAGCTTCACGCTTTCACCAATGTTGTACTGTTGATTAAATGGGGAAATTGTGACACTGTCAGATGCTGGTGGCCTGAGGCATACCAAGGCTGTAATAAACAAGAAAAAAAGTATAATTCTTGTTGGTTTTATGGTGCGCAGGTATTTACAGCAAGTCATAATGCTTCATCTGAAGAGCCATAAAGACACTGAATAACACTGAACATTTGACTGACATTCAAAAGTAATAAATATTTAACATAATTAAGTCTAGAAATTTTCAGTGTGCTGTCATAATCTTTAAAAATATTTTTCAACCAATAATTAAATGATTACAATGTGTTTCTAATGTATGCTAGTATGATTAATTTAATGTTACAGTTGAAAAATAACAAGAATGGCACTAACAGCATATTTTAATTTTTCTTTTGTAAACAATTAAAGTGAATGTCAATAGAAAACTCCTAAGCATATTCAGGTAAATTTTTTTTGATAAAATGAACACTAAGTTGATGAAATTACACTGAATTCCTGAAAACTACAGGAGTCTCTCCTGTTGGCAAATCAGCGTCAGTGCTGGTCCTTAATTCTCAATTGGACTATAAATACTTCAAGGCATTGATTTATTGTGGGGATTTTCAAAGCAACCTGGGGTGGTGGTGGTGGTTAACATACGTCATCCATTTAATATAAAAGGTGGCAGACAAATTCCTCTAAGAAGATTTTCTTCAGCATAACTGTCATCGACTTAAAGATATTTTTGTTAGTCCGGAAACAAAGGACGAGCCCTTCTGTTAAAGATATTTAAAACTAGACAAGAGAAGGACCTCACAGCATCCATCTGAGGGCTTTCTAAAGCACTGAATATTGCAATATCCTTACAAAGCACATAATAGTGACACTTCTGAACTGAAAGAGGAAGTATGTAGTACCTCAGCAGGTTCTTGCCATCTCTACATGAAATACCTTCTTAAAATGCTATCTTTTCAGATATCATTACAGATTCTTTTGTTAAAATCTGTATTAAAATATATTTTATGTCTTTTTCTTCCACTTTGGTTTTGTTGCTGGGATAAATTAGTTTTCTCTTTCTTACGTTGACATTTGACAAGTTGCTGTGTCCAGGTTTGGTCTGGCAGACACCGAAGGAATTGATAGCCACTGAGGACGTGCCCACTCACACAGACAATTTCGACTTCTTCCCCCACAGCATACTGGTTCTTTTCATTCTACAAAAAAAGAAATCAAAAAGCCTCTCAAAAATCTATTGTAATGAAGCAGGACATTGTCAAAAGAAACAATGATAAAAGCCTGATGATACGATGTAATGACTGCATGCTTCTCCTGCTCTGAAATGAGCCACCCACTCACCTAGATAACAGTATGTTTGTACAGCTGCACTAACTGATTGTCATGGTTACAAAACAAGGATTCAAACCGCTGTTTGAAATTAATTTTACCTTGCCTTTGCTTCAGTTGCTGACGGCCTTTGGTGGACTAGAGTCCCACAGCATGCCACATACACAACAACATGCTCACTAGCACAGTAGCTAGCTTGGGTATGAGGCACATGAAGCAAGGAAGCTGTAAAATTTCCCAGCTTTGCAACTACTGCATTTTCCTTCTGTATCACTCATTTTTCATGCTCACTCTGATAAAGCCGTTTTCTGGTGGATCTGGCCTGGAGCATCCAGATTGAGGTTCACCAATGAAGACATCCTTTTCTCTCCTGGCTTCATCATCATTTATACAAGGAGCTCCTCTGAAAAAAATTTGCTGGTAAGGATGTATCTTAAGCATTGATGTCAATAGCAGAATGTCAGGAGCTTTGGACAGGAATGCTGTGAGTGTGCCTCATCTGCCCTGTCCTCCCCCTACTGCCACCCTCCCCCGCACCCTCTGCCATGAAAAATCTTAATTCTGTTAAGTAAGAGATGGTGGACATCAAAAGTTGCAGGTGTTGATAGGAAGGAGATTGTGAGAGCACTAAAAAAGTGATAGGGTGGTGAGGCACTGGCCCAGGTTGCCCAGGGAAGCCGTAGCTGCCCTCTCCCTGGCAGTGTTCAAGGTCAGGTTGGATGGGGCTTGGAGCAGCCTGGTCTGGTGGGAGGTGTCCCTGCCCATGGCAGGGGGGCTGGAACGAGATGATCTTTGAGGTCCCTGCCAACCCAAACCATTCTATGGTTCTGTGATTTCTCCTTGGTTTTCACAAAGCCATTCTGGAGGGCTCCTTAACTCTGCTCTTTCACTATGGAGATCTTTCGATCTACCATCTTCTTACCTGTCTGTGAACACAGAAACATAGCAGTCCTCTTCTTCTTCCCATTCACCTTCACAGGGCTTCCCACCATTCATTGGAGAGGGATTATTACACTCTCGGGTCCTTCTCGTTTTGAAGGAAAGGTCACATGAACTCCACTCCGACCAGCAACCCCAGCGGCCATCTACAGCAACTTCAAGTAATAAAAGAAATCCCATCTTTTGGTAGATCTGTATCATACATTGTTTGTCTCTTAAGGCCACATATGAGAGAGATGGTGGTAAATTCATAATAGCTGTTTTCAGAGGACTTAAAATTGTTACTGTTAAAGGACTAGATTGTCTCTAGAATGTGAAGTTTTCCAAAGAGATGGTCAGTCAAATTCCAGCTGCTTCATGAAAACCTAAAATATGTCTTCCTTTCTAGTTTTGATAGCAAATAACAGTCAAACCTAGAAGCAGCTTATTTTCTACTTCTGTTGCACACACAGATGTTTGAGTTTTCATGGTGCTGATAACCTTTTTAGATAGCTCAGTATTTAATGCGTTATTAAATAAATCTGAGCTCTAACATCACGTCTAAATCCCAACATGCAAGCTAAATTAAACACTACTGTCTTTTATTAATCCCCGGGGTATTTTGTCTGTGCCACCATGAAGCACATATAAAAATGTGTATTTACACACCCTTTCTTTTCTGCATGCAGTCACTTTCTCCATTCTTCTCTATCCGCCTATCTTGAATTGTTTATTTCTCACAAAATATTTCTTTATCAGGGCCAAATAATGAGACCTATAGCTGCATAAGTGTCTTTTCCTTCTGTCCCCTTTTGTTCCTGGAATATAAATATATGTAGTAATAAATACAATACTGTAAGTCTCTTCTCTTTCCTGTAGGTAAAGTACTAGTGTCAATTTCATTCAAAACCTTTCTTGCATGAAACTGTTCTTTAAATTCTTCAGAATAATGGAGATGTTCCCTCTCCATAAGACAACTGAGTTTTCCTTCCACAATGTAATCAACGATTTTTATCTCCATTAGCCATTTAGTCTTAAGAATATTAGGCTGTAGGGAAAACGAAGGAATGGGTTTCTTAATTTTTGCATCAATTACCTTTGATCTCAACTTCATCCTTATTGCTGAACAGCTCACTTCCTATTACCTTAATTATGTAGCTATGTAGCTAAGGAATCTTTTACCATATCTTACAATTTCTTTTGAGCCTATTCAGTTTGATTTTTCATTTTTTAATCCTACATTTATTCTTATACTTTCTGACCATCACCATGTGGTAAGAAGAGCTATGGATTTAGTAAGGCAAGGTAATGTCAGATTCATCTTTGACAAGCAGACACCAGAGGGACCATATTTACATTATGACAGTATCACCCCAAATACCTGATTTGTAACCTGGAGCTCGTATCTCACAGTTTTTGCCGTAGGTGCCAGCCTGGCACAGGCAGAGGCACTCCGTCCCAGAAAGCACAGGCCTGCCATTGTTGGGACATGGGGCACACTGGCAAGGGTCAAACCTGCCCACGTATTCTCTCAGGGCTCTCCTCATGTTGCGACGTTTGGTCACGGCGCATGGAATGTTCTTCACCAGATCCATGATGGGTGACACCTGGTAGACAGCCGTGCAGTAAGCAGTTACCTAGACACAGTGGGGTCCTGCTAGGGGTAGCTGCAGGATTTTACACGCACCAGAGCCTACATATGAGACTATATCACACAGGAGTCAAGCATGTTGAAAGTTATGGATGCTTTAAAAGAGCACGACAGTGCCATACATCTATATTATCCTGTTTATATTGCCTTTATTTCCCCATTTTAGGGCTCTGTGAGCCAGTGGAAAGCCAACCAAGTGGGATACCATGTCTAAAAATTCAGGACACCATAGATGATGTGGGGTTTGCTTACAACTATGTCCCTGCCATGTAAGATGTGTGCCCACCCAGGAGCCAGGCAGCTCAATGCACTCACAACTGTGCCAACATGCTGCATTAAATGAGCAGGAGAGAGATACCAGGGGACTGCTGTTTTGTTGCAGTTTAGCTATACACCATACCTTGCAAAATAGGCCTGACAAGGGAAAGAGAGCAGGGAAAAAACGTGTTGCCAGTACCATGCACTGCTTTTCTGCACAGTAACCAACCGCTGCCCGTGCCTGAGCACCTGCTGGTGCCGGAATAATCCACTCGAATTCCTCCCTCTTACTCTCACTGTCCATGGATGATGCAAACCCGGTGTGGCTTATAAATGTGCACAAGAAGTAGTTCTAATAAATATTTTGTATATTTATGTTATGCCCATATGTATGTGCATCATATCACACAGCAGCATTCCAATTTGAAAGACAAAACACCTGCAGAGCTCTCTAAAAGCTGACAACTGCTGAGTGCTTTACTGTCTCAGTGTTTTTCTTGTTCTCTTACCTCAAAGTCAACCACTACAGGATTATCCTTTGTTGATTCCAGCCAGTTTATGAAGACTGTGTGTCCTGGAAAAGCCCCCTTTTTCTCCCAAGCCAGAGCTGCTGCATACTCTGACCTGCCACCTTTTACCAGGGAGACTGACCGTTCAGCTGACTCCAAAATGGAACCTGAAAGCAGATTTCATCACAGTATTGTCAGGATGTAACACCAGAGTTCAAAGCAAAAGTGTAAGATGATATAAAAGAATATACTAAGATTAATTTTCTGAAGCTACCCTTGGAAGAATGAAGTCTAAGCTCAGAAAAACAATCCCCACTACAACAGCAGCCTGTCATACTTTTCTAAATGAAAGTGTCTGAGACGTCAGCCATGGAGATATTCAGAACTACACAAGACACTTGTGGAAAATGCAGGAGATACCACAGTATCCTCTAAAAAAACCACATTGCAAGGCAGTATCTCAGCTGTAAACACCTAACAGACATTGATCATAAAATGTGGACAAAAACATGGTTGAGGTGATGAAATGCCTGTGTTTACTGATGCCAAACACGACTCTTGCCATTCTTTCTGCAGTTCCTGAGACATATTTCTGGCATTGCCAGGGAACTCCTGCACCTAGAAGTCTGCTTGGTGTGAGGAAGATGGGAAGGGAAGGTCAGGGAGTGTGTTAATGCTGCCCAAACCTCTCAACGAGCCTTGAGCAACCCTTAAAGAGGATCAGGGAGTCAGTCATGATCACACATTTCCAGTTGTGCCCATTTCCCAGTTCAGCATTCCTGCCTCTGGACTCAGGGCCACATGTTATGTTCGTCAGATCTGTCTGACTGGAAGAGCCAGTGCCACTGGATCCCCAGTGGTGGTGCTCCTACGTCATAAATTCTGTTGCAATTCAGTGGATGTTTCCAGTGCTTGCTTCAGAGACAAACAGTGAAACACTGGCTCCTCTGACAGTGGTGGAAGAGCATCTTTTGTTCAACAAAGCTGGGAGGTCACCTGGGGCACCTAGCTGAGGGAAGTGGCATCTCTCAGGGTAGGTATCAGGACATGGGTCCTGTCCTCATCATGATCACCTTCGTGTTTCACAGTCATCCTGTTTGTGGTGCATCTGGTACTGACTTTCTTTTTCTTCCGGAAGAACACACGCCGTGTTGTTTCTGTTCGGACACACTCCATTGATTCATCCACTGCCAGGCCTAGAAGTACCACAAAGCAGCAGCTTCATCACCATAACCATATTACATGATGACACCATGCCCTGAGGCTCCCACATTGACATGAGCCATCAAAGACCTCCCTGCTCCTTACCCACTACTGGAGACTTCACTGCTGCAGGCACCTGCTTCCCCAGGTACAAACAGCATCGGACTGAGTCATGCTTACCATCCCCTTTAGGCACCCTCCCACGCAAGTTACAACAGTGACACTAAGGATCACAGCTCTTAACCTTGGATTTCCACTTCTGTGGTACTGTCTTTTCATTTTGATGGTTTGGCAGTCATGGGAATATTTTTAGAGTAATTTCTAATCAATACTGACAACTTCAATGACTGTACCACAAAATGTACCACTTACACCTCTCAGACCTCAGTCCCACACTGAAGTATGTTGGAACACCTTTTCCTGGTAGCACTTGGTCTTGATCTGAAGGTCTTAAGAGGTTTCCCTGAACACAATGACATTTACCAAGCAAGGAACCTCTTGAACTTTTCAAATTAAGTCAGTGTAGAGCAAAAATTTCTCCTTTCTCTATATTTAGGCAGTGTGAGTAATTCCTGAGTCTCTGCAAGTCTAAAGGATTTTTTGCTGTTGGAAAACTTGCTATCTGGTGTAAGACCTAAAAACAGTGATAAGAAAAGCTGGTAAACAAATCATGATATTTTCTTGTTAAAGACTACATACCCGAATTTTTCAGTTCCTCAGAGCTGTACTGGTAAAGAATGTCATAGGAGCCACCCATCTTCCCAGCGGTGTAGTAATGAGTGCCAAAGTCATCAAATATTCTGCTGTATAAAGCATAGTTGTACTCCAGGGGCAGGTGGTTAAGTGCTTTTAGAAAGACGTCTGAGAGATGCAAATCTGACTGTTTCATTGTGAAGTTTGCAACAGAAATGACTTTATGGACTCTGATAAAGCTGGAATTCTAGAAATAAGAAAAGGGGAGTGTTAGCACCTGCATAGGTAGTTTGTTGCAGAAAGTAGAGGAGCCAAGAGATGTCCTCAGATATGTTGCAAGAACTAATCAATCCTGTGTATCATGCTGCTTTAACCATGAACAAACTAGCTCTGGAGATGTTCTTGAGGGCAATGCTCATTACTTCTTTACATTGTGGGAATACATGGCATTCCAACAAAAAACACAACTTCCTGAGCACCTACCTGCCACAACAAATTCACCAGAAACTGATAAGACAACCAGAAGTTTCAGCGGAAAGGCTTCAGTTTGTAAGCGTCCACAGGTCATTTGCAATTAATCTGGATACTATCTCACTGTTAGGAAGTTTCACAATTTTTCAGTCTGCTAAAACTAAAGCTAAACCACAGGGATAAGGATGTCACTGAGTTCAAGTGTCAGGCTCTTAATGTGAGAGGAGAAAAAAAAAAAAAGAGAAAGCTCAAAAAACTGGAAACATCTCTTACATTTAGAAAGAAATGACATTTTTGAAACATCCAATTCATATATTTTTGCAGTGCTAGAAGCTGTTTATGTGGGAGTTTAACTAAACAGAAAGGAGAGGAATAGACAATACTGAAAGAAGGGATTTATAAAGTGACAAGTGGAACTGATGCTGCAAAGCCAAAGCAAAGAGATAAGAGCAAAAGAAGGGGCAGGAAACCAGAGCAAATGACTAACTGCCAGATAGGAAAGATTCATTATAAAACAAATTGCTACTGATTTATATATGGGTTCTTCTGCTAAATTGTTGCTGCTGGTAGGTTGACTCTACTCCACGCTGTTTCCAAGGTCACTTGGCTTAGAAGACACAAGGATGCATCTCGACAGGGAGGTCTCCCAGTCAGGATTGAGCAACGTAACATGCAAGCTGGACCTCAGCTTTTGGTTCTGCACAGCACTGATCCTTTCACAAAATCAGAGAATCACAGAACAGCCTTGGTTGGAAGAGACCTCTAAGATCAGCAAGTCCGACCATTAACCTAACACTTCAAATTACTAAACCATGCTCCTTTCAGTGCTCCCATCTGCACATTGGAAAGTAAACTAATGATATTCAGCTTTCTGCTGCAGTGAGAATAAGAATGGCAGAAATAGGGTATGTAACAAATCCCAGCTTACATTTGACTCCTAAAATACCCTGTGGTAACATCTTTTTTAAGATTTTCATGTGATTTCGGTTCTGAGCCTAAATTTTCAGCTGTGCCAGTTAACATTTCAGTTATGACACACAAAATTGCAGGCCACTTTGGCAAATACTTTCTAAAACCTTAGTTGATTTTAGCATGCACTTGCATGCTAAATGTGAATTTCTGCTTGACATACATCTTGCATTTGCATTTTCTGCTAGTAAAAGTGCTTAAGTGCTTTTACTACTAGCAATTAAGTGTTTTTATTACTAACAATCTACCTTACAGTTGTCAAATCCAGTGATTTCGATGTTAAATCCCTGTGGCACACATAATGTTGGAAACCCTCACTTGTAGAACAATGCCAGGAAATCGGATTTCAAAGTCTCTAGTCATTTCTGGGCACGTGTTTAATTATAACGGTAAACCCTGTTGTCTGTAGCAAGCTTGACCCATAAGTACCAGATACTAATAAAAAATATTAGTATATCAGGGATGATTATTCCCAAAGAAAGCCTGGCCTAAATCAAACATGAGTACTCGAATTTAATTTTGTTACACAAACTATTTCATTGACAAAAAGCAGTCAAACACAAGCTGAGCTGGACTGATGTTAAAACCAGCAGTTTTAATTGGAAGTTTTCTAACAGAGCAGAATTTCACCCAAACATGCTGATTAAGTAATCCCAAATATCATAAACAGAGTTACCACAGCATCATGTTTATCCCTGCCTTACTCCCCCAGGGATAGAGACAGCTTCCTATCTTTGAGCTCTCTGTTTTTGAATTGTAATTCAAGCAGTCCAACTCAATTAACTGCTACCAGAAACACTAGGAACAGGGGTTAAGAGAATGGTCACATATTCTGATACAAAGCCTTCAGAAGTCCTTTGACATCACAGCATGAGTATTTGGTGACACAAAAAAAAAAATAAAAAAAAAATAATGAAGAAAATAGTATATAGAAAAACCAATGTGGAGCAGGATAGGCAAAATCTCTAAAGTAGTATATAATGAAATGTATTACATAATATTGCAGTCTCACTTTAAGAACCTTTTCTTACATTTAGTACAGAGAAGAGTGAGAGTTGGTCACTTGGGCTCCCTCTACAGCCCTGCTAGGGCACTATTCACTATTTATGTAGAAAACTACCCCATTTCTATCCATCATTACAAAAGGAGGGTGATAAGCTGGGATGCAAATCCCTGTGGAACTGCTGTTGCCTATGGATATGTAAGTGAATACCATCCTAGATTGTTACTATGATGCAAACAGAAGACATCAGGGAGGTCATGAGGATGATCCTTAAAGGCACTACCCATAGAGCACAAGACCACACCTGAGGGACAGGATGCCATCCAGAGGGACCTAGACGAGCTCAAGAAGTGAGCCCATGTGAAACTCGTGAGGTTCATATGAGGAACAAAGCCAAGTACGAGGTCCTGAACATGTACTGGGGCAGCCCTCGGCATCAATACAGGCTGAGGGATGAAGGGATTGAGAGAAGCCCAGCCAAGAAGAACTTGGGGGTACTGGTGGATGAAAAACAACATCAACTGGCAATGTCCGCTCACAGCCAGAAAGCCAACCGTATCCTGGGCTGCATCAAAAGAAGCGTGGCCAGCAGGTCAAAGGAAATGATTCTCCCCCTCTACTCTGCTCTCGTGAGACCTCACCTGGAGTACTGCGTCCAGTTCTGGGGCCCCCAACACAAGAAGACATAGGGAGCGGGTCCAGAGGAGGCCACAAAGATGATCTGAGGCCTGGATCACCTCTGCTCTGGGGACAGGCTGAGGGAGTTGGGGTTTTTCAGCCTGGAGAAGAGAAGGCTCCGGGGAGACCTTAGAGCACCTATCCAGGATCTAAAGGGGGCCTATGAGAAAGATGGGGACAGACTTTTTAGTAGGCCCTGTTATGACAGGACAATGGTAATGGGTAATGGTTTTAAACTAAAAAGGGGTAGATTCAGGGGGGTTGGACTAGATGAACTTTAAAGTTCTTTTGCAGTCTAAACCTTTCCAGGGTTATATGATTCCATGATCAAAGGATCAGAAACCAAGAAGACATACTAGAGGACCAATCATCTTAGCTAAAAAAGTTTTTGGTAAACAAAAATAAACTTGAAAAATGTCAAGTTTTCATATTCCTTCTGTGCCAACATTGAAAAATACACGACATGTCAATTGCTAGGTCCCTCTAGAGGCCCTGAGATGCTCATGGGAAACTCTTCTGCAACACAGTTTAATATACAGGTCTGAATCTGACCTCCCAAAGCCCAAGTAAGTTCCCCATCATTTTAAGAGACCTATAAAACCTTCCGTTTTCACTATTTAAGAAAGTACTGCAAATTCATTTACAGGTCTCTCAAACATACAGAATCACAGACAGATTGGAGTTGGAAGGTACTTCTGGAGATCATCCAGTCCAACCCCCCTGCCAGAGCAGGGTCACCCAGAGCAGGTCACACAGGCTGGCATCCAGGAAGGTTTGGAATGTCTCCAGAGAAGGAGACTCTACCACCTCTCTGGGCATCCTGTGCCAGTGCTCTGTCACCCTCACAGTAAAGAAGTTCCTCATGTTCAGATGGAACTTCCTGTGTTCCAGTTTGTGCCCATTGCCCCTTGTCCTGTCACTGGGCACCACTGAGAAGAGTCTGGCCCCAGCCTCCTGAGACCTGCCCTTTTGATATTGATAAACTTTGATAAGATACCCTCTCAGCTTTCTCTTACTGAGGCTAAACAGACCCAGGTCTCTCAGCCTTTCCCCGTAAGAAAGATGCTCCAGTCCTCTCATCATCTCCATGCACTCCATTGGACTCTCTCTAGAAGTCCCTTGTCTCTCTTAAACTGTGGAGCCCAGAACTGGACACAGCACTCCAGATGTGGCCTCACCAGGGCAGAATGGTGGAGTGGGGGAGGGGGGAATGGGGGAGAATGACCTCCCTCAACCTGCTGGCCATACTCTTCTTAATGCAGCCTAGAAGACCATTGACCTTCCTGGCCACAAAGGGCACATTGCTGGCTCATGGTTGACTTCCTGTCTTCCAGGACTCCCAGGTCCTTCTCCACAGAGCTACTTTTAAGCAGATAAACCCCTAACCTTTAAGTATGCATCTATCTACAAACACGCATAAATAATATTTATACAGATAGAGAAAAAAATAGGGGTTTCCAATATGATAGAGAACATGAGGAAGATGCAAGTTAAAACTCCTGCCATGGATCCACTAAGAAGGGATTTTAACCTGTGTCATCTTCAGCCAACACCAGACTAAGTTATGGGCTATTTCAGGTGGGTTTCTGTGATTTCATGACAACAATGCTGAAAACCAATGTACATCCAATAAACCTTCCTGATGAAAATTTCATTTAAATTAACATTTCCGTAAGTAGCTTTGGTCTGGGTTTAAACCAATAAGAAGCCATCATTTCACCAAAATAAACTTACCAGTTGTACAAACACCCAGCCTGATCTGTACACAGGTATCTACGTGGGAATGAAAGTCAATAGTTTTCCAGTAGCTGGAACTTCGGTATGGTTGAATTCAAACTAGAAGTAATGGACTATTTAAGCAGTCAAGTTACTTAACCATTAGGACGAGTCAGCAAAGCCTGCAGTAAGATTCCATCATAGGAAATCTTATATTAAGACTGATATTTTTGTAAAAGATTTATTCTATTTGTATTAGAACTCCTGGGTTCCAACAGGCCTTATTTTTGGTCAGTCCTATGGCCTCTTCGATGCAGAAGTGCAAATGATAGCCCATCCTTTACTGCCATTAAACTATACAAGTACATAACTTTATATCCCACAGTATTCGTCTTCATAAAAGGTGCAGTATTTTATGGGCAAAAGTTTTTCTGTTCTTGGAAATTTTTCTGTGGATGTGTTATTTCTGAGATTATCTTTATGAACAAGTGTGTCTTGGCAGCCATGAGACTCTAATATGCAAGTTAAATTATGAAATCAAAATCCAATGTAGATTAATTCCCAGTACATGCATATCTAAAACATTCCTGAGGTCACTGCATTTCTTTTTAGAGTTGTCTGCTACTGTTACTACATGGCATTCTGCCTTCCTAATCTATAATTAGGACAGGGAAAGGAGTGGTTTACCCAAACTGATAATCCCAAATCTATGCTTTTTAAAGTGGAATAAGCCTACGATTTCTGAACTAAAACCAGAAAAGCATGTTGCATTAGAGAAGGCATGTTACAACCAGGAACATCCTGTAGTACCAGAAGAACTTTTTAATGCATAATTATAGTGTTTGAGGTTTGGTTTTGGTTTTGGTTTGTTTTGTTTTTATTAATGAAATGCCAGTGCCTTGATAAGGAGAGTAGCCTTTGGTAGCTCAGTTCTGAACTGAGCAGACAGAAATCCTTGGGGGTTGGACTAGATGATCTTTGGAGGTCCTTTCCAACCCCTACCACTCTGCGATTCTGCGATTCTGTGAAATTGAATGAAGTGAAGAAATTGGCAGCAACATTCAATTACCTTTTCGTGTGAGGCTTCAATGGCTTTCTTGAAGGAGGAAGATGATGTGACTTTAACCCGTGTCTTTCTTGAGAATAAAAATGGGATACCAGAAGATCTTCGAGCACCGTGGGTGGATGAACTACTTCCATGAGCACTATCACTCAGGGGAGTTAAATCGTTGTAGAAATCTGATGTTACATCATCCTCTTCATCTATTGCCTGGAGATTCAGTAAAGCAAAACACATTTGTTGAAATAATAATATGAAACAGAAACATATTAAGCAACGAATTTTTGATTTTTTAATGGAAGAAGCACACTGATTTGAGACATGTCAGTGATCTAAAAACCTGTTTTTAACACAAAAGATGAGGCTAAGAAAAGTTAATAGGTGAGATTAATACAAGGCAAGAAGTAGACTTACTAATAGGCACTTATACAAGGCAAAAAAAAAAAGCATGTAACCATGTAATACTTTCTTCTAAAATACTGCATCCCCATGCCCCAAAGCTTAGAAATAATTTTCAACAAGTGTTTCAACACACTTTTCAAAGCCTCTCAGACCTTCATGCTATGTCCATACTATGACTAAGACCCAGTCCCATGGCTTCTGTATTGTAGAAGGCAAAGAGTTTGATGTTTTCTGTCATTTCTTCTTAATTCCCAGCTAGAGGAATGAACAAGTTTCCAGAGAAGAGTCTTAACGTATATTTACAGTGTTAGCCCTCATACTGCCTGGTGGACTAAGAGTAGGTAGAGAGGCAGGAGCAAACCTGCCTGATCAAATTGGTAAACCTAAGTGGTGCTGTTGTGCAAAGCGCCAAGATAACTTTAATATGAGTTCAGAAATTGCTCACTTCCCCAAACTCAGGCAAATCCTTGCTGGTGTTTGAAAGATTCCAAGTTTTTTGCTCTTCTAGGCATGTTTAATTAATAGAGCTGCTAAGGACCTTGAGAGGTGAGGTGGTCCATTCCCCCAGTCCCCTTCCATTCCCCAAGAACTCATGTGCTTTTGCATGAAAACATACTGGAGTTCCAAGCATAAAGCCTGATCCAGTAACCCTTCTATACCAAAAGCTGCTCTAAATGTTAAAAGATATAGATGCACTCTCAAAGGCGAGATTCACAAACCCTTAACAGTTCTGCAAATGGACATCAGAAACTTCATAAACCACATAGCTTTAAAGACACTTGAGCAAACCAGGGTTTGTTTGTCCCCATCAAATATTTCTGCATACAGTAATTTTTCATCATTGTTGACAAAACCTACATGTCCTGGCCAATGCACTTGCAGTTTCCATGGAACATATTAGGGTGTCCTTTGTTCAGTTGCTCCTGATAAAGTAATACTAAAAACTCACAGCACTCATGGCAAAAATCAGCATTTCAGATCTCATCCATTAGTTGAGCTTCTTTCACATCCTGCATTCCTTCCTTCCCAATGCCGTATCTATTGGCTTCAAACAGGGCAGGATGATACGTGCATAGCCAGATATTGTGCCCTAATCATGGTATTCAAAGTATTTTCTAAACATCCGTGCCTCAAAGTCTAAAATATCAGATCTAAAAAAAAATCAGTTATTCCCAGATTTTTTATAAGATACAAGCCAGATTCATTTTGTCCTTGGCCTGTCCTGCAAGACTCCTCCCAGACCATGTACTTCTTGTCCTCCTGCCTCACAGACTCAATGTCTGCCTCCTCTCCTTGCTGGCCTTTGGAGGGATTGGGCAGGGAACAGGCAGGACTGAGGGGCTGAAATGGCTCATGGAGGAACTGTGCCCCCAGGCTGCAGGTGATGGAGAAGGAAGCTGGAATTAGGATAGCCATTGGACTGTGAGGATACAGCAGTGACACTGAAATGAGCTTTGGACATGAATGAGCCTCTGGCCAGATGATGTCAGGGTTAGGAGCAAGGCACTTGGTACCAAGTCAGAACAAAGACATGGCCACAGCCCTGAGGAAGCAGGAGAGAAGCCCAAATCAATCATGTTGGCACTGATATATGATGCAGTGAGTAAACACAGATCTGAAAGTCATGAGTAGAGCCACCTCACTGCTCAATTTATCACATTTTCACACACCACCTAAAGTATGTTCAGACCTCACCAAAGTGAGAAATCTTGTCCTAAAACACACCTTACTGCCTAAAACTTGAGTGCAGAACTTGGATTGTGATTATGGCAATGGTTTTTCAGCTAGGAGCTGCTGTCTGAGAATAGAATTACAGAATCATAGAATAGCCTTGGTTGGAAGAGACCTCTAAAATCATCAAGTCCAACCACTAACCCAGCACCGCCCAGTCACCACTGCCCCATGTCCCTCAGCACCTCATCTACACGGCTCTGAAATCCCTCCAGGGATGGGGACTCCCCCACTGCCCTGGGCAGCTAGGGAACCCCTCCATTGAAGAAATGTTTCCTAATATCGAATCTGAACCTGCCCTGGCATAACTTGAGGCCATTACCCCTCTTCCTGTCACTGTTACCTGGGAGAAGAGACTGACCCCCCCTCGCTACCCCCTCCTTTCAGGGAGTTGTAGAGAGCAATGAGGTCTCCCCTCAGCCTACCTGAAAGCTCACAGCCTCCAGGTTTGCAGGAACACGATATGATTTCCTTGTCTCGTTGCGCTTCACTGTTATGCATTGTCCTCCATTGAATGAATTGTCAAGGACTTCCCCTCGGCTCTCTCCTGCCAGGATGTGAAATCTAGCAAACAAATTGTTTCCAGAGATTAAACAATCCCAGAAAGACATATGGACTTGAGACATTTAGTGGTATATATCTGCACTGAAGGTTTGAATGAACTGGTATGAGCATCTGGGTTATATTAATGCTTTGAAAGAAGTTCCTCTACAAGAATTTCTCAATCACACTGAATTCACCTGAAAAATGCTGTAGTAGCAATCCTGTTTCCTACTTTCCAGCAGTGCCTGATGTTCCAGATAATCCCAATGTCAGGATGAAACTGTCACTCTTAAAGCAGAGAAACATCTAAAAATGGCCTAGGAAAATGAACAAGCAGGTCTCCATTTCTACCATAAGTGATGTTACCAGAGTGCACTGAGTTCAAAATTAAATTTAAAAATGCAAGACTACCTTGGATAGACATGTCATGTTAAGATTTTATACTGCTTAAATTAGTAGCTGGGAAGAAGTGATGGTTGGTAGCATGTGAAATGTATCATAGACAAACAAACATCTGTGGAGGAACATTCTCAAAACTTCTGAAGCACTTGGCACAACTGAGCTGGAAGTTGCCAGTATGTGATGCTCTGTGAGGCAGGAAGGGTCACTCAAACAGCAGTGATCCTGGACAGCACTTTATCTGGTGCACCAGCAGTGCACAGCAGGACTGACAGATGCAATGGGCAAGTCCTAGCCTGACAGTTTGGCTGCATTTTTATAATTTCTTGTTAATTTTAATTTGAGAGATTATGTGTTTTAATGGGATACTCTCACATGTTAATTGGGGACTATCTTGCTTATTTAAATTAGTGAGATAAGAATCTCAAGTTTATGAAAAATAAGGAAAGCTGTCTTACCCATTGCCTATCAGCTGCACACTTGGGATGTTCTCATACTTTCTGTTACACACAGTCTTTTTCCTCCCACAATCTCTTTCATCAGAGTTGTCCCCACAGTCATTTTCTCCATTACATTCCAATTTTTTTGCAATACAGCGACCTGCACCAGAGAAACAGAAGTAGCAAGAAAGTTTCTGCAAAAACTAATCAGGTCTGAAAGCAGAAAAGGGCAGTCTGTCTCTTTCCCTAGTAAAGGTGTGAATTTGCCATCAGAATTAGCAGCGAGGCAGCATAATGCCCAGATTATTCCAATAAGAAACAGTTGTTTCAGTTCTGCCAGTTTTGCCTTGCTCTGAAGCTGCAAAGAATTTAAGGTTTAGAAAAAGGATATGTGGATAAAGTTTTTGAGGCTAATTAGGAATACTTAATTTGAAGCAAACAAGAAATACCCACAAATTTAATAAAAGTAGGGTGATCTTATGTTCAGACAAACTCTATGGTTATATTTGTATATGAAAAATTTGTGCAAAGAAATATTATTGGACCAATGCTACTATCTATTCTTGTCATACTGACATCCCAGGCTAGAGATTGCACTTGAAATACCTTTAGTTATAGAAGAAATGGCAAACATAAGTGGCTACTAACACACATCAAATGCTTAAGTAGGCTTTTCTCCCTGATCCTTTTCCCTGGAATTTGTGCATGGAATATACAAAATCTGGATCATCTGGACTGTCTCAGTGCCTGATTTTTTGACTATCTAATAATACTACAGTTATGCAATGCAGATTGTCATTACCACTTGCACACTGAAATGCATTCTTGCAATTGACTTCCACTATGTTGCACAGCTTAGCTGGGAAGCATGGGCGGGAGTCCACCAGTGGCTCCGTACAGGTCTGACCCCCAAACTGGGATGGTCGCAGGAGTGTCTGGACACGAAACTGAAAGGCAGAATAAATAAAACCAGGGTTGTTTTTTGTGTGAGCTGTTTTTGTAGCTAAGTGTCCCCATCCCAGGCAGACCCTCATGCTTCAGTGCTGCTGAAGCTTTATCAAAACCAGAGCCTTGAAGGAAATAATCAGTTATTTTTGTACGTCTTACTATGCCATCATCCCAGGTAAGGTGGACAGGGAACTGAAATCCAAGAGCCTCAGTAACCCTGACAAAACATACATGATTAAACTCTTGACAACCTGGGCTACATCACTGGAGGAATCAAAAGTTGTGTTCCTGTATCTTCAGCTTTAAAGGTGCAGTAGGAAATTGTGTGTGAACAGGCTTACAAAGATTTTTCCTGTTCTTTATCATCTCTGTTGAAACAGGAATACTCTGCCAGTGGCATGTATTCCCATCCCCAAACCAGCTGGCTTGTCTCCCATGCATGGGGCCTCTTGTTTGAGGAGCATTGGATGACTGGGGAGAGAACAAGAATGGTTTTTCTGAAAGTGTCTGTTACTAAAGCAGATCTGGGAGCAAAATCTGGAGCTCCCTGGGTTTTCTTTCCTCAAGTCAGTACCCTCCATGCAGAATAATAAAGCTGAAGGCTGCTAGACAAATCACTTCAGACATGTTTTCCACTTCACTTCAAGGGACTGCTGGTGAGACCTGTCTGCATCTGACTGAACATGAAGTTCTCTAAGAACTTTTCCTCACTAGAAAAGCACGGTTTCTTGCAGACTTCCGTTATAGCCCTCCCTATAGACTGACCCTGAAGTCAAACAATGTGGGTGGATATCTAGTAAAAATCAGTAATCAAGCGACGGTGAACGGAGAGTGCAAGGAGCAACACCAGACCATCTGAAAGCTTTTGAGCTCAACATAACCGTTTTTTTCTGTACTCCATTTGGGATCCATAACACTCAGTATACTCTATGTGTGACCTCCCACCTCTTCATCCCTCCCCCTCACTGGGAGCTGCTTACACTCGTCTTCACCTCAGAAGTCACGTCCTCCATTCTGATGGTTGTTGGTATTTATAAAGGCCACAAGCAGTGACCTTTATAGTTCAGAGGGAAAAATGGATCACAGTCCACAAGAGCACATTTTTGCTTGAAGCAGTAAATAAGTTGCATCAATATTTTAAATGAATAAAAATGAACAATGCTTCTATATAGAGAGGCATAGGTAAGAAACTTAGCCATTTAAGAGGATATTGATTACAAAAAAAGCCCAAACATTTCAACTGAGAGCAATGCCCTGTTTCAGCTCTTGCAGCTTGTTTGCTATCTCCCACTCTCTCACTGTTTCTCCCTTCTCTGCTCTCATTCTTTCCATCACAGTTGCAGGATGGGAACCCCATGGGGTGGTTCACATCTCACACCTAGAACAGCTTCTTCATGTGTTCCTCATCCTGCATGGGCATCAGAAATTTATATATGTATGTAAAGATATACTTATGATATCTGACAGTTTTTTCAAGACTGCTTTTCAGGCATGGATTTCCAAAGCTGAGTAGGACATTCAGAGAGATGTAAGCTGTGTCTGTGCAGAAATCCAGAGCTGCTGTCATGGTCAGTCTCAAAGCTCAGACCCACCAGCCACATAGCTACCCCAAACAGTCTGCACTTTGTTATCCTCCAATCCCCACAGCCTTACATTTGCCAGAGCTTGGTTTCTTTAGGTCTAATGCATTTGAACCTGACTTTTCACCTCTTCCCTCTCTGCCATCTCACCTCTAAGTCTACCATCAGCCAATAGACACAAGCCCAAGAGGAAAAAACACCATCCTGCGGCTTGGTTTCCACAAGTATTAAGCACACCCACCAGTTTTTTGTGTAGGCTATAAAGGTTGGGGGAATGGGCTCTGGATTTCTTAACAATAATCTCAAACTGATCCTGACTGTCAGTGTAAGATATAGCCTGAGCATTTCCAGTCAGTGCTGGTTAGGACTTGATGGTAAACTCTTTTAATTTGATCCTATTTGTCTTGTCTTAAGTACACACAGAATGCTATGGATAAGCTAAAGATTCCGTGCCTTTCTCCTGCTTCAACAGACATGCAAACTCTTCAGTTTAATGTATCCTTTATGTGAAAAACTCATCTTGAATTGTGACAATGGGACTTTTGAAGCAAGTCCTCATAAATGGATTTCTGCTATGAAACCACCCCTTTCTGGTTTGATCTGCTTATTTTAACTTATCTCCATTTCATACTGTTATAATTCATAACCAATTTCCCTTGTTAATTTAAACTGTCATTTTGTAGATCAGTTGCCGTAAAGTTGAATGTCTGAAACAAAGAGATCCCTTAAGCATAATGTCTTGCATTTAACCCATATAATACATTTTCTACCTACTTGTTTTTTAATGCATGGGTCACATTCTGACCAAAGGCCAAAGTCTCCAAGTTGACAGTTGATAGGACATGTTTGCTGGTTACACACACGAGATTCCTGCTTTGTGCACATCTGGTCACAGAAGTTTTGACTATAATATTCATCCATTCTTATTTGCCTAAAAAAAATCAGCAAGTTCTGATAGGAAGGAATCATAGACAGATCGTAGATGTTCTCTAGCTGTGAGTGAAAGCTGATAAAGAAAATTATTTGAGCCCGATGAATAAAACCTTGCGAGATAGTAAGTAAGTAGTAAGATAGTTTGGCCCTACCTGTGCCTGGTCTGTGTGCCATAATTGCAGGTCTGTGAACAGGCAGACCACGACCCCCATGGGTAATGTTCACAGTAGCATGCCTGGCTGCTCCCAATCGCCAGGCTCAGCAGGATCAGGGGCACTGACATAGTCTTATCCATAGTGAAGGTGTCCATCTGCAGCACATGGACAGGTGACAAAAGTTCAAGAAACTATCACTTAAAATTGTGCCTGTATCCTTAGAGAGATGTCTCTTCCAATTTGTAGAGTCTATAAATCTGCTTCACAGTACAGAGATGCTAAACAGTGTACCTAGAAAGGGGAACAATAAATGCATGATAAATGCATGATATAAATTTATCAGTAATTTAGTTAATACTTTAAGGACACAGCCACAATGGCTTTTTTGGCCACTTACTTATCAGCAATACTTATCAGGACTGCACATCATTTCTGTTTAAGAAGTTGCTTATAAACCATTTTGAAAGTGACAAATAAAGACCTGCTACTGCTCTCCATTGCTTAGAAGTATTCTCAAAAATATTTTCTAGGAATAAGAACAAAAACATGAAACAGCTCTTCCTATAAAACATGTAAAGCAACAAAGAGTAAGCAGCCCACTCTATTAACCTGTAAACAATTAATTTTCACATGCCTGTAAGTACCCTTTGCATAAGCTTTTTGCTGCAGTGAATCCTTCCTTTGCTCTTTGTTGTTCTTAGTTTTGACTAGCCTGTCTAAACTGCAAACCATCACTATTCAAAGCTGAAATGAATTTTCTACCAACAGCAGAAGACAGAATAGTTAGCCTATTTCTCACTCCAGTGGTCAATCAAACTTTATTTGATGAGGCAGAAGGTTATAGGCAGTCTTTAGGAAGTAATAATGCTTAGTAAACTTGAAAAACGTTTTCCAGACAAACTATTGATTGAAAAATGCAAAAAATTTTCCCCCCTCATCATGAGATTGATTCAACACTGAATTTAATAAGCTGTTACAGTAGAGCATTATCATTTTGTTTTGCCTGAAAAAAAACCCAAAACCCAGTAGCAAGTTTTAAAAGCAAAGTATTTATTTTAAAACATTACTCCAAAAGATGTCATTTTGAAAAGTTTGAAATGTGCTTTTTTTTTTCTATTATAATTTTTTAGCCACATATGCTATTACGATTTTTACACTCTGCTGAGAAAAATGAAATTGTGTCAAGTCAAAACATTGCTTCCTCCTTTAGTAAAGAAAGTCAGTAAGTCTTCACACAGCTGTTGTAATGAGAACTCAAAGTCCTTTTTAGACAATAATTTGCCAGCCACCAAGCCTTTCAGAGAGACTTAAGAGTAATGAAACCCAAAACATGGTAAAACTGAGGACAGAGAAATCAGCACTCTTGACAATGAACCAAGAGGAGAACAGGTATCACATCTTTTTCCTTACCTGAGTTTCTGGCTCCTTGCACCAAGTGTTGGCTTAGAAAAGAGATGAAGCCCTACAGAACAATTGCTTTGTTCATTCCTTCACAGTTCTATGCACAGAAAAACAATGTTCGTTCTTGTCTGTGAGCAAAACTCCAACCAATCAATACATCAGAAGCATATTAACATCCCATGTTGTAAGTACATGAGAGATTAATCCAACATTTTAAAGAAAAAAACCAAACAAACACAAAACACTTCCTCATATGTCTTGTAACCTGTGTGCTTCGAAGCCAACAAAAATCTTCTGTATTTACTTACTGTAAGACTGTTTGCTGCAAAGTCAGTCAACTTTGGAGACTGGTATGACCTTGCATAGTTTGCCGCTGTCTCTTAAATGAAAGGTTGGAGGTTTTGTTTGATTTAGTTATCTGTTAATGAGGGCAGATCTGGTCTGGTGGCAGAAAGGGTCAGAACAAATTGGCCTCTCCACCAGCACCCCCAGAGAGAGATGTTCTAGCGAATTGTGGAGGAACAGGTCTTTGTACAAGTGCTGCCCACCATGAGCTGAAAGGAAGAAAAATGTCTTTGCTTTAGGCCATAACGGCTCTATGCACTGCATGTCTCCTCGTGCTGCCCAACAGAGCTGCACAACCCCTCTGCCCTCAGTCTGATGGCAAGAGAGTGAGAATCTGGTAAGAAGGCTCATGCTCATAATTCATTACTGCTTTCACAAGGAAACAGGAGACATGAATCCAGCCCAGGGCAAAATACGGGTCTGCTGCTGCACCCTTTCTGCAAAAGTGGGGCTCCTAGAGAATGCAAAAATCCAAGTACATTTGAAGTTATGTACAGCTCGTTGCTTTTCTGCCCTCCACCCTCCATGGTGAGCTCTGGGCACACAGTGACCCTGGGGAAGTGCAGCCAGCAGACATGAGCTGCTGAGAGCCTCTACCCTGCAACACCAGCACCACCCCAAGACTGAGGCGCCAGGGCAGGAATTAAAATGGAAAGTGAGAGAATACACCCCTGCAGACCAGAAACAGCAATGACAAGAACAAACCAAGGAAGCACTTTGCCCTAAAAAAAAATCGAAGTCTGGAACGGAAGCCAACACTTCCCAAACATGCGGTGTGTGTCCCACCCAGAGGGCAATGCTGCGTTGAGTCCCCCTTCACTCCAGTGGACTGGCAAAAACATGTCAAGATGTCAGAGTCCTCAAAACATATTTCCCAATTTGTTGGGACCCAAGGTCATATATATCTTTGAAAAAGAAAAACAACTCGGAGCTTCCTGCATAGCTTCGTTTTCCAGTTGCCTTTGCAGATTTGTTATTTTTAATTCTGAGTTTGGCCAAGGAAGTGTTGTTACACAACTTGAGGACACAATTAGCAAACTGATGTTCTGCCAGATCCTTATTACATTGCGTAAACTTGTCATAAGAAATCAGAGTAGTCATCACTCTGGCTCCGTGGTTGCTTCTGGGTGGGATTTGTAAAGTTCTGTGAAAAATATGAGCTTCTACCTTTCAGAGAACATCTAACCCTCAGCACTTCCAGTTCACTGGGGGCGGCCCCTCCAGTAGGACCCCAAACAGGAGATGCTTAGCTTCTCCCAGGCTTGTAGAAACAAACCACAGCTGTGAGCTGCACATCAGTGTTTATAGCAGTATAATGCAGATGGCTAAAAGCTTCTAGCTGACAAACTACATTTACGCTTTTTCTTAATAGGAAAACAAGGAGTTATTAAAAAAATTATAAATTTTAAAATGATTACAAGGAAAGGGCACAAGCAAGCAAGTCTGCAAGCAGTCTGTGTCATTCCTAATCAGAGAACAAGTCAGCAGGCAAGCACCACAGTTAGCATTAACAGAAATGCTCGGTGGACACTGGTAGACTGGCACTGGTCTACTTCACACCAAAGCCAGGGCTTGGGGACAGCATGAGTACATCCATATTGAATCCTTAGGTGGGGTCTCATGTGCATTTAACTCAGTTGCCTGAATCTAACAGGCCACAGCAGCAAAGAGCACTGCTTGGGCTAACTCTCATTTTGGGAAAGCTGCATGCAACTGCTGATGTGCGTCAGGAGGCTGTCAGCATATCTGCAAGCAGAGGAGCTGATCAGAGGAATGAAGGGTCTGGAGCAGCACAACAAAGCTGGGACTCATGTCAGCAAAGAGACTGGAGAAAGGAGGTTTTCCCAAGTCTGGCAGCTCACCCTGTGACACTACAGGACTGTTCTCCATGTGTATACTCAGTTCCTCACAGGCTTTGTCTATACGTGCATCCTTCCCTTATATCATAGGATGTGTTAGGGCATCTGAACATCAGGCAATCCCCAGTGCTGACACTTCACTTCATGTTCACTTTCTGTCCTCACAGTCAGCTGCTCACAAGGTTTCATACTTTTAGAAGTATGAGAAATCAAGTAAGTCTGCTTAGAGATACAAGCACTTAGAAATGTAGTCAGCGATACAGCAAGTGATGGCTCACACAAACAACTTTCTAGGGCTGATTTTCACATGGAAAAGCAT
The DNA here is from genome assembly GCA_028020825.1 of Podargus strigoides. Lineage (NCBI taxonomy): Eukaryota > Metazoa > Chordata > Aves > Caprimulgiformes > Podargidae > Podargus > Podargus strigoides. The sequence continues at coordinate 19,727,144 of CM051663.1, forward strand.
CAGCACCAAAAGATGCTCTTCTTCTGGACTGCGGTCCTGCAGGCTTTCACAACCATACGATGCTGTGCCTTACCAAATCCCTGGTCTCAGGCTCTAGAGCAGTATTCCCCAAAGACCAAAGCACTGGAATCAAATTGAGAGCAACCCAGAGAGACCAGTGTATAGATGTACGCCATTTTACAACAGACATTTAAGACTTTGAGAGTGTCTATGCACATATCCATGGCCTCAATTTCATTATTTCTACAAAAAAATATTTCCCCAGCAAAACAAATAAACAAAACCTCCCTTGATCTCTGCTGCAATGTTTTTATAAAAGATCATTTTTCAAAGAAGGGGGAAATGTTATCTTAAAGGGAATGGAGAATGAGTATTCACAGAATCACAGAATCACAGAATGTTAGGGATTGGAAAGGACCTCAAAAGAGCATCTAGTCCAATCCCCCTGCCAGAGCAGGAATACCTAGATCAGGTCACACAGGAACGCATCCAGGCAGATTTTGAATGTCTCCAGAGAAGGAGACTCCACAACCTCTCTGGGCAGCCTGTGCCAGTGTTCCGTTACCCTCACTGTGAAGAAGTTCTTCCTCACATTTATGCGGAACCTCCTATGTTCCAGCTTGCACCCATTGCCCCTTGTCCTATCATTGGATGTCACTGAGAAGAGCCTGGCTCCATCCTCATGACACTCAGCCTTTACATATTTATAGACATTAATGAGGTCACCCCTCAGTCTCTTTTTCTCCAGCTGAAGAGACCCAGCTCCCTCAGCCTTTCCTCATAAGGGAGATGTTCCACTCCCTTTATCATCTTTGTGGCTCTACGCTGGACTCTCTCAAGCAGTTCCCTGTTCTTCTTGAACTGAGGGGCCCAGAACTGGACACAATATTCCAGCTGTGGCCTCACCAGGGCAGAGTAGAGGGGGAGGAGAACCTCTCTCGACCTACTAACCACACCCATTCTAATACACCCCAGGTTGCCATTGGCCTTCTTGGCCACAAGGGCACATTGCTGGCTCATGGTCATCCTGCTGTCCACCAGGACCCCCAGGTTCCTTTCCCCTACACTGCTCTCCAACAGGTCAGTCCCCAACTTATACTGGCACATGGGGTTGTTCTTACCCAGATGCAAGACTCTACACTTGCCCTTGTTATATTTCATTAAATTTCTCCCTGCCCAACTCTCCAGCCTGTCTAGGTCTCTCTGAATGGCAGCACAGCCTTCTGGTGTGTCAGCCACTCCTCCCAGTTTTGTGTCATCAGCAAACCTGCTGACAGAGCACTCTATTCCCTCATCCAAATCATTGATGAATATATTGAATAGTACTGGTCCCAGTACTGACCCCTGAGGGACTCCACTAGACACAGGCCTCCAACTAGACTCTGTCCCATTGACCACAACTCTCTGGCTTCTCTCCTTCAGCCAGTTCACAATCCACCTCACTACCCAATCATCCAGACCACACTTCCTCAGTTTAGCTGCGAGGATGCTGTGGGCGACTGTGTCAAATGCTTTACTGAAATCAAGATAGACCACGTCCACTACTTTACCATCATCTATCCTATATATTCTGCCTGAGATTGTAACATTTGCAGCTTTGTTTCACAAGGTCACACCTCATCTATTTCATCCTATATCTTATTTTTCCTACTTACAAAAACCATGTTATCCTTCAACCCTCCTGTGAGAGCAGCCTATGTTCTTACCCTAAAGCTTTGCTCAAGGGAGAAAGTCTAGAACTGTGAAGGGAAAAGAGCAGCAGAAAGGGAGTAAACATTTTCTGAGATGTAAGCAAAACAGAAGTTAACAGCTCTTCAATTTAAGTGACATCCCCTGGTGTTTTTCACATCCGCTTTCCGGGTATAGAGACAGGAAAACACATTCATCCTGTCCCATAAAAGTGGCAACTGTGGACCGTTACCACCTACCTCCAGTTTTTTGGAGGACAAATAGCAAGGGTTCACTGAACTGCACCCCTCATCTCACACAGATCTTGCGGATGTGGCTCCAGCTGTCTGCTCTCTGACAAAGTCTGCAGTTTTAAGAGGGTAAATTGATGCTATTCACTAGACACCTTTTTCCCCCTCAAAATCTTCCTGAAAATGAAGTTGAAGAGGAATCTCTCATCCCTACACATCAGATTAACATTTAATAGCAGGCTAGACTGTGAGGAAAATACAATTTGAACTTAATTCAGTAATTCAATGAGGTATATTTCCTACTCTTTAAACTTTTATCACTCTATATGCCCCCCATGAGACGGGATGTTGAAACAAAAGAATGAAGGCACCTTGAAGCACGAAAGGCCATCTGAATGGCTTCAACACTGAGCTGTTTTGACATATCCTGTGGCAATAAGAAAAGTGAATCATAAAATATCTTATTTACACTGTCCATCACCGGTCTGTCTGATGACAGGAGTGGCACTGCCTCTGGCATGGCACAGCGGTGGTGGGCAGCCTTGCCTGCAGCCAGGCACCCATCGTTTGTGCTCTGCTTCACTGGGAAACCTGCCCTACTGCCTCCTCCCTGGCTGCCACTGCTGATCTGAAGGAGGTATGGGATGGAAGAGCAGAGGCAAAGGCTTTAAGAATTGGATTGTATCAGCAAAGAGGATGCTGTGAAACAGCAGCACCTGTGGAGAAAAACAAGTTCTGTCCAAGGATTGTGTAAGCAGATTCAGATTTTATGCTGAAGGGTTTGAAAGGGTTGAGTTGCAGCTGCCCTACCCAGCTGCTTTGTTGAATGAACAGTCAGGCATTCCCTCTCCTATGCAGGATTTGCTGCTCCTTGACTTTGATTAAAAAGCTGGAAGTATTTGATGCATCACTAGTAGCCCAAGACTTAGGACTGCATCATGGCAGGGGTTAGCACCAAGGTGACTTCAGGGCAGCAGTAAGCAAAACTGGCCACTGCTTCTGATAATGTGTTCAGGTGGCTTTGCTCCAGATCAGGCACGGTTCAGGGTGTTCTAGCTCTGAAAAGCACATTCACTGCTTGTATCACCAGGAAGAACCATCAGGAGCTTTGTTTGCTGAGTCTTGATCGGAGTGTTTTTCCTTTTTTTTCCCCCCTCCAGAAAAACTAGAAATGTTCACTTGAAAAATGCTTGAAATTAATTTGAAAAATAGGGACATATTTTTCTGTTGTTTTGCAATTTTTTCCCCACAGTTCTCTCTGCTAAATAGATCTAATCTGTGATGCACATGGAAAAATCTGAGTCACACATACACAGCCCCCTTCCTACGACCCCATGAGTGCTTAAATCAAGGTGATTAAGCTTGACAAGAATGAATTACAGAGCAGGGTTTCCTCAGCACAGTGAAATCTCAGTTTTCGTACATCCTAATCAGACTTAAAGCAAACCTGCAAGAGCCTTGAGGAAAAATGTATCTCCTAAAAGATGCACCAGCAGAGGCCTCTTCTTGCCTTGAAGGAGTTGGAAATCAGCTGGAACTGCCAAAACTGAAACCCACTAGCCTCCTCCCATGCCAAAAACGTGCTCCTTCCCCACACTGGTTGTAGTAGTCAGCTGCCAGTGCTGGAGCTTGCTGCTGCTGGGCCAGGCAGTCTGCAACTGCAAAGAGAAACCTACACACATCCCCTGAGGCCTGTCCATGGGGAGAACAGCACTTTCTGTTCATGGTATCCTTATTTTATATGTAGAGTAGACACCCCAGGACAGCTTGGGTAGCATCTTGGGGGAGTCCCGTTCCACCACCCCTGCACAAGCTGCCTGGACAAATCTATAATTTATAGTTTATTTTATAATGAAATTAAACTACATTAAAGGTATAATTTATAATACATATTTTATAAAATTTCTGGTTTCTATAAGCACAGAATTTACTGAGGTGAATTCCTCTGTGGAGGACAAGTCAAAGAGGGGCTCCTGTCCCAGGGAATAACACAAGTTACAAAAAGTAACTGTCTGTCCTTCTTTAACGAGGAGGAGCTGTAAAGGGCAAGTTTTCCCCATGCAATCCAGAGAAGATATGTGACTTCCACTTTCACAGAAGTGAGTGTTTTTTGCTCCATTGAGGCTTTTCAGGACCACCTAGATGACCACAGGAGTCCCCCAGGAGGGGTGAATGCAGGAGAGGGATGACAGGTTTTCGGCCCCACACTCTCATTCTCTTTCATCAACCTGGCATTGGGGGCCTGGCCCATGGTTCATGGCTGGAGCATGAGCATCACTATACATGAGCTGGCACCAGCACTTTATCCTGCATCGATCATCTATCACAATGCAATGGCATGGTCTCCTCATTTCATTTGCAGTCGCTTCTTAAATTACTCCCCATCACTGTGGAAGTCCTTGAGCACATTAACTCTCCTTTGGTACCCATAGGTACTGGAGCACTGGAGTGAGAGAAGGATGCTGAGGTCTGAGACAGTGAATAAGGCTGGAGATTCAGGATCCCTGAAACATCACCCAGCAAGTCATGCTGGAAGCTGCATCTATGCTTAGCTCTTCTACAAGAAATGATAGTACTTCTGGAGTGCTGGCAAACAGGAGGGACACCCCATAGCTGAGTAGGTACTCTAGACATAAGACAGGAGAAAATATTTGTCATTTCATGTAACAATAACCCTGCAGCTTTATCAGTACTCGATGCAGTACTGTGAGTACCTGTGAGCATACAGAATGTTAGGGATTGGAAGGGACCTCAAAAGATCATCTAGTCCGATCCCCAGGATTACCTGGATCAGGTCACACAGGAAGGCATCCAGGCGGGATCACCCTTTACATATTTATAGACATTAATGAGGTCACCCCTCAGTCTCCTCTTCTCCAAGCTAAAGAGACCCAGCTCCCTCAGCCTTTCCTCATAAGGGAGATGTTCCACTCCATCATCTTTGTGGCTCTGCGCTGGACTCTCTCAAGCAGTTCCCTGTCCTTCTTGAACTGGGGGGCCCAGAACTGGACACAAGATTCCAGATGTGGCCTCACCAGGGCAGAGTAGAGGGGGAGGAGAACATCTCTTAACCTACTAACCACACCCCTTCTAATACACCCCAGGATGCCATTGGCCTTCTAAGCCACAAGGGCACATTGCTGGCTCATGGTCATCCTGCTGTCCACCAGGACCCCCAGGTCCCTTTCCCCTACACTGCTCTCCAACAGGTCAGTCCCCAACTTATACTGGCACATGGGGTTGTTCTTACCCAGATGCAAGACTCTACACTTGCCCTTGTTATATTTCATTAAATTTCTCCCTGCCCAGCTCTCCTAGAGTTCAGAAGACAGCAGCTTGTGCTGCAGCTGATTTCCCCAATACTCACCAGGAAAACCACTCTCTGTCTGCAGTGATGGAGTCGGGGTGAGCATCGCCTGCCTATGGGCTTTGAAAACTCCCAGGGGACCCAAGTCATGGAAAGTAGACAGGGAAAAGGCTCTGTTCCAGGCCATTGGAAATATACTTTGCAGCTGTGGGAGCCATCTGCTGTACTGGGCTTTCTTGCATGAGGAGGGAAGGTCTAGTAATGTGCATACATAAGGTGAACACTAGAAACTGAAGTTTTCCTTTACAGGTTCCACAGACTGACTTCAGTTTGCTTCCAGACAATTTGCTGGTAGGTCTCAACTTCCTGAAAGAGATAACATGGTGCTGAAAAAGCTGAAGGTAGGAAGATAAGATCCTGCCTGACAGAAAAAAGGATAGAAAAATCTTCACAAGGAACAATGTGAAGCAATAAGGAACGCTATGAAAAAGTTTGGTAATCATCAATCAAAGCATCTGGTAATCACCTTGTTCAATTAAACCAGCACCAAAAAGCCACTCCACAGGGAAGATGTGAAGGGAACTGGGTACTGTCACCAGTCCTGTCCCAGCACTCTGATTCCCTGCTCAGACTCACTGCAAAAAAAAGATGAACCTCTGACTCCATTGTTTTCTCCAGGGCCTTTTGAAGTTCTGAGACATTTCCCCTTTCTCAGCAGAATCTAAACCATCACACTGTCCTTTGCTGGATCAGGATTAGTGGCACTTTCCCTGGGGAAGAAGCATCCCTCTGTGTATGTGATGCTGTGGTACTCCCTTTCTTGCAATAGAGCCTTAGCAGCATTTCACATAAATGAACCTGAGCCAATACTATTGTGCTGGGCTTGAGTGTTTGAGAGTGGTGTAATTTAAAAGGTATATACATGTTTTATATGCTTATATATATATAACATACACGCATTTAAAACATACCAGGTCTGGATATACAGACTCCACCAAATTTTCCTTCTGTTCCTTCATTTGCCTGTGTAGAAATGAACCCCAGATTGTGCTTGGGAAACCCAAAGTCTTTAGGGGTTTCGTGCTGGAGGAGGTTGACACAATAAGAATTTACCAACATAAATCCAGTCTGCAAGGCTTTGCGCATCAGGTCAGGCTCAGTGTAATTCCTGTTCCGCAGCTGACAGTGCATGAGGGCCGAAGAGACTTTTTTTTGCTTAAAAGGGGCAACATGGTTATGCTTGGCTCCTGCTGCACTAGGGAGCTGTGCACTTCGCTGTGTACAGCTATTTTGCAGGCAAGAGTAGGCTCACGGCTGTGGGGTTTCCCCTTCTCTCAGGTATTTCTCAAGATGGTAAAGTTCAGCCCAAGGCATGGGTTCATGCCAGTTTGGCATTCAGTCTGAGTCCTTTTCACCAATGCTTTCTCCTCAGCCTGGCACATTTATGGTGAGCGATCCATGAAGCCCAGCACAGGAGTGACTGCCCTGCTGGGAACTGCACCAGTTGCTGCTGGAAACCAACTCCTGGGATGGGTTTCAGAGCAGAAATACTCTCCGTGCCTTTGTGTGTGTCCATTGTCCTGACTGCATTGGTGCTGGCTTGCTGTCTGATACAGAATGAGAAAGAAAACAAGAGCAGCGTATCTAGTCTTATTTAGGAAAGTTTATGTAGCATGCTAACACTAAGGACAAAGCCTAGGAAGGAAAAAAGATTTTCTTTGTTGTTGTGTACGTTTTTCACATCATAAAGGCTCTGTGCTACAAGAAAGCGCAGTCCTGCACGCACAGATACATATGAATGACTTCATACTCCCAAACAGGCTTTTAGAGGGGCTTAAATTTAAAGCGATTAAGATATGGAATTGCACAATCGTTAGCAAAATTCCTGCAGCTTTACTGCAGGCAAACTTCACCACTAGGGAGCACCAACAGACAAAAGTTTTTTAGAGCTTCTCTATTGAAATCAAACCACAACTATAAAATACAGAGTGCATTTAACACTGACACAATAAATATTTTCAATATTTTTTTTTTAAAAAACTGCCTATTGAGAAAATAGATGAATCGGGAGTAATGGGGCAAGAGATTTTAATTTATTTGATCACTAGACAAGGTCTGTAAACTGATAGCAATCAAGAGCTCTGCTGATTCATCTCTGCAACTCTTGGATATTTTATCCTGAGTTTCTATATGATTGGTAACTTTATCACAATAAAAAAGACAAATACTGGGCAGTGAAGGAGTCTTTTTCCACCAGATATGAACCTTCTAGGTCAAATCCAAAGTACATTACAGAGTTGAGAGAGCAAACAGCTTTTTTTTTTTTTTTTTCTGTGGCAAATCAGGATCAGAAGTTCCTGATGGTGTTTGGCAGTGACTCAGAGGCAAACGGAAAAAATTCAGAGCTGTATCTCAAATCCCCGTCTACACAGCAGAACTGACTGACCAGGGGTGGTTGCTAACAGCTCACCCCATACATCTTCAGTTCATCTCCCTTTTGCCAGAAGCACAACTATAAGTCCTCCTTACTCTCTTTTTCTCTCTGATTTGGACACAAAACATCAGCATTGCTGTCACATCCACACAGAGTGGGCTGACATTAAGGATGGTGTCAGACTGCACTGCAAAACTCTGGCTGCTCTGGTTTTAGCTGTACACCCCATCAGCTGTTTTCCACAGGGATGTTCAGGAGCCTCAGGACATTGAAATGAAGGCAAGGCTCAAGTCAACACGACCTCAGCTCTTAAATGGGTTTGTGGATACAAACCCATGTGTATAATAAACCAATCATTAAAGTAAGGCTTCACATCTTATCTTCTGCTTCTAACACTAGAAAATGGGATTAGCCTGGATTATTCAGTGACTCAGGAGCCACCCACTGAGGCTCTTCCTAGTCTTCATTTTCCTCAACAACCAGGATTTGCACTCATGACAGTGCCATGCTTTTGGAAAGCCACCCTGGTGTACCTCACACCAATTCCCACAAAACAGAGGAGGTCTGTCTGGAGACTAGTCTATAGCCACTGCTCACAGGCGCTTTGCTCCGTGGCTGGAGTCATGACTGCAAGGAAATACTCCAAGCAAACATGCACATGCCATTGCTGTCAAAAGACGTAAGATGCAATGCTCTACAAACCTGATGAAGGAGACGAAGGCACACTGAGCACTCCTACGAAAACCCTTTTGGTTATTGTATGGCAACTAAACTGCATTCATCCAGACTGCCATGGTAGCCCATTTCCTGTTGGATCAAGTCTCTCCCCTTCCCCAGTGGCATGTTGTTTCATATCTTGTTCTTCCCAATAGTCATATCACTGTAATGAATGTGCTCTAAATATAAGAGAAGGTGTAATTGAATTCAGTAGGAAAGCTCCTGCTCACTTACACATTGCAATGATATTTAAGGTGACATTCCTAACCGTGCCACGGTGCTGCCAGTCTGGCCAGGGACACCAGTCCCCAGCTGAGGACTTCTTAGTCCACTTGAGCACTGTGTGTTTGAGGGCAATGGGGATGGGAGCAGAAGTGGTACAGCTGAGATGAAATTGAACTGAGAACAGTAGGTACATACCTGAGCTATACTCAATAGCATAACTGGATAGCAAAACTGGATAGCAGAAACCATACAGAAGGTGGAAGTCTTGAGGGTTGCTGGGCATTATACAGGCTGTACAACGCAGTGCAGAAATAATGCCCTATGCAGGTAGAAGCTGCTTCCTCTTTAGTATCAGAACAACTACCCTAAACACCGTATCTTAGAAAATTGGTTTCTGACCTCGCTTTGTGTTCATACCACCCATGTAAAGGTTGGCTCTCCAAAATTCCCAGCACGCCACACACTCAGTGGAATAGCTGATGTTTGGTGGGGGGCCGGGGGAAGCTAACCATCAGAGGCATCTGCTAACAGACAGCCTTCTCCAAAGGAAGTGTTGGATGAATCCTACTGCATCTTTCCAAGGACAGACTTCCCTTTCCTGCAGCCGTCCCTGTGGGAAGCAGGGAAATGGGCTCAGCCCTCCCTGCCAAAGCTTTTGACTTGCCTAGGCCACGCTGTGCCCCCATCCCAGCAGCAGCTGCATCAGCAGGAGCTGGCCCTGGAGGCAAGCAGTGCTCAGAGACATCAGTTGCAGTAGGACAGTGCTGTTTGCCCAGGCTCCAGCCCTGCTGAACCTGCATTTTGGGAGAGGCACAGGAAAACAGGAGGCAGCCCTGACCTGGTGCCAATGCACAACTGCATCGCTATAAAATGGATTGAACACCATTCAGCTGAGCTGAGATATTTTTGCTTCATGATGGTGCGAGTGGGAAATGTTGAACTTTAATGTGCGCGCAGTGATTGACAGGCTCACGAGGTGATTCAAAGATATTCCACGGTCTGAGACAGCTTTAAAGCCCAGCCTACAGTAGCCAATCCTTCTTTAGAGTCTTAATGAGTTTAACAGTCACCTCAGTAGGCCAACGCTCACTTTACAAAAATAAATCCAGAGGACGGAGAGTGAATTCAGGCAGGTTTCAGCCCCTTAAGCCAGCCCCACTGAAGAGGAAAGATGATTTATGGTGTACTTGTTCTGCAGATAAGCAAGAGACTTGAGGCACTTTTGTAATTATGTATGTGCCCTCCTCTGGAAACAGTGGCTATTTTAATACCACAGCCCAATAAAGGAAATGTGAGAGGCATCTGTGCTTTGTTTATAGCTCCATTAGCCTTTCTTGAACTGTAAATTACTTGGCAGCAGCTAAGACAAAAGGGAATGACAGGGCTGGATTCCAAACAAAAAGTTTGAAGTTCACAGCTAATTCAAGTCTTTCAGATTTTACTGCGAAAAGTTATAGTCCCTTTGAATAGTTGCTCCATAATTATAAAACTCATTACTGGAAATTGACACATATAGTACATGTTTAATTGCATAACAGACTATTGTAAAACATATTTTTTATATATAAGTGCTTTATAACTTTTCAATTATGACCATTTTCCATGGCAGTCTTCACCCTTGTTTCCTTCTTACTCTTCATCAGTCGTTGAATAGAAAAGAGAACAGACAAATGGGTTAGGGTCTGCCTAGCACACTTGAAATTTTCAGAGTGAGGGGAGTTAGGAACAATAAATTGTACGTTTCTCCTCTTTCCAGCCCCCACGTTTAACCACAACAACAATACTAGGAGAACATAAAGGCACAGCCTGTGAGGTCCAGCAGCAGGAAGCACAGTGCTGTAATGGCATCTGAAGTGTCATCAGTAGCACAGTTGTGAGTAATTGCATTAATTGCCTTTAACTACACCCCGTGACCTGAAACAGGCTGCTTCCAAGAAACATGACACACTACCAATCACGACAGATTTAGAAAGTAACTTGAACAAGTATATGGTTGGATCTTTCTAATCAGAGCTGGAACTGGAATGACAGATGCATGAATGCGTGGCTGTGTGCTTCTTTCACAGGTCACCCATCACAGAAACAGAAGAACAAGCAGCAGGTCCTTTTTCACATAAGAAACACTACATAAAGTATTCCCAGAAAAAGGGCACATCTGGAAATGGTGCTTTACTTTCCTTTCCCTGGGACTAAACATCACCTCTATCTTCTGCTAGCAGTAAGTATCCCACATCCTACAGAAAGGCTTTAGAGATGGCAGGTTACACCACAGTTCCTGATGGATGGTAACGTGTTTGTCATGGGCATAATGAGAGTTGCAAATACAGCTTTCCACAAACCCTGAAAGGAATTGTGTCTCAAAGTCAGCTCTGTTCCCCTTTTTAGTTACAGTTCTGCAAACGTGAATAAACATCTACACATTTTCACGGTGAGGCAATTTTGTCCAGTGCTGGATGGAATTTACTGCTGAAATCGAAAAGCCAATGGAGGAGTTGCATTATAAAGGCATGCTCTCGACTCTTCACCCAATCCTTGGGTTGGACCTGAACTCCAGCATCTCAGAAGCAGAGCCAGGAGCTGTGGTTGTATATTTATCTAATCATGCTTTGTAGGTGCACATGTGCCTCCAGGGCAGGCGGACAGGCTCCTGAGATGGTTCTGCTGATGGAGGTGAGATGACTGTTTCTCTGTCACTCCCCGCGTCCTACAGTGGGATGGAGTTGGTGGTGTTGCCATGCCATCTTTACATCGCTCACCTGCAATTACAGGAGCTGCGTTCTTCTCCATGACTCAGAATGTTTTATTCATGATCCATTTATGGTAAAGGCAAAGCACAGGGGACTCTGATGATGTTGAAACTCCTTTGCATGCTAACAGCAAGATTTTCAGCTGTGAGTGCCTAATTCTCATGCCTTACACTGACATTTGTGTGTCTGAAGGAGAGTTGCGTGCCAAACTTGCTGCATGTGCATTTACCTGCATGTGACCTGTATGCAGAGCATAGCTAATTGTGCAAATTTAGTGTGCGTGCCTCTGTGTCCACGGTCAAGCTAACTGCATGCATGGCTCCTTGAGCACTGGTATGAAGATGGGAAGAAAATGATATGCTATGTCATGTGGCTCAGGCAGTCATTCTGCCACACACCCTTCCCACAGAGCTCCTGCAGAGTGTGTGGTGAGACCCTCAGGCTGACCCAGCTCCCAGCTCAGCCACATTTGGCAGCCTTAATCGTTTCAGCTGCACTATAAATCCTTGCACATCCAGAAAAATAAAGGGGGATCTCCATTATGCCTACACGATCTACCCACATTGTTAAGTCCTCTGTAGCAGACGTGGGTGTAAACTCACACAGTTAGACTGATAAAGAGGGAAAAACAACTCCTTCCTTGCTCCCTGCTGTGGATGTCCATGCAGTCATAGGCTGCCCCTTCCCCTCCCCAAGGTGTCAGTAGGACCTCAGTGAGTCATTTTTGAGTTTATGATCTTCAGCCTTATCTGTATTAACACATTTTGAAGCATTCAAGAGTTGGATCCAGTAGGTCATACTGTGGTTTTGTTGTTGTAAGTCTACTTGTCACACAACTCCTTTTTTTCTATTTTTTTTTACCTGTCTTTAAAATGTACTGTACATACTTACCTGCCAAGGAGCCTGCTGGCTACGTGAAATGGCCAACAAACACAAAAATCAACTTACAGCCCTAGCAGGGTCCACATAATTCTTCTGACCTCCTGCTTTGCAAGCAGGTGGTAAATAAAAGGACTTCAAATTCATGAAGCCACTGGTTACAAGTAACTCAGATCCTGCCTTTCCAATAGGTTTTGAAAACAACAAAATTGCTCTGGAAATCAGCAGTTGGTCTCTGCTCCCTCAGCTGTCCTTGAAAATCCCAGCCTAAGGTCTTGCTTCCGTTTCCATTGAAGTAATTAAATTAATGAAATTCAAGAGGGGGCAGCAGAGAGAAGCATAGTCTAGACAACCAAACAAGGCTGGGAACTAGAAATTACAACACCCAGTCCCATGTCTTCTTTTCTATGGATTATGCCAAGACACTTTTCTTGCCCTTTTCCACATCTATTTTTAGACTCAGGGATTTATTCACCTATTTAAAAAAAAAATAAAAATGTTCACCTCTAAATGCACTAGATGACCTTCAAGTTATTAATTTTCTTGGATAAAGACATTGCTGACAACCAGCTCTGCCTCTGACCACACATTGCAGCACAGCCTAGCACAGCCTAGACTCCCCTCGCTGCTCCCCGCCAGCTGCATGAACTCACACTGGAGAGAGAAGACAGCACTGTGCAGGTGGGGAGAACATACCAGAACAGTTTTTGTTCTGCACTTCTGAGCCACGAGGATGCAGGATGGAAGGAGGTGGCTGAGGGAGGGAGCTGGTGAAGATGCAAGCCCACACTGCCATCCGGGATTGAACTCCACAGGAAGGCGGTCTCATGACTAACACACACCTGGGCCCTTGGTGCATCAACATTATTAACTGCAGGTATTTTGAGGCTTGCTTTCCCACCCACAATTTCTCCACTAAATCCTCCTATTCCCAGTGCTTGGGCATGGACAGCCCAGCTTCTGTATAAGTTCGTAGCACATAACCACCCCAGCTGTGAAACTCATCTTTGTTTGTCCAGTTTACAGTGCAGCAATGAAGCGCTGCCACTGTCCTCTGCTGGTCCTGTTCTCTCCATCCATCCATCCATCCATCCATCCATCCATCCATCCATCCATCCATCCATCCATCCATCCATTCACCCATCTATCCATCCATCTATCCATCCACTCACCCACCCTGCTTGCATGGAGGCTTGGCAGCACTCTGGGCTGCCCTGGTGGGCTGGTCCAGTCTGCCATCGTATCCCTCTCCACTAGGGCACCGCAAGCTGCTTCACAGCCAGCTGGAGGGGCACACAGGCCTTCTGGTGACTGTGAAAGGGATATTCCAAGATCATGTTTTTGGCTATACAATTTCCTATTTCAATGTTTGAAGTCAGTTTTGGTGAAGGAACCTGGAACAAGCTGAATTCTTAGTGCAGCATCAGCATATTGCAGTCACCAAACCCACAGTACATTACATGAACACTTGCTTAACACCACCTCTGCCCTGTAAAGATACTCATAATGAGAGGTTTTTCAGCACTGCTAATGATGGCGGGCCTTCTGAAGAAAGCTGACTGTACCACTGCAGTAACTCAGCCTAAGGGAATATGTAGAAACAAATTAAGCAGTATATATCAGAGATTTGCCTTCTTTTTTCTGCTATTCACCCCAGCCAAGAAGGTCATGCAAAATATCTTTCATTTCATTAAAGGCAATTTAAGCCATTAATGTCCAGCTGACACTGTAGTGTTAATTCTGCTCTGCAGAGGTGATAAAATGGCCAGTGACCTGATTTTTTTTAAGCTGCATAGAAAGAGCACAGCACAATTACAATGCTACAGCCATGGTTAGCTTCACCTGTAGGTATAAACAGGCTATTCCTTCAGACAAAAATTAGAAGAGGTCAAACTTAAAAGCAAGGACATAAGCAGAGCATTGGGAAGAACAAGAAAGGACTCTTCATTTTTAAATTCTTTTGATATTTTGTGATCACAGTGACTGGAGCTTTTTTCTTAATTAAAAAAAAATTAAGAGCAAGTCAGGCAAGAAGCTTCTCTTAGATGAGATGTCAGAGAGACTCACAGAGTATAACAGAAGGTGACTATGCAGAGGAGGGATTAGTACAGTGGCTAGAGCTGGAAGTTTGGAAAAGATGATGACAGCAAAGAGGACCATGTTATGAATGACCTGGCCCATGAAGGAATTTTAATTGTTTTTGAACAAGACACCTAAATAGAAAAATTAGGGGTTTGGTTGGTATCACCACATTAACTCAAGGTGAAAGGTGAGATTCAGCTTCACTGACAGGAATTTGGTTTTTTTTGTTTTGATGATCATAAAGGTCTTGTGGAAGAATTAGAATAGCTGAGGGAAAGAGGGATCCTTTGCTTGAAAAAAATTAATTACCCAGAGTATGCATTATCTAATTAGACACAATCCAGCTGATATCTCACAGCAGTTGTGCATAAAGATTTCCCATTCCTGGAATCCTCACAATCTGACTAAAATGAAAGATGATGTGATCCAGAGGCAGTTTTTAGGGTTACTAAATTAAATAGAGCAAACCAATACCAAAACTATACATGGTGGATTTGTAGGATACATTCAGCTACAGGTGAAGCGAGAGAATGGTGCTGTACGACAGGAAGCTTGTGTTGAATGCTCTCCCAAGAGAAATCACAACTTATTTAATACAAATATTGCCTCGTGTATATGTGCATGCATATGTGTTTATTATAGCCAGGCTTACTGTTATCTGCCTAACACAAGGCAAGAATGCTGAAGAGGTGCTACTAAAATATTTATTTTATTTTTAAAATATCACTTGAAGCCTAATTGCACTGCTCACTTGAGAATTTACAAACACAGGCAGTAACTGATCTTTTTCAAGTCCTGAGGGATAACCATGAAATCTAGATCTATATTAATTAAGTCACAGCAGAACCTTGCTATCTGCATTCAGGTGAGTGATACGCACCCGCATCACCACCCCTTGTAAGGGGAAGCAAACACTGCCATTTAATGCCTTAGCATTCAGCGCTAAGTCGAGGGCTAACGTACGCTGAGACTGTACAGATCAGTGTTGCAGCAAGAATGACTGTGTTTTATAATTCATGACAATATAACTTTTAGAACACAACACCGCTGAATCAAGCAGCAACAACTCATGAAGCAAGTCATGCTACCCTTAACAGTGACTGGCATGGGAAATAATACACCGAGCAAGAGTTTCGGACTTCAGGACAAAACAAGCACATCTCACATTACATGTGTTTGGATCCTTAATGTAGGATTTTATAGGTTGCTATAAAGCCACTGTAAAGCACTCATCTTGATTTATGTCTTGAATTGTTCGAAGTACCACACAAACACATTTGAATGTTCGGCCGGTAGCACTAAGGTAAATTGTCCCTGAAGCTTCACGCTGCAGACATTGCACATTCATTATTTGTTTCCCATCAGCCCATTTTCTCCTGATTTGGTCCTTGAGCAACAACTGTGAAAGGAATTATCACAGGCTGATGCAACCCAGATCCTCTAATTTCTATCAAACTTCAGTGTATTTAAATCTCACAAGCACAATTTCAGGCAGGGAAAATGGGGAAAGGGGGGGACACTGTCCTGAAAGAGGATGTTTCCTTGTTTCCCTACCCACCAAAAAACATCCAAACTATACTTTTGAGTTTGAAAACAGAAGGATCAGTAGAGGTGCCTGGGGATGGCTTAGTTCACTATCAGCCATTGCAAAATTCCTGTGAAATCCCCAATATCAGCACAACACGGGACTTGCAGATTAGCCTAAGTGGCAGAATTTTGAACCCTTGATGATTCACAGGGGTCTGGATTGAGTGTGGTTAAACAGAAACAAGACATAAACATTGATGAGAGCTAGGCAACAAGCTGGTACCTATGCTGCCTTAGTAACTGCCACGGGACCATATGGATTTATAGTAACTAAGAACTGGGTCCTTTAAGGCTGAGATTTACCCAAGCCCCAGGTCTGACCAAAAGAAGGAGCTCATTTCAAAGTCAGATGTCTCTCCTGAAGAGGGACCCCAAGCCCCTCACCACCGCTGTCTGCAGCTGCCTGCAAAATCCACATTATTGAAGCTCCCGCTCCCAAGGCTTTTTACACTTTTGTTAAGTGAATATTGAATGAGTGCACCAATATCTTACCCTCACTTTGTAAAGGTATAAATGTCAGCCAAGCTCTGAGGTCATGGAGCAAATAAACAGAGGGCAGGCAGAACAGAGCAAAACCTGGGCACCTCCTTACACCAGAGATACAGTAAGAGGCAAGCACAAGTCAATCCCATGTTAAAAGATGGCACCTGACCCCCAATCAGCTGGAATTATGCAAATACATGTAACACAGGCAGGGACAATCAACATCTGTTTTTACTCAGAAAGGAAAAGCGTTTCTGTTTGGAAGGTCAATGTGTTCTGAACCATCTACCACACAGGTTTTGTATAGCAATTACAGAAAAGATGCATGAGAAACAAAAGGAGATAAATATGTTTCATCTTCTATTCTTCTCTACTCTTTTGAAGCTACCCATCCCCAAACTGTTTTGTTCCCTTTCATCTTGTCCAATTATTAGGGGACTTGAATCAAGATATTCTATTTTCCACATGCCTGTTGGTATTTAAGTGCTCCATGAGACATAAAAGAGCTAAGGAGAAGAAAATAGAAGAGCTGCAGACCAGACAGCACATGGACCTGTTCTTGGGGAGTGGAGCTCAGGGCTCCCACACTACCAAAATAATTGGCTAACATGATAAAGATTAGCAGTTTTGTGTTGAAAAACTGTATGTTTTGGGAATCCAGCTTCAAAAATGGCAAAAAAAAAACCCAACCCAACTAAAAAACAAATATGCAGGCAAGCTTGTAAAATATGAAGACATAGGACAATTCCTCTTTGGAGGAGGTCACCTCTTTAAGTGCATGCTCATAGGCAAGTGCTCACATATACGTACATATGATGTTTACAGGGCAGAATCACAATTTCCTTTTTCTTAGAGGATAAAAAGATATAGATTTACTAGCAAATCATTGTAAATATCGTTTGGCTCAGCTCCTTTACATGGTCTTTCAATAAAATTGACGAAGTTCTTGCAACTCAGTATCATAAATTCTCAACGCATCAAAACAGCACTCAGATCATTAATGCTTCAATATTTACCACTTGCTTTCAAGAAAGAGAGAAGTTGTGCAAATATGTAAATAAATTCCATTTATATTCATTAACAAACTATTTCTGAGAATGCACTGTGTTCCACAAGGCACACAAGACCAACAGTTAGCACTGATATTTTGCTCTCACAAAGGTTCCACTAAGGCACTTCCCTCCACTCACCTGATCTGATTGATGCAGCAAAGGCTGTAATAGGAGCTGCAGGACATCAGCATTAAACACTACTGGTTAGCAGCATCATGTTTGCCTTCTGGTTTTGTCCACAATGCCCAAGAAATGGGAAAAAATAGCTCCTCGCAGCAGTAGCAGGTCAAGCGTTTGGTTTGATATGAAAAGTGAGACATTCCTGTCCAATTCTCTATTCTTCTGCACAATGCTGTGAGACTAAAAGCTACTGCAAAATTGTCAGCGTAATTCTCCAAGCTGTTTAGTTAATTCTTCTAGATGGTCAAGAGCTTTTTCTGAATGTCTGGGAAAAGGGCAGTTTTTTTTAAAAAAAAAGTAGCAGGAGATTCACTGAATAATTAATATAGTAACACGCATACAAGTTCTCACATCAGTAATTTGATCTTTTAAATTAAGCTCCTTTTTTTACCCTAAAAGTTCTACTTATTTAATCCAAAGTCTGATCTTAGCTGCACAAAGACAACATCAGGGGAAATGCTCCTCAGAGCTCTGCTGTGTTAAACTTTATGATTACAGGCAAATTAACTCACTTTACACATATTTGTTAACTGCAGCATTTGCACAACTGACACTTTCCACGTACAGAACGAGCAGCCGTGACAGCTGAAAAGCAGCTTCATCGTAAGTTGTTGATGTGCTTTCTACTGTCCTTTTAGCAAGCTCTAATTTAGGTCTCGTTCTTTATTAGAAAGAAAGCAGAGGGAAGATGACAAACATTTGAGAGCAGCAGCAGCACCGCTGTTTACTCCCTTCTCCAGCAAACAGACTCCTCTTACGTGGCTCCAGGAAGGGTGGGGTTGCATTCACTTTCAGCTGCTGCAGTTTCTGGTTTTACATTACCAGTTTGACATTTAGCATTTGACATGCTAAATTGCAGACAAATTTTGTAAAACCAGAACCGTTGAACTGAACCCTTAGAAAGCTGAGGTCCTACCTGATGCCCTTTCCTCTGGAGAGTGGTGGGGTAGCCCCCAGGGCACCAGCTCTTAATGAATTATTGCCAGTAAAACCCAGTGCCTAAATTTCTTGTATCTCAAGTACTCTGTAATGGCTGCCTCAGTGGTCCACGCTCCTGTTCTCCAGTAAAGGCAAGGAGACAGCCCTCACTAAGAAAGCCAGTGTACTTCCAGCACTAGCTGGCAAAGTGTGGTGTTGCAACCCCCCTTAATTTTCGCTAGCCTTGAGATACACCACCTTTGCCTCACTGCATTTCAAAAAGGAGGCAGCTAATTGCCCCTCCATTCCCTCACTTTCAACTTCGATTTTAAACTACATGCAAGCTAAAATCCCAGTGTTCAGACTATGTAGCTGGTGCTTACAGTGGTGCTGTTGGATTTTTCAAGCAGCCTTTTGAAAGAAGTTCCCCCTGCCTTCCCCATTACATGCAGACTGATTGTGCACAGGTACAAAAAGGTTCAGCCACGTTTAGCTTGCACGTTTAACTGTTCTAGGAAGGAGAATACAGATATATATATATAATACCTGATTTTCTTGCAGAGTACATTGTCTGCACAAACAGATGTACAGAGTAATAATCCTCATATTACAAAAAAGCACCTGATCTGACTGTATTAGAGCTTTAATAATGCAGTAATTCAAGCAGACGACAAGCTCGTCTCTAAAAGGTTTGATTAATTGGACCACTGCTATTTTGTGCAAGTCCATGGACTCGTGGGTATGATTACCGATTCGTATAACCATGTAGTTAATCATCCCAAAACATTCAATATGGAAGCTTGCTTTTCATCTGGAAAAGGCTATTGCAGTCTTTATTTCACTGAACACAGAGCATGAAGACACAATAGCTTGTTAGATTGGAGTATGGGGACCAGGCATGCGGGTCAGTTTGATACGAGGTCCTGTGACAAGCTGTGACAGCAGCTAATAAAGTACTCCTGGCTCTCCACTCCACTGTAAATTACGTGCATAAACCTTTAGCCCACTGAAATACTGTTAGACAAATGTGGGCTGGTTGAATAGCCAGGCAGTCTTAGGAAAATCAGTACATCAAATAGATGAATGAAGGCATAGCAGGGTCCTTTCCTCCAAGATAATGTTCTCAGCATCTGATAATCCTGTCTAGCCAAGGGTATTAGGAAGGATTAAATATGGAAATAGATGAACCTGAATTATTCTGAGACACTATCATAACACATCAGTGGGGTGCTCAAGGGCAAGCTATCCAAGCAGGGTTTACTTTCACATCCATATAACATGAATTAACTTTTTCCTATTCATCACTAGGCAAGTGCTATGAGATTTTGATTTGTGTGGAAGATTATGCTGTATTCACCATAGAAAGTAATATTTTTTCTTTCTGTTAAGAAACAACAGTTCCTAAGGACCCTCCCAGCCCCCAACTATTAGCAGCTTAGGGACTCACTGAGATGAATCCACTGTCTGTGTGTTTTGTAACCTTCAGTAAATTTGTTCTTAATGAACTTGCCCAGGCTCCCTTTGGGCTGATGAACACATTCAACACCCACCCCAGCACCCCACGGCAAGGAGCTCCCTGGTGTAACTACACAGCAGGTGAAACTCCTTGCTTTTGTTTGCTATGAACATGAGTCTAGCAAGATCTAGCTGATGCCTCCTCACAGCTTGTGGGCCACCAGTTGCAGTCCACCCTTCCCATGCCGCTCATGGTTTCACCCATCTATCACACCTCCTTGCATCAGCCTCTTCTCCAGCTGGAAGAGTCCTGAGCTAGTCTTTCCTGAGGTGGAAGTTAGCTGCAATTTTGCTCATCCTTGCTGCCCTTCTCGGAGTCATGGAATCATAGAATCACAGAATGGTTTGGGTTGGAAGGGAACTCAAAGCTCATCTCGTTCCAACCCCCTTGCCATGGGCAGGGACACCTCCCACAAGACCAGGTTGCTCCAAGCCCCATCCAACCTGGCCTGGAACACTGCCAGGGAGGGGGCAGCCACAGCTTCTCTGGGCAACCTGGGCCAGTGTCTCACCACCCTCATGGTACAGAATTTCTTCCCAATGTCTAATCTAAGTCTACCCTCTTTCCGTTTAAAGCCATTACCCCTCGTCCTATTGCTACAGGGCCTTGCAAAAAGTCCCTCCCCAGCTTTCTTGTAGCCTCCCCAGGTACTGGAAGGTGCTCTAAGGTCTCCCTGGAGCCTTCTCTTCTCCAGACTGAGCAACCCCAACTCCCTCAGCCTGTCCCCAGAGCAGAGGTGCTCCAGCCCTCGGATCATCTTCATGGCCTCCTCTGGACTCGCTCCAACAGCTTCATGTCATTCTCATGTTGGGGCCCCAGAACTGGATGCAGTACTCCAGGTGAGGTCTCACAAGAGCAGAGAAGAGGGGGAGAATCCCCCTCCTCAACCTGCTGGCCACACTGCTTGTCATGCAGCCCAGGATATAGTTGGCCTTCTGGGCTGGAAGCGCATGTTGTCGGCTCATGTTGAGTTTTCCATTAACAAGCCAAGTCCTTCTCCTCAGAGCTGTTTTCAATCCATTCTCTGCCCACCCTGTACTTGTGCTTGGGATTGCCTTGACCCAGGTGCAGGACCTTGCACTTGGCCTTGCTGAACTTCATGATGTTGGTCTGGGCCCACCTCTCCAGCCTGTCCAGGTCCCTCTGGATGCCATCCCTTCCCTCCAGCCTGTCAACCATGCCACACAGCTTGCTGCCATCTGCAAACTTGCTGAAGTGCTCCTTAAGACTGGCTAATCAAACTGCACTCAGTACTCAAGATGCAGATGAACATGTAATGATGTGCTCTGGTTTGTTCCTATTTCATTCCTTATGATCCCTCTACTATTTGCTTTTTTGAGTGCCAAAGCATATGAATTTTATTGCTCCAATTTGTACAGTTTGTTTTAGTGCTGATGCTAACAGTCAGTAGAGGATCAAAAGGTAGACAGATGACAAATACACGCTTCTCAATAGCCCAGAGAATAGGCTACAGCCATTCACTGTCTGTGTTCACTGCTAATTGCATATTTAATTTCAATTAAAATATAAGACCAGACATGTTTTCTTGAAACAATCTTGAAACAATCTAATGCCAATGGGATTATTAAAATGTATTGGCTACTTTGGGAGCTTGCAGTGACTCTATATGAGCTACAGGGCTTGAGCATGTAAAAGTACATCTAGTATGTTTTATTTCTGACAATGTCTCATGCTTTCTATTTTTTAATGCTGTAATAAGAGGAAGAGCAGAGGTGAATTTTATAGGGTAGCAGATACATGACACAGTGAAAAGGAGTTTGCTCAGGTTTTGGGTTAAATGTTTTAATGAGCGTGAGCAAATCTTCTCATTGCCGCAGGGAAATAAATGGTGATTTGCTATCAAGAAAACAACCCTCAAAAATCTTTTGCAAGATCTTTGATGACCAGTCAGACGACTGCTGGGTTGCAGCACTAAAGATGAAAGCACTAAACCTGGCTGGTGTCAGCGCTCTTAGCCACAGCACCTTGTCTGCAGGAGAGACCTGCACTGGGGCAGGCAGGGCTTGGAAGCTTGGGAATAAGCAATTTGTTCAGATATCACCCAGTCACACCAGGCACCCTCCTCCTAGATGCAAGCTGAGAAATGGGCTTCACATTTTTTTCTGAGTTACTAGAAAAACAAAGCCAGAGGACTTACACAATTGTCTAATAACAGGATTTGTGCTCCCAAGTAAGATCTATTCTGCTCTTTCACCCATGCGGTACCCAACATACCTAAAATACACCCCAGCTCCTGCCCTCCAATTCTTCCTTGCAAATTGTACAAGCTTTATTTTAAGATGTTATGAGTTTCAGAAATGTGACAGCTCCTCGGTGAATGGAAGCGGTTTGGTCAGACAATAGTTTTGCTAATGAGGATGACGCTTCCTCACCTGTGCAAAATGCACAGGAACAAGAAAACAGAATATATCTGCATAGATCATGTGGAACTAATGAGCAAGGACCGCATTCATCACATAAATCAAGCACAGGAGTTTTTCAAAGCTCTCTTCCTTTTAATCTGAATGCTGTGAGGGGTGAGGGAGCAATGGCTCTCCCAAAGCCCTGCAAGCAACTATCTGCCTGCAGCTCACTGTTCAGTCTTAATGTTTATCTATTTCCATGGCTCAGTCTGGCTCGAATATGCTTATCTGAAGGCGAAGATGCTTAGGGATGTCTTTCAGGCCATATTGGCCAGGCTGAATCTGTGTTATCAACCAGGTAGGGTATTTCATCTGCATCTCTCAGTAAAGGAAAACACCTTCTGCATTTATTGTTGCATTTTACGAAGCAGCAAACTCCATCTGATGCCTCCAGAGGCAATAATTCCCCTCTCAGGTGAACAAAGACTCTGTGTTCTTAGATTTTCCCACTTTCTCATTGACTCTCCCAAAAATACATTTATTTTTCTACACTGCAGCTGTCCAGGACATCCCATTCAGAGCCATCTGAACTGACTTAAAAGCCAGGAAGGCTTCCCTTTTCGACTCATCTATGAACAAAAAGTACATGCATGCTTTTGGGGGCCTTTTGTTCCTAACAAAATTAGAGAATTTGATAATTATTTAAAAATAAAGATTTTATATAGGTTAATTTGCTCTAATCACCTTCAGGAGACAGCGTGGGGAAAAAAAAAAAAAAGCCTTTTGCTGTTTCGTCACAAAATAAAAGATGAATTACAATCTACGTGACTGTATGTTAAAACATATACTTGTCTTAAGCATATAGCTTACCCTCCTGTTTAGCAAAGACACACCAAGTCAAATGTGCTGTTCCACTCAGATGTTAAATCAGGTTCTTAATAGTTATCTGTAAGGATCAACCTGTCTTTAGACAACAAAAAACTAGGGTGAAAAAAGGGAAAGGAAGACTAAAATTCATTATCTGAGTCGCTGTTTTGTACTTAAAAATTTAAACCTGATTAAGCCCAGTTATTTAAGTTACTTTGATTTCAATCAATACATTCAAAACACATTTTTTTTTTCCTGAGGTATTTCACAGTTGCTGGGAGAAAAAAACAAAAATAAATGAGTAATGCCAAAACTGCAGCTAGGGCACTAAGAAGCAAAAAACTAGGCCAAAAATGTGGAAGTCCTATTTATCACTTGCACTGTGTATATGCCCATAAACTGCTTATTTCCATAAAATCTACTTAAAATTGATATTCTGAGAGAATAGTTGAATTTTAATTGAAGTCTCATATCACATTAAAAACATGTAAGAGTAAAACTTTTTTTTTTTTTTCCTCACCCTCCTCTCAAATCCAGTGAGTCAATATACATTGCTTTCTGGAATCAGAATCATTTACTAAATACGTGTCTCACCTAGTGTTACAACTGCTTTCTTAAAGCCATCAGCATCTCAGCTGGCTGTGTTCTCACATATCATCAGACCACTGTATTAGCAGTTAGGACAGAGGCAACCCATATTTGGAATAAAGCATCTATTGCAACAGCCTGTGGATTTCTTTATTGGAGTAGTTTAGGGAGAAAAAAAGGAGAGAGAAGAGAACCACTTCTGCAATGAGGAAAATTCATTCTGTATACTGAGCAATCTATACGCTCCCATTGGTAAGGCAGTACCTGTGGGGTAGGAAGAGGAGGGGAGACATTTTAAGCAGCAGTCAAATTTAATTCATGGGTTTCTGCAGGGAGGCACAGCCAGAGAGGCCTCCTTGGCATTGCTCATTTTTCACGGCATCTTCTGCAACCCTGGCAGCCTGCACCTGGCTCCTTGACTTCAAACTGGGCCAAGAGAGAGGGTATGAAGGGTCTAGGAGCAAAGCACTTGGGCTGGGTTTGCCTGTGACTCAGTAGGAGAGGTCAGCAAAAGAGGTCTGTCCCGGAAAACACCACTTCTGGCCCGCTAAGAAAAAGTAATAGAACCTTAAACTCCAAGCTGCTCCCATGCAGAACAGTGTTAGCTTCTAACATGCCACACTTCACGTTTGCAGGACGCTGCAAATCCCAGCCTTGCTGGCTGTGCCCCTGGGCACACAGAGTGCTTGATGAGGGCTTGCCTCCACCCCCCTCCAAGGAACAGCTCCACGTATCCCACAGGAGGCACCTTGGAGATGATGGAGGGAAGTCACCCACTGGCTGGCACGTCCTGGAGCCAGGCTTGAGGCTGCAGCCAGTCTGCTCCACCAGCACCTGCAGGCAAGCTGAGTTTGCATCAGTGGTGGGCACTCCATCCTGTGCCCATGTGAGTGGCAGGGAAGCAATGGGACAGACTAGTGTTAATTTCAGAGGTCTTCTCCCTTCTTTCCATCTCCCTTCTTCTTACAAGATACCACCAGTGGCAAGAGTAGCAGCTTGGTCTTGTGCAGGCTAGAGAGCTGGGTCATACGCTTCTGTGCTTGAGGCAAACTAGGGCTGGAAAGCCCTGATGTGGAAAGAGGCAGCTGAGAGCCTGCTGTGTCCTGCCAGCATGAACACATCACAGTGTCCTGTGGAACTCAAGGGTCCTACAGTAATGACATAGAAATGGTACTCAGAATCACAGAATGGTTTGGGTTGGAAGGGACCTCAAAGCTCATCTCATTCCAGCCCCCTGCCATGGGCAGGGACACCTCCCACCAGACCAGGTTGCTCCAAACCCCATCCAACCTGGCCTGGAACACTGCCAGGGAGGGGACAGCCACAGCTTCTTTGGGCAACCTGGGCCAGTGTCCCACTGCAGTGCCCTTATGGGGCAGCCCATGCATGCCGGGGTCTAACATCCAACTCCACCCCATATTGCAAAACTGTGTTTAAGAAGCCTCTGACATGTAACGTCTCGAGTGCAGCAATGAAGCCATAAACCAAGAGAACAGGTACCAGAGCTTTATTAGATGTTTCACTGGATACAAAGAAACTGGATTTTATAATACTCTTTTTTTTTTTTTTTTTTTTTACATTAAATACACATTCTTATAATTCATAAAAATTCACATTTGCTATACAGAACTGTAGGCATTTTTTACACAACATTTATTAAAGTACCATTGAATAGATTCTAAAAAGAGAAGGTGCAGCTCTGTGAACCTTTACGGGCACAACATACAGGGAGCTCGATGTCCTCAGTGTTACACAGTCATCCTTCCCACCAACACAGAGAAAAGTCATTCTAATGCATTAATGATCACTGGGGAAAAGAAGGCTTCTGTACAGGGACCCTGAACAGTGAGTTTCAGGAGGCAGCGTGACAAAACCATCCTAATCATCACCTACGTGCTCCTAAAGCTACTGAAGACTGAGGCAATCAAAAACTTAAAAATTGTCCTGGCAAAACCAGATATTTCTTCTTTTTATTATTAAGATGATATTTTTAACCACATCTTTTTATTTTCAATAATAATAATTACACAAACCCCCAGGATTCTGCTTTAAGGATCCCAGCTTCACAGCAAAACTGATTTCAGCTACTTGAGGAATCAGGGAGAGCCCTGTCAAATTGACTTCTGTAGGACCCAGAGCTGCGGGAAGAGACTAGTACATGCCATCTCACTGCAGAAAAAAAAAGCCTACGTGTACCTTCATCATAGGAGATACTCATTGGCATATCATCCAATCTGTTTTTAATTTGATGGAAGAAAGTTTATAACTTAATTCTTATCAGCCAAGGTGAGGCCCATCTAAGAGGAATGTGTATGTAACTTGGGAAGTGGAGATAAACCATCCCAGGACATCAGATCTGGGACATTGCAAGCAGTGTGCCCAGGTGGCCAAGAAGGCCAACAGCATCCTGGCCTGTATCAGAAATGGTGTGACCAGCAGGACTGGGGAGGTGATTGTGCCCCTGTACTCAGCTCTGGTGAGGCTGCACCTCGAATACTGTGTTCAGTTTTGGGCCCCTCACTACAAGAAGGACACTGAGGTGCTGGAGCTTGTCCAGAGAAGGGCACCAGAGCTGGGGAAGGGTCTGGAGCACAAGTGTGATGGGGAGCGGCTGAGGGAACTGGGGGGGTTCAGTCTGGAGAAGAGGAGGCTGAGGGGAGACCTCATTGCTCTCTACAGCTCCCTGAAAGGAGGGGGTAGCGAGGGGGGGTCGGTCTGTTCTCCCAGGTAACAGTGACAGGACAAGGGGTAATGGCCTCAAGTTGTGCCAGGGGAGGGTTAGATTGGATATGAGGAAACATTTCTTCACTGAAGGGTTCCCCAGCACTGGCACAGGCTGCCCAGGGCAGTGGGGGAGTCCCCATCCCTGGAGGGATTTCAGAGGTGTGTAGATGAGGTGCTGAGGGACATGGGGTAGTGGTGACTGGGCAGTGCTGGGTTAATGGTGGGACTGGGTGAGCTTAGAGGTCTTTTCCAACCAAGGCTATTTTATGATGCTGTGATCTCACAAGAACTTGTGGATTGCGGTGGTGTACCAAGTTTGACAAACCTATACTACTCACTTTGAGCAGAGCTGCTCACAGCTGACGTTTAAAGGATGCGTATGTGGAAGTTGAGATGAGGACTGCTAAGCAGAGCCGAAGGAGAAGACTGGGAAGATGCTGCATTTTAATTAGACAAAGACAGCAGGAGAGGGCCTGAAGTCAGACTTCTGCCTTTTTTCAATCGCTGGTGGGTCTGACTGAAGCTATCCTCACACCAAACATACCATAGAGCAGGCACGCTCCTGTCCAACTGTCCAGGCATGAGGCTGACCCTCTGTTCAGTATATCCTTCAGAATTACCCTCGGCATCAGGCAGAGGCATCTCAGACAGAAACCATGAAGGGAGAGCTATACCTGGCTGTGGGAATGGTGAGGGGTCATACCAATGGGCAATGTAGAGATTCCTAACTAGAGCACCAGGTCCTGTCAGCCACTGGGAAATTATTATAGCTTTTTTAATTAAAGCTGCCACGGCTCCTGAAAGCAGAATGCTGTATGTGGGCAGGCCAGGCCAGGCTGCTCAGCCTCTGACATTTATCATTTTCACATAAGGATTTTTACGGACCAACTTAGACTGGAGCAGAGTTCAAATCTCTCCTGGGAATTTACAGCTATGTTCCAGCACGGGGCATGAGCAGTACTGCATAGCATCCAGGCACTTCCCCAAAACCTGGGTACCACCACCCTCTATCATGACTGAATCCCCAAAGGAGAATTTTAGGCCATTCAATTACATGATCGCAATTCCTTCTGGCATCAGCAGGAGCTGTGTGTGCACAGGAGTGATCTGATCTGTATCACACTGGAAACTACATCTTTGCCACCTTGTACACTCAAGGCAGTCGATCAGGCAAACATGCTGTTCTTTATTTACCAACACATAAGTGAGCTCCAAGTAACTTTAACTCCTTAGTGCCAAAAAGTGAGGGAGCCAGTCTGATGGACAATCCTCAGTCACATTTGAAATCAGAACTGATAATCATGGGTTTTAAAGATTACGCAAATACATTAAGGCAGGTTACATAACTGCCCTTTTCCTTTAGAATTGATTATTATTTCCTTGTACACTGTAGACAATCCATACTCCCTTACACACACACACTTACAAAACAGCAGCACAGTAAAAACTAAATAGATCACTGAACTCCAACGTACTTGTAATCAATACATTGCACATACTATACAGCATATTTTAACTTCATCATTGGGTAAACATATACAATTCAGAACAAGGCTGACTGTATGGAACACAGAAGCTACCACTGAGATATGGCAAATACATCGTATACTCTATTAGCTTTTACTTCACTGAAAAGGAGTTTAGACGTTTAAAACAGTGTTAACTGCTGAAATCACCAAACAGCCTACTCAGTTGCTAATACCTAGTGCTCCATATACTATATTGAGGAAAAACAGCACTGGAGCTATGTTTTCAGGGAACTCCACTTTTTTGATATTGTAGAGGTAACCTCCGTAATTTTACATTTCCTTTGCAACACAGCATATACTTACTATGCACTGACTATCTGCTCCTTCTCATCCCAGCGTAAAACTTTAATAACTACTTTGAAATTAGCACAAATGGTCTAGATTTATATCAGTATGACAGAAAGACAGCCCAGCATACAGGATCACACATTCCCTCTCATGTATGTATGCATACACACATGTGTATGTTTAAAAGAATGGCTTGAAAAGGCAGGCTCTGCAAAACCAGTAAAGTAACCAACAGCAAGTGAATGCAAATAACCCACTGATTTTAAAAATAGGCTCCCATGGTCTGATTCTTATCTTACCCCTCTCCACACAAGGCAGGAACCAGACCCCAGGACCAGTTGCTGTTTGGTTCAAATCGCTGCAGGTTGGGTCAGTACCCAACAAAGACATCTCAGCTTGTGTAAACAGCAAAATGGAGCCAGGCAGGTTTACACCAGCAGAGACACTGCCTGTGTTGTGCAGCGCAGTTGCAATTTTTTGAGTGTGGTTGAAAAGAGGATCGTGTGAAAACATCAGAGAACAATACCACTTGATGTGTATACAATGGATATAGCGAGGGGAAAATGAGCATGGGAATTAAAAAAAAAAGTTTTGGTGGAGAATGCCATGATAGTTTGAATAAATAGGTGCTTATGAAGATCAATAGTGTAGACTGGCATTTTTTCCTCTGATGGGCTGATTACAGTCATCTAATCTCCCACGCCAGATTCCTCATAATACATGTGTAGAAGCCTTCTAAAAGAATCAGGTCAGACAACTCATCTGACCCAACCCCACAAGCATTTTTCTGGCTGAAATCAGAGAGAGTTTTAATTGCATATGAGTGGCAAAACTGAGCTCTCAGACGGTCCAGTTGTGCTGCATAGTCCCTTCTGGCTTGTTCTTTTCTGGCAAGATCTCCTGAACAATATCAACAGAGAGTGCATCCTCACCAAGACAGTTCAATTACAGTTTTGGGGTCTTGCAGATTAAATTGCCAGAAAAGCACGGGTAGTATATCCCCAAATACACTTTTTTGTTTTAGTAATTAAGGCAAGTATGTTTACCTGTCCCTAACATAAAGTGCTGTGCTTCTCCAACTGAAAGGAGATCAACAGCTAAATGAAAACATAATTTTTATGACCAAATGTAACATTTTGCTAAGATATTTTTTTCCCCATTAATGGAGAAACTATATGATTTGTCTATTATCCTTCTTATCAGAGGATTTTTTTTTTTTTGCTTTGCTTTTATTTTCCAGCACCCAAACGACAATTAAAATAAAACTGAAACTAAGCAAACACTTCGTAACAATGCCAACAAGCTCAATATAGCTCTATATTTATCCATATATACACATACACACAAAATTCTTAAATACAGCAGAACATTTGCTTTGAGTACACCTCTGCATAAGCAAAAAGCTCGGTGTGTCTGGTGTGTGTTTCAGTGGGGGGCGTTCCCAGGAGGAACTCTGTGTCGTTGGTGCTCTCAGATTCAACAGAATATCAGTCAGAATTCAAAAAAAGAAACCTGTTTTTTTTTTTTTGCTCTGCCCAAGGATTCAGATTACTTTACTATATTAGAAGAATATGTTAACTCTTTTGACTACACTTAAGTAGCTGAAGGATGACACAGAGAATCTGGAAGCAAACAAATCCAGCTAAGTGGAAAAATGAAAAGAGCATTTCACACCACATTGCCAATAAATAAGCAAACATTTTCATTGTTATCTATGAGACATCCACATAGGGTGGATTAAAAAAAAACATACGCTGTGTTTCATTTCATGTGTCTTTTACATTAATTTTGCTTGGAGAGTGTATGAAAACTGGAAACACAGTGCACCAACACCCCCCCCATATCTTGCTTAGCCATGGGTGAAAGCACTAGAGTCCTACCCCTGTTCAAAGTCAAGATGGGCTGCAACTCTTAGTAAATTTTTAGGGCAGTTCAGGTAAAGTTTTAATGCTGTAAAAAACCTAACTGGCTTACATCACATATTTCACTGGGGATGAATCTTACAGTCCTAACCTATATAGAAAATGCTACTGAAGAGGCATTATAACTTTGTAACAACTGCACAGTTTTTTTCAACTACTAATACTCTTGTCCAGAAACCAGAATATCATCATGCAAGTGTGTATGGATGTCTTTGTATCATATACATATATTTTATGTGTCTTTATAGTACACATACACTTTTTCCAAGGCACCTGCTCAGTATAAAATAGCAGCAAGTGTTCATTTTATTCCACTTCTTCCTGAACTAAACCCAACAGAACCCCTATAACCCCTACCCCATAACCCACCTGTTTGATAAAACATTTTTGTTTTTCCAAACTCTGATGGTAGATGCTAGTCCTTATCACCTGATAGAAAATAGAAAAGGACTGTATGATGCCATTCTTTTCTCACAAAAATTCTAGTAACATCAATGGAAACTTGACCTTAGTCTTATTCCATAAAGCACTGCAGTATTTCAAAAAGCATTTTCCTTGTAAGACATCATAGCATCTATTGTTTTGCACAGATGAAATGTTTTGCTTTCCAAAGTCGTGTGCTTGTGCGTTGATGTGTCCAGGAGATATGACTGATTGTGTTGTATCCAGTTAGGTGTCGTACAGTGGCAATGCTCTTTCATAGCTCACTAAGTTTTCCATATATTTGACTTTTATATATGTTTCTTTAAAAGGAGGATGATCAGCAATTCTACTAGAACAGTGCTATTCCATAGAATTCCAACATTGTGTTACGCAGTGTTACACCCCACAATTTAAGGACTAGAGAGTATTCTTATTAGCTAGAAATTGAACTACTACACTCTTCAGTACAGCAATTTTTCACTGATGAAACTGGCACTGACTTTTTTTTTGTTATCAGCAGAGAAGTGGTGTATTCACAGCTGCCTTAAAGAGAAGCTTATGCTGCCCCTATTTTTTTAAAGTGCAGTCTTAGTCCTGCAGTTTTCCACTATGGGACAAAATCCTGCCCACCTTACAGTACACACAATTTACTGATCCTATGCTAAATCCATGCTAAATGCAGAACATTTTCCTATTAAATTCAATGGATATTGGAGCAGGCTCTTACATAAGATTAACCCTGGGAGGAAGTGGTGCCCCAAGGGTGCCCCAGGCTGGCCTAACTTTGTTCCTGCTAGAACCAGGGAAAATACACACTGGCAGCTCCCAGTACAGAGTTAGGTCAGCACCACATAACTGCTGGCTTGACCTTGGGCAAAGACATTGGAAAACCCCATTTTGAGAACGAAAAGCAAGCAGGAGTTAGTCTAGTGCCTCGTGCAAGCCACGTAATACATCTTGTTAATTGTCCACTGGTTACATGTGTGCAAGAGGCATGACTTTGGATTTACTGGACAAAGGCTTTTAACCTGTAGCTCACTGATAAATATGATCAGTTAAACCACCTAATAGAGGAAGGGTAGCAGCTTAAACTTTTTGGGACAGATATACTGTCCTTAGTCTCCTGGTGTAATGCGCACACCATCAGGAATCCTGCTGTGGGCAAGCAGAGGGCAATATACATCTCATTGCTCCAAAAGCTGCTAATTTCTTGGCACTGTTCATCACCATAGAAGACACATGAATCACATTTGGTACCTCAAGGAAAACATGTAAATGGCCTTCTTTTATCAAACACTGTAAACACATTTAGTTTTGCTCTTCACATGAAACACAAATGTAAAAAGTGATCATAATTGATTAAAACATATCCCCTACACCCACCCACTAAAGGCCTAAACACTTCAGCGTGTTATAGGAAGATCAGTGTTTTACAAGATAATTCTTCTAGAATGCAACCTTTTGTTTTGTTTTGTTTTTTAAATTCTATGTAATGCAACAACACACATATTGTAGTACTATCAAGTAGTGTCATCTTCACCTTCATCCAGGGCATAGTTGAGCTTTATGACTGTGCTGATAAAGTCACCAAGTTCTACAAAATCTGCAGTGATAATATTCACACCGCTTTCTCCTGGTTTCTGAGTTCGGACCCACTGCATCATTGCAGGAAGAGCCCTACGAAGAAAACAGGAACAATAATTACTCATAAAGCAGCAAGACAAATGCATTGAGGCAGGATTTACCAATAGTGACTCCCATTGATCTCACTTGGTTTCTAAGGGAATCACATGAGAAAGGATACAGGTTACTGCTCAGACTTTCTTAAAACCTTTCTTTTTATAATTTTCATTTTCTGTGGAAACAATATGTTGATTATATTTCAACTTCTCAGTAGAAAAGAATGAAAGGAACATCACACAGGTTCACAGGAATTACCCATCTCCCCTAGGGGCAAGGGCACAGATGAGATACCTTTTTGATATCATCCAGCCATATGACTCTATGGAAATGGTTTATGGAAAATGAAGTAAGACAGAACTCAAGCCATTTGCAAAACATGTTTGACACATTTGAGGAAATACTGAAAATTATATTCTGGGGGACACGGGAGCAACCATGATTTCTACAGTATAAGAAAAGCATATACTGAATACCCTTTCTTTCCCAGTATTCATCTCCCAACCATGAATTATAGTTTATCATAAACCAGTGGTTAATAACTGAAATAAAAAGCACCACAATCATATTGACTCTTCTAAGATGGCGTATTTTTATTATGTCAGACCCTTAGCATGGGAATACTGGGGTTTAAAAGATGTTTGCATAACCGGGTTTGTGAGTACAAAGAAATTTTTCTGACACCATGAAAGTATAAACTAACACACACGATAAATATCTATGTGAAAAATAAAGAGATCCCCACTCCTGCTCAGGAAGTCAAGCAGCAAGACCCAGTTTTCAGAAGGTACAAAAAATAAGGTACAGATTTTTCAGAGAAAGGGGATTTTTCAGAGAAAGGGTAATTGACCATTGGAACAAACTTCCAGTGACTGTAACAAACTCTGCAGCACTTGGAGTCTTTAAATCAAGCCTGGATGTCATTTTAAATACACACTCGGTCAACCTCAAGCTGCTGAGCTAAATAAAAGAACCTACGGACTGGACAGGGCCGTAGTCAGTTTAGATGAACGTCGTGTTCTCCCTTTGCTCTACAGTCTATAAATCTGTGATTCCCCCTCAGACAGCATGTTGAAAAGCCTCTTTCATAGCAGCAAGGTACATGTAAAATGTTGATCTGACACTAATTTAAATCAAGCTGAACATGCTGAACCTATATCTGCTCCCAAAATCTTTAGGAAAAAGACCTAAAGAAAACAGAACTGTTTGCAGACACAGATTGTGCTTGTCAGTGGCCACCAGGGACAGTAATTTCTTAAAGCAATTTAGTACTGAAAAAAAAAAATCATACAGTTATAATTAGCCCTCTGTATGATTTTACAGGAGATTGCACAACACTAAGGTTTTGCTTCAGCAAAATGTGATTAAATCCAGTGTTAAGGTCCATGTTTGAGCCCAGCAACACATTTCATTTCACACACTGATTCAATATGACTGAAGCATATGTATGTATGCACACCAGCTCATAAAACTGAGCTTAATCACTCCGCTATGTAAGAACCCAGCCAGCATCTTTAGATTTAAGTTTATGTAATCCTGAAAAGCTGCTCTCTGTGGAACTCTAACAGGCACAAGTCAGGTGTTAAATATCCAGCAACACCTGGACTGTCTGAAAAGATCTGTGAGCAACCAGAACCAGGACAGAGCTCAGTAGAACAGCACAGACCACCAAGGTGATAAAAGGCAGCTCAGTGCAGCTGAAAACTCTGCTGCATCTTCATGTGCAAGAGATACCGCTGAACACCAGACAAAGGCTCAAGGCTGAACTGGGATGGCAGTATGTTGCCTTTGTCTTTAATACCTTCCTATTTAAGCTCAAAGAGTCTCAGGTTTAAAGGTGAACTGATTGATTGTAGGCAGGCACAGATTTTTTTTCTTCCTTCCTTCTGCACAAGTTGATACCCTTGATATTTTACTCCCCCTTGAGGCATAATTAACTTCTGTTGGTGTCCTTTATTTGTTCTGAAGCTGGTTCTGATGTAATACTGTCTTCAGACCATTGCTGTTTATACTTAGCCATATAGGCTGAAATACTGTTTTCTTTTTTCCTAATGTGTTCAAGCCAGCCTTTAACAGATAGCCATGCCTCCTTTGGACTAGTGCTCTATCTTAAACTCAGTTTGCCCTGCTGTTTCATCTCATTAGGCTCAGCAGTTAAATGGGTCATTTACATTATACTGATACTTCACTAAGGACACAGTTGCATGACCCTTTGCTCATACACAAATTGTTAAAGTCACAGAAATCTTTTGTTCATGAGACCAGAGACTACACAAAGATAAATTGGTGAATCAGATTATCCAACAAAAAGCTTATTTGCATAGCTTTGCAAAGAACACAGTCCTGTAAAAAAAAACCACCCACCCCTGAACAAAAGATCCCGCTGACCTTAAAGATTTATCTAGGCTATGTAACTCTGCTAATCATAGAAATTCATAGCAAAAAACCCCCAATTCAGATCATCTTCCTCCCATAGTGCCATCGTGCAAGTGGATTACATCAGTGACTGTAAGAAACCACACACTGCTCAGTTTCAGTACAAATATAGCATGCTCACAATAATTAGCAGAATAAGTCTGCTTTAACATTTCTCAGGGTGCCTTTGTAGTAGCAGCACAAATCTTGTTCACCCTTCCTTGTAATTACCAGTCTCTGCATGCCTCAAATTAGTAATAGTTCTCATTAAGGGTTTTGGAGGAACACAAACCATGCTGTGTGGCAGCCACTTACATGATTGCGCTCACAGAAACTCAGTATGTACTATGGTCTTTGTAGATTTTCTTGCAATGTTGATAAGAAATTATATTGCAAGTGAGTATATGCAAGCCTCTCAGCCTGCAAACCCTGGCAGCACCACCGCCTCTATGTTAGGCAGGTCCTGGCTCTCTGGTGGAGGATGTTGATGTTTGTGCTAAAGGGTCTCACTGAAGCTCTGGCACCAGTGGTTCACATCCCAACCCTGCAAGGGCTGAGGACAGCCCAGCCATGTGAGTATGGGCCACACCTGTGGATACTCAAGGCTAGTAATCCCACTAACTACAGTAGTCTAGTCACACTGTAACTACAACCACAGGTCCATGGAGCTAGAGTAATGAGTTTTCCCAATAAAATAGTGTCATGCTGGTAAAGACAGCAATGCCAGTATTCAAACTACATGCAAGACAGGCTCTAGCTCTCCTGAGGGCAACCTCAAGTCTTCCAGCCCTTCTGTGCCTCAACTGCCTCCACTGTAAGTGATGCAGTGAAAGCTGTACAAGTTGGCCAGGAGTCCTACTGGCCTCAGAGATGTGCTGTGAGTTTTCAGCGTTGTGAGTAAATGTTCTGGACAGCATACAAGATTTAAAGTCCTACGTTGTGGAGTCTCCTTCTCTGCAGATTTTCAAGACTCACCTTTTGAACCCAAAGGTGGCAGGCCACAGTTGGTAAGGAAGTCATCAGCCCGGCTCAAGTGCTTCTACACTAATGCACGCAGCATGGGCAACAAACAGGAGGAGCTGGAAGCCATCGTTCAGCACGACAACTATGATGTAGTTGCCATCACGGAAATGTGGTGGGATGACTCTCATGAGTGGAGTGCTGCAATGGATGGCTACAAGCTCTACAGGAGGAACAGGCAAGGTAGAAAGGGCGGTGGGGTGGCACTCTATATTAGGGAGTGTTTTGACTGTATGGAGATCAATAAATGTGATGAGCCAGTTGAATGTTTGTGGGTTAAGTTGAGGAAGGCGAAAAAAGCAGATATCCTGCTGGGAGTCTACTACAGGCCACCTGACCAGGATGAAGAGGTCGATGAACTGTTCTGTAAACAACTGGCAGAAGCTGCAAAGTCACAGGCCCTTGTTCTTGTGGGGGACTTCAACTTACCAGACACCTGCTGGAAATATAACACAGCAGAGAGAAAACAATCCAAGAAGTTCCTAGACTGCGTGGAAGATAACTTCCTGACTCAGCTGCTAAGTGAGCCGACCAGGGAAGGTGCCTTGTTAGACCTGCTGTACACGAACAGGGAAGGACTGGTAGGTGATGTGGTGGTCGGAGGCCATCTTGGGCTGAGCGACCATGAAATGATACAGATCTTGATCCTCAGACCAGTTGGGAGGGGGGGCAGCAACACTCGCACCATGGACTTCCAAAGGGCAGACTTCAACCTGTTTAGAACACTGGTTGAGAAAGTCCCTTGGGGAACAGTCCTAGAGGGCAAAGGGGTTCAGGAAGGATGGACTCTTTTCAAGAAAAAACTGTTAGAGATGCAGGAGCAGGCTGTCCCCAGGTGTTGTAAGACAAACTGGCAGAGAAAACGACCAGCTTGGCTGAACAGGGAGCTCCTGCTGAGACTTAGGAGAAAGAAGAGAGCCTACCACCTTTGGAAGAAGGGGCAGGCTACTTGGGAAGAGTATAGGGACTTAGTTAGGTTATGTAGGAAGAACATTAGGGGGGCAAAAGCTGAGCTTGAACTCAGCCTGGCCACTGCCGCAAAAGATAGTAAGAAGAGTTTTTACAAATATATTAACAATAAAAAAAGATGCAGGGAGAATCTCCAGCCCTTATTGGATGTGAGGGGGAACATTGTTACCAAGGACGAGGAAAAGGCTGAGGTACTTAATGCCTTCTTTGCTTCGGTCTTTAACGGCCAGACCAGTTCTCCTCATGGTATTCAGTCTCCTGAGCTGGAAAATTGGGATGGAGATCAGAATAATCCCCTCATAATCCAGGAAATAGTAGTGAGGGACCTGCTAAGTCAGTTAGACAACCATAAGTCTGTGGGGCCGGATGAGATCCTCCCGAGAGTGCTGAGGGAGCTGGCGGAGGAACTTGCCAAGCTGCTCTCCATCGTCTATCAGCAGTCCTGGTTATCGGGTGAGGTCCTGGATGACTGGAAACTTGCCAATGTGACATCCATCTACAAGAAGGGCAGGAAGGAGGATCTGGGGAACTACAGGCCTGTCAGCCTGACCTCGGTGCCAGGGAAGATTATGGAACGGTTCATCTTGGGGGAGATCACGCGGCAAGTGCAGGGCAACGGGGGGATCGGGTCCAGCCAGCATGGGCTCATGAAGGGCAAGTCCTGTTTAACCAACCTGATCTCCTTCTATGATCAGGTGACCCGCCTAGTGGATGAGGGAAAAGCGGTGGATGTTGTCTACCTGGACTTCAGTAAGGCATTTGACACTGTGTCCCACAGCATTCTGCTGCAGAAGCTGGCGGCTCATGGTCTAGACAGGTGGACTCTTCACTGGGTTAAAAACTGGCTGGATGGCCGAGCCCAGAGAGTTGTGGTGAATGGAGTTAAATCCAGATGGAGATCGGTCACAAGCAGTGTCCCTCAGGGCTCGGTCTTGGGGCCAGTCTTGTTTAATGTTTTTATCAATGACCTGGATGAGGGGATCCAGTGTACCCTCAGTAAATTTGCAGATGACATGAAATTGAGTGGGAGTGTCGATCTGCCTGAGGTTAGGGAGGCTCTGCAGAGGGATTTGGACAGGCTGGAGTGATGGGCTGAGGCCAATTGTATGAGGTTTAACAAGGATAAGTGCACTTCTGCCACAACAACCCCATGCAGCACTACAGGCTTGGGGAAGAGTGGCTGGAAAGCTGCCTGGCGGAAAAGGACCTGGGGGTGTTGGTTGACAGCCGACTGAACACGAGCCAGCAGTGTGCCCAGGTGGCCAAGAAGGCCAACGGCATCCTGGCCTGTATCAGAAATGGTGTGACCAGCAGGAGTAGGGAGGTGATCGTGCCCCTGTACTCGGCACTCGTGAGACCACACCTTGAGTACTGTGTCCAGTTCTGGGCACCACAGTATGGGAAGGACACTGAGGTGCTGGAGCGAGTCCAGAGAAGGGCAACGAGGCTGGTGAGAGGTCTGGAAAACAGGGATAATGAAGACCGGCTGAGGGAACTGGGGTTGTTTGGTTTGGAGAAGAGGAAACTGAGAGGAGACCTCATTGCCCTCTGCAACTACCTAAAAGGAGGTTGTAGTGAGGCTGGTGTTGGTCTCTTCTCCCAAATTACTAATGATAGGACGAGAGGAAATGGCCTCAAGTTACATCAAGGGAAGTTTAGGTTGGATATTAGGAAGCAGTTCTTTACTGAGAGGGTGGTTAGGCACTGGAACAGGCTGCCCAGGGAGGTGATGGTGTCGCCGTCCCTGGGGGTGTTCAAAAAATGGGTTGATGAGGCACTTGAGGCCATGGTCTAGTGGTCTAATGGTCAGGAATATGATTGGATAAAGGTTGGACTTGATGACCCTGGAGGTCCCTTCCAACCATAATTATTCTATGATTCTATGATTTGATGAATGCAGTCCTGAGTCATGTGCTCTAGGGGATCCTGCTTTAAAGCAGGGGAGTTGGACTAGGTGATCTCCGGAGGTCCCTTCCAACTGAAAATTCTGTGATTCCATGATTCCATGATTGTTAACATGCCAAACATGCCAGGCAGCTGGAAGAGCTGACAGATGCAGAACACTGTCAGCCCCTTAAACTTACTGAAGTCAGCTGCGTCCCGAAGCTGTACAGTCCAGCCCTTGCAACCACAATCTCAGTTCTTGGAAGGAGTCACTTATAACCCCTAAAGGCTGCAAAAGCCAATCATGTAATGCTGAGCCACACAGACAGAAGGGTGCTGCTTGCTTA
Organism: Podargus strigoides; assembly: GCA_028020825.1. Classification (NCBI taxonomy): domain Eukaryota; kingdom Metazoa; phylum Chordata; class Aves; order Caprimulgiformes; family Podargidae; genus Podargus; species Podargus strigoides. The sequence goes on from CM051663.1 coordinate 19,766,209, forward strand.
GCCTAGAGCCAGGGAGGGGAGAAGGCATGTTCGTCAGCAAAACCTGTGCGGGGAGGAAGAGAGGAGCCTCCTCCTTTCGCCCCACTACCTGGGGCACTGTTTTCATCCTGCTGCAGCTCCACTGACCTGGGTTGGGGCTGGCCAGACCAGCGCCTGAAGTCGAGTGCTTTTTCCACATCCTCAGCAGGAGGGAAGAGGTGGCGGCAGTAGCAGGGCAGGGAGGGGAAAGTCACAGGACTGTGTTGCTTGAGCAGTGGCAGGGAAGGAGGGGAATGGCATGTTAGCTGGGTTTGACTATGGATTGGGATGAGTAATCTTGGTGAAAAACTTTCTGTCTTGAAGGAATACATCTGGAGTATTGTGTCCAGTTCTGGGCCCCCCAGTTCAAGAAGGACAGGGAACTGCTTGAGAGAGTCCAGCGCAGAGCCACAAAGATGATGAAGGGAGTGGAACATCTCCCTTATGAGGAAAGGCTGAGGGAGCTGGGTCTCTTTAGCTTGGAGAAGAGGAGACTGAGGGGTGACCTCATTAATGTCTATAAATATGTAAAGGATGAGTGTCATGAGGATGGAGCCAGGCTCTTCTCAGTGACATCCAATGATAGGACAAGGGGCAATGGGTGCAAGCTGGAACATAGGAGGTTCCGCATAAACGTGAGGAAGAACTTCTTCACAGTGAGGGTAACAGAACACTGGAACAGGCTGCCCAGAGAGGTTGTGGAGTCTCCTTCTCTGGAGACATTCAAAACCCACCTGGACATGTTCCTGTGTGACCTGACCTAGGTGTTCCTGCTCTGGCAGGGGGATTGGACTAGATGCTCTTTTGAGGTCCCTTCCAATCCCTAACATTCTGTGATTCTGTGATTTGCACTGACTGGGAACTAGGAGGTACCAGGCTGCTGCCCCTCATGCCCAGGATGGTGAGAGAGCACGTGGATGAAAGTGATGTAACTGGATGTGACGTGGCAGGACCTCGTGGGAAGGACTGTGGTCCAGTCCCAGCCCACCACCACCGTACCTCAGCACCAGGGGCCAGACCCACCCCACCACCCAGCAGCCTCCTGCAGGGACTCAGACATGCCAAAACATCTGCATGAGGAGGAGAAGAGTGGATGAGACCTGGGCAGTAGGGACCTACCCATGCTGGACAATGCAGTGTTGTGTGAAGACATTTAATGTAGCTGTGTTTCTTTTGAAACCACAGCTTTTGTCTCTAGGTGGCACCTTACTAAGTCAATCAGAGGTACTAATCATTTGAGCGTGGCTTAGGTGTCATGATGGCTTACTTCACATATGCAAACGTGCCCTATATCACCATTTCCAGCCTTTTTTTTTGTTGAGGAGCTGTGTGCTTTCTCGTACAGCATTGCTACAGTGATTTTCATTTATAACCCAGCTTTCACAGTTATTACCTCTATTTTCCCTGTGCTGTTTGGTTGCTGATATAAACAGAAATGTTTTTAAGTTTTTCACTGCTTTCAGGATCTATTTCCTGATACGTTAAAGAACTCAGCTGACAAACACTGCCCTAAACTATGAAACATGCATAGCCCTTTTCAAAGCTATTGAATATTCAAGACCTCTTTTTTTTTTTTAAATTATTTTTTTAAATCTATCAAAGATCTCAAGTGGTATTGAATTTTGTTTAAAAAAATATTAATTAAACATTCAAGCAGCTTTGGTTCAAGCAGCAAGTAAGTCCCATTACAAGCTTTCAGAAGAAAATATAACCTAACCAATTGCACTAAAATTTGCTTTAAAAAATTTGCTTTTAGGCTATTTTAGTTCAGAAAGAGGGGTGGTTGGTTTGGGGTTTTTTTAATGCCTGAGTCATCAAAGCCTGGCAATGTGACAGAAGGCTAATGACAGCAGCACTCTAAGACAGGACCTCCCATGGTAAAACAGCCGTTCCTCTCTGCAGAGGAGGAATAGCAACTTTGCGAACACAAAATAAAAGGGCTGTTTGTTGTTTAATGAGAATTTGATCACTAAAGGCAGAGAACAGGTTTTCTTCTGGAGTGGAGGGAGCCAGGACAACCTAATCCAGAGTGAGAAACTGGTCGTGTTTACAGAGTGCGATGCTGCCTAGCATTAAGCACCCATTACCAGTAACACCAGTGAGAGCTGAAACAGGTCCACTGGCTGCAGGCAAAGTGACATGTAGCATTTCTCCCCTCTCCAGCGAAGCATGCACCCTGCCTCCCTACAACCTTATGCAAATAAGCATTACTGTTCAAGAAAAACAGCACTCCTCTGCAAAGAGGATGTACTTGCACCAGCCTGAAACTGAATCCCTATACTCTGTAACTTTTCCCCCCTCCATCCAATTTTAGCCACGTTTGCAAGAACACTGATTAGTTCTGGAGCCATAATTCAGCAGACACTGACGTTTGCTTTTCAAGGATGCTGAGAATTCATCTCTCCAGTGGGAGCAGCAGATGCCTTGTGTGTCACTGAATCATAAAAAATCATAACTGGAAAGAACCTTGAAAATTTCACGTTCATCCAGCCCATCCTGGACAGGATCAACTACACAAAGAGCAATGATACAAACCAATCCTGGTAAATGTTCCATTTAATCAGTACTTACAAGTCCTCAATGATAGAGATGTCACAACTTTCCTCTGTATTCAGAGCACCCCTATATAAATATCCTTATACATCCTCATTAGCTTTGACTGGAGTATCCACAAACAGATGCCACCAAAAATCATGGCATTAAGGTGTGCTGCTCCTGTCCTCACTCTGCTCCCACTAAAGATTTACTGCTCATCAGTAAATAAGCTTCCTTGCAGAACATCAACCTCAGGTACCATTTCACAGTACATCATTCTACCATAATTCTCTCTGTGGCAAAACTAGTCTAAAAGGTCCTCTTCTTTTACATGCCAGCTATTTGTTTCTGCTTCCTGATCAAAATTTACCATTCTCTCAGTTGTGCTAATAGACCTGTAGGGACAAAATAAAAACCAGCACACAGAAATGGTCTGGATTAACAGGAAAAAAAATATTTTTGCTCTCCCCCTGTCCCAAATGGCGCAGCTCATTAATGAGATTTGATTTATAACAGGACCTCCCAAACTGTTGAATTGACACAAATGAGGAACAAAGGAACTGAAGCATAGAGAATTACAGGAGGCTGGCATGAATGGGCTGGGAAGGAATTCTGCAGATTCACTTCCTTACCCCTCGGATCCTCTCTAGGGAGCAGTAGTGTGGCCACAAAAATCGTCACTATCAAGGCCAAACTGACTAGAACCAGAAAATTTGGACAACTCTGGGTGAAATTTTGTTATTAATAGTCTCAAAGGCACACAGGTGGAAATTCCTTTCCCCAGATCTTGAATAGACCAATGCAAGAACCACCTACATTAACATCTAACAGCCCTGAATTTATTCTTCTGAAATGCTTATCTAGAATTCTGTCATCTCCAATTGCTTTATACAGTTTGGAAACGCATCTAATCAGATGACAGAGGCTATGGTGCTGGGATCAGATGAATATTTTAATGTAATTGATTGTAGTACTGTACTCTGTAGAGGCACCAGGGGCCAGATGTCTCCACTCTCCTATTGAGCTGTTGTTGGCTGGCTGGGTTTCATTTTTAAGGGGAGACAGAAACGAGGTCAAAAGGGTCTTTCCTGCTCTCCCTTCAAATTTCAGCTGAATTTATTGAACCTACACCTCTATGCTTGTACAAAATTCAATGGGATATTTAATAGCAGCAAATGGTGCTTCTGTAGGTGATCGACGTTCAACATCCTATTTTTCCCCTACTTTTTAGCCATTGCACCTAGGGCATTAACTAATAGCATTAGGAATGCAGATAGCTGGGAAAGGACCTTGTAGTACAAAAGATCTCACTAATGAGGCAACTCTAGTATTTTGGCTGCTCTCTTGGCCACTGTACTGGGGAACTGGAATGCACAAAGCCAGAGGTAAAAGCTTGAACTGCTAATGCACAAAGTGAGGCATTTAGCTTTTACATCATGACTGAAGAAGGCCTTGTAACACATATAGTTATGCTAGAATGGACATGGTAGTCTGTGGATTAACTTGAGAACTACTGCCTGCCATGGGGATGCCTGTGTTCAAAGGCTGGCTTTTCTCACAGATCCAGCAGACCAAGTTAGACAAGTTCCACTGCTCTTCTAATCAGTTATCTCTTCAGAGATCACAAAGGGGAGAAACACTTCCCATTTTTGTAGCAGTGGTGCAAGTCTTAAGCTATGAAAATGGAGGGGAACAGTTAGATCAGTGAGTGCTGACGTCATTCCTCTCAACCTTTTCTGGCCCAAACAGAGATAACCCCTAACAGTCATTTACACAGGTGCTTGTATGTGACATAGTTTACCTGCTTGAGCCAGTTGGTCCTGCTCCCAGTTCCACAGAGAAATCTGACTGTTCAAGAAATGCCAAGAAATTCACAGAAATTACTATGGAAACTGGAACTGGAACTCATTCCACTGCCTGTGAGAGAAAGCCTCTGGTTTACATAAGAAAACATCAGTCACCAACCAAGAGAATACCTACAGGTTTGAGGCTTTTTTCCTCCTATCTTCTAGTTCTTATAAAAAAGAGTTATGTTTTTTTCATACAGTCATTACACTTGAATCACTATATTAAACCCTTCACATCAGATGTTAAGAGTTGACCAGAGAGTGGGAACTGCTTTGTCACAGGTGTATATTGTAGTCAGTACTAGACAATTTACGGTCAAGGTTCCCTCCACCAGACTTGGCTAAGGGCTTTGTTTTCTCTGAGGGTTGCCACCCAGTGTCACCTGGGACCTTTCAAAGAGCTCTCCTGCTGAAGAACTTGGTAGGGGACTCCAGATAGGGAGCTGCCCAGCTACTCCCAAGTTTGCAGTTTAACTTGCTGCTGATAGCTCAGCCCCTTATTACAAAACTCAAATTCTTGAGCATGTAAAATTTAATGCTGTAAGAAAGCAGAGAGAGATAAAAAGGCAATGAATAGGGAAAAAAAAAAAGTGCACAAAGGAAACATCTGAAATTAAATGTAGAGAACAATGAAATAGGGTCTACCAGAGCCAACAAGAAGAAGTGATTTTTACCAGTGTTTAGCTCTGCCCGGAACTTTGGAACACAGATGAATTACCAGAGCAATTCTGAAAAAAAAAAACCCACTTTTGTGTAACAGGAAAAGTTAGTAAAAAAAAAAAGTACATATCACTATCAGGGAAAGCAGAGCAGGTAGGTGGAAAGCAGAATTTAAGAAACTTCTGGCTGCTAGCACTATCACTGCACTGTATGACCTATTACACGTAGAATTTCACACATCATTGCAGTTTCCACTGAAACAGATACTACAATAAATCTAAATTACTTAATTAAATGGGTAAAATATAGATTTTTTTTTAGTCTAATAGCATAGCCTGCAAAATTAACTTTTTCTTCCTGCAGATGCTTCGAAATTACACTAAATCTATATTTGAATGCTTTGCTATTGAATACAGAAAAAAGCAATTTCCATTTTCTTTCATATAAACAGCTTTAAGTGGTTCTATTTTTTTTTTTTTTGTTGTTGTTGTTTTTCCATATAAAGTCAGAGTCCCTGCACTGGCAGAGAACAGACAACCAAAGTATACAAAACTGCACCCAACTGCTTGCCAAGTACTTTGCTCAGTGTATTCCATAATACATTATTCAGACAGACATACTATAGAATAATTAATATTGAATGTAATGTTGAAAAATGCAAGGAAAATAATCATATTCAAATCAGAGAAAGTTTCAATGAAGAGATGGGTCTTACAGCATTCCCAGGAATTTAACACTTTCTGATTCTTCATTGAAGGTGGAAATCCGTTTCATTCATGAAACATCAGCAAGTAGATTGCAACGAAGCAATCCACCCAAGTTTAAATGGATAATCATGACAAAAATAATTGCCTTTGAAAAAAGGTACAGGGAAATACTCATTTTTCATCACTGCTGCTGTCTGGACAGCAAGAAACAGCAGAGAATATAGTAAGAGCCTCAGGCTGCACATCCATGTAACAGAAACTGGACATAATCACAGCTCTGATTTGGATGATGTTGTGATTAAAAAAAGTCAGGAAATGAGATGGTGGGGGACAAAATTATATAGGAACATACAATTTTTCAGTTAATTAAAAAAATTAAATGTCAAGTTAATGTTCAGTGTACCCAATTAAACATTCTTTTCTTACTTTTTGGTTGTTTGAAATTTAAATATTTTTAAATGAGGTGTCGTTTTAAAATAAAGTTATTTTGAAACTGTCAAAACACTTCAATCTTTCTAAAACATTAAATTAGAAAATATCAAGATGAAATGTTTTCCTACATGCTTTCCGCAAATACAATTAGTCATCAAGTTTGACCCAATTTCACAGATACTATCAATGGTGCTCACAAATCTGTTTTTGCAGCAAATTTCTGTTTAGCATCAAAATTCCCCCCTGCTGCACCTCTCTCCATCTGAGGCACCACTTCTGCTTCCTGCTGTCGTTTCCTTTTATTATATTATTTTTATATATATTGTTTGATTAGATAGATAGATATATATATATATATATATATATAATTTGATTAGCAACTGCCTTTTTGCATGGACTGGACTTACCTCTTTCTCCACCAAGCCTTCATTTCAGTTTTACCATTTCCCTTGCAAGGTGTGTATCACATAGATACACAGCACCATGGATCCTCATTCCACTGATGTCATTGACACCTAGGGTTTTGCCAGCCAGCACCCCAAGCCTGGTGCCTGGACTGCAGGCTGTGGGGGCCTGGGGTTGACACACACCCACTAGCTCCTCCACAACAACTACTTCATCTCACCAGAGAGGAAGACTAAGCTGCTTATTGTCCTTTATACATTTTCTGGCTTCTAGCTTTGGCCTCACACAGCTAAACCAGCTTTGTTAATCAGCTGGATCCCAGAGGCAATATCCTCCTAAATAGCATCCTGGGCATTGCTGTGAATCATTTACCAGGAGCAGCATTCCCTGAACTATTCCTCATTCCTTCCACTTGCTTTCTTCTCAGCCCACTATTAACAAGCATTCATATGATAAACCCTGTATTATACCAATTATAATTATGCCAAATATAGTACCCAGGAGATATAATGGAATAGCCACTGCTGTTTCAGAGTGAAAAATGTCTGTCCTGGCAACAGCTGGGAGAAGATACACTCACCAGGCTGCCTTCCTGCCAAAGGGTTCTCGTGTCAGAAGACTTGTCCTCCTAACACAGACCTCTCTGACTCCTCAATAACCAGTGTGGCTCTGAACAAATACTGCAAGAGCATTTGTTTTCCCATCACCGGGCAGTGGCTTTTCACATGCCTCAAGACCCAACTGCTCCTGGGGCTCCTGCAAGCAGCCCAGCAGGGAGAGAAAAGCTGTGCCGTGTGGTCCTGTCCTCTCATCTCCGGTGACAAAGCAAGTGGCATGGGCAAGACTGTGCACAGCTGCCTTTGAAAAGGAGCGTTAGCAGCCATGATGTTCTCCCATAGAAGGGGGCCTGGGAGGAATCTCTGTTCCTCTTTCAAAAGCTGATAGCAAAGCACTTTCTCATTCCTGCTTTTCCAGCTGTAAGACTGTTGGAAAACTTCACTGGTCTGATGGCAGGGAGCCCTTCTCTCACTTCCAGCCTAAATTTATTTAGTCAGTGTATAACTGTTGCTCTTGTGAGAACACTGGCCTTTAGCCTAAACTGTTCTTTTCCCTGCCTGGTATTTATTCCCCTGTGATATTTAGAGATAGTAATCACAGAGTTTCTCAGGCTTCATTGTTAAGATAAACAAGACAAGCTCTCTCAATGTCTTATGCAATTCATTCCCTGATTATCCTGGTTAGCAGTCCCTCTCTGCATCTGTGCCAATTTCAGTCTACTCGCCAGAACGTGGGTGATCAGAATTGCACAGGATATCCAAAATGATATCCTACCTGCTCCTCGGGAAGTGGTATCACCACCTCTTTGCGCATGCTGGAAATGCCTTGATACATATCAAGAGAATACTGTTGGGTTTTTTTTCCCAGATGCTTTCCACTGAGGGCTCAGTTTCAACCAGCCATGGGTGACACTCCAGCATCTGCCTTGCCCAGCTTCCCCAGCTAAGGAGATCCCACCTTACCAGAGCATGTTCCTGTTGTTATGACCTTGTATTTTATACCACTGAATTCCAGCTCATTTCTAAATACTGCAGGCATCCAGTTCTTGCTGTATGTTACCCCTTAGCTTTCTTCCATTATGATAATAGCCTCTTTGTGTTATCAGCAAACTCCATTAGCAGTCTCCTACAGCTGAATTCGAGGTCCTTCACAGAAATATTAAAGACCACCAGGCTCTTTCAGGAATGCTACTATACCCTTCTCTTCAGTCTGGTACTTCCAACCAGTCCCAACTTCATTTCTGATTCCCAAGTTCCATTTTGGTTGATAATATCCTACTTAACACTTTACCAGCTGCATTACTGAAAACCTAAAATTTTCCTGTTAAATTTCCATAGAACTAGTTACAAAATGAAACGAAAATCATGTGACACCTTTGAAAAAACCTCATCAACATTTATCCTACTTTCCATTAACCTCTGTATCTTTAATTATCACTTCTTTCCAGCTCAGCTCTTCATTTTTGCCTTCTCCTGAAAGACTGTGGGGCTCAGACCATTCCTCCACTATTTTCAGATAAGCGTGTTATGTTTGCTGCTCTCCACTCTAAACCACTGTTTTCGTAAGTCTGCTTTAATGTGTGCAATGCTCATTCTAGTCCTTCAGCAATTCTGCTGTGGAGGTTACACAGATCATTCTCCTCCCTGCTTGAATATGTTCACTTCTTACAGCCTTTATAAAACATTTTCTGTAGTGATATCGGGAGTCACAAAGAAGGGTCCAAGAGGAGTCTTGACAATTCAAACACTGGATGAAAAACTAACTTCCAAGCTCCACACTGAATCCAGCAGAACTTAACATGCAGATAAGCAGGATTAATAAAGTTGTTTTAACCAGCTCACAAGGGCCTATCATTAAGGTAGCAGTGGTACAGTTTACTTACTGTACCTTGCAAAGGAATCCACTAGAAGGAATAAAGTTTGCTTGTTTTGGCAGATATTTCTCCCGACCTTTGATTCATCCTTTTCAACATTCAGTATTGGCTGATTTTGTAATTAAATGATCATAGACATCTTTTCTTTTAACTCAACCTTATAGCCAACTGTACTGAAATGTCAATGGCAACATAACACAACTGACAGTAAAATTCAGATCAGTCACAAAGTTAAGTCAGACTCTTCCACATTGCATAGTTCTAAATCACTAACTCTAGACTACATGTACCATCATGCTGGCTACCTTGGCTTCAAATAACTTACATTTCAAAGAGGGCAGCTGGGCCATTTCACTTTTGGCCAAAATAATGAGGCTGAACTTTCTTAGAGAAAAATTAAAAACAGGTTCTGACTTATTTTTCCTGCAAAAATGTAAAAGTCCTGGAGATATGCCACAGTATTACTCAGATCATAGTGTCTCCCTGATGAACTCTGTTCTTCTACAGTGTTTATTACCATGCACACCAGGTGAATTATTATTGTTAATAATACTGCTACTTTGCTGGGCCAGGGGTATTCACCCTATAGCTAATGGATGAAACTGTAATTTCCAATAGTCATAAGCAAAATTAAAATGGACATTAGGAATGAGAGAAAAAGGTATGATCTTGTCTGCAGACCGTCACTTGATCAACAATGATTTTGAGGGGCAAGTAAATGCTACATACTTCAATGATATACACCCATTATGGTATTAATGAGATCTGGCCTGAAACCAAGAACTGCTGTTCTGTGAGAAACTCCAACATTCCAAAATGTGATTTTGTTTCAAATTAGAAAACAAATATAAAACGTTGGCCTTTCCCATCGAGTAAAGTTCAAGACCTATTCCTGAATACAAAAATGAAAAGCTGTGAATATAAAAAACAGAATTAAATATTGCAATTAACACTGTAACATAAATCTGAAGACAAGACAGAATTAATAAAAGTACAAAGTTGAAATGTTTTGACATAAACTATTTTGCTAAAACAGACTTCTCCCTGGAGAAACACACTGAAAGATCCATTCCGGGAAAAAAAGAGGAGACTTCAAGATATCTGCAGTTTTCAATAAAAAGCTGCACCAACAGGGAAAAAGAACAAATGGTTTTGTAATCGCTGGGCTGAAACAATTTACACAAACATATACTTGCTGCCACATCTAACAAAACTAACAACTGAAGAACAAACTCTTAAAAAAGGAAATAAAATATTAACCAATATATCACTGATGTTATCTGAAATTAGCTTTAAAAACAAAAATGTGTTGATGATTTGGAGAGCTCTTCCTGATTCCAGTCAGCACTAAAAATAGACAGACATTGTGAGAAGTCTCATGTTTCCAGTAATATTGGTAACTTCTGAATTGATCTTATATTTTATTTAATGAGAACTCCACATTGATGAACTATGGTTGCCATACCACAAATGAAACAAACCACATCACAGACCATCAGGGAAAATGCAGGCTAAAAAATGCATTACGTAGCTTGTAAAAATATAGCAGGGGACTGCAGAGGATGCACCAACAATAAACTAAAATCCTCCTGGAGTGAAGCCAGGATAGGCACTTGGTTGAGACATGCCGTAACAAAGAGGTCATAGAATCATAGAATGGTCTGGGTTGGAAGAGACCTTTAAAGGTCACCTAGTCCAGCCCCCTTCAACGGTTGTGCTGGACCACCCCACTCCATCGGCACAAGGAAAAGCAGACCTGTCATGCCAGCCATGCACTGATCATCAGAATCCCTGTGGTGGCTCATGCTCTTGTGGGATACAGACCAAGCTGCACATTCACCATAGAGCTGCTGCAGTCCCCTTCCTGCTACAGACTTCTCACACCAGATGTTGATGGTGGTCAGCTTCAGTTCATCATCTGCCTTGCATCAAGTGTCAAAGACCAGCCAGAAAGACTTTGCACCCCTCCACCCAGCACTGACTTGGGGATGGTCTGCTACACAGCACAGTCTCTGTCAGCGTGACCCAATGTGCTGGTATATTATGCATCAGCGGACACATTATTTAAGAGATGACAGGAGTTCCCAAGCATGGGCCTGGAGAAAAATACACACCACTTAAAAAGCAGATTTGAGTCTGCATCTTATAACAGATGTACCCTGAGAAGAGAGCTGGTACAGTTGATGCTGGCTGTAAGCAGAAGAGAAGCCCAGAAGGTTACTGAGAGGGAACCACAGTAACTGAGCCTTGTGGTCAGTCCATCCATTATGCATTATTTCCAATTACTAGAGAATAAAGAGAAGTCCTGCCTGAGCTGGAAAATATTTTTCAAGCAACAGTTCACCTATAACTCTCATGAGAAACAGCTTAGAAGAAAAAAATCCCAGATCTTCATCATGTGGATTACCACTTAGACAAATGTTCCTCAGACTGCAGAACTCAAAGGAGGGAGCTTTCCACCAAGAGAAAACCATTCACTTGGATTTATGTCTCTTCTGTTCTAGCACAGCCAGACAGTAATAGCACTGAAATGTCTAATGGAGAGAAGGAGCCAGCAGCAAACGCCACTAGGTGAGACACATCATTGTCTGAGCCAAGACCGGCAACAGGCTCAGAAGATCTTGCTGTGGTTGGTGTGACAGTAGGGCGAGAGCACAGCTCTCATTTCCAGTGCTGCAGCGGTGACCTTACTCATCCCTCTCAGCTGAGCCCTCACCTTTACCTTCTGCAGATGGATGCTTAACAGATGGATCAAACTGGGTGCAGACACTCACCATGCCACGTGAAACAGCACCAGTCTTAGAGAACGCACAAGTACCTTGATTACCCTCCAGCAATGAGCTTCAGGACTGCCCATCTAGCACCCAATGACAGCCTGAAACAGCACCTCTGGGTACAATATTTCCTCATTCCTTCCCTAATCCCTCCCAGTGACAACTTTGAAGGTGACAGTAACACTCAGGTTTCAGATTTAATTATTTCATCTGAATTGTCTAAATCCTAACCATCACCACACATGCAGCTGAAGTAGAAATGGAACTTGCTGGGCTGAACGCTTCCAACAGCCCAGAGAAAGAATTGAAAACAAAGCAAAAAGAGTGTGTGTGGGAGGAGAGAGATGGTGAAAGACATCTAAGGAAAGGATGCAACAACAGTGGTCCTGAGCAGAGGCAGATCCTCCTCCTGATAACGGATAGTGGTCACCAGCCCTGCACAGCTCAGTTGAGACAGCAGGGAAGGGTGGTGAGTCAAGTCCTCACTGCTTCAGCATTTTCCTCGATCAAAAGCAGGGAACGGAGGGGTGGCCCTGTTGTTGCTTTCTTTGGGTAAGCAGCAAAACCAAGGCAAACCGTAATGAACTTAGCTCTGAGAAAAAAAAAACTGCTTGCAAGGGGTCAGGTTTCTTTGTAATATCCACTCAAACCTTGGGGAACAAGGCAGCAAATTAAAATGATCCCTTCCCAGTTATTCAAGCAACACAGTACACTAACATACCTGTAGGACGTGGATTACAGCACTGCCTCAGAGCTGTAATTTGAACAGGTATTACTGGAAAAGGAGTGAAGCCAGTTTCAGAATTCAGAGTATGTAAATCCAAGTAGGAAGGGAATAAAGGTCCATGGCTGCCCCTTTTCACTGTCCAGCAGCAAAATTAAGTAGTCCATCACCCAAGATCTGATTTGATTCTTAATTTACTACACAACAGTACTTGCTGGCACAATTGGGAGCACCACAGTACTGTTTGAAAGACAAAGTTAAGCAGGTTTCAATGTCCGACCATGAAACAAGTGATGGTAAAGTTTCTCCTTTGTGTTGTAGCTCAGAAAACAAATATTTTCAGTGGGAAAGTGCCTGCATCTCACCATGGCTCCTACTACACTCTAATCACTCAGTCTCCTTCATATCTTAATACTATTTTATGATACAATACAATACATTTTGTATGACAGTTGCTTAGTTACAAAAACTCTCAGATCAACAGCTACAATATTAAAATCTTGCCAAAGGTCAAATCCCACCGTGTGATCATTCAATGTCTTAAAGACATGTCTTTTGTTATTTTTCTTAGTGTCTGAGATAAATATTGGAAGACATTTTACTACAATAGGCTGTGCTTTGTTCAAGCAACTGTACTGCCTAGGACAATACATGCAATGCTATCACTATAATTAAAGACAAACTCTTATTAAAATCTACAGCTACATTAAGGGTATATCTTAGGCCCTCCCCCCCAAAAATAAAGAGAAAAATCAATCCTGGAAGAAAACAGAATTATGAAACATTTGCCTAAGAGTAAAGTTTTAGAGAAAAGATCAATAAAATGATGTCCAATATTTCAAGGCTTTAAGAACAAACAAAATAAAAATAAGCTTTATATTGTAACAAACCAGCATCTTTCACAATGACAGTGGCTCGCTAAGAAAGAACTTAATGTCTGTTGCATCCCACAGACGTTACTGAATTCCTAGGGAACAAACATCATCATCTGTGTTTTAACAGAAGAAAAACATGGGCATTTTTAAAGCCTATGCAAGTTCTGCGTCATACAGAAGGCGACACATCACCAAGACCTGGTTACCTTCCCTATTTACAAGTCCTTTTCCACTCTTTCTGTGCCAGCCATTTCCTCTATACCAGTGTGGCACCAGGGAGTCAGGATCCGTTACTGCTTCCTCTGTATGCTTTGCCCCAACACAGTTCTGGCTATAGCTTGTATGCCTAACTGCTTGTTCAGTCCACAAAGGCTACTTGTTTGTAAGCACAGGATAGCATTTAATAGAATTAATTGCAGGCTTGATGTACCTTCTGACAATGGATTCCAGGGACTTTCTGTAGCTAAGGCTTCCTTAGTGGAGATAGCCACTGCAGAAGTCGAGGATATGCAGGTGACTTCTCCAGGCACAGCATGGATACATCCTATCTAGATAACAATTGAAAGCCCTCTAAGGCTTCAGAGAATGACAAGAATTGCTCAAATCCATCAGGATTGGTACAGCATGTGCAATAGGGTTTTAACAGCTGACAGAATTTTTTTGACGCTTTCTATCCACATTCACTCCAGGACCAGTGAGCAGCTACAGGAGATTAAAAATTCAAACTTCCAAACATACAGTGACTGTATGTTAGTTACTCCAGAACTGCCCAGTTCTCTACTTAAAAACTGGCAAGATGTGCCTATAGATCTACTTACTCATATAGTCCCAAAGGCAATGGTTTGTAGCATGCAAATGCTAATACAACATAGGAACATGGATGTTGTAAACCTGCTAAGTTTGTATTAAATGTCTTTGGGTAACAGAAAATCATTATCAGCTTGAAAGCCACCTTGTGAATAGATCTGGAAATGCTCGTTTATGCAAAACTCTGTGCTCATTTTTTACCTCATAAATGAAGAGGAGAAGGACCAACCTATCAAGGAACGGTTCCCTTCGCAACGAGGCAAAAGCAGCTACGCAGACCCAGGTCCAGCACCAGTAAATGCATTTCCCCTAGGCTCAGCACCTGTTAGCATCTACTGGCTGTAGAGTTCCCTTAGTGATCTAAGTAATGTCAGAAAGATCAAAGAAAACCCAACTGGCTAAATGAGCCATTTGCAATTTCACTACTGCAGCCGTGCAGATTGAAGCATGAAATCTTTGAGACAAGTAGATGTTAGTGACAACTTACTGCAGGGCTAAGGGAATGAACATTTCCTTTTCATGATGACAAACACTGCTTTCTGTATATGCAGGGTCAGACTGCTTGGAGTGTGATAATGGGATCACATAAAATTTCTTTACAAGTCATCGCACAGCATATACTGTAACCGCAAGCAGGTGTTTTGCTGCATAACATGATAAAAGTTACAAGCAGGTCAAATAAAGGAAAAGACTGAGACATCCCCACCCCACCCCGAAAAACACCAAGCCAACCACCACAAACCAACACCCCAAAGCCAAGCTACAGATAATGCTCGTGGGCACACAGCTCACCATGACAACTTCCTTTCTGGACTAAATCCCCCAGGCTACTAAGAGGTATACAGATAAATACTTTTCCCTAACAAAGTTATTAAAAAATCCTGTGCTCTTCTGTTCTGTGGTATTTTGGTACTATTCCAGGTTCATGACCAAAACCATCAGACACAACTGCCCAACACTTCCCAGGGGAATGCTATACTAAAATCCTTGTGCAGACAGATGCTCTAATGATGAAACGCCACTAAAACGCCTGCCAGCAAAATCAGCCTGAACATACACAGACCTTTTGAGATTTTACTGTGCAGGCCTGTTGGTGTGGCAGATAGATGCTTCAAACGAAACCAAGGTGTCCCCATGCTGCTCTGTGTGCAAACACACAGTTTGCCTCTTGTGTGGAAAGACTAGAAAAGTAATTAAGAATAGTTTGAGGAAGAACAGAAATACTAAGGATCTGGCTGGATTGCCCAGAGTACTTTTCAATTCCATAGTAATATATCCCAGAATTATAGTTTGTGTCTCCTAGCATCAAAAAAAGCAAAGGAAAATAACTTAAAACCAAACAAAAAAACCCCAGAGGAATAGGGAAAAAAAAAGACACCTGCCTCCAAAGCCAAAAGCAGTGAGGGACAAGCATGCTTGTACCATACAAATCAGTGAGGGACCGAGTTTACACTTGCCTCTCAGCAGTTAAAGAGCTCACACTACCTGTGCTGCTATGGGCTCGCCAAGTCCTAAACCCAAACCAGCTCCTCGAGTCTGCTGCTCTCCTGCAGCCATAATGGACATGGTAAGATGTCAAGGTTATAAGCAGGAAGGATACCCAGAAAACTAGCAAAATACAGTTGCCATTTCTGTTGTTGTTGGAGTTTTTTTTTGGTTCATATAAAATACTTTAAGAATGGCATCAGTCTGTAGCAAGTGTGAATCAAAACCATCATCAAATCCCACCCTTCCAGCAACATTGCAACTCTCAAAAATTCAGCTGGCTGCGATACGGCTTGGAGAAGGAGTGCACTCTCAGTAACTGACTCAAAAATCCCACTTCCTTCAACTCCAAAGATTATTTTTCATGTAACATCCACCAATTCACTAGCTAAATCTGACCCTGCTTACTTTAGGATTGCACCCAGAGCTGCTTTTTCTAGACAGCTTTTGTGGCCTGCTTACCACCCCTTTTGTTAACAGTGCAGCTGCCTTGCCTCCACTTCAAAAGTTCATTCTGCAGGAGTTTGTTGTTTGGGGTTTTGTTCATTTCCTTTAGCTGCTAAGGGGGAACTCCTTGCACAGTGGGCAAGGATTTAGTCACATGTGAGCTACAGGGAACGTTATCCTTAGAGATTAAATTGGAAATCAGGTGACAATCAGCTGGACATGCATTTTTTTTCTCTTTCTCAAAAGCTTTAAAAGTACCACAGGATCTTTGCATCCTCTGAAGGACATCCATTCTTCTATATTATTCAGCCTCAGCGACAACAAAGAGAATATAATGCTTGTCTCCAGTGTCAGAGATAAAATGAGCAATTTCACTGAAAATTAGAAAACAAACTAAATGATTATGAAGAACAGCTCTACAGTCATCAAAAGGCTGTTTCACAACTGCTTTTCAGATGTACTGAAGGCAGCTGCTTCACTGTGAAGTTAATTCAATAAGCAGAGGGAACGTAATTCATTTGTTATGTACTGTTTGCTAATCAAAGTATTTCTTGGCATCTAAACTGTGTGTGACAGAATGTTAAGCTTGAAAACATATTGTTAGTCCTCAAAGTTTTTAATCAAATCCAAGAAACGTAACATGCACACATGCAAGCCATTCTCCTCATTCCAGTAACAAAGATGAAAGCTGTGTTATAAAGTTTTGTAACTAGGAAGAACTCACGAGAAATGGCTTTTCTCTCTTTTATTTGTGCAGGACAGAAAGCTTGATGACTTTACAATTTCTCCTTCTTCCAAATTATTGTCCCACAGAGCATTAAGTGTGACAACAGCAGCAAAGCCTGTGAGCAAACATTATCAGTAAAAAATAGTAAGTACTGTATATCTTCTACTGAATTCAGTCTTAGGAGCATGAAACTGTTGTTTTGGGTTTTTTAAATCAAAGTTACTGTGGGTGTCCCATCTTGCACATCTGTGCTGTGGGGAACAGGATGAGGACTAACATCACTCCTCTTTCTGAAATGCACTGCCTTAGGATGCTGCTCTACCGCAGTGCAAACATGTGGACCTCCACCACCACCAGCGGCCACGATGAAGAGCTATTACACCAACCATCTTATATTGGCTGCGGAGGAATATTTCACCCTGCTCTTTCACAACATGAGCTACAAAGCAGCAGAAAGGAGCGTGGATTGCTACACAGTGCCTGCTTGTAGTTTTCCTGGTCTGACAGATGCTGCACCTGAGAGAAACCGCGTTCTCCCTCTCAGGTGGCCATTGCTCTTCAAATCGTAAATAATCTCCTTCAAATCGTAAATAATCTCCTGAGCAACAAACAACTTCAGAGATCAAAACCTGATACATTTTATTGGATCCAAAAGGATCTAAATTTGCTCTGTTTTCAGAATTAAGTCAATATGTAAATGAAAATAGCCACTATACACATGGGGGAAAAGAAAAAATGACGACAGGTTTTATTTGAAAATGCCAAAGGAATATTTCTTAAACACAGTGTTTAATTTAGGAGGGGGTAAAAAAAATCACACCAGAATTATTTGAAAAATTCAACCTTATTCCACATTTGAACTCAGATCTTTCAAAATTAAATGTGAGGGAAAAACTCCATCGAAGTACAGTTACAAAACTGCTATCAAAAGCAAGATACTGCATTCTTAATGCAAAGCTCTTCATCAGCATTAATAAGCTGAAAATAGTATAAAATGTATAACTCTATGCAGCAGCTGGCAACAAAAGCACATATGTTATCTACCTGGACACAATAATGGGATCTGATCTGTGTATTTATTCTGAAAAGGACAGAATAATCTTCTTACAAATAATTATGAGATGGTTCAAAGTAACAAACACACCACAGCTGGAACATGTGCCTCAGCTCCTTTAAGATGGATTACACATTTTTAAGTTACTGAAGCATTAATGCAGAGAGATTGAAGAGAACTCTCTAAATTTTACTAATTGTGCTGCATCCTTTAATTGCTTATCTATTTATTTTTTTAACGTCATCAAATGAGGAGCAGTTCTGACTATACTTAATGTTTACTTTCAGAGCAGTTAAGTCGATATACAAACTCAGTTTCTGTGTAGATTAACTCACATTCCAAGCCTGTGTCTTCCTGCAGTGAATTTTTATAATAAGTGGTAAGATTTCAAAATGCAAGACTGAATACCAGCTTTGGAGATAATTTTAAAGGTCCATTTATTTTGCAATGGTTAAAAGAGTTATGCAAAGAAGGAAAAAAGTATTTATGCAGCAGATGTGATTACACACTTGTGGCTCATGTGAAAATCTCAGTTGCAATTTGGAAAAACAACATTTCCAGGTATTCCAGCCCAATTATTTACTGACATTTCAAGTGGTTATAATCACAAAATTTGCTGTAGAGAAAGGCATACTAAGAGTTCAAAGGGTCAAGTCATTCAGAGCTCAGCCAAACATCCAGAATCCATTTGAACTTTTTATTCTTACAGACAGCTTCAAGGAAGCACATTATGAGCCAGAGAAGAAGAAAAGGTTTTTTAATGGCTATTTTACTGAAGCATCAAGTTTTACAAAGTACCTGATAGTTTCTTGATGTTGCTACTTCATATTCTAAAGAATACTCAGAAAGATGTTTACCAGGGAAAACAAATCCCTGAACAACAAGGTGAGTGTTTAACAGCAAAATCCATCAACAAAGTAGTATTTCAGTACAGAGGAGTGCTCTTCAGGCTCACCAGAGAGCTCCCCAGTTCAACGGAACCTATAAAAACATATGCGGGGGATATACAAACAAGCTGCAAGTGCAGTCGCACAAGCACTTCTGAATCATATTCCACTGCTTATAAAACCTTCTGTGTCAGTGTTTTATCATTTCAGGTAAAGTTTTTCCCTGTTTTTTAAAGTTAACAGTCACTTAGGAAAGCTGCCATAAAAATGGCTCAAACTGTCTCAAAAATGAGGCATGTTTTCTTTGCACGATGCAGTGTCACATGCACTGCATCATCAATAGACCTTCCTGGCACAGGCACATCCATGCAGAGAGGAGAACATTAGCAGGCCACTGATCCCCATTATAAATTTTTTACACTCTGCAACCCTTCTTTTTTTAAGAGGGGAAAAAAAAAAAGCTTGTGTCTTGGCATTCTTCAGGTTTCTGACCAAGCTGTCAAGAACACAGTCACACATATATGCCTTTAAGCTGAAAATTGGCTGTGATTTATCAAAGTCAGAATGGTATAAATAATGCATGTCTCGCACAGAAGACTTTTTTTTTTTTTGTAACGTAAGAACGAATGGCCTGTCAACACCGTACTCCATTTACACAGCTTCTACAATGGTCTGCAGCCTCTTTCCTGTATGATAAATGAAGGCCGGTTAGGAGGCAAATTCACTCTAATGGTGGTGTCCTGGTACCTTTGATATAATGTGTGATGTTATGAAGAGAAAAGCTACACATCTTTAAAGTGTATAAAGGTAGTTAAGGATGCAAATTCTGCAGCGTCAGGCTTTGGTGACGAGCCAAAATGAAAAAATGATTTACACAATACCTGAAGCCTGATGCATAAATAAAAACTTAACTGATCTAAATAATTCAGATAGATTTGTCCACATCCAATAAGGAGATTCTAGGCAAGATGTTCAGTGCTTGTGGTAAAGAAACCACGTTTGAAAATCAAAACAAATGGAAAAACCTGCGTTCAGAAAAAAAAAAAAAAGCTAAGCCAATCCCATAAAATGTCATTAGGCTTTAGTGCCAGATTTTCCTTCAAGATATAAAAGCTTCTCTTTCAACGTATTTCTCTTTAAATATTTTAGGATCGTGCCCAAGTTCTGACTAACATACAGTAGCATGGAAGAAACACAGCTGCACGAGTTTCTCTGAAAGGAATTAGAAAGGCAGCATTACCGACACACATATCCAGCACAGTGAGCACACGTTACCCGCCAGAAACTTACCTTTCTGTGATTGTTTCTCTGAGACCACTAGCAACCCCTTTCACCACTGTACTAGCCTTTGGTGTCAGCACTACTTGTGATATAAAAAAGGAGCCCTTCTTTCTTCTTTCAGTGATTGATGCCTGGAGGAACTGAATCAGTTTTTCGGGGTCTGTTGTGTTTGCCCAAGGAGCTGGCATCATCTGGCCTGGCCAAAGAAATGGTACCTCGAGAGCTACTGGACTGTGGTAGAACACTAGCACTTGGTGTTCTTTTTCCCACAGGTACTGGAGGCTGACTTCATGGGCAAATATAGCAGGACACATTTTGTTTCCATATGTGTCTTTCAGCATTTGGACCAGCTTTTCATGATGGTACTTCTGCATCCCATAGAAGTGATTGAAGTCCAAGAAGACCACTTCTTTTGGGTGGTCAGCAAGAAATGCATTGATCTCCTCCAGACCTTCCTTGACTTTGGCACTGAACAAACCATGAGCAAAGTAGAGTTCATTGTCTGGGTCTCTGGGCTTGGTGGAAATTCTGAGATCAAAATACCGTATACCTGCCCCCAGCTGGCTCGTGAAGTTCATGGTCTGTGTAGCCAACCACTTCCTCATCAGCTTTTTAGCCACAGTCCCAAAAACAGACACAAAATTCTGGACTGTCTCTGGTTGTTCAGGCCCAACTGGAGAGGCTTCATCGATGTAGAAGCTAAAGGAGTCATGAGACCCTAAAAACACAACAGAGGAAAATGATCAATAATGTATTCATATATTAGAAGTCATTAGTGATTCTTTCTTAATAAACATAATTTTCTGACCTTTACCAACAATTATAGAATTGTTTTGGTTGGGAAAGACCTTTAACTTCATCAAGTCCAACTGTAAACCCAGCACTGCCAAGTCACCACTACCCCATGTCCCTCAGCACCACATCTACACGGCTCTGAAATCCCTCCAGGGATGGGGACTCCACCACTGCCATGGGCAGCTGTCAAGCAGGCAGCCTGCTTGATAACCGTTTCAGTGGAGAAATTTTTCCTAATATCCAATTTAAACCTCCCCTGCCCTTTTTCTCAATGCACTATATTTGGCAGCATTTACCCCACCAGCACCTCCTAGGAACCTGAAGGAAAGGTAGTGCCTGTTTCACTGCTTGTCTGGACACTGCCTGACTCTCTTCTAGCTCTTACTTAAGCCTTTAAGCTCACTGAAGTCAGCAATGGCTCAGAACGTCAAAGCAATCTTGGTGTAACTCCATCAAAGCTAGTCACATAATAATCCCCTAGAGCCAACAAGGAGAGTTGAATTTTGCATGCTGAATTTTGCACCATATAGTTTGCAGAACCAAAATAAAAACCAAACCAAACCAACAACATCTCACACATACCTTTATAGCTAGTTAAAATAAGAGCTGAAAAATGGCAAGGACATGTAAACTTTCTGACCTTTTCTTTATTTCAAGTCCCATCTGGTCATCAACTAGGTTACTGAATGCCGTTTCCTTCTTAAATATACCTCCAAAATTCTTTGCTTTCCTTTGCTACATAAGTATAACAGATAGAGCCAAGCACAGCATTGCATTCCACTGATAAAATACAGAAATTCCAGTGCATGCTCTTGACAAGAGCAAGACACAGTACTTAGCATGCCTATGTACAGAAGTTATCATTTTCCACAGCTTAATGATGTTGAATACAAATATGTACGACACTTTGCAATGAAAAATTCTCTCTGTCTCAAGGTATGTCCATTAAAAAAAACAACAAACAACAAAAAAACCCACAAAACAAAAAAGCAACTTATTTTGCTCAGTGTTTAGACATTTACTTGAAAGCAGCTGATAAAGCTAAGGACAACTGCAAACACATATTCATTCTTCTGAAAGGGACTTTGTCTTGCTTTATGGAGACATGAGCTGACCCTAGGACATGCTCATCACTCTTGTCTACCACTATCCTTCCGAATTCCTGGTGGTGAAATCTGGTGGTTTATACAGAAATGCTGTCTGGCTGCAGGCTGAGACGCACTCCCACTGTCCTAGCTGGCAGGATGCTTCTGGTCAGACTCACTGCAGCAAGCAGGTCTGCTCCTCACCCTATATCACACTGCTTGTGAAACAACTTCAAGGTCAGCAGGACTTATATTTCTGAAATGTAGTGTAGCATTAGGCCCTTAGAGATCCAAATCCTAGCATCAAAATGAGTTCAGAGCACGAGTCTTGCCTGCTCCTGATGGTTTTGTAGGTGCTTTTCAAAATTACTTTCCAAAGTACACATGCTGTGGCAAATCAGTACCACATTAATGAAATTCTGCTAGTCAGTACTTTCTGATGGCGATGCTAGTTTAACTGAACTGGAACAAAACCTATAAACTGAAGTGACAGCTCTAACATTTTATTCTTTAACAATAAATAGAGTCACGACAAATCATCTTAAACTCTGGCTTGGATTTTGCTTTGTTTAATCTGAGAAATGTCTTAAAATCTTGTACCCCCCTGTTTTTCATGGTTGTCTCTTTGAACTGCATTTTACTTTAAATATTAGATAAATCTTCTGTTTTGATGCAGCTTTCTACTGCTAAGTATGAAGCAATAGCATATTCTTTGCAGAACCCGATTAGATCATGGAGTACCTGGTTACACACTGATATCCCAGGGGACCAGATCTGCATACAGAATTTTAATGGTAAAACAAATGATTAAAGCAGTGACTTGTGTTGCAACAGTACTACAGGGAAAATCAATGAGATACATTAAATGTTCTCCTCAATGTAACCTGCACTAATCTAGAAACCAAAGTAAATCCAGTCTTGTGCAAAACAAGGCATAGCTACCGACAGCAGCAAGGGATGGATCTTGCAGCCCCTCACTTTGTCTGTGGAAGTCCCTTTTATTTCAGTAGGTTGTATGTCAGAATAAGTACATGTATAACCTTCCACAGGGAAGTCTGCTGCCTCCCTGGGGCCAGGGTTAGGGATATCACTAAGAAACTCCCTAGTCTCGTCCAGCCTACGGACTACTACCCACTATTACTTATCCAACTCAGTAGTGATGAGGTTTCTGAGAGGAACCTGAAGACAATTAAAAAAGACTTCAGGGCCATGGGGAGATCACTTGAGGGATCGGGAGCCCAGGTGGTGTTCTCCTCAGTTCCTTTGGTGGAAGAGAAGAATACTGTTAAAGGAAGGAAGACCCACCTGATAAACATGTGGCTAAGAGACTGGTGCCACAAACAAAATTTTGGGTTTTTTACATATGGGGAGCTTTATGCTACACGAGGTCTGCGGGCGACAGATGGAGCTAATCTGCCTCAGAGGGGAAAAAGAATCCTAGCAAATGAGCTGGCTGGCCTCATTGAAAGGGCTTTAAACTAGCTTTGAAGGGGGAAGGGGATAAAACTGGGCCGGCTAGACTTGAACCCAAAGGAGGCAGGCCACAGCTGGTAAGGAAGTCGTCAGCCCAGCTCAAGTGCTTCTACACGAATGCACGCAGCATGGGCAACAAACAGGAGGAGCTGGAAGCCATCGTTCAGCACGACACCTATGATGTAGTTGCCATCATGGAAACGTGGTGGGATGACTCTCATGAATGGAGTGCTGCAATGGATGGCTACAAGCTCTACAGGAGGAACAGGCAAGGTAGAAAGGGCGGTGGGGTGGCACTCTATATTAGGGCGTGTTTTGACTGTATGGAGATGATAAGTGCGATGAGCCAGTTGAATGTTTATGGATAAAGTTGAGGAAGGCGAACGAAGCAGATATCCTGCTGGGAGTCTACTACAGGCCACCTGACCAGGATGAAGAGGTCGATGAACTGTTCTGTAGGCAACTGGCTGAAGCTGCAAAATCACAGGCCCTTGTTCTTGTGGGGGACTTCAACTTACCAGACACCTGCTGGAAATATAACACAGCAGAGAGAAAACAATCCAAGAAGTTCCTAGACTGCGTGGAAGATAACTTCCTGACTCAGCTGCTAAGTGAGCCGACCAGAGAAGGTGCCTTGTTAGACCTGCTGTACACGAACAGGGAAGGACTGGTAGGTGATGTGGTGGTTGGAGGCCGTCTTGGGCTAAGCGACCATGAAATGATACAGATCTCGATCCTTAGCCCAGTTAGAAGGGGGGGGCAGCAACACTCGCACCATGGACTTCCGAAGGGCAGACTTCAACCTGTTTAGAACACTGGTTGAGAAAGTCCCTTGGGGAACAGTCCTAGAGGGCAAAGGGGTTCAGGAAGGATGGACTCTTTTCAAGAAAAAACTGTTAGAGATGCAGGAGCAGGCTGTCCCCAGGTGTCGTAAGACAAACTGGCAGAGAAAACGACCAGCTTGGCTGAACAGGGAGCTCCTGCTGGGACTTAGGAGAAAGAAGAGAGCCTACCACCTTTGGAAGAAGGGGCAGGCTACTCGGGAAGAGTATAGGGATTTAGTTAGGTTGTGTAGGAAGAATATTAGGGAGGCAAAAGCTCAGCTAGAACTCAGCCTGGCCACTGCTGCAAGAGATAATAAGAAGAGTTTTTACAAATACATTTACAATAAAACAAGATGCAGGGAGAATCTCCAGCCCTTATTGGATGTGAGGGGGAACATTGTTACCAAGGACGAGGAAAAGGCTGAGGTACTTAATGCCTTCTTTGCTTCGGTCTTTAATGGCCAGACCAGTTCTCCTCACGGTATTCAATTCCCTGAGCTGGAAAATTGGGATGGACATCAGAATAAACCCCTCGTAATCCAGGAAATAGTAGTGAAGGACCTGCTGAGTCAATTAGACACCCATAAGTCTGTGAGGCCGGATGAGATCCACCCGACAGTGCTGAGGGAGCTGGCGGAGGAACTTGCCAAGCTGCTCTCCATCATCTCTCAGCAGTCCTGGTTATCGGGTGAGGTCCCGGATGACTGGAAACTTGCCAATGTGACACCCATCTACAGGAAGGGCAGGAAAGAGGATCCAGGGAACTACAGGCCTGTCAGCCTGACCTCAGTACTGGGGAAGGTTATGGAACGGTTCATCTTGGGGGAGATCACATGGCAAGTGCAGGACAACAGGGGGATCAGGTCTACCCAGCATGGGTTCATGAAGGGCAAGTCCTGTTTAACCAACCTGATCTCCTTCTATGATCAGGTGACCCGCCTAGTGGATGAGGGAAAAGCGGTGGATGTTGTCTTCCTGGATTTCAGTAAGGCATTTGACACTGTCTCCCACAGCATTCTGCTGCAGAAGCTGGTGGCTCATGGTCTAGACAGGTGGACTCTTCACTGGGTTAAAAACTGGCTGGATGGCCGAGCTCAGAGAGTTCTGGTGAATGGAGTTAAATCCAGATGGAGATCGGTCACAAGCGGTGTCCCTCAGGGCCTGGCGGAAAAGGACCTGGGGGTGTTGGTTGACAGCCGACTGAACACGAGCCAGCAGTGTGCCCAGGTGGCCAAGAAGGCCAACGGCATCCTGGCCTGTATCAGAAACGGTGTGACCAGCAGGAGTAGGGAGGTGATCGTGCCCCTGTACTCGGCACTCGTGAGACCACACCTTGAGTACTGTGTCCAGTTCTGGGCACCACAGGATAAGAAGGACATTGAGGTGCTGGAGCGAGTCCAGAGAAGGGCAACGAGGCTGGTGAGAGGTCTGGAAAACAGGGATAATGAAGACCGGCTGAGGGAACTGGGGTTGTTTAGTTTGGAGAAGAGGAAACTGAGAGGAGACCTTATTGCCCTCTACAACTACCTAAAAGGAGGTTGTAGTGAGGCTGGTGTTGGTCTCTTCTCCCAAATTACTAATGATAGGACGAGAGGAAATGGCCTCAAGTTACATCAAGGGAAGTTTAGGTTGGATATTAGGAAGCAGTTCTTTCCTGAGAGGGTGGTTAGGCACTGGAACAGGCTGCCCAGGGAGGTGGTGGAGTCACCATCCCTGGGGGTGTTCAAAAAACGGGTTGATGAGGCACTTGATGCCATGGTCTAATGGTCAGGAATATGATGGGATAAATGTTGGACTTGATGACCCTGGAGGTCCCTTCCAACCATAATGATTCTATGATTCTATGATTATTTTAAGTTGAGAGAGGCACAACAGTTCTTGCAGCAGAAGACTAAGGTGAACAACTTGCCAGCAGGTAGCTTTTAGCTACTGGTAATGCAAAATGCAGAGAAGAGAGTATAGAAGGTGGGGGAAACACTACAGGTAGAAGTGACTGAACATTACAAGAGGAACTATTTAGAAAAATATTTTTTGTTAATTATGGTCTTCATGCACATATTCAAGCCTAAAAATGGGGATTCCTACACATAAGGTACAGAGGCAAGCACACAGTACACTGAGAACCTCCATGTTTTGCACCCCAAACAAGGTGGCCCTATTGAAACTACAAAAAGAAAATAAAGCTTGACTTAACTTGGTTGACACTGAATGAAGCAGTTGGTAGCTATTCAAGAGTATTTAAAGACTCCTCCACAGCAAATGTTTTGTCTTTCCACATGTACAAGTAATTTTAACAGGTCATTTAAATATTTATTTTCATCATGCAGTCATCTGCATTTCCTTTTGCCTTCATCCTGCCCTGTCCCAACCACCTTACTCATATAACTTAGGGAAATTCAGAGCAAATTAGAGTATGACCTTTAGAGTATGACCACTGGAGTATGACTGTCATGGCACAAATCCCTATGTTCCTGCTAATGAGAGAATGCTGTACGAATGTACACTTCTTTTTAGCAACCAGATTTCCTTTCAATTTCGCTGTGGTGTATGGGGACATTCCCATCCTATTTTGCCACTGGGAAGTGGACTTGCAAGTCCTCTGTATCTCAAAATCTCGGTTCCCATGAAGACAGGCTGCAGGGTACATTTGGAAATACTAATGCAGTGATGCCTGCAATCTTTGGAAGGTAGCAGTGCTTGCACATCAGCTATCTTTATTATATTAGGGGAGGGTACACACTGACCTGATGCATGGGACAGTCTCTGCCACAGAGACTTCACAGTCGGAGACATGGGGAAGAAAAAGAGAAGGGAAATGACTCGTCCCAATTCATGCACACAGGGAGGAGGAGGAAGCCGATATTCCTCTTGTATGCAAACATATTTTCTCACCAGTTCACTAAGTGTCTAGCACTTTCTTAAAATATTGCACACTGTTTTCACACTGTTTCAATAAGACAACATATTGTTGATCCAAGAAGTCAAGGATGAAGACTCATGGATCAGGATCCCAGGGGTGGCAAACAAGGGGTAAACATGGTGTGCATGTGTCACAGATTGCCCAGTCAAAAAAACAAAGTGGACAAACACTTCTTTAAACAACTGGAAGAAGCCTCACAATTACAGGGCCTGTTTTCATGGGGAACTTTGAGACATTTGCTGGAAGAGCAGCACAGCAGGGCACAGGCAATCTGGAGAGCATCAAAGATGTTTTTTTCTGCAGGCACTCCTTTAAGTAGACAAGGCACACTGCTGGACATGGTAAGAACCAAGGAAGAAATGGCTCGGGACATGAAGGCTGACGGCAGCCTTAGCCACAGTGACTATGAGATGATATAAGAACTTAAAATACTGAGAAAAGCAAGGAAGGCAAAACACTGAATAAAGATCCTGAATTTCAGAGCAGCAGCCTTAGCTTGTTTAGGAAATTGGTAAATGGTAGTCTGTGGGAGAATTATCTTAAATGCCAAGGGACCCAGGAGGAATGGCTGAAACTGAACGACCACCTCTCTAAAGCATGCGAACAATTGAACTCAGTGCAAGAAAACAAGGAAGTAAGGCAGGAGGCAAGTTCAGCTGAATGGGTAACTCCTGAGTGAGCTCAAACTTAGAAAGCCATGTACAGAAGATGTAAACAGGGACAGGCTCCCTGGGAGGAACAGAGCAGGAATGCAAAGAGAGACTAGGAAGTCCACAGCTTGGCTGGAGTTACTGCAAGGGATGGGAAACCTGCAGGGGATGGGAAAGGCAACAGAGGGCTCCTGTAGATATGTCAGCAACAAAAAGGAGCAAAGAGAATGCTGGCCCACTGCTGAACAGGGCAGGAGACCTCATAATGCCGAACAAGGAAACTACTGAAGTACTTGGTATGTTCCTTGCCTTAGTCTTCACTGGCAATTTCTCAAGCACCCCATGTCTCTTTGGCTAGTACTTTCTGTCTTTCAAACTGCTTCTCATTAGTAAAAGGTGACTGGGTTACACATATAAGTAGAAGGGACAAGACAGGATTCATCTGAACACGCAGAAGGCACAGGCCAAGGTTGCTGTAAGGCTGCCCTCTCACCTTTGACAGGTCATGTTGACTGGAGGAGGCTAAAACTGACACTCATCTTCAAAACAGGAAAGCAAGACAATCCAGGGAACAAGTTTGCCAGATTAATTTCAGTCCCAGGGAAGACCACAGAGCAAGTCCTCATGGAAGTCATTTCCAGCTTAAGAATGTTAAAAAGGTGACTGGGAACAGCTACCATGGATTTAGCAGGAGCAAATCACAACTGACCAACCTGATTGTTTTCTAGGACGGAATGACTGGCTTTGGGGAAAACAAAATTTTCCTTTTACTTCAGCAAGGCTTTTAACACAGTCTCCCTTAATATGTTTGCAGTCTAACTGAGAAGACACTAACTAGACAAATGCACTACAAGGCATGTGAAAATCTGCCTGGACCATCAGGCTCAAAAGACTGTGGCTGAAGCTTCAAAATCTAACTTGCAGCTGATTGCAAGCCAATTCTGTTTATCATCTTTATCAGTGAAACAGACAACATGATGGGGAGCACTTGCAGCAAGTCTGCAGGTGAAACCAAGCTGGTGGAAGAGGTTAATGCTCTGGAGAGGAAAGCAGGTATTCAGAGAAACTTCAGCACAGCAGAGAAGCTGGATGACAAGAACTGTATAAGTTCAAAGGCAAGATGGAGCCAGGACAGACAACCCCATTCAGTAGCACAGCTGGGGACCAACCAGCTAGAAGGCAGCTCTGCAGGAAAATATTTGCTTACTTGAACATAAGGAAAAAACAGCTTCCCCACAAGACCAGTTATGCCCTGGACTGGAAGCCCAGCAGGGCTGAACTCTGTATCCTTGATTCTCAACGTTTGACTCAATAGTCTCATCTAACTCAGAGTTAGCTCTGAGCAGGGGATAGACCAAATGACTTGTAGAGCTCCTTTTCAAGGTAAATTATTCTGTGCCTGCTTATTCCCCCCTCCTCCCAGATAAAAAAGATTTTCTTCTTGTCTCTCAACCTTAGAAGCAATTATCAAGACACACTCAAAATGTCTGCACCAGTCATGATCCAAAACCCAAAAATGGCCAGTTTCAACCACTGAGACATTAAATTTTCATGAACTCAGACGTGGCCAAACACTACTTAGATATTCACAAGTATCACATGCACTATTACTTAGATGGCAAGAAAACAGCTGCTAGTACTTTTACTAGGGAGAATGGTCTCCTGTTTACTGAATTCCTGTAATAGGACAATTGGGAATATATGACCCATTACAGCTCAGCTATGGATATATTTATGGCTTCCCTGGGGGACTAGACCCCCCGTTTAAAAAATAATTGGGCTCAGCACTGAAAAAAGTCCCTTAGGGACACTGCCTTTCAGTTCAGAATCATTTCTTCAGTCCCACAAAGATTTACACAGAGGCACAGCAAAGCTACTATTCTTGGTGGCTAAGCTTTAACATATGATTCACAAAGCTGGCAAGCGTAGCTGGACTTCGCTCTGCCCTCCCTTTGCCTGACTGTCAGCTCTGGCCATCCCTCCTAACAACAGCCTGGTAAACAGCACCTAAAATAGAGGTTCTGAATGGAAGAATGCTGGCCAACATGCTCCCAACAGCAGCAATCACTCCCTGAAGATCCGCAAGTCACGGAAAAACCATAAACAGAAGCAAAGCTTCACAGTTTTTGGCATGTTTTACTCGCTTCCCTTTCTCCCACAGATCTCAGCCTCCTCTTGTCTCTGTACTGGGAGTTATCAAACAGCTGTTGGAAGTGGCATCTTTTACTACCGCTCTGGGTGTCATTAGAAGCTTTACCTGCTGTTGTCTTCCTGTATTTAGGAGCTGACATCCCTTGGTGACTATTTCTGAAAAGCCATGTGTGGTGCAGCCTCACTCTTTCGAAAACATCCTTGTCAATGAGGGCTATAAAGTGACTGACACCAGCTCACACCACCTTCCTCAGATGTTGTGGAGAAAAGCTAGGACAAATTCCATCACCTCTGGCACACAGGAGACCAATGCAGATGTTCTCCCAACCTCATTTGGTCTGTTCTTACTCTCTTGTTTGGCCTTAAAAATCAACCAAACAAGGAAAAAGCCTTATTAAGCTTTACCTAGCCGCACTGCGATTTCAAGGAACAGCAAAGCCTAGTCATAAACACCAGAGTTGGTGCACCCCAATGTTGTGTTTCACCACCTTTGTAAGACAGCTGAGTACTGCTCTCTCCACCTGTCCTGGCTGGACTAAAACAGAACCCATTTTTTCCTTTCAGTGATTTTACTTGTCAGTTCAGTTTCTTCTCAGACTGCACTTTCTGAAGTTAACAATGTTGTTCAGTGTCTGCTCAGTTAGTACTGAGGTGACAGTACCATGGTACACAGAATATATATATTATATATTAATTATATCTAAATATAAGTATATATAGATATATTTATTAAGTATAATATATATAAATTATACTTAATACAAAAACCAAAGTCATTGCTGAAACCCTTCGGTGCCACCTTGGGGCCCCGTTAGTGTCACAGTGCAAAAGGGTGACACCTGCGGGGAGGAGGGGACAGGACAGGGGACCTAAACTGACCAACGCAGTGGTCCATCCCATACACGTCAGGCTCAGTATAAAGCTGGGGGATTACAGGGGGCAAGTTCTCTTCTTCCATGGATGGTGTCCTGGGAGGACTCTGTCCTTAATCCTGATTCGTGTGTTCCTGAATCATGTTCCCATTTGCTGCTGTGTCCAGGAGCCCAGTCCAGGATCTTCCCAGAGCTGCTCTGCAGCACCAGTGGTGATGTGAGTGTCATCAGGGGGAGCGTCAGATTGTGTGTGTGTAGGAGCTCAATACTGGCTTCGTATATATTTCATTATTTTTCTTCTTCTTCTATTTTCTTTTTATTGTTATTCTTTCATTAAAATTGTTTTAGGTTTTTTTCCAACTCATGAGTCTCTCTCCCTTTTCTTCTTTCCCTTCCCCTCTCCAGGAAGGGAGAGGGGTTAACAGATAGCATCTGCCGTCCGTTTAGTGGCCATCCCAGCCCCAAACCATGACACCAGAAAAGCCACAGCACATCTCAGGATGTCAAAAGGTGCTGCCAAGAGCAATGCAATTCAGACTTCACAGTCCAGTTATCTCTAGCATTAAATCTGCTTGGGTGATGCAAGCTTTGTTTGATAAAAAGATTACCCAGAGGAGCAAAACAAAAACAAATGGGGAAAGAAGATATTATAGAACGTGCAGTGACAGCCTCCCCACAGGTAACAGCCTTACTTATCAGCTGTTCTTCAGTGTTCATCAACAGTTGTGCCAGCCCTGTGACTAAGCAAAGGTTACAGGGCTTAGCCACTCCACAATCCAAAGGCATGGGAAGAGAGGCAGACACTACCTCAGGTTAATGCAAAAATCCCACAAATGAAGAAGTCAGAACCAGAAAAAGAGTACATGTATGACCCATTCTTGTATGCATAAGCCCACTGGCTATGTATCTTACGTTATTAAGTTTGGGTGCAATGTGTACAGACAACTCTCTGCTACCCATAAAAGCTCATTCTAGACTCAAACACTGTCAAAACCCTGTGAGAACAGCTCAGTTTCCAAGCACCATCCTGCTGTTACTAGGTAAACCAGTGAAAGATGCACAGACAGCCCCATGCAAATCAACTTATATCTGGTGAAGATGAAGTGAGAAGCCTCAAACTGCCCCTCTGCAGAGAGACCAGGGAGCTTTCTCCCTGCAGTCCCCCAAACTTTTGTTTCGTTCCATGTCTGAATTAAGGAGCCTGCAGAAAGTGAGTTTGCCATGTCGCAGGTGTCACCCACCCAAACCCTATGGTCATAAACAGTCAAACCGCCACAGTTAGCTGAGGGTGCAGGCATCTGGTGAGGAAGCTCCTCCACAGTCTTGTCCCCCCACCTCAACCTCCAACGGCTGCATGGGATTTCTGCAACTCCCTACCCACAAGCAGTTCCTGCACTGTCCATAAATTAGCCCAGTTTTTCAGGCAAGGTTGTGTGCAGCACCAGCAGGATTGTACCTACCTTTTGGCTTTCTGAAGGCTCAGGAAACCTCCTCAATGAAAAGTCAGAGCAGTGGGTGCTCTTCCCAGAGTCCTGGCCAACCAAACAACCACACATCCTTGTAACTTGGTCTCAGCATGGAAACTGAGATTTTCATTAAAAATGAAAAGTTGGACTTTTCTTTACATGAGAGGAATACTTTATAATATGTAACAATATCTGGGTTTTATTCAAGTGAATTGTCTGGTCAGAAAGTAAGAAAAAAAGATTTCACAGGCCTGCGTTTTGTAGGTGGTGAGCTAGCCCATACATAACTCAAATCAAAACTGAATCACCCCCTTGCAAGCAGTGAAAACTTCTAAAAGGGCTGTTTCACTTTTTGGGTATAAAGCTCTGAAGTTTCTATTGAAAATAACACATAAGCCAAACTGAAGACATTTTTAAAATGAGCTCATTAAACAAACCTGAAGTGTCAGTGAGGTAACATCAACACAAATCATTCCACTTTTAAAATCAAATCTTTTACCAGGTCATGCAGCACAAACAACTTTATATCCAGACAGTTAAATCTTTTGAAGTCAACAGTTTTAACCTGTTAAGTAAGCATTTTAATGCTTTCAAACTATAACTACAGGGATGAACTGACCTTGGGTTTAAATGGGAGATTACTGACAAAGTACAAATTCAGAGACCAATTCTAAGCACATTTAACTGTTTGAATGATTTTAATTATGTGCACAAATGTTTGCAGGAAAAGAGCCCCATTTTGCTTTAGTTTCTTTCAGAGTAATAGAATTCAAAATTGCTTCGGAGTTACATTAACATCAACTAAATTGAAGTCGTCAAATATCTGGGAGCAAGAAGAGGCAGGCAGTGACAAAAGAGAAAATGTATTCTGGTGGTGTTTGAGAACGCAAATGAAAAAAGCTGACAGGAGTGACAGCAAATAAAACTGTTAAAGCAACATTTCTTACATGACTGTTAACTTTGCCAGAATTTAGATGCTGCTGCAAATACGGCACAATCACAATTTCCCCATCAGAAATGGGGGGAATTTCCCAGTCTGCCCACATCCTCTGTGTCAGTCCTATCATCTCCAACAAACTCCTCTCATGGTTTCTGATACTACTTCTGTCATAGGGAGACCTCTGCATTTCTCAGCCAAAACATCTCAGCTGGAGCACCTTAATCCACACTGAATGTCACAGCACAACTACAGCAGACACACCAGCTACTGGATCAATCGACACAGACTAGAGCTGCACATCGCAAAGTACAAAACAATGTACAGCACAAAGCAAGTGCTCTTTGATCAATGTAATACACAGCAGAGAGTTTATCCTTCAGAGAATCACAGTATTTGAGTTTGGAAGAGACCTCTGGATGTCATCTGGTCCAACACTTCCTTCTCCCGAGTACAAAGAGAAGTGAAAAAAAAATGTTTGCACAGATTACTATAAATCATTGAAGACTGCTCAAAAAGACCTGTCTGAACTAGCTCCTTAGCTAGCAAGAAAGAAAAACTGGTAGTCCATCAGTCCGGAGATGGAAATCCATATCTAGTGACCAAGTTCAGACTTGGAATGACTGTATGCATTTGTCCTCCCTGTAAACAAAATTTTCATGCACAAGAAAGGATTTTAAGCAACTACTCACTCTTGTTCCTCTGGCATCTCCTTATCACATATGAAATATTCCTGATGATCATTTTGTTTTGTGCTTTTGACCATGGCTACAATTGTCTCCAAGGGGAGCCTATGACTATTGACATTGCCAGTCATCTCCATGGCCATGATGAACTGCTCTTGACACAAGCTGAAGCTGTCAGCATTTTAAGTTGTTCTTTAAGAGACAGCTTGTGGACTATTGCAGTTCTTGCACAGGGAAAGTGTTTCTGGTCCCTAGACTGAGCCAAGGTCAGTGCCTCACCTGAGCACTGCTTCTTTCCTACAATGAACTCACTTCTAAAATCAAACATGTTGGAAGGTAGAGAAAGATCTACTTGGCCTTAAGGCCTGAGATAACTGGTAATTATCACAGTTTGACAAGCAAGCTTTGCTAAAAATCTAATTAGGTTACTCATTATTCAATTCATACTGATGCGTATAGTGTATATAGAAGTACACATTCAGGCTCTTCCAGTTTCCTTCTGCAAACAAAAAGACCAGCTCCTGTTGCTCTTAGAACACTACATCAGTTAATTCCACATTTCAGATTCTCAATACTCTTTTAAAAACTAAAGAAAAAAGAAAAAACAAGCTGTAATTATATTTCTAGTTCTCAAAACAGTGTGAGCATATTCACAACTATGGACATCACAAGACCGATTCTGCTAAAGAAACTATAACAGGAAATCAGCACATGCTGCCCTCCTGAGAGCATGTTTCCCCTCTCACTTACTAACTTCCATGCTGCCCTGTAATTATTTGTGTGGGAGGAGGTGCTATAATGTTTTCTGAGACATTGCTAAGTGTAGATAGCTTCCCACTTCTTCCCAGTCAACCACCTTCAGACAGATTTCCTTGCAGACTTCACATGGGTACCACACAGAAGACAGCTTAGTGGAGCAGTATGTGAATGGCAGGGGCTTTCCAAGAGCCTCAGTCTCTAAAAGCTCTTCATTAAGTGAATTATTAATTTCATCAAATGTAGGTTCTAAACAAGCCAGTCTTTACTCGGACAATAAGATTAACACCACTGGAAACCTGAAAAAGGTTTGCAAGACCAGGCCACAGTGCAGAGCTGTCTCATGTTTAATCAGCTCCATGGAGACCTCGCCCCAGGTCCCAGTGGCAGCAGGGCAAGCTCTGGGCAGCAGCACTGCTCACAGCCTCTCCCCATCCCCATGGGCTCTGGGGCCAGCTGCCAGCTGCTCTGCCAAGCGCAAGTCAGGCCACCAGATTTCCTGCAGACATCTAAATGCAAACAGCGTGGGGAACAGTTTTGCATTATAGATGTAGGAGTGGAAACGATCACGTTGAGGACTGAAAGAACTAGTTGATGTGCCTTCCCCACTATGTTTTCCAAATGTGGTCTAAACTGCTTGGCTGCACACAGAAGAAAAGGCAGAGGAAGAAGGTAGTAATATCACCTGTGCATATACCAAATGCAAAAAAACCCCGCAACCCGTTGGAAGTTTATGCACTGCACTGGAAGTTTTAAAAGGTGTAGAAGCCTTAAAACTTTTAAAACCTGCCCTACAATAAGCCACTACTACAGTTTTTTTTATTTGTTCAGTCAAGTGAAACTGTAAAGATGGTTTCACAATGGTTTGTGAGCAGACACATAGCACAAATTCTGTAATAGAAGAAGGCTCCCTTCACCTATCAGGCTAAACCCCAGCAGGATTTGTGGAACAAGGACTTCAAGCCAAATTTACAAAAATGAGTAAAACAGCTCTTATTTCTGATCCAGAATGAGTAACTACTGATTTTTAAAAAGATTCTTTACATCATTCATGACCAAGAACCTAAAACATACGGTTTAAGATCATCAGAAGTTACTGGGCACAACACTATTGCTTGCATGATGCAGGTGAAGCACCGTAACAGGCAGGCTGCCACGGCCTTTTCAGTCACGAATTTGACTGCATATATGAAGACTGAATAGAATATTCTATATCACATTAATAAGCATCACATATAACCTTGTATTTCATGGATAACTATAATCTGAAGACAAATTAGCTATCTAATCGCTTGGAAATAAAATACTTGGGTGCAGAGCTGTAGCTCCTATCAACAGCAATCCACAAATGACAATTCTTTCAAGTTTTTGCTTTTTTGGGAACACTGCAAACAAATCTACTATGCTATTTTTTGTGGGTTGTTTTTTTTTTTTTTTGCTCTGCAAGCTCACTGCTGCTTGTTCAGATGCATCGGAGATCTGTATCAGATCTGACATTTTAGTTAAATGCTAGTCTCAGAAGTACCCTGTTAGCTATTTTCCTTCTCAACTCAGGGACTAGCATACAAGAATGTGAACATTTCAGGGAGGAAAAAATAGCAAGAGGTGTATCTGTTCTAAGCATAAAATTAATGTGCCAGGAATAATTTGGGGCATATTTTATTCCAGCACCAGCTCAGTTTGGCTGAGTATGTCATCAGCATCCAAGTCATATCTTCTGAGGCAATCAGCAGCACTTGAATTGCAAGCCAATAATTTTGGGACTAGTGAGAAGCTGTGATGACCCCAGGCAGCTCTGCTGAGCATGCAAAATGGCACCTCCCCACACTGACTGCCTTCTGATCATAATTCTTGTTCATAACCCTCACGCTGGCATAGACAGGACAGCCTTGAAGGGCAGTATGCAACTGGGAGGCTTACAAAAAGAGAATAGGCTGTTGATCTGTTCATTTCTCTTCCTCTCCATGCATGGGGAAACATAAAGCATTACTTTTTTATGTACAGCCACAACTAATTCAATGTTCACACTCTAAAGGAGGATCAAATCAGAAAACCTCTGCTTCTTGTGCTTTTATTTATTTGATTTCTTTTCATGGAAAACAGTCTTTAATACAAGAGAAATTCCCCTTGAAATAATTGCTTGTAATCACACAGATCTCTCTCTTGCCACTTACTGCATTTTTTTGGCAACATAGAACATTTTGGATACTTGATTTTGCACTTCCCCCATCTCTTGCCTCTCCTGTCTTCTTTGATGTACATTTTTTTCTCTGACATATACAGTATAGCCCTTGGCTAACTCATGACTCATGGCTGCATTGACAAATGTATTAGCCTCAGTATAGTTCTTATTTCATTGTGTTCTCCCTTCTCTCTTTTTTTTTTTTTTTTTTAAATTAAAAACAAACACTGAAAACAACCAAACAACAGTGCAGTATTTTCTATTAAATCTGAGCATCACTACTGAACAGTTGTAGTGATGTTGTAACTGAGAGAAATTACTTGCACAGCATATGCAGCTTCTGCATCTTTACCCAATATTTTAAGGCCAAGAAAAAGAAAAACAGGAGGTGTGGATGGATAAAATGAGATCTCATTGCAAAGCCAGTGGAAGAATGATGCCTTAAAACAGGTTTTCTTTTACTTTTAAGATCCCTGCAAGAAAGCCACTGCCATCTGAGATGGATCTCCACAAGAACTTTAAAAGGCAAGATTTTTCAATTGTGTAAGCATCAAACTCTGCTGCAAGGCCATCTGCAACGCAGAAAATAAGGACTTGTCCTGCACTGTAATGAGTGCCCTGACAGACAGTTTATCAGCACTCCAGGATGGGTTGTCCTAGGGATGATATTGATAGAGTTTTCTATTACCACGCAAGACATCCAGGCTACATTCCTTTTCATTTTCTCAGTCACTGAGCTTGAAAAGCTGGGGCAAATCTGAGCAGTTCATCTGATCTTGTGGAAGAAAGCTGAGAAAGTAGGTAGGAGAAATATTATCACCTTTTCTGAGTCAGTTTGCAAAGGTTTTCACATACAAACCCTCTTAAAAGACCACTTTTAATAAGCTGTCCACATAAACCGAGCTCACTGACCATGCCAAGGCTCACAGGTAACAAAAGGATACTTAATAGTGCAAAGGAAGGGAAGGAAGAGGGAAGCACATAAAGTGTTATATTTTGACCATTTTTGACCATTTGCTCTGCACCTTTCTTTATCCTTTGGTTGCCTCAAATCTTCACATTACACTTTTTTCTACTTTTGTGTATTGCCTGGCACATTTGACAAACTGCTACAAACAAAATAACTCCCTTAGCCACTGTGCTGAATGCAAGACACGTCTCCAAATAGAAGGTGCTCTATAAGTCTCCCTCATGCAAGGTCTCCTCAACTATAAGCAAAGACACTGTAATGTTTGATTTCATGTTCACTAGAGGGAAATAATGAAACATTTTCCCTTGGGCCCTGAAATGCGAATGGAAAACACTATGTCATCTTTGCCAAAGCATTTTTTTCCTGCAAAAATCCAGAAAAAACAGCCCTAAGCACTTGAAGCCTGAACTTTAGCGAGTCACCAGCTACGCACGCACAAATAAGAGTATCCCTCTGACACAGGGGCACCCCTGCAGGCAGTTTGCTTTGTAGTAACTCAACAAGGTGCAGGAGAATGGGCAACTAGAGTAGCATCAGCATGAGGAAGCACATGGGCTCATTCAGCTAGCCACAAACATAACCCCTCCACCAAGTTACCACACTATGGCATCACTGGTCTAGAAGTCTGCAAATACAACAGAGCTCTGCTTTACTACATGCAGCCACAGCTTTACATGACTCCCTGGGAAGGTACTACAGAGAGTTGAGAGCTTGTGGGTGCGAATTAAGGGGCCGGCTGGCATAGGTGATACTGCTGTGGGTGTCTATTACAGGCCACCGGATCAGGGTGAGGAGGTTGATGAGGCCTTCTACAGGCAGCTGATAGCGGTCTCACAAATGCAGGCCCTGGTTGCCATGGGGGACTTTAACTGCCCTGATATTTGCTGGGAGGCCTACTCAGCCAGCCATCCACAGTCCAGGAGGTTCCTTCAGTGCATTGATGACAACTTCCTGATGCAAATGGTGGATGAGCCAACTAGGAGAGGAGCGCTGCTGGATCTTATTCTTACAAACAAGAAGGGTCTGGTTGAAGCACTGAAGGTTGAGGGCAGCCTTGGCTGCAGTGACCATGGGATGGTGGAGTTCAGGATCTCATGTGGCAGGAATAGAATACCTAGCAGAACTACAACCCTGGACTTCAGTAGGGCCAAATTTGGCCTTTTCAGGCAATTGCTAGGGGAAATCCCATGGGACAGGGTACTTGAAAGTAAAGGGGCCCAAGATAGTTGGTTAGTGTTCAAGGACCTCTTCTTCCAAGCTCAAGATCAGTGCATCCCAACAGGCAGGAAGTCAAGAAAGGGTGCCAGGAGACCTGCATGGTTAAACAGGGAACAGCTGGGCAAACTCAAGTGGAAGAAGAGAGTGTACAGATCATGGAAAGAGGGGCTGGCCACTTGGGAGGAATATGTGTCTGTTGTCAGAGGATGCAGGGAGGCAACAAGGAAAGCCAAGGCCTCCTTGGAATTAAACCTTGCAAGAAAAGTCAAGGACAACAGAAAGGGCTTCTTCAAATGCATTGCAGATAAAACTAAAATTAGAGGCAATGTAGGCTCACTGGTGAATGAGGTGGGTGCCCTGGTGACAGAGGATAAAAAGAAGGCAGAATTACTGAATGCCTACTTTGCCTCTGTCTGTACTGCTGGAGGCTGTCCTGAGGAGCCCAGGACCCCTGAGGCCCTAGAGGAAGAGTTCGTCCTGGTTGATAAGGAATGGGTTAGGGATCAGTTAAGCAACCTGAACATCCATAAATCCATGGGTCCTGATGGGATGCACCCACAGGTGCTGAGGGAGCTGGCGGGTGTCATTGCTAGGCCACTCTCCATCATCTTTGTTAAGTCACGGGGAATGGGAGAGGTGCCTGAGGACTGGAGGAAAGCAAATGTCACTCCGGTCTTCAAAAAAGGCAAGAAGGAAGACCCGGGTAACTGTAGACCGGTCAGCCTCACCTCCATCCCTGGAAAGGTGATGAAACAACTTATCCTGGGGGCTGTCTCTAGGCATATCAAGGATAGGAGGGCCATTAGGGGCAGTCAACATGGCTTCACCAAAGGGAAGTCATGCTTGACCAACCTGATAGCTTTTAATGAGGACATAACCCGGTGGATAGATGATGGTAAAGTAGTGGATGTGGTCTATCTTGATTTCAGTAAAGCATTTGACACAGTCTCCCACAGCATCCTTGCAGCTAAACTGAGGAAGTGTGGTCTGGATGATCAGATAGTGGGGTGGATTGTGAACTGGCTGAAGGAAAGAAGCCAGAGAGTTGTGGTCAATGGGACAGAGTCTAGTTGGAGGCCTGTATCTAGTGGAGTCCCTCACAGGTCAGTACTGGGACCAGTACTATTCAATATATTCATCAATGATTTGGATGAGGGAATAGTCAGGATAAAGGAGGAGTTTGCCTTGGTAGATGAGGATTGGGTTAGGGATCAGTTGAGCAATCTGGATATCCATAAATTGATGGGACCAGATGGAATGCACCCAAGGGTGCTGAGGGAGCTGGCAGAGGTCATTGCTAGGCCACTCTCCATCATCTTCGGTAAGTCATGGACAACGGGAGAGGTGCCTGAGGACTGGAGGATAGCAAATGTCACTCCAATCTATAAGAAGGGCAAGAAGGAGGACCCGGGTAACTATAGACCGGTCAGCCTCACCTCCATCCCTGGAAAGGTGATGGAACAGCGTGTTCTTGGCACTATCTTTAGGCATATCAAGGATGAGGGGGTCATTAAGAGCAGTCAACATGGTTTTACCAAGGGTAAGTCATGTTTGACCAACCTTATTGCCTTCTATGAGGAAATAACTAGGTGGATAGATGATGGTAGAGCGGTAGATGTGGTTTATCTTGATTTCAGTAAAGCATTTGACACTGTCTCCCACAGCATCCTTGTAGATAAGCTGATAAAGTATGGGCTTGGTGATCAGGTAGTGAGGTGGATTATGAACTGGCTGAAGGGAAGAAGCCAGAGAGTTGTGGTTAATGGGACGGAGTCTAGTTGGAGGCCTGTGACTAGTGGAGTCCCTCAGGGGTCGGTACTGGGACCGGTGTTGTTTAATATCTTCATCAACGACTTGGATGAGGGTACAGAATGTATCCTCAGCAAGTTTGCTGATGACACCAAACTAGGAGGAGTGGCTGACACACCAGAGGGTTGTGCTGCCATTCAACGAGACCTCGACAGGCTGGAGAGTTGGGCGGGGAAAAACTTAATGAAATTCAACAAGGGCAAGTGTAGAGTTTTGCATCTGGGGAAGAACAACCCCATGTGCCAGTACAGGTTGGGGGCTGACCTGCTGGAGAGCAGTGTAGGGGAAAGGGACCTGGGGGTCCTGGTAGACAGCAGGATGACCATGAGCCAGCAATGTGCCCTTGTGGCCAAGAAGGCCAATGGCATCCTGGGGTGTATTAGAAAGGGGGTGGTTAGTAGGTCAAGAGAGGTTCTCCTTCCCCTCTATTCTGCCTTGGTGAGGCCACATCTGGAGTATTGTGTCCAGTTCTGGGCCCCCCAGTTCAAGAAGGACAGGGAACTACTTGAGAGAGTCCAGCGCAGAGCCACGAAGATGATGAAGGGAGTGGAACATCTCCCTTATGAGGAAAGGCTGAGGGAGCTGGGTCTCTTTAGCTTGGAGAAGAGGAGACTGAGGGGTGACCTCATTAATGTTTATAAATATGTCAAGGGTGAGTGTCATGAGGATGGAGCCAGGCTCTTCTCAGTGACATCCAATGATAGGACGAGGGGCAACGGATGCAAGCTGGAACATAGGAGGTTCCACATAAATGTGAGGAAGAATTTCTTCACAGTGAGGGTAACAGAACACTGGAACAGGCTGCCCAGAGAGGTTGTGGAGTCTCCTTCTCTGGAGACATTCAAAACCCGCCTGGACATGTTCCTGTGTGACCTGATCTAGGTATTCCTGCTCTGACAGGGGGATTGGACTAGATGCTCTTCTGAGGTCCTTTCCAATCCCTAACATTCTGTGATTCTGGACTCTGTGAAAGAAAAAATCTTTCTAGGAGCCCTCAGTGTGTCCACATATATGACATCCAGCCACAGAACATGGAACGTAATTTCTTCAAAGATTTTGCATGTGAGAGTTCAGGATGGCTGCAGCTTTCGTAAGACAACAGCTGTAAGGCATCATGAACCATCAGATGACGATACATTCTGAGCCTGCTGGCACCCAGAGTCTGTGGCAGACTCTGGGTGCCACACACCGGAGGTGCCGGAGCACATCC
This sequence comes from Podargus strigoides, assembly GCA_028020825.1. Classification (NCBI taxonomy): domain Eukaryota; kingdom Metazoa; phylum Chordata; class Aves; order Caprimulgiformes; family Podargidae; genus Podargus; species Podargus strigoides. The sequence continues at coordinate 19,808,309 of CM051663.1, forward strand.
TCCTCACAGCCATATCGCCCTCACACCTTTCACCACCTTCTTGCACCTCGCTTTGCTGCTCAAATTCTCATGGAAGATGTCCACATTCACATGTAGCCACTGTAAACTGTCCTTTCTAGGGGCATGTATAAAAGATAAAATGTGACAGGTTGCACAATGAGTGAAGAAGAGCAACTGTAATACCTCTAAAACACTGGATCAATGCCAGAAAAATAGCTTCCTGCAGTGAGATGACACCAAGACTAGAAGACAACAAGCCAAGAGGCTTTATAGAGACAAACAACGTAAAGATACACCCAGTTGGAAAAGAAGAATCCAAAGAAGTTTAAGTAAAACTATTTATTTGGTCACTACTAAATGAAAACATCAGCAAATATGGGCTGCATTTTTACTCCTTGACTGTCAGGTGTGGATAGATGGGAGACTTCCCTGCAACCAAGCAGGGTGGTTGAAAAATAAATCCTATCCCAGCTGAGTACAAGTATGTTTGCAGGCCAGGGTGGTTCAGGTATGCATTGTCAGACCAGTCATGCCGTGACAGGTCATGTCCCCCTTCTGCCAGGGGCTACACCTCAGCAGAGGTTTAAGAGCCCTCCAGACAGAGGTATGGGTTAATCTGCCACCCCTTGTACCCCACAGGTTCACAATCTGGCTTCTGAATAAGGTTAAACCCTAAAATATGAGGCTTAAGAATATCCCTTTCAAAGTTTTTGTGCTTTTAACTATAATTCTGAATAATCTATCCATACAAGTGACTCATATAAATTTTTACCTTGAAGACCAAGAGTTATCACAAAAGAACATAAAAGAAAACATAGCAAAATACCAGAGGCTTAAAGAGAGGTCTCAGTCTCAACCAACAGGCACGAAACAGGACTCACTTGGATGCTATTTCAGCTGGTAGATCAAATAAAAAAACCCACACTGTAATACAGGTAAGCATTAGAAGTGCCACTGTTGGAAGAGTCTTAGCTAGGATTGCAAAATGTGTCTATCAACCACATCACCTGGCGTACATCCTCTCTGGCCCAGGAACACAAAGAGACTAATAATTTCATTTTACAAACAGAACAGCAGCAAGTAAAGACACAGAGGAGAGAGGATTCAAACTGCCGATGCCTGCCTTTTACTTGTCTCTTCTACCATCACCGAAAATGGAATTTAAAACCCTACACGATCGATCAGCCTGGAGTCTCATCAAACACACTGTGCCTAGCAATCCAATTCCAGTCCAGTTCTTCTTGCATTATTTGTTGCTAACAGTATCCCTGCTTGATTCAATACAGCAATCAAATAAGCCACTATACAATACAGAGGACTGTAAGAAATGAATGAAACAAGTTATAAAATAGCAGTATTCCATTTCCTAAATTTCCAGACCACACCAGATTCCCAGTTGGTATTTATCAGTATAGCTCTAATGACTCATTAGGCCAATTTAGACTGCTGCAGATCTGGCTGTTAGAGTTTACAATTTAGCATTAAGAAGTCAATGAAAAAAGCACAGGCAGTACTATTGATTATCTGAATGAAGGCAGCTGATCTGCACTTTGTCCAGGTTCAGGATACATCTAATTTACACTGGATATGCTCATGTCTTTAAAAACAATAATTAGCTCAGCTGTTTCATACTAACACTATATAAACACAACATTTCATTGTAATTTCCTAACACATGTAATTGGATACACTCCTCATCCTCCCTCTAACTCATTTCAGTTGTTTCCATGCCCCTGGTTCAAAAGTTAATTTTGATACAGTAAAACGTATAAATTAGTAAACTTATTTTAAGGACCTTTCAAAGCATCTGAACATGGAATGTGTTCAGTCCTGAATGTACCCAAAAAAAGCAATGTTTTCTCTGAACATCACGGCAATGACTGTAGTCCACTCAGACTGACTGTGTTCTGGCTTTAACATGATGCTTCCTTAGCTTAGAAGTCAAAATATTGTTATCTGCAATAATCCCACAACTGAGGACACTGGTAAAGCTGACAATATTGGCCAAGCTGACACAGTGCAGTGATGATGCCAGCACAAATTCTTTCATGCTTCCTTTGAATTCTCTGATGATTTCTGTGTCATGCATTCCTTCTGGGTAGAGATTGCCCTTATTACTCAGGCAGGAATATCACAGACCAAACCACCTTAACATCCCCTTCCCCTCCACTCTCTAGCTCTGTGCAACCTGAATATTTATTACTTCAAGACTTTTGCAAGGACTTGTTCAAGACAGCCCATTTCTCATCCAGTTGTGAGAGGATGTGAGTGGCTCATGTGAAAGGAGACCCTCTGCTTTAAACCGTTAAATAATTCTTTAGTAAAATGACACTGGCAGACAGCGTCTCGGTTCGACAGTCCCACTCCACAGCCAAATACAATAGCAACTGTTCCGTACTGCTATTATTGCTGTTCTTCAAGGAGACTGTCAAACCTGAGTCTTTATCAGACAGTGTCAGGTTGGGTTTTTTGCTCTCTGCCTTTCTTCCAGTTATAGACATATATATTATTTCAGGAATTTGACAAATTTTGAGTAACTAAGATATTTCGAAAAGTAAAATCCTTGTCACTTCTTTTAGGAGCAGCTGTACTAGGAAAAAAACAATCCAGCAAGCCACTTGCAGTTATCTAAAAGCGGACTGAGTTGGGCAAAGACCATATTTAACTTTGTTTAAAAAGCTTTTTCACAACCTTAACCTGTCTGTTGGATGCAGAACCGCCCTCCTGCCAGGTCGTCACTGAAGCTGTGGAGCATGTGAAGCCAGAGTTCCCAGGACCCCCCATCCCTCCGATACACAGTTGTGACCCAGAGCACGGTTTGGAAGACAAATCCAGAGCTTAGCTTTGGTGGAAATCTCTCCATCGCCCAATTGTCGTTTCTGTAAAACAGAGGATATTAATACACTTTCTCCCATTAAAAGCCTCCTAGTAAAGGATGCTGCGTAGGAACTAGGCTTTGCTGAATTTTTAGTTGAGGCAGTAGTGCAAGTAGACACTCAGTCAATGGCCTGACAATATTCTTGCTTAACACCTGTCATAGACCCTAAGGAGTACTGTGAGCAGTTCTGGGGACCTCAACAGAAGGACATGGAGCTGTTGGAGCTAGTCCAGAGGATGCCATGAAGATGATCCGAGGGCTGGTCTGTCTCCTATGGGGACAGACTGAGAGAGCTGGAGTTGTTCAACCTGGAGAAGAGAAGGCTCTGGGGAGACCTTAGAGAACCTTCCAGGAACTGAAGGGGGGCTACAAGAAAGTTGGAGAAGGATTTTTTACAAGGGCATGGAGTGATAAGACAAGGGGTAATGGTTTCAAACTGGAAGAGGGGAGATTTAGACGAGATATTAGGAAGAAATTCTTTCCTATGAGGGTGGTGAGACACTGGCCCAGGTTGCCCAGAGAAGCTGTGGCTGCCCCCTTGGGTTGGAACAAGATGAGCTTTGAGGTCCCTTCCAACCCAAACCATTCTATGATTCTATGACATCCCTCTTGCCCACAAGCACCACCTTGCTGCATTGCCACCCTCCAGCCCACAAACTCATGCACCACGGGCAGCCAGGCAGGACCTTGGTGCTGCTGCCAGTTCCACGAGCTGAACACAGCCATGATGGCAGCTGCAGAGCCTGTACATCATCCCTGGAAGCACATGGTGCTCCAAGTAGTGCCACAAGGATGACATCATCCTCCCCTCCCCAGTAGCATTGTCACTGATCAGACAGATCCCACATACAACACAAGGGATCTTTTTGCAGAAGTCTGGTTTTGTGCTGTGCTCACAATGATAAAATATGCATCCTTGCATACAGTGAAAATGTTCAATATTTTAAAAAGCAAGTATCAAAATAATTGCATGGCAAATTATTTCTCACCTATGACAAACACCTAGTCCGTAATCTTTTGTTGCTAGCAACAGCACTGACACATAAGCAAAAAATAAATACCTCTTATCAGATGGCATGTTTTGAAATCTAAACATACTCATCAAAAATTAAAACTTGCAGGAAGCTCCTGAATCTGTTCCTGCAACTGGCAATCAGCCATTTTGTACATTATGTTACTGACATGCTTGAATTAGCTCTAATTCACACATTATAATCACTGTCTAGAAAATTTGCGATGCCCTTGTTATGATGCAGTTTTATATCTTTATCAACAGACGGTTGCTTTAATGTTACAGAGGTCACTAACACAATAAAAAAGACCTCTTTTCGCATAATGACTTATGACATACCTGTCTTCCAATTAAGTACTCTGGTTTTTTGAAAGCCACTTGCAAAAAGTACTAAAAGTATTAAAATCTCTCTTCATTAAACACAATAAAGAAAAGGAAGACACATTCCTTTGCTATAGGACTAGTATGTTTCAAAATACATTTCAACAGGACACGGAAACGAACCTTCTTCAGTTCTTTTGAAAAAATCCTCTGAGCATACACTTCTATCTTTCTGTTCTCAAAGACCTTTGGAGCTCTGACATGCAGGAGTCTGTGTATTGCTGGGAGTCAGTGACATCTAGGCTCTTCCAAGTGAGATAGACAGTTTTAAGCGTGGTGGTGCTTAAGTGCAACCTGCAGTATCACTGCTATTGAAGAGATAGGCATCTAAAATTGAAATTGAAGATTTCTACCTTTTACAACAATGACGTAGCTCCTGGTGTTACTAAAGTTCAGATCTCACTACTACACAGTTCTTCAACATCCACAGTTGATTTCCAAGTGCTGTTTCAGGCAGGTTTAATGTAGCCCAGTTATCAAGTGTGGAGTTTTATGAATTTGCTGAATCTGCTAGGTTAACCATAATTTCCCTTAAGTAGTTGAAATAAAAAGCAAACTTGGTGCAGGCGAGTGAAAGCCGAAGAAATAATCATCACAAAACCTTGAGAATAAAAGATTTTGAATTGCACGCTATTTTGTCTGAGCAGTGATTGGCAATACAATGGCTTCTTTATTTGCTGTAGTGCACTTCAAGCACGGGTACTTCTCACTCCACGTGCTTAGTTGTCAAAAAAAAATAAAATGCCAAAATTGCACCTGATCCCCAAGCAAAAGATATATTCTGCCTTTTGCCTTATTTCGCTAGCATACCTCTCTCTGTGCAGAGGTACAAATTCACATTAAACACTAATTGTTTCCTTCCTCTCCTTTGAAGAACTCCAGAAACAAAATAGTTCAATTAGTTGCATACAGAAAGCCAAATTTCATGGCCCTGATTGATTTGCACCAGCCAAGCAGCAACAAAGAGGCATGCAAGGGCACTGCACTCTGGGCAGTAAATGAAGCGTTCAAGGATGATGAGGCAAGCACCAGGCACGGGTTTGTGAATGATACCACACATCAATGGTCCACAGAGAGGAACAGGAGACATACGGCAACCAAACTGTGCTGAAATCCATCCCTGTCCACTGCATGCTCTGTTTAGCAGTTGCGCACAGGCACATCACCCAAAAAGCTCGCTCACCCTGTGCAACAAGAGCAACTGCAACGGAGGAAGAATCTACCCCTCAGTGTAGGAGGAAAATGAATAGTGAGAAGAACAGCAGTCCCCACCCTCATGCCACCAGTTAACAGTTTTGCTGGTATGTGACCTTTTGTTTGCCATCAGATCATCTCCCTAGCAGTCAAATCATATGTTTGTCTATTCATCAGATCCTCTGAACATTCAAACCACCTGTTCAGATACACAAAGGCTGTTTGGATCCTTCCTGCCCTCTATTGTGGCAGCTCAATAACAAAGACAGGGAGCTCCCAGCTGGATATGAGCAGCAGAGAAACACTGCACAGCCAGAGGGGAAAGAGATGTCAGCAGAGCACACTGGTAGAGGGAGAAAATTAGAGTCTGGAAACTCAGCAACAAGTCATCCCTTTTCTTGTGAGTGTCATAAAAGAAAGATGCTCAGAATAATTACTACAATAGTAATGTTTAAATGTTAATTTGTACAGTACTCTGTGGAGCATGCAGTTCTGACTGACATTTTGGCTGGAAAAGGAACCTTACTTAGCAATCTCTGTTTGGTGAATTAAAGTACTAATAAAGGCAGTTTGATAAAAATGTTGTCAGCCTATTTGAAACCAAGCCAAAGGAAAGAAATGTTTTTATTATTTAGCTCCTGCAAAATAATACAGTGATATGTAGACATAGAGAAGATTTCCAGGATGTCAGTATGGGTAGATTTGAATCCTCAGCATTAAAAATTAAAAATTGTGGGGAATCTCTACAAAATTCTAACAGTAAAACCACCCCCAGCTGAACACTTGCTATTTGCAGGAGTAGCAATGTGTTGGGTATATAATTTCACCACAGAGATGAACATCCACTTAGCTGGTCCACATTAACCACCCCAACCACCTTACCCAATTATGGCTGCTTAAAATTAAGCCTCTCATTTAAACTGGTAGTGGTCATCTAAATTCCTGCGAAGATGAAGGAGCCCATCTACAAGAAGGGCCAGAAGGAGGATCTGGGGAACTACAGGTATGTCAGCCTGACCTCAGTACTGGGGAAGATTATGGAGCAGGTTATCTTGAATGTGATCACACAGGATGTCCAGGACAGCTGGGGGATCAGACCCAGCCAGCATGGCTTTACGAAGGGCAGGTCCTGTTTTACCAACCTGATCTCCTTCTGTGACAGGGTGACTCGCTTGGTGGATGAGGGGAAGGCTGTGGATGTCATTTACCTGGAGTTTAGGAAAGCCTTTGACTTTGTCTCCCACGGCACTTGCCTGGAGAAGTTGGCGGCTCATGGCTTAGACGCTGTATTCTTGGCTGAGTTAAAAATTGGCTGGTTGTGGTAAATGAACTTAAATCCAGTTGGAGGCCAGTAACAAGTGGTGTTCCCCAGGGCTCAGTGCTGGGGCCAATCTTCTTTAATGCCTTTATGAATGATCTGGATGAGGGAATTGAGTGTTCCATCAGTAAGTTTGCAGACGACACCAAGTTGGGTGGAAGTGTTGATTTGCCTGAGGGTAGGGAGGCTCTGCAGAGGGATCTGGACAGGCTGGATCCATGGGCTGAGGCCAATGGTATGAGGTTCAATAAAGCGAAGTGCCAGATCCTGCACTTGGGTCACAACAACCCCATGCAACGCTACAGGCTTGGGGAAGAGTGGCTGGAAAGTGCCCAGTGGAAAAGGACCTGGGAGTGCTGGTTGACAGTGGCTGACCATGAGCCAGCAGTGTGCCCAGGTGGCCAAGGAGGCCAATGGCATCCTGGCCTATATCAGAAATGGTGTGGCCAGCAGGACTGGGGAGGTGATTGTCCCCCTGTACTCAGCTCTGGTGAGGCTGCACCTCGAATACTGTGTTCAGTTTTGGGCCCCTCACTACAAGGAGGACACTGAGGTGCTGGAGCGTGTCCAGAGAAGGGCACCAGAGCTGGGGAAGGGTCTGGAGCACAAGTGTGATGGGGAGCGGCTGAGGGAACTGGGGGGGTTCAGTCTGGAGAAGAGGAGGCTGAGGGGAGACCTCATTGCTCTCTACAGCTCCCTGAAAGGAGGGGGTAGGGGGGTCGGTCTGTTCTCCCAGGTAACAGTGATAGGACGAGGGGTAATGGCCTCAAGTTGTGCTGGGGTAGGGTTAGATTGGGTATCAGGAAACATTTCTTCACTGGAAGGGTTCCCCAGCACTGGCACAGGCTGCCCAGGGCAGTGGGGGAGTCCCCATCCCTGGAGGAATTTAAGAAACCTGTAGATGAGGTGATGAGGGACATGGTTTAGTGGGAAATTGGCTGTGTTAGGTAAATGGTTGGACTGGATGATCTTAGAGGTCTCTTCCAACCAAGGCTGTTCTGTGATTCTGTGAGAAGGACTGCTGGTATGTACTTACCTTGTCCAGATATAGGTGTCTAATATAAGTTAGGATAATTCATTAATGGAGGTGATCCTTTTTCTCCACTCTTTAAACGAGACAAACAGCTCACTTCAGGCAGCTAAAATTAGGTGAGATTAATCCCAGCTTACATACCTCTGTCACTAATGAATGCATCTTCAAGGGGAGGGAAGTATTATCCCTGTTTTTCTAATGGGCAAGTTAGGGTCTTGAGAGGCTGAAAGTCATACCTTAAAAGAATTTAAAGTCCATCTGCATGGAATTTTGAAGTTTGAAGTCTAAAACTATGATGCTGAAAACCCCTATGTGGCAGACAGGCAAAGAGTAGAAAGTCTTACTTCTTACCACAGCTTTTCCCAATCAGTGAGAGCTGCCCAGAAATGAGTCAGTCTCATGGATGGATAGCTCAGTGCCTAAATGGCATATAATCCCTGTTTGGATCCACAAACTTAAAGTGTCCTTGCTCTAAACCCCTATTTAGGAACTAAGCTGTGAGCACACACAAGAGAACATCAGAGAGACATGAAGGTGCTCAGCAGCTCCAGGCATCAGGCCGCATGGTCCAGAAGAAGGAGTATGGTTAAGAGATAAGGAGGGGAAGTGTTTGCAGGGGGCTGAAAACAGTTGAGTGCAAGAAGTCTGGAATTCCAGGCCCAAAATATTTCAAATTGAGCAGCAGAAATGTTCAGTTTGTTTTGGGTTTGTTTTTAATTTTTAGGTGTACTCTCCCATATTCAGTAATCCCTCCATTTCTTTTCTGTCTCAGTGAAGTATAATTACAGCAGTGACATCTGTATTGGATCAGCCTGAAGAAGTCCTCACCAAGGCTGCCTTGCTCAGGAGACGAGTTGGAGAAACTTCTACAGAGACACATCACAGAGAGTATCTATCTCTGCAAGAACTTAACCATCTAAGGATAAAAGGAAGTGCATGAAGTAGAAATAAAAACCAAAAGAGCTGAAAGAAACACTAATACAATAACTAACAGCTCCCTCCCCCTCCCCCCCCGCCAAAAAAAAAAGGGTCACAGCTCATCAATAGCTTGCTAAGTGCTTCATGCTTTTATATCACGGTAGAGCTCAATTTTAGTGAAAGACTGGAATGAGACTCCCATTCTGAAACAGTGTTTCTCCCCCACAGAAATACAGGAAAAAGTGTAAGACAAAAGGCGATGGTGCTTGTGGGACATGCTGACCAAGGTTCAAGAGAAGGGGCCTTTACTACAGGAGCACAGGCAAGAACCAACCCGCCACAGCTCCCAGGACTTGCCAGTTGGCTGAGGCAAGGTGGGCTCTGAAACCAGTGGTGAGCACGCTGTGTTTGATATGATGGGTAGGAAGGTGTGGACAAGGACAAAAGGAAGGAGAGCTGGCAAGACCAGAGTTGCTGTTACAAGTCATGCAGAAACACCCGTGAGGAAATGCACTGTTCTCCTGGCACGTTTGTTCTATGAAGCTGTGTAGAGACGAAGGTAAGAAACGTATAGATGAAGTGCTGAGGGACATGGTATAGTGGTGACTTGGCAGTGCTGGGTTAATGGTTGGACTTGATGATCTTAGAGGTCTCTTCCAACCAAGGCTATTCTGTGATTCTATGATTCTGTGATTCTGCACGCAGCCACACAGCCCAGAAAGAACCACCACAACCCCTACCTGAGCTCTCACTGTAAGCTACAAGACAAACATCCTATGGGGAGAAACAGCATATCACTCCCTAACACTTCACATTGGACAAACTAAAATTACAAAAGCCATCTTGGTACTTCTCTCCCCACGACATGAGAATGGTGCCCAGATGGTCAGTCCTTGGTGGTCCGAGGGAAAACATCTTCTGGGATATGCACAGCACAACCCAGGCTGGACTCCATTTGGTATCCAGACAGTGACACTTGCATATTTCACAGACTGAGCTGCTCAGATTGTGTTTATTCTTAGATGGCACTAGCATTAGATTAGTGTCAGGTTGTATTTTAGTACTTAGCTTGAAGTCTGCTGCTTCCATTTCAGGCCTAGAAAAAGGTTTCTATACTTAAAAGTTTATCCAATTTTTTTCCAATTATAGCCGCCAGTCCTTGAAAGATATTATCTTTTCTATGTGCCTGGGACTATCACGGCCGTAAGAAAACTACTGCAATATGGGAAGATACTGAATTTGGTATCTGAATGGAGATTGCCCAAAATGAAGACAAATGAAGCCACATTACAATTTAGTTCTCAAATTCACACACCATACCCAGAAGACCTACACTCCCAAACCTCTTAGTATTACTCATTTTTAACTACCATATACAACTAGGCAGAGAACTTCAAACACTGAGAAATCATCTCTTTCACTCAGCTACTCAACTCCACAGGAAATAATTGAAAAAAGAAATGTGCTCCAATACACTAAAAAAACCCATTCCTGAAACAAAACCAAGCACTACACAGCAGACCCTAAAACGCTGCCAAAATAATAACAGACAAAACTGGGAAAAAAGAAAAAAAAAAAAAAGAAATTTCTTTAACATGATGAAATCACCCACCACCAGCAGCAAATTCACCTAGAAACCCTACGAAAGCATCAAGAAAAATAACAATAATGTCAGATTGGACATACTTAGACACAAATTTGGTGCCAAGTCCTTAAAAATACTACATGTTGAACAGCAGGCGGCTAATAAAAACCCAGACCTCTTAAAATTTTTATAATTTTGTGAACTGTAAATCTCTTCATTAAACTAATCCCATTAACTCCTGATCAACAGGTAACAAACTCAGCTGCCAGCTCTTAATGATACAGGAAATGGCACTTGGCAATCCATGGCAGCAGTTTACCTTTTTTCTCTGCCAAGTAAATAACTATTAATCTCAGACTGCTCTAATATCTCAGGCTCAATCATTAAGATGAGAAGGAAACCCCAGAAGCTGTATGAACTGTCTAGCTACAGAGGGGGCACTTGCTCAAAGGCAAAGCCTTCTCTCCCCCAGCCACCTCCCCAGCCTCGTGCATGACTTTTCCTTTTGATACCCTGTTGGCACCAGGGGAAGACACACGCCTTAACAGGCAGCTCATGGTCCAAGAGAAAGGAAAGATGCCTATAATTAAAAAGCATTACACATAGGCAAATGTGCTGATCTGATTTTGTCTATGTGCCTCTTTCCACCTGCACAGCACTGGAAGTCAACATTTTCTTAATTTGGTTTAAGAAATGCACAGAAGGTCGGCTCCATCTTGTGCTTTCTATGGGTAACATTACCTGACTTGATTGATAAATACAGTTTAGTATTTCCAAATATAGCCTCTGTATATCTTTTTCTGAAGTCTCTCAGCAAAGGGCTGGACACAAATTTGATTGTCCCTATTCCCAAAACCAATTATGTGCAGTGGCACATCCCCTCCTATATCCACTCCCTCTCCATCTCTCTCCACTCCCCCCAGTCTTCTGTTAGCAGCAAAGAAACAAGAGAAGAGGATATTATAACTAATATCAGGCACATTTCAAGTGAAGCCTGTTACAGCATTTTCCCAGAAATATATCAGTTATTTCCTAACAAGTACTTATTTTTGCATTTGTGTCCAAACAGACAATAGCTTGTTTCACAAATGGTGCACAAAACTGACAAAGAACTACACAGTTTCTTAACATGGCTGTATTCCTGCTGCGAATGTGGCACGTCTAACAGACTTTGGTTTTGCAGAAAACATAATACAAAGGTATAATGGTGAAGTGGAAGGTTGATCTGACCTTCACTTTGACAGGTTTTAGACATTAAAGGTTAACACACACAAAAGATGTTGGCTCTGTCTCAAAGACTCCTTTCCAAGCACTCTTTCGTGTACAAAACAATGCTTCTTTGTCAGCACAAGTGAGTCTTAAAATTATATTTTAGCTGGCTGTAGTTAAATCAGTGCAAGCCTTTCAGAGGACACTTACATTGATTTAAGCAGTTTAGACTGCAAGATTGCTGTAAGAGACACCGTGTCCACACACTGCACTCCTCTCTGCCCACTCTGGGGGTGGTCTGGCTCAGACAGCAGACCTGCAAGGGCTGGCACTCAACAGCCATCTGTAGGGGTGACGCTCCCAGGTGTCTCCTGACCCCTGCGCATTCCCGTGTGACAGGAACAGTCTCATTAGTGATGCATCATAACCTCATTTTTCACAACTAGGGTTCATCTTCTTTTCCTTATGGATGCAGTAATGAGGAGGAACTGCCACTGCTAAAAGACAGTCGTAATGCAAAGACTTGATCGGCATGGACTGGATTTCAAAAGCTGAGTGGAGCCATATAATCTGTTGTTTGTTGGGAGACTTGGTAGCTGTCTGTCACACTGAAATTTCTGCATTTGCATGCAATATTACAGAGTTCCCTCATTTCTCTCCCTGCCCCTTCTCCCCAGAAATACACACCTCTAAAGGAAAAAAGAAGAGAGGATCAGCTTTCAAAGGCAGGTGGAAATTCAATTCCACAAGTACAGAGATACTGTGAATAGAGTATTTTTATCTAGGTAATACTTGTGAGCCAGAACACTGACAAGGACATATTGTAAACTGCTGCAGGTTCAAAAAAATTAATTAAATAAATAAATCCTGTTCTAAAATAGAAGCAGCACTATTTAATTACTTCACCGATCTCTCTTCTGGCAAAAACATCAGCTAAGTAAATAAAATATTGCAGTGTAAAGCTGCCTTACCTTATGGCTCTGGCTTTGGCCAGGTTGACAAATAAAACTAGCATAAACCTGAAAACCTGAGGCAAACAGTTATCTCATTAAACTGCAGCACATTAACTTGCAGCCATCAGCTCTGCTGCATGCTGTGCTGTGAATAAATTAAATGTGAATTCAGAAGAATTCTGGCTGGCTGTGTCTGACAAGCTTTATTACCGTGCATATACCAGCAATCATCTCCTCAGTTTCGCAGGAAAAAAACATAAAGGAGGGAAGAGCAAGAGTCCAAGTTTATCTTCTCTGGCAGTGGAGTGGCTAAATTCATAATGCCAGAAATGGCCTCACATGAGTGCTTCGATGGCAAATACAAAAATGGAACCAATCTTTTGGACAACCACCAGTGAAGCAGATATTTTGGTGACCTAGCATTAGAATCTTCTTGCGGTCATACCCAATGAGTAGCTGTTGCTGATGCAAACCCACTCAGTGCTCACTCAAACAGAAATGAAATGAGCACCAACTATGCTGGGTTTTGACTCAGTCAGGCACATATCACAGTGCCAGTCACCAAATCATGTATTTTCCTGGGGCAGAAGGAAACATTTCCCCATCATCTTTAGTTCTTTGCCACTATTTCGTGAGGTGTTACTAAGCTCCTTTATCCTGGCAGCATAAAGAGGCTGTAACATGTTGTATTTCATCCACTTCCAATGAAACATTTGACTACAAAAAAAAAAAGAATTAACATGTCTTTTCCACTGTACTCTGTTAACTTCTGTCTCACTAATGAAAATCAGGATTTGTGACCATCATTCTATATTTTCAAATATGGACATAATAGAAATTCATAAATTTTAATTAGGCAAAACCATCAGACAACCCAAACGTGAATAAGATCAGAAGTGAGATGACTATCACCCTAGCTAGCTCAGGTCTTCCCAGCCACAAGCACAAATGCATTCAAGACTGAAGCCATAGCATATCAGTGACGCAGTACAAGGGAGGAACACATAAATACACACCAATAAGTTTTTTATCTGTGTTTACAGGGTATTGTTGTTCAGATGGGCTCAATTTTAATTTATTAATATATGATCTGTGCCATGAGCTCTTGAAGACCTTATGGTTGGAATAGCTCAATGGAAATGACATTATGTGATGAGAGTCAAAGAATATGCAAGAGTAGAATTTGGGCCACTGGCATAACTATAAAGAGAAGCACACAAACCCATTTTCTTCTATTAAACTTAACACCTTGGCCTCTGGGAAAGTAAACACCTGTAGCTCCATGCTTACTTAAATGTGCAGCCACATTAAGCCATATAATGTCAGGAAGACTCTTGGACAAAAGCGCACTGAATTCCAATAAGTTCAGATTGATGGGGAATTAAAAATTTACCTTTCACTCATCAATATTTCAAAATCCTATTAGGTTCCATTCAGTAGAGAACATCCTTAGCACGCATCCAGCAGCGTCCTACAGGACAATGACAGCAAAGCAGGGGAGGATGACAGGCACTTAACTGAAGAAAGTAGAGTTTGCCTAAAGCCTCCAAAGCCAGTGCCTATTTCACTGCAAAAAGTTTAATTCTACATCTGTATTCTGCACTTTGAAAAATTTTCTTACTTCTAATGAATCCTAGCAAACAAGGGTCCTGTGCCAATTTTCTCCAGTCTACAGATGTAAACCTTTCACTTCAAAAAGCAGCACCACAGTGAAAATTAAGACAGACTCCTCCTTTCAACCTATCAACTCATGATATGCAGTTAAGGAGAGAGCATCCATTTCAGCTTGAAAATGTGGTCCATATATCCTTTGTGGGCTTCTGACCTGGCACACGTTCTTCACAATAATGTCCCAGGAGAGGTGACTGCTCTCCCCACAAGCATCACCATTTCTGAAGCCCTTCAAACCCACCAGAAAACACAAGAATGGGAAACAAACTGTGGCCCTGGGTTAATGTGGGTAATCTGACCGCATCATCGTACAAATTCCAATTGCACTGTAGCAGCTCTCTGAATTGCTCTTAACTTTTACTCCAAGCCTCTTTTCTCAAGAAGAAAGTTGAAATATCTGTGTGTCTGTCCAGAGAAAGTAATTACTGATCCTTCACAATGATGACTCCTGGCCAAAGATGATTGTCCTGCTAATGGTTCCTAACCACTGTGCCAAACATTCAGCAGCCACAGAAAGCAGGCAGGAGAGGAGAGCGAAGAGAGACGGTACTGAAAATCACAACTCATAAATGGAAAATAGAAAAACCTCAAAGGAAAGACAGGAAGAGACAATGCAGTAAAGATGATCACATATAGCAGAATAGACTATACAAGAACAGAAGACAAGGCTGTGCAAGGGGACAGAAGCAGAAACAGTCACAATAAGCTACAGTGCAGGAGATTTTCAGCAGAACCAAGGAAACATAGAAAAGGTTTTGCATACACCCATTTGTAATTTTGCTTCAGAAGACCCATGCTTTAGTCTAGAGATAAAATACATGTGTTCCAGTGAAAGTTCTGTGCAACGTTGCTGTTAATGGTCAGAGTCCTGAAGAAGCCCACTCTAAACTGCTATCCACAGAGATGGAGCTTTGCCAAAGGCACACTTTAGCTACTAAAAAGGCTTGCAGGCAGAGATGACACTTGACCTGGGAGCCTAAATCCTATAGTTTCATAGTTTGATGACGTATCAACACCAAGCTATTCACAATGAATGAGCCCCCAAGACAGAGTTAATGACCTTAAGTGTAATCTTGCAAACATGCAAGATCACAGAATCATAGAATGATTATGTCATCTCATTCCAATCCCCCTGTCATGGCAGGGACACCTTCCACCAGACCAGGTAGCCCAAAGCCCCATCCAACCTGGCCTTGAACACTGCAGGGAGGGGGGAGCCACAGCTTCCCTGGACAACCTGGGCCAGTGTCTCACCACCCTCACAGGAAAGGATTTCTTCCTAAGATCTCATCTAAATCTTCCCTCTTTCAGTTTGAAATCGTTACCCCTCATCCTATCACTACATGCCCTTGTCAAAAGTGCCATTATATATATAATATAATAATATAATTAATTCATTAATTTTGATGGTTGGACTTGATGATCTTCAAGGTCTTTTCCAACCTAGATGATTCTGTGATTCTGACTATGTGAGAGAATGGAAATAATTGTCGTTTATCTTTTAAATACTTGAGAGATTTCCAGACACCGGTAGTCAAACCTAACTTTTCTGCAGTACTTTCATTTGGAAGAGGTAAAGATATGAACTATCTAGTAAATAAAAATAATTTGCATTGACAAATACACTCTTTTTCTTTGTCAAAATGCAATCACTACTATAAAGTACCTGAGCAGACACAACTTACATATGTGCTCTTAACGTTCCCCCATGGGTTCTTGTCAGAACAAGACAGGTATCGCTGCTCAATTGCATCTGTACCACCTGGTGTAGGGTACCCATGTGTTCAAGAGTGCCAGACACGTGGAGAACAAAGGAACAGACAATTGCAGAAGATGGTGGCAATGTTTACTCTGAAAAAGGATTGTTCAGCTTTTGAGGGTTTCCTACAAAGAACTTTCTAAACAGGCTGCCCAGGGAGGTGGTGGAGTCGCCATCCCTGGAGGTGTTTAAAAAACGAGTAGATGAAGCACTTGAGGCCATGGTCTAGTTGTCTAGTGGTTAGGGAGATGATGGGATAAAGGCTGGACTTGATGATCCTGGAGGTCCTTTCCAACCATGGTGATTCTGTGATTCTATGATTCTAAGATTGCCTTTTCTAGCTTGTTCATCTATCACTCAATTTGTCCCATATACCTTGTGCAGCTAGCAAAATAAATTCTAATTTCATCCCTTATGAACTTTCAACACGGAGTTTTCACCTGAATGAGCAAACACAGAAAAATGTATGTACACATATACCAACACATACAAACATCCGTATGTATTGGAGTCAGTGCAACATTAATGCATGTCCAAAGTATTATCTATTAACCAAGTGATTACTCCAGAATCACGTGCAACTTAGTTCTTTAACTTTTGAAGGGGCAACCTGCTTTCCTAGGGAAGAAAAGTTTTGCCTTGTCTTCAAAAAGACAGACTTCAAAACAATTAGGAGTTGGCTCAGGATAGTTTTTCAGTTCTTGGGACCTCTATTCTCACTCATCAAAACAGACCAACAGCTAATGCAACACCAAGCATGGTCCTTTACCTTTGCTTGGTTGGTTTGGGGTTTGTTTACTT
The DNA here is from genome assembly GCA_028020825.1 of Podargus strigoides. Lineage (NCBI taxonomy): Eukaryota > Metazoa > Chordata > Aves > Caprimulgiformes > Podargidae > Podargus > Podargus strigoides. The sequence continues at coordinate 19,825,021 of CM051663.1, forward strand.
AATTTTCTAAATGACTTTAGGATTTTACTGAAATTATCCCTGTGCAGGACATAAGCATGCTAAGCCATGGGCAGCCTCTGCCCTGGACATTGTACAACCTAAAACCGGGACAAGAGGTGGATAGGAAAAAAAGAGTGTAAAGGAAGAAAAAGACAATGCTGCATAACACTACTATGGCAGCCACAAATGGAGAGAAAATTCATTTTTCAAATCCCTGTGTATCAAGGAGCTGACTCACAAAAATAACACTGGGCTGGTCTCTAGCAAGCATTTGATCATGTAACTGTACAAATTCAACAAGACTTTAAAATAACGCATCTCCTAACTATTCTATGCCCAAGTACAGCGCAGAGCAAGCACAGGCTCTTTAATCTTTGAGTCCTTTGAGTATGCACAGCAGGAAGAGGTACACTTTCAACCAACCTGCTCCTAGAAGTCCATTTTTAACAATGTGTTTCAAAGAGCTAACTTCCAGAATTTAAGGAAGAAACCCCCATCACTAAAGCATCTCTCCAGAGGAAAAGTGAGCAAGCAGTCTTGAAGTCCAAATACAAGTAATACTACTACTTTCACTCAGTTTTGAGATGGTAAGTGTTCAGCTGGTTACAATATTTGATGAAGAGATGAACTTTTAATAACCATCTCTAAAATCAGTGGCACAGTTGGTATCCAACAGAAAGCTAAAGACACTGAATATTGCCTGCTCCGACATACCAAGCAGTGATGACCCTCGAGCAGAAAAGTTATACTGCGTTTTTACTTCTTTACCTTGAAGACCTGTACACAGAAATTAAGTAATTGAGAAAATCACTAGCTCAACACTTGGAAAAAAATTATGACTGGATTAATTACATATATATAGACATTAAAAAATATATATCTAATATAATATACCTATTTTAAAATAATATTTATTTATTAAATTATCTATTAAATAATAATTTTATATATATTAAAAAAACATGCAGGACTCCTTTGAATGAGAGCCTAAAAAGTTACGTTGCAGCCCGTACAGCCATCTTTAAAAGGCTGTGATGGATCCTTGCAATCATTTGTTGCATCCTAATCCTACTCTCTGCCCTCTCCAGGAATTCAAGAACATGTGGTAAAGTCAGGACACTCAGAGAGAGATAGACAGTACTCTGCCCTGCGTTAGGGAAGGAACAAGTGTCACAAATATGGTCAAATAACAGCTCACTTTCAAAATGCCTTGAAACTATAAAGAACTTGCTGTCCTCAAGGGGAGCCCACATACATTTACTTAAGGTTCAAAGGGGCAACACATACATGGACCTCAGCACTCACCTAATTCTGGCTTTTCAAGAATGTGGTTTCACGAATTCCAGGTGCATTTGAAAATCCACATTTAAACTTGTCATAAACAAGGCATTAAAAAATGTTTTCATGCACATTACCTTTACCTTTTGCTGACCCCTTATTGAAAAGATTCACTGCCTTTATGTGGCTTATAGGTAATTCTTTCATGATCTTGTAGGTTCTTACATGTATTCCAAGCACATGGATTCACTCTTCATATTATGTAGCTTAGCCCGCAGTTTGCCTTAAAACAGTGAATTCGGTAGGGACTAATAATACTGTCTGCATTTTGCAGCCATCAGTCAGATTCATCAATTTATTCTCGTATAAGTAGCAGTGAGTAAATTCCCTCAGATTAGTTTCACACACATAATTGTTTCTTATAAGAAAGGTTATGTGAGCGTTCAGGAAAGTTCACTGGGTCACTGCATTCAAGAATTACCTTCTCATACATCTAATTTACTACGTCCCAAATGTTTTTAACCTACTGAACCAGGATCACAGCCACATTGTACCCTATTCACCTTCTGACTTCTTCTGTTCTGAGGATATGAGTAAGGTTTTAGAATGTGAGCTTCTATAAAACATCCTAGGAACAAACATTAGGAGAAAAACTAAACACAGGTAATAGCAGCAAACGTGGTTTTCACTGCTACAACCTGCTCTGTCTACCTCAATCTACCCCACGACAGTCTATGTTTAAAATTCATTCTAAACTGTCCATATTTGAGAACTTTGTCTGCTGAAGGAAAAATAAACATTCAAAGAAAAACCCTTATGAAACATTAGTTTTTCTGCCAAAAAAGCATGAAAAGACAAACAAAAATACCTAATTCCAATACTACGAAATAACGGTTTGATTTTTAAAAGATTGAAGACGAATCCTGTGTGACCTGACCTAGGTGTTCCTGCTCTGGCAGGGGGATTGGACTAGATGATCTTTGAGGTCCCTTCCAATCCCTAACATTCTGTGATTCTGTGAAAAATTTCATAAATAATGTCAAAAGACAGTAAGAGTAAGGAAAGCAAAAATTATACAAGCCAACTGGATTGCACGATCTGTTGAATAACTCAGTTAAGTAAGTCTAATGATTATGAAGGAAAAAATAAAGTGATAAAGAAAATCTAATTATAAGCAATTGTTGTAGCCATGATTAAACACCCTTTATTAACTGTACCACAATTATCACTCCTTGTTCAGTCTGGAGAGCAATACTGTGCCAGCCCACGTAGTCTCTCCATATTTTTTAACTGAGTATTTTCAGATATCACTGCCTGTTTCCAGCTCCTAAAAATCAAACTTTTGCTCCTGGAAGACTAAAAACAAGACTCACTGCTTCAGAGCATGTATAAGTAAAGCAGTCATTTAGACATCCAGGTAAAATTCTTCCTGAAGCAGACAGCAAAACTGGTGTTGCAGTGAAATATTCTTTCATAGCTTTGTCAAGAGTAGCATCTGCCTCTAGCAGGCTTAGGTCTGGGGATTTTTTATAAATAAAGAAGTGACAATGGTTTGGTTTCTGACAGAGATCTCAAAAGCCTCTGCAAAGTGGCAATATTACCACACTTTCCAGGTCTTGCAGCTAATATAAAAAGGATTATTTTTGTTATATCATTGAGCCTAAACTAACAAGACATGTTGTCCATTTCATAAAATGTTATCTCTTACTGATTTAAGTAACAGAAAACTTTTTTTTTTTTTTTTTTTTTTAATGTGTGATCATCTACCTATCAGTCCAAGCTTCTACATGTTACTGTTCAAGAATGCCTGCAAGGTATTATTTTAGAGGAAAGTAATCTGACATGGTTGGTTTACAGAACAGAAACACCCAAGGGAATTAACAGACAATATCTACAGATTCACATTGAAATCTTATTACAAGATTTCAATTTTGACATAGGCTGTTCAATAAAAACAGCCTACAACAGCCAGCTCCACAAGAGAAGTGGATTTAAAACACTGGAGGCAGAAACGTACTTAGTTCTCGATTACTTCCAGCTCATCTTGGCTCTTTACCAAGAGTTTCCATCCTGCAAGTCCTACTTCTCATCTCACCAAAACCTGAAATATATAACATAAGTGGTTTTTTTTAAAAAAAATAAAAATTTGTATTACAGATGTCACTGAAAGGGAAGCCATCAACTAGAAATTTGTTCATTTTTGAAACAGCTTTAAAATAGGAGCTTGATATGGGGGGTTTTGGTGGAGTACAGCGTTCTGTACAGGGGTGTTCAGCTCCCTGCAAATTAATGCTTTATGAGAAATGCCCCATTTGTAAAATGACCCAGACAGAAGCTAGAAGCTCAAGATCTGCAAAACCTCACAGAATAAAAAGCTACTTTGACCTTAGAGGCTTTCTGAACAGAACCAGCCAAACATTATTCATGGTCTTGAGAAAATATGCATCTCTCCATCCAGCATCACCAAAGTAGTTCAGTGAAACAAAAGCAAAGCCTATGCCATTTTCAGTAGCTGGAAACTGCAAGAATGTATAAGGGAAGTAGCAGATCTGCTTGCCTGTTACTGCTTTTATCTACAGCTCTGCACAGGGTCACTGCTGGAGAGCAGGACAATGGGGAGACGGCAATATAGTTATTTATATGGTGCTTTAAACATAGCATCTTGGTTTGAAATAAATCCTTGGGATTTGATGTATCTTACCATTACTGAATTAATACATTTAAATTGGCTCATGACTGAAGAGATTTTTTGTTTTTTTTTTAATGAGAAAATGCCTGGTTTTCCTTTTTCATTGGCTTTTGTCAACGGCTAATGAAAAAAAGCATCTGTTACTTTCCAAATTCTTTTCCTGACAATATGGAATTTACTGGAAAACAGACAACAGCAACAGTCTTGGGGGATTTCAGATGAGGGTCTCTTTACAGACCTCTAAGGCCACAATAGGTAGTGGTTATTTATGCTGGACTGCTGCATAGCACAAAAGAAGAAATCAGTTCAAGCCACAGAATAATTTCATTCAATAGACTCAACAGCAACGCCAAAATCTCGTGCTCAGATGTAGTGTTTTTTCTGGATAGAATTCTAATCTTGCTTTAACAGATTTCACTTCTCAATCTATCAGTTGTGCTAGCAGTCTCATTGGTAAAAATGCACAGTTTAATTCCAAGCTGAATATATATGGAGTAAAAATGACATTTATATTTCACTTCTTGACTACCCCCAGAGCATGCTGTGATAGTTATGTTCTTACTGGAGAGCCATCCTGAAAAAATATTGCTCATATTCTTTAATCAGACTCAGAAACATTTTCATACTCCGTAGGAAGAGACAGTTCCATCAAAAATATGAATCTCAGAGGGTCTCTAACATCAACCTTCTTCATAGTCTTGATGCAGCAAATGGTCTCCTCAGGATTTCATAATTTCTAGTGTCAGAATAGAAAGTATTGTTAAAAGCTTTAAAAGGGCAGCTCGTGAAATAGTTTACAGGACATCATCTTCAACTGACCTCCAAAGATATTGAGACTGAAATGCACAGGAGCAGCAAAGATCTCAGCCTCTTCTCCTGGTATCGCCAGCTTCCCCCTCCTCCCTGTGGCTTGGGTAAGCCACTCCTCACCATTTGCTCTTCTTGAGGCTTTGAAATCCTATTCCAACATACTGCACAGTAATACCGTCTTCTTAGGCAACCAAAGAACTGTGATTTCGGAGAACAGCGCAGTCAGAAACACGCTTTTTTATACAAAATGACACTGCCACATACCTGAACCTCAAATATTATTTGAAAGGCATAATGTCTCTACGGGGATAAAAAGAGGGTTGTATTAGGGATGGAAGGGCTGTTCAGGTAGTATGAACAGAGTCACAAATACTGTGGTGATTGTGTGAGGTTTGGCTTGGTTCTTTCTTCCTTTGCAGATTCAGGAACAGCTCAGAAAATGAGCATCACTCTAAAGGAGAAGTGTGTAACTTGGTATACTGTGGCATCACAGCATTTTAACACACACATTCAGTAACTGTGTAAATTAAAACTAACAGGGATTCTTTTTAAATATATATTTTTAGAAGATAAGCTTCAGAAAGGGAGACACTAGTCATTTTTTCCACGTCAAACTTCTGGTTTGACTTCATCTTATGGTATTTCTGCAACACAGGATGCGCCTAGCATCCCTAAATCACACATGGAGGGGACCCTCCTGGATCCCTCTGCCTGGATATTGCAGAGGTTCTTCCATGTGGTTAAGGCTGAAGTGCTGGCAGAGCAGTAAGGACAGTATAGGCAGTAGCCTGTTCATGTAAAAAAACCTTGCTGGCAAGAGAAAAATAATTCAAAACTTGCTTCTTGATGAGGAGCGATTTCTACATAATTATCTGGCTGTAATCTAGTTGGCTAGGCGCTGCCACACATGCAACAATGCAGAGAGAGGCTCCTGGGTCACAGATCTTGGATCTTTACCAGACAGAGCTACTCAGCACAAAACTTTACTGAAAAGGAGCACTGTGTTTTGACAGAGTTTAAGATGCCCCCTGCACAGAAGAACTCAGACAGCAGGTCAAGTTACATATGAAAATTCACTCTTACAGTGTCTGCCTAGGCTATTTATACAGCATGACAAAAACAACCTTGCCAACGCATTAGCAGCATCAATTTTTGTAGAGTGACAGTTCCAGTAACTCACCCACAATCTGTACTAGTGGCAAACTCCCTGAATACACAGTACTCCTCCAAACTTGTTCCTGATGAAGAACTATAGAAGTATCTTAATTCATAGACTCATAGAATGATATGGGTTGGCAGGGATCTCAAAGCTCATCTGGTTCCAAACCCCCTGCCATGGGCAGGGACACCTCCCACAAGACCAGGTCGCTCCAAGCCCCATCCAGCCTGGCCTGGAACACTGCCAGGGAGGGGGCAGCCACAGCTTCTCTGGACAACCTGGGCCAGTGTCTCATCACCCTCACAGCCAAGAATTTCTTCTTAATATCTAATCTAAATCTGCCCTCTTTTAGTTTAAAACCATTACCCCTGATCCTGTCACTACAAGTCCTTGTAAAAGTCCCTTTCCAGATTTCTTATAGGGCCCCTTCAGGTACTGGAAGGTGCTCCCAGGTCTCCCCAGAGCACTCTCTTCTCCAGGCTGAACACCCCCAATTCTATCAGCCTGTCCCCATAGCAGAGGTGCTCCAGCCCTCAGATCATCTTTGTGATAATTGATACTCCCTAAACTACTTCTCCTAAATATTTTTTGCCAGAAGATGATCTCAACTCAATACAAATCAACGAAGCATGGATGAACATTTTTCATCTCTTAAGAAGTTTCTAGAAGCATTCCATGGAAGGTTCCTTCACCAGCAGACCATCACTGACATCCTGCCAACTCACAGCAGAACGTCTGCTGTACAGCTCATGACTGGTGCCTAGTGGAACCCATCTGAGTTATCCACGGGCAGCATAACTTCCCCAAGAGGCCCAACAGCTAAAGCTGCTGGAAAAGAAGGGACACTTGAATAGTTACAGGTGATGGTGAAGATGTGCCAAGCTGCAGCTTCAAGAAGACTGCAAAAGTTTCATCCCCCAGAAGCCCTCAAATTTTTACATGTGAACTATTGTGATTTATCGCTCATTACTACAATTGCAGCTAGTTGAAAAATACCACAAATGAACTTAGGTTTCCTGAAGATGGGGAAAGGATGGGAAGAGAGGGTTTCTGATGTCAGGCAGGGCACCCATCTGGTAATGTGATAACTTTCTGTTGTACAACGAGGCACTCTATCCAATCCATGTGTAAATGAGCTCAAAGGGATCATACTTTATGTCTTTTCTTTGAACCACATAGTAAATTAATCCACCATCAATATATTTTCCAATTGTTGTCACCTCTTGCTGATCTCAGCCTGATTTCCAGGGTTGTACCTGTGCGCTTCACTACTCCTCACACTGACACAGTATCTCAAAGGGCTTTGTCACCTCACTTCCAGATCCCATTTCTGTCTGTATTTCCAGTAACTATGAATACAATGCCCCATTTGTGGCCACACCAGACCACTATCTCTACACTACACACCGTGCTTCTGAGCATGTGGCTACAGTGGTGATTTTTTCCCAGCAGATTCACCCATCAAAGTCTCAGCCACCACTGCCCTCCAGGACTCTTCCTGAATTAACACGTTTTAATTCCCATTTCTGATAAAAATAACTGCCTTTTGAATAATTATAACAGTTCAGCCCTAGCCTATTAATTCATTTTTATCCAGGTGCAGTTCATTTCACTGAGGTGCAATATGGGCTACTGTCTTCTTCATGTGCTCCTTTCAGTTATTACTCACATGCTTCCATAATGAGCTGGTTCTCCTCTAGATTAATGAAAAACATTAAAGAAAACAGGACCCAAACATTGCAGCACTGAAAAAACACCCTGCCCAGAACCTAATTTTACCAATTTAGTGCTGTCTTCACCTGAAAGACGTTCAGATTCCTTGTATGCAAACACTACTACCAAGTTTTTTTTAAAAAAAAATTTTTTTTTTTAAGCAAGTATCATACACAACAGGACAATAGTAAACAAGTTTTAACCTGTGGTTTTGCTAAAGTCATTCATCAGCTCCCTGCAAAAAGAAATTACTTGAAGCTGATTTCTCTGAAGTCAAAATGAAACCACTGTTAAGCAAGAAGTGTGTAACAGCAGCCACAGACATACTGGTAAACAAAATTTTAGGCCTTCAGCAATTCCATATCCGGATTTAAATTTGGCAGCTATAGAAAAAAAAATTCTTCCATCAACATTTTTCACTTTAAATATCCTAGCTTGGCACTTATGGAATATTTCAATACTGCAAAACAGCTTGATCTCAGCACCAAATTGTCCGAACACAGCCCCATTCTGCTGGGAGCTCACAGAAACCTTTCCCCTGCGTGGTTTGTCATTCATTTTACTTACACTTCTCCAGAGCCAATTCTATCACTTCCACATTTTTAAAGAAAATTCTGGGCTGCAAAAGTATACAGGCAGTTCTTTCCAAACAGAGGTCCTCAGGACAAAATTTAATAGGTAGGGATATTGCAGCAATACTTATTTTTGGATCATACACGAGAATGACAGAAGTAAAGCAGTCTTTTCAGAGCTCACAAATGAATTTAGCAGCTGATGAAATGCCTGGCTATATCCTTTAATGTAGCAGTAACATTTACTTTTTCTTACTGTAAATTTCACTTACCTTCTCAAAAGCAGCATAATACCTGTGCCCCCTGTTTCTGAGCACATGTTCTCCTTCACTTTTGTTCAAGTCTTAAAAGTGAAATCAGCCAGCAAACCACTCCTGGGCTGCACTCTAGATGCTTTCTGAAGCAATGCTTTGAGAAGAGATGGAGTTAAATCTGGCAGTGCTTACCCCCTAATCTGTAGGCAGGGATTTAAGGTAGCAACCTAACAGCTCATCCTTATCTCTCCAGCGTTCAGTGTATTTATTCTCCTTTTAACTTACTATACTCTCTCTCTTGCATGATTTTGGATGAATGGATGAAACTACTGGTGCCTTCAAGCTTTCAGCCAGTGCTAGAGGAGGCTTCTGAGTCCTCACACCTTGTACAGTGGTACTAGCATATAGTACATAGCATATATCAGAGACTACAGTGATACACAACTTGATTCCTCACTCCAGGAAACAAATCCCACAGTCCGGTTCTTTGCATGGCTGACTGAAGGACACAGACAAAACCAGCTGGATATGGTTTACCTGTTGAAAGGTGAAGAATATGATCTGGATGGCACCAGGAAATATCCAGCACAAGGGCAAGGCAGTGTTTGCATGTAACTTCAATGGATGGCACATGCAACCCTTAACATAACTCAGAATTTATTAACGACTGACCAGCCCTTCCTCTGCAGACTTTGCAAACCTCCCATGTAGCTAAAGCTGCTGTAACACTTTCTTTGCTTTTCAAATGAGGCCAGAAACCTCAACTCCTGTGGCTCATCCTCTAACCTGTGGGCACCTGCCACAATTGCTTGTGATCTTGTCTCACCTCTGGCTGGTCCTTCTCTTCAGAGACCACCTCAGACGTGGGTGATGCAATCTACTGTTCAGTATGCCATCACAACCTCTAATGACTAATGAACATGGGTGCTTTCCTGTGGGAAGTGTTTCCTTTCCTTGCTGTTATGACAAAGTGTAAACCACACAAGTCTCATATACAAGACATCAAAACCGAATGTGTCAGCTGTCATGAGAAGCTTTGGATACCCTCTTTGTCCTCTATTATACAACAGTGTAATTCACTGTCAGAGCAGAACACATCAATACTAAATTACTGTTTAGGAAAAAGCATGGTTCAAAGGCTAAGTCACTAAATTAAGATCTATAAAACTCAGATTCATTTCCTACTCCTGCCTCAGCCTCCCCCATTTTAAGCAAGCCATTTAGTTTTCTGGTCCATGAAGGGTGGAAAACATCCTGTCATGATACAAAATATGAATCCTTTACAATTGGTGTTTAGTATGGAGGCTACGGGGATGGTTAAATGACGCACATACTGCCCATACTCTGATCATTTCTTTTGACAAGCTTTAAGTAAATGTTTTTGGCTCTGGGTCCACTTAACTGAATGTGATCTCACATTTCCCTCTTGAAGCATCAGCAAAAGCTGCAAGTTAGAAGTCCTGTCCTAGGTCAGCCATACCATCAACCATCAGTGTTTTCACATATTGATACAGAGATCACAGAATCATAGAATCATAGAATGTTAGGGATTGGAAGGGACCTCAAAAGATCATCTAGTCCAATCCCCCTGCCAGAGCAGGAATACCTAGGTCAGGTCACACAGGAACATGTCCAGGTGGGTTTTGAATGTCTCCAGAGAAGGAGACTCCACAACCTCTCTGGGCAGCCTGTTCCAGTGTTCTGTTACCCTCACTGTGAAGAAATTCTTCCTCACATTTATGTGGAACCTCCTATGTTCCAGCTTACACCCATTGCCCCTTGTCCTATCATTGGATGTCACTGAGAAGAGCCTGGCTCCATCCTCATGACACTCACCCTTTACATATTTATAGACATTAATAAGGTCACCCCTCAGTCTCCTCTTCTCCAAGCTAAAGAGACCCAGCTCCCTCAGCCTTTCCTCATAAGGGAGATGTTCCACTCCCTTAATCATCTTTGTGGCTCTACGCTGGACTCTCTCAAGCAGTTCCCTGTCCTTCTTGAACTGGGGGGCCCAGAACTGGACACAATACTCCAGATGTGGCCTCACCAAGGCAGAATAGAGGGGAAGGAGAACCTCTCTTGACCTACTAACCACCCCCCTTCTAATACACTCCAGGATGCCATTGGCCTTCTTGGCCACAAGGGCACATTGCTGGCTCATGGTCATCCTGCTGTCCACCAGGACCCCCAGGTCCCTTTCCCCTACACTGCTCTCCAGCAGGTCAGCCCCCAACCTGTACTGGTACATGGGGTTGTTCTTCCCCAGATGCAAAACTCTACACTTGCCCTTGTTGAATTTCATTAAGTTTTTCCCTGCCCAACTCTCCAGCCTATCAAGGTCTTGTTGAATGGCAGCACAACCCTCTGGTGTGTCAGCCACTCCTCCTAGTTTGGTGTCATCAGCAAACTTGCTGAGGATACATTCTGTACCCTCATCCAGGTCGTTGATGAAGATGTTGAACAACACCGGTCCCAGTACCGACCCCTGAGGGACACCACTAGTCACAGGCCTCCAACTAGACTCCGTCCCATTGACCACAACTCTCTGGCTTCTTTCCTTCAGCCCGTTCACAATCCACCTCACTACCTGATCACCAAGCCCATACTTTATCAGCTTATCTACAAGGATGCTGTGGGAGACAGTGTCAAATGCTTTACTGAAATCAAGATAAACCACATCTACCGCTCTACCATCATCTATCCACCTAGTTATTTCCTCATAGAAGGCAATAAGGTTGGTCAAACATGACTTACCCTTGGTAAAACCATGTTGACTGCTCTTAATGACCCCCTCATCCTTGATATGCCTAGAGATAGTGACAAGAACAAGCTGTTCCATCACCTTTCCAGGGATGGAGGTGAGGCTGACCGGTCTATAGTTACCCGGGTCCTCCTTCTTGCCCTTCTTATAGATTGGAGTGACACTTGCTATCCTCCAGTCCTCAGGCACCTCTCCTGTTATCCATGACTTACCGAAGATGATGGAGAGTGGCCTAGCAATGACCTCTGCCAGCTCCCTCAGCACCCTTGAGTGCATTCCATCTGGTCCCATCAATTTATGGATATCCAGATTGCTCAACTGATCCCTAACCCAATCCTCATCTACCGAGGCAAACTCCTCCTTTATCCTGACTTCTTCTGGGGCTACAGGCATCAGGGGCTCCTGGGGAAAGCCTGCAGGAGTAAAGACAGAGGCAAAGAAGGCATTCAGCACCTCTGCCTTCTTTACATCCTCTGTCTCTAGGGCACCCCCCTCATTCATCAGTAGGCCTATATTGCCTCTAGTGTTTGTTTTATTAGCTATGTACTTGAAAAAGCCCTTTCTATTATCCTTGACCTGACGAAAGGTTAAGATCCAAGGAGGCCTTAGCTTTCCTAATTGCCTCTCTACATCCTCTGACAACTGTCCTATATTCCTCCCAAGTGACTAGCCCCTCTTTGCGTGATCTGTAAATTCTTTTTTTCCACCTGAGTTTGCCCAGCAGTTCCTTGTTTAACCATGCTGGTCTCCTAGCTCCCTTACTTGATTTCTTACCCATTGGGACACTCTGATCCTGAGCTTGCAAGAAGTGGTCCTTGAATGTTGACCAACTATCTTGAGCCCCTTTACCATCTAGCACCCTGTCCCATGGGACTTCCCTTAACAACTGATTGAGGAGGCTAAAGTTGGCCCTGGGGAAGTCCAGGGTTCTGGTCTTGCTAGGTACTCTATTCCTCCCACACAAGATCCTGAACTCCACCATCTCATGATCACTGCAGCCAAGGCTGCCATCGACCATCATTGCTTCAACAAGACCCTCCTTGTTGGTGAGTACAAGATCCAGCAGCGCTCCTCTCCTAGTCGGCTTATCCACCATTTGCATTAAGTAGTTATCATCAATGCACTGGAGGAACCTCCTAGGCTGTGTAAGTCTTCCAGCAGATATCGGGGTAGTTAAAATCCCCCATGAGGACCAAGGCCTGTAGTTGCGAGGCTGCTTTCAGCTGCCTGTAGAAAGCCTCATCAACTCCCTCGTCCTGATCAGGAGGTCTGTAATAGACCCCCACAACTGTATCACCCATGCCTGCCTGCCCCTTAATTCTTACCCACAGACTTTCAACTTGCCCCTCATCAGCCCCTGGAGAAAACTCAATACATTCTAGTTGCTCCCTCACATAGACAGCAATTCCACCACCTCGCTTCACTGACCGATCTTTCCTAAAAATGACATAGCCATCCATGACCACATTCCAGTCATGTGAGCTGTCCCACCATGTCTCTGTAATTGCCTCCAGGTCATAACCTTTAGACCGCACACAGACCTCTAACTCCTCCTGTTTATTCCCCATATCGTGTGCATTGGCGTACAGGCATTTCAGAGATGTGTTTGCTGCATGCCTCAGCTGGGCTAATATAAAAGTCACCCAGTCTAGTCACTTGCACTGTGATGTTTCAAGGATCTCCAGCTCTATTGCTCTTCTCAGCACGCAGTCCGGGCCTCAAACACTTCATAAATCCTTACCTTTACTGCGATACACAAATCCATGCAGCGTTTCCAACAGTTGCTCTTCTGTTCTCCCCTTGCACCACAGTATTATTTAAACTACTTGTTTTCAAACTGTTCCACACTTAGTAATATGACGTGAATATCCAGCCAAGATCAGAGAACAAAGCAAGAGGATTCGTCTTTTGTAACAAGCTGTTCGAAAGAGATATTAAGCGTCTTGGTGTGACAGAGCTGCAGAAAACATACTGCTGCCATGAAACAACCATACGTGGCCTCAAATACACCATGGACATTTTAAAGCCCTTTCTTTGAGAATATTTTCTGTTTCTGTGTGTAGCATTACTATTTCATAGAAATTCCAGGACCAGATCGCTACATTTGAACAGGGAGGGAAAAAAAAAGAAACTACAACCTTTACTTGTCCTAAGAGTCCTCCAGACTTCCATTATGTGAACATCTTAAAAGATATGTTAAGACTTTGAAACTAAGCTAGCTTGTTTTCTAAAATACTGCTGCCTAAACATTAAAACATCTTATTACAAATAAATGTTAATACATTTGAAGGTCTCATATATATTTTTTAATTTCACAGTGAAAAAAACCCAAACACATCTGTGAAAGACTAGCTGGCTCCAGTATCATCATAGTGCAGACCAAAACCAAATTATTATTTAGTGGCATTTCAGTAGAGCATTTTTTCAAAAAAGATTGAATTATATGCTATTTTCTCCTCTTCTGCATGTTCCTTAATTTACTACAATAACAAACTAAGGGACTGATCTAGCACTATCGTCATCACAGTGTGTCTGTCAGTTGACTTCAAAATGCAATAGGTAAAATTCAAAATCCTGCTTTTCTCTAGTTGTTTCCTAATTTATATTTAGGTCATAATCAAAGACAATGAAATTTTAGGATAAGGCTGAATTGTAAAGCTTGTGATTTTTTCACTTTGAAGACATTATTTTTTCTTTTGTGTAGCTATTTAATAATGGTTCACTTAAAGACTGGAAGCAACATAAGCTGGTACTCATCCTTCCGACAAATGAGTTGCATTGGGTATTTTAGAGGACCATGTTTAAGTCATCCAATCAACATTGCTTTCTTCAGCTGCTCAGAGCAATTTATTCATCAAGAGCTAACCAAGACAGACTCTATGTAGTTCACAAAGTAAAAATACAGTTACTGCTACGATTTTGTGATACTTCACACAGATCTACATTTTCACATGGCACAAGGCCGCAGAAAACCAGGACCAGTTGGACTAATGTCAGAATTTTTCCTGGCAGTAAATTGGTAAATTCTATAATCCAATAAACTGTCCAAATCCAAATCAAACAAAAAAAGCCATCCGAACTTAACCATGAACTGGGTTGAGCTCATGCAAAAAGCTAACCTGAAGTATAATGTTTCCTTCCCTCCCTCCTGGATCTTTCCTGGGTTGTCAGTAAGTTGGTGGGAGGTCTGATAACACATTACTTTGCCTCCTAGACTAAAACAGTACTGACAAGTTTTTATCGAAGACAGACACGATTGCTAGCCCATGCCCGCTTACTTTTAAATGTGATTTCCATGTTAGAAGAATACTTCTCCATATTTTTACTGGCTTTATATATTCTCCAACAAAGTATTTCTGGCCCACACTTAAGACTGAGTTGAAAGAACACCTGAAGGACAGTGTGACATAAACAGGATTGCGTTTGGTTTCTTGGCTCCTGTGTTCAACAAACAGCATGCTCTTGTAGACAAGTAGCAGTTTTGAAAGAAAAGGGAATTATCTCTCACTTAACTTGGAGAAGTTGTTTTCAAGGCATTAAGTTTATTTATCAGTGTTTCTGAATACCATTCACAATGTGAAAAAAACTATTATTAAAACCTTAAAACTGCAACAAAACACCACCACCTCCCCACTCCCTGATAAAATTCAAGCTAATTCACAGCCTAGAAAGGCGGTTTAAAGATTAAAAAGCCTTATCTCTCTTGGCACATCTGGGAAAGCAATGCCAAAGAAAGATAAAATCCCATTCTGAAAATTACACCAGTGGCTTATTGTTGCCTGAAGACTTATTTGAGAAGGAGGCTGGGCTGGAAAGAGGCCACCATAAATGTTAGTTCCTCTAGGGTAGGTGGCACAATGCATGTGATTCAGAAAGATGTACATTTCCTTCAGAGGAGAGAAATGTTGATCCACATGGATTGTAAAGAGCCCGAAAGTACTGAGCATGGTGAGAATAAAGAGGACAACCTCCAGCCATGCCCTTACATCTCCACAGCTGTGAGATTCACAGGCCCCAGGAAACCACAAACAAGACAAACACCCATGCTTGGTTGGGAAGGAGGCATTCAGGCAGCATACACTGCCCCCAGCACAGGTTCTGTTGTTCTATTCAGTTTTAAAAACCTAAGCAGTCTCAGAACTGGGAACCCAAACTTATCTCAGTCCTCTCTTGTCCCAGTCACGTTCTCCCATCACTGACACAGTGCCACAAACTCTCTCGTGCCCTCTCCCCATGGCTGTACAAACCTTGCATCCTCCAGCAGCCAAGGGGAATAGGGAAAGTCCCTACTTGTGCCTCATTTACAGACTCAGGGACACAGCTCTCCCTTGAGAGCCACTGGAAATGCAGTCCATCAGGGGTTATATAACATAATAATGTGCATGCAGCCTTTTGGCTCAAGAAATCCACAGGCCAGAAGAGTAAAAAAGTATGTGTTAGGGGGAATATCCCTTTATTCTCATCTCATCACATGTACATGCACTGTTCATGTCCTTCAGTGTATCCCTTGGCTTGTTTCCCCTGTAAGTCAGCTATATCCAAAAATTACTGAAGCAGGCTTTATTTCTCTTTGTTTACTGTCAACTTATAAGATGTTTCTCAAAAGACTCACTAGACACATGCACTAAATAACACTTTGCTAACGGCACAAGTCCAGCTCCCTCTCGCAGCAGAGCCTGCACTACTAGATAAGCCTTGAAGCGTGACTAGAAGGTCAAAATACATGTGCTGCCCATTCCCATCCCAGACATGAACTTTTGAGGCAGCCTCTCCTACTGGGAAGTGTAAAGGCTGTCAATTTTGCTTGAGAGGCAGGGTAAGCCAGAACTCCAATCGAGCAATGCTTTGAAGATTAAACTTCATCAGAACTGAGCATCTCCATGCCACTGGAAAAGCCTCCATTTCAACCCTTGAGATGGTGAGAGAACTATGCCAACTGGGGGAAAAGTAGAAGCATTAAAAAAACCCGCACCAAACAAATACACAAACACTGCCCAAACCAGAAAATTCCAGACTTGGATTCACATACTTACACGGTCTAAGTCGTCCTGAATTTAAACATGCAGTTTGTTGACCAGAAAAAATACTGCCGACTCCTGTGGTGTACGCTGAGGCCCATTAAACACACACAGGCAGCGAGCACAGCTAGTGCCAGTGTGTACCTGCTGGGGAGAAGTTCCAGGAATCCAATGATGTAACCCAAAAAAGCACTTTTTTTTTTTTTTTAGTGCACTAAGGATGCAGAGATGAACACAGACAAACCCACAAATCTGCTATGTCCAAGTTAGATCTCTGCCTCGAGGAGAACTTCCAGTCAACACCCTCCTCCCCCTTTTTGCAGCTGAGGATAACCAGGGAATTTCTGTTCAAGACCAGCTTCATCCAGTTCCAGCTCACCCCAGTGCACCGACTAGTGATTCACTCATACTGCAGTGCAATACAGAGCACCAATGTAGTACTCCGTGCTTTTCAGCAATGGAAAAAGCAACTGCCAGATGTCTTCCATAGTAATCTTCTGATCTGTCCATCATACACAGACAAGCCACTTTTGGGATGTCAAAGTAGACAATCAAGTCTGATGGAATCAATGCAAAAGACTCACATGTTTGGACCACATACATCTGCACACGTGACATATAAGGAACACAACCTTCCCGGCTTGCCTGGCTCCTGAGACGGTATTAGTGAACATGAACTACACGATTAGAACAGTCTTGCAAAATTTAAGGGCTTCATCAGAAAGAAATAAGATTAATCCTAAAATAGCAAATTTGTTGCGATTCCTGCACTAGCAACTAAAACCAGTACCTACTCAAACTTCTCCAATGGTGACAAAGCAACTTCTGGGTAGCATTCACATGGCTGGAGAGCAGCACTCCACCAAAAGCTTGTTTAAGTTTTGCAGTGTAAAACAAACAGCCAGCCTTTCTCCCAAACCACTGCCTAGGGGTCAGTGAAGTGGTTTCCTTAAATCACAAGCAAAATTTATAATCCAATGAACTTCATGCATAGGTTTTCACTTTTGTAGCAGGAGCACGTCACACATCTCCAATCATCTGAAACATCCCAAGTGTCACACATGGAGGGGAGTGAAGCCTGGAACCACAACTAAGGAAATCCATTTTTTCTTCCCTCTCTTTCCCTTTTCCTAGCCATTCTGTGACATTTTATTTCATAGTTGAAACACTAAGATGAAGTACTTAAGCATGAGGTATGTGAGCTAACCAGGTAAGAGATTAGATGAACCAGAGATTAAACTTTATTTAATATGAACAGAGATGTTTTAAAAGGTAGCAAACCACCTGAAAACTGTTCTAGTTATTTTTTTTAAATTAGATCATGGTGAAAACAGCAAGATCATAGAATCATAGAATGGTTTGGGTTGGAAGGGACCTCAAAGGTCATCTAGCTCCAACCCCCCTGCTGTGGCAGGGACACCTCCCACTAGACCAGGAAAAGACCAAATCTGTACTTCCAAGCAAAGCAAACAATATATTCCATTCCACCTCAAAATAACCAACTTTTAAGTGGCTATAACATTTTGCCACACACCACACAGTGAAGACTCTGTTTGGATACTTGGACCTGAGCTGACGGAAGACTGATGGAGCCTCAGCTTCCAAGGGACCTGGCAGCACTCAGCACCCTTCAGCATTTAGTCTCCATCTACCAGGCATTAATCTACGAGGGAAGAAAGATCTTCAGCTTTGCCTCAAGCATTTTGGACAGATGACAATGTGAGGAAGGGTTACTACTGGTATTACAAACTGCAATTTGTATTTTTGTTGTCTAGCTGTTATTCTATGCAGTCAATGGTAGAGAAAAATTAAATTATTTCAGAACTGCAGATTAAGCAATCACTTCTTACCACAAACAATTTCTTTGCTACCAATGTATATCCAAAAATGAAACTGAACTCTTACTATAAAACTGTGAAATATGACCTCAAGTGGTCTAGCTGTACAAACATATGCAGCACCACTTCAGTTTTTCTATCAAAAACATAAATACATGAAAGTAAGCACACAAACTATTCATCATTGAAATAACTGAATCATAGAATCATTTTGGTTGGAAAAGACCTTTAAGACCATCCAGTCCAACCACTAACCCAGCATTTCCCGGTCACCACTACCCCATGTCCCTCAGCACCTCATCCACATGGCTCTGAAATCCCTCCAGGGATGGGGACTCCACCACTGCCCTGGGCAGCCTGTGCCAGTGCTGGGGAACCCTTCCAGTGAAAAATATTTTCCTAATATCCAATCTAAACCTCCCCTGGCACAACTTGAGGACATTACCCCTCATCCTATCACCTGTTACCTGGGAGAAGAGACTGACCCCCCTTTGCTGCCCCCTCCTTTCAGGGAGCTGTAGAGAGCAATGAGGTCTCCCCTCAGCCTCCTCTTCTCCAGACTGAACACCCCCAGTTCCCTCAGCTGCTCCCCATCACACTTGTGCTCCAGACCCTTCCCCAGCTCTGGTGCCCTTCTCTGGACACGCTCCAGCACCTCAGTGTCCTTCTTGGAGTGAGGGGCCCAAAACTGAACACAGTATTCGAGGTGCAGCCTCACCAGAGCCGAGTACAGGGGGACAATCACCTCCCCAGTCCTGCTGGTCACACCATTTCTGATACAGGCCAGGATGCCGTTGGCCTCCTTGGCCACCTGGGCACACTGCTGGCTCATGGTCAGCTGCTGTCGACCAGCATCCCCCAGGTCCTTTTCTTCTGGGCAGCTTTCCAGCCACTTTTCCCCAAGCCTGTAGCATTGCATGGGGTTGTTGTGACCCAAGTGCAGGATCTGGCACTTCGCTTTATTGAACCTCATACCATTGGCCTCAGCCCATGGATCCAGCCTGTCCAGATCCCTCTGCAGAGCCTCCCTACCCTCAGGCAGATCAACACTCCTACCCAATTTGGTGTCGTCTGCAAACTTACTGATGGAGCACTCAATCCCCTCATCCAGATCATTCATAAAGACATTAAAGAGGAGTGGCCCCAACACTGAGCCCTGGGGAACACCACTTGTGACTGGCCACCAACTAGACATAACTCCATTGACCACAACTCTCTGGGCTGGGCCAGCCAGCCAGTTTTTAACCCAGCAAAGCATATGCCCATCCAAGCTATGAGCAGCCAGCTTCTTCAGGAGAACGCTGTGGGAAACTGTGTCAAAGTCTTCACTAACGTCTAGATAGACAACATCCACAGCCTTTCTCTCATCCACTAAGCAGGTCATCTTGTCATAGAAGGAGATCAGGTTAGTCAAGCAGAACCTCCTTTCATAAACCCATGCCCTCTGGGGCCTGATCACCTGGTTGTCTTGTACATGTCACAGGATGGCACTCAAGATGATCGGCTCCATAACTTTCCCTAGCACCGAGGTCAGACTGACAGGCCTGTAGTTCCTGGATCCTCCTTCCAACCTGTTTTGTAGGTGGGCATCCCACAGAAGGGAAATCACTAGTGCTCCCCATTTCTTGCAGGCTACTTGAGAAAAATAAGTGTTTCATTCCATCTGTTTACATTGATTTACTCCAGCATTTCAGCATTCCTGTACAGTTATTAGCTAATATCATACAGCTATTCAAAATAATGGAAAAGATAAAATGAAACCAAGGTGTGCTACAGTAGATCAAATGAAAAACCATTTGACTTTGCAAAAGTTTAGATTAAAATCCAAACTTTCAGATTATGTTCTTTTCAGTGTCCCACAGGCTTTACTGTAAGGACTGCACAAGCAGATCTGTTCACAAATTAAGTACCTACAGTTTAGGCCTACTCTGAGGAAAGAACAATATGGGCATGGAGGTTATTCTCCCTGGAACTGACTGCTCTGTGAAAAGCAGAACTGTTAAACACAAATCTGTTTATGATATCTTGAAAGGATTAATTAAAGATATACAATCTTTAATTTCTAATTAAGCAGCTAAATTTCTAATTAATATCTCTATCCAGAGCAGTAGAAGAGATTGCATGGCCCTCTTAGGGGGCTTAAAGTTATAGTCTCCATAACTTTGTCTACTTTGCACCTGCATTTTTAATTACTTGCACAGTTGAGTGAGCCTGAGGAACTTCAAAGCAAGTATCATTCTGTATGAAAGACATGGTACAAGTTGCGCTATAGTAAGAACTGTAGAAAGTTACCAAATGTAAACCACATACCACATACCAAACACAAAGTTAAAATTATTGTCAGAAGGTAAGGGCAGTTTGGATGCACAGAACAGTGAAGAAGTTTTTGGCCAAGGGATGAAATGAAACAGAAATTCACTGAGGTGGAAAGAGAGGAATAATTCCAGATGGCAATAAAGCCATTCCCTTTGTCGCACCTGCCATGGTGGCGGGATGCGAGGCAGGTCAGAGAAGAAGCCAGCTCTGCTGGAACTAAGCCGCAGGAGACGGAGTGGACAGAGATTGCTGGATTAAATAAATAGCTCCTGTTGGGAAACCAAGCAAAAGCAGTTTCAAATTACTTCTTGTAGCACATGGGCAAGTAACCGAAGAGCTTGAACTGTTTGATTTTTATGGCAGTATGAGGAAACAAACAGCTTCATTTTGTGCATGCTGGAAACATGTCATGGCAGGGGAAATTAATGGTGAACGCCACAGGAAACTGTATCACACAAAAATATCTCTGAAAGTATTGGATACAACACATTAGCATGTACAGCGCCAGTGAGAGGCTGTTTTATGGATAAAAGTGATGTAAAAAGCTGACTATCAATAAGGAAGAAGAGAGATATTCTAAAAAAGTTAGGAAAGTCAGTTACAAAGATCTTCACTCATTTTTGGAGCAGAAAATAAAGCATAAAGTACTTATTTGTGGTAGAAGAACACTGAAATAAGAGTATAGGGTACAGCAGAAAAAGAAACAGTTCTTCTAGATACTTACATGCACTTCAAAAGCTAATGGGCAACCCGTACTATAGGTTTATCTATAAGTTTACCTGCATCATCAGTTTACAGTTCTAGGCAGAGCTAATTTTGTACAGAATTGGACCCTGGTAAGCAAAGCAGAAGTAATCTGTTGACCACTAGTGGATAGATGAGGATAACACAGGTCCCAACTCTTCGCTCTAAGAACATCCAATTTACCGGCAGTTCAGGTTCAAAATTGAAGAGCTTCCTGATAACATTTAAAGAGTGAAAAAGTTATGCCTCTATGTTACCTCAGTAGAGCTGTCATTCACAAAATGGCTAAAATATTCCAGCTACAGTAACATGCATGCTTTTCCCACATCTCCCCCTACCATCTCCCATCTCTTAACACATCTTTGACACTAATACACATCCTCCCTTTTAGTACTCTAATTCTCTATGAGGTCTTGCTCTTTCTTTTCAAAGCATGACAGCAGGATAGTGGGAAATACAACTTTCAAGTCTTAGAGTTTCTTTCTCATGATGGGTAGCATAAGAAGATGTTGGCAGGTTGAATTTTTTTTATTTAAAATGAGACAACTTTAGCTCTGCTGTGTCTAGTGATTGCTTTCTGGCTGAGGGACAAAGAACTTTATAGGTCAAAAATTTTTAAAAAAAAAACCACAAACCCACCCCCCCCAAACCTCATTAGAGAAACAAAAGAAACCAGTCAGGTCCTGTGCATTCCTCTTAAGGAACTACATTAAGCAAACATAGCTGCCAAGCTGATCTCACTGTGAAAATAATTTTCACTGAGAATTGTATTGCTCACGGTGAATCCTCCAGCAACAAGAGCACATGCTGAGGCAAAGGGTTTCATCTGCTGAAAGAAAGTAGAAAACTTTCTTACTAAATGAAAGCCCAAAGAGTCCCAGCTCTCAAAATTATGCACCCAAGGGATATTTTGGGTCTCAAATTCATTCAGAAGATTTTATGTACACTGTATGAAGGACAGACGTTCCCAGTACACATCAGGATTGCTCATATGGCAGATCTTACGCAAGCACCAATTTTGGTGGAGGAATTAGTTACTTGAGGAGGACAATACTTCTTTTCACCATCATAAATTCTTCTTACAGACTTCTCAGAGGCTTGGAATACTAGCACAGGCAACATGTATCACACTTATTATTTGTAACAAAACTCAGACTGATATAAAGTAGATACATATTTACAGATTGTCAGTAAGAAAGTTAACTGAGCAGTAAGCGGGTCAATTCATAATGAAATGCTGCTTAATGATGTCTATTTTACTGCATTGCACATAGCTTGTATCCTCAACCCAGATTAAGAAGATGGCATTAACACAGCAAAATGCATAGGCTCTCTATACCTCACTTTCTAAGCTCAGCTTGGGGGCACAAAGATTTCAGTTCTATAAACGTACATTATGCACAAAAAAGCTACTTCTTATCCTGGTGAAAGAGGCACAGGCATTGAACGAAACTACATTTTACCAACTACCAGAAGACACCCCTTCCCCAAACAGCAGGAACAACAACAACAAAAAAATCCAGAATCCTCCACCTTTTTCCTGGCCAGTCTGTTGTGAGTTCAGCCAGGCACATCTTTTAACACTAGCAGACATACACCTTAGGCTGAAATCCTAAGAATATATCCTTCCATTGTTCTAATTGTCATAACAATAGAAGATTAAATACGCATGGCATTTTTCTGGAAGCGAAGAGATTATTTTATTTCCAAACAGTATATACTATTATTTGCTCCTGGTATCCTCCTCTTGAGGAAAATCTGCCATTTGCAGCGCAAGAGAACACAGATATAGACAGCACAATGAAAGAAAAAAACATCACAGTATAACACATCATCCTTGTATTTGGAAAAAATCCAAACAGAAAAGTTTCTGATTGACAAATCTGGCACAAGTTATGTCAGAGATCTCTGCCTCACCTACCAGATTCCTGGTCTTCAGAAAACAAAAGTACCTGGCTTGAACTGCAGAGAATGAAACGAGTAAACTACTTTACTGGAACACTAACAAAATCCAACACGGACTATAGAAGCATAAGTGGTGATAAATAGTATAAACTTGTGCCTGCATAAGCTTAACAACTGACCAATTAAAAAAAAAATAAAAAAGATGTGTGCTTAATCGTGTTTTTAAACATAATATGAACATAACATACCTTCAACAGTATTGTTTAAACACGATCATGACAGAACACTATGGGTTTTGTGCTTCTCTTTGCAACAGTTAAAATATTACATACATTACCGCACAGCGTATCATCTCAGTTCCAAGCACTCCTTTCAAACAATGAGAAATGTACTGATGATTTCTAATAAAACAAAAATATTTTTCCCCTAACATAGCAGAACATCCTCTGTATTAGATAAGTGATGACACATTAATTTTGAAAATTCCTTCTAACATTTTCAAGCTAATGGTTTGTTTTCTTGAACATTAACATTGGACTGTTACTCAGGCTCCGGAACTGAATTCTATCCTGCTGAGTTAAGGTCAAAATCAGTATTCCTACTGCGCAAGGGAAGTGTACATCCAGCTGGAAAAAATAAAAATGCACTGTTAACTTCTTTTGGTAAGAAAAAATAAAAAAACAATGTAAACAAGATGCTATTTACAAGACATGGCAGTAATTCTGTGAATACATTAGTAACTAAATGTTAAGTTACCAAAACAAGTAAAAATTCACAAGTTAAAACTATGAAGACTTGACATATGAGGTTTTGGATTCTACATACTCCTTGCACAACTACGTGAATCGCAGTTACATGTTAATAGCTAATACACACTCAGAGCATTGATGTCAAGCTGTGGTCATATGGGAGGAAACTTCCAAATACATGTTAGGAACGTCTCAAAGGTTATTACTTCTTAAAGGATGAAACCGGTTCTGTGTTTGCCTATGTACTAATATTGTATAGTTCCACATTGTATGTTGAATATAGTAATAAATCTACTGTTAGAAGACAATATTTAAACTGCTCTGATACCTACAGCCTGTGTGGCAGGCTCCCTAATTGACAAATTCATATGAAATATACTGCCCCTCCTCCCCATAAGGTTCTGTTTGCCAAAGCTGGCATTTTAAAAAATGATACAGGGAGAGAAGTGAGTGAGGTTTGAGTAAATTTACAATAATAGAAAGGCAAATTTCAAAGGTCTTAGCAATATGCCACTCAAGTCATTAAAGTTTTGTTGCTAATTTCACAAAAAGCAAGACCTTGTGCACAGCTCTTACATGAACAAAACTGTTCTGCCAATGTAAGGGGTCAATCTCTGCACTGACAGGCTGCAGAATTTGCCTACTGCTTCATGTTGTACAGGGATTAACTGGCACTTACAGCCCA
Source organism: Podargus strigoides (assembly GCA_028020825.1). Taxonomy (NCBI): domain Eukaryota; kingdom Metazoa; phylum Chordata; class Aves; order Caprimulgiformes; family Podargidae; genus Podargus; species Podargus strigoides. The sequence goes on from CM051663.1 coordinate 19,849,515, forward strand.
CAGGAGGTTATTTATTTTGTTTTAAATATAAACATGTTAACAAGGTGTGAAAGCGTATATTATTACTGCCAAAGCTCTGAAAAAATGTCCACTGTGAAAAACTATCCTATATTTTACAAGGAGGCTATGAGAAAGTAACTGAGAGACATGCACCAATAATGGCCTCACGATGCTTCACTCAAGGAAGCCAGTTAAAGGTGATGCATATCAAAGGCAATTTCTTGCATCTGGAAGCAAGCAAGTTTGATGATGATCTCCTCAAAACCAGGAAGAAGTCTCTAAAATAATACATTTAACCTGTCAAGGCCCAACAAATCGCAAACAGACTCCTTTCTCTCCACAGCCAATATTCTGCAAGAATATTCCACAGCTTGTGGGTTAATGAAAAGTTATTGACACCAAAAGCTTTTACAGTTCTAATGTAATTTGACATAACAGTTATGGATTCCTATGCCTCGGAGGGACACAATTTCATATAGGATATATTCAAATGAGAGCCAAAAACAGTGTAGCAAGTAAAATACGAGGCATAGCTTGTGTGAACAGTAAGAAACTACAAGACACATGATTTTAAAAGGGCACACTTGTGTTTAAATGCAACTATGAAAGACACATTCTCACAAATAGCTGCTGCAAAGACATTTTTTAAAGACAATATAATTGACTAGTGTTATAAAAATTGCTGTGACACAAGCAGCTGCTACCCAAAACTTGTGAGAAGTGAGTATTTCTCACTAAAGGAGCTTAAGAGATGTTACAGCTTCAGCATCTCTGAAACCTCATTCCTGTGAGACATCTCGGAAGGGACGGGATGCTGGTGCAGGGGTCTTGCAACACGATGCGCTCCCTCCAACCAGAGATCACCCGCATCAGTTACTGGTTTGGATCCTGACACGTATTTTCCCTAAGTCTAGAGTTATGGTTAATACCTTACCAAAAGACCGCAGAGAGCGCAGGAAAGGAGGAGTTCACAGTCAGAGCACCATGACCTGCCCGTCCTCACCGTACTTACACGCGTGCTGAGATCGGATCCCTTCTCAGGGCGACAAGAGCTACAGTCGCCCGGCGGCGCGATCTGCTCGCCCCCAGCACAGCCGCGCATCCCCACCCCCAAACCCGACCTCACCACACAAGTTTTGGAGAAAAAAGGCAAAACGTGGGATTTTGGTCCTACAGAGGGTCCGGTAAACGGCGCGTTCAGCCGTGAGGCGGCACGGGAACACGCCGCCAAGTTCACCGCCCCGACCCACGGCCGCGGGACGAGGTCCCGCAGGAGCAGACCCGCAGCCCCGGCTCGCTGCCTCCTCAAGCAGCCGAACCGCTGCGCTCCCCGCTCCCGGCCCGAGGGGCGCGCCTACCTGGGATGGCCAGGTTGGTGAGCGGCGTGCGGTGGATGCTGCCGGGCAGGGCTGCCATCCAGTCGGCGAACCGCGGCTCGTTCTTCCCTTGCGACGCAGCCATGCTGCCGCCGTGCCCTGCCGCTCTCCCGCCGCTGCCGCTCACTCCAGCCCGCCCGGCCCCGCCCCGCGTTACCTCACACCGCCCCGCCAGGGCCGGGCGCTGCCCTCGGCCACCACCCCCCGGCGCAGCGCCGGGCCCTGAGGGAGCGCTCGGGACCGCTGCTGCTGCCGCTGTCGGGGCGACTGTATCCCCTCAGCGGCGTGTGGGCCCTAAATACCACAGGGGGCGGGGGAGGGAGCAGGGTCACGGCCCTGGGCGGGAGCTACATCTCCACCGGCCCCTCGCGCCCGCCAACATGTCCGGGACGAGTGGCCCTGAGACTCTGCCATAACCTCCCTGACCTTGGCGATGAGTTGGTCGGATGGCTTCTCCTCTGGGACTGTGGCACGCAGAATCACAGAGCAGCCTTGGTTGGGAAAGACCTCTCAGATCATCCAGTCCAACCATTAACCCAGCACTGCCCAGTCACCACTACCCCAGGTCCCTCAGCGCCACATCTACACGGCTCTGAAATCCTTCCAGGGATGGGGACTCCCCCACTGCCCTGGGCAGCCTGTGCCAGTGCTGGGGAACCCTTCCAGTGAAGAAATGTTCCCTAATATCCAATCTAAACCCGATAAAGCTCTGTTACCACAAACCTGATCGTTTGACTTCAGCTTGGCTGTTTTTTATCAAAGTTATCAATAGGCGTGAGGCAGTTCACCCAGTAGATCTGTCAAAAACAGTGCCTGGAGATAGCTACAGCTGAGGCAGGATCAATCAGGAGTTCACCTTGAATTCCTAGGAGGGTCAGCTAGGGTCCTGTAGCTTGTGCTCTCACTCAACATCTTCTATAACAGCTCGTGTTGAAAATAAAAACGCAGGGAACAACTCACAATAATCCTCTTTTCTCTTTCTTTCCAAGTTTCATAGAATCACAGAATGTTTCCAAAGCAAGTATGAAGAATAGCTCTTCCTTCAGCCACAAAGTAAAGGGACGATTTATTGGAAAATGAGTGAATATTTCTGAGGTATTTAAATAAATGAACTTTTGCTGACTCACTTTTTGCCATAGAAATAGCTCTTAAGATGGGATTTTACTGGGGAAATGTGAACAGATGGTTGACCTCAGGGGAGATGTTGACTCTGAATCAAGTAATACATGAAACAGGGGGAGGAATAAGAAATAGCCACTGAGACAGGTTTAATTTTTGCAGAATTACTTCCTGCCTATTAGGATGCTAATCTGCCCCTTCCAAAATTACTGGTATTAGTAAACATGGGGGGAAAAAAAAAAAAAAAGGAAAAGAAAAAAAAAGGTAATCCATATTTTGGATGCAAAGACATAAAACCCACTAATGACCTAAAGATGGAAGATGTTACTTTACATCATCTTCAACGTACAGGAAGAAATTGCAGTAAAAAAAATTCAAGATTTCTAAAGAACATTCAAGTATGGAGTAATGAATGTTTTTATCAACATGATTGCATCAAATCAGTTTAAGTGGCAAAATCATCAATGCATTGCACTGGTTACCTGGAAAACTGCTGCTGAATTTTTAGCCACTCTGCTATGTGTTCTATCTTTTGCTTTTTGAAAGGTTAAACACATGGTTAATACGGTCGTTGATCTCTTCCAGTCTCTAAAGCTTCGGTGTAGCTCAGAGCAAAATAAATCAAATACCTGCAAAACCCTATCATTTTAAAATGTATCATGTATAATAATGCCTAAACAATGTGATATCATTCCAGGTCTCTCAGTAATGCTTTCTACTTTACTGGAGAACTGTAAACATCCCTCTCCGCTCTCACTAGAATCTCGTTGGCTTTTGCTTACACAAATAGTTAGAGCTTTTGTATCTTCTTTTTTTTAATGCCCAAAGGAAGATTCTTCATAGTCTGTATTTTCAAACTATGGCTACTATGCTTTGTAAAAAACATTCCTCCCTAACATTTCTCACACGGCAAGTGGTATAGGAGAGGAACCTTTTATGGGACAGAAAGTAGGAAACATTTCTACAGCAACCTGAAGAAATACTCTAGGTGAAAACTTTGACTTGAAATAAAAAGGCAGCTTTTTGGTGCTTTTCAGTGGTTTGAAACTTAAGCATTTGTCTATGTATCTACTTGGGAAGAGTTTAATAAAAACCAGAGTAAATTCTTTGCATGTCTTGATTGAGGAGCAACTTACTGTGGTTTAGCTTGAAACTGCCATTTTACAAAGTTTAACTGATTTATAAACAATGGTAGCCTGTAAATCAGAATCAGAGCATACGTACAAACTCTTTTTCCTGTTTAGAAAGAGTAAAAAAAAAAAAAGAAAACATATTTTTTGTCAAATTACTGAAATCCCTACATGTAACAGGTCTGAACTGTCAAAGGTGGATTCCAGGAATCAAATACCTTAAAAGCTTAAGTGAGACCAGGTACAATGCAAATGAAAGGCAGTGCCAGGATGCCGAAAAATACTATCTTTACTTTTTTATTCCAAGCTATGCTGAGCTCACTGAAGATGCCAGAAGAGCAGGAAAATTGAAATTGTACTGTCTGTTCATCATGTATTGTGTTCTCTCCAGTCTGCAGCTATAAGAGCATGGATGAATAGTGACATCTCTGCTTCTATGGAACAGAAAAACAGAGTAATTTAGCCAGTAGGAATATCGCTTCTGCACTCAAAATTAATTTCATTGTTGAAAAAGTCTTTCCATTGTTTTCATTCTCTTAAAAATTAGCATTTTAATGGTAAACATTCACTGTTACACTTTGTCATTTTAACGGTCAGATACTTTGCCTTTTTGTATGTCCTTGGCATTTATTTTAATCATGTGAATAACAAAGGAGTAAAGGATCTTTTTCTCTAAATTACATGAAGTACATTCCACTCTGAAAGGTAAAAGAAAAAATGGTTTAGTGGGGCATTGTCTCTCTGTAATTTTCCTATTATATCCGATTTATTTAGAGGCTACTCTAAATCTGCTGTTAATGAATTCAAACTGAGGGTTTGAACAGAAGAATTACTATTGTTTAAATATTTGAAGTCTTTCAGAGGATTCTGCTTCTGAGGCTTACTCTCTTCCTCCTTTCTATTGCCCATTTGTATTAATAGAAGTTCTTCAGAACAAATCCTGGCTGCCATCCCATGTTTGCAGCTCTCATGGCTTTAAATGACGACATTGGTCACATCTGGGCAGCAAAGCTCTTCCAGTTGTTTGCAGCTGAGTTCCCAATTATCTCCTTGTTACTTGAGAAGGCACTGGGTCCCCGTTATTCTCAACTTCATCACTCCTTTTGGCTAACAAGTGTAAAAAGTCATTTTTATCTGTAAGACAAGCACATAAAACACTAAAGATTCAAAGTAAGTAGATTGAATGAGACCTTTTTTAAATAACCATATGGATGAATAGAAGAGGTGACAAGTGTTTTTATTGTCATTTCATACTTCATCTGGCTACTTTGGCAATCTTACATTGCATTCATTAAGCAATCTCTATTTAGCAGCATTCGTCCTGTCAAAACAGCTTATGAAATTTCTGAGTAGACAGAAAAGAAGTCTTGTAGAAACAGGGTAAATAGTCTTTTCTTCATTTTATAAGAAGGAGTCTGTTTCTGCTTTTCAAGCAAAAGAAAATGTGGTTTATTCTGCACTTTGATTTGTGATTCTCTACTATGAAAATCTGAGCATCCTTGCTGGTGCTGATACTGAATCTGAGAAGGAGCCATATTTATTCTGGGCAGCTGACAAACATCAGGATGTTAATGTTATCCCTACTCTTTGCTGTGAACTACAGAGGCTGTGAACATTCTAGGTTAATTTAAAAATTCAGCATAGGTTTTTACTTTCATACTTTATAACTAAATCAGAGTCATTACAATAATATACAAAGGACCCAAGGGAGTATATGTCTTAATGCAAATAAAAATCAAGTCCAAAATGCATACTACAGCTACTATTAGAACAGAATAAAATAGTTTGTGTATGGCAAGACAGTTTGTTATAGTTAACCAAATTCTGGAAACTTGAAATAAAGAGGCTGCAAGCGGATTGATAATATTTGTATCCAGTCCTCAGGGGGAAGCCAATTTCACCATAGGTACACCTCTCTGAAGAGTATTTCTCAGGTTTCTGGAAGAAGTCTTGGTTTCTTTTTTCCTCTTCTAAGTTTGTCAGGCAGAGTCATGCTGCGTCTCACCTAAGGTGTTTGCTTAAATATATAGCAGTGGCTACTTTTTACCCGGTTGAAAATAAACAGGTTTGGTTATGTTGGCATTGCTGCAAAGACTTTAATGACATTGCCGAGAGCAGCAATTGCAGAAAATGAAAGGCCCTATTTTCTAGCCAGTTCCGTATGATCACAGCAAATTATGCAACTTCAGTTCAGGGAAGGATGAGAGAGAGCTTGCTTTTTATTTCTAAACAAACCTAACAATGTATAAAAATTTTCCACAGGAGCTCATTAACATTTTGTCATGAACAAGTGCCTCTGTGACATGAAGGCCTCACCTTTAACTTGGTAAAGAACTTGCAGAGAAAGCTTGATTCAAGCATTTGAATTTCAACACATTCTTGAGGTAGAGAAACATGTTTTAACAAAAGGAAGAGCTAAATGAGCTAGTCTAGTGGTGGAGTTACCACAGGTGATGAAGAAGCAAGCTCGAATGCTGATCATAATCCATGTAGCCACCCAGTGTGCTGTTGACGTGGTCATAAAAGACTTTATCAATATGAAAATATCCACCTGTGGTTAAAAAATAAAATACAATTGAAATCCCCAAACCAGCCTCTCCCCTCCTAACTTTTAAGTTTTCCAGCAGCAGCAAAAAAAGAATTTAAAGTTTTCAAGGCAGTCAGATAGTCCCATGACTCTACTTAGTTTTGTCAGAAAACAGAGCCTTTTGTATGAATAGAAAATTTTGACCAGTCTAACTAAAATCATCACTAAAAAGCAATATGACAATAGACAAGACACTCCAGAAGAATTCAAATTGTCTGGATGCTGAGATCTTATGTTTGGGGTTGTAACTAGCAAAGACTAATTAGGAGTGTTAAAGGCAGGGTAAAGCTGTTAAAAAAGCAAGACAGAAACAAGTCAAGGAAAAAAAACCCACAACTGTTTTCATTGAGTATTTATTATGTTATCACATAGTGATAAGAAAAGACAAACTCATACGCAGAAAAACCAGTGAAGGCAGCAGGAATGAAATGGATGAGGTAATTGAAAGTAGATAGTGCTTGCAGGATTTTACAGTGGACCACCAGAAATGGAAGATGGAATATTTGTCAGCCATTTAGGATGTAGTTCAGACTTACTGGGCAGGGTATTTAGCGACTGAGGGAGAAGAGGGAAATAGTATTTCTAAATAGATATTAAAGTATTTTTTAATTTGTGAAAATATGGAAACTAAGCGCTATAAAAGGTTTTCTCAGGTTTTACAACTATTTATTTACCAATACGATACTGAGAATGACATCTTGTAATTGATTTTGGCTATGACTGAGCAGCACATATGCACCACTATGTACTTCTCATTTCTTTAGTATGGGATTATTTTTAAAAGAGCAAACATCAGTCAAACCATTCATGTTCTGTGCTAAATGTTATTTGAAAGAGGCTAAAAGAAATAGGAACTGCATTAAATGAGAAAATAGTGAAAGCAAATAAATGTATTATGGCTTCTTAAGCAATGAATATTAAACAATAATAAGCCAATTATTTTTATTTCTGTGCCTGTTGGGGAACAGTCCAAAATCAGTGAAGATAATGAAAACACTCTGCTGAATTCAGTGGGATTTTGATCCCCTGGATGGAAAACTAGTAAGAGTTGGTTAATAGCTGATGTGTCTAAGCCACTGGAGATGAAAAGTCTTTTCTATTTTTAAACAGAAAGGTTGATGGATGACACAGAGACTTTCCAATAGGAGCTGCAGAGTGTTAACAGTGGTCAGTTCCACTTTTGGCAACTGGAGTCATGTTTCATGAAAGATGCATTTCTGCCTCCTGGATGAGGCTTCCCAAACAGGCTCTTGCTGTTTGCATGGTAATGAAGCACTCCCTAATGATGTTGAAAATAGTCAGTAGGACTAATGAGATTTTAGCACACTACTCAGATGGATATGCTGGCCACATTTCACAGGCTGCAGTCAGTGCCTGCTGGGGGGATGAGAGGTAATGTTCTTTTCTAATTACACACACCTCATGATCGATGTGAGCAACACGGTCGTTCCATGTTGGCATTTGCAGGTTGGGTAGTACAGGATGCAGGGCACCGTCTCAGCCCCAGAGAAAGGGGTGGTGCACGTGGTATCTCTAGAGGAAGAGATGGGAAGAGGTTGGCATGGACACTAGAGAAGCAGATGACAACTAATTGTGGGAAGTCAACATTTCCATGGTATGCTCCACTCCACCTTGTGTTAAGGAATACTATGCGGTCATTGCTCAGAGGGAATATCCTGTGAAACAACACAAAACTTCTTACCTGAAACCAGGGAGACTTATTCTTCCGGCCCAAGGAAATGAGGTGAGAGAGAAAGAAGGACAGAACAGAAAAATAGAAAAAGTGGGTGATAACGAAGAGAGGAAAAGAACCCCCAAAAGGGCATGGAGAAAATTGATATCCAAAGGTGGTGGTATCACCAAGAAGTTAGAGACCAAGTTCTGGGGCTTATCTCTGCCCTTGCACCTAAACCTCTGGGGCAATGGGGTGGAGGAGGTGGTCTCAGCTTTCCTTCAGAGACCACCTGTCCCTCTGCTGTCCAGCTCCTCGAAATTCCCACAGACTCAGCTGCGCTTCTCTCTGCTTTGAATTGCTGCCTTACCCTTGGCCTACATGGCAAATAGTATCACGCACCTAAGACCTTAATTGCCTGACTGCACTGTGCCTAATGAACCATTGCAAAAGGCTGTAAATATTTCTAGCTAGAGCTTGGAAATCAGGCATCAGTTTCCTAAAGGATTTTCTGCCTGCAGGATTGGCCCCTAATTGCTGTGCATCACGACTTGCTACCAGAATGAAAAGTTGTTAAAAACAGTTTCATTAAATGCAGTGCAGCTCTGGATTATAAAGATAATTAAGTCTGAAAATGTAATGATCCGTATGACACCAAGCGAATATAAGATATGAGGAATTCCTAATAAAAATACAATCCCCTTAAGATTAAAACTCATTAATTTTTGCAATATAAAGTCACACATTTTAGCCACTAAGCTGTCAAATATTTGCCTCTTTCTCTTGGGAAGGACCAGGGTTAAAAAGGCCATCAGAGACTTCTTCCCACATAAACCGCAAGCACCATAAACCAATGCAAAAGGCAAGAAGTGCAGCCTGGCCCCAACCAGCCTCCTCCCGCTGCTCTGGAGCAGGTCAGAGAGTCTGCAATCTGCCCACCAGCACGTTGCAAATTCTGCATGCTTCCATCAGCTCGTTCAGGTTGCAGCTATATTACAGTGCTCCTCACAGCCTGGTAGTATTTTAGCAGTGTTTTCCCAGTTTACCCTTATTATTTTTCATTGGATGCAGCAACTTGGAAATCAAAATAAGGCCTCGATCCACTGAAGCACCTAAATAGTAGTCTAACAAAGAGGGTTTCAGCGCCTGCTTTTTGGATTCAAGACCTTAAAGTCTGGTCACGTTTTCCTGACATCCAGAGCCCTGTTGAAAAACACACATTAGCCAAATTAAAATCATCCCTTTGAAAGATGTCTTTTGACTAACTAAATCAAACAGGAGGCAAGGAAGATGGATCCCAGTAGTATTGTCATGGGATGGATAGGGCCATTTGGGACCTGCTTCAACAGCTTGATGTCATTCTTGTGTTGGGGGCCCCAGAGCTGAACACCAATACTCCAGAGGAGGTCTTACGAGAGCAGAGTAGAAGGGCAGAATAGCCTCCCTCGACCTGCTGGCTACGTTTTTTTTGATGCAGCCCAGGACACGGTTGGCCTTCTGGGCTGCAAGCGCACATTGCCTGCTCATCTTTAGCTTTTCATCAACCAGCACCCCCAAGTCCTTCTCCTCAGAGCTGCTCTCTATCCATTCACAACCCAGCCTGTACTTGTGCTTGGGATTGCCCCCACCCAGGTGCAGGAACTTGCACTTGGCCTTGTTGAACTTCACGAGGTTGCTTTGGGCCCACCTCTCCAGCCTGTCAAGATCCCTCTGGATGCCATCCCTTCACTCCAGCAGTGCCCACCACACCACACTGCTTGGTTGCATAAGCAAACTTGCTGATGGTGCATTCCATCCCACTGTCCATGTCGCTGATGAAGATGTTAAACGGCACTGGTCCCAATACTGACCTTTGAGGAACACCACTTGTCACTGACCTCCACTTGGATATTGAGCCATTGACCACAACTCTTTGTTGTGCGACCATCCAGACAGTTCCTTTTGTGCTGACTGGTCCATCTGTCAAGTCTGTGACCCTCCAGTTTAGAGACCAGGATGTCATGCAGGACAGTGTCAAAGGCTTTGCACAGGTTCAGGTAGATGACATCAGTTGCTCTTCCCTTATCCACCAGGCCACCAAACTTGTCAGGCACAATTTGCCCTAGGTGAACCTGTGTTGGTTGTCACCAATCACTTCCTTATTTTCCAGTTCTTTGTAGCAATAAATATTCCCTGTTCTTTCTGCAAACCATCTGCTTTCAACACGTGTTTTTGTAAGAGCTGAGCAGGTTAGACCATGACTGTGCTATAATATGCAGCATCTGCTCTCCCTCATGTTGGTTCCAGTCCCTGTGGAGGTCCATGAGGGCTCACACAGACAAGACAACGAAAAGCAAAATAATTCTGCAGTAATCTGCACACAGATGTACAAACTTCACTGAAATATCCTTTCTTGTGTGTGGAAAGCAACAGATTTCCAGTTTCTGCTGCTGTGGAAAGGTGAAACTTAATCCACCCAGTGTGCATGCTGTTTTCTTTCACATAAGGGGAGATCCAGGGTGTTTTCTTCATGGTATACAGCTTTGTGAAGTCCACATACCTGAAGATGAAGCTAAACTAGCCTCAGGAAGAGGCTGGCAGCAGTGGTGCTGGGAGTGTTGGTATCTGCAGGCTACAGTGCAGAGAGAGCAACTTGGGCTCTGGGGCTGATGTGGAGCCTGAGTCTGGAGAGCCAGGGGACAGGTAGGTTGTGTCCACAGCTATTGTCGGGGATGTCTCAAGTGCCAGCAAAGGCACTGTGAAACAAAGGAGGAGACTTGGAGAAGAGGAAGAAACTGGAGAGAAAAAAAAGTCCACTGTTTGGTTTCATCGCTCTATGGACAAATGAAAGACCTTTCTGAGCAGAGCACAGTGGCAGAACATACTAAAGTATTTATGCAGGCTTAATTAGTGTAATTTTAAGTCCTAAGTTCAATTTGAGGATTTTTAAGTAACCTTTTGTTTTAACAAGATTATTTCTAGGTTGAAGTGTGGTGAGATGCAGTTGTCTCAATAGATTTATGCAAGTGTACATATGTAAGCATATCAAAACCAGACAATCCATATTTATGAATGGAAGAAAATGTACATTGATTCAGGGCATAAGTATTTTGTTGAAAATATCTGTGTGGAAATGCTGCAGCATATTCAGCAGCAGCTAAATTGTAAAGATAGACTGATAATGTCTCCTCACTATTATATTAAGCATGTGTCATCTGAGAAACAGGAGCGTTGATGTGTTATTCCACTAGGCATATGAAGTTAAAAAGCCAGCAAAACTCATCCCCGTTTTTAGAATTTTGTTTTTGGAAGAATTTTCCTGCTGAAAGGGAGGCAGCAGTGGGAGGTTTGTGAATGGTTTGGATGATAAACATCTTGACTTATGCACAGGCTGAGGAGACACAGTGGGTAAAATCCTCACCCCTTTGAAGTCAATGGGAGGCTCAGCGCCAAACTCGAGGCAGCCAGCCTTCACCAGCACTGTTTTGGCTTTCCCTGGGGTGTTGCAAGAGCTTTGCAAGTCATGCTGTTGGCTAAACAGAGTGTTATGGAAGGAGGAAAAGCAGGAGCTACTTTTTCCATTGCAAATGAGAGTCAGAAACATGTACTAAACTGCTGCATCATTCTTCTTCCCCGAAAACAAACTTGGGATCCCAGGTTGAAAATTCTCTTCACCTGAGTGGAGACAGATGTCCTTTCCACCCCAAACTAAAGGCATCCCAGAGGGCAAATGAAGTACTTGGAAACCCTACTGCCTTCAGAAAAAACAAACCCATTTTCAGAAATGTGCTTTGTGTACTTGTACTTGAAGTTGCAAGTCTAGCTGGGATATGGTTCATCACCCACACTAGAGGGATTTCAACTCCATGAGAAGAATATCTATTAGTCACCACCCCAACTTTATTCTCCAGTACTTCTCACTATAAAGTATTCTAGAAATTCTCTTTATTGGGAGAAGCTGTTTGAGCAACTTCTCTTAAGTTAGAGAAGTTCAGCTGAGATTGGTTTGAGGTGCTACCTTCTTTCTGCTGCATGGAGAGAAGCTCTAGGACAATGAAGAAAGATAATTAAGAAAAATACAAGAGCAAAGGATTTCAGAAGCTCTGTGTGTGCCAGCAGTGGATAAATGGTTTGCCGACTAAGGAATAATACCTCTGGGAAAAAAGAATCCTCACAAAAGTACATTGGTATAATCTGAATGTCCTTTTACTGTGCACCTAGTCCTTGAAAAAAGGAATTCTTGCTAGATGTAGAAGGAACTTCTGGCATTTCATGTACACACATTAAAAAATGTTTTTAAAATATAAGTATTAAAGGCAATAATCTCTCTGCTAAAACTGCCTGTGTCTGGGAGAGATAAGAGGGCAGGAGAAAGGAGAAAGAACAGTAATTACTTTCAAATTCTTCTTGTAATCCACTTACAGCACAGCACCTACAAAACACCTTGCAATGGTTAGGCAGACGCTCTGGCAGCACTATGTACTACCCTGACCCTCACTGTTTCCTCATTTTTCCCTCTCCTTGCATTTCACTTTCTTTACTATAGTAGTTAATTCTTCAGCTCAGGTGCTGTTCACAGTGACATGCTAATAGAGACCTCTGCTCACTAATGCATTACAAATTAATAACCTGAAGGAATGATTAGCATACTAGTATTCAGTTGGTTAAATGCACCTGTGAAATCCTGGGAAGGTTTTTGCTTTGGCATTTCTACAGCTCACCTCAGTGGCTCCCACAGCTCCAGAGTCCCCCGTGGTGGGGAAAGCTGCAGGACTCAACACCTGCCTGACCCTCTGCCAACCATCACCAGGACCAGCCATTCGTGCCATCAGCCTTGCCTTGCATGAGAGAGGAGAAACTACTGGGAAAGATTTGTATGGTTTGACATTTTTGTTTTGTCTAAAAAAAAGGTATTCTAGTCAAGCTCACAAAGCCTAGCTCTATTTCCTGAATTTTGAAGGCAAAACTTCTCAGAAGGATAAATGATGGGCATTTAAGCTGGGTCTATAAAAGATTCATAAGGATAAATGTCATTGCCTGTGCTTTGTCTGCTAAAGTTTGGGAAGTTTAAGATACATCTCAAAAGTTATGAAGAACGCTTAGGAATGGGGATAGGGTCTTCCTGCATTGGTTATATCAATCAAAATAAATGAGGCATAAAGAAATAATTATGAGACCTCTATATCAGTGCCAGTACTGGTAACAGACTCTATATGTTTAGGTGCTTCTAATCCTCTTAATACCTCTCAAGAATAAAATTTCCAAGGATGTGTTTCCCTGTAGTGATGAACTTTGTTTCCAACATGATGCAACACATAGATCTGGTATGCTTTTCTGATTAGGGACTCGTGGGTTTTGCAAAGGATAACAGATGAGAAAGTTTGTCTTACTCAAAAAAGGGCTAAATAACATATGCTGCACATTGTGAAGTTGTATTTACAAAAGTGGAGCTATTTGCATAGCACTTGCACCAAGGGGAAAGAATAATTCAGAGCAGAGGATGTCCAACTCCTTCCCGCTGCTCTGAGGGACCAGCAACAGCAATAGGTCCATCTGACCAGCCTTTGTGCTCATGCCACTTCCTCATTTCCTCTTGGGAAAGAAGCACAATGGAAACCTGGGAGAGACTGAGAAATGTGGTCACAGATTCTCTGATGTTCCCCAAATATATTTTCTTAGCTAACTCTAACCAGATTTTCATCAAGGACAACTGAAGTACACATCTGTGATTCTTCATGGGCTCGACAAATTGATTTCTTTTATGGTCTTCCTGAATCAAAAACTAGCTTCTCAAGTCCAGTTTTCACTTTTACAATCAAGCTTTTGGTAGCAAAAGTTTTGGTGTGTTTTTTTTCTTTGAAACTCCATAAACATTAGGGTGAGCAGCAGGCACCACTCTGCAAGTTTAAAAGTCCTCCAAGAAGTTTATTGAGTTTTTATGCCCCAAATCCAGATTGCGTCTAATTGTTCTCCTCCATCACACAATGTGTTTGAATCCTGTGCTTCCAGTAATCACCTCTAGAGGAAAGAAAATCCAGTATTTGTTCCCTGGGAAAGCTGCTACAGATGTGCATTATGTGGTTTCCTTTTCACTTTTATTAAATTAAAGCAATATTTTAAATATCCTGAATACAAATATTGTTTGCCTCTCATATTATAAGGCCTGAAGAAAAAGCAGGAGAAGGTCTTATTTCCCTAGCAACAGAGTCAGATGTGATTTATGCCACTGTGCGTCCCGGCAGCTGTCTCCAAGCAACAAACCAAGCTGCAATGCCAACTGTTGTATGCACAATATATGGAGGGGTCTGAGGGAAAACTCTGGAGCTCAAATAGCTATCCCTGGCATCAAACAGGAGGCAAGAATGAACAAACATGGGATTATCAAAGAAATGGAAATCAGTCAAATAATCTAAGCATCTCAGTTCAGCCTGCCAAATGCTCAGTATGGACAGAATAATCTATTTTAAATCAGTCAGCCCATAGATGACAGTTGTAGATGTGTATTAATACTTTACTAAGGTTTTGCCTTAGCTTATGGAAGTGGTAATACTGTGTCTGCTGTCCCTGTGCTGGCTCAGCAGCAGTTCTCATGGAAAACAGAGTAATTGCATAGCAAAAAAAATATTTTCAGCAAAAATAACTACTGTTAAAGTAGTTGCCAAAATCTGCCAAACTTCATTTGCTGTTTCAAAGCTGTTTCCTCTTTGAAGTGAAGAGACTTGCATCTATGATCATACCGTGTTGGCAAACACTGTGTTTCTAAGTAACAACTCTAAAGCTAGTGAGGCTTGCCAAATGCAATTATGACAGATAGCAGTATTTTCCTGAAAAAAAATTACTGTTTTATTCAAGGTAAAATTTGCTTTGGAAGCTGATGTTTTGTGAACAAAAGCTGCTGTTTATGCATCAGTCTCCCTGAGCCAATGCTTTTTAGGTGCTTTTCAGGTGCAGAGCTAACACCTGTGGGTGTTAGCAAGCAAGCAAGCACTCCCTCATGTCAACACTTCATCTCTACCCCAAGGTGAATCTTGCTGGAAATCCATAAAACCTCTGAAATACCTATGTTCCTTCCACTGCTGAGCAAGCAGTGGCTTGTGTAGGAAGTGCTGGAACCTGTGACACTGAAATCAAGGAAGACCTGCTGACCAACAGGTGAGGATGGAGTGTGGAAATGCTCAGGAATCAGCTCTGAAATTGCAGTGATGTTGTGGGTGCATGAAGGTCTTTGGAGAGCCGGATGGCTAGAGTCAGGTTTGTATCACTACTCCTGACAGCACTGGTCAGGGTTTATCCCAGCCTGGCTAATCATAGTAACCACAGTTCCTGCCTTTCCCAGTTTAATTTACCATCATCATTTAAGCTCTCAACTTTTCACTTCTTGGAGTGCTACCTAAGCAGTTGTACTCTGAAGCCGACCTGCCTAATTTCAGCACATTAGGCAATAGCCGCCTTGCCTTGTACTTGAAAAAGCCTCTAGACCTCTTGGTTTGGGTTTTTTTTCACTTGCATAGATTTGAGCTAAATGGTTTCCTCGCTTTTCTTTGGGCTTCATCATTTTGGAAAAGTAACAGTACAACCTTACTGCAGAGGACTTCCTACTTGTGAGGCTATTCTCCTTTACCTCGTATTTTTGTCCTGATTTTAATAGTTATCTTTCTGTAGATCTTCTCTAGGAGAGCTGTCACTTAAAACTTTTTATGATCATCTACCAAATTTCTCATCAGCTGGCATCTGTTCCTTAATTTAAAAAGAGCATAAAACTATAGCACATAATGTTGAAAAAAATTTTTAATGGCATTTCGTCCTGAAGTGGTAAATTCTTGCAGTAGTATAAGCCAACATAAGATCAACAAAAACTTTAGGATTTGTTACCCGGCTGCAGATGTACACTCCTGTTGACACTGCTTCCATAGATCAGGTCTCACTGCAATTCTGAATATTTAAAAAGAAAATACAATTTATCTTTGAGATCTAATCAGTACCAAAATCAGGCTTGTTCTCCCATTCCCCTCTTTAACCCAACATAATCAAATACAGATTTTTACATCAAACAGCAGTCCTTCAGAGGGTCAAGAAATGCTAGCTAGCCCTATTACCACAAAATATTATTTTATGCTTTCCCTGGATTGCAGCTTCTTATATTTGAAAGAGTAAAAAAAATGGTTCAAGGCACCCGATTTTTTTTTTCTTTAATACCCCATCCTTGTAGAAGTATTTATAGGATGAGCTAGAAGTGCCAAAAGTTTTATCATTCATCAACATTCTATCCTTTCTATTAACCATTATGCCTTATGTGCACTTTTGTGGTTCTGGCAAGCTCATTTTAAATGGCATGACTTTACTTTGGTTTGTTATTTTAATTAGAAGAAGCAACCTGTGATTGTTAGGGGGAAGATTTTGTCTTAATCTTTTACCCTTTAGCTGGTTCGTAAATACCAATTTCTTCAGTGCCCTTGTGAGGCTGCTCATGTTTTTTCAGTCTATGTTTAATGTTGCACAGCCAAGCAAAGTATGGCATAATAGAAGACTCATTTCGACACTGCCTTGCATCAGTCCTAGTAAAACTAATTAAATTCAGAGGTGAAATAGGCTGTCAGCAGGTCTGCACATTGCAGCTCCCTTAAAGGAGCTGGAGGCAGTCTTTTCCATCAATACTCTGCAATACCACCCCACTTCTAGGAGCAAGTGGACGCAAAATAGTAATGACTAAATCCATCATCTGAAAAGCCTGAGAGGAAGATGGGTTTAAAGAAACCCAGACACAGCCATGGGAAATTGTGGCACACAGGGCTGGACAGAAGCACCTGGGGACCTGAGCACCAGCCAGCGACTGCAGGTTGGTGGGTAACTGCTCCAAAAGTGCATGTTCTCCATATTCCTTCCTGTCCCCTCCTCAAAACTCCTGAAACAAACCTAAGGTCTACCAGACACCCTTCCTGCAAATTCACAAAGCTACAGTTTGTCACAAGGAGAGAGGCCAAAGGAAGAGTACGGTCCTACAACCCTTTCTTTATTGGACTAAAAAGGTCAGATGGGATGATGGCAGACAAATGCACTCCCTTCCAGAGTGACTCACTACACCTCAGGAAAGAAGCAGTGAACAGGCTGCACTGTTGAACCCTCCGAGGCAGCTCATCATTGGACTCTGTGTCCTGAATTCTGCACCTTCTACTTTTCTTTCCTGTTTTATTGCCATAGAAATGGAAAAGCATCTGTGAAATGTCTATGCTTGACATTTCTGAGATGAGTTTCCAGACCTGGTACACCTCTTCCAGCAGCCGTTAAGTACATATCTGGGGTTTTGTTTTTTTTTTTTTTTTTTTTTCCTTTTTCTTTGACTCCCATTGAACTGTGGTAGCAGATTTGCAAATTTCTCTCTATGACATACATGTTCTTTGTAGAATCATAGAATCATAGAATTGTTTGGGTTGGAAGGGACCTTAAAGACCATCTCGTTCCAGCCCCCCTGCCATGGGCAGGGACACCTCCCACAAGACCGGGTTGCTCAAGGCCCCATCCAACCTGGCCTGGAACACTGCCAGGGAGGGGGCAGCCACAGCTTCTCTGGGCAACCTGGGCCAGTGTCTCAGCACCCTCACAGGAAAGAATTTCATCCTAATATCTCGTCTAAATCTACCCTCTTCCAGTTTGAAACCATTACCCCTCATCCTATCCCTCCATGCCCTTGTCAAAAGTCCCTTTCCAGATTTCTTATAGGGCCCCTTCAGGTACTGGAAGGTGCTCTAAGGTCTCCCCAGAGCCTTCTCTTCTCCAGGCTGAACAACCCCAACTCTCTCAGCCTGTCCCCATAGCAGAGGTGCTCCAGCCCTCGGATCCTCGTGGCCTCCTCTGGACCCGCTCCAACAGCTCCGTGTCCTTCTTGTGTTGGGGCCCCAGAACTGGACACAGTACTCCAGGTGAGGTCTCACAAGAGCAGAGTAGAGGGGGAGAATCCCCCCCCTCAACCTGCTGGCCAAGCTGCTTTTGATGCAGCCCAGGATATGGTTGGCCTTCTGGGTTGGCTTTCTGGCTTTCCTTTCTGAACATTTTTCTCCAGCGTATAGGACTTGAAAAATACCCAGTGAAGTAGTCTTTTGTGCCTGTACTCTGCACTGTAAACACCCGTTAGCCCTATAGGTACCAATTCCCAACTGACAAGCTAAACTCATCTGCAAGAAATTACTGCTTCTTTACTCACTACCTACAAGTGTAATTTCTCACTTCTTGGTGAAGCTTTAACCAGTAAAGGATCACAATGTCTCCATTTAAAATTTCCCTAAACAGCAATAAAATACTATTAGTCCCTGCCTCCTCTCTGGTCCCAGATCACTAACAGCCATCATAAACACAGCAGACTGGGCTATTTGTCTATGCTTCAGCTCATGCAGAAATAATTTTCTGTTCGATTCTTCAATCAGATCTGCAGACTTCCCATCAGCTGCCTCTTTTATTTTCAACCCACACAAGTCGGTAAAATTGTCATCTTTTAAAAGCCAATATTGTACCTTCCCAGTTACATTTTCATTTAAAAAATAAATCAATAGATTTTGTAAGTGATAACCAGATTATGATTGCTTTTAAGACTCTGATATGTTTCCCATGAGATAATCTGACAGCACAATAAAATACATCTATTTATTACAAGGACCACTCACATATTCAATCGGCCTGTTTTAAAAGAGACCATAAATGAGATTTAGGATTTTAAACAGCTTAGATGACTTTCCTTCCTCTCAATTTTCAGCTGCTTGATTTTCATAAGTCTTCTTCCCTGAAAAGATTTTTTAAAAATAATTCAATACCTTTATATATATATATATATATATGTATGTATGCATAAGCACATATAGATATACCCATGAATATGGACACATACACCCCTACCCATATAAGAAGCATTAAACATCTTTTTGTGCTTCTTTCATAGAAAATAGCAGGAGGTGAGCCACTTTGTTCTCTGCAAAGCTCATCTGCAGATGTTCCTCTCTGCCTTGTGCCTGTTTCCTGTCCACAGCCTTCACCCCCAGCCCTAACACAATCATTGATCGCTGCCTCAAAAAACTGTTCTGCAATCCAACCAAAAGCAGAGGCAAAGAGCATCACTGAAATAATTATATCCAACAGTGACCCAGCACTGTCTGTCTTACAGTGTGAGGCTGTTGTGTTTTCACAGTATAGGAAAAATGTTCTTTTCAATCTAGGGTTGGAACTGAAAGTGTGATATTTGCCTCATCCCTCTAGGAAATATGGAATGTTATTATGCTTGATGAGGAGCATAATTACCACCCAGGTGACTCTGGAGTTACACTTTATTACCAAGAACATGCACTGAAAAAAAAAGGCAAACAAAAAAATTACTGGAGTGGCAATGGGGGAAAAAGCCAGCTGGGCTGTGCCTGCAGTCTTGTGGGCAGCACTGCCCTTGTGGACATCATGGGCACGACCCTTCGTGGTTGGGAAGAACAATCCCAGGGGAAGCATGCTCCCTGGGTTGGTAATTTAAAATTTTTAATCTTAATTAAAAATTACCCTGTTTGGTAATTTAAAATGGTTACATTTAATGATTAAAATCTCAGCATGATGGAGGCAAGCATTAGGAATCATACAGGTGAGATCTCTAACATCCATGCCCTGGCTGCTCTGTGAGTGAAGGAGGGTCTCTGCAGAGCAGTGGGAGCCTCACAGCCTGTCTTGAGCAACAGTGCAGAAACTCATGTGCTGGTGGAAAGCAGCAGCAGCAGCCAGCTTTTCTAACTATTTATGCTTCTCAGAGGAGGAAACAGCCAGAAGCAAGGCTGAGTGCCATTACCAACACACAAGCAAATAGGCAGCAGGTGCTTGTATGTACCTACATGTGATATTTATTGTATGCCAGCATAAAAACATAATAAGATGAAGCAAATATTACTTGTATTGCTGGATTCAAATCCATTTAGCATCTTTTCCAAAAGGCCACAATATTGTGGCTGTTGCATTCCTGCTGCATTGGAAATCTGGACACAGAATGGAAGAAGGACACCATTGTTTTTCAGCAAGCTAAACGACATTTTATTTCATTATGTTTTTCAATTTGTGAATTTGTAAATGCTGTCAGATGAAATAAAAGTCACACACAACCTTCTACTAATGCAACTGCAATGACAGCGTAAAAAACCTTAAATTCCTGTTACTCACACATAAACAAAACCTGATCATGATGCTAATTTTCAGTTTTTCAGTTGATCTGTGTTCTTAAGAAAATTTTAGAGGTTCTGTGATTACCATCTAAAGCAACCGTTGGAGTTGCAGTGTGCACCAGGTTACCAACTGCCTAATGCAAAGTTTCAAGGAACAGCAGGAGGTTACCATCTAACACCCAGGTATTGCCCAAAGTCCCAGCCTTCCCCCTGGTTTGGTTCATCCCTTGAGTAAATCCAAGAGGGCTCTCTGCTTCTTCCTGCCCACACCTGGGCATCCTCCAGAGCCCTCTGAAAGAAGACAACCTGTTTGTCTCTCTCCTGGGTACTAGGCTGTGTGGCCCGCCGCCACCGTCCTTCATCTTCCTGGCGGTGCTCCACCTTGGTGAGGCCACCGCCCTTGTGGACACATGGGGTGTGAGTGACACTGGGACTCAAACTCCACAGCAGAGCTTTGCAGGCAGGCAGATATCACAGCTGAAAGCCAAACTGGGCTGTGGGAAAGCCTGCTTGTGGCTGCCATTCCCTGAGCAGCACAGCTGGCAGGCTGCAGCCTCCTGTGAAACCAGCCGTGGTATTTCAAGGTACCTGTTGTGTGTGAAGCCTAACTTTGCTGTCAACATTTTTCGTGAATATTTAGATATCATAACAGCATGAAAAGCAAGATGGCAGATGCATGCAAATGTATTAAAATTTTTTTCCTCTGACAGTTTAAAACTGTTCACTGGCTGTTTCTGCTTCTCTTTATGCAGGTTCACTGGGGATTTTTCTTGTTAAAAGAAGAGTTAAGTCTGAAGTGTATTATTTTTAATGCTTTAGTGCTACAGCCTCTTATTGATGGAGAGACACAAGTGGTCACCTTATATCTGTGAGTATCTCTTGTTGTGGCCATGAAGAGGCAGAGCGAGAACGTTCACCATCACACCAACACGTGGCCCATGACCCCCCGGTTCCCTGAGCATCCTGGCAGGCACGAACGAACGGGTCACCACATGGCACAGCATGTAGTGTTAGCAAACAAAGCGAGTGCTTTCAGTTGCTAACCTTGCTGGAAAGAAGTGGTGCTTTAAATGAGTAAAGATAGGGAAGAATATATGGTAGAAACTCTGATAAGTTTTCTATCTTTTGCTTTCCTCCCCTATACTTTATTCTGTTTTCATGACTGCAGATGTTACTATATGCACCTAATCAAAATCAGGTCAATCCCATTACAGTGGGAGCAGTGCTTTAATGTCAGAAAAGGCCAGAAATCTGCCCTTCTAGAAGCAGGAGATTTCCCTGGAGTGGGAGACAGTTTTAATGCCAGGGCCCTGTGACCCTGGAGTTAAGTTACTTGCATCCAACTCCTCAGCTAGAACAGGAGTGGTGAGAGCACACTCTCTGTTGGTAAAAATTACTATCTGTATGTATTAAAGCAATCTCAGTGCTGCTCCCTGGCCCAAGACATCCCCTCTGGTGTTCAAGCTCAGGGGAATGCAAAAGCAATATTGCTGCCAACTCATCCCCTGAATTGCTGCCCAGGGCTGCCCGCACACTGGCCATGTGCAAGGTTAGAGGTACTATTATATTCAGGCTTTCTCAAAATGGTTTAGTCAGAGATGAAGGTTAAAGCTTTTTCAGTTTTGGTACTGCTGGTTTCTAGCAGTACCAATAACCCAACACAGCCCAGGAGCTGCAGCACATCTCACCGTTGCATTGCTGCAGGCCCCATGCTTGTGTGCTGTCAGCTGGGAGAGGCAGCTCTCTAGTATGGGACATGCTGGTGAAAATGGACATGCACTCAAGCTCCATTAGCACCTTTCTTCCTGCAATTTCCAGCCCTTGTTTTTCCTGCTGCATTGGCTTTCTGGCTCCTTAGCAGTATTAGGTGCATTTCACTGCTACTTAGCACAGGCAAAGATGCAGCTCACCATGCTGGCTTTAGTGTATCTAACATTTCATAATGCTCAAATTACACCAGACTGACTCAAAAGCCTGATCTACAGTGTATTTCAGGATGAATTGATGTAAAATACCATACCAACACCACAGAAGGGGTTTTCATTCATGTTGTCATGCATTTTAATCTTGTTCTCCTTTTATTTTCGTAAAGAAAACTTGATTCATGTTGTGAAGCTATAATTATATGTGAATTTTCAACTGCTGTAGATCTTTCGACTGCTCTAGTTCTTTCACTAGATTTCATATTTCTTGATAACACAAGGATGCATACAACGTCTTCACAAGATTAAATAAGACTGAATAAGTATGTTAAGCTACATAACCATTTGCAATTCAATAGCTGCTTACATAAATGTAAACAGGGTATGCTCTGTCTCTAAGAAACTTTATATTTGTGATATATCAAAGCAACATTTAGATGGAAATTAGAAGTCAGATAAATTACATGCAGCAGAATTTAAGAGTAGTTTTATTTGTTAAATTGCCTTGAATTTGCTGAGCACAAAAGAAAAGAATAAGCTTATCAAATGATATTCTACATTAAAAATGGATTTATTAAGAAATACAATGAACTGAACAGATTGTTCCTGGTGACTATGTCCTTCAAGATTTTAGAATCAATAAATTACACTTCCACACCTCATTTTTATTTGTAAACTGGAAAACAAGCTTGCCTACTTTTTCTGCTGCCAACTGGCATTTCATTTTTGAAGGAAATCATCTCTGCTAACAGTATTTGAGGAAAATGTACTAGTCTCCGCAGATGCAAAGCGGGCTATTTCAATCAAAAGTTGGTTCATAATTTCAAACAGGGATGCATATGGTTAGACTTGGTGATCTTACAGGTCTCTTCCAACCAAGACTATTCTATGATTCTATGATAGCCAGTGCATAATATTTCAGGATTTTGACATGTCTTAAAATATTGACAATAAATATGGCCAACTACTTGGCATTATTTTTCTTGGTGCAGGAGGGATGTAAGCATATAACATATGTCAAAGTAGAAGACAGGTGAGCAAGAAATTCAAGAATCAGAGATACCAGCTCCCCTTGTCTGTCTGAGGCTACAGGGATAGCAAAAGGGAATAAGATGATGATAGTCCATTTAGACCTTAACATTTCATGAGATTAGCTTCAGAGTCAAACCACAAAAATATTCTTTGTTTTCAAAGGTGTGTTTTTCTTTGCTGATGCTGATGTGCTGGTTTCATAACAAAAAGGTCACTACATCTTACTTCAGTGAGTTTACATGAAGCATCTGTATTAGTCCAGTCCTTTCATACCAGTTCAAATGTCTGTACTAGAGAAGGGTACAAAATTAGCTTCTTGGTCCCAGTTAGTATAAAACCTAACATTACTTAGCGCAAAACACGGAGCTAGATTAAATGGCTGGTGCGAGACATCATGGTTAAATCAGAAATGTAAGAGTTAGGACCATAGAAAGAGGATATTTCAAAATCTTAGTGTGAGCCTGTTCTTTGCTCCCTGGGGCTGCCCACAGATTCCCTCTACCCAGGTGAAAGCTAGAATTTGGCTCAGCTCTCTTGTATATCTCTCTTTCGCCTGAATAAACTAATTCCATCCTCACAGTGTCATATGGCAGTTTACAGTAGTCCAGAGGGACCTGGACAGGCTGGAGAGGTGGGCCCATGCCAACCTCGTGAAGTTCAACAAGGCCAAGTGCAAGTTCCTGCACCTGGGTCAAGGCAATCAGGCTGGGCAGAGAATGGATTGACAGCAGCTCTGAGGAGAAGGACTTGGGGATGTTGGTTGATGAGAAGCTCAACATGAGCCAGCAGTGTGTGCTTGCAGCCTAGAAAGCCAACCATGTCCTGGGCTGCATCAAAAGCAGCATGGCCAACAAGTTGAGGGGGGGGGTATTCTGCCCTTCTGCTCTGCTTTCATGAGACCTCACCTGCAGTTCTGCGTCCAGTTCTGGGGCCCCAACACAAGAAGGACACGGAGCTGTTGGAGCGGGTCCAGAGGAGGCCACGAAGAAGATCTGAGAGCTGGAGCACCTCTGCTATGGGGACAGGCTGAGGGAGTTGGGGTTGTTCAGCCTGGAGAAGAGAAGACTCTGGGGAGACCTTAGAGCACCTTCCAGTACCTGAAGGGGCCAACAAGAAAGTTGGAGAGGGACTTTTGACAAGGGCATGGAGGGATAGGATGAGGGGTAATGGTTTCAAACTGGTAGAGGGGAGACTTAGACGAGATATTAGGATGAAATCCTTTCCTGTGAGGGTGGTGAGACACTGGCCCAGGTTGCCCAGGGAAGCTGTGGCTGCCCCCTCCCTGGCAGTTCTCCAGGCCAGGTTGGATGGGGCCTTGAGCAACCTGGTCTTGTGGGAGGTGTTCCTGCCCATGGCAGGGGGGTTGGAATGAGATGAGCTTCGAGGTCCCTTCCAACCCAAACCAGTCTGTGATTCTATGATTCTATGAAAAGACATTGTCATCTCAGACTATTGTCCATTACAGCTATTAGAAAAAGCTTCATTCCTGTACTCTTGACTCAGTCTAGAATTGGAGATGAGAGTCCAGACCATTTGGTAGGAACTATGGCCAAATCCCTGAGGTAGCAAATACTCAATTTCCCATTGAAATTAGAGGTAGATTAGGTGCCTTCTCTTGATCTCATCTGATCCCTAGCTTCCTTTAAACTTGTTGGCCGTGCCAATGCAACACTGAATAATATATGCCTGTGTGTGTCATACATATGCACACATATATATGAGTGTGCTATCAGGTTATATATATGGTGCAACCAGGGGACTAGTCCCACTCTTCTTCACTTGAAAACAAGCTATATACATTATACTGAATGTGAATTCAGGAGGTCAGTGCACAAGTGACTGTTGCAGTCCATTATAATTCTGTCCTCTTTGCGTAGCGTTGTGTTTTCCGACATATTACTAGACCATCATATCATATTCTTAAACAAAAAATACTGGACATGCCACTTGTAAACATATTGCATGCAACTTCATGTGCTGAACAGTTATGTGCTCTTTCTAACACTGCTGTCTGTGCTCCAGCTGCAGCAATTACAGGGCTTTACCTATCTCACTTCAAGCAGTTATTATTCTTCCTTTCCCCCTTAGTTTTATCTTAGCCCATTTAGCTTCTGCAAGTTACAGCTTTTCCGTCTTCAAATTAGTTCTCTTGCTGTTAAGTAACTTCCATTTAAGACAGTGAAGAACCCACTGCAGATAGCTGCACATTGCACTCTTATTAGGTTAACCCCTCTGCAGCAGGAAGGCTTAGATCAGACATTGGCCCTTTTCAGTCCAAATGTCATTTCCAAGAATAATTCCCCCTGGTTTCTTAGCAACTTCTCTTAATCTTTCCTTTCTCTCATTCATGTCAATATCCAGTCCCTTGGCCATATTGCTAAGCCAAAGCATGCTGCCTCCGGCTTGCTGTTCACAATGTCCTGGTTAAAACAGTCAGAGCCTCACTGGGACCTATTTTCATTGTTCTGCTCCCCAATATAGTTGTTCTATGGTTGGTTTGCCCAAGGAATACATAAGGCATAAGATTTGCAGACAACAAGGAAACAGATCTACAGGGATGTGAATCAGTTCAGCTTTGCAGTCCTTGGGAGACCTCACAGTGGGCACAGGCTGTCTCTTGCTCCATTCACAAGCAAGCACCTGAGGAAATCTTCACATCAGGATCTAGGGATATGTTTCAAGCTCCTAGAGAGTTCCTGTCCGTTTTTTTTTCCTTTCCTTGCCTTTTTTCTTTCTAAAAACCTTGGAGAATTCTGAAGTTGGCAGAACAGCAGCATGGCTCAGGAGGAAGATGCTTGGGGTTTAGAGGAGTTCAGCATCAGGTGTACGTACTACCTTTCCCTATGTGAAAGGGGACACAGGCTGTCATTCATACATAGCACAAGCTTGCACAGTTGAAATATAACTTCATTTCTGCAGAATAATTTTGGGCCCTTGCTGATTTACACTTATTTACACACAGTTCTTTCCCTTTCCCTTCTATCTTGCTCAAGACC
Organism: Podargus strigoides; assembly: GCA_028020825.1. NCBI lineage: Eukaryota > Metazoa > Chordata > Aves > Caprimulgiformes > Podargidae > Podargus > Podargus strigoides. Next base: position 19,875,504 of record CM051663.1, read on the forward strand.
ATGCCTCACAGGTAGCACTGCAATATCACAGTTTGCTTAGAAAATAAGCATGGATCTAAGCTTTTCTCATACATCCAGGTGCAGCTCAGAATTCAATAAAGGCAGCATCATATTAACCAAAATCAAAATTTCCCTGTGTATATCTTAAAAGCAGTTATTAAAGTCCCTTCCTCTGAAGAAAGCATTTTCTCTGAACGGTATTCAGCTGTCATTGTACAAATATAGGAAATTCCAACATTTTGCATCCCTGTGATTGCACTGGTTTATCCACTGACAACAACAAAATAATAAGAACAAAATATCACTATAGCCTCATACAGTTTGATTTTTAGCTCTGCTAGCATCCCTGTGTTTGCTTATGCGTAAATAGCAAAGATGTGCTCTGCAGTTTTGTGTGGGGAACCCCACTGGCACCTTATGTTTCTCAAGCTGTAGGAAGAAAATGTGACCTTCTTGTCCTCAGCCATACCACCGAGGAAACTTCAGCTGACACCTTTATCAGTTTTAAAGTCTACTTTACTTTACAAAGCTAGGCAGATAGCAGTGTTGGTCCAGAACAAATGACCCTTTCAATAAATGACTAACTGAAATGCCAAAGCATAAGTCACTTCAAGTCCTTAGTGATATTCAGGACTTTCTACAAGACTGGATAAAAGCCACTATTCTCCTACATACCCCAGTATTCATACTCTTATACAGCCCAGACAGGAGACTGCTAGTCAAAGATGAGAAATAGAAACAGTTTGAAACGTGGCTGGAGACATTGGATGGTGAACAGGTTGTTGACAAACCAACTGTCAAGAAACCTGTCTTTGAAGAAGCAACAGTCAGCTAAATACGACATAACATGACAGGCAGCCTTGTGGTATGAAGTAAGCATCAACCAAAAGAAGTTATATCAAGATTATAGACAACCATTATCAATACCGAGATTACACAGCGTTTGTCTCAGTGGCACAAGAACAACAGGATAGTGCATGATGTCTCCTTGTAGGACAAAAGCACTAATCCTGGCTTTTTTATTTGAACTACAGGAATTGCATAGAATTATGAAGACAGTCAGAAAATTGCTGCTATCGATGATACACCCTGGGACTAATATAATATCAAACAAAACTAGACAGATGGGAGAAAAAAAAAATGTCTCCAGTTTTTCTGTCCCCAGAAGTGAGATGAAAACAGGATAAAATAATGGAGACACATCTTCAGTCATATTACTAGAGTGACATGGATTTTCTTTTTGCAGAGCTTGAAGCAAAGCGTTTTTTGGAAGACTGGGTGACCGGTATCCCTTGTGTTGCAGCAATAAGCATTTGGAATGGAGGCAAGAAGACCAGTAAGGAAATAAAAAAAGACAAATGTAACACAGACATTAACTCAGCAAATCATGAAGAAATTGACCTACAATGACAGAAAAAGTGAAAATAAATAGCACTGCAATTGCTAGAACTTGCAGTAAGAAGCTAAAAGAATTGGAAATTTCTCATTTACAAGAAGACAGTTAATATAATTGGCATTACAGAAATCTAGTGGGAGGATTTGTATGTCTGGAATGTTAAAAAAACACTGCTTTTAACCTGGTTAAAAGGAACAAAGCAGTTATAATGTAGGTGGAAGAAGAATTACACCATGTGTCACAGGCACCATTGCTCACCTTAGGGACTTGAAACTACAGTCCAGAGCACAAATAATAATTAGTAATAATTTTTTTTAAAAAAAAAAGATTGGACAGCAGCTTGAAAGCTGGTTATCCCACCTATGAGTTGGTTTGCTTTCCTTTTTTTCCAGCGTTTTTTTTGCATGTTTGACACATACGAGTAGAATGAACAAGGTAAACCAATTAGAAGAGTATATATGTAGATGATAAGACTGTTGTCTTAGTCATGCTATTCTGAAGTTTGCATCTTTGAGTTAGGGGATACCTGGCATGTTGCTGGATCCTATCCTTACCAATTCATCCCTTCAGACTGCTAACTGGTGCTTCCATGGGGTTTTTTTAGGCTTTCCATAAATGTTTATAAAATTTAATTTAATGCTAAAAGATAATTGAGCCAAGTTGTTTTTCTTCTCCCAAAAGTTTCATTATTTATATTCCCACTTAGAAGTCTTTTGAGGTTTAAAAATTTTGCCTGTTCCAGTTCTTTCTGAATCCTGTGAGGTAAGATTTGTGGTTTGGAGTCAGTACTGCTAATAAGGAGACAGTTCTTTTCTTGTATACAAGGAAAGTTTTAGACAACTTCATCTGGAAGAAAAGATCAGACAAAAGAGACAGAAAAAGAACAAATGTTGTAGTTCCTTAAGGAAAGTTTTAGATAGTCAAAAAGCTGCAATCAGGACAGAGAACTTTTTTTGAGCAAAAGTTCCTATTGGATAAATGAAGACCAGAGAGAAGCTAGATATATAATAAAGGAACAAGGAGGAAGAGGTAAAATTAATATGATGTCTAGCTCAGAGCATAAGAAGGTGTAATAAGAGAAATTAATGATGTTAGATGTTAGAAGTTAACAATGTTAGATGAAAATCCATGGCAGGCAGGGCAAAGAACAAAGCAACTTCCATTTAAGTGTTTTAAGAAATAAAAAATAATGAAAGCAAGATGGGCACCCATTTACAGAACAGTTCTTTCGACCTCATTAGTAACAGCCTTTCTATAATAATTTTCTGCTTTATATCTGGAAAAAAGCAAGACAAGGTGCTAGATGAAGTGTTTTCATGACAATGAAATGATTCCCAGGCCAGCAGTAACCAAAAAAGCACACCAAGTCAAAACGGGGACAAACACTTAAGTCAACAGATACATTTTTCACAAGTCATGAAATAAATTTTCTAAGGAAGATTCTAGACCATTGATTTTCTATATAAAATAAATTTTTGGAGAGGCCAGAGAAAATACCTGATGACTGGAAGAGCTGCAACATTGTCCACACTTCAGCTGGAGCAAATGGAATGACAGATGGTGGCTTATTTTGATAGCAATCTCAGGCAAAATAGTGGGAAATCAAATAATCAATTGTAGGAGATTCAGCCCACAGAAAAAGAGCCATCTCACATCTGCCATGGCAACACATTTGCCACTGCTGCTCTTTATTCTGCCTAAACATTTAGTGAAGGTTTTTGCTCTGCAGGCAAGAAGAAGATAAAGCTAATCTCAAAGGTTAACCCAAAGGTTTTTGGCCTTAACCCCAGTTTTCTGTCTTTTCTGTGCTCCTTGCCCTCCTTATTCTTTTTTTCTGAGTCAATGCTCTTTAGTTATAGCTAGAGAAACAGATGATTCATTGAACCTTTGTTGGCTACTAATGGGTAGAGTCTATCTAATCTATCATAGGGGTTTAATTGATAAAGAATTAGAGGAAGACAATAATTAACTTGAGTCAATGCGATTTTATGGAAAACAAGTCTTGCCAGAGAGTTGATTTAATTTATTGAGTGGCTGAAGGTAACTCGCTTGAAGTCTTGAATGGTGGTAACATTTACTTGACTTTACAAAGTCACAGTTGAAAAATGAGTGCTCTAAAATATCTTCAAAGCACATGAACTGGCTAATGAATTGGAATGTTTCTTATGAGATAATAGGGAAAAATGTTGCCTGAAATTTGAAAAACCATCATCAGCTATAGTTTCTAGAGCTCCAGTGCATAGCAGCTTGCTCATAACCTAAGCAATGAGCTAAAACATGAAACAAACTCAATTATGGGTATGCTGCATGGCAGCAGCAAAAGACTGTAAATAAGGTACAATGCATTTGAGAACTCAGCAGACAGCAGATAGGCACAGCAGAATCCTCACTGAGATTATCCTCGAGCTGAGCAAATTCAATCATAGAAGAAGAAACATTCGCTTGACCTAACTACAAATGCAAATACAGACTGAACCAAACTTGCACATGCAGTATGAGCTCTGTTGTGCCCAGGGATCCAGTTGGCTTTTAAAGACTGCTCATGCTGATGCAGCTAAAGAATTGAGAGCATGTTGGATAGTCAGGTGTATAGAAAAAAAAATTAAAAGAATGATTGCTCCCAGTACTAGAGAAAACACCTTAAGTTAGCTTCTTACCTTGTGAGAGAGAACCATTACTTAAAATGGGAAGTTTTGAGATACAGAAAAGTAGGCATGAGTGTGTCACAGCATGAGTCAGACATTGAGTGGAAAAAGGCTAGCAAGGGTTTCAAACTATAAAGTTGGTTTAAAAACAGAGTGAACAAATAGATAAAATTCTTACATGGATAGGACTGGAAGAGACTGCATGGCTTATCAAATTCAGCACATCATAATTTAAACAAACAGGCATGGCACAGAGATGTCCTTGGGTTCCCTTGCAAACAGCTTGAGTAACGCAGCCTGGAAGGGATGGCAGGAGGTCCCCCTACTCAAAACAGCAGCAGCAAGAAGGTCAGGCCACGTAGCTTGGAGTTTTCTCCAGCCCAGTCTTGAAAAGCTCCAAGAACACAGACGCCACTGACTCTTTCGGGAACCTACTCCACCCTGGAGAGAAGTAGGAATAGGAGTCCCCAGGGGAAAAAGGTTTCCCTTTATATGTAATGTGGGCTTCTCCTGCTTCAACTTAGATCCACAGTCTCTCATCCCGCTGCCCTGCGCTGCTGTGGAGAGCCTGGCTCCATCTTCTCAGTGGCCTGCCCATAGGCAGAAGGCTGCTCTGACGTGCCCCCAAAGCCGTCCCTTTTCCAGGAAGAAAGAAGCAGCCCTGTCCCTCAGGCTCCTGTTGCAGGGCAGGTGCTCCAGTCACTGAATATCCTGATGGCCTCCCACTGAGCTTGCTCTATCTCATCAACTTCTTATTTGGGTTTTGTTATACAATAAATGGCTAAAAAGGTGCTCCCATTAATTTCCAGGCAGAGATTTGTAATTAAAATAGACCACTGCTGATCTGATAGTATGAGGAGAGAGACATTTTTGTTCATTGCTTATACGAACCCATAACAGCACCATTGGTCAGGCAGTTTCAGTGAAGTGGTCAGCATTGCCATTTCAGCATACTGACAGTGGTATCTCTATCTTGAAAAAGACCCTTTTAATAATTGATCAGGCTGCTACTGATCAGAGATTGAGACAATTCTGGCTGCATATGGTTCTCACTACGTCTTCTGGAGCAGGACCTAAACTCAGCAGACTTTCACAGAGGAATGGGAATGATCTGTTTTCTTTCTTGAGAAGCTGATCAGTTAACCTAGGTCAAGTACTGCTGGGGGAAAAAAACCCACAACAAACAAACAAAAACCTATCTGTGAATACTTATTTAAGATTTTACAGTAATTTCACCCGACTACAATGAGGCCTCTTTGTATTTGTTTCTGTGAATATTCTGCTCAATGAATTTACTCTGTGATCTGACTGGAAAGCACTAATGATGTTTTGAGTTCCAAAACCTTTGGCTTGGCAGCTTGCACTTAAATGCTGCGCTTTTTGAAGACTAGTTACTTTTTAAAACAGTTATTTCAAAAATGCATTTAATAGTCAATAGTAATTTAACAGTAGATAGTATATCAAATATCATTCCATTTCTGGGCAACAGAAAGTGCTAATATTTGTTGTTCAGATTATATGTCATCTTCTCGAAGTCACACATGTCTCTCTCTGAAATATCACTTTCCCTACTTCACCTCTACTTTTTACACCCAAGCCAAAACACTGTTCCCTATGTAAATTGCTTCTTAAAAATTTGCTTCAGATTAAAATAATTAATAATCATCACCATCTTTTATTTTCACAGTGTTGGAAACAACAGGAACATTACAATAGAGATGTTAAGTTCCCAGAATACATCCTCTTAAATGAGAATGAGATTCATACAGAATGAATAAACCATGATAGATGCAATGCACACTGTGCTCAGAGAAAGCATTCTCTTCCTCTTTGAAAAGGGCTTTATTAACTAATTACACAGTAATAATCAGGACATGCTGATCCCAGGGATTAATGACCAGAAGGGTGTGATTGTTTCTGTGCACACCTTGGCCCATTAGCTCCGAGCAAGCCCCTAATTATTCATCCTCAGGAAATTGCATTGTTGTTATTGGCATATTAAACTGCATATGAGAGCAGAGCCTTCAGGTTTATGGATATCTTAATTTTATTGGCTAATGCAGAAATAGCTAGTGTGTAGCACAAAGGGAATGGATGTCATGTATATCAAATTAATTGGGAATAATCCCTGAACTTTCTATTTGCTTGATAATCACAACAGATTTTCCAGTAATAATGTGACTGATTTCATTTCACACCACTGTACTTACTACCGGTAACATTTTCACATTGCCACATTGTCTTTTTTTTTTTTTTTTTTAAACAGCAGTATGTAATTTGGGAACTTTGGAGCTTACTGATTTCAAAACAGTAATTGCAGTCATTCACAAAATTACCAAAACTTTGAAGAAGGGAAGGAAAGGAGTGAGTTGCATTTTTCCTGCTGCCAGCAGGGCTTGCTTTCACATGAAGTGACTCCCATTAATTAGTAGCAGTGAGATCCACAACCCCAAAGTTCCTGTAGAGAGTGGAATGGCAAATCCTTACAGCTAACAGCCTTCTTTCCTGAGGGACACACCCATTAGGGAAGGGCACTGACTCTTCCCTACTGAATATATTCTTCCTTCAACATAATTTTTCACAACATAAAATATAACAGAACTGCTTTATTAAATCCCAGCTAGAATAAGTAATTTCCTACAATACCATTTTCTAATAACAGGAGCTGAATATCCCCCCAGACTTGAGACACACTGCTAGTGCCGCCACACGTAAAACTCAATCTAATGGCTTTGTTTTGTGATAACCAGTGCAATGGGGTGGTTTCTTCAGCTCAGCAACTCTTTCAGCATTGGCTTTTATTTGAGGTTTAAGCCAGGCTTGGACTGTTACTGGCTGCAATGGCTTGGTCACATTGGTAAACAATAGTGTGGCACCATCATGGTAACTTTTCAGACAAGTACAAGTGGGACATGTGCTCTGGACTTGTGTCATTTTGTGGAAACAATGGTCTTCTCATTTAAGCAAGAAACAGAACCAAAGCATCAAACATGCCTTCCAAAGAAAGCAAGCTAAATGAAAAACATAGGAAAACTGCTACTCTTTAGTCCAGTGTAGAAATATGATAATGAGCAATTTTAAGGTGACTTCATCCAAGATGCTTCTTCTAGGGCTTTAATTAAACATATCTTGAATTATTTATTTGTCCACCATTTGTAATTTTAGAAAACTATCTTTGATATTTGTGCAAGTTTGATTTTATCCAAGCAGGACCATAGATTCAAAAGCAAATGGTACTTTTCCCATCATCATATTATCCCACTCCCATACAGTCATTCATTAACATAATCTCATTTTATCTGGATAAAAGACAAAAGCAGAATTTCAAGCCATCATTTTACAGATGAGATAGCAAGGTCCATAAAGTTTTAAAAATTGGGCAAGAGGAGCCTAGACATAAAGCCTGGGGGCAACACCTTAATTACAGGTCACTCCATCTTCCTGCTTACCTGGCCTATTCCCTTGCCCTACCTTGCAGGGTGTGAATATATATATATTGGAGGAGATTAGGTGTCTTGTTCTTTTTTTTTAGCATGCATTAGAATCATAGAATGGTTTGGGTTGGAAGGGACCTTAAAGATCATCTAGTTACAACCCCCCTGCCATGGTATTGACTTTAGTACCAATTTAGTATTACTTACACTCAGGCTCACGCTCAGCCCACTCTCCCCTCTTTCTACAGAGATACTCAACTGAAGATGCATCTCAAGCAAGAACCTGTCACAGAAGCATTATCTTCCCTGGAGCATGGTGCTTTCTGGAGGATGTAAAAGTCCCTAAAGCAGCAAGTTCATCATTATTCTAGCAGTGACTTTGTAGGTTATGAGGAGGATTTTGAACTCTGTTCCGAAATTGAGGATGAGACATGGTTAGCAAAGCACAGATGCAAATTGCTCATGTTGGCCATCATTGTCTATGAGGCATGTAGCTGCATGCTGTACAATCTCAGGCTTCCTGTAGTGTTCCTATTAAGGCAGAGGAAAAAGGAGTTGTGAGAGTCTATACTAGACATGACAGGAATGTAGATCAGTAGAGATGTTTCTTTGCTCGAAAAAAGAGGTCTCTGGACCACCTGAAAACATCTGGACCAAAACACAAAGCATGAGCACAGTGCTATACTCTACTTACATAGCCTGCTTCAAGGTGCTCAAAATTTTGGTGAGGATAAAAGATGAAGCTAAATATTAATTTGTTTCCTAATATTGGTGCAAAACTATTAATGCTTATGTATGTCTTGGCTGGGTGAAACTTCCGACTCTGCCCATCAGTTCAGATTTTCCAAGCTCTGAGGTTTCCACAAAAAGAAGGAAAGGAAGGAAAAGCATTGCTATCTACAGAAGTATGGCATGAATGTCTTGTCTCACAAGCTCCCTGAAGATGAACAGTAGGAGGGAGGGAACAAAGGGGGAGAAATAGATCCTGGGTGCCTCACTAATATACAGACCTACATAGCCAGAAGTATCTGCCTAACCAGCATCCAAAAAGTTATCCTTCTGTGCATGGAGGTCCACAAGTTCTCATATAATGTCTTTAACACTCCTTGATATCAAAGTCCTGCCAGAAGCCTCCCAAAGCATCTACTCTTGGTGCTTCCAGCTGAAGGCCAGCAGCAAGCTGCCCGTCACACCAGCAAACCCTCATCCAAAGGCAAGGGCTGGGACCCTGAAGATGAGCACTCCTTCACCTTGGGCTTTCACCATGGCAGGGATGGCAGCCTGGCTGTGGGCAGTGGCAGGCCATTGTCACCAGCTGTATATAGTGACAACTACAGGTTTGCAGATGGTGAGTCAGTCACAGCTTTCCATGGAGATGCTGGTACTCTTGGTCACCCAGGCCACATGGCCTCCATGCTATGGACAAATTGAGCTTCAGTAGACCACAAACATCTTTCTAGGTTTCTGTTTGAGAGGGAAGGACTAAATTTCAGTAAGGCCATTTATTGGGTTTTGTTATCTCTAAGCAAAAATCACTCTAATTTTGTCTTAGAAACAAGAAGAGAACACCTGAAAGCATAACTGACAGCCAAGACTAATTACCCATGTGCCACACAGAGCTGTTAGAGTAGTTAGGATTTGTGTGATACAGTTGTGCCTGGGAGAGATATTTCTTTATGTACCTGCTGTAGTGACAACACAGAAAGACATCAAGAGTTTTCAGCTGTGCTTAGTTTGAGTCTGAATGAGTTTTCTGCAGGGATGCTGATCTCTGATCTTTTTTCTTTTTTTCCCCCCCTACTTTTAATATACTCATCAAAACCAATGTGGAGCCATTGAAGAGGTGCAGCTGGATTGGATCTGACATGATCAGAATTTGTAGTATTTCATCAGTGTATCAATGTGCTAATCTCTCTGGTAGGGAATTTTATTCTGTGTTGTTTGGAAATGCTCAGATGGCTTTCAAAGAAAAGGTCAGTTATCTGAACTGTCTTTTGCTAGGTGGTAGTTCTGTTTCTAAGGTTTAACCCTCAGCCAAAGATAAGTGACAAACTTCTGAGTGTGGCTAGATAGTCTTAGCATAATATATTAATAATATAATTTTTAAAGTTCCATGTATTTTCTGATAGGATTAAAAAAGCGTAGAGCTTCCTTGAAATGCAGAACTCAGATGGTGAATAAGGGCTCCTTTTGCCACCTGCTGAAATACAACCACCGGTAAAGACAAGCCATCTCTGTCACAGGTTAAGAATAACAAGAATGGATGGCCAATATCTCCACCTTAGAGATACAAGGACACAAATTCTGGCAGGTGAGGATGCTGACAGCTGGAACAAAGCACCAAGAGACAGTGATGCTCAGCTGTCACTTGGTCTCACCAAATCAAGGCTGGGTACCGTTCTGGAGAATAAATCAGAACAACGGGCTAGGGTGAATCTTTGTGGCATATAACATATGGGTCAGACTAAACAACTAGAGCTGTCTTCCAGCCTTAATATCCATTAATCAGCCAATCAGAGCAGCAAATGAAAGATCATGCATTCAGTAAGTTCCACAGGCAGGAACAGAGGTAGGCAGGGGATGTAATCTCCTGGCCTTCCAGTAGGCAAATCGCTGCTCTTTAAATAAATAAAGCCACAATATGTTCTGTAGGGAGGTGCACAGGGTCTTGATTTGACCCCTACATGGTGGGCCTTTTTTCCCTAGGAAACCTTCTGTTTCTCTCCATGCTTTTTTTTTTCTGTTGTTGTTGTTGTTTTATTATAAGACAAAGGATAGGAACAGTACAGAGCTTTCTTTCGTAACTCATGATTTTATATCCTACATCTGAAAATGAACCGTAGCATGAAATCTACTTTTTGTCCTAATGTGAAATTGGATCAAATAAAAGTAATTTCTGTACTCTTAGCAAGGAGAGCTCCTTAAAAATGGCTTAAAAGGCCTCCACTCAGTTTTAAAAAAATAACCATCAGATTTGTACCTTGGCTCACAATGATTTTATTACCATATGATATAAGAGTGATGATATTGAATTACATATGGACCACCACATCAAGCAACAAAATGATGAGATTTTGCTTTTGCACTAATGTGTTGTTCAAATCCTGGCTCTCTCTGACTCAATAAAAACCACCAAGCTCTACGCAGCTGCAGCTAAAAGAACTTCTGCTGTAAAACATTGGCTCTGTAGCAACTAGGACAATAGTTTTTATTTTAATAACAGTGCTCAGTGACTCACGTTAATAAAAAATCCTCAAGAAATAAAGGCCTGGAATGCTTGTTGGTTTGGGTTTTTAATTATTATTATTATTATTAATTATTTTCCTATTTGAATGTGGCAGTTCAGAAATCTCTGGACAAAAATCATATTATTGCTATTACTATTATTCATCCTCAGGCTAACAGGACAGATCAGCTGCCTGGGAGGCTGCAGGAAAGTAGGGAAGAAGCACGAAGGCTCATAGCCTTTTTCTTGGTGGCTTCCCTATGTTCTTTGTCCTGCTACAGGAGCTGGATGATAAACACAGGAGCTGCCCCAGAACTGTACAGCTTCCCCCACGCAGCTGCCCTGCATCACCACGCAGCAGCATATGTTCTGCCACAGGCCCCGAGGTACAAAACAGTTCTGGGGTGGCAGAATGCAGCCTATTTGGTGCAACAACAGATGCTCTTGTAAGAGCTTCTGAGAAGTTGTTCTTTACAGACCCCATCCAACAAAACAGATCTCATAGAATAAAACATCCCTGAGACCAAACTGGTCCTTGGAAGCCCTCCAAAATACCCTCCTCACAGTGAACATTAAATAGCATTAATACACATTAGTTGACAAAATCAGCAAAATGCTGGCAGCCCTGTGCACAGAGAAGACAAGACCTCTCAGAGAGCAACTCTCTTCTCTGCATTTCACATTGCCTTGCAAAGTACCTAGAAATCCGGCTGAACCACCATAGTTTCAGTAAATAAACAAACAGTCCCAGTTCATAATTAGTATAAAGCAGAATGATAAAATATAATGAAAAATGAGACCTTCCCCAGGCCGTAAATACTTATTTCTGACATGGCGTTGAAAAGTTATTTGTCCGTGTACAAAAACAATACAGGATGAACAGTGAGCTGTGAGAGCTTTTATACATCAATAAATTAAAGTGATCTAGGTGGAAATTATACACAGACATACACAGCCATATGCATACACAGAGATTTCACTGAGAAAATGACTCTCAAGATGTTCTTCTGAAGCCAGAATTGTTGAATGCCCAAACTCTCAAACAAGTACTCAGGTGCTTGTCTTCCCCTGCTCGGGCAGCCCTGGCACAGGAAAGGGGTTAGCCACAAGTATCAGCTTAGGCAGGTGCAGGATGAGCTCCCAGACAGCAAAACTGCTATTATTTTGAGGAAGACTGTTGCTATGGTTTCTACAAAAATATTCCAGGTAACACAGAACCAACTTGCTCATCCTGTTTCAGTGATGTTCCCCCTGCTGATGGTGATGGTGCAACAAAAATCCTTGCCCCAGCATCCATGTCTTTCAACTAGAGAGTTTCCAGCCAGAAACTGAGCTCCCCAGACTCTGCCATTTTGCAGAAGAGGTGAAGGTGCCCGGGTCACCATGGCTGGAGTGGTGCCCACGAGCCAGGGGAATGGTTCAAGGTAGAGCACATCACTGGAGCCCCAAAACTACCTACTTGCCACGCCAGGATGTGGAGTCACCAGTTTAAAGCCTCTGACTCCCTCCTCACCTACCACATTGATTCATCAATACCCTGCATCCCTGCTGTCCCCTGGAAAGACCCTGTGGACCCCAAGGGCCTGCCCAAATCCCCACAGCAAGGGTTTCCACGAGAAAACTTCACTGAGAAGGGTCTGAGCCCACAGCACCTGCCCAAGTGCCCAATCCACCAGCTATGGCCTCTCCTGGAGCAAAACTCTCTGAGCACCACTTTGCAAAGGATAATAAAGTACTGCTGAGAATGGAGAGGGGCCACACACAAAGTGTGGTCAGAGCTCCCATCCACCAGACTATGGGCTTACCTCATCCAGTGACTAACATTAAACGATATTATTACAAAATAGAATACAAATTGCTAACATAATCTGATTTTTCAATGCAATGGCATACAATGAAAGCCATTTGTCTGCAGTATGAATGAATGTGGACAGGAGGAGTCCACATCAAGGTGAGTAAGAGCAGCTGGCCAGTCCCTGCAAGGGCATGAAACATCCTGGAGCAGTTAGCATCTGTGGAAACCATTGGCAAGGAGTGGTGGGATTTTTCTCATGAAATACAGTATGGATAAACTAAACACCAGAAAGAAGGATTATTAAGGCCAAGAGATGTGTTTGGCACTATAGCAGAAGGTACAAAATGCCATTAATAATATCAGGCTGGAAGTGAGAGAAAAGTTCCCAACCACTGGAGGCTCTGGAGTATCCTCTCAGCTGGGCAACAAGCAAGACAACATGCTGAAGCGGGGCTTGGCAGATGTGTGAATGGGAAAATGTGAAGTAATGGTCAGGGATAGTGGGAAACTACACTTGTTGGCTCAGGAAGGCTTGGCTCCATTTTGTGTATATGCAGGCAGAAGAAGTTCAGTTTTTTCATTGTACTGATGCCAGGTAGCATAGATGAACAGTGCTGTCATCATTGACATCGCGGCAAGACGTTCATTCCCATCCTCACACATGACCCAGCCCTGGTTTCACAGCTTTTCTATTATTGCCACCAGGACAATAGCCATGTGACTTTAATAAGGCCTGAAACTTAAAAAGGTTCAGATCTAAAAAAAAATAAATTTCTAAAGTAAAATGCTCTTCTGCAACTATATTTTTCCCTCTGAAAACATATTACAGAATGGTCTATGCCTGACTGAAGTACCACAGAAGCCCTTCAAATACTGCAGTAAAAACCTGTATGGAATCTGTAAAATCCTGATTAGATATGTGTACACAGAAGGGAGAAGTAATGTTAACACTCTGCAGAGGCACACTGTGAATGTCATGCCTTCTGAAGTTTATTCTTGGTCGTAAATCTAAATGTGAGGAAGGAAATAACAATCTCTGTTCAGATCATCTGGAAAAGATTGTTTAGTGTCATTAATATTGTATAAGAATGAATTACAAGTCCACTGTTTCTTGTATAAACCAGGCAAACTCTGTAGACTCGGAGGCTTTTGAAAATATTTTTGCAGCCATATCATTTGGAGAGCCGGGAGTCCTCCCACAGCCCCTGGGCACTATGTGGTTTTTGCTAAGTGGGTGCTTACAAGGAATCGCGGTGTTCAATGAAACCAGCAAAACCTGGATGTTTGTAGTGAATGAGAAAGCCACTGTTTCTAGAGCTTATAAACATAAGCTGCAGAGAACATGTGCCTTCGTGCATGACTTGTGTATGAGAGAATACACAGCCATGAACAGTGGGTGATTTTGAAGAATAAACAATAACATCGGGCTGTATGCACTGCCTGGATCTAGAGGAGCCTTCATTTTACACTAGTGACTCCAAAGTCTTTGAGCAGTGGCACTGATCTTGTTCTTCACAGTGTGACTGCTGCACTTTCCGAGTAGAAAGAGGGAATTGCATTTTAAGCCTTACAAGCATACACATCATAGCGCCTCTGTGATGAAAAGCTATCCACAAAAGGACAAGAAAATTATTATTCTTGCAGGGAGTGAATGTGCAGAAGAGTGACAAAAATATTCCTAACAATTCAGACTGATTTGATTTTGTTTATGGGCAGTAACAAAGCTGTCCAGGAAAACCTCACCTGGCACAGCAAGTTCTGCTGGTTTAAGACACAGAGGATGCTGACATTAGACCCACGTGCTTCTCATTTAGACTGAAATGGGTGGCTTTAAACAATCCTTGGTGACAATTTCTATGTAGACTCTACTTATAAAGAGTCCCTAAACAATGTGCCAGTCTCCCATGCATAGCATTAGAGATGGTCCTATGCACATCTATGATTGCAGATAATTATTAGCCATGGTTATGAACAATTTATTGACCTGTCAGATTTCTTTATTAAGGTATCCATGATTAATTAATTAGCTTGCCTATGGTAAAGTGCTTAAAATTAAAAGCATAACGTAAAGTGGAACAAGTTGCCCAGGGAAGTTGTAGCTGCCCCCTTGCTGGAAATGTTTAAGGCCAGGTTAGATGGGGCTTTGAGCAACCTGGTCTGGTGGGACGTGTCCCTGCCCATGGCAGGGGGTTGGAATGAGATGAGCTTTGAGGTTCATTCCAACCCAAACCATTCTATGATTCTATGATTCTATGAAAGTAAGGCTAATCATTTCCAAGCTGTGTTTTCCAAACAAAAAATTCTTCCCTACTGAAAGATAAAAATGTCAGTAGGAAATATTGGTCTAAAAAGGACAACTGCTGCCAGTGACACACCACATCTACCTGCATGTATGTACACAGATACATCTATATGGCTCCAGGTTTTGGAATAGCGGAATTGCCCAAAGACTGTCACCAAGGTAACAGTGATAGGACGAGGGGTAATGGCCTCAAGTTGTGCCAGGGGAGGGTTAGATTGGATATGAGGAAACATTTCTTCACTGGGAGGGTTCCCCAGCACTGGCACAGGCTGCCCAGGGCAGTGGGGGAGTCCCCATCCCTGGTGGGATTTCAGAGCCATGTAGGTGTGGTGCTGAGGGACCTGGGGTAGTGGTGACTGGGCAGTGCTGGGTTAATGGTTGGACTGGGTGATCTTAGAGGTCTTTTCCAACCAAGGCTGTTCTGTGATTCTATGATTCCTCAGACTTGTCTCCTTGCTGGACGAGTGCCTCTCACTTTCTCTCCGACCCTGCTAGCATTTCCAAAAAGAATCTCCCTGACAAGAGAGCTAGTTTGGTCTCTCATCTTCTATTAACCAAAACTGATCACTGGAATTTAATACTCCTGCTGCACCCTGCTCTTATGCACAATATTGTATTTGATATTGTTTCCGTGTGCTCACTGTACTGTCAAAATTACCAGATTTTTATTTTTGCCAAAACTGCCAGACTTCTCCATCCAATGGCATTTGACTATACTTTAAGAATGTAACAGAATAAGATAGCCAAAACTTGGGCTTTTTCTGTCCTCAAGAACTGAGCTTCAACAGTTGGTGCTACAAGTGCTGCACCCAGCAGGTCCTGTGACTTGCTATGGGAGAAGGCTCAACTCTACAATCATGTCTCAGGCAAGGACAGCACACTGCTTGTGGTCAGAGAGACACTGCACAGTCAAACAAGCAGCTTTTTTTTTTTTTTGCAAACCATTCCCACTCTAAATGTTATATTTTGAGATATCATAGGCCTAATTGGTATAAGTCAGCCTTTTTAAAAAGAAAGTTTACTCTAGGCAAAAAAAAATTTTAATAGAACTTTGTGATTTCTTGTATGAACGCCAGAAAAAAGTGCACAGCAGATAGATACAGGAGGGTAATTTTAGTCACAAAAATATATTTTTTGTAAAAGCTCTCTCTAGACTAAAACCCTTACAAAGCAGCATCTCTTGCTTTCCAGAGCTATTTGTGGGACAATGGACAGTGGTAGTCTGTCCCATAAAGGAATCCCAAGCAAAGGGGACTGCCATGATCACAAGGTGCCAGGCAGTGAGTGTCAACTGTAGAGGAACCCCAGAACATCCCCCCATCTGCCAGGACATGCTGTGGGCCACAGAGCATCCCCCTCTGCAGTGAACTCAAAGTCTATGATAACAAACTGAGATCTGGCCACAGGAAGAGAACAGGAGAGCAGGGACATCACTCACACCACTGGCTCTCCAATAACTGCAAATTGATGTGCTATTGCAAAAAACCTAAAAAACTCCAACCTAGATAGACCAACAAAGCAGACCAGGATCATGCTACCAGAGCAGACATGAGAAGCTCTCTGTTGTCCTTTCTATCTAGACCAAGTGCTGGTGATGAGTTTAAACAGAAGAGGAAACAGGACGTGCACTGAGACTTCTTTGAAGTGAGCGCCCCAGCAGCAACAGTGCATGTTGCCACCACCCTGGTTCACCAGTCACCAGTGCTGGGGGAGGCCAAGGAGACGTGTCCTTCCCAGCACCTCAGACACAAGGTAATGACAGTACAAGCACGCCATTAGCAGAGGAATCCAGTCTCTCTTCAAAAACCCTTTGGGTTTAATTTGTTGCCCCAGGGTCTCACAGGAAAAACTTCATCCCTTTTCTCCACGGATTCCTCCCTTCACCTATTCTGCCCCTCACATGGGGCCATGGAGCTCTGTCTTAAAACAAGCCCAAGTTCCCCATTTCCCTGACTGAACAAGCTCTTCAGAACTTGCCTCTTCAGATACCCAGAAACTGTCTTCTCATTTACAGGATAAAGTTATTCATGACCAACATGTAGCTGTTTGATCCTGAGGTAATATTATCCTTCAACTCAAAGAGCATTTTTCTTTCCTCAGCATTTGCCACCCAACATATTTATGAAGAGATATTACATCCCCTCTAACCTTTGTTCGACCTGGCTGAATGAGCTAAGCTCATCAGAGGAAATGTCATAATTATTTTAAAATACAATTACCAGCTCTGCTAACGAGAGCAAATAGAGAGACTACAAAGTCAGAGGGACTTCAGTAGTAACAATTAAAACATGAAGGTATCTGCCATAGAGGTTTTAGCTGGAGACAAAAATTCATTTCCCAAATATACGTTTCTCCAAGAGACACAGCAATGAACAAGTCTCCTACTAAAGATAAGGATAATTCACTTTACACTCCACAATACCAAACTCACCCAGCACACAGACAGCCTCCAGCTGGAACGGCTCTTTGAACATCTTCTGGTCTTTGCTGGCGTGGGGCTCGGGAGGTCCCTCTGGCCGTGGCACAGGGGATGAGTACATTAGCTGTGGTGGGAGGCAGAAGCCTGGCTGAGCTGAGGAGCCATAATTTCACAGGTTATTACTGAATTTGTCTTCCACTGACATATACTGTCAGACCCACTTGGCTCCATTTCCAATCAAGTCTTTTTTCGACCGTTTTTAAGGAGAAAAAAAACCCAAACCCTTATTTTCTTTAACCAAGTTGTGATTTTAAGACATTTATGTTTTTACTTTGTCACGTCAGAGGCTGAATGGCCCCACGCTGGGGAAGAGCCCAGTCATTAAACCAGTATGCCAAACAGTCTCCAAGAAGGAATAGCAGAAAAAAAGGTCTCTGTTTTTAATGACAGTCTTCTCCAAGAAGTCAGTGGCTGAACAGACACAAAGCTGTGGTTGGGATTTGGCACCACTCACCTGTGCCTGTGAAGAGAGGCCCTGGGAGAACACCCTTGAGGCACTTGTCTTCTTGTCTGAATTAGAGCCGTGCAGAGGTGAGAGGCACTTCATTAATACAAACCTACTCCAGAAATAAGGATTGATCAGATGTTGAACACTCTACCTGCTCTGGTTCACTGTGCTTACATCCTGATGACTCTTACAGCATCTCTAGGTGTCCAGGAATTGTATTATATGTTGACAGATATTTGCATCTGTATAAAAGATGCTTCCATAAATGCTAGAGGGAACTGTTTTTATTTGTATAGAGGAAGAAAAATGTTCTTGACCTGCAGTCTGATAAACTTGTAAAAGCTGTAGGAGATGATTTCTATTCCTCATCTGTGGTTTATTTTTCCCAAACCATTACATTTTCCCACATGAGCAAAACTATGCTAATAGGACACTGCAGCTGTTTGGTACCAAACCACGTGGTTTACATCCTGCCTGTGGCCCTGTGGGTATTTGGTCCAGCCCTGGTGCACCTCAGGGAGGTCAGAAGAGAGGACATAACTTGCAGCACCTGGCAGATGCTGGAGGTGAGCAAATGGCACCAGATGACACCTAAGTTGTCTACAGGAGGTGCTGAGATATTTGAATCATGCAAGAGCCTGAGGCATCTCCACAGAGCGGCCTCATCGATTACCTGCCCCACTGCCCACCCAGGCTGCACAGCAGGACGGGGGGGGGGGCAAGAAAAAAAGTCTGAGGCACTCATGGACACTGCCTGCACTCCTCTTGCGTGGTGAGTACTTTTCCCCATTGCTCAGGCTGATTTAAGTCTGGTGTTTCCTACCTTTCTAGTAAGATGGCTTTGCAAAATATCACATAAACACAATTCTTTTGTTTTATAGTATTCTTTTATTTTATGCATCTACAAAAGAGATACAGAGATGCTCAGGACTTGTGTCCCTTCCAGCGCTGGGGCTGCCAGACACATCCTTGGTGCCATTCACAGCTGAGGGCACAGGTTTGCTTTCAACATACAATGGAGAGTTTTACTGCATGGCATCGAGCAGTGTCCAAGGCAGGCTGTGGGGATGTAGCACTCGTCCTCCTAGCATCAACGGCCTCCTTTGTCAGAACTTCAAAAGACTCAGAAGTTGAAACAACCTCATTGTCACTTTGCTACGTGGCTGGAGCAGGTAGGAACTGCCTTCATTAGGGTAGATAATGCCACGAGAATAAAATCCTGACATAACATAATGTCTCTTGGTGGTACATAAATGTCAAGACATTCATGGAAGACAAGTGTTGCAGCAGAACAAATGCCTGTATTTTCATTACACCAAGTGATAGATGAAGATGCAAATATCACCATATGGCTGAAGGGTGCCGTGCAGATGAATGGAGGTAGCTTGCTTGCAGCGTGCTGCCCAAGCTGCTGCGCACCACCGCTGCCAAGGAGAGGCCACCCCGGGCAATTGGTGCTAGAGCTGCCCAGGAAGGGATGCCAGCACCCAGCTCTGGTCATATTTGTTGTGGGGTACATCACCACAGCTCTTTCCTCACTGGCTCCCCCTGATGTGATATCTGCCTTGCTCACAAAGCACACACGAGCCAGAGAAAAACATAAGGCTTTGGAGGAAGAGATGGAAAGAGAGAGGCAGAGAGGACCCTATTCCATAAGCCTTTCACGCAGTGAGGATTTGGGCTCCAAGACACATTGATGGTACAAACAATAGATGGGATATAGCCCAGACACAGGACTTCAGTTTGAAGATAATATGACTTTAAATAAAGTTAGCCTTTATGTTCCATTCAAATCATATTCTAATTTCACAGATATTTTCAGAAGTCTCCAACACTACACACAGCAGAAGTAATAAATAAAAATGCAAATGACAGTTGAATGATGAGCAAATAAATGAAGAACAGATTTATTTTTTTTCTAAAAGGGAATAACTCATTTCTTCTTTTTGCCTCAATTTTACTCTTGGCTTTGGATGGTATTTTGTATTTTAGAGCTTTTAAACATGGACTCAGGTTTCATCAGCAAGTGTAGCTCCAACTACTGAACACTGTGTGGCACCCAGGTCCTCGGCATGGCCCTGTGCACCCTGCCACTACTGGTGCACCCCAGAGCCCCAGACCCAAGTCTACCAGGCACATGAACATGAGCAGGTATGGAGAGGTCCACATGCACCATTTACTGTTTGGCTGAGGCTGAATTTCCTCCCCTTCCCCTCCTGCTAAACAAGAGCCAAACAGGAGTATGAAGGGCCAACCACGATCTTGCAGTTGGAAGATCTTGCAATTTTATACAGCTGCTGAATCCCTGAGGAGATATCCTGGGGTAGGAAAAAACGTATCTGAAGACCCCCTCTGCAGTGCTGTGTTCAGCTCTGGAACCCCCAGTATAAGGACAAGGAGCTGTGGCAGCAGGTCCAGAGGAGGCCACGAAGATGATCCGAGGGCTGGAGCACCTCTGCTCTGGGGACAGGCTGAGAGAGTTGGGGTTGTTCAGCCTGGAGAAGAGAAGGCTCCTGGGAGACCTTAGAGCACCTTCCAGTACCTGAAGGGGCTACAAGAAAGCTGGAGAGGGACTTTTGACACGGGCATGGAGCGGTAGGATGAGGGGTAATGGCTTTAAACTGGAAAAAGGGAGATTTAGATGAGATATTAGGAAGAAATTCTTTGCTGTGAGGGTGGTGAAACATTGGAACAGGTTGCCCAGAGAAGCTGTGGCTTCCCCCTCCCTGGCAGTGTTCCAGGCCAGGTTGGATGGGGCTTGGAACAACCTGGTCTGGTGGGAGGTGTCCCTGCCCATGGCAGGGGGGCTGGAACGAGATGATCTTTGAGGTCCTTTCCAACCCAAACCATTTTGTGATTTTACAGTCTGCCTTTTCTTCAGCCACAAAGGGATCCACCCAAGAGGTGTTACTACAGAGGAACACCCTCCTGATGGTGCCAAGAAAAATGTTGAGATATAACTTAAAGAAAACAGACTACAAGCCCATGTTATCCAAAGCCAATTCCTGTGAAAAGCAGAGTTTTCATGAGCAGTCAGCTTAGGCAATAAGTGAATGATTAAAAACATCAGTTGATGGTTTTCTTCTAAGAAATGACAGATTAGACTGGAAAACACTGTAATTTAGACATGTTAAAATTTACTCTAGAACAATCAAACCTTTTTTTTTTTACTACACATTAGGCATGACATCCATGCCTTCAGGAAAGGATTTTTCCAGCAGTGCCCCACACTGGAGAAACTGCGATGTATGAATCTATTTTCAAAGTAGGTGATTTAAGAGCAGTATTAAAGCAAGACAAAGCCAAATAGTTAAATTTCTTTCATCTAAAGGACTGGATATCAATCTTCCTTACTGTCGACATTTTAGTCTTTAATGCATTTATTTTCTCAATATTTTTATTCTTTCTAAATCAGATGCACCTTTAGATAGAATAGTCTGATTTTTGCACCTCATGCTGCTCCAAAAGTCAAGCCTTGTCTACCCCTTTTCCCTGTCCCAGTAGGTCTCCTGTGGGGGCTGCAGCAAGCACCCTCTTGCAGCACCTTATTTCTGTTCTGTTGAACTTTCAGGTTTTTCTTCAATTTTTGGAGTTTGTTGCTTCTAGCTTTGGGGTTCAAAGCCTTTTGGTGTCCATGGCGAGGGAGAGGTTCTGTGGCTGCCTTCAGAGCTGCCTCTGGCTGGAGTCTCAGCACAGCCACTCACCAGAGGGAAAGGGGGAGTGATCCATAGAGCATTCAATTTTCACTCAAAGGTAATATGAAGGAGCTTAAGAAATAGAAAGAATGCCAAAACTTCTAAAAGCTCATTATTTGTAGTATCACAGGCTGGGTGAGGTGGGAAGGCACCTCTGGAGGTCAGCTTGTCCAAGCTCCCTGCTCAGGACAGCATCCAGTCAGGTTTTGAACCTTGCCAAGGATGGAGACTGCACACCCTCTCTGGGCTGCCCAAGGCATCAGGCATCACCTGATGGCCATCACAAGTATTTCAGTTTCAGCTTTTCTAGCATGTGGCAACGTAAAAAGTAGATTCTCTCTCTCTCTGCTCATGCTTGGCACCACTATAAAAGTCAGTTTCCACCAACTTTAGATGTGTCCAATCAAATGTATTTCCCACTGAATTAAAGGAAGAATCATATAATCATTTAGGTTGGAAAAGACCTTTAAGATCATCGAGTCTAACCATAAGAGATATGGATGAAAGAATACAAAGAACTAGAAAGTGTTTGCTGCTGTGTGCAATCCATAATTCCTTCTGCATGAAAATACTTTCAGCAGCAGCCGACCCCTCTTGCCTGGCCCTGGAGGGAGCAGGGCAGGCTGCCCTTTGCATGCAGTGCCCAAGCATGTCGCCATGACCTGTTGAGATCCTACATGTAGGTTTATTAGCACAAGCAGACTACACACACCACATCTTGTCTTTTGCTCAGGCTTGCCCTTTCCACATATGAATCCCTCCATTATTCAGTGAATTAGCTTACAATGAAACTTGCACGCCAGCAAACATTCTACATGGCCCTCACAGTAGGCTAACACCCGGTAAAGGCAAGGCTCTTGGTGTGCATGAGGTTAGGACAGTCTTTGCTTCTCTTTTCCATGGCCTTTTCATCTGCAGGGAAAGGGATGCTGTATTAATAAACATGGGACAGCTGCTGCTGTTTTGGCTTGCAGAACAGCCCCCCCCCCAGGGACTGGGCTGCAGAAGCTGATGGGGAGCAGTAACATTTGGGACTGTTTGCCGCCCCACTTCACAGGCCAGTGAGGCTGGCGCAGGCACAGCACCTCCACCAGATTCCAGCATTCTTTAACCTCCAGCTGATGCCTTAACCTTTGCTGTGGTTTTATATTCCCCTTTGATCTTTCAGGGATCTTTTAATTTAGTATTTCGACATGGGCAGAGGGGGCAACAAAAAAACAAAAGACAGAAAGAAATTATGCCATTGCCTTCAAATTTGGACAAGGCAGTACCTGAGCCTGAAGTTATTCATGTACCTGTCCTGATTCCTGCTTCCCTGAGATGCTCTATGGCATCCATTTCAAGAAGGCTCTTTGGACTTACTAAAATAACAGGAATATCTGCCCAGTCCTTCCGTCTCTGACACATCCAGCAATTACCAGCTGGCATGCAGAGCTGGGTTTGAGTTCCCCTAGGACCCAAAAGTCATGGTTTCAGCTTCCACATTTGCAAACGCAGTGCCACAACATTCTCTCACTGTGCAGTAACTCACCTTGTGGATTAGGTAGCCCACCGTTCTGTGAAGAAAAATTTTTTTTGCTGTTGTTATTGCTGCATGCAGAGGTACAGCACCACAGCCTTAGCTTGCTTCTCCTAGAAACACTTCTGAGGACATAAAGGAAATGAAAGAACAGGTAACCCTTCTGCCTATTGGCTTGCATGAGTCAAAAACCAAATAGCAGGAATCACCAATTATCCCAGAGGGAAATGCAGAGCCAAGATCTGAAAAGGGACTGAAAATGCACACCTGGTCTTGTTCGTAATTGGATAGCACACAACTGGAGTACATAAAGGGAAAGTTGCCTTGGAGCAAGTGGCAGTGAAGTGCAGCAGATGAGTGCTGTGTTCTGCAGAGCTTTACCCCAAACACCGCAGTCCCCTTTGTGGGGCTCTTCAGCAGACACATCCCTCCCAAATTTCAGGTTTCCTGACTCCTAAGGATCTTCTGAAAGTGCACCAAGCTTCCCTCAGCAATCATGGCTCTGCTGAAGCTGTTTCACTGGCCTTGTGATGAAAAGATTTCCCTTTTCTCCCAACCCACCAACAAACAAGGTATTCACAGGCACTGGTGTCTGCTTGTCTGCAGACATGTCTGCTGTTCTTCCTAGTGGATGACACTGCTCCCAGGAAGGAAAAACTTAGAGGGAAAATCAAGTGTGGAAGAAAATGGCAAAAAACTGTCTGTGGGGTGTTTCCTGGTGACTAAAGAGCAGGTGCTGAGTGTGATTTGGAAAAACCCTGAAAAAGGCAAACAGTGAAGTGACAACGTTTGCAGTGACGCCAGTTGGTCACGGCCAAGGAGGTCATGGTGGCTGAGACCTCCAAGGGGCTGGCCAAACTCTGCCAGCCATGAGGATGCCTGTGCCCGGCACCCACAGCTGCACCCATGGCAGCCGTGCAGGAGGGAGGTGTTCTGGGCTGCCGTGAGATGCTCAACAAAACCTTGGTGGTGTGTGCAGGAGAGAATACGTCTCCTTAAATAATGTTTGTATAGACACTGTCCCGCTTTCAGGGAGGTATCAGGCAGTGGTTCAGGGAGGTTTAGGGAGTCTCTGACCAGCTTATCACATGTTTAGAGCCATGGAAATTTTGCGTATGTGGGAAATGGCACTATTTAAATAAAAGCCAGTTTCAAAAAGCAACTTGATTTAGTGCAAAATCCCAACAGAGGTGCTCTGATAGCAAATTAATCTAGATATAGCAATTTAGCTGAAATGGACTCCTTGCCAAACTGAGCAAGGGGTGTTACAGGTTTGATGCAGAAGTTATGGAGGTACGTGGAGTTCAGGTAATGAGATGACATCAGCCCTTTGGTTCTCCAAAAACTATCTGTGGTGTTTAAACCTGATCTCAAAGTGCTCATCTGGGACCTCAGACCTCTGAACACGTCACTGTTGAGAATGTTGCACTGAGTGGGATGCCCCTGCCCTCTGGTTTGCTCATGGGGGAAGCCTGCAAGAAGGCGCCAGGAATTTGCCTGGGGAGAAGGCACCTCGAAAGCCCCTGCTGAGTCAGCCTGTGGAAACAAAACTTCCCAGAGAATACCAGGAAGCTGCTTATTTTATATTGCAAATACATTGAAAATAAATGTTTTGGTTGCACTGAGAAGGAACATTTTGATATTTTTTATTCTTAAGTGGCTTTTTATTCTGAAGTGGTTTATTTTGTATTGCATCGTATTGAAAATAGAAAATCTATTTCATTGAAAAAAAATGTTGTAAATGGCTGATTTGAAATTAATCACTTTTAACCTCATTTTGTAAAGGAAATTTTGATGCTTTGGGCTTTCTTTTCATTTTGCCATGAAAATGAATAGTAACATTTTGGAGCTTTCCCAGGAAAAGCAATATTGAATTTCAACCAGATCTTGTTAAAAATCTCAACTGTTATATTCACAATCATATGAATTGTATAGTTTTGTCTGTATCTTTACAAATAATTATTTTTTATTCCACTTTTCCTGGAGTTAACAAAGATTTGCGAGCTCAGGGAAGAGGCTGGGGAAGAGTCTAATTTGTTACTTCTTAATGGTACAGATGTAAAACATTATCTACATCCCTATTTACAGCTAATAGCAAGATAACATACCCAAGAGACAAATCATAGGCTCTTTAAAGTGCTTGTTAGCTCAGAAACACAGCACCCCACAGCATTCAGCAAATAACAAAGGCTTGCAAAGGCATTGTTAAGTTTATTGTTAGAGAGTAAAGATGATGTGAATGGACACAGGACTATAAATAATATAATTTCATGAAAGGCCACCGAGAGAAAAAAATGAAACCAGCACCTCTCTGGCACGACAGCAGAAAGGAACTGGGGGGGAGCCCTGCAGAGGGTGATGGAGGAGGGTCCTGGACCAGCTGCTCTGAAAGCTGGTGGGAGGGTGCCCAACCGCTCCAGTGACCCTTGCTGAAAGGAAAAATAGGATCTGAAACCCCATTTGTTTGCCTTCAATACTTGTTCCCAGGCTTTCACCAGGGTTGCAGTTTCCCTGTGGAGTATTTCTTTGTTGCTGCAGCATGTGCTGGAGAGACTCCAGGGCAGAGGGGCTTCAGGTATGGCTGAGGCGGGTCGGTGCCTGACACAGCGGCACAGCTTCGACAGGGCTGATGGCTTTTGGCTTTGATAAGGAAAAAAATCAGGAATTCTTTACATTTCCTGCTGGGAGCAGTTCCAGTCTGCCAGACTAGCACTTACCTCTCGTGTTATCTTGCAGCAAAGCAGGTCCCTTCTCTGTCAGAACCCCCCTTGCTGATGGTTCAGGAACACATGCCCTCTGCCCGTGTTTCATGCAGCACTTCCCTCTGGCCCTGCAATACTCCATGCAGCATGACGAGTCCCAAGGAATGGTCATGTAACAGCCTCATATTTTTCCAGGGTTACTTGAGGACTTCCATCGTGAGCAGCCTGGGAAATTGTCTCAAACAACACTATCCTGTACGTCTCTTCTGCCACAAACATCAGAGAAATGAGCCTGTTGTAGGGACGTGGGTAAAGACTGCACCCTCCCTCATGGCTGCTCTCTTGGAGCAGGTTTGCTCTCATCAAGAGAATGGCTGCATTGGAATAAATTGCTATTGTCCCAGACTTGCCACTTCTGGGAGAGTTACTGTATAGTTTATCATGAAAAGAGCATTTAATAGGGGGAATATACAGATGGTCAAACCTACTTTACACTCATTAAGAGCTGAAGATTAAGTGAGAGGATGAAGTTTTAATGATGCTGTCATATGGGAGGTAAAAAAAATAACAGGAAAACTACTACCATTGGCCAAAAATTTCCTTTAAAACAAGTTTCACAAGACTTCTTCCAGCCACAGGCATGGGCAACGAACAAATTGTTCTCCTGGCCTTAGGAGTATGGGAACTGCTCCTATCCAAAACTTCATGTGAATTGTAAAATGAGCTGGTTCTCCTGGATATTCTCACATTTTTCCTTTCGTTTTTATTGTACCAAGATCCTCTGGGGACTATTCCAGAGCCTGATTAAAAGCCAAAGCCCTGACCAAGCACACACGGAACATCCCCACCCCCCGCAGGTCTCTGCCTGCTGGCTCAGCTGCCCCAAGGGGGGGCTCACATTGGTGCCCCAGCCCTGGCATCACATACATTCCCCATTTTGTAATCAGAAATAATTGCTTTCACCTGTCCAAAAACAGTCCTGGGAAGCAATGCACATCTCCACTACGAAAACCAGATCTTGCCCTGCCAGCACTTCACATGTTCTGGCAGCTTTAGCATTGTCCAAAATACTGCTTGGCAAACTTTATGCTCTTTGCTTATCTAAAAAGCTCCGAGACTCTGCATGTTGAACATTTGCCTGGTGCCTCACTGTTCCCTCATTTTAAGTGGCTTCAAGAGCAAACCACAGGGTTTTCAGGTGTTATGGCTTGTAATATGATGCACAGTCCCTTTTCCAGGAGCGGTAACAAGACCATGACCTGCCGAAAGAGATTTTAAATTATCCTTAAACTGCAGCATTTCTAGCCCCATGCCCCTTAGTATCTGTAACATGTTTGACTGCCATCATCTCCCCCTTTATCTTACATTCATACAGATATATACGTGACAAGGATCCTGAGACTCTCCTGTTAGCATCTGTAGAAGAAAAGAGGAACTCTATCTATCTATCTATCTATCTATCTATCTATCTATCTATCTATCTATCTATCTATCTATCTTGTTCCAATAACAAATTTGATTTTTTTTCCCCCTGTAACACAGGAAAAGGGTGAAAAACAAATACTGTGTTTATACATGACCGAGGGGAAAGACAAACCATGGGGGAACGGTGTGGGAGAGCCAACTCTGCCTGTCCTTTCTGGAGATGGTTCTCAGCTGCAGGGATTTATTTTTTTCACCGTGATTACCAAATATCTCTGCAATTTGACTTTGAACCACTCAAAGTAAAAGCCCTCTGCTTTGAATAATATCTCTGCCACAGCTCCATTTCATGCTTAAAGACCTCCATCATTTTGTGGTGCCTTAAAAAACAGTAATGGCAACAAAACTGATGGCAGAAAGGTGCTGGTGAGAGTGGATTGGCTCCCTGCCACCAAGATCCTCATAGCCAGGGGTAGCAACAAAACCCCGGGGAACACACCACCCCAGCAAACCACCCTTGGGAGAGGAATTAATGCTCATTTTAGCTCATCAATTTAATTCACCTAAGAGGACATAGCAGCTTTTCTTCTCTGCAGTCCTGGGCTTTTGTGGCAGAAACCAGCCAAGAATTGACCTTTTCTTCTGTCATTTCAGCCCGTTTGGATATTATGCCTCTGTGGGTAAAGATGTCCTGAGTGCACCATTTCCAGATGTCTTTGCAGCACCCCCATAGCTCACCTGGGTGATTGCACAGTGCCTGGGCATGGAGCACTGACCAGCTCCTCCTGCTGTGATACAGGTAACCACATTCCCCAGCAGAGGTGACGGTGCTGATTTATTCAGCAAACCCAGTTATCTTTTTATTTTCATTTTCCACATTAAAGGTTCGATATAGCTAGCGACATGCAAGCTGTATTCATTTTTATTGTTTGAGACTTCACCTGCAAATAGGGGTGGTGGAATTACAGCTTCTTTCCTCTTACCTGGCCCCCAGTAATTATGCAGATGAATGGCTGCTGCTGGGTTTGATTTGCCCAGGTCCTCTTATACTGTGAAGCACTGTGTGAATGTATGAAGTTTTGAGTGTTAAGTGGCAAGAAAGTCACAGCAAAGCCCTTCTTCTGCACTCTTCCTTTACTAGATTTTTACAGACTCTCAAATTAAAGGTAGCTGTTAGATTATGCTACTATTAGCTTATTTCTAAGTTTTAGTGCAAACCATCTCAATACTTGAAAGCCACAGGCTCTAATCATGTACTGTGACTCAATGGCCAGAGCCCACTCACAGGAGCAGTAATCTGGTCTGGTGGGAGGTGTCCCTGCCCATGGCAGGGGGGATGGAACGAGATGAGCTTTGAGGCCACTTCCAACCCAAACCATTCTGTGATTCTGTGTTTAGTAGTTAATGCTTAACTAGATAAAACTGAGCTGGGCAACCTACACCCCCCACCCATGTCTGCCCCAGCTGGAGCATCATGCTGTGCATAGGATTGTCTTCTGCTAAGATCTGGTCTCCCTTTGGTGTGAAACTGTCAGCTACTGCCAGAATGTGTCATGTTAGAAGAACTGTTGTATATATGATAGCCTTCAGATGTGCCACATCCAAACCAGGGTTCAGCACTCAGCATCTCGGGCAAAAGATGCAAAATGTTTGCAAAACAGGCTGAAGTGCCTCCCCGTTTCACAGAGCTCTGCACAGCATTGATCAGAATTTGAGACGGAGATTAAGAGCATGGGGCACCCATTGCACCAGCAGCAGCATTGCGCAGCATTTCCTGGCAGAATGTCCTGCACACGCTGCAAACAAATGTCCCAGCTGCTGGCAGGTCCTGCCCATGCTCTGCTGGGGTCTAAAAGCCCTTTCAGGTCAGGATGCCTGTTGTCTGTCTGCCTTCCTCTGGTCTTTGCCTCCAAGTCCATACTACCAGAAGCCCCCAAGCACACCCTTAAATCTGATTAGATTTGAAGATATGCTTAAACTAAACATGGGCTTGTAGAGATCACCCAGAAGAGGATCCCATCCAAGTCAATAGCCATGAGCAATGATCTCCAGTGGTGGGGGGGTTTACTGCCCCAGGACCTGTGGTGCCTTGATGTGATGCCTGGAGCTGTTTGCTGCACCCAGCTGACATATACTGGTCCCTGGTCCCTCCACCTCTTTCAGCTCCGCCATGAAAATAATCTGCTGCACAATTAAAATCCCCATAGAAACAAGCTCTTAGGCTGAGACGTTCTCAGAGGGATTGTTTTGCAAAGGGTCAGGCAGCTTGTTAGGTAGAGACAGGCAACAGCAGTGGTTTGGTTAATTAATTACCAGCCATGACCTCTCCCACTTCTGAAGTGAAGCTGTCAGTGATTACTACCTGTCCTGGTTTGACTAAAACAGAACCAATTTTCCTTTCAGTGATTTTACTTTTCAGTTCAGTCCCTTCTCAGACTGCACTTTCTGAAGTTAACAACATGTTGTTCCAGACAGTGTCTGCTCCTAGCAGTGATATCGCTCGATGTTTATAGCCAGTACTGAGCTCACAGCACCATGGTGTGCAGAAAGGCTCTTGATTATACTTCATCTGACAGAGACAAAGGGCACTGCCGAGTTTCTTCAGTGCCACCTTGGGGCCCCGTTAGCATCAGGGTGCGAAAGGGTGGCACCTGCGGGGAGAAGGGGACAGGACAGGGGACCCAAACTGACCAAACACAGTGGTCCATCCCATACACGTCAGGCTCAGTATAAAGCTGGGGGATCACGGGGGGCAAGTTCTCTTCTTCCATGGCCGGTGTCCTGGGAGGACTCTGTCCCTTCTCCTGTCTCCGATCCCAATCCATGTGTTCCTGAATCCAGTTCCTGTCTGCTGCTGAGCCCAGCTCGGGATCTTCCCGGAGCTGCTTGGCAGCACCAGTGGTGATGTAAGCATCATTGGGGGGAGAGTCAGATTGGAGGGGGGAAGCTGGATACTGGTTTTGTATATATTTGTATATATTTCATTATGTTTCTTCACATTATTATATTTTCTTTTTATTGTTGTTGTTTCATTAAAGCTGTTTTAGTTTTTTTCCGACTCTTTGAGTCTCTCTCCCTTTTCTTCTTTCCCTTCCCCTGTCTGGGAAGGGAGAGGGGTTCACAGAATGCATCTGCCATCCCTTTAGTGGCTAGCCCAGCCCCAAACAGTGACACCACCCTTTCTTGGTTTCTCTGTGACAATATACATTACCTCTAGGTTTTTGTCCTTGTTAACATATGGAGAGTTTTTTTCAGATCAAATGAGATTTGCAACTCGACACCCAAACTGATCTCTGATGTTCTCTTTGTAACTATTGCCCCACTGACATACCAAAAATGACTTTCCTGCACAACAGAGGGGAAAGTACTTTGGAAATTATAAATGGGATTTTGTGAGGCTGTGGTTTATTTTATATTGATCTGCAGCCTCTTCTCCTCACAGTTAACGTGTCCTAAAAATGCTGAATTGCTCTTAATGAGAACACGAATATGCTGTTGCAGACTAATTTCGCCATCCTTCAGTTTTATAGCTACCAGATTTATGCAGAGGGGTATTTTTTACTGTCTAAGCACAGCCATACAGTGAGCAATCCAGGATCTGAGAAGACAGTCCAACATCTTCCTTCTTGTCCCGGCAGGCTTTGCAGCCAGCAGTTTCCTCTAGCCAGCTGCCGGCTCTGTGTTTTATTGGAGCAAATGCAGGATGGAGCTATACAGAAATGACCCGCAAACCACAGCACCTGAGAAGCAGTTCCGAGGAGAAGGATCTGGGAGTCCTGGCAGACAGTAAATTATCCATGAGCCAGCAATGTGCCCTTGCTGCCAAGAAGGTCAGTGCCACCCTGGGCTGCACAGGGCAGTGTGTGGCCAGTAGGGTGAGGGAGGTCATTCTCCCCCTCTACTCTGCCCTTGTGAGGCCACAACTGGAATACTGCATCCAGTTCTGGGCTCCCCAGTTGAAGAGAGACAGGGAACTACTGGAGAGAGTCCAGCAGAGGGCAACGAGGATGAGTGGGGGATTGGAGCATCTCCCCTGTGAGGAAAGGCTGAGAGAGCTGGGACTCTTTAGCCTGGAGAAGAGAAGGCTGAGGGGTGATTTAATTAATGTTTACAAATACCTAAAGGGTGGGTTGAGGGAGGATGGAGCCAGGCTCTTCTCAGTGGTTCCCAGTGACAGGACGAGGGATAACGGGCACAAGCTGGAACATAGGAGGTTCCATTTAAATATGAGGAAGAACTTTTTTTCAGTGAGGGTGCCTGAGCACTGGAACAGGCTGCCCAGAAAGGGTGTGGAGTCTCCTTCTGTGGAGCTTTTCCAGCCTTGCCTGGATGCAGTCCTGAGTGATGTGCTCTAGGGGATCCTGCTTTAAAGCAGGGGAGTTGGACTGGATGATCTCTGGAGGTCCCTCCTAACTCTGAAAATTCCGTGATTCCGTGATTACAGCTTTAAAGTTTGTATTTTTAGGGATATTTACTGGACAAGACAGCTTTGCCTGCTGTAGCCCTACACAGCTTGCTTTATTCTTGGATAGATGCGACTGTTAATGGCTCATACAGCCAGATTTTTCCAAAGGGGTGGGGGAAGCACTGTTTTGCAGGATATCGGCTTCAGATCCAATTTATAGTCTTTATTCACTCACTGCCTAAACAGATGAGATCAAATTTGTCCTAGAATTAATGCACACTTTCTGTAGGTGGTAACAATGTGCTTCTTCTGTGGCTTACCTTTTTTGGGGGGGGTGGAGGGCTTGCTTTTCACATTGTTTTTTGCTCACTTTATGCAAACATTTTCCTCTTGTGTGCAGTCTCTGTGCTTCATGTAACATATTTTCCTCACAAGTTCAAAAGTTTTCAGTTCTGTTTTCTACCTATGTATTATGTACTTTCCAGCTGACAGAGCCAAAAATAGTATTTAGGAACTTATCAAAAAACCTCCCATAATTGACATAAGCACCTACAAAAGAATTTAATTAATTCAGACAATCTAATCTTAAAAGGGAAAATCCCACTTTGTGCCCTGCTGAGGTGCCACAGCACTGATTGATCTGCCAGTTATGTAGGTGCCTTCATGTTTGTATTCTGCGCTTGCCCCGAAATACGTAACACAGGTAGGTGCCTACATGCAGGGGAGCCAGAAAGGAGGGGAAGTGAGTTGCTTACAGCTCCCTTATTCAGCACACGTCACTGTGGTGGGTTAGGTCGTCTGGGACAAGCTTGAATCTTCCTGGATAGTTAGGAACTGAACCTCTCACACACTGTCCTTGCTGAGTTAATCACAGAATCACAGAACAGCCTTGGTTGGAAGAGACCTCTAAGATCACCCAGTCCAACCATTAACCCAGCACTGCCCAGTCACCACTACCCCAGGTCCCTCAGCACCACATCTACACGGCTCTGAAATCCCTCCAGGGATGGGGACTCCCCCACTGCCCTGGGCAGCCTGTGCCAGTGCTGGGGAACCCTTCCAGGGAAGAAATGTTTCCTCATATCCAATCTAAACCTCCCCTGGCACAACTTGATGCCATTACCCCTCATCCTGTCACTGTCACCTGGGAGAAGAGACCAACCCTCCCCTCACTACCCCCTCCTTTCAGGGAGCTGTAGAGAGCAATAAGGTCTCCCCTCAGCCTCCTCTTCTCCAGACTGAACCCCCCCAGTTCCCTCAGCCCCTCCCCATCACACTTGTGCTCCAGACCCTTCCCCAGCTCAGGTGCCCTTCTCTGGACACGCTCCAGCACCTCAGTGTCCTTCTTGTAGTGAAGGGCCCAAAACTGAACACAGTATTCAAGGTGCAGCCTCACTAGAACTGAGTACAGGGGCACAATCACCTCCCCAGTCCTGCTGGTCACACCATTTCTGATACAAGCCAGGATGCTGTTGGCCTTCTTGGCCACCTGAGCACACTGCTGGATCATATTCAGCTGCTTGTTGACCAGCACCCCCAGGTCCTTTTCTGCTGGGCAGCTTTCCAGCCACTCTTCCTCAAGCCTGGAGCATTCCATGGGGTTGTTGTAACCCAAATGCAGGACCCGACACTTGGCGTTACTGAATACAGGGAAAGAAGCATCATTGCCATTTTTTAAAGGAGCTGAGGTTGTGCCACTTACTTGGTGAGACCCTTCAGCAGTCAGGTGGATGGACACCCGCTTGTGAATCTCATTGCAGTACAGGTTTGAGACAAACATGTGCTGCACTGAAGGCAGCACTTCTCACCCTGTGCAAGAGCAGCAGGAGTAATGCCCAAAAGCATTGCAGCAGCTGCACTCTGAGCATCTACCACAGCTTTACACAGATTTAACAGTGTTTCCCTGGATTGCATGCTCAGGGGACAGCTTCAAGAGCATGGAAATATAAATTCTAGTTTTAGACTCTACTGCTCCCACAAACAAGCAACATTCTCCTTGCTTTTGCAAGCCATTACAATAATAATATACGATAAATAAAATCTAAGTACTATGGGAGGCAGATGGAGAACCCATTGGCCTTGACGGCAAGAATTTCTTCCATGTTCTCACTTCTTGTAAATATGTCCATAAATATGTGAACCAGACACTGCAAGTTTTCATAATACAAACACAAGAGCTACTTTCACCTTTGCTGGAGCCTCAAAATCTGGTGTTATGTAAATACATTCAGGAAAGGAATTTCATTTAAAACTGCCACACAGAATGGTGTAAGTGTATTCAGAGGTAAGACCTCTGATCTGTAGCAGCAGATGGATATGGGCAGAAGAGGGGCTCAAAGAAACAATGGGTTATTGTAAAATAGGCAGTAAGATACCATAAAACTGCTCAGGTATGCCTATAACCAACTGTCTCCTCTGTTCAGAGGAAAACTTTACCTCCTACTTCTGAGTGGATTTTAGAGCTGCAAGACTGGCGTGTTATCTCAGTGGTTCTGGCACTTACTTTGCACCCCCATCACAGGGCTGACAGACTGCTGGATTTTGACCACACGTATAAATTACTTCCAGAGCTAATCATTAAGGTGTTTTTTCTGAGCCTAAACATTTTTTTCTTGACATTTACCAACCTGCTTTCTGATGATACTGAAGATAAAATGATACAATGACATATTTACTCATGATCTTACAACATGTATGAAGTGATGACCCCACTATCCACAGACATGCACTTTCATCACTTTGCAGTCATCTACTTTATTATTCACCAGGTGGTTAATAGAATGTCTTCACGTGTCACCTACTACTATTTTCAGAGTGCAGCCACACACTAACATCGAATCACAGAATCACTGACTGTTTGGGCTGGAAGGGACCTCAGAGCTCATCTGGTTCCAAACCCCCTGCCATGGCAGGGACACCTCCCACCAGACCAGGTTGCTCAAGGCTCCATCCAACCTGGCCTTGAACACTGCCACAGATGGAGCATCCACAACTTGGAGCAAGCCGCCAATGACTAACGTCTCAAACGCTGTAATTTCTATAGCAGTTTTAATCAAAAGCTAAAAAAATCACTTCTCTAAGGGCTACATATGTAGTCCATTATTTCACTTGATGGAAAAACAAGTAATTACAAAAATTAATGTGAAAATTATGTTCGAGATTGACCCAACAGAGGCATGAGTGAGAAGAGAGAACATGGAGAATCCAGCTCTTAGATGAGTTTTGAGCTTCATTATTTCTGTTTATCAGATCCCTCCACCTTCACCTGAGACCCTGAGGCTGAGGAGTGACACGCTGGTGTAAACACGAGTTTATCTTTTATTGCTCCAGTTGGCAGAACAGAACACCATGAAAAATGGTAACAACAGATGAAACCTGGTATTTTTAATCTTTATTTTATTGATTGTTTTGCAAATACATAGGAAGGACTTTGACAGTTTGCAGAGCTTACAGCACAACTACATTTTCTATAATATTTCAATTTTTTTGCTTTTTTCAGGGACAAAAGTCAATAAAATATAAAGTTAAATAAGTCCAATGTGATAATCCAGTAGAATCATCATCTTGTTCAGGACAAAGAGTATCAACTGTCTTTGTCTTGTGAAGTGCTGTCAAGCAGGGGATGCTCTCAGAGATGTCCCAAGACACCTTCATGCAGCCCATCAACCACCGAAGAGGAACGAGAAGCTCTCATCCCTGAAATACTGATCTTCGCAACTACTGCTCAGAGTACACCCTACCTATGAACCACAACTGCATCCACAGAGAGGGAATTACTTAGGAGTGCTTTAATTTCTACTTCTACTTTACAAATCAATTAAAAAAGTGGAGTCACAGCTTGTTGCAATTAGCTTGTGCGGACACATGACGTTTTCATAGCAATACCAATATTCTACCACAATATATTGTCCTCAAGATAAAAAAATTCAAGTGAGACATACAGATATTTGTGCCTTTCCAGGAGGTCCCCCCTCACCTATCCTGGTGCCTGGAATTCTTCTTCCCCAGGTGCAGCACCCTACACTTGCCCTTATTGAACCTCATGAGGTTCTTCTCAGCCCGGCCCTCCAGCCTGTCCAGGCCACACTGGATGGCAGCACAGCCCTGGGGGTATATGGACAGAGCCTGTTCTCCTTTCTTCCACAGTTTTCAGCACTATATTGACTTTTGCTCCCTTGCATTAACACTGATACAAATAACACAAGACACAGAACTCAAACATCCAGCATGCACAACAGTCTTCAAGTACTCTTCCACACTCTTAATCAAGTGTGATCCCCAAAATGAAGAGTAAAAATAATATGTTGCACATACCTGAGCTGGTTATTCCTCACAACATCCCTGTGAGGTAGGAGGAAAGCCATCTCATTATCCAGCAACAGGGGACAAGGCAGAGGGCACAGATAACATTTCTCAAGGCAGTAAGTAGAGAACTGGGAAAGCTGAAGCGGGAGTTCCTGGCTCCTAATTCCTTGCTTCAGAAACCAAGGTGCTGAACTCCCAGCCATTATCAGGTTATTAGCTTTTGTATAGCTAAGCGGTATATTAATGACAGCGATGGCTTCTGTGCGTATGCCAGCAAAGCATAGGTCTAAAGCAGAAGCAGCACACACCTGATGCTGCCCTTGGACACTTCTCCTGTACTTTACATGTCAACAAATGCCACTGTAATTAGCTAATCAGTCCTACAACTAATGTAGCATAAGTAATTGCAATAGATGAACATTTCATTTATAGAATTCTTTAAGGCTTATCCAGCTATTTAAATACATATATGTAGTATAATAGTTTTATACTCCTACCCTAAAATCAACATCAATTCTGGGTACTCTCTAGGAGAGCTTTGAGTGATGATGAACAAGACACCTTCAGGGATCACACCCATCCCCTAAGAGTAGCTTTTCACTTTGGACCTGAAGGCAAAGATAGGCACCTTTTGCTGTACACTGCACCACAAGGGTCCCACTGAAGGGTCTTCACAGATTGGGGAAGAGGCCTCTGGGCTGCTCTATCCAAAAACAAAACTGTTTCATACCAAGCTAAAATCATAGAATCACAGAACAGCCTTGGTTGGAAAAGACCTTTAAGATCATCCAGTCCCACCATTAACCCAGCACTGCCCAGTCACCACTACCCCAGGTCCCTCAGCACCTCATCTACACGGCTCTGAAATCCCTCCAGGGATGAGGACTCCCCCACTGCCCTGGGCAGCCTGTGCCAGTGCTGGGGAACCCTTCCAGTGAAGAAATTGTTCCTAATATTGAAGAGTCAACTTTTGTTATACATGGACTTTTAGTCAGCAAAATCTCTGAGCAGAGCTTCAGTCCATCTCCACAGCAATACAAACAGCCAAACTTTAAGAAAGTAACTTGTTTAGAATGAATGAATAACATTGAGAATACACCTAGAGAGGACAGGTGAAAACTAAAGCTAGGTAAAAAACTAACTTGTGCTAATTCTGGGTTAAGTTATTCTGGAGCACTTTGATCAATGTATTTTCAAGTCTTGCATGCAAATTGCCTATCAACCAAATCACTTGTATATGTTTAATCACAAAATCAGCACTAGTCTTTGTACAACACGTTTCTTCCCCATGGGCTCAGCATCAGGCCTTGCCTATGCATTCAGGCTATACAAGGGCTTACCACTCATTAGCATCCATGAATTCAAGTCATTCATGCTGGGAGTATTATGGGAGTACTTTTGTACTAGCATAAAGGTGCTTACAAAGGCATTTTGTTTATTCCTCTGTGGGAAGAAGCATATCTTATTCTGGTATTGACAGAAGATTATCAAAGAATTGTTTAGAGTAAGGGTAACTAAATAAAGTAATCTCTCTAATCAAAACAGTTTTACTACTATAAAACCCATGTGTAGATCAAGACAAATTTTGTAACTGTCCCATGAAAGAGAAGCATTTCTTATTTTAGAATGGAAAAATGTAGTACAAAGGCTAGTACACGAAGTAAATATTGCAGGATTTTCCTGTCTGGTTCCCTAGAAATGTGTTACATTCCTTCCACAAAACACACTGCCTACAGTAAATACCTCATCCATCTAGTATTAGAATGCCCTTCTATACCATGTTCCCACACTGCTTATCACGTGCATGACAGGCATGTATATATTTATTTCTGCATCTACATTTTACAGGTTTTTCAGTCACTTAATCTACTTCAATGCTGATGTGAGACATTATGCCAGGAATTATTTTAACAGAAGTGTTTTATGTGTTCCTATTTATATGAATGACAGAAACCATTACACTTGGAGAGAACACTATTTTAGTAAATGCGGATTTCCAGTCAATTCATGCTCTGTATAATAAAGACATATTGTTCTGATTTGGGATGCAAGATCCAATGCTGTCATATTATGTACTTGCAAATATAACAGTCATTTTGTAATTAATAGCAGGGAAAGGAAGATCTCTTATCAAGTAACAGAACCAGTATGAGAGAATGACTTTTCATTTTGATTGTCTTATGGCATTCATTTTAGTTATCATGAGTTTGGGTTCCAAACTCTTTGGTTTCTGCTGTTGCCTTATCAGCAAGTGGTGCAAACTTACTGCTTTTACCCTTAACCAACTGTATTTCCTTCAGAATAATCTTCCAAGTGCACACAACATTCTCTTCCCCTATTTTTCTATGTAACATTGGAAGAACAGACCCCACTTCAGAAACAACTTGCCTTTGAATGGGGGGTGGGCAGAAGGACTGTAACTGGAGAGTAAAAGTGGTTCATGTGGGACAGTTGTGCAGCTACAAGTTGTCTGCATGAGGATGGAGACTTTTTAATCTTCCTCCTTCATACTAGCCCCATTGTAGTTTGCATTATTTAAATAGAAGAGGTGAGAGCTGGACTTCGGGAAGTGTAGGCTTTTTAATGCCAATACACACACGCTGTGGAAACAGCAGATACATTCAGGAGAAAGGACCCATTCATTTCCACCAGTACAATTTTGTCACAGACTCATTAAAAGGTTCAGGGAAAGGGAAGTCCATACTCCTGATGTCTCTCTACAGCTGTCTGCATTTGCTACAGACCACTCCAGAAAAAAAACCTTTACAGGAGAATGGACATGGTAAGTGCTGTAGTTTCAGAGCAATGGAGTGACTTGTAAGTTTAATGACATCAGGAAAAGCCAAGGCAATCATAAGTTTTGCATGATTATTTTCTGAATCTGTGTAAAAAATGTAGTATTTGGCAGAGGGACTACAAGGCATTTTTTTGACAATGTTCATTAACATTTTAGTATAACATTATTCAAAATTTAGGGAATAAATTCACCCTTCCATTAAAGTTGGTAATATTACGAAAGTAAAATACAATTTAGGCTGATAGTCACAGCCTGAGTTTAACTACCTGGAAACTACTTACAAAGCCCTTAAGGGGGGGCGGGGAGGTGCGGGAAGTAAAATTGCGATACAGTCATCGATTTCTCTTCACTGAGCTCCATTTGGAAACAAGCCTCCTGGCAGGTGAAGCCCAGTCTGTATTTCAGGTTTAAATCTGCCTCATTGGTATTAGTTTTGGCGAAACCTAGCAAAAAGGAAGGAAAAACCACAACAGTTGGCACATATATATAGCAGTACAACCCATCATTCACTTCCACCTCTATCGAGTATATGCCACTGAATGCTAGCGACATTGTATTTATTACAACTGATATATTTGCAGTATTTCAGAGGTAAACACTCCCACAACTGAATTTTCTGATGCAGGAATACAAGATATGTGTGGTTATCCAGCTAGTATCCAGCCTCTAAACTCTGAGTTAGGTTATTGATTTAAGAATGCAAGCAGATTAAACGTGGACAGCTGAACCTATACGTGCCCCTGCTAAATGCATGGTCTTCTCAAATGGCTTCCAATGTCAGCAGAAGGGATAGCTACACCCAAGCGAAGCAGCTCCTCGATTATACAGCATACATGATGGTGCATGAATGTAACTCAAAAATAGGTCGTGGCTTATTTAATGCACTGGCCCATAAATGGTCACAGTCTGTGTACAGTGGGGCTGTGCTTGCCATGAACAGCAAAAGGAGAGAGAGCTGCAGATGGGCTTCAGCCATCACCTTCTAATCCACTTGCGTTCACACATCAATACGCTCAATGATGTAGATGCAACAAAACAGATTATATTCAATATAAGATAGAATCACCACTGCAGTATTAAAACAAGCATGCCAAGGAATCTTAAACTGATGATTTTCCTTCTTTGCTCCAGTAGCCAAGTTCATTCTGCTTCTCCTCCCCACTCCCCAGGAGACAGGATGCTGCCTGTCAGTGCTGGATCTGTGCAGTCATCAACTGAGTTTTGGAACATGCATATTAGCAGGGGATATACAAATGTACAAGCATATTATACACATACTGTACTTATGTATACATTTGATTTGATTGTTTGATGATGATATAGTTTATTACTTCTGATTTTACCTTTTTTTAATAAACTTGCCTTTTTCCTATTATGTTCATTTTTGTATGAGGACACACATATATTCTATTGTTTCGATTCCACATACTTGTAAAAATCAATACGTGATGTTGTAAGATACCCAGCAAACCGAAAATAAAACACAGTCAGCCTAAACTAGATGAGGAAAGAAGGTGTGAATGGGAACAATACAGAGAAGATGTTGAAGAGTAGCAGTGGTTAACATTTGGTTGAACCCTGACTACAGGTCTACACAAATACCCTGAGGAAAAGCTCCCCACAGAAGATCCAAGCCTTCTGTTCCCAGCCCTATTTAAACAGGTGCCCCAGCATGAAGAAAAATAACTCATGTGATCTTACTTGTTCAGGATGAAAAACAATTCCACAGATAATCTGGCTCCTCGTTGATTAATGTGTCCCACTGTGTCATCACATACTGCACTCCTTCTGCTTCCTTATCCCATCTTTTTCACTGAACAGTACTGAACGAGCTAACTCACAAAAGAATGATATATAAGGGCCTTTCCAAGCATTAAAGCCACTTTCTTTCGGAGGTACAGGGCTGTATTTCCTGTACCAGTTCAATTTCTACATTATCCTTCCTCCAGCCACTATATATCATCATTTATAACCTTATGAGAATAGCCACCAAGGAACGCTTAGCTCATGAAGAATGTGTTTACTGTATCAAATGCTAATGAAACATTTTCAGTGGATGGAAACTGTTCGTTGATTTTTCAAAGTTGTGTGTGTGAACTCGGATAATAAATAGATGTAATAGGTACGAGTGTAGAGGAGCTGGAGAAACTCCCCAAGTGCACCAGCATTCTTGAAGCAGTTCCAGAAATATTTCAGCATCTCAAACTCCAAGTATCTATGTGCCTCACTTAATTTGGGCCTCTTTCTGCCTCACCCAGGGATGGTTCCATTGAAGTAGAAGCAAAAACTGAAGGATGAAGATAGCACAATTAAAATCTGTATTCTGCAAATAGTGACAAAAAGGCAATTACTGGAGGAGATA
Source organism: Podargus strigoides (assembly GCA_028020825.1). Taxonomy (NCBI): domain Eukaryota; kingdom Metazoa; phylum Chordata; class Aves; order Caprimulgiformes; family Podargidae; genus Podargus; species Podargus strigoides. The sequence goes on from CM051663.1 coordinate 19,916,436, forward strand.
ACTGTTTTTCTGCTGTCGTAGATTTTGGTGCCATCAAAACCTCAAGTGTTTTACATTTGCGTGAGCATATTACGTTAAATGTAATGTTTGCACATCTGATGCTAACAGCTGTCACTTGTGTGTACCACTGTCTGCTTCAGAAAGGGTGGGATCCCCATGAGGGCTGAAGATAACGGAGGTGGCAAGAGCCCAGCACCACTCAGAACTGGACCCAAATACCACTGTTTGCTCTATATAAAGTGTGATTAAATAAGCAGAAAAATGCTAATGTAACAAAAGGGATGGTTTGTGCTTGGAAAACAAGGAGTAATCAAGTCTGAAATGCAGAAAGCCCCCTGAGTCCACTGCTTTAATTCCCAATAGAGTCAAATTGGTAACACCCTGTGCTAAGAGCACAGCATTTGGTGCTGAATGTGCTTAATGAAGATTAATTTTACAGTACACAGCCACAGAGTTGCTACTTTCTTATGGTTCCTCCTAAGCAACACATTCTTAGTATTATTTCACCTACAGGAAGAACAGCTTTTCTTGGAAGGTTCAAAATACTTTGCCGACATGAACAGGTAGGTGTCCACAGTTGTGTGGGCAGTCCTGTATGCAGCCTCTGGACTGGTAAGAGGACACATGGCCTCAGGGGCTCCCTGCAATTTAAGCTTGTTGACTCTCACTTCCAACCCCGAACTATCCTTTTCAGCTACACAACAGCCCTGTGCTTACTTCATTATGCTTCTTTATAGAAATCAGTTCTTTCAGGGCCGGATTCTGAATGATGCTGATTCTTAATAACTTCTAATGACCATATCAGGTGTGCAAAAGCAAGTTACTGTTCATAAATGCAAAAAAAAGCCCCTTCAAAAAAAAAAAGACTACCAGAGTTAGCATATTTGTTAAAATAATAGGAGTTGCTTGTCCCTCCTAACTAACTCCTAATTATTTGAAACTGCAGATAAAAGCAAACCACAATTCCACATCTTTTGTACAAAAATCTTTTCCTAATGTGACTTGCAGTGGGACTGATTGATCAGGAAAAAACACAACATCCATTTAGAAATGGACCCATCTGAAACAGCCTGCTTCCTCAAAATATACTTCCAGAAAATAAAACCGTATCTTCTATTATTCTGTACATACTGGCTTGAACTTGGACAGTCAATTTATTTTTAAACATACACTAGTCAATTGCTATTCAACTACCTAATGTTTCCTTGGCAGATGCTTTTCCTAAGCTCCACGTTATAAGATCATCTCCTAGAACTGAGCTTTTGCATTAAGAAAAAAAAATAGGGGGGATAGAATGGGGAATTTTTACCCAGACTTATCCTGATATTTTATATCAGGAAATACATCTGCAAAAGTATGGTTCTCAGTCTGTTTTCTCATGGTCTTATCAACAGTATAAACCAGTACAAGCCCAAACAGATTACCTGCCAAGGTGATCTATGTGCCAGGCTACAACAAATCTGATTTAACCATGCAAGTTAAGCCAACACTTTGTCTTCACAGCAGAGTAAAATCGAGGGCGAATTGTTTATTTTTGATATGATGCCAGTCTATAATGAAGATTGTTGGCTCTAAATCACATTTTCTTTGACATTTTGTTGCAAATGTCCTTTAGGAGATGTTTTCCCAAGTGAGTAAGCAGGCTGTGCAAATGAGATTGTATATCCAAATGTGCCTCAAATAAAGCCATATAGGCTATAAAGTTCTCCTCTTCAAAAAGAAGTAGTCTGCATGAAAAGAGATATATATACAGGTACAGCTATCCATTAAGATCTCCCTTGTAATGAACCTAGAGAGAAGTTTGTTTTAGTTCAGATCATTCACTATGACCACTGAAAAAAGCTGCTAGAAAAGGGTCAACTCCTCATTTTCCACCTGTTAGCTCTTTTTCAAACTAGGAAAATATATGATCAAAAAAACCCTGCTTTTACTGTACCAATACAATATCACTAGAGTTCCTGTCATTGATATAAACAAGAACAAGATGTCTCATTCAGGGAAGATAAATAACCACAAGCACAACTGCTAGTCTTGAAAGGAAGCCTCAGGCAGAGTCTTGAAATGTGGAAAAAAAGACCGAGGATGCTGCGTTTTGAACAAATGCCTACTGCAACACTCAAATCTCTATTTCTGAACTCCAAAACTAAATGAAGGAGCTGCAGTTATCTCTGTAAATGAAAATCAGGCCATCAAGGGTCCAGTATTATGCAACAGTGACCCAGTCTTGCTGTCACAGATGTCAACAGAAGGTTTGGTAAGGATTTCAATGAGAGAAGGGCTGTGTCACTGTGGCCTGGAAACATTTTTTAGAGGAGGAAAATCAATAAAAAAAGAGAAAGGAAGAGCCAGTGCTCTTCCATGCAACAGCTTCAATGAACAAATCATTGTGGTTCATGCTTCCCATCTGCAGTGCTATAGAGATTTCAGGCACTTTTGGAACTATCAATCAGTAGGCAATGCTGACCCCCATGCATACCTTGGCAGAGGTACATGCTCTGCAAGCAAGCATTGCTCTGCAAGCATTTATGCTAGCCACATGCTTTCAAGATAAGTATATGAAAGTGCATAAACCAAGCAGAATCTACATTTTTCATGCCCACAGCTCCTTTAGTGCAGCTCATGATTTCATGCATGACCACAGCAGCTGTACAAAACAGAGAGCACTAGTTTGCCTTCAGGAGAACTAGGAAATGGTGCCTGTGAAGTGGCCCTTCCTGATTCCAGCGAGACAGATCCCAGGGACGCAGACAATGGACTGCTGCAGTACTTCTCATTGATTGCTAACTGCAGGCTATCCTGAAGATTCAAAATTTATACCACTCTTGTAATATTTACAGGAAAGCACTAAGGGACAGTAGGTTGTGCTGTTCTTTTCTCTGATCCTAATAGTGTTGCCCTATTATATCCACCATGCTGCTGCAAAGCTTAATCTCATAGCCCATCACTTTATCACTTCTTCCTCTGAATTCTTTGGTTGCTCCTGCTTTCATTGCCTTGAGCATAGGCTGCTGGACTTTACTTTGGGTAACACATGCTCAATTAAATACATATATATTGGTCACCTGAACCAAAAAGAAATCAACTCCTTCCAAACAAGCTGGTTGGGAACACATAAGGACTTGTGTCTTCTGACAACAGTCCTTTTCTGTAGTTTCATTCTATTTAAAGGCTTACTAAACATGGCACCTTCAAATTCATCATGAAGTTAATCCCCAAATTAAATATGCAAAACCAAAACAAAGTGACTGACAGTAATAGATACAAATCTGTAAGGTCATTTTTGTGTTTTAATTTTGGATGCCAGCTGTTCGACAGGCCTATCAGCCAAAGAAAAAGAAGCCCTGACATTATCGAAGTTTTAAAAAATTCAAAAAATTTCAAAAATAATTTTTGCTAAATCAGTCAGAAGCTGAATGAATAATTTTGCACACAGAATTGCTGAATATGGAAGGTTGCCTCCACCGTAAATTAAAAAATAATAATGACTTCTGTAAAACGTTACATGGAAAATTAATAATAGAGCAGTGATTTTGCAGCAATTCCCTGCACTCTGCAGTTGCTGGTCACTTGTCTTTAACCCAACAATTTTTCTCAGATAAACAAATCTATTTTCAAAAGTGAACAGCTCTTTATTTAAAATATTTTAAATGCCACAAATAAACCATAAACTATTATATTTAGTTATCAGAAATGTTCTCTTATGGACACAGGGAATGAATGAAATTCCAGAGGGCCATTGCTCAGAAAGTTTTACTTACTGCCAATAGTATGCTCAAAGCCTTAGCAATAAACTCTTCCACGTACTAACTACTCTGCAATCTTTCAGTTACATGCTCTAGCCCTGCCATGAAACTCCGCAAAGAAGAATAATATTGTACTTCATTAACAAATATTTCCCGACTACTTTTGCCACACAATTTATATACTGTCATACTCACTGTCCTCACCAAAGGAGGGCTGACCTATCCCAGAAGACTTCATAACATAAAAGAAAAAATTTTGTAATATCCATGTAGGAGAAGGCCATGGAAAAACTGTATGTTCTCAATGACACATATGCAATCAGTTACGATCTAGTGTGCTGCAGCTTTCCATTAATAAGCCAGTTTTGTGGCTCTTAACTGAGAATAAAGAATGAATGTGAAGGTCAAAAGGCAGTGGCTTTCTGGATTAATGTACAGCATAAATTTCATTTGTACAGGCAATGGGAAAGAAAAAGCAACATTATCAACAGTAGAGCATTTCACAGAATCACAGAATGTTAGGGATTGGAAGGGACCTCAAAAGATCATCTAGTCCAATCCCCCTGCCAGAGCAGGAACACCTAGGTCAGGTCACACAGGAACATGTCCAGGCGGGTTTTGAATGTCTCCAGAGAAGGAGACTCCACAACCTCTCTGGGCAGCCTGTTCCAGTGTTCTGTTACCCTCACTGTGAAGAAGTTCTTTTTCACATTTATGTGGAACCTCCTATGTTCCAGCTTGCATCCGTTAATTGATTTAATTTAATCCATTTAATTGATTGGCACTAGAAACACAGAGTGGACATGCAGAGTCACCCCTATTGAGAAGACTCACAACCTCACTTAAAGACAGCATGAAAACCTAGCAACAGAGTTAGGTAAACTAACTTATACAGTGGAAAAATAAATATTCATCCACCTCTCAGATATTAATCTGCTCCTCTCTTCAAAGCATCATAAAAGTTCTCTTTCCACTTTGTCCTTTTACTCTTAGTAATTTCTCCATCTCTTCTGTTTTCCTAGCTTCTAATGCTTCCAATATAATCATACCAGATTAGGCCTAAATTATCTTCTTGTTTTCATTGCAAAACGCAGAGGTAATCTACCCAGCTCTCACCTATGAGGAGGAAACTGACTGCATCTACAAGTCTTCATGTGATGAGTATTTGTGGAGAGTATTTGTTCTGACACCAGACTAACTATATTTGTTTGTAAGATGACTTACTGTGAAGTCACAGCCAGTGCTTTTCTTGATATCATCCACTGTCAGTCCTTCCCAGATTTCCACAAGGGTCAATCCCTTCTTATTGTCCACATCAAACACAGCCTGTCAGATTTGAATAGCAGAAAATCAATTTTCAATTATCAAAGCAGAAAATGAGGATGTAAGTAGTAATATTGTACAAAATGGTGTGCTAAAGTAACAAAATATGCCTTTATCAATTGGTTTTACTTTTCTGACTGACCAATAAAGATTTCTGCTACATTTATTTGTACCTGAAAGAATCTAATATATGACTTGTGTTAGTTTTGTGGAAAAAACTCTGCAACTGTTCTTCATTGCATGAAATAAAGACCCTGCCTCCTGCTCCAATCTGGTGACAATTGGGAAGTTCAAAGGAAAGGGCTGAGATGTTCTTTGCTGCAAGGCAATGCTCACCACGAGATCATGAAGGAAAACAGGAAAAAACCAATGTCTCCCTCATTCCTCTATTTCATTCTAAGGCCAGTAGAGAAGTCTGAGTGACTGATCACCTTCATCAGGTTATGAACTTCTCCAATAGCTATTGCACACCCAGTGCAAATTTTAGTATTTTCAGAAGCTAGCAATGAAACAGAAGATTCCTTTTTGTATTTTTAACATAAATCCTGGGAGGAAGTGGTTGAAGAAGCAAAAGCTGATCTTTCTGATGGCTTCCTAAGATTGCTTTCCACTTCCAAGGCTCACAAGCACATCGAATAACAACACCTGTAAACCGATGTGCACTTTTATGGTGCCTACCAGAGAGAGATGCACAGGTTGCAACGTAGTTGCCAGGGAAACCATAAGGTCCATAGTCATTTTCCTTACCAAAAATGAAAAAAAAAGTCAGTAGCAAAAGACTGGTGAAGACTGAACTTGAAATGAAAGTGAAGTCTTAAGCTGACCAACTAAAGTTCAGGGACTGAAAAACAATAGCTTAAAAGTCTTAAAAAGAGAAGCTGGGCATAAGGAACACACACACTAGAAAGCTAGTGTGGAAACAGAATTGCAACATTATCTATGTACTGTTGTACATTTGTGTCATCTCTTAATAAAGCAACCAGATCTCCTAAGTGGTGACTCTTAAGAGAAATTTCTGCTTGTTGTTTCTTTTCTATCAGTCCTTGTTCACTCTCGGTTTTTTGTACCTTCCATTTGTATGTGTCCAGTTAGTAGAAGACTGGAAAAACTTCCATGTTTTCATTTATTTTCCCTTATTTTGTGGAGAGAAAAAAAAACCCTTTAAATTACTGCAGCAACATATCACTGAGAGAAAGCAAATTCTACATCAGCACCTTTGATGTATTCTACTTAGTATGATAGATGGCTCACAGAAGGACTACTCTAAGCCCTTAAAAATGTAAACACTGATAATAAAAGGAGTATGATTACAGCACAAAGCCTAAGTCACTTATCCTTTGCAGAAAAGATCCACTAATGTACTTTGAGCAGCAGCAATATCAGATGCTCACATGTACTTCCACTGGAGAGTAAATTGCCTCACAAATGGAATCAAGTAAGGACAAAAGAGTTAAAGCCCTGCTACAGCTACAGGTTGTGTTTCTCCGAAATACAGAGTCTGTAGTATACACCAAGAAAGATGTTCACTGTTTGACATATACATGCTACACAGTTGCTGCTCTGCTGGAAAAAAAAAACAAAACAACAAGCTGCGATTACAGCTGTATCTGAGGATTTGCATCTCACATGGCAAATTTTCAAGAATACTTGGGGAAAAATAAGAAGATACACGCTTTGCATACTTCTCATGTGCGGCATCTTTGTTCTGAAGATGTCTGAAAGAACAGTCCAGTATGCGAGATGTCAATGGTAAAAGCTTTTAAAGGGAAAGTATGAGCCCCCAGACCTCTGGAACTGAACTTCAAGGAAATCTTTCCCCTTCATTGGCAGCTGATGCCAAATATGTTTTTCATTTTTACTAAGCTTTACTACTTTTACTGAGCGTCCCTTCTTAGGGATAGAGGAGGAAGGTATTGACCAGGATTCAAGAAAAGTACTTTACCTTCTCTGTAATGATGCGGTTCACACATTGTTTCCCAGTAAGTGGTAAATTGCACTTTTCCAAGATTTTATGGACATTGCCCTGCATTTAACAATACACAGACAAACATTAATTTTCGAAACCCACAAAACTTAATCAGAATTCAAATATGTACACGAAATTCACAGCTGTAGACATTCAGAGTTATTGAAACTCACTATTCTCAGAAAACTCGTTGAATTTACTTCTATGGCTGATTACATCTCTGGCAATTTGGGACAGTTATTACTTAAATCCCACATATAGGGAGATGACTAATAAGAACATCACTGTACCACTGAGTGGGCTCCTGAGTTTAGAAGTTCTGCATACTTCTGCTTAATAATTTGTCTTTCCTGCTGCAAAGTGAGGATAAGAGATAACATGGGACCTCACTGATGACACATAAAGGACAAAAATTAGTGTAAGTCATTGTAGGCATGACATTCCTGTGTCTTATACTTCATCACAAACCCTATGTGCAAGATCAGCCATACACACAGGCATTTAAAATCCCCAGGGCTCAAGTGCAGAGTCACGCTCTGAAAATAGTAAATCCAATTTCTTTACCCACAGTGAATTCCCATTCCCTCCCATCTCTCCTGGAAAGCCCAAAAGCAGACTAAGAGATGAGTGCAATATTCTCATCTCCAAGCACTATACAGAAGTTACATTATATCTGTTTTAGACAGAACAAATTAATATGCAAATACAGTAGCAAATAATGTATATATAGAAAATAGGGCTTACTTTAAGTCTGCTGGGGCATCAAATGCCAGCTACTCTAAATCTTGGGAAAAATATTACCTAATGAGAAGACACAGCTTCTGACATGAAGCAGGGCAGGTAAGGTTTGGGTGGTGAGTTTTTTGGGGGTTTTCCTTCTATTTTTTTCCTCCCCCCCCCTTTTTTTTTAATAGGCGTTCACAAATGACTTTAGATCCTGCTAAATGAATGTAGACTGCAAGAGCTCTGAATGGATACAAGAAATGGATCACTACTTTTTTAGTCAGTATTTGTAGGCGTTCTACAGCAGTAGTGTTATGTGCAGATTTATTCCATTATCACATGCTTTTATATTTTCTCTGATTATCAATTTTCAGTTACACACTTCAAAACTCTTGAGTATTACATGTCTCATTTAACCATCTGAACACAATATTTTTAAAATTTACAATCATCAGTTTGCCTGAAGGCTTAATATAAACTCAGGAACCATCTCTCAGCCAGTTTGACTCGTGAGTGATGATAAAATGAACAATCCATGTGCTTTTCAGTTCATCTTTGTCTGTGAAGAACTATTTCTTCATTCTAATTCTAATTATACTGGCAAGATCCACATCTGGTATCAAGGCAAATACTCTGATGAAACTTACTCACTCTTCAGTGAATGAAAATAATGACTCAAGACAGCGGTATTTTCAATTGATCTACTTATATCTTTGACCATCTTGAGGAACTTCCTGCGCACTTTGCCTAAGAGCCAAGATTAATCTGTGCTATTTGCAGTATCTTCAGGAACACATCACGTATTCTTCTCAGCCATGTGAAATGAAGTGTCTCTTCTTGGTACCCATTTGAGATTGACATGCATGGACTTGCAGAGGTGACAGCTTGAATGGCTTCTGTGTCCCTGAGAACTGAAACATTCCAGCTTCTTAGCACTTGAGCTGAAGATTACTGTATTACCAGTTAGCACTAAAGGCATCTTTTGGAAGACATCCATCAGAGCACTATCAGAATAGGAATCCAAATAGAACTGCACAAATTTTTACTGTATGAGTTTATACTGGATTTGTTCAGATAAAGGAAAAGACTATTGTGTAGATACATAAAACCTTAAGGTGTTTAGCCTGCTTTAAGTAAAAAATTCTGTTGTTGAAGAATAAAATTGCCTTTAATCTTCCACAACACATTAAAATCAACAGTATTCACAATGACAGAAAGGAGTTTTCAGTTCAGTATTCCATGTTGCAGTCACATCCAAATCAAGTGCTTAAAACTAGTTTAATAGTTAAAACTATTTCCATTCTATTTTTCTGAATGGTGCAGACAACTCATTTCACAACATGGAACAATTACCAGCCATTATTTCACTATGTTTTGCAAAGCATGTCAATGATGGTATGGAGGTAAGAACCTGACTTTTATTTCTCTTAGGCAGTATTTAGCAGATTAGGCAAAGATGCACAGTGACTGTTTAGAGATCAAATAATGTTACATTCTATTATTTTTCTTCATGGTTATGAACAATAAAGTAATTTAGCAAAAAACACATTAAGAAATACTGTAACAAATTTGACATAAGGTCCATTTGCCAAGTGCCTCACAGTGGCCTAAGCATATGGAACAAAAATTAAGCCACCCCTTCCACAGATACGCCCTCCCAGTTCTGACATGCTGTGATATGAGTCACTCACTCTGGACAATGCTATTTAATTGTTACTGATGAATGTAACTCATAAAACAGTCCCTTTCACATACACTTAATTCACTGAGCTCCTGCATCATCCTGTCAATCATCTACAACGTCAGTAGCTGCTTCTTGTTGTTTTAAACATGCTGGTTGCTAATTTCAGTTGGCTACCCCTACTTCTTTTATAAGGCAGTGACAAGCCACTCTGCATCCATCCTCTCCACGCCCTTATTATTTTGTACATTTCTGTTACCCTTCCTCAACAGTGTTTCATAAGCTGAAGAGTCTTCTACAAATTTACTTCATGTTCTGTCATCTTTCTTCTGTACCTTTTGTTTTTCCGTAAAAATTTAAGCAATTAAAAGTGTAAATAATTTGAGGCAGAGTGTGTTTAGTCTTATTTGTAATATACTGCATATCAGAGTTTTAAAAGAAGAAAATTCTTCCAGTATTTGAGTGTTAAGACAGATACTATTTTCACCCACATAATTAAGTGTAAATTGTATTTTGTCTGCACTGCAAGGACTCAGTCTACTGCTATGTTTAAAAACTACAACGTGTACTGAAAGAACACACTTTTAAACTTTTAGAAAACCAATTTTTATGTTTAACAACCCATTACTATTATACAAAAAAACTTGAAAAGGATTAAAAGATCCTTCAGACGATCACAAATCAGACAAAACTGACTGCAAGAGCTACCTATTGCAGCCACTCTTGAACATGTGCTGGTTTTGGTTATGGTAGAGTTTACCTTTTTCATAGTAGCTGGTATGGGGCTCTGTTTTGCACTTGTGCTGAAAACAGTGTGAATAATACAGTGATAGTTTTGTTGCTGCTGAGCAGTGCTTACAGAGTCAAGGCCTTTTCTGCTCCTCACTCCACCCCACCAGCGAGTAGGCTGGGGCTGCACAAGAAGTTGTGGGGGGACACAGCTGGGACAGCTGACCCCAACTGACCAAAGGGATATTCCACACCTGCAGTGGTTTGACCTTGGCTAAAGGCCAGGTACCCACCAAGCTGCTCTATCACTTTCCCCCACCCCCCGCTTCTCTCAGCAGGGCAAAAAGGGGGAAAGAAAATAAGACAGAAAAAAACCCAACCCTTGTGGGTAAAACAAAAGCAGTTTTAATGTAAGCAAAGCTAAGTAAGGTCCGCAAGTGGAAACAAAAAGAGAAAAGAGATTTATTCTCTGCTTCCCATTAGCAGGTGATGTGGGGCCTTCCCAGGAAGCAGGGCTGTGATACGCATAGCAGTTGCCTCAGAGGACCAAGGGTGACTCCACCCCCCTTCCTCCTTTTTCCCAGCTTTATACTTGAGCAGACATCATATGGTATGGAATATCCCTTTGGTCAGTTCTGGTCAGCTGTCCTGGTTGTGTCCCCTCCCAAGATCTTGCCCACCCCATCCCACTGGGGGGAAATGTTGGAAAGAGCCTTGGTGCTGTGTAAGCACTACTCAGTAGCAGCCACACCACCAGTGTGTTATCAACACCCTTCTAGCTCCCAACATAAAACACAGCACCATGAGGGCTGCTATAGGGGAAAATCAATTCCGGCTCAGCCAGACCCAGTACAACACCATATAGTTTTATTTCTATTATTTCAATTATTAAACTGTTCTTATCTCAACCAATGAGTTTTCTCACTCTTACCCCTCCAGTTCTCTGCCTTTCATCCCACTGGGAGGGTGAGCCAGCAGCAGTGTGGTGCTAAGTTGTCAGGTGGGGTTAAACCATGACGATGTCCATTAAAGCTACTGCATATATCCTACACCTTCCACTGTATTTCCACCCATCAAATCTTGACTGCTGTTGATTTATAGGAGAACTTGGCATCTAATGATAGATTACTTATTATTTATTTAGAGAATAACACAACAAAAATGTTCCCTACACTAAAAAGTCAGCAGACAGAGCTGTCACAGTCACAGCCATTTCTTTTACGCAGTAGCACAATGGTTTTTATCAGGACGAAAGATTGCTGTTCTGATGCATAGATACAGACGCAGTAAGTTTGCAAGAAAATCTTTGGTGTAAAGAATTAAAAAACTGTGAATATAAAATAGTCTCTGTAAGAAGCAGGCACCCCACTAACAGGCTTCTGACTTTCAGAACTGGTCTCACGGGTGCTGTATTTGGTTGTGTACAAAAAAAATAGATTTCCATATTTCATCATCTTCACTTTTGAGCAAACAAGAAGCAGCGTGAAGATCCCAAAAAGAGATTAGCTATGAACAAAGAGTGCCAAGAACACCCTCCATTTAAAAATAAGAATGAAAAGAAAAAATCATGCACGTAGTTCAGTTTTGCAGTGCAATCTCAGAAATGCAGAAAAAATAATTTATGAAAGTCAGTAACTGGCTCTCTAGAAGTTTTTAACAGGCATCACACACACATAAGAGCCCAAGTTATGTATACATATGCCAAAATAAGTAAGTCTATGCCTCGACTGTGTTTCCATCTTTTTCAGATTTCAGTACGCCTACTGATGACAAAACAACATGTAAACCATTTCCAAACGTATTGAAAAAAAAATTTTGTTAATAGTACTTTTAAGATAAAAATTGACATGAATAATTAAACCATGTGTAGACTTTGAGACTTAACCAAATTCCACAGTATTTAGCAATTTAGCATAAGTATTGTCTATGGTTAGCCAGTACTCAGGGCTAAACCTTAGCAGTTAGTACATCACCCAAGGCTCCCTCCCCAGATGGGAAGGAGAACTGGGTAAAAAAAAAAAGGAAAAGGCCCGTGAGTTGAAGTATAGACAGATTTAATAGAATGACAAACAGAAAACAACAATCAACACAAAACGAAGGGTTCTACTCAGCCTGATTCAATGCTGACAGCAGGAACAGAGCACCATAAACAAAGAGCCTCAGGGAGAGGAGGAGGAACCCCACCCCCACTGAGCTCCCTCCTTTTATAATGAGCATGACCAGGTGGTGTGGGATACACCTGTGAGTCAACTGACCTGACTGGAACTCTCAGCTGACTCGGGGCTACTCATGGCCTGCCTGCATGGCTGGCCCACGGGGCTGTGCCTGGGGAACCAGGACACTATTCCACCCCTTATGCCATGTCATCTACTTCATGCCCAAGTGTCTGCTCTTCCCGTTTCTCAATATTTACAGAAGTATAGGTTCATTGAATGATAGTCCTTTAGGATGGATTGAAGCAATGCAATGTTCATCTGGGGCTCCAATCTGGGATGCTTTGTGCTGTCCAATTCGTGGGGAGAATGCTGGTACTGGGAAAATATTAACAGGCAGCTTCATATAACAGTTATCCCACAATTCCAATTACAGCCTGTTCTCACCCAGAATCAGATCTCCTTGTGGAATGCACCTTACTTGTCCATCTCCTTGCATTATCCACCATGTACACCCAGGTCTCTGAGCAAAGGCAACCTCACGTGTCGATTTGCCTTGGCTCGAGGCAGGAGTAACCCAGACTGTTTTCCCCAACATATTTCGCACATGCACCACTGGGACTTTGTCTCCTTCCACAGTATGGAGGAGCTCTGACTGAGCAGGGCCAGCTCGATTGACAGACTCCCCAGTAGTAACTAACCAAGTAGCTTTTGCTAGACGTTCATCCCAGTTTTTAAATGTGCCATCACCCATTGCTTTGAGTGCGGTCTTCAGCAGCCCACTTCATCATTCGACTTTGCCAGCAGCTGGTGGATGGTAAGGGCTGCGGTATATCCATTCTATCCCATGCTCCTTAGCCCACGTGTCTATCAGGCTATTTTGGAAATGGGTTCTGTTGTCTGACTCGATCCTTTCTGGAGTTCCATGGCATCACAATATTTGCTTTTCAAGACCCAGAACAGTGTTACGAGCAGTGGCATGGGGCACAGCATACATTTCGAGCCACCCAGTCGTGGCTTCCACCACAGTGAGCACACAGCGCTTGGCTTGGCGTGTTCGCGGCAGTGAGATGTAGTCAATCTGCCAGGCCTCACCGTATTTATATTTCAGCCAGCGCCCTCCATACCACTGGGGTCTGATCCACTTGGCTTTGTTTAATTGTGGCATGTCTCGCACTCGTGGATGACTTGTGCAATAGTGTCCACGGTTAAGTCCACCCCTCAGTCACGAGCCCATTTATACGTTGCATCCCTGCCTTGATGGCCTGATGTATCACGGGCCCATCGAGCTAAGAATAATTCATCCTTGCGTTGCCAGTCCAGGTACACTTGAGATATTTTTACCTTCGCAGCCCAATCCACCTGCTGGTTGTTTTGATGTTCTTTATTGGCCCGACTCAGGTACGTGGGCATCTACATGGCATACCTTTACAAACAGCTTGTCTAACCGGGCAGCAATATCTCGCCACAGTGAGGCAGCCCAGATGGACTTGGCTCTGCGCCGCCAGTTATTTTCTTTCCATTGCTTTAGCCACCCCCAGAGGGCATTTGCTGCCATCCAGGAGTCAGTGCACAGATAAAGTATTGGCCATTTTTCCCTCTGAGCAATATCTAAAGCCAGCTGGGTGGCCTTTACTTCTGCAGACTGACTTGATTCACCTTCACCTTCGGCTGCTTCTGCAACCCATCATGTAGGATTCCACACAGCAGCTTTCCAACTACACTGTTTTCCTGTAAGATGACAGGATCCATCGGTGAACAAAGCATGCTGCTTCTCATTTGCTGGCAGGTCACCATATGGGGGGTCTCTTCAGCATGCAGCACCTTTTCTTCTGGTGGCACTCCAAAATCTTTGCCTTCTGGCCAGTCCATGATTACTTCCAGGATACCCAGGCAGTTGGGATTTGCTATTCTAGCCCACTGAGTGATCAGTGCAACCCACTTACTCCACATTGCATCTGTTGCATGGTGTGTGGATGGAGTCTTCCCTCTAAACATCCAGTTCAATACTGGCAATCCTGGTGCCAGAAGAAACTGTGCTTCAGTGCCAACTACTTCCGAAGTGGCTTGAACGCCTTCATATACTGCCAGTATTTCTTTTTCAGTGGGAGTGTAGCAGGCTTCTGATCCTCTGTATCCTCGGCTCCAAAACCCTAAGGGTTGACCTCGAGTTTCCCCTGGAGCCTTTTGCCAGAGGCTCCAGGTAGGTCCATTCTCCACAGCTGCAGTGTAGAGTATGTTCTTAACATCCTGACCCATCCGGACTGGCCCAAGGGCTACTGCATGGACAATTTCCTGCTTCATTTGTTCAAAGGCCTGTTGTTGCCCAGGGCCCCATTCAAAGTCATTCTTTTTCCTGGTCACTTCATGTAGAGGGCTCACAATGTGTCTGTAGTCTGGGATGTGCATTCGCCAGAAACCCACCACACCTAAGAAAACTTGTGTCTCCTTTTTGCTGGTCGGTGGGGACTTCACTGTTATTTTGTTCTTTACATCTAATGGGATCTGGCAATGTCCATCCTAACATTTAATTCCGAGGAACTGGATTTCTCTCACAGGTCCCTTGACCTTGCCTCTTTCGATGGCAAATCTGGCTTTCAGTAGGATTTCAATTACTCTCCTCCCTTTCTCGAAAACTTCTTCTGCGGTGTTACCCCATACAATGATGTTATCAATATTCTGCAGATGCTCTGGCACTCCACTGTTTTCTAGTGCAGAGTGGATCAGTCCATGGCAAATCGTGGGACTGTGCTTCCAGCCCTGGGGCAGTTGATTCCAGGTGTACTGGACACCCCTCTAGGTGAAAGCAAACTGTGGCCTGCACTCCATCACCAATGGGATTGAGAAGAATGCACTGGCGATATCAATCGTGGTGTACCACTTGGCTGCCTTGGACTCCAGTTCATACTGGAGTTCTAGCATGTCCGGCACTGCAGCAATTAGTGGTGGTGTGACTTCATTGAGGCCATGATAGTCCACAGTCAGTCTCCACTCCCCACTGGACTTCTGCACTGGCCAAACAGGCCTATTAAAGGGTGAGTGTGTCCTGCTGATCACCCCTTGGCTCTCTAGTTGGCCAATCAGCTTGTGGATGGGGTTCAGGGAGTCTCAATTTGTACGATACTGTTGACGGTGTACTGTTCTAGTAGCAATAGGCACTTTCTGGTCCTCAGCCTTCAGCAGCCCCACAATAGAAAGGTCCTCTGAAAAGTCAGGCAGGGTAGACAGCAGTTCAATTTCATCCATCTCAACTGCTGCTATACCAAATGCCCAGCAGTACCCCCTTGGGTCTTTGAAGTATCCCCTTCTAAGATAATCCACACGAAGGATGCATGGGGCATCAGGGCCAGTCACCATACGGTGCTTCTGCCACTCACATCCAGTCAGGCTGAGTTCAGCTTCAACTACAGTCAATTCCTGTGATCCTCCTGTCACTCCAACAACTCAAATAGATTCTGTCCCGATGTAATTGGACGGTTGTATGGTGCATTGTGCTCCAGCGTCCACCAGAGCCTTGTATTTTTGTGGGACAGATGTGCCATGCCATTATATCCACACAGTCCAATAGATTCTGTTGTCCCTCTCCACCAGGCTGGAGGCAGGGCCTCTCTAATCCTGAACAAAGTAGCTGTCACTGGCATATGGGTCCAAGCTACTCACATGGGCTACATCTGTATCCTCATCAGGCACACGTCATAAGTTTGGATCTGAAGCCCATCTACGTTGTCTTGGGGGCTGTCTTCTGGAGACTGCAGCAGCACTTCTCCTGGAAGGTCCTTCTCTTGCAATATTTCTGGTTTTCAGTTCACGGACACGTGCCTGTAGAGCTGACGTAGGCTTGCCATCCCATTTCCTCATGTTCTCTCCATGGTCTCTCAAGAAGAACCACAGCGCACCCCGTGGTGTACGACGATGGCACTCACAGGCCTTTCAGGGGAGCACTTTCTCTCCATGGCAGAAACGTGTTGGTATTGACAGGGAGTGTAACTTGTCCTCCATCTGGGACAGCCTGTCAAGAACTTTAGTGAGCAGTGCTGTGGAGTTATCCAATGGTGCTTCCACAGCAGAGACGCCAGCCCATGGGGACAAAGAAAAATTATCTGCATATTGCCTCAGTCAAGCCTCCAGGTCACCTACTGTTGGTGCCTCATCATCCTTCCAGCTAAATAATGCCAATACATTGGCATAAGATGGCGGCGTGCTCAACACCCACTTACGTCACAGGGGTCCAGTAACTCTAAGTGTATCTGGATCCACTGGCGTCTGAGGGTCATCCACAGTAGCAAAATTCAGCACCCGCACGGCTATTTCTCTTAGATACTGGACACCTCTGCCAGTCGCCACCCACCTACTCCTTTTATAATGAGCATGACTAGGTGGTGTGGGATACACCTGTGAGTCAGTTGACCTGATGGGAACTCTCAGCTGACTTGGGGCTACTCATGGCCTGCCTGCATGGCTGGCCCATGAGTCTGTGCCTGGGGAACCAGGACAAGTATTTATTCAGATCACATTAACACCTGAAGTATCTGCCTGAGCAAAGTGGTAATTACATATCCAGTTTTCAGGAGGCTGTGATAGGGATGCAAGTCATATAGATGAATTTGCTTTGTACTTTCATTTACTTATTTACACTCATGCACAAAAAAACTACTGGGTCAGACTCAGCCCTGTTACTGAAAATGTGTCCCTTGAGATCACGGCTTACTATAAATTATTAAACTACCACTTTTTTCCAACTGTTTTTTTAAAAAGATGAAAATTCATTCTTCAAATTATATTTAAAAGACACAAAACTGTTAACATATTTAGTTTTCATATTTACATATTTACTATAGTTTTCCATGCAAAACTCATGCTTGCCCTTATGCATTCTGACAGGGATATTATCTGGAACAGTATCCAACTAATTCTTATTGCAGACATAAAACAAATTTGAAATAACAGAAACACAGAAATTAAACAAAAAGTTCATTTTTAAACATTCAGTATAGTTCTCTAAAAATAGAGATTTTTGTCCTTTACATTTTTCTCATAGTTTGGACAGTCCTGTTTTATAAGTTTCAAATGCCAAGTTTCCTATGACCTTCTGTGGGAGACTGTTTATATCTATAAAACTTCCCTCACAAAGAAACCTCTAGATTAACCTCTAAGACATAATGATGTAAGGCAGCCTGCATCTCATCATGCCGAAAAGATCTATTCTATTAAGCTGTCAGTACCAATTTGACTGGCAACTTCAAAGGTAAATATCTTTCCATCATAACAAGTATTTAACCATGAGGAGCCTCATTTTTCAAATTATTCTGAGGCAAAGAGTAAAACCTCTGGGGTAGCATCTGCTGTAGCTCTGGCAATTGCCACTCTCATTAAATTTGCATGAAGTAACTAAAAAATGTGTGCAGCTTTTAAACATCAAGTTAATATTTCATTTTTTTCCCATGGTGAATGATTCACAAGAGGACAGGAGCCATGCTAACCTAGCCCTCTCTTGCACCTCCATAATAACTAATGGCAAAACTGTTAAATCCTCACAAAGTAGCAGAATGAATGTAAGATATCTTTTTTCTTTTTCCTTCTTCTTTTGGTACAGTACAAACCAATAATTTAGCAAGAAGCAGCAGAGCCTTACCTTGGCTGAGTGCTCCATGGTGACAACCACTTTGGTCTCTGCACTGGATACCAGGTCCATGGCACCCCCCATTCCTTTCACCATCTTACCCTAAAATTAAATTTTTAATGGAAGTGTTACATTTTTACTATTTTATATTTTTTTAAAGAAAAGATAGAATATATTGGCTGCAATGACAGCCCAAGATGTTCACCTTTTCCTGCATAGGAAGCCCACCTGTTTCATCACCACTGTATTCAAAGACTAACAGGGTTTCACCAGAGTGAACACAGCTGTCTCATTCTAGGCTCTATATAGTGCAAATAGAAGAAGGATGATGAGTAGAATATGGATCCACTGCCACAGCTAGTGCTCTGAGGTATAACTTAAATCTGAGTAGTACCATTGGATTAATGGAAGCTCTGACACTGTGGAGCAATGCATTTTGTTCCAATGGTTCTGACATTAGAAAAGCAAAGTGTTCATTCTCCTGTTGATAGAAATGTCATTACTTCCTCAAAAGAAATCTTTGCTTATGAAATGTAGCAACCAGAATATCTAAGCACTTTCTACCTGCCAGTTCAGAAAGCCGTGGCTTATATCACTGTGTCAGCACAAACCGATCTTTTTGTTCTATTCCAGATGTCTGTGGATGTCATTTCAGAACAAGGGCAAACCAATGAATGCAGATCAATATTCACTTCTGTTTGTCCCTCAAACCAAGCAATGCTTTTAGCCTCTGTGACTCATTCTTAAAGAGTGCCAGAGTTGCACCTGCTATCAGAGCAGCTGTATTATGGCTTGGTGTTCAACTACCTCTATTTTTACTTTTCACAATGCTACAGCATTCAACCCCTGCCTGCTTCCAACACCTGAAACTGCACACATCTGATTTTGGAAGGTAAGAAGTCCAGACCTGGCAGACTTCTGATGGGAAATGACCATAAGTACAAAGTTCTATCAGAGCAGTCATTTTTGGAAAACAAGCACTAGACCCCAAAAACCAAATAACCAAACAACTTCATATGCAGCTCCAGAGTTGCTGAGGAGGGCAGAAAGGGGACTGGAACATCAAGGCACCTGCTTGACAGGGGAGGTTAGCAGGAAGTATGAGGCAAGGAATTTTACAGATTAAAACAAATTAATTTATCTCTCAAGTGTTTTGTATTTGCTCTCTTGTGACTTGTTATTAGCTGTAATTAAAATAAACTATGGACAGTAATACAATGTATGCTGTTTTACATAAAAACCCTAAAAGTATACGGCTAAACAACTGGAAAACTTTCTAGCATAAAGCTTTTCTCTTATGCTTCCTTTTATTAGCTATGTGATCCAGTACGTTACTAGTATCAGTACCTCTGGTCCATAATATAAAACATACGGAAGAGAGTTGCCTCATTAAGCTGCCAAACCAACAAGTTATTGGTCTCTTGATCATTATGGTCTCTCGATCATAAAGAAGGGAATATACACACACAGACTCCCCCAAAAAATCATATTTTCTTACTGTTCGCACAGTGAAGAATAAATCGCATCTTCCTATATCTGTAAACAAGCCCTTTGAAATTTCTCAGGTCAGATTATTATTAATCACATTGATTAACATCACTACTAAATATTTCTCTGCAAATACAAACCTGAAAGGGATGTTTTATCCCTATTTCTAACTTCCTGGCCCTGGATCATTCTCCATCCTACCTGGAAATACAGCACTCTTACAGACACTGCAGCGACCTCTCACCTGCCTGCCAGAGGTTCACTTGCAATACAATGCAGAGTAGCTGAAGACAATGGATTATATCTCCAGTAACTCAGAATACATTTGCATTGAGCATTAATGGTATCAATACACCTGTTCTGACAATGTCACTAGTTCATTTTCCAGGCCCTTTAGTTCTATTTACCAGTAAAGATGGTGCTAAAAAAACCCCCCAAAACCCTAAGTGCTGATAAAGGACAAAGACAAATCTACTGCGGGAGAAGCTGTCATACAGGACTGAGAAACTTCATCCCTTTGTGTACACAGAAGCAGGGAAAAGCAAGTTAAGTTGAAGAGAAGGACTTGGGGACCTTTAAATTGCTACATCTGCTCCTCTTCAGGCAAACATACGCATCACTGTAGGGTGCCTGGTAACGTAAATCAATTAAGCATTAACTCAAACTAGCAAAGAAATTACATGTTTTTATTTTGAGGAATATCCAAAGTATAAGAGCCTTACATCACTCTCAGTGCATCTACCAAACTCCCACAACTTGCACTTTCCTCCACACCATACTGGCATAACGGACAGCTGCATCCTAAATTTGAATTAAAATGTTCGAGACTTAAAGGTGATTCCCAAAAGACATACTGTTCCTTTTTGTCTAGCATAAGCATGCAGACCAAAACAGTTTTGATTTTTATAAACACTGCACATTTACAAGGAACAAGCAATTTATATTTCTTTTAAATTTTAACAGCATATTTAATTGCACCTGACATAATTCAGACTGTTTTATTTGAATACTTTGCATGTAATGTGCAGTCTGTCATAAAAATAAACATGCTCCGCTTGCAACAACCACCTCTGCTGTGAAATCTCTGGAAAAAAAAACCTAAATTGGGTTTATAGTGCTGGATACTAGCTGAATTGAGAACTATACATTTCACTTCAATAAAATGCTTATTTTTGATTGAATAGGGCAAATTGTAGACAGTAAAACTGTTCACTCTTGGTTATTTGATAAGGCATTTAAGTGTAATGTAATAACTTGTACAAAGCTCAATTGTTTTAAACAATTCATTAAAAAAAAAAAAAAAAAAAGGGGGGGGGGAGGTATTTCAAACAAGCAACTGCTAAAGTACATTTGCAGTTTCCTGCTCCTTGCTACCATGTTGGTAAGGTCCAGGGTTTCAATGTCCCAGAATTTGTTTAAGACGTTTTTCGTTAGTTCCCGATTACATTGGTGCTGCTGGCTTAAGAAACTAGAAGACTTCGTTCAGTGGTAGAGCACTGGTAATTTGAGCATTATTATAAAGCCCACTTCATCAGCAAAAGCTTGAAGTGAGAAGAAAAGTTTTCTGAATTAGCCATGCACTTCCTGGGAGGTCCAATGTTGGCGATATCTATACAGAGGGTTAGGTAAAGAACAAGTTGGTGATTTCCTTGTAGTTTCTCAGTTACCATAAAAGATCTATATTGCAGGGAGGAATTCTGCTTTTCCCATTGTGCTAGATCAGCAGTTCTTGCCAAGTCTCAGTCCAAATACTCTTGGGATGCAAGAGGTTGAAATTCATGGACCTGATGGATTTGTTCGTGTTTGGTTGTTGGGTTTTTTTAAAATTAAGATACTCAGTTTTTCTGCTTCTTCATAGCCATAAATATCACACAAAATTAGTGGAATTTCTTAGAATCACAGAATGGTAGGAGTTGGAAGGGACCTCCAAAGATCATCTAGTCCAACTCCCCTACTAGAGCAGGATCCCAGAGTAGATCCCACAGGAACATGTCCAGGCGGGTTTTAAATGTCTCCAGAGATGGAGACTCCACAACCTCTCTGGGCAGCCTGTGCCAGTGCTCTGTCACCCTCATTGTGAAGAAGTGTTTCCTTATGTTAAGATTGAACCTCCTGTGTCCCAGTTTGTTCCCATTGCCCCTTGTCCTGTCACTGGGCACCACTGAGAAGAGTCTGGCCCCATCTTCCTTACACTCGCTCTTAAGATATTGATAAGCATTAATGAGATCCCCTCTCAGCCTCCTCGTCTCCAAGCTAAACAGACCCAGCTTCCTCAGCCTCTCTCCCAGATGAGAGATGCTCCAATCCCTTCATCATCTTAGTGGCTCTGCGCTGGATTCTTTCCAGCAGTTCCATGTCCCTCTTGAACTGGGGAGCCCCGAACTGGACAGAGTACTCCAGATGAGGCCTCACCAGGGCAGAGTAGAGGGGGAGGAGAACTTCCCTTGACCTGCTGGCCATACTCCTCTTAATGCCTGCTTATTGTAAAATAAATTATTTTGTTATTGTGGTGATGGGGCATTTTTAAGAAAATATGAGAGAAGAGTATATATTTTCTCATCTGATGTCTTCATATCTGAACATCATTTGAGTGTTCAAAATACAACATTAAAGAGCCTGAGAAAGTAATTTAGCCTGATAGTAATTCCTAAACAGAAACCTTCCTGTTGGTTTGGTCACTTGTGGCATTCCAAGACAATCTGTGGCAATCCAGCAGAAGCTTGTGAGTCCTCCAAGGTGGGCGAGACAGTTAAGATATTTTTCAAGAGAATGTGAAGTTTTTCCACAATGGTATTGAAAGCTAGAAAGATGCTACAGCAAGCAGGAAACAATTTATAAGAAAATCCAAACAGACTAAAAAGAGGCAGCTGAGAGAAAGAGGAAAATTCAGGAACCTTCGAACACTAGTAAGGTCTTGAATCCATGATGGTGTCTTACACCTTTTGTCTATATTCCCAGGGGAAGGACTTTCTTCCATAACTGAATTTTATAGCTACTCCCAACATCATAGGATAAAATGCATCTGAACTGATCTGGTTATGTTAAAAGAACATAAACTTCTGAGACAAACACATATAACATAAACAGTACAGCAAAGCAGACGCTAATAGTGTGTTTAAGAAACAGTGAAAACTTATCAGTGGTAAATGCAGAGTTTGAAGGATTAGAATGCAGACAGAAATAAAAGCTTGAATAATTCCATTTAAAACTGAGTATCAAAGGACAGCTACAGTGAAAATGTATACCTGTTTGAAAAGGAACTGAGCTGCTTCCCTGCTAACAGTCCTTGCCCATGTTGCCAACTGCCCTAATACTCTATTAAATAAATAAATTTAGTCTGAAATTTCTCTCTCCTTCCATTAAATGAAAGAAAGAATACATACGCCTCACAATATGCTCAAAGTTAGTAAAACTACTATTTCAAAAACTCTTGCAGAAGTGAACGAATGCTTCTAGTTTAAACTACAGGCCGCATGCAGGCTTCCCATTCAATCTGAATTTTCAGGCCTCTCCCTGGAAGACCTTGAACAAGCTACCTAGGATGAGAGAGTAAAGATTTTAAGAATGTCATTACGGTCTCTGACAGCCACAGACACAGACTAGGTGGCAGGTACAGAATCCATCCCCAGTCTCAGTTTCTTTATGAAAGGAAATAACTATATTGTGCCAGAGACAGCTACTAAATTCAGAGCAACTGCAACACCATGAACTCCACAGAGAAAAGCAGAAATGAAGGTAATGCAGTGGATACAAGACACTTCCATCACCACCATCAATGGTGCTAATGCTACAGCTAAAAGGATGAACTTAGGATCCCTTCAGTTTTCTGCTCTTCCCCTCTCTGTGGTGGTATGTATGCACTACTAACTTACATCAGTCACACAGGTCTCCCCCTCCATATAGATGTCTTCACAGATGGGCCAGCTTCAAGCAGCATGCACAGAACAAGTAAGGAGGTCATAAGAGCCATATACAACAACTTACCAAAAATATCTCGTCAATTGTTGTGAGGTTACATGTGGATGGTTTGGATTTTGGTTTTTTGGGGGGAGGGCGGGGGTGCATATTAGCACAGACCTTTGCTTTGTACAAAAGAGATACCAACCAGAACTTAAATATTCAAAAAATACATACGCATAGATCTACTCTAATTACATAAAAAAAACAGATGACAGTCCTTTGCCCATTGCTAACACTCTTCTCCAGTGTTTAAAGGAAAGTTATGTTATAGTTGATTCTAAAAGAAAAGCCACAGCTCTTCTAGACTTCGCTTTCCATTTCTTTAGTGAAAAAGACTGGATGAAGATTCTATCAAAAAAGATGGATAAAGCTGAAGATAAAGTGTTCTCAGATATACTTCTTTGTTCTATTTTCCACTGATTTTATGTCCTTATATGGCACAATTACAAAATTATTCTAATTATACTGTCAACTGTGACAGATAGGTGAGATTTTACTCTGAGAATATGACTGAATAAGCATTACCAAGAAAGACTGGGAAATCATTAATGGGATTTTTGAATCAGTAGCATTGATACTGCAGCAGCACAACAAAGGGTTAACACTGGCTGAATGCAACAAACCTGAGCACACTCCACATGCACAACAGGGTGAAGACATTTTTTAAAGGATGTTCAAAATAAAGATTTAGTTGTATGTTTAAGCCATACAGAAAATGACCTGATTTTCAAGAATGCTAACCAGATATCTCCCAACACACATAATGAAAAGTACAATTTAAAAGTATAATTTTTGAAAAAATGGAACAGAAGTTCTTGAGTGACTGATACTTCTTGGCAAAATTTATTAATAACTCTTCCCTAAAATGTAGCGTACACAAATATGTGCAATAACTATATTTATTTTTACTTTCCATAACCAGAAAATTAATGCAGCATAAAATATGTGCAAAGAAAGCTGGTCAAATTTTATTCCTTTATTCTCCTATAAAACTAACTTGAAATAACCATTGGCAACAGATTCGAATGACTGAGTGGAATTTAAATGAATACACTGAGAAACTGCATCTCAGGAGCAATTCAAAACAGTCCGTGACATGCTGCTTTGAAATGGATTTGCTTTACAGTGATTAATGTTATTTCAGTGTAATGGGACAGTTAAGCCTTCCATTTACCTTTGCATACCATTTCCAAAAAACACAGCATAGCACGCAATAATTAAATACAACTGCCAACATAATACTCGTCTCACTTGAAAAGTGATCCCTCCATATTGTAGTCACAATTGTTAGCACTAACCCACAGATCAGGAGTCTTTTGACATATGCTTGTATTTTTGAGACAGGCAGAATTTCTTCAGCTGTTCTCATTATACTGATACCTAATGCATAGCTGACACTTCCCACAGGGAAAATTTAAGAGAGTATGAATAAAACACCAACACTGAGCTCTTACATTCCTTCCATGCAGTCTGAAGAGAAATAAACACAAATAGAAAAAAACCTGAAAAAGGTGGAAGAGGTAGAGCTAACACAATATGCTCCCTTTCTCCTTTGAGGCTCCAGGACTCTTCCAGTGGTGGTAATTACGTGCTGCAGGGGCTCTGCAGGGCTTCCAGCCACGTGTTGGTTGGGAGAGAACAGTAAGCTGATATACTACTATAGGCTTCATTCCAAGACACATGTCTGGAAAAACCTAATATCTCTTCATATTAAAATAATATCCCACTGCAATGAAGATTTCCAAGGAGACTCTAGGTAACTACAGGTCCTGCCCTTCTCCTTTGTTCAACTTCTGCTGTCTAAGACCTATTCAGTCATATTCTAGACATTAGACAACTTCACATTACTATGAGAGACCTGGTCACTGAAGATAATTAACCTGCATATTTTCTATTCATACAGAGTTTAGCTAATTTGTAGTGCTTAGTTTGTTTTACAGTAAATAGTTAAAATGTGCTTCTCAGAATTTCTTGCAATGCTGTACAACTTGAAACAGAACACTGACAGTTTGATGCACTCAGTGCAACACAAATACTAAAAGAGGAGAGTTACTAAACAGTGTATCTGGATTCAAAATTAAAATAAGCCTTGTGCAGACACTCCTCTTCAAGCAAAGTGGCAAATAGCAACAGGGCTCTTTGGAGAAGATATCCCAGGCATCCAGTGATATGTGTCCTTTCTCCCATTATTAAAAATTACAATTTTAAGTCAGAAAAGTTCTTGCAGGTGAGCCCTCTACTCTCAGGTTTGGCACTACAAATAATAATTAAAACCAAAACCCAAACCCCCTTCCCACAGTCACATACACAGCTGGCCTCTACCAATGAACGTGCAGTTCATCTCATAGTCAAAAGTGTCCAAACCAGTGCAAAATACGTACTTTGAAGCTCTGTAGAAAAACTACCAACAACATATAAAATTATACTCCTAATGCGTTAGGCTATCCTGACCTCTACAGATGGTAAATTAAAAGATTTATTACTAAATTAAAGTTGGGTTTCCTCATCTCTTCTTTTCAGATAATCTTGTTTGATAAAGCTTAGAATTTTTGTCATTTTCATTCAATTTGTTTCATTATTAACACTTTAATCCTTTAGGTTAGGCTACTCCAAGTCAGGTCATTAAAAATTAAGGCTGCAGTTTCTAAAATCCAAGGATTTTTTTTTTTTTTCAAGAACAATCCAGGTCTATGTACTCAAACTGCATCACCCTGCACAAATTACAGCACCCTCTTCCTCAGTCCATTAACAGCATTACCTTAGCTATCAAAACATTATATTCCACCAGAAGAATATACAAAGCTAGAGTTAATTTTCTTGCTCAAAATTGTGTCCCATTCCTATTGTTTGTAGGGAACAGAGATGTTAAATAGTATCAGTCCCAGTATCATCCCTGAGGCTGCTGCTTCTTAACTGAACTGCTGGCCACCAGACTTTGAGCCTGGTGGTTTAGGAAACTGCCAGCTTCCTTGGCACCTTTGCACGCATCCTGTCTGCCCTCGTGGACTTACATATGTCCAGTTTAATTAGTCCTCAATCCTCTTCGAGAGTGGGTAGTACCCACCCTCCCCCAAATTCTATCACTAGCCAGAGAGATCATGCCACTAAAGTCTAAGGCAAAGATGCTGACAACCTCAGCCTTCATGAACCATAGAATTTAGATTGGAAGGGACCTCTAAGATCACCACTACCCCATGTCCCTCAGCACCACATCTACACGGCTCTGAAATCCCTCCAGGGATGGGGACTCCCCCACTGCCCTGGGCAGCCTGTGCCAGTGCTGGGGAACCCTTCCAGTAAAGAAATGTTTCCTCATATCCAATCTAACCCTCCCCTGGCACAACTTGAGGCCATTACCCCTCGTCCTGTCACCTGGGAGAAGAGACTGACCACCACCTTGCTACCCCCTCCTTTAAGGGAGTTGTAGAGAGCAATCACACAATCACAGAATCATCTAGGTTGGAAGAGACCTTGAAGACCATCAAGTCCAACCATTAACCTAACACTCACAGTCCTCAACTGTACCATATCCCTGAGCGCTATGTCAACATGACTCAAACACCTCCAGGGATGAAGTATCCCCTCAGTCTCCTCTTCTCCAGACTGAACACCCCAGTTCCCTCAGCCGCTCCCCATCACGCTTGTGCTCCAGACCCTTCCCCAGATCCGGTGCCCTTCTCTGGACACGCTCCAGCACCTCAGTGTCCTTCTTGGAGTGAGGGGCCCAAAACTGAACACAGTATTCGAGGTGTGGCCTCACCAGAGCTGAGTACAGGGGCACAACCACCTCCCCAGTCCTGCTGGTCACACCATTTCCGATACAAGCCAGGATGCTGTTGGCTTTCTTGGCCACCTGGGCACACTGTTGGATCATATTCAGCCAGCTGTCGACCAGCACCCCCAAGTCCTTTGCCACTGGGCAGCTTTTCAGCCACTCTTCCTCAAGCCTGTAGTGTTCCATGGGGTTGCTGTGACCCAAGTGTAGGATCCAGCACTTGGCCTTACTGAACCTCATACAATTGGCCGCAGCCCATGGATCCAGCCTGTCCAGATCCCTCTGCAGAGCCTCTCTACCCTTAGGCCAACCAACACTCCCACCCAGCTTGGTGTCATCTGTAAACTTACTGAAGGAGCACTCAATCCCCTCATCCAGACCATTGATAAAGATGTTAAACAGAACTGGCCCCAACACTGAGCCCTGAGGAACACCACTCGTGACTGGCCTCCAACTGACTTAACTCCATTCATCACCACTCTCTGGGCCTGGCCAGCCAGTTTTTAACCCAGCAAAGCGTATGCCCATCCAAGCCATGAGCAGCTAGTGTCTCCAGGCGAATGATGTGGGAAACTGTCTAAGGCTTTAGTAAAGTTCAGGTAAGCAACATCCACTGCCTTCCCTTCATCCACTGAGGTCACTTTGTCATAGAAGGAGATCAGGTCAGTGAAGCAGGACCTGCCTTTCGTAAACCCATGCTGATGGCCCCCATTACCTCGTTGTCCTGTATGTGCCATGTGATCACACTCAAGATGATCTGCTCCATAACCCAGATCCTCCTTCCGGCCTTTCCTGTAGATGGGCAACACATCTGCTATCCTCCAGTCAACTGAGACCATTCTGGTTAGCCAGGACTGCTGACAAATGATGGAAGGTGGCTTGGTGAGCAATTCTGCCAGCTCCCTCAGTACTCTTGGGTGGATCCCATCTGGCCCCATAGACTTGTGTGTGTCTAAGTGGTGTAGCAGGTCACTAACTATTTCTTCTTGGATTGTGGGGGCTTCATTCTTCTACCCATCCTTACCTTCCATCTTAGGGGGCTGAGTACCCTGAGAATAACTGGTCTTACTACTAAAGACTGAGTTGATGAAGGCATTAAGTACCGCAGCCTTTTCCTCATCCTTTGTCACTATGTTTCCCTGTACGTCCACTAAAGTATGGAGACTGTCCTTAGACCTCCTTTTGTTGCTAACGTATTTATAGAAACATTTTTTATTTTCTTTTATGGCATCGGCCAGATTAAGTTCTTGTTGGGCTTTGGCCCTTCCAATTTTCTCCCTGCATAACCTCACAACATCTTTGTAGTCTTCCTGGATATAATACCCTCTCATTAATCATATGCTTCATAGTTATATTCTTCACCTGTAATAAGTTTCTGCCTACTGAAATGTGATGTCACAGACATTTCATCCATTTTGCTCTTTCAGATTCATCAGCTTCTAGCTGCAGGGCTTCTCCAACATTGCTTCAATGTTGTTTCTGGAGTGTGTCAGTCTTATCAGTAGTTATATTATTAGCATAGTTTAATGGCTAAGGGATGTTTAGAAATGCATATTAAGAAGAGAGAGGCCCTGGTGTCACAGGGGAACATTTCAGAAGTTCTGGTGTTTTGTTTTGACCTATGCCCAGCCTCTGACACATGTCACAATGGCAAACAGAGACCTGTAAGGAAGGCTGTAAAAAATGAAGCAGCAGCTTGTAGTAAGGTGTAGCCATCAGAAGGGCAGCAGAAACTGTTTCATAAAATGCTTCTATTCTGAGGGTCTCAAAAAGTCACCAGTAGAAAGGAACTACAAACAAAGCAAGTACAGGTAGGGAGATGTAAAGTCAATCCCACATCTACTAAAATCCCAAGTGAAACAATTTAAATTGCCACAGGAGCCAAGACTACCACAACAGTAGCATGCTCGTGCTGCTGCTCTGCAGATGCAGTGAAGCTGCCCAGCTAGCAGCAATTTTTGACAGTAGCTAGAGACACACAGATAGGTCTGATGATACTGTCTCCTTCACTCATGAAGTGAAATGTGGCTCCATTCAGTAGCTCCCAGCAGCCATGGGCTCCCATCTGCTCAGGGCTGCCTGCCCAACTCCGTGTCCTCAGTGTTTCTCTTCCACTTCTCTTGGCCACCCTCTCCCAGCTTCACTCTGTTCCCAGGGGCTCCTCAGAAATTTGCCACCTCCTTCTCCTTTCCCTCCCCAGAAACTCTCCTGTTAGCTGCAGAAATACCAAAGGGAGGAAGACAAAAGTCATTAAGTAGTAGTGCTTAATGGAATAACTAACAATAAATGCCAGTGTTTAGGAAATAACTTCTGCCCAAGCAAACACCATTGTTTACTACATGTGCTTAAAATATTCTCATCCTCTTCTTCCTTTACTCACAGGATTTTCCTCTCCATCAGAAATTAGCAGGTAAGAGCAAAGAAAGCGCTGTAATTATCGCCATGATCCTTCCTTAGCTCAGTTCCTAATAATAAATGGAAGCATATACACACGTGCACACACCAGGGTTCAAGTGTCATCAAGTTGTTATGAGACAGAAAGGATAGCTTCATGATGGTACTTACGAAAAACACAAAATTTGGAGTTATTACTTGCCTCTGAAAAAATGGCGAATATCATCAATCCAAGAACACAAAAGCTACAACTCATAAGAAATATATAAAGCAAACCTAAAGGTAAAGCTAACTGAAAAATGTTACAATAAAATACAGCTTGAAGTTTTCATACAGAATGAGCTTCCAGCAAAGCTGATCTTTGTATCACCCCACATAAATCTTGTGACTAAAAAAATACGCATCTCACTCATAATTCAACTTAACTGATGATAATATGTCATATTATTTACAGAAAAAGCAGGAAGATCTGAATGCCTATGGGCTGGTTAATCCCCTTTTAAAAATCTGCACTGTAGAACAGTAATAACACATCAGTAAAGAAGATTAAGAATCATCTGACCAATGGATCTCAAAACAAAATAACCTAAGGGAAATGTTTGCTGACTGGAAAAGGCTCCTGGCTGGATTTATAGTGTTATCAGGCATATTTACTCACAAGTAAATACAAGCTCTCTGCAAAAGAAATTTGCAGATAGACAAAGGTTAGTAAGAGTGGCAGATGTGAATAGCAAAAAGTCACAGGGATCCATGTACTGTATGCTAGTGAAAAGGTACACCTCAAAGGTAACAAGACAAAAGCCATCCAAAGTTGCACTTCACACTTTTCTGTTGTTTGTTTGTTTGAAAATGTACCTGTTATTCATAAATTTGGGGCTGAACAGAATGGAAAGGCATTTAGATACCAAAGCAACACAGAGAACCTTGTGGATGGTGTCTACTACGGGCTGCCTGATGACGGGGAGCCTATTGACAAAGCCTTCTTACTCCAGCTACAGGAGTCATTGCGCTTGCAGGCTCTCATCTTGCTGGGGAATTTAACCACCCCAACATCTGCTGGAAAAGCTGCAGGCAACCTGGTAGACTCCTGGAGTGCATTGAGGAAGCTTCTTAAGCCAGATGATTGACAGCCGTAACAGAGGGGATGCGATACTGGACCTGACAGCCACCCATGCAAGTGAGCTGGTCAGTGACATCAAGAATGGCGGCAGCCTGGGCTGCAGTGATCACACACTGGTGGAGTTCACAGTCCTGAGGGACGTGGGTCAGGCAAAGAGTATAGTCAGGACCCTGAATTTCAAGAAAGCAAAATTCCAGCTCTTCAAGGAGTTAGTAAATAGGACTCCTGGGAAACTGCCCTCAGGGACAGGGGAGCAGAATAGAGCTGGCAGATCTTTAGGAATGTTTTCCATAGAGCATAAGAGCTCTTGATCCCCAGGTGTAAGAAATCAGGACAGGAAAGCAAGAGACCAGCATGAGTCAAGACCTGCTGGTCAAACTAAAGGGCAAGAAGGAAATGCACCGGCACTGGAAGCAGGGACAGGTATCCTGGGAAGAGGAGAGAGACATTGCCTGGTTGTGTAGGGATGGGGTCAGGGAGGTCAAGGCATTGGTGGAGCTGAACTTGGCAAGGGATGCAAAGAACAGTAAGAAGGGCTTCTGTAGGCATGTGAGCCAGAAAAGGAAGGTCAAAAAAAGTGTATCCCCTCAATGAACACGGTAACAATGGACGAGGAGAAGGCTGAGGAGCTCAACAACTTTTCTGCCTCAGTCTTCACTGGCAACCTCTCTTCCCACACCTCTCAAGTGGAGGGACCACAAGGCAGGGACTGGGGGATCAAAGTAGGACAAAAGCTGAATTTGAGTTTTTAGAAGCAAAGCTGTGAAATGTTTTGCTTTAACACAAATGTTACTAGTAAGTTGAAAATACCACAAAAATAATTCTGATAACCTCCCGTTGTGACATATCTCTGGAAATCAATGCTAACAGGAATCAAACAAGCTCTGGACAGTCAACTAAATATACTGGGAAAGCATCTATGGAAAGTATCTGGATTTTTAAGTTTATTTAAACATAGCAAAAGTTGAATTTTCTCCTCTTTCTCTAAAGATAACTGCATGCATACCCTGAGCAAAAGAATTTTTTTTTTATTCAATACTTAAACAACATCAAAACATACTTCGTTATATGAAGTATTAATACATGTATGGTTTATGAAGTTTAGAAAATGTTTGTTAAGCATGACTAAGTTTGTCAAACTTAGAAAAGACAGAACTATGAAAACCAACAAAAGCTAGCATGAGAAAATGGCAATACATGTTGATTTTAACTGCAAGTTTTAATTTAAAAAGTCCTGTAGCTCTATGTACAAATACTATAATGAATAACAACCCCAAACACTGCCTTTAAAGTGCTCTGGAACATAGCAGGAAAGTCCTGGGAAAAGCCAATGGGAGTGGAAGTGAAAATAAAAATAAAACTGGAAATACAGCACAATAGGCTTTTTTTAAAAAAAAAAAAAACAAACATATATCTATAAGAAAAAAAACACCAATCCCGAATAAAATTAAACCAAGCAAAAATACAAGTGGTGAATTGCTCTGGCTCATGACATTGCTTTCCAAGAATTAATGCTCTAGTGAATAGCTTTTAGAGTCAGCATAGATAAAACTGCATGAAATTTGATATCCTAAGATACTAAAATGGTCAGTTGAAATTACTGGGATTTTTTAGCATTGAAAACTATCCACTGATGATTCAGGAGTGTCATTTTTCAAACATTTCAATTTCATGAGCTATCACTAGAGGTGCATTTTTGCTGGTTGACTAGGAATACTTTAAAGCAGAAATCTTTTATTTATTACTTGTTCATTTGGGTATTTTGAAGAATACTTCTCTTAGCGCTTCAATTTACAAATGCAATGAAAAAGGAAACAAAGCAATTCTTCCTACCTAAAATTCAGTCCACCCCCTTCCACTTTCTAAAGGCCTTCCAGAAACAGATTGAGTAAACAGAAGGCTTTACCAGGTGCAGCAACATTGCTTCTGCAGGACCAAAGGACTGTCAAAGAAGAAAATCTCAGTCGTTAGGTAATCTTGAATATAAAGGATAGTCTAGGGACATGTTTATATGGTGACTTTCATTTTGCAAAAGTATAAAGAGAATGTCAGTCGAAGGCAACTCAGCTAAATCAAACCTAGAATTTATCTGACAATTGAAATAAAAAGATGCAGAGATTACAACCATCTTGAACTGTGCCTGTAAGAAAATCTCTAAATACTATTTACAAAAAAAAAAAAAAGTTTATACTATAAGAACATACCTTTAAATATTTTTACTAGTCTATCTTCAAAATTTTAACAGAGAATGTAATAATCAGAATAATTTTTGAAAAACACTAGGTAAGCAAGTGATTTCTACTTGTATAAGACATCACAGCCACCACAAGTTAATGTGAAGAAAGTGCTTTCACAAAACCAGAGCTACTTCATCCAGTAGAAGAAAAAAGTAGTTCTTAGACTGACATGAACAAAAAAATATCCCCCTCAGCTTCTCAGTGCTGTACTGGACTGACAGTGTAGATCACTTATATTTATTTATGTCAAATATCTGAAAAAAATAAAGTTTACTAAAACTAAGTTTTTAAAATTTAGCTATTTAAAATATATGATTAGAGCTTGGTTGACTTATCATACGTTTGAGATAAAGAATCATGGATAAATCAGTTACACTCCAACCTATATGAGGTTTCACAAGGTTTCAACTTCTTGAAAACTTACACTGTCATACATTTTTGCCTTGGCTCAAACAGGAAACCGAGGGTTAAAAATGTAATCTGATTTATCCCTTGTATTTCAAAGTGTGTGGGGGTTCCTCCATAGAGCTGGTTTCATTATTTTGGATTCCAGTGACCAGTTCTTGTAATATAAGACCAAAAAAAAAAAAGAATTGGAGAATGCAAAGCTAACCAGTATTACCTTACTGCCCATCATACTTAGACTCCTACAGTATATCTGATCATGAGACAGCGTTTAAACCACAGAGTTGCATCAAAAGATATAAAACAGCAATAGAAGAGCACACACAGGATCCCAGAGTGCTGCACAAACAGCAGTATTAATTTCCAGATCCTGTTTTTCACATTACCTGGATGACACTGTGAGTAGAAAAGAGTATTGAGAAACCTAGAAATTTTATCAGTGGGGTCTGAAAAGCTCTAGAGAGCACTAGTCCTTCTGTTCTCAGTTGCGTGGCCATAAAACCAGGTTGTGCTGGGAGAACATTGAAGGAAGACTGTTTTCTTATGGATTTATCATCTCCTACATGCCATGTTCCAACTTAGCCATAACCCCTTCACATCTCCCACAATAGCTCAAACACCTGGAACAGCCCTTCAAATAATCCCATCTCCCACATCTGCCTGTACAGACCCTGTCTTCGTCCCCTCTCACTAAAAGCAGCTTATACTCCAGCCACCGCTCCGTGACTTGTGTGCTCCCAGGCCTGCCTGAAGTCACACAGACTGCTGGGCTCAACTAATGCTTCTCCAAGAGACAAAACATTCATTTATTTCTTTCTCCTCTACCCAACTTTCTGTTTCCAAAGACTTTCCTGAGACCTTTAGCACTGCTCATTACATTACACCAGGCTAAAAAGAAAATGTTTCCAATCATCTCTTACATAAACCATACCAGAAAGTACCATATTGAAAACAATTGAAAATATCAAACTTGCAAACCAGATGAAAGATATGTATGTTGCTTAACCTTAAAACATAAACTGTGTTCAAAGAATGGCTTAATGTCATCAGCTGCTTAAATAATACTGGGATTAGTTTATATTTGTATGGTCGAAACCTGTAGGACTAATTGGGTAAAAACAATAGTATTGCTTCCTTCTAGATGTACTGAAAATGGCAATGCTGTGATCCTTTGACAGGAATACTGAGAAAAAGAATGCAGACTTTTTTTATAATTTTATGATGAGGTGATGAACTACATGCTATTTTACACCCTCCTTCAAGTTCTTCCTGCAGGTACAACTAAACAAGAGCTGTCACTCTCAAGAAAAAGGATCAGTCCACAGCACAAAACATGACATTTGAAAGGCACAGACTCAAGAGGAAGGAAAAAGGCTTACATAAGTCATTTTTAGATTTTCACGATGTTTAGCTTAGCACAAGCATAATTTTAGAGGGCTGATTCCTGATAACTGATTGCTTGGTGCCAGCAGTACACATGAAAACCTGTTAACCTTAAAGCTGCACATATCCTCTATTTTAATGCTTTGAGCTTCACAACCCCCACACTGCGTCAGCCCTTTTCCCCTTTGCCTGACCCTTGGCTACATTTATATTATCCTAAATATAGTGCACTGACAGCAGTACCTACTTACAGGAATCATCCAGTTGGCCAGGTCACCGTACTTAGACACCTGCATAGCTCCAAGCATTGTCAAATCAACATGGCCTCTGGCAACAGAAAGTGTGTAATTAGCGTATCATGTTCAAGTAACAGCCTACAAATCTTAACAAGCTTTCGTTCACATTCTCATTACATCAATATAAAAACAACAGTATACCACAGAGGTAGCAACCATTTTCTTACATGTGTAGTTGGGGTTTTTTTCCTCTCTAGATGTATCGCTGATGTAAATGCTTCTGTCTGCCTACTGAGCCTCAAAAATGCTATTACTTTTGTCTGCTATTGGTTAATTGCATGCACAAGCAATCAGCTCTGAACTCATACTTTTAAGTGAACTCCTTTGCATATTTACATGCACTCATTATCTTTTCAGAGCCATTAGATTTAGTGTTTGTTTATATCCAACCTCCTTCCTGAAAAACAAACAAAAAACAGGTGCAGATGGTGAATTTCCATTAGGGAGGTGGAATGAGGATCACAGTTGCAAGCCGAGCAAAGAGAATATACGGAGCGCATCAACAGATTAGATACTTGGAAATGACCAAAAAGTAGTTGTTAAAATACAGTTATAACTGTGTTTATGTACTGCCAGGTAGTGGCAGACACGAACATCACTACAGTATCTATAAATTACAGTGTTTTTTCTAGTTCCAATAGCTACTCCTAATCCTCTGTAAACCATCACTGGTTAAGTCCATGATCATTTTACAGGCTGTTAAATGCTAACCACATTTCAAAGAACTACTAATGAGTTCAGTCACTGACTCAGTTTATTCTTTTCATGTTTCAAAAGATCAGGGTTTGTGTTGTTACGTACCCTCTTATCATTGCAAATGATTCATCGCTAGAGAAATAGGAAGAACCTGGAAGAACAGTAACTGTCTCCTTACCTGTAAAAGAAATAAGCTATATATTTTGTCTCTTTGACAAATGAAGCCACAGCTATTAACTAAGAAATAAGGTTTTTTAAAATCAAATTCCTTTAGATCCTGTACAACTATGGAACTGATTACGCTTACTATGTCACACGTAAACCTAATCAATCATAATGAATTGTGAAGCAGTTTGTTACAGGTTTTAGTGATAGGATTGCCTTAGATCACCAGCAGTTCCAGGCAAAGACATCACTGACATCAGAGGCTTAGAAACCTCTGTGGACTTCAGTTTTCTGCACAGAAAAAGTGAGAGGTAACTCTCTTTTGATACAGAGAAAGAGCATCTTCAGGAGGCAGGGAGGTTGCAAGGAATAGTGAGCAAACCAGACAGAACAGTCTAGAGGGATATTGATGTAGAATATAGAAAATAAATGACAGATTTAGTCTACTCCTGCTTTGTTAAAGTGCACAAAAAAAATGTGCTTCTGTGTGCTGTACTGTTCCCTACACAGTACTTGTGTCAAGCAAGGGAGCACACATGGGAGTGTCTTATTTTGACTGTCCAGAACCTTCTCTTTCCTCTCCTGCCAGCACTCTGAATCAGTCTAAGCAACAACCACATGTACAGAGTGCTTCTGGAAAGGCATAAGTAACACAGACAAAGATGAAATTATAAACCAAGCACAGAAGAGAAAAAACTTGAGAGGAAAAAAAAAATTAAAAATAAATAAATAAATAAAAAAGAAATAAAAAATACTTTAGCACTAGATGGCATTGTGAAGAAAAAGTTAGTGTAACAACAAAGGGGAAGAGGAATGAGACATCATTAAAAAGTTTCTAGAAAACAGGGAAAAAGAGACAATGAGATTAACTAAAAGGACAGGAAAAGGGAAGGAAACACTGTAGAAAAGTTAAAGTGGGGACCTAAGTTATCTGCTTTATTTAGTTCACTTGATGTATATTATATGCCAAGACATTTTATGGAAATTAAAATTTTACACACAAAATAGTATAGAATTAAGGTCATACAAGTGGTCTTGCAGTCATATCACTAAAATTTACCATGCTAACATCGAGATGCTATCCATCAGACTGCCTGAATTGACTTTCCCTACCGGTCACCCACCCAGGGCTGTTGGATGAGACAATTGCAAGCAACTATGTGGAGTAAGAACCCTGGGATAAAGTGAGAAGCTGAGGCAATGCTGAGAAGAAAGAGACACAGGCTGAGCACCCACAGAATAAAGTAACAAGAGCACTGTATTACCCACTGCTTGAAAATGCTCTCAGGAAGTCAGTGCTTGTGTCTGCTGTAAGACAGAAGTCTACCTTTCAATTATAGTGAGGACAAACTTCATGTGAGACATGCAGAAAATGGGACAAACAAACAAAAAAACCCCATATTTCAGAGAAATACAATTACATTTGCACATAAAAATCTGGCAAAAGCCCGAACTGGGAGCATACTTTGAAAACTTGGACTGGGGGGGCAATACTGGACCATTCCAATTGATGAATGCAAACAGAATTAAATTCTATGTCTTTGCTATTTAGCTTCTGTTTTCTTCACGTGGTTTTATAAATTTGTCTGGAAAGCACCTAGAATGGTCTTAATTCAACTAAGTGTCAGTGGGATTTAGTACCTTCTGAATCTGTCGGCAATGATAACAACAACAGTTTTGGTGGTAGAGCTGAGGTTCACCTATCCTGTGTCCTGTCTACTGCAGCTTCAGAAGAAGATATGAAAGTGCTTAACACCAAATTACCAATACTAGAATAATCTGATTTCTGTGTTGCATTCTGACCTCTTATGTTAGCTTCATCCCTGCAAGATGATCTCTTCAAAAATATTTATCAACCATAAATAACAATTCAAGATCATCTTGACATCTATATAAAAGTACAATGATTTTTTAGGGTACTTGTTAAGTTCTTAGATGTTTTTTCCATTGTAACTGTGTTAATGTGCTCATTTCTGATGCACTCATATTAGAACTTAAGTTCTAATGTGCATGCACATAATTTCACCTTTTATAGTACATGTTTTTAGTCTAAATAATTTTTTCCTTCTAATGACACCTCAAAGGATTTATTTTTTTAAAAAGAAAAAAAACACCTCAATTTCTGTTCAAGCATTAACGCAGCTCTCATGTGCCTCTGACATTTTCCTTCATGCAGTGTATCACAACAGTTACCTAGCTACTGGTGAAATGCTGGACTCAGTTCCTTAATAATTTCTTATTTCAAATAAGAAGATGGCCTTACATAACCACTTACTTGAAACATAATACTGAAACAGGGGCAATAACATAGCAGTATGATAATGGTATCAATTAGTTAAGCTAGGTAGGAAATGTTTCAAGACTGCACCTTGATTTTAAATTAAAAGCTTGTTTGATGTCAGTGGTTTATCTGCTTTGACTTCTCAGAGTTTAATTGTACCTGCTCACAGATGCTGCGAAAGGTTCTGTCTATACAGACATGTATGTACACACCCATACATATATATATGTATGCATAAATAAAAAATATCAAATACATAGGTTTTCCATATGAAAAAACAATTCTAAGATGTCAGCTATAGGTCTATAACCTATACTATTAACATCAATGAGAATTTATAAGGTGCCAAGGCCTATTTCTGTTTGTCACAATGCAATATATAGGTGTGATTTTACATGGAAACAGAAAACAGACACAGGCATAACTTTCTATAAAGAAAACAGTAATTAGATGCACTAAACCATAAATAGCCTACGTTTTTACATTGCATGGCTGTTTCTGAGGTGAAGTACCCCAAAACAGCTGTGCAAAAACAGTACATGAGGACTGGCATCCTTCCCCTAAAGTGGGAAAAGCAGCCGCCTGTGCCAGGTCCCACTTGGGGAGCTCTTTCCTCCTGCCTTGCCTACTGCTCCCTCTCCAAATGCAAATGTGTTGCATTCCTGGCAACTCAGTAGCCGGGAATAAACCAGGCCATTATACACAGGACATTTTAAAATATGTCCCAAACATAAATCATTGAAAACCATTTTCTA
This sequence comes from Podargus strigoides, assembly GCA_028020825.1. Taxonomy (NCBI): domain Eukaryota; kingdom Metazoa; phylum Chordata; class Aves; order Caprimulgiformes; family Podargidae; genus Podargus; species Podargus strigoides. The sequence continues at coordinate 19,955,329 of CM051663.1, forward strand.
GGCAACATAAGGTGAAAAGTAGCAGGAAAACAAATCCATATTCACATATAGGCTACAGAAAATAATCTCAGTTCTGAAAAGGAAGATTTGACCCTTTACTGCCTGGCCTGGATGAGAGTTTCCTTCAATAGTTCGCAAAATGCATCAAAGCATAAGATCTGTAACTAGAGTATTAAACATTTCTATTGATCAAATCCAACCTTCCCTTAAAAGAAGACAGATATATTATAAGTAAATAAAACAGGAGTCTGGGTTCAAATACTGAATCAAAAGATAATTTTTAGATTAACAATGAGTAATCATTTTCAACAAATTAAATTTGTTTAAAATATTTTACCTGCATTAATCAGGTCTGGATCTACTTCATTTTCAAGTGGATAAGGACCCTGATAACAACACAGGCATATGTCAGCTTTCTATTAAAATACCTTTGAGATGCAACTCATAACTGCTTAATTGTTTCTAATGCTTATTACTGAAAAAAGATCATCACAGACATGCATTATTTTTTTATCTTTAGCACAGCAACATCCCTGGTGATACAAGCCACAATTTACATCAACTGACATATCAAGACTGATGGGCATATTGTTAAAGGCTGCTAGAATTACTAAATAACTACGAAATAGGGGGTTTATTTGGTGCTATTTCTTGAGGGTTTTTTGTTTTTATCCAAAGTGACAGACATTTTTCAGAAAACGGTATGTAAGTGCAACTTCATAGAGCCATACAACAGTGAAAATAATATTCACTTTAAGCTTTATTTAAAATTATGTTTGATAAGGCTCAAAAGGCTTTGTCTTGCAAACTACTGAAGGTGTTGACTCCTTCCAGCAAAACATGTACTTAAGAAATTATTAGGCAAAGTAGCACTATAATCCTGAAATGAGCATTTCCTTAGAACTTCCCTGAGAATTTTATGATTAAGCAATATGGCATACATTTGAATATGCTTTTTTAGTAAAATTATAATCAAATTGGGGGTGGACAGGGAATATAACGCAGCCACTACAAGGTAAGTACACTGCAATAAGTGACCAAAATATATTCTTACCAAACCCAGGACTCCATTTTCACTCTGCAGATGAACAGTTATGTCTGGACTGATGAAGTTACTGGCCAATAGTGGGATTCCAATACCCAGATTAGCTGAAGAGAATTGGCTAAGGCACAAACAGGAACACACACACTGAAAACTAGTAAATTAAAAAAGTTATCATTGTACTATGGTTAGATTAGAACTGTTCTCTTCACAAACACTTTCATTTTTAGTTAGATGCCTCATATTTGTGATTAATTATTTTACCATTTGGACTGTCTAATTGCATCCTGACAAATGCTTTACATGACAAAAAACTGATAGTGCAAGTAAGCTTCATTTCCAACATATGTAACTTTGAGAAACTCTTGAAAAACATTCAACTGCTAATAAACTCACCAGGTATGCCTGGATAAAAACTTCAGGTACCCTATGTCTTCACATCCCATCTATCTCAACAGTGTTAAGAAAATGAGAGAATCCCAGGCTCCCAGAAAGACAATAAGCATGGTAATTAACCTCTCTTAAATGAAACAGCTGTAGTTGTTGTTCTATTGAGTCCTCACTTTAACCTACAGCACAGGTGAAGGATACCATACATGCCATCCTCAAATTCTAAAGCAGCCCGTCTGATGATCCTCTCCCTCACATTATCTCCTTGTTTTTGTTTGGCTTTTGAGTCTTCAGGCTTTCGGATTGATAAGCGCTGCAAAAGAAGAAGTAATCATAAGTAAAGATTAGAATCCAGATTCTTGCTTAAGACACAAAAGCCTCATTTGTGATTGCGCTGAGACACTTGGTCCCAGAATAATGTTATTTATCCATCTTCTACAAAAACCCCCAACCTTTTATTCTATCAGGTCAAGCTTATCTAAGCCAATGGAATCATCAAATATCCCCAGTGATAGCGTTAGAGCAAAATGTTATTTCTTTGTCTGTATGGCCGAGGCTGAGAGAGTACGTGACACACAGACAACCGGTTAAGAAGGCACCAAGCATTAGGGCAAACACTAGCAAGTCTGAGATTCATTACCCCCAAGATACGTAAACAGATTTGTAAAATGTTAGTCTAAAATACAAATACTGCTCTTCCTGCATTCATTCAATGCAGTGGTGCTATTGTAGATTCATATGAATGAGACAGACAAATGCCAGTCATCTAAAGACACTGGGAGCTAAGCAAGTAAGTTTTCAAATATAAATCTGTATAGTCTTGCATAAATGGGCCTGAAGTTGTTTCCTGAGATTTCCTGCCCTTAAGTTGATGCTTTCTAAATCACATGTAGGTGAAAATGCCATGACATCCAAGAACTTTGTAAGACCTTTGTAAATTATTGTTTACACAGGTTATGCTCTTCGCTCATCTCTCCCATTCATATGAAACTGCTCTGGGTAACATCATGTCCTGCAGTCCCATATGTCTTCACATCCTCTCCTACTTCAGATCATAATGAACACATCAAGCAAAACTACTCTCTGGTCTTTTTCATCACCACGGAAGAATTTTTGCAATGTCTTTTTTTCCCCATGCTGGGAGTCAGTTTTGAATTTCCCAGCAGCTTCTTCTTTATGCATTGTCTGTTGTTTTTTTTTTTAATTGCTTCACTTGCAAGTTATGGAAAAAGTAAGAACAACCACAGAGGGTTTCTCTGCAGCAAAGAGAAGGGTGGATAGCAAGTATGACTTGCACTAGAGGGACCAGGTCTGAGGCTAATTAGGCAGAAATTGCTATTTAAAGCCAGTAAGAATTATGACAGACTAGCTTCACTTTATTCCTCATCTCTCCTCTTACCACTTATCATATTCAAAGCTTTCATATGTACAGCCACTTCCTTCATATATAATCTTTTAAGAAGAATAAATAAATCTGCCATTTCCCTCTTATACTTCTATTAATGAGAGGTGCCACTGCCAGAATTGCAAATTACACGAAGAAAATTAATCTCTGTTACAACTTTGCTGTGGAGTTTATAGTAGCTTTATTTTTGGCCCACTCACTTCCTTTTTTTCTTAAGCATATAGGGAAGGGGGTAGTTGACGAGGTAGGTATATTCACGTATGCAGCCAAGCCAAAGAAAATCAGGTGTTTCTATAAAGGTCTTCCCTGAACAGAGGTGACCTCTTCATACACTGTCAAACTGCAACAAGAACAGCAGTTTAATAATTGCAAAATGGCTTTCTCTCATGGTAAGGTATAAACTTTTCTGTGAGATATTGCTTCCATTCAGAAGGAAACAGGACATTAATTGTAGTCTAACACAACATTCCCAGAGAAAGGGGGAAAAAAAGAAAGAGAAGTTTGACACATCTGTTTCCAGATACTCAACACCACGCAATATGCTTTTGCAGAATGAACAGATGGAAGGAACAAAAAAAAACCTTTTTAACCTTAACATTCACAAAAGAGTTTACTTGGAGAAAAAGTCTTGTATGACTTTCTAGGACTTTGTGACTTGATTTTAATAATAAAAGTTTAATTATTACAATTTCTTTCTGCACTCTTTTTTTTCAAAGATATTTTTTTCCTTGTGTCATGTCGTGTCATCTCCCACTCCACCAATTCTTCTGATGACATTTTGAATAAACCCCACCTCCAGAGTAGGGAGACACAGGAGAAATACAGAATTTTCAATTGCACTTCAAGAGCATTGTCACATCCCCAAAATGAATACAGGGACTTAGCTTCAGTGAAGCAGAGCCACAGAAACAGAGAGGAACAATTACATAATCATAATTTTCTTGGATGTTTTCAGTGATGGAATGGTATTGCTGTAATTTTTAACAGCTATTGACATCTTTTACTCAGACCAAAAGCGTCACTGGCTAAAAAACTTCCTGATTAAAGAAAAGGAAAGAAAGGCTCCAGAACCTTTGCAATGTAACGTAATTCAGTAATACACAGCACAAAAGGGGCTGAGACTGGCCCTACATGCCCATGTCGAAAGCTCTCCAGTAGAAAAGAAAGTATCTAATTGTCAAAATCAGCTCTTAGTCTAGGTTGTGTCTTGCTGGGTCTACGGAAGTAGAACTGAGAGAGGGAAGGAAAATAAAGTAGCATTCTCCTTCAAATTTTCAAACGCATTGAAGTATCCAGGACTACAGGCAGTTGCTCTAAATTATTCAGGGACTGAACCACGGAGGCTGGAGTGTAAGAAACGGCTCAAATCTCAGGTCCCCACCTAACTACTACCTACCTGAGTACTTACCTAAGTTCCAATACTTAGCAAAAGTTGACAGGCCTTTCACAAACTATTTTCTCAGTGCTAAGACTTGGTGGCTAGAGTAAAAACCCTGTAAATTCTAAAATACACCCCAAGCTGAAATATGTTCTAAGAAGCCCAGATACTTACCTCAATTCTCTTCTCAAACTTCTCTCCTTGTATCAGACGATCAACATAGATTTTAGGAACATGAATATCTTCGGGGGCAAATGCTCCAACATCAACAATTTCTTCCACCTACAGAAAGGAGAAAGTGAAAATATTTTGAAAAAAGTTATTGAATGAGAGATTTTATTAGCAATGAAGTTTCAAATATTAAATATACAGTGGATCAAATCAAGAAAACTAAGGAATGGGATAAAATAGATATACCCTTTAAAACAGGCTATGTTAGACGTCTATCTTTCCTCTTCTTCCAAAGGATCTACCTACATACAAATGGAAAGTAGTTTATGTTTCAACAGCCCAATTTGTAGGACCAAGCTGACAAAATATATACCATGTACAGTTACATCAGAGTTGTTTCTACCTATAAATAACTTCCATCCAAACAGAAGGAAACAAAATGCTGTTAAGAAAACGTTAAAAGTACAAAGAGAAGTATGAATTTTAAGAATAAAAACACCAAAGCTGGCTTGGAGTTTCTCCACAGGGTACTCAAAAATAAAACTGAATACATTTCAACTGTAATAACTGATTGCAAGAAAGATGTGAAGATGTAGGAATCTCTACAATTGGTGAAACAGAGATTCAGCACAAAATGGCACTGATTCACACATAGTACATTTGAAATGTCACCTATTTGGAGCTCCACAGACAACAGAGTTTTCCTTCCATCTATGTTTCAGCTCAGGGTGGCCTCACTGGAGACCCTGCTATGGCCAGATGCCTGCAGCACAGACCCTCAGCCATGTCTGGTGCTTTCCCTGACAAGTCTCAGGTGCAGGTAGCACATCTCACTCTGCCACAAAGCCAGACACTACTGTTAGGGCTGTACCTGCATCCATCCACAGCGAAAATGTGTAACGTTATAGCAACAGGTCAAAGATGACATCTGAAACAATTTACTCCAAAAGAAATTAAATAAGCTTCCAAACTGCTTTATCACCAGGATCTAGTTAAACATTCAGGAATGTGCCAAGCCTAAAAATCCCAAACAAGACCCATGGTATGACGTGTCAGTAGGGGTACATCACTTAGCAGCCATCACCAGTGAAGCAACACAAAAGAGCTTAAAATTCAATTTGAAATCTTACTGTTACTGCACAATGTGATCAATAATAAAATCTATAGTACATCTGATAGATAATTACATTCCTACTGTGCCTTGCAGTGTGACAATAAACAAACAAATCCACGCGAAAAGCAGCAGAGGGGGAGGAAAAGCTAACAAATTGCACAGGATCAGTTTCAGATGACCCCTAAAACAAGCCCCAGGATAAAGAGACAGAAAAGGCAACAGAAATCTGCAAGGCAAAGGTGGTAAGGAAGAGGCAACAACAGCCACATCAACCTCAGTGTTCATGGAGAGCAGAATCACACATCCAGAAAGTCCTTACCTACAAGATCAGGAGAGACAATCAAATTAATATTTTAAAAATTCAGACTACTGTATTCATGAAAGAATAGTTCAATTACATTCATGCCCTATCTTACCTGAAGTTTACTATTTTATACATGAATTTTAAATATATATGGAGACCAAGACGAACACAGGGTAAAATGAAAAAAACCTGAAGCACACATCTGAAGCACACTGCATTCTTGGTGCAGTGACTACTACCAGAACATGCCCAAAAGGGAGGAGAAGCAGAAGACAAGACTTTTCAATGAAGCCATATGCAAGAAGATGATCTGCTACCAGTAGAATTCCCAAATTCACCTTTTCTAATTAAATTTGTCTTCACTTATCAGGTGGAAAATTAGGCCTGGGGAATACTAATTGCTACCGATTTGAACTTTCTCATAAAAGAACAACATTTATTTGCTGCAGTAGCTGAGATTATAAAACCAAAATCTTTGCTGGCACAATTCAACCAACTTCAACAGAACTACGCTGTCAGAAAATCTGACACACAGTATCTCTCCCTGCATAGAATACACAGAATAAATAATTTATCCAACAATAAACTGTTGGGTTCTGTCATTAGTCAGCCCATTCCCTTAATTGGTTAGTATTCTGTCTCTCTGGAAACAGCAGTCAGCACAATAGCTTTTCCTCACAAGATCCATCAACATATTTATTGTTTCCGTATATTATCCTTAAATTAACATAACACAGACAAAATGTATTTTGTCCTAGGGATTTTAAATGAGCCTAAGGATCCCTGCAGACTGGAACACCTTTGTGTCCACTGGCAGGCCCCCCAACTATTCTTACTGGTGTTTTGCAATTTCCCTGTTCTATCACTATCCGAAATTAAGTACATTAAAATATCGATATAGCAATAAAATGTAATTTTGAAAATGAATCAAATATTTGCATGCAATGCCTGCAAGAATACTTATCATCTAGTTCTGCAAGTGAAATTAATCAGCATGTTTATACAGAAAAGAAAGAATTTGCGCAGGGGAAGTACAAATGTCATCCAATTGCTCCAACCCTCCCTCCCAACTCTGCTCACAGGGAACTAGATGATACTCCAGCTGAGACACTGCAGATGGCTGCCAGCAGGCTCCATCAGCATTGCCAGCACTGCTACCACAGATGAAGCTGTGCCAACAAAAGTGAAACCAGAAAATTTGATGGCTATGGGAATCAGCAACTTAACTTTCTGTGACCACTGCAAGACATAAGCCAAGCACCTTGCTAGGTAAGAATGATAATGCAAAATTAAATAGCTCCATAGCTGAGCATGTTCACTTCCCTTTCAGGTTTCATATTCACAGAATTACAGAATCACAGAATGTTAGGGATTGGAAGGGACCTCAAAAGATCATCTAGTCCAATCCCCCTGCCAGAGCAGGAACACCTAGATCAGGTCACACAGGAACATGTCCAGGTGGGTTTTGAATGTCTCCAGAGAAGGAGACTCCACAACCTCTCTGGGCAGCCTGTTCCAGTGTTCTGTTACCCTCACTGCGAAGAAGTTCTTCCTCAAATTTATGCGGAACCTCCTATGTTCCAGCTTGCATCCGTTGCCCCTTGTCCTATCATTGGATGTCACTGAGAAGAGCCTGGCTCCATCCTCATGACACTCACCCTTTACATATTTATAGACATTAATGAGGTCACCCCTCAGTCTCCTCTTCTCCAAGCTAAAGAGACCCAGCTCCCTCAGCCTTTCCTCATAAGGGAGATGTTCCACTCCCTTAATCATCTTTGTGGCTTTGTGCTGGACTCTCTCAAGTAGTTCCCTGTCCTTCTTGAACTGGGGGGCCCAGAACTGGACACAATATTCCAGATGTGGCCTCACCAAGGCAGAATAGAGGGGAAGGAGAACCTCTCTTGACCTACTAACCACCCCCTTTCTAATACACCCCAGGATGCCATTGGCCTTCTTGGCCACAAGGGCACATTGCTGGCTCACGGTCATCCTCCTGTCCACCAGGACTCCCAGGTCCCTTTCTCCTACACTGCTCTCCAGCAGGTCAGCCCCCAACCTGTACTGGTACATGGGGTTGTTCTTCCCCAGATGCAAAACTCTACACTTGCCCTTGTTCTATTTCATTAAGTTTCTCCCCGCCCAACTCTCCAGCCTATCAAGGTCTCGTTGAATGGCAGCACAGCCCTCTGGTGTGTCAGCCACTCCTCCTAGTTTGGTGTCATCAGCAAACTTGCTGAGGATACATTCTGTACCCTCATCCAGGTCGTTGATGAAGATATTGAACAACACCGGTCCCAGTACCAACCCCTGAGGGACTCCACTAGTCACAGGCCTCCAACTAGACTCTGTCCCATTGACCACAACTCTCTGGCTTCTTTCCTTCAGCCAGTTCACAATCCACCTCACTACCTGATCACCAAGCCCATACTTTATCAGCTTATCTACAAGGATGCTGTGGGAGACAGTGTCAAATGCTTTGCTGAAATCAAGATAAACCACATCTACCGCTCTACCATCATCTATCCACCTAGTTATTTCCTCATAGAAGGCAATAAGGTTGGTCAAACATGACTTACCCTTGGTAAAACCATGTTGACTGCTCTTAATGACCCCCTCATCCTTGATATTCCTTTATGAATCTTTTCTGTAAGACATCCACAGCCTAAGCCTCAATGAGACATGCAGGAGAGCATTCATATTAATAATTAAAAGTATGTGTGTGAGTTTTCTTTCTGTTCTGCTCTCCATCTTAACTATCCTTCTGCTCTTTCTTCTCTCTACTAACTTGCCTCAGGCTTTATTTTGTCATGTATAGAAGAATCCCTGTAAACATCAAAAAGTATTATATGGCATCCCACCCAAGAGACACAAAGTCTGGCAAAGCATAAAGAGGGAAGTCACCAGGGCAGGCCACCTACTGCACATTTTTTAATTAGCAAATCAAAATACTCTGGTACCATTTAGATTGTCTTGATCACATGTGTTCACTTTAAATCTTAACTTCATCAATGTATGAGAAGATAGAAAATATTTACATCTTTGTTACACAGGTAAAGCTAAAGAGTAACTTCAAGAGAGCACATAGGCTGAGTTGTCCTCTTCTGGAAAGGCTCTGATGCATGATTCAAAACCCCTTTCATTGTTTCAAGAGTTTCACAGTATTGGTTTTCTTCCTGGGTATAAATGTTACTGCAAATCTTGTCTGATTGCTGACAATGGGAGCAGAATGAAAAAATTTAATCATTTCTGAATACTGGTTTATCTGCAAGTACACCCAGAACATAAAAGCTGTTCTCTGCTATGATTCACAAGAGCCTTCTGCCATTCCTTTTGGTATCAGCACTCATAGAATCAATGGTCATTTGTTTCACAAGATCATTTCCTTCTGCAATTTACATCTACTTTCCCCTTTTAAAGTAGTTTGATTTATTTTTGCTTATGGAAATTCAGCTACTCATCAACAGTTTTTTCTCTGAATTTCTGAAGGCTTCCAGAGGGAGAAATGGAACCTCAAAAGTTACGGATTTCCACTAAGAAAGATAAAGAACTCTGGTTCTTGACCAAAAAATGGCAAAGAAATTACAATGACATAAATATTCATGCCAAAACACTTGAAAACAAAAAAGCCTTTCCTTTCACTATGTACTTTTTAACCTATTTTGGCAGCCTAATTAGATCCTTTTTGATACATTTTTTCAGCTGTTTTAGTTTTAAATTTCAGTTTTCATAAAACTAAGCAATAACCCTAAATGACAATATAATTCCTTATTATGGGGGAAAAAAATCAAAGTGTGCGTGGGTGGGTGGGTGAGAGAGAGAAAGAGACTGGGGGAGAGAGAAAGAGCTTAACAAAACCTATGCATTTTTAAGTAGCTTATTTTTACACTGGCTTTATTAAATCTCTCTATCACTATCTTAATTATCCTAGTACGCTTCAGTTGTTCAAATCGAAATAATAAAAATACCAAACAAAACGCAAGTAGAATAAAACACTATAATCAGTCAAATGTCCAAAACAACAGAAGAATGAAAGCAAATTTAGGCCCTTAGATGCTCAAGACAAACTCATTAGAGCAGTCCTTCAGTTCACTATTGGAAGAGTCAGGATGTCATTCTGATCACAAACTACAATCAACCATTCCCCACGGCTAATGACAAGAAAAAAAACAACTTAATTTTAATTGTTTAGACTGAACAAAAAGATACTGTACAACAGTGGAATGCACTCTGAAAACAAGTCACTGGAAATTAAAAACACATTATACAAACTTACTGGGTTGCAGGAAAGAGCAAAGCAGGTTAATATTTACTCAGTTCTCCCTGCATGCAGAGAGATGAAACAGGATCTTCTGAGTTCAGTTTTCTCCTTAGTTCTGACTCTAAGACCAGTCAGACCATGAAATTTCTACTCCTGCCAAACTCTTATGATAATGAAATGTCAGTCAGTCAATAGCCATCCTGAAGAAGAGACGTTTACAACTTTCAAAAGCAAGCAACTACCAAATAGTCTGATAAAGGCACATCTTGGTCAGTAATCACCACGTTACATCAGACTTGGAATAAATGTCTTCATAAGCATACTGAAGGGCAGGGGAACAGTAAAAATCTGTAAAGTTCAGATTTATTAGAGAACCTTTAGCCTAGTGAGGCTTACCGGGGTCACAATGAAGGTCCATTTAGTTCAGTAACCCTTCTCCTTGGCAAAGAACAGAAGCTTAAAAGACAGCATCATACTTCTGGTTATATTCTCCCCGCTTTTATCTATTCACAATTTAAGGACATCCTCAGTCAGAGGCTGGGCATAGACCACTTTTTCTTCACAGCTTCTGACAGACCATGAACTTGTCTAATAGTTTTCTTGGAATCCAAAAGGCTCTATCAGTGCATTTCTACAATTTAACTAATATGAAAAACTTTTCTCTTTATGTCTTGTAATTTCTCTTTGCAATACAGGAATAGCATGCAGCTCTTCTTTCTGTTCCATATCAGTGAAGATCCTATGTGCCTTTACAGTCTTTCCTGGTTTCTAGTAGACTGCTGTCCTCTGTGAACAACACAGAGGAAAACAGCGAGGTGTGTTGACAGTACATCAAACCTGATCATTTGGGAAGCAAAGCTGACATAGATCTCCTAGGTTTGTCTCCAGGTTTTTCATCATCTGGCTACAGATCCTCATAAATTAGGAGTCCCTGCTAGATTATACTCATTTCACCTTTGTTTTCTCTATTCTAAATCTTCTCAATTGCCTCCACTTCTAGTTGCCTCAGGCTTCATCTATTCTCTCACACTTCTCTGCACCTGCTGCCTGTTTCCTTCAACTGTCCCTTCCCATTCCATGCATTTAACCTCTTCCTCCATGCTGTACCGATGACAGCAAAGAGGAAAACAGACTGCACTAAATTACCTGCTGTAGCAGTTCACGCATAGCAGTTCTGGGATAACAACTGCAAAGAAATGAAGAAGCATACTTGATTATCTGCAAAAGCTATCTATATGTAAAGCTGTGTGCATGCATGAAAGAACATGAAAAATTCAACCACCAGCCTCTAGAAAAGTTCTACCATATATGTAGAACTACGAAATTTTTAAGCTAGCCACATTTTAGCAGAACCAGGATACACAACATTCTGAAGTTTCAAGAAAATAACATTCTAAAACCAGTATTTTCAGAGTAGTTATGTCCACAATAAATGCCTGCTATCAACCATGCCTATAACTATGTACTGTAAAAATGTATTTTGTAAGTATAAACTGAAACTTGCAGGCTTTTCCTCAAGATGTTTGCAAAGTAGATAATGAAGAAAAACTCAGCATCTGCTAACTATTATTGGTTACTGAAGTTACTCCATTGAATTGACAGAATTGCTTGTTTGACAATTTGTACAACTAGGTCTATATGCATCAAAAAGTGAAAGTGATAAATGATAGCTGTTTCCTTGCTTCCTTAAATTCATTCATTTGGATTTTAAACTATTTTTCTACTGTAAAACTTACGCGAAGAATCTCAGTAAAAGAGATTACTGTAAGATCCAGCAATCTACCAGTCCCAGTATTATGAACAAACCCAGCCTCCTGCAGCAGACACACTTGAGGAGTGATTCCTACTTAAACTCTTCTTAAAATCTGGTTGTTTTGATATAAGCCATCAATGAACTCATGCTGGTTGTAATCATGTTTCATGTAATCACTGCGCTTTTTTGATGAAACGAGGTGATCTCACAGTGCTTATTTTTACTATACTCAAGTGGATTACAGTAGAGACAACAAAAAAGGGAACATAATTATGTTCTTACCTTTTAATTATAAAGTACCCAATTTGTATTCAGTACTTAAGTTCTTAACACAAAATGAAATGTAACCATCCACATGGAATACATATAAAATTGCCTTCTCAGATCTGGAAAAGGCAATTTTGGGAAAAAAATATTTATATGTAATTATTTTTCCATCAAATACTTAAAATAACGGGAGAAGAGCGAGAAGAAAACAAACTAAATCCCCACAACTGGTGAACATAGTCTTCATTTGTTAAGGGCTAGCTAATGGCAAAAGAACCTGCTTAGCCTGTACTAGGTACCTCTGCTGAATAAGATAACTGACCATATCCCAAATCCTTCCACTCCAGAACAGAACGCTTGCTAACAATATTAGCTCTACTGGAATTATGTAATTTAACATTTTTGCAAACAAAATGTATGTTGCTTGAAACACATTATGCCCGTACTTTATTGCTTATTTTCAAAATACAGTAGATTGAAAGCCTTTGAACTGACGAGAAGGTAAAAACAAGTAACTGACACTTTTTATGAAAATTAGTCACATATTATCAAGACGAATCAAAACCCACCTGAAAAAAAAATATTAGCTTTAATCTCAACAAAAGATTCTATTTTCTTACTCATATCAGATAAATGACAAATGAAGACACTGAAAGAGATCTCACCTCCTACGCATTCAAAGAAATTTAACTTAAAGGTCAGGAGATAAGCTTTACTTTCAAAAATGAACTAAGAAGAACTTAAGTACTGAAGGGAGAGATACAAAAGTTTAAAAAAAAAAATAATCAGGGATTTAATTGCACCATCCAAGAAAGAATTATTTTTATTTTCTCGGCTATGCAAGTCCAACTAAAGCACCCTCAAATTCAAGGAATACCTTTAAGTAAGGATCAGACGCGAGCATGCTAAGCAGGAGAAATATAGAAGGTAAGCAGGATAAAACAGTATTATTAGCAGCTATTTTGTAAAAAAATTATATTTCTAGTTCTCTCAGGTAAGAAAAAGAACCCCTGCAGGTATTTTAATACAGGCGATGAAAAGACATAGTATCTCAAAATGGCACTTTGTGTGCACGCATGTATTAGTTACCTTCCTCATTTCAGATGTTCGTTATACACTGTGGTAGTTTACAAAGATTTCTGAAAATGACTTTACGTGCTACGCAATGAGGGATCAGTGCAGTCCATTTCACCTTTCAAATCATAGCAGATATCCCAAAACCCCAAAATACGCAAGATCAATAAAATTTTTCTGCAGTGTTAAGGAAGAAAGTAGACAGAGCATGTTTCAAGGAAGGGACTGGAAGCAAGAAAACAACTGATAGCAGTATGTCATGCAGTTTAGACTCTTTCAACAGATTAATCAGAAACCACAGGAATGTGGGTATGAAGAGACTGTAAGTAACAAATTTTAACAAAAATGAAATTTTTCTTATACTTAAGGAGAGCACTAGACATGCATGGAAATAAAAAACAAGAATAAAGTGCTTCACAGAACTAAAAATATTATTTGATTCTGAAGCTGACAGATGTTAAATCAGGCCTTCATATCATAAAAATAAAAGTTTTTGCTTATCACAGCCTAATGAGAAAATTCTGATTGCTTTGCCTCTAGCAATAGTGAATGCCTCTAGCATATCTGATATTCAGAGTCGTAACAAATACGACCTCTAATCTCCTGATCATAACAAGTTTTCTATTTTGTCGCTGTATTTATTAATCAGGCAGAATAACCACTGAAGCACAACAAACCAATACCAATTGGCTTAAAATTCCCAATAGAACTCTAACGCAGCTTATTTAAACTGTTTTTTATATAACCTGTTTGGGTTTTTTTAACCCCTCCCTCTCCAGACCCCTCAAAACAGAAATACATTAATGACAGGTGTCTTTGCTGTCTCTGATTCCTCAGTATTGTTGAAAGAAAAGTTCAGCACTCTCGGAAACCTTCACATCCATCTAGCAACCTTTGTTCTTCTTGTGCCTGAATGTCTAGACGATAACTTGAAGCCTGTTTCTCAGCTGGCCTCATCCCAAGATGCTACAAAAGCTACAAGACTTCTCAAAATACACAATAAAAACAACAAGAATAAGAAACCACACACACACACACAAAACAACAACAAAAACAACAACAAAACACAACAGAAACAAAGGTGCATAAGAACTCACCTAATTCACAAAAAGAATAAGGGAGAACATGAGTATAACTTCCATCAGTCTGGAATTCAAATAGACAAAAATTTTGGCATAGAAATGAAAGTGTCTATTTTGAATGTACTCTGGGAAAAAAATGGTACATGAAACTGTTTTTAGTGAGAAATTTAGTTTACTTAAAAAACCTAATTGCTAGGTGTGTCTGTACCTTCATTAGCAGTCCTTGATGCTCAGAGTGTTTCAGAAATTCAACACTTTGAGAGCCTGGAGGGCACGAGTGCTCCTCAGCGCATTGCTTATACAGCCAGTTGGTTACATACCTCCCCCATTTCCATTAGGAATATATCCCCACTCTTCTCTTTGCTTTTCCCTGCTTCTTTCAACAAGAAGAAAAAAACTGATCTATTACATTTGATTTACTCCAAAGGTTAACAAAAAAGAGAAATGTGCCTGTTTTTCTGTAATAAAAAAACCACAGAACTGTTCAAACATGAAGTTGTTTTAAGACTTGTTTAGCTATCGCTTTCTCCAGTTCAATCACAAGTGGCAAACTATTGACATTAGTAACTAATTCATGGGAATATCAATGGGAGTGCATTTACACACACTGGCCTTCACGAGTGCAGGTTTTCTATAAAGCGATTTAACACAGTTTTGGGAAAAAAACCTGAAGACTAGGCAACTTTCAAATAAACACCAGGAAACTGTTTGGGAGACAGAAACAGAAAACTGCTTTGTGGTCCCAATCCATTCTTTAACCATTACAGCCTGAAAAATCAGCATGATCTGAAGTCAAGACAGTCTGGTATCTCAGCCCTTTACTTCTCTTTAAATCCTCACTTTCTTCACTGACTAATACTTTTCTGTAGTATTTGCAGGGAACGATGTTGCAAGAAAAGACTAGAATCTGAGCTACTGATTCAAACGATTGCTCCAAAATTCTCAGTGAAGCAATAGGTACAATGCTGTAGCTTTTCAAATCCCCGGATTCTGACCAGCTGAAAAAATGCATTTGTTTCATATCAGTAGGCAGTTACTCACACTGTGAACTTTCTGTACAATTTTCAGTTTGAATGTCAAATCTTTCTTCTTTTGTACTAGAAATATCTATCAGAGATGTTAATAGCAAAGAAAACAAATTGTTGCTTTAAGACATATAAATGGAAGTATATATGAATATGAATTTATTGAATCACACCTGAAACACTCTCTGCACCATCTTTTCAGTGATATAATCATGTGTGATTTAAAATGCAAACACTGATAAATCACCGATTCATTAATACATCTTATATACAAAGCAGCAGGTAAGAATTATCATTAACTTACTGTACATATTAATACATACAGTGAGAAGTTAATCTAAAGTATTTTAAATGCTACTAATTTTCAAATTCTCATGATACAGGACAAGAGTACTGTTAATGAAATACACTTCAAATGCACAGTATATCAGGCCTTCTACAAACTGTTATTAAAAAAACCTAAATTTAGCTTCAGGAGCAAACGGTGGCTTTCCATCAGTCTCCCCAGCATACTGACTTCCTGGCAATCTGCACTATCTACTGATCAACCACGGACTTGCTTTAGCTTATTCTTTTTGAATGTCATATTTGTTCTTAACATAAGTGACATGGATAAAAGGATTTTTTTTCACTTAAGATTACATTCACATCTGCAATGAACTTCTGAAGCTGAATGCTGAGAAAGCTCATGATACTCATTCAAGAAAGGAATAAAATATAAGAGACAGATAAAAGAAAAACAAATTCAAATCTTCCAGCACAATGTTGTGTGTAGGCAACACTATCTGAACAGCAGTCAGCAACCATTTGACCTCCTATGAATTTTAACCACTTAACATTCACTGCTCCAGCAATGAAGCACCAAATCTGAACCCACACAATTAAAGGTTATGTAAAAGAAAAGCAACTGTAGCGGGAAAAAAACCCGACCAAACGACAAAAAACAAACCACCACATAGCCACATAGATAAGGGTGATGGCTTAGATCCCGTCGTGACCCGAGACCACGTTGCCGCTGCCCCTCCCCCACCCTCGGACGGGGACGGGACAGGGAGTAAAATACAAACCCCGGGGTCGAGATAAGGAAGATTTAATACAACAGTGTAACAACAACAACCCGAACAACAACAATAGCAGTGATAATAATGTACAGAGCAAGAGCTATACCGCACGGACACAGCACGAGGGACAGACCCGGACAAAAGCCGCTCCACACTGCCCGCCCCTGGGCACCCGGACCTGACATCACCATGGGATGGAACAGCCCGGCTGTAGCTCCCTCCCAGCTGCTGGGGAAAATTAACCCCAACCTAGCTGAACCAGGACAATAAGTTAACTATTAAAGAAGTTTATTCCCCTGAAAATCCGTGCTGAGGGACATGGGGTAGTGGTGACTGAGCAGTGCTGGGTTAATGGTTGGACTGGGTGATCTTAGAGGTCTCTTCCAACCAAGGCTGTCCTGTGATTCTGCAATTCTGTAAATGTAAAAAGAACTACCTTATGAACTCCCTTCCAACCCAGTCTATTCCAGTGCATCTTAAATCATCACAGGATGTTCTGCATAACAGCTGTAAAAATGTTTTGTTTCTTTGTTCTGTCTTTTAATAAAAACATGCACACACAGAAGCAAGGAATCAAATACTATGAAGGATAATATAAGCAATGAAAGAGCATTCAAGTCTGGGGGTGGACTTCTTTTTGGCAAACTAAAATTACTGTGGCAACGGTCTGCAAATGTTTCTAGGAGCTGCTGTTACAAATCAGGACTAGTAGCCCTTGGATTTCAATTCCAGTCCTTTTCTGATGTTGTTCTTTCATCTTCTGTGACTGCAACAAACTGCTTCTTAACATGGCTGAATACTGAAGCAGAAAAGACATTAAACAGTTCAGCCTTCTTTGTGTTCTTCATTGGTAATTTTACTCTCTTCATTGAACAGTGAAGTATCAACGTCCTTGGTCTCCCAGCCCACTCTGTATGTACTCTTTGAGAGATTTCTTGCTACTTTCAAGTCTTCTTTATTTTGTACCGGACTGGAGATTTCTGAGTTTGCTCCTATGTGCTTAAGCTTTTGTGTTTGTTTGGGTTTTGTAATGCTTAGCTCAGACATCTGACCTTGGTCTCACTTTCTGTCATTTTTCTTTTCTGTGTTTGAGATTGCAATGATTGTGATCAAGGTCAAACTCCTACTGCTCTACCAATGCTTTCTCCACGCTGGAAAAGTTTATTCTCAAGCTCTTAACACAATCTTTCCCTAACTTCATTTCTTCTTAGCTATACCTCCCAAAAGCCTTCATCTACCAAGTTTTTCAGCTCATAAAATCAGTCTTCCTAACAGGCATTCCTGATATTTTGCTGGCTTCCCTTCTATGCTTTCTAAGGATCATGAGCTTGCATTTCAGTTACTCTCCCACAAGCGTTCACTCAAATCTTTTATCTAAGGTTCCTTTGGGAAAGGATATTGTAAGTCTATACTCTATAATTGGGCTATCTAAATTCAGATCCACAGGCATCTCTGATTCAGGATTTAGCCAAAACCTTGGCAGGTATATCCAATCATGCAGTCAAAAGCCCTGACTAACAACCTAGACTTTTAAGATGCAAAGATATTTATTTAAGATTAATTTAAGATATTATTAGTACCTGTACTAATAATATGTATTTAGATATATAACACACATATGTTGCATTTACTGTACTAATATGGCAACGAGAATTCTTCTGTCACTTGTGCCAAAAGCTGCTGGTAAGGCAGCAGAACTAAGCAGCTCAATGTTCATCCTGTGCCAAATGGGATTCTCAAACAAAACATTCCCCCCCTGCAGATCCCTGGGACACCCCCTCAGCAACCATCCCCTGAGCACACCTGGAGTCATCACTGAGCAATTAAACAATACTGAAAAAGATTATAGCAACACAACAGATCAGCATTTGCACAGAAGGACCTCAATTCCGTATCCTTCTTGGCTTCAAATCCTGACCTATGGTTTCCCCAAAACACATCCTAATGCAAAGTCTGTGCCCATCCCAAATTGAGAACAGCTTCCTGTACCAGGGTTCCATTTCAAGTTCCATAGCTGGGGTATGCAGGTAAGGAAAAAGATTATTTTAGATTACTCTTCCACTTTAAAATAATACTTACAGGCTTTTTACAGTTAACTGTCACTATGCAAAAACCATGAAGAATTCCTCAGAACAGAGCTATGCAACTGAGGAAAGTTTTAATGTTGTTAAAGTGCTTGGAGGAACAGACACCCCAAAAAAGTTAATTTTCTAGTTTCCTCAATAAAACACAATGCCGTGATTCAGCACAGATAACAGGATACAAATAGCTTATTTCAGTCTGCTTCTGTCTCTTAGTGCAGCACAGTTCATTGTACCTGAGATAATGGCGCTCACTGACGTGGCTGTGTTGTTACTAGGCAACCAGAGATAAAATGCAAGGTTTAATGATTTTTATTTAATGCATTTTTATGAGAAAGTACACTCTCTTTTTTCCTCCTGTGGTATTATTTGAGGTGGAAATGCTATTTACACAGGGAGATATATTTAGCCATACTCTGCAATCTGAACAAGAAAATTATTTAAACTGGATATTCAAACAGCCAGTCAATAAATATTTCTAAACATATTGACTATTACCACTATCAAACACATCATGGCAGCACCTGAAATCTCAAACCACTTCACCAGGGACAAGTATTCACTAGGTCTCACAGCAAAAAATAAGAGTGGCAGTAAACAGACAACAGGGACGTTTGGGGCAGTTATGCATGTTTATGGTTTGTATCAGAAATGGTGTGACCAGCAGGACTGGCGAGGTGATTGTCCCCCTGTACTCAGCTCTGGTGAGGCTGCACCTCGAATACTGTGTTCAGTTTTGGGCCCCTCACTCCAAGAAGGACACTGAGGTGCTGGAGCGTGTCCAGAGAAGGGCACCGGAGCTGGGGAAGGGTCTGGAGCACAAGTGTGATGGGGAGCAGCTGAGGGAACTGGGGGGGTTCAGTCTGGAGAAGAGGAGGCTGAGGGGAGACCTCATTGCTCTCTACAGCTCCCTGAAAGGAGGGGGTAGCGAGGGGGGGTCAGTCTCTTCTCCCAGGTAACAGTGACAGGACGAGGGGTAATGGCCTCAAGTTGTGCCAGGGGAGGGTTAGACTGGATATAAGGAAACATTTCTTCACTGGAAGGGTTCCCCAGCACTGGCACAGGCTGCCCAGGGCAGTGGGGGAGTCCCCATCCCTGGAGGCATTTCAGAGCCGTGTGGATGTGGTGCTGAAGGACATGGGGTAGTGGTGACTGGGCAGTGCTGGGTTAATGGTTGGACTTGATGATCTTAGAGGTCTTTTCCAACTGAGGCTGTTCTATGGTTCTGTGTACTCCTCCATGGCAGAGAGAAAGACTCTGTGCTCAGAACAAGGTCTCACCATGTTTTTTCCTGAGGCTTTGGGTTGCCTCGATTCTCTCCAAAATAGAGGTGTCATCACCAAAAGCTGTCCCTCCCAGTGGGGAGCCTCTACAGGAAGATGCACATCTTACGAAGTATCTTAGTATCACAGCCCTTCCCCTAGCAGTCTGGGAACACAGCCAGGAGGCCTCCCTGTATCTCCAAGTTGCTACACATTTCATTTCCCATCACAGAATTCAACGGGTCTGTTGAGGAGCCTGACAGCAGTGCTGCCTGCTGAATTCAGCAGACATGTCCTTCATTCAATGGAGAGTGTTGGAAATGTTACCACATATATAAGACCACACAAGCTCTCATGTTTCTTCACATGTCAAGCTCCTCTACACCTTTACAAGTGCTGGTGGCTCATATATAACTTGTGACCGCTGAGTTACTTTTAAATTGGCTAATTTCCCAACACTCGTCTTTGCAATAGGAGCAGGAAAGTGTTAAATAGACCTGAAAATCAACTGAAAGCCTGAGGCTGAGTGCGTTTGTGAGGGCTCTGGTCCAAAGAAAGCTACAGCTCTGACTGCATACTTGACTCCTGCAAGTTCTGCAAAGATGAAGTGAGAAGCAGATGAAGAAAGAACTTTTTTAAATGCAACCCTGTAGAACTAAAAAACAAACTCCTGCATCATTTCACTTTCACATATAGATAAAGCTGAACTAACTAATACTACCCATACTGGATTGTTTAACATTTTTCTCTGCAAAGGTTACCTGCCAAATAACAGAAATCGTGCAATTTAGTTGAAAACTTCTTTTTGACCCTTAATACCGGTCATCTTTGTATTAAATTTGAAACTTCACCCAACTCAGCTGGATCTTTACAGTTAGTTTTCTGTGCCTCAGCATACATCCTTATCATGAATATTAGAAGGTTCCACTTCTTATCAGATAAACAAAAGAAATGCATGTAAAGGTCCAAAATATTTGTGCAGGTCAGTAAATACCTCTTGCATTTCATCAGTTTACAATCAATGTATTTCTGATTCCAGAAAGGGTACTGAACAGCTACTTCTGACCATTTTCCTGGTCAAAATAAACAAGGCTGAGCATCAGACACTTGAATTTGTTCTAGGGGAATTTTAAAAATCAGTAACTCTCCACTGTATGCCACAAACATGACTGTTAATGGTACAGCCTGGCTTCCTTCTCCTTCAGAGCCTCTCTACATACAGCCAGACAACATGGGACAGTTTTTAAGCAAGCAACAGCTATCAGTTCGTGGGTTTGCGAGCTGGGGTTTTTTTGCTTCTACTCTTATCCTCCACATACACCAATGCTGCCAAGTTCTCCCACCTCTGAATTGCTACAAAAAATTAAGTCTCTGTCCTTTCTTCAGCTAAGAGAGTGTAAAATGCCACACTGTCTTAAACTGGAGAACAGTAGTTTTTAATACATTAAAGAAAAAAGTGTCTCTTACTGTGTACGTGTGTCAGGAGATTTCACAGCTCCTTGGGTTAACTTGGAAGGACAGGTTAACAAATGCAATTGATTCCCAGTGCACTTCCCACTTTTGCCAAGTTCACAGATACCTTGAGATTAGATTTCCAGCAGTTTATATTCCCCTTAGTATGGATCTTACTATGCTAAGTGCCATTCCATATTTTTATCAATGATCAGAAACGAAAATAAATCTGGGGAATGACCGTTGAAATAACAAATCCTAAGAAGGAACTGGCAGTACCAGAAACAACAGGTAAACTGAGTCTATTCAAACATAACATTCCATAACAAAACACAAAGTTAGACATCTGTGATCAAGAAATACCTGCCATACCTAGAGAATATACGTTTGAAAACATTGATTACACTTTTCCTGAAGTATGCCAGAAACAGATCAACAAGATGGATGCAACTAACGCTGTAGGACCCCCTATATAATGATCAGCAAAGAGTACAGGCATGCAAACAAGGAAGCAGCAGGACCAAAGAGTAATTCTACTTTTCAGGTGTCATTAGCAATGGCAGTGTTACAATGCCGAAGACACTCCAGTTGGTCACATTCGTAAAGCATCAGAAAAAAACAGAGTGAGAAGGAGATGGACATAAAAAGGATAGGAGAGCTGAAGAAAATGTTTTATAGTTAGAATCATTAAGACCTCAATCTGTTCATCGTACCAAGAGCACTGAGAAGTCACTCACTGGGAAGAAAATGCCAGCTCCAGAAAGGTTTTTAATCTAGCAGAAAAGAGTAAAAGCACTGGATGGAACCTAAAGCCAAACCAATTAGAGTAAGAAGACATATTTATACCAGTGAGGGTGATTAACCGCTGGAACAAGCGCGAACGGGAGGATGGGGTTTCCATCTCGTTTTGTTTGCATCAAGGCAGGATAACTTTCTGATTAAATCTGTCTTCCAAAATTCAAGTTATACTCTGATTGAATGTACTTACTGAGCTTAATAGTGACATAAGTGAATGGCCAAACACCCATCATTCTACCATAAAGTTTAACAAATTAGTTTCTGTTCCTGAAAAAGAGTTTGCTTCTAAAGAACTACATAAATCTAGGTGTATACAAATAAGCAGAAAAGGGAAATAAATAACCCAACAGAGTAGCTATGAGAACAACTCTCTTCTTCTTTGTATTTATAGCATTCATTTTAAGGGAAAAACTTCAGCAACTCAAAAATCAGAAACACAGAGGGATTTTTGCTCTAATTTTGCTCTAATTTTTGCTAGTTACCAGCCTCAGCTTGGTGCTTTGTGCTAGACAAGCAGATGCTAGCAGCGTAAGTCGCATTGCCTAACAGGTACAAAGTTCCACCACATTCAAAATCAGGATGAGAGCTCCAGACTGCGAAACTATAGTCCTGCAAATCCCAATTAATCACTGCATGACTTTGAGGACAAGTCTGACCTGTAGCTAGTTTGATGGAAAGGAGCAGGGATGCTTCAATTCTCTACTTCCAGGACTGTCTGCTTAAGTTAAACGGTCACTGGGTGAAAAACAGAAACAGAGTTGGGAACAGACACCAGAATTCAGAAATCCCTGCTGCCAAGAGGCAATAGGCACAAACTGGAACACAAAAGGTTCCATCTGAACATGAGGGTGACAGAGCACTGGCACAGACTGCCCAGAGAGGTGGTGGAATGTCTCTGGAGACATTCCAAACCCACCTGGATGCCATCCTGTGTGACCTGCTCTGGGTGACCCTGCTCTGGCAGGGGGGTTGGACGAGAAGATCTCCAGAGGTCCCTTCCAACTTTCTGTGATTCTGTGATATACTACCCTACCTTTTTTTTTTTTCCCCCCTGTAAGTGGGATTGAGAATTTCACCCTTCAGCCTCGAAAAACATTAACTAAAGAGTCAGGCAAAACTCTTTTCAGTGGCTTCAGCTCTAGACAGCTGCAAGCTGACAATGCTCAGTGCTGAGGATGTACTAGATGCCATATTGAGATTATCTCCTTCTGATTCTCTGGGTTTGCACTCTTAAATCCAAACACAACATTCTGAATTCCATTTTGGAAGAAAGACACTTAAAAGTTAAGCCAATGAGGTACTGCATTTTCCTCAAAATATCTGTCCTGAAACTCTGATTATGCCTCTTCACCCATTAATTTGTCCATAAAAAACTAGAGTTATAAAGTAATATTAATGTGCCATCTTGCAAAAAGCTTGTCAGTTTTCAAATGGTATTGAAAATGTGACAAGACTCATGGTGGACACAGTTCACAGCAGATCTACTAGACTGTTAAGTGGAATTATAGTAGGGAGGATGTCACATAATTGCTGCTCACTGACAAGAACATTCTACCCTACCACACATGGATAGAAGAGCAGAGAGAATGAGATGGAAAATAGGTGGAAAGCTTTGATCCACTTAAATTCTCTGAACACCAAACTGAATAGAGTATAAAGGGCAAGTGACTAGAAGGAAAGGGAATGATGGAAGACTCTCTAATTCATTTTTAAATGGCAGTATATTTTAAACCTTTCTTGAAAGCCAACTGTGAAAATTAATGTACTGTTGCTGAATTGTCACTGTAACTCATGTGACAAATTCTACGGTACTTTTTTGCCATAGTTTTGTAAAACACAAAGAAATAACTCAAGTTCACAAATGTATTATCCCCAAATACTTATATAACAAACACATTTTCCAGGTAAGATTTTGTCAAAAAAAAACCCCCAAAAAATCAACAAAACAAAACCCAGCCCCCAAACAAAACAAAAAAGCTGAAGAAGAGCCTCTTCCATTTAGAATTTACTAGAAATAGACAAGAAGAGTTAGTCTCAATCTTACTGTCAATCCATGTTTAGCTTTTATTAGTCATATAAAAAATCTTAGCAGAGAGCAATGAAAAAGCTAATAGAGCAGTCTATCTTTTAGATATTACTATGCTTTAGGAACTCTCCAGTCACCAATATATTGCCAGTGTAGGCTACTCCATGTTTTTAAACATTATAATTTTAGACAACAAGGAAAAAGGATAAAAAGATTAGAAGAAACTTCTAGATCACCTAGTCCATCCTTTTTCTCAATGCATAACCAAATGTCTGCATCTCATTCTGGACTCATATTTATGTAATTTATTAAATTTCAGAGACTCCAACTGTGATAGCTCCGTGATTTGCCCAATCTATGTTGTTATGTGCTTATCCTTATTATCAGGAAGTTTTGCGTAAGGTCTTATGTAAATCTTCTCAAGCACAGCTTAAGCCTCTTGTTTCATCTTTCATTCAAGTATTACTTTATTTAACAGATTTGAAGGCTGTTGCCATGTTTCCCTTTCAAAGGTTTATCACAGCAAACATAAACATCTGATCCTGGTCACATGAACAGTAAGAAAGTGAGGAACCATGGTGAATTTATTACTAAAACAGAGCATAGTGTTAGGAGCGGGCAATCCAAGGAGACAGGTTACACCGCTGTCCCTGGTATGAAATCCCACAATAAGTCAAGGAAAGAAGAACTCTGACCCCAAAATTCTATGCCAAACAAAGAGGTTTGTTGACTATAGGGGTATAGGGCTTACTATGTTTCAATTCCCTACCTCTACCACAGTTGTCTTGGCAGCTTTGCACATAGGTTGGTTGAAGTTTCTTGCAGTTTTCCTGCAAAAGAAAAGAAAATGAATAAATATTACAAGCTGTAATAGTATGAGAAAAGATTTTTCAGAGATAAACTACTACAAATATCTCTGCAATATAAACAGCACAAGTCTTTTTGCCATATAGTTAGTGGACTAATAAAAAAATAGGAGGGGAGAAAAAATATTATGCAATTGTGTAAGATGCATATGAAATTAAATCATATTTTGCTACGTTGAAAATATTTATTACAACTCTTTTGGCTTTTAATCAGCACATTGTTTAATTGAAACTGGGTATGCTACTGATGTCTTCATTTATTAGATCCAACAGCAGCAGCAAGCTGGGCTTTCTAAAATGTACCTTCCCCATTATTTCTAGCACAAAGAATGAAATTAATCTCCACAGGAGGGCCAGCACAGGGCCTAACAACCTCTCAAGTCCCACATATGTCTTCATAATTCAGACTAGGACCTGGGATAGCACTTGGCACGGCAGTAAATTTAATCCAACTCTCTTGATTAAAAAAGCTGTGCCGGTTTTGGCACTCTGCAAGACTCTGGCATTTGTCCTAAGTATTCCCACACAGTATCTCCCAACCAAGGAAAAAGAACCTCCAGTAACACATGCCATGTATAACCATGCTGGGATCGGCATCAAGATCCTAGTAGGCACAAGGGAAAACTAGTGACCTCTTTCAGCCCCTCTCTGTATTTTTCAGAAAGCAAACAAAACTGTGTGGCATAATATTTAAGAAAATTGATGTATATTTTAGTGACGTTTCACGGACAGCTTCTCAGCACTTTTCTCTTTTAAAACGTAGAATTCTTGAAAATTTTTCATCAAAATATATGAAACCAGGGTTCAAAACAAGTCAAAACCATCTTCTTTCCACAGAAGCTTTTTTTTTTCCTGGCCACCATTATTTCCCAACACCTTCTGTTCCTTTCTTCACCGTTCTGTGCGATAACCATGCCTAGAGCAATAGTCATGCTGAACTTTGGGATGCTGCTGCCACCCCGTGGCTTTGGGGGAGGTAGCAAATTGAAATGGACAAATCCGGCGGCTATGAGGCAGTTCTAACAGGGTTTCTAGTGCGAAGACCTACAGAATCAAAGCTGTACCCAAAGACATAAATCTTGGGGAAATCCTGTTTTATTGGCAATACACAGCACCTGTGAAGCTTCTAGCAGAGGATACAGATGGGACAATATCTTTTGTCCATGGGTCTCCTCTGTGGCTGTGCAAACACAAAAGGATATAAGATGAAAAAATGAAAAAAAAAAAAAAGAAAAAATGAAAAAAAAAAAAAAGAAAAAAAGAAAAAAACCCTTGAATTTATATTCTTCTCTTAGTGCATGAATACAATACTAGCTTGCAGTCATTTAGGGAAAACTACCCTAAACTACGAAGAGTAGAAAATGAGAGGAAAAACTGAGTTCCAAAAGCTGAATTGAAATAGCAGGGGAATAGATACAGATGGAGGAAGGCAGATGTGGAAACAAAGAATTCCGTATTTTATATCAAGCGACTACTTTTCTGAGCCAAAGACTTTCTCAAGACTGTAGTGGCTGGTCTGCCAGTAAAAGAGATTGATATCAAATTATTTTTATATAGGGGAAAAAGTTACAGGAAAACATTTCAATGTCAAATTAAGAAGAGTTAATGGGCTTGATTCTGGCCCTATTTGTAAAAGCTTATGTGATTTAGAATGTTCTTTGGTTAGTAAAGTTCTTTCAGAAGCAGCAGGCTTTTACAAGATCAAAGGTCTTATTTCTAAAGAATACATCATTCCAGAAGAACTAAAACCAGAAACACTAAACTTATTTTCCACTACAGAATAATGTTCATGTTTTTGAAATATGAAAGCCAGAAACTAGCTAGCCAAGTTTGTCTTTTTATTTTAAGAACTTCCTGGACATCTAGACTCAGCAATGTCTACAAAGTCCATTGTTCCAGCAATGAATTCCTAAGATGAGCCAAAGGCATGACAACAGCTTTTATCCCAAAGGCAAAACATATAAAACTAGTTCATAGTAGACTAAACCAAACTACATCCACCTCGTACCTAATGGTACAGACATGAAGGGACACCTCAGATATGAGCTGAATTTACGTACAGCAGAATCCCCTGAAGCATGAAGAGATGACCTGACATGACTGTCTGTGAGAGCAGGGCCCTGACTCAGGTTATCCCTTCTGCATCTCTATTCCTTTGTCAAGAGTGTACTTTCATTGACACCAAATCACACCTCCGCTTGTAAACAGCTGCAAAGCAGAATGGTACCCCATGAAAAGGGAGCCAAAGGGTACAGAATATCCACAAAAGCAGTGGCACTCCCTGCTGTTGTCCCTAACAAGCAAAGATCCAAGAGAGCTTAAGACACGGAGACTCTGTTCTCCTAAGTAGAACTAGTACCTGCATCAGACTAACAAAATGAAATGTCCATATACACATCCTTTCAGCTAGCAAGAAGATGGGATTATTTTATTATGTTTGAGAGAGTCTCGGATTTGTCTTGGCAATGGTGCAATATATTCCTAAGAACTAGTGTCTACTGGGACAGACACAGGTCTTGTTAGGCAAAAGCTGTGGTGCACAATAGTCCACTCAGCATGAAGACGCCTGGAAGGAAAGCAGCCGTGGCATGCTGTATGGAACAAAAGAGCATGGAGACACAAAGTATCATGAAAAAAATCCTGTTTAAAAACCTGCTTTCTAGAGGAGCTGATGCCATTCTGGATCTCCAAGAAGACAGTATTGCTTCATGTATGAGAACAGACAAAAAAACTCAGGCTGGCCTGTGTGGTCCTAATAAGCCTAACTAATAAGCCTACCTAAAGTACATCCTTTAGATGTAAACAAGCTCTTAGCTTGAGGGTGGTTAACAGTTTGGCAGCACTTACTCTATTCCTATTGCTCCATAGATAACAGAGTCATGGGAAACACACTATAAATAGTACCACACTGCTGTGAAAGCAGTGGCAGATGTGAGCAAACACTATCTAGGCATACCTCAGCAAGCAGAAACAGTGTCGGTTGATAAAAAACTCAACATGAGCTGTCAATGTGCGCTTACAGCCCAGAAAGCCAACCATGTCCTGGGCTGCATCAAAAGAAGTGTGGCCAGCAGGTCAAGGGAGGGGATTTGCCCCTCTACTCTGCTCTTGTGAGATGCTACCTGCAGTGCTGTGTTCAGCTCTGGGGCCCCCAACACAAGAAGGACATGGAGCTGTTGGAGCGGGTCCAGAGGAGGCCATGGAGATGATCTGAGGGCTGGAGCACCTCTGCTGTGGGGACAGGCTGAGGGAGTTGGGGTTGTTCAGCCTGGAGAGGAGAAAGCTCCAGGGAGACCTTAGAGCACCTTCCAGTACCTGAAGAGGCTACCAGAAAGCTGGAGAAGGACTTTTTACAAGGGCATGGAGTGATAGGATGAGGGGCAATGGATTTAAACTGGAAAAGGGTAGATTCAGACTAGATATTAGGAAGAAATTCATAGAATCATAGAATCACTATGGTTGGAAAGGACCCCCAGGATCACCAAGTCCAACCTTTAATTCTTGACTGTGAGGGTGGTGAGACACTGGAACGGGTTGCCCAGAGAAGCTGTGGCTGCCCCCTGTTCCAGGCCAGGTTGGATGGGGCTTGGAGCAACCTGGTCTGGTGGGAGGTGTCCCTGCCCATGGCAGGGGGGTTGGAATGAGATGAGCTTTGAGGTTCTTTCCAACCCAAACCATTCTATGATTTAATGATGCTAATAAAAAAAGTATGGAAAGGTCCCACTGGCAGTGAATACATACTCAGTATGTAGCCCAATGTCAAAAACACGTTTTCCTTTTCATCCTGTAGATCACAGAAATATTGCTGTTGTACTCTGATCTGTTACAGTTTCCTTCTCTGTTGTCTCCCACAGGCTATGAAATGAGCCTAGGTTTCTGTACTGTAGGCCATCATGTAATCTGTGTCTCATCAAAAAACAGAATGGGTCACTGCTTATTATGAGCAAATTCTTTTAAGCAAGTAATAGTCTAATGGAATAAAAGACTGGATGATGATATTTCCATCTTTGATTAGTTATGCTTGAAACAAGAAATCAAGATTTTTAGGTCTCCACTCCAGAAAGTAGTAGTATGTGGTACCAACTGCACTGTGTGAATGTGGGAGACATGAAGACTTCTGAAAGGAACAGGAGGGAGAGAGAAAGGCATAAACAGAGACCTCAGGACATAAAGGGAAGAGGGGACAAAACACAGAGAACACAACCATTCTGTCTCTGTGGAGGAGGTAAGTAAGCATCAATCAGTACATAGATATGGGATAATAGCACAGACAGTAGAGGCTCAAAATCAAACAAAGATTAGCCCAAGGGGAAGATTTTTTCCTGTATTCCATGTCCCAGAGCCTAAGGAAAGCAACTGAGCAGCCATCAAATTCGTAGGCACATATGCAAGAAAGTTCAGTTTTCAATCAGAAGCCATCTTGTCTTGTCAGTGGGCAAGTCAGGATGTCAAGAGTTGGGTAAAATAAAAAATTTTAATCTTCAAGTATTTAAATTTAATATGATTACTACATCTGTAAGATACATAGATAAAAAATATGTGAATACATGTGATATATACATATATGCACCAAAAAAAGGCATTACTTTATTGGTATGATTTTATCCGCATATTTTTCAGTTGCTTTTTCAATTCCTTGTTTCTTTTAATACATACAAAGACAGACTGCATCATTTGGCATATTCTTGTAGTAAACTGCAACTGATTACCATAAAAACCTTTTCATCTGATAGCCATAAAACAAACAAATAAAAACCAGACCTTAAACATAAGCAAACCCCTCCTGCTTCTGTTCAGGACAAAGCAGAGCACAAATAAGGTGACTCAAAAAAATGATGTTACAGTGCAATGCCCAAACTTTTCACTACAAAAGATATTTAGATTCATATGATGCCTCTCCTTACACCACTGAGATCAAATTGACTTTAAACAAACTTTTCTGGGGACAGAATCAAGTTTTCCCTTGATTGGGGAAAAGTTTCCCTTGATTGGATTCCCCTGACTGGCCAAGACATTGACTCGACTCCCTTCTCTCCTGACATGGATGAATCTGCACTTCTTGGGTCAGCCTTCAACTGCATAAGGAAAAGGATCCAACTAATATGAAAACTGAAATGAACATAATGAACAACTACATTTCCCCACAGCCATCATAATGACTTTGGTTTGCTGTCTTTCATTTTTAACTACCAATGTTTTATTTCACAGCTATGTTGGAATCCTCAAAAGCCATTAGGAAAAGCAATTATATTTTGTTTTTTATAGCAGTATAATTTGGCAGTAAGGAAAGGCAATATATGAAAGAAAGTTAAATCAGTAAAAGGTTCTTTTGCCATCACACAGGAGACAGGATTCTTTTTCTCTTTCATTATCTAAACCGTTAAAGAATCTTTTCCCACTGGTATTCAAGTCATACCTGAAAATTATGTTTCCTGCACGATCAGCCTTCCATGCCTTCACAAGAGCAAAATCTCCTGTAATTGACTTCTCCAGAATATAGTGACGGCCATCAAACTCTCGAACCTACAGAGAAAAGTACACTACTGAGATGTAGGTTTCTTCAAACAGACCTCCCATGTAATATTTCTCTTATGGGGTAAATTTTATAGACTATTGTATTTAGGCTTCTTTTTGTACTACATAAAGTTTTATCTGAAAAACTGTAGCTCAACTGCATAATAACAGAGAAGCACAGAAAGGCTGTAAACCCCAGTTTTATCATACTGACTCTGTTTAGTGAAACAGAATAAAAATCAGATTCATATTCCTGCTGCATCATCTACTGGAATTAGACATGCTTTTTCCTGCACTAACCAAAAACTGAAGTGCTAAAGCAGAACTGTTGAAAAAGTTCATAATCACTGCCCACTACCAGAAACCCTAAATCTAAAATACAGTGGATTTGAGACAGAGTACTCAAATCACATCATCTGATGAGCTGAATTTCATTTGGTTTTCTCTAAAGCCAGAATATGTAACTGACAAACCATTAGTACTTTAATCCTATATGGAAATATGAAACAGTATTTCTCTGAATAATGTAGAAGGTTTGAGTATACACAAATACTACCTGAGAGCTATTTAAAATTTCTGAGAGGGGAGGAAGTAGGACTAAAGTGTATCAGAAGTCAGTTTTTCACTCATGGAAAAGGAGATCTGAACTCTTCTAAAATGACACTTGCATTCAAAATAGATTTGGAGAATTAATTTGATCAAATCATCCTAGTCATGTTATTAGCTCCTCAAAAGCAAGAGAGACTTTTCCACAAATGTTAAAAGGAGAAGAAAAATGGTATCAAAATTAGAAGCTATTTAATAAACAAATCCTTCCTTCGAATCGTAAAACATCATACAGACTTATTCAGTAAGAAAATTAAGAGGGAAAAAAGAGACTAAGCTAATGATTAGATACTGAAAATAGCCACGTATAAAACACACAAAAACCATGGAGGGGGAAAAACTACCTTTACCCCAGAAATGTTCTTGAGGTAGAATTTAATGCCTTTTGCAGCCTAATTGGACCATACAGCCCCATCCATTTCTTCAAGTACAGTTATGGCACTGAGAAATCTCCTCCTTTCTGCAAATTCCACGCCCAATTTCAATATGAAGCCCTTGTTGCTCTCTTGGAAGCCACACTGTTTATTTCCTTGCCATCCAGAGAGACCTAGACACCCTGGAGAGTTGGGCGGGGAGAAAATGAAATATAACAAGGGCAAGTGTAAAGTCCTGCATCTGAGTAAGAACAACCCCATGTGCCAGTATAAG
This sequence comes from Podargus strigoides, assembly GCA_028020825.1. Classification (NCBI taxonomy): domain Eukaryota; kingdom Metazoa; phylum Chordata; class Aves; order Caprimulgiformes; family Podargidae; genus Podargus; species Podargus strigoides. The sequence continues at coordinate 19,986,909 of CM051663.1, forward strand.
TTGGGGACTGACCTGCTGGAGAGCAGCGTAGGGGAAAGGGGCCTGGGGGTCCTGGTGGACAGCAGGATGACCATGAGCCAGCAATGTGCCCTTGTGGCCTAGAAGGCCAATGGCATCCTGGGGTGTATTAGAAGGGGTGTGGTTAGGAGGTCGAGAAAGGTTCTCCTCCCCCTCTACTCTGCCCTGGTGAGGCCGCATCTGGAGTATTGTGTCCAGTTCTGGGCCCCCCAGTTCAAGAAGGACAGGGAACTGCTTGAGAGAGTCCAGCACAGAGCCACAAAGATGATGAAGGGAGTGGAACATCTCCCTTATGAGGAAGGCTGAGGGAGCTGGATCTCTTTAGCTTGGAGGAGACTGAGGGGTGACCTCATTAATGTCTATAAATATGTAAAGGGTGAGTGTCATGAGGATGGAGCCAGGCTCTTCTCAGTGACATCCAATGATAGGACAAGGGGCAGCGGGTGCAAGCTGGAACATAGGAGGTTCCGCATAAATACGAGGAAGAACTTCTTCACAGTGAGGGTGATGGAGCACTGGCACAGGCTGCCCAGAGAGGTTGTGGAGTCTCCTTCTCTGGAGACATTCAAAACCCACCTGCATGCGTTCCTGTGCAACCTGATTTAGGTATTCCTGCTCTGGCAGGGGGATTGGACTAGATGACCTTTTGAGGTCCCTTCCAGTCCCTAACATTCTGTGATTCTGTGATTTCTAATACTCAGACTAAACTGCTTTTCAACTGTTGGCAAATGTGCTTCCTGCAAGTTCACGTCAACTGAGCTCTTCCCTGTTTAACAGGAAAATATCTCTTCTAATGCTAAAGCTTCACATACAGCTGCAGGGCTGCTCACTTCATAACCACAGTACTTAAGGAGCACCTGCACCACTAATAGGAGGTTTTTCTCAATCCCTACTGTGTACTGCAGTGGCCTGGTACCAGATTTTGTTTGAATACATCGCGAACCTGGTCAGAGAACTGTCAAGTGAAGAGTAACTCAGCTAGGTAGGTTTTCACTTGGACCAGATCTTGATGCTAAGTCACTCTAAAGCTGTAAAAACTTTTCTAACACAACACAGAGGACAGAAGTGAGCAGTGGGAGGAAAACCAATGTGTCTCGTACCACAGCCATCCTGTTAATCCAATATACCAAGGTTAAACTTGGCCAGGAGGTCCTTAAACTACTGTTTACTTTGGAAATATGTAAGGAATTCAGTTTTCAAAGCAGAAGGCTTCCTAATAACAAACTGACCTCTTACCTCTCTTGGCCGGCTAGCAATGGCAATGGTGCCATCTGTGTTGTATTTGATAGGCGCACCCCCTTCCTGCACCAGAGTCCCATAGCCAGTACTGGTGTAAAATGCCGGGATTCCTGCTCCTCCTGCTCTAATACGTTCAGCGAGCGTACCCTATGGGAAAACACATTTAAAAACTAGTCATCTGGGAACAACAAATCAAACTTTGATGAGTGGCTTGCATAAACTTATTTTTATATTCTCTCGCTTGGAGCTTTTCCTTCTGAACTCAGCAGAGTACCACACCTATTTTTTCTTCCCATTTTAACTCTCCTTTGTGGGACTTTGTGGGACTAGTACTGGATATGGCAAGAAATGCTTCACACGCGGCCATAAATTGCTCAAGAGCACACCATCACACAGCCCTGTGCCTCCTCTCCTTCAACTTGTCTCCCAGTCCATTACTTTTGAGAAGCATACAGAGTTTGTTTTCTCTTTCCCACCTGACTACATATCCTAGAAGGTTTTTCTTTTATAACAGTCCTACATATTTCTGTTTCATTTTCCAAAAACTTAAGAAAAACTTTATGCCTTACTCCAAATTGAAACAGACACACATAGCAGGTGGAGAAAGGAAGAGGGACTGATCTGGGCTGGCCATGCTAAGAATACCAAGAAGCTGACAGGGCAGCATTTCTACTTTATTTGACCATCCCATTTGCACTCTATGTCCAGCTGTACCATGGATGTTGACAGCAAAAATTCCTCAGCCTTAATTATGGACTTACGGTGTGACTAATACTCATGATTTTAGGATCTCATGGCACTCAAGCTATTTGGGTAGCCTGGCAGAGCTAAAATGGTTAAAACTATGGTGCTAAGAAGTGAAATTGTAAATATTAGCTCATAACACTATGCAGAGATTAAATTAGTTAAAATTTAATGAACAAGCCCAGAAGAGTTATGTCTCACAATGAACTGAAATCTCCTAATTTGATTCCTACCCACTAGATGGCAGACACTGCACATGCAACACACAAGCTGCCACTCATACAGGAATTCAGCAGTTCCCTTTTTTCCCCTTATATGGGCCACAGTAGAAAGCATACTTCATGTGTTTTCCCAAAGTCTGGGAGGACCTACCAAAAATAAAACATTGTACAATGAAATATACAGAGATAATATATATATTTGAAATTAATATACCACAACAAGCCACAAAAGTAAATTCTCACAATACAATTCATCAGTTCTTAACAGCCCAGTGGCACCTTACAGTGCATGATCCTAAGATGGCAACTGCCATCTGTGTTTACTGCACATCTATGCGCAGGCAAAACATTTGGATTGCAAAATAATTTACTCAGTATTTCGGAAGAAAAGAAATCACCAGCCTCCTGGAGACACTCTTTACCTGAGGTGTAAGCTCAACTTCAAGCTCGCCAGATAAATATTGGCGTTCAAATTCAGCGTTCTCTCCAACATATGATGACACCATGCGTTTTATCTGCTTAGTCTGAAGCAGAAGACCAAGTCCAAAATTGTCAACACTGTGTAGAAAAAGCCAGACAATACTCAGCATTTATAACAGAGTTTTATTGTATTCAAAGCACTTGATAAACTTCAATGGCTTAAAAAGATAGGACAAAGTTATCTCCCCCCACTTTAGCCACAAGGCATTGGAGACAAAAATCAAATTCCAGCTTTTAGGAGAGAGAACATCAAATCTACAATGAAAATTTAGAAGTCCAGTGTTCAGACCTCATCTTTTCCAAGGCAATACAAAGCTTCCTTTTTTTTTTTTTAATATTGAAAAATATTAAAAGAATCCCTTAAGGAGCCAAATCCAGTATCCAGCACACTGTAATTAACATGCACATGTGCTTATAACATATGCACCTTATTGAAAACACCACTCCTGAAGAAGAGCTCCAAAAAGGTTGTCTGTATTTTCTAATTCTATTAATTGCTTTAATGAAATATACCCCTTTCCTCTATAAATCTCACCCTCTTGGTATTCTTACAGCACCACGTCTACAATACTGCTTCCTTCCTTAGATACTGTCAGATGGAGAAAGTAATGCATCACACTGCTTTCTCTCTATTCTCCCTTCTTATACCTTACCCAAATTATCAGTAAGTATATCCCCTAACCCTGGCTTTATAAGCTATGGTGACAGGGGAAAAAGAATGTAAAGGAGACATGTATAAGTGATACAAATACTGTAATACAAATCTATATTCCCTATACAAAAAATAGTATCTTACTCAAAAAAAGCGGAAGAAAAATCAACTTAGAAATCAAGATACAATGCTCAGTGAGCTGAGAGGTATTCATTTTGCAAAATAAATCACTGTAGATCAGAGGAATGAACCCACTGAGCCGCAAGCAAACCTCAGTTAATGTATGTCAATACCCCACCACTTCAGGATCCATTGTCAGACATCCCAGCTGCAATCTTCTGGCATCCTTTCAAAAGGCCAGATGCAAAAAGTTCACTGTTATACAGTATTCATTTTCGAACAGAAAAGTGGTAACAATGAACCCACTTTTACAAGAGCACCACTATCCTCCTGCTTGCCAGCTCAGATGTCCCACAGCATGTGCTGCCATGCTGCGTGTGAAGGGAGAGGGACTGAGCAGAGCAGTATCAACTCTTCGCCACCTTCTACAACACCCACAGTAGCTGCATGGACAGACGCACAGTCAGAAAGACTTCTCAACTGCCTGCATCATCAGGACTATTTTAAGGTTAGGACTATTTTAAGAAGATAGCCCACATCTACGCATACTCAGGCATTTCAGAAACTGCATAATAGGAAGTGAAACAAGCTTCTCTGATCTGGTTCTCTGAATTTATTTTATGTTCTCTAGATGTAAAGAACTTGACTTAATATAAAAGCTTTCTCCACTCCCTGTCTCTGACCTATTAGGAAAAAAAAGTAAAAATCTAGCACTGATGAAATGTTAAAAGTGTTGCAGTGTCAAAGCCGTGAGAATAAAATGTGTGCTGCCTGGAAACAATCTATATTTCTAACTCCCCGCAGGAAAAATCTCGAACAGTTTGAAACTAAGAGCTGGGAATAGAGTAGAAATAAGAGTCTTGTGGGCAAAGAAAGGGATTTAAAAAAAAAAAAAAAAAAAAAGAACAAAAATACAAACACCAGAATTTCCTGTATAGGGTCACTCAAAGCAAGACAATCCCTGTCGCAAGAAAATCATCAAACCCTGACCTCTTGTTATAAAAGGTAATAAACAAATGTAGTAGACCAGACAATATCTGATAGCAGTTTACTGGGTTCATATAACTAAGAGTACTGTGTACCAAAAGTACAGAAGTTAAACAAAACTGTGCAGTGCTTTGTAGGGCAAGAACCAATAGGGGCAGCCTGAACTACTTACAAACCACAGTTTGCTCCTTCTGCATATCGTTCAGGTGGTTAACATTGCTCTGACCATTGCAAAACTTGCAAGCTATCCAATATAAACAGGCCACCATGAGATTTCTGCATGTAGACAACAAAATTCTGAGTGCACATTCACAGGAGAAAGAGATGGCAACAGAGGGTCAGCAGCAGATTTCTAATGGTTAAAGGAATTTCTGCCTCATTTCACTAAGATCTATAATCCTTCCTGCTACAGTCTCAGAATCTGGACTGGAGAACATTGTCCTAATAGGATTTTGTGTATTATCCTGCAGGATCATTCCCTCATCTAGTACAGGAGGACATGGTTTAGTGGGGAACTGGCAGTCCAGCTAAGGCTATTCTGTGATTCTACGATTCTGTGATATCTTCCCTCAAACAAAACTTCGTAGTTACAAAGTTCCCTATAGAAACTAAACAAAAAATGGCACAAAATGTTCTGCCACACTCATCCCAAGTTGTAACTCACTGCTTAAGCCACTCTCTCCTCACCTCAAGGGCGGTTAATTTACTCAAAAATAAAATTGCAGTGAGGATCAGTCACTGAGCACAAACATCATACAACCTTATTTCCCTAGCATCGTAAGAGGAATTTTACCTTCAACAAGTCATGCACCAAGACGCTTTGCCTGCCTGGTAACACAAAATTACTTCAATTCCCAGCTATGTTTCAGCTTCAGAGCAGCATCACAAAATCCAATTGCTGTTAATGGTTAGACTTGATGATCTTAAAGATCGTTTCCAACCAAAACAATTCTGTGATTCTGTATTAATTTTACATGGTTTTTTTAGATGTAAATTCCTTAAAAGAAATACAGTGCTATCAGTCTTTTCTAAGGAAACAACCTGCATTCAGGTTTCCAGCTGAAACCCCTTCCACAGAATCATAGAATCATAGAATAATTATGGTTGGAAGGGACCTCCAGGGTCATCAAGTCCGACCTTTATCCCATCATATTCCTAACCATTAGACCATTAGACCATGGCCTCAAGTGCCTCATCAGCCCGTTTCTTGAACACCCCCAGGGATGGCGACACCACCGCCTCCCTGGGCAGCCTGTTCCAGTGCCTAACCACACTCTCAGTAAAGAACTTCTTCCTAATACCCAACCTAAACTTCCTCGATGCAACTTGAGGCCATTTTCTCTCATCCTATCATTAGTAATTTGGGAGAAGAGACCCACAGCAGCCTCACTACAACCTCCTTTTAGGTAGCTGTAGAGGGCAACGAGGTCTCCTCTCAGTCTCCGCTTCTCCAGACTAAACAAGCCCAGTTCCTTCAGCCGGTCTTCATAAGGCCTGTTTTCCAGACAGTTTTTTTGCCTTCCCTGCACATCAGTTTTCCTTTCATCTCCCTACAAAAGCTCATTCTGAGCACTTCAGCCTATTTTACATTTCCTATCTTTTTTCCTTATATTTGAATGTCCTAAAAAACCCACTTCACACAGAAGAGAAAAAGCTGTTCTCACTCCTGTTCTCCCTATCCTTTGCTCTTTACTTGACATCTGTATCCCAGAATAAAACTATAAAATGATTTCTGGTTTAGGGAAATGACTTTCAATATAACGTTTCAATATAACATTTTTTATGTTACTTACTTGTCCTCCCTTTCCATATTTTACTGCTTTCTTAGTTGTTTAGTTTAAGGTGCAAAAGTTTATTTGAACTTTTCAGCCTAAATTATGTTTATGCTGAAAATGTTACCTCTAAAATATCTGTCCTGCATGCAACACTCTTCCTATTGAACAGCAACCATGAAAAAAAAAAAAGGAAAAAAAAAAAAAGATCCTTTACTGAGTGCATGGAAAAAATACATCCTGTATACCTGTTTTAAAAGCTGGGTTCAGTCCTTTAAAAAGTCTGCCTTTTCTAATAAAAAAAATAGCCAAAGACTACTCCTAGCCAGATCTAGCCCATGTATCTCAAGTACACTGGAAGCAGTCAGAGGGGCAACATCCCGATGTTGCACTCCAGATAAATAGTAATTTGCAGCTCTCAAACCCTTCTCTTAAGTGAGTCAAGTAAAACACATTCTACAGCATCACAGGGAAGGAGAGATTATCTAAGTTTCCAAGCTGATGAGAGCTTCACATACCAACAAGCCCTACACAGTCTGATGAAGAAGGGAAGAGAAATTTGCATTCTTATGCAGAAAAAAGGAGACTTGGAACATCACACTACTCTAGCAAGAGCCATAAGATGGCTTTTTGCTGGGTTTTTTTAAGTAAAAGGAGGTAATTACACTCTCTTCTCTCTCTGCCTTTGTGAAGACGTTTACAGGTGTCTAAAAAAAGTGGAGGTGGTCAGAAGAGACTGACTGCCCTTACTGGAAACCCTGCAAACCACTGGTAAGCAGCATCAATTAGTATGAGGGCTTCATTCTACATCTCTTAAAGAGAAGTCTTCCTCTATATTTGTTGTTCAAAGATTCCCCAGGACCTGCAGTTCATATTCCTGGGAGATCCCATGAAGAACAGAAGTCACTGGTTATGAACGATTAACATTAATATTTGAGTTTTAGAGAATTAAAACATGTTGGCCAAAGAGGAGCTAGTACGATGCCTCACCTGACCTTTCTCCTCCCATAATTTGGGGATTGGAAGGATGGGAGGGTAACTAGATCACCCCTCAAGATAATGGATTGAGAAAGAAAAGCATGTAGTAAGAAGGCTCCACCTCAGGCAGAAAATAAAGTTTCCTGCAATTTGCTGTTGCTGAAAAAAAAGCCTGTTTATGGTTTGTCCTACTCCTGGAGAACGCTTTATGTAAAGACACGACTCAGCTTCTGGAGATACATGAGCAGTCTCTCTAGGCATTCAGCAAGTGCGAGTGTTGCACAACTATGTATGAAACTTGATAACAGATGGGTCTGTTCCAGAGCTAGAAATTTTCCTGGCAAGAGGCAAGGAGTGGGAGGGGGAAACAATTTCCTCTATCATTCTCCACTTAAAAGAGGCTTCATCTTGTCCGTTTTACTTTACAACATCAGCTTCTCATTCCTCAAAAGGATCTGCTCCAAGTTACATGCAATTATGTATCTCAGTAGGTCCACACTTCCTAGAGAAGTCTACACGTGCTCCTCAACTAAAAGGAATGCATCGATCACTACCTGTTTGGTACCCCTTAGTAACAGTCTTAAGCTTTCAGGCTCACAGGGGTGCCCAACTACAGCATGAAACTTTACCAACATCTCCCTTATGAGGAAAGGCTGAGGGAGCTGGGTCTCTTTAGCTTGGAGAAGAGGAGACTGAGGGGTGACCTCATTAATGTCTATAAATATGTAAAGGGTGAGTGTCATGAGGATGGAGCCAGGCTCTTCTCAGTGACATCCAATGATAGGACAAGGGGCAACGGATGCAAGCTGGAACATAGGAGGTTCCACATAAATGTGAGGAAGAATTTCTTCACAGTGAGGGTAACAGAACACTGGAACAGGCTGCCCAGAGAGGTTGTAGAGTCTCCTTCTCTGGAGACATTCAAAACCCGCCTGGACATGTTCCTGTGTGACCTGACCTAGGTATTCCTACTCTGGCAGGGGGATTGGACTAGATGATCTTTTGAGGTCCCTTCCAATCCCTAACATTCTGTGATTCTGTGATTCTGTGATTCTGTGAAAGAAGGTATGTGGCTGAAGATACCACCCAAATCCTTAGTGATGTACATTCATAGGGCCACAAAAATAATCATAAAGTATAATCCTGGCAGCACCAGAAAGTGATCCTTTTTGCACAAAATGAGCAGATGCCTACTAGATGGCACTTGCCAGAAGACACCAAACAAAAGTGTAAGCACATCAAGGGTAAAATAAATGTGGACAATCACTCACGTAACAGTCCTTCGTGAATTGTCTTCCTCAGTCACCTGGCTGGCTCTTAACAGTGCAACCATGTCCCACAATAATCCCCATGCATTACGCTAGAAGATTACTAAGGAGCCAGCCCCCATGCCATTCTGTTTCTCCTCCTTTTCTATGTACAGCAGGGTGCTTACAATAAGGGCAAGATGAGGAATGGGAGTCAACTAACAAGGAGAGGAAAACAGACTCAGCTCATAGGAAAGTAAATTAGTCAGAAGAATAATGTTTACTTGCCCTATTCATTCCTGAGATACTGTCTTTGGTCACTTTTTTTCTTTCCTATTTCCTAGGACATTTCCCCATCTGCTTAACGGAAGGCAGAAAAGAGGTAGAAGCTTTCTGAGGGAAGGTGACTGAGAAAAGAGGAGGAAGAGATAAGTATGGGTGCTGCTACACAAAAACTGCCTCACCACCTTTTCAGCTCATGGCAAAGGACGAAAGAAACAGTGCACTCAATGTGTCTCATCTCAGCAGTCTGCGACTTTCTCCACTTTGAGGGAAGAAAAAATAAAATAAAGGAGCCCACATTTGACAGGAACCACGAAGCCCTGTGTGCAAGTTGGCATGACTGAGCCTTAAACTCCCTCTGCTCCTTCTCTGCAATGTTTGCACTGCATTCTTCTCCCTCTGCTACTAAAGCCTTCTTAGAGGAACGCTGTCCTCTCTGCTCCAATAACTTAATATCAGCTCCAGCTTTACACCAAAATGGCAGTATTCTTCTTCCAAAAACTGTGCTCCACTCTTGTAAGAATGATAGGTGCAGGCATATAAGCCAAGACCACCAAAAGGTTGTGAAGGCAGATAAAAGACAGCAAACACTGTACATAGCATAGTTATGTCAGCAGCAAGATCTCCTCTTTCCACATACCCCTCTGCTATGAAATGGCATATTGTATTTTTATTACAACAAATAAAAAAACTCTATTCAGAACTTTTAAAATTTACCATATTTTTCTCCCACAATGAAGTTACATGGTATAGACTTAATCCAATAAATATTTGACTTTCATTATGACTTCACCGTACTTCAAAAGTCTCCTGACTGAATGCTAGGTTTAACTTTCATTGTTGCTTTTCTAAATCCAAGCTGACACAGTTCCTCGAACATGCCAAGTTCTATAGCTATTTTGTCTTCCTTGTTTATACTCACAACCAGAAAGTCATCTGCTCAGCTCATTTCTCAAGAGTTCCATGTAGTGCAGGGTTTAGTACAATTCGCCCTGCCAAAATCCTAAATAACCTCCACACTAAAATTAGCAAGATGACCTGGTCAGATTTTCAGGGATTTGCAGTTCACACAGTGTCACCAATTTAACAGCTGTAATAAAGCATCTGATTAGATTTTTTTAAAAAGAATGGAGATTATTAAAAAAAAAAAAAAAGTACATTGCTTCAACTAATCAACTTAACACTGAAAATATATTATACACCTTGCCACATTATTTTGGCAACTTGCCATGCACAGATTTTACCTAACTCAAGAGAGATAAGAGTCATTGGTGACCTTGCATTTGACTTCTGAAAGTATATTTAATTTGGGATATTTAAAGAATTTCTCATTCATACACAAAAATGACACACACAATGTAAGCTGCTCTAAGCATCACCTTGACCATATCTTCATGTTCATACAGGCTTTCCTCCCTGTCCTCCACAGACTATTTCAGTTACATTTTAGCTCTCTGAATCAAGGGATTGTCAAATTCATGCCATTAAAACCACTTTACATCTTATACTATGTGAAAAAACTTCTCCAGTTTCTGTGAATTTGGAATGCAACATCTACCTGGCAGTATTTTTTAATATATAGTTTTAATATATTTTTAAGATAAAATAAGTAACATAAATACATATATACATATTTTGATTTATATAAAAAAGTAATAATAAGGATTGAAGTAAGCCTTACTATTACTTTTAAGCATGATGTTGAGGTATTATGTTCAACAGAACTAAGTATCGGTGCACTCGGGCATCATGACCAACAGTTCAAGCATTTACCTCAAAGCTATTTTCTCCTAACGCATAACTTTGTAACATAAAAATAACCTCTTCAAAACGAGCACAGAGACTAAAGGTTCAAGAAGCTGGTAATGCCTTTTAAGTAGACAGTCTGAATCTGTGATAATCTGACAGCATGCTGTCAACCTCCTTTTAGATGATCATCCCGGTCATTAGCAATTAAGATATTAACTGTGACTTCCCTATTTTTACTGTAAGTGAAACCCTACTGTTCACCACTACTGCACTCAGAAAGAATGTGTATATAAGTCTCAAAAGCAGACTAAGCCCAGAAGGAAGTAGCTCATTTGATACAACAGTCAAACTACATGTGCAGCTACAAGTAATGGACCTCATTTTTACCAAGTACAAATTCAGCCTATTGAGATGGCAGAGACAAAATGAAAGCGTTGATACCAGAATGTGATTATATGCAAAATTAGTTATCCACTTCATTAAGCAAAATGAATTAAAAATAATACTTTGATGCCAATTTCCTGCAACACAGATATACTGAAACAATAGGTCTGATAGCCTGCATTAGGGAAGTCTTAGCATAAACTGACCTGAAACACCCAAATCCACTGTAACTTGGAATGAGTGTGCAACAAGATACCACAAAATCACAACAGACGGAAAACCAGCAATGTGCAAGAAGGTATTGTATACTAATCACAACTATGTTAGGAATTTACTCAAGCAAGGCTTAAAACAAGGACCTACTGACTGCAGAGCGAACCAAATTTAAACAGTAATGCAGCAAAAATGTAATAGAATGAATTTTAGTAGCTTACTGAGAGAGAATCCTCTAAATTTAAAGGGCTTACAATAACATAGTGTAAAGAAATACTTAAAATATGAACAACATAGGCAAAACAAGTTATAAGTGAAGGTGTGAGAGGCTGTATTTTAGAAGCACACCCAGTCACCATGGTATCTTTCGCTATCTCCCTGGTTCACAAGCTCCAGTTTCCCCTGCAGCAAGCTGTGCAAATACCAGAGATACTGGATATTTGTACTGCTTCCCTTTCAAACACTTCACCTTGTTTGGCTTGGCAAAGGAGTAACTGCTCTTAAAGGTGCCTAGCTAGCACACAGCGCATGCATTAGCATAAGGCACAGCAGCAGACAGTAAGGGTAGCTAATAGGATGTTTCTAACTGGGGTGCAGAAGAACACCCCCTACAATACTGTACAACCTGTCCTTGGCAAGCCTTTCAAAGGTCAAAACAAGGACTCTACCTGCCAGCAATTTCATGATTTAAACAAGAATTTGCAAGAGTTGTCTCCTCTCTCTTACACACCGTACAGAACAGTAGGGTGTGAACTTGTGAATATCCTACTCCTTAGAAGTTGTTTCCAGACAGTGCCAAGCATTTCTAGGCTTTGCTGAAACTTCTTTGCAGCTAAAAGAGTTGGTAAGACTGCTTCAGAACTTCCTAACTACTGCTTTCCCCTAGATGCAAGTGAAGCACTGTCACCATTGCTGCTATTTTAATCAGACAGCTCTGTAACACATTTTGTGGTTCAGGCATATTGAAAGACATGTGACTTAATCCACGTGGCTGCACTGTTCTCCAGAATAGGTTGTCTGGCTATGTACTTGGCTCCTTCTCTGCTCTAATTACAAGATGCCTGCTAACGGCACTGCAGGATGAGAAACCCTAACCACAACCAACTACCTCCTGTTTGCTGGAAGAGCTGGAGAAGAGAAAGCAGTTGCAGCCAGGAAGATGAAAACATAGCAGGGCATCAACTGCAGCACCACAGTGTCAAAGCAGAACACACTGAATCCTGAGGCATCTTGGAAAGTGGCAAATTACTCATCCCACAAAGTACCTGGCATCCCAAGATTACACAAACACTTCACCCTTTGAACACTGTTGCTGCAGGGTATATGATTGCTGTGCTACTTCAATTTTCAAATACATTAGTATTACAATATTTCATAATTTCACTATACTTGCTGACACAGTACAAGAAGATGCTTAAATGGTATCAATTGCTGTGATGAAGATTCTGACTTCATTAATGATGACATCTGTACTTCAACCTGGTTCACAAAGTCTACTGAACTATAGCAGACTAAGTTCCATATAATAGTAACAAAATAATAGTATTTTTGTTTTAACTTATGTTAAAGACAGTCAGGTTAAAAACAAAACAGACTGGGATACAAATCTATAGACAAAGTATAAGGGAGATGTAATGATGTAGCTGAAAATAGCACAAAGTATTATTAGATAAATCCCACCTAATTCACTTCTTTGCAAGGCTGGAGGAATTGAATGAGCAAGGTTTGACATCTGCTTTCATCTTGTAGGAAGAACAAAGTTCTTTATACCCGAACAACCTTTCTGGTTCATGTAAATTTGTCTCTCTTATTCTAACACTGGTACAGAAGAAAAACGTTTCCCAGTGTTTTGTTTTGTTTTTTTTTCCCCTTACAGTTCTTGTTCTGCAATTGGATAAAGGTTGAGCTTCTAGAGAACAGATTGGAGACTTCCAACTGAAGGAAAGGGCTCATAATTGCAAGCATTAATGAAGTTCCATTAATGAAGTTCCATGAAAAAAATACAAAATTCTCATTATTATTCCACCACAAGTACAGTATTCAAAAGTTAAAAGTTCACAGAAAATGTAGTAACACAATTATTACCATTTGTTGAAAGTAAGCAATATCATAAAAACCTAAAATCAAAACAAAACCAAAAACAAACAGAAAGAATGCTCACAAACTGTCTTCCTTACCAACTGGGGTGTGTAGCCCCAGTACATCTAGCTGTGAAAAGACTCTTATTTCACAAGATGATAGAGTTTAGGATGAGCTACCTAACCAAAGAAAATTTGCTAAAGAAAGTACAGTGCCACTAGGAGACATCAGTCTTCCAGCATTCTTTAAACTACAGTTAACTAAATTACACTGGAATTATTATGCTGCTGAAGGTGACATTTAATAGGATGGGTGACTGAACCAAGCTTAGTGCCACCTGCAGATGCTAGTCATCCAATAACGCTGCAAGGAACAGAATACCAGCCCTACTGACCAGGCTGATTTCAAATACAAGTCATTATATTCTGCATACCAATATTTTTATTTAATTTCATTTCTGTTTTATCAATGCACTTCCAACAAAAGTGGGGGTAGTTATTTCTCAATTTGAACATCATTAAGTGTTGTGGAGTCTGCTACAATGAACAGCTTGTGTAAAACTTGGCTCTAATGAGAAGCTGAAAAATAATACGCAAAAGAATTATTCTCACAGTCAAAATCACATGAATTTTTTAATGGGAAAATATTAAAAATATATACATATCATTTCCAGACCTATTAAAGAAGCTATCCATTCTTTCAAATACTCTCTACTGCTGTTGTGTTGTTTGGTTTTTTAAAGTAACAGAATTACAATAAGAAGGTCATAAAGCACCCAAGTGTAGTAAAGAAAACAAATAATCCCTATTTAGAACTTCACATGCACACACAAATATCACTGACACCACATTTAATACATCTAAGTCAGAATTCTCAGTTACTATCAACCAGTTAAATATACATAAACATACATAATTGCAACTGTCTACAATAGTGACAAGTGCTCCCTGACAAAGCTGAGTATACATATAGTACTGCACTTTCTGGCCAAACACTTTCAAGCAAAGCTGTGTGGTTAATATGAAAATTCTTATGATGAAAAGTAAGACTTTTTCATACATATCATCCTTTTCACATGAAAGGAATATTTATTCTGTACTTATTAAATGACAGACATATGAATACCTACCCTGCATTATTACTGACTGCTGTTATTTCCTTTACTCCAGTCTTCAGTAAACCCCCAATGAGGTTTTCAGGAATCCCACACAATCCAAAACCTACATAAAAGAAAAGAAAATTGAATATGTAACAAGTCTTTGAAAGAACACAGAACCACTGTACTCAGTATTCCACACAACTAACCTTCAGTTCTTTGCTGCACATAATGATGTCAAACAGGAGAAGCAAGTTCTCCCATACAGTTTAGCCTATAATTAGGTGATAAAAATCTGGGAATCTTAACACTCTGTGTGGAAGATGTGTAACCTGAAGCAGCCCAGACCTCCACCCAAGTTAAGGTGATTCACACTCCTACTTATTATGCAAGAACCCAGTATGCCCAAAATGAAATATCATGCCACATTTGGGGTGGGTGAGTCTTCGGCCAGGGTCTAACAGTACACCTACCACCATTTCCTCCCCAACCACTTTGCCTCAGATCTTCTGTACCAACAATAACAAAAAACGTAGTAATTCTTCCTGGAAGGCATTTTGCCTTAATACACATCTCCAGTGAGGTTTCCCACGTTTTACAACTTTACAGTAATTAATTCTCCAATACAAAAAACCACTTATAACCTACTAAATAGAGGGATCACTTCTCTTTCAGTAGATTGAACTGCATGAAATTATGAAAATCATCCAGAATATTCAAAAGCCCAAGTGACAGTGAAAGTCAGTATGAACCTTCTTGACTATTCTAGAAATGCTACACATAAATATTTAGTGTAGCGTAGATAAATATTATCTTCACTTCTTATAGCCAGAAATACATTAGGTGATTTGGTCAAGGTCACAGAGACTCAGCAACTAGGCAGACAGAGAACAGAGAATGTTGCCATAAAAATAATCAAACTGGTTTGTTTTTTTTCACCATCTGAAATAACAATGCTGACCAGAAAAAGTCCAAGTTGATTTTCTGCATTCAAACTGGCACAAGTAAAGCCTAACACTTCATTAGTGGGGAAAAATACCTAATGATTTTTCTGAGGCTTTTTCCCTCCCCTAAGAAACAAACTGGGAAACACAGTACTCCAGATGTGGCCTCACCAGGGCAGAGTAGAGGGGGAGAAGAACCTCCCTTGACCTGCTGGCCACACTCTTCTTAATGCACTCCAGCATGCCATTGGCCTTCTTGGCCACAAGGGCACATTGCTGGCTCATGATTGACTTGCTGTCCACCAGCACTCCCAGGTCCTTGTCTGCAGAGCTGCTCTCCAGCAGGTCAGCCCCAACCTGTCCTGGTGCATGGGGCTGTTCCTCCCTTGGTGCAAGAGCTGCACTTGCCTTTGTTGAACTTCATGAGGTTCCTCTCCACCCCACTTTCCAGCCTGTGCAGGTCTCACTGGACGCCAGCACAGCCTTCTGGAGTGTCACCACCCCTCCCAGCTTGGGATCTTCAGCAAACTTGCTGAGGGTATGCTCTGTCCCTTCGTCCAGGTCACTGATGAATATGTTGAACAGGACTGGACCCAGTACTGACCCCTGTGGAATACTGCTAGCCACAGACCTCCAACTGGACTCTGTGCAGCTGATCACAACCCAAATTAATTAATATTAAAAGAAACACGATAAAATGGTTAAAAGTATCTCATTAATAGAATACACGATTACATCCATAAATAATTTAGATATTTACCACCAACAAGTACAGTTGCCCCGTTGGGTATATCTTTTACAGCTTCAACAGGATCAGTATAAAATTTGGTGTTGCGATGACAGCTGGTAGAAAAAAAGCATCCGCAAATCTGGAACAACATCAGAAGAAACAAGCGAATGAATAAAATGCATTACGTAGTAGTTTTATAATGATGACCACCCCTACGGCTAGATAAGGGAGAAAATCTATAAAAAAAGATATTGCTACTGTAAACAGTAGACATTGGAGGCGGGGAGAAAAGGGTTCAGGTCCCCAAAACAAGAGTCTATTTTCTCTCTATTTCCCCACACCACCCATATTTTACAACATTCATATGTATAATAAAGGCTTTAGGCTTAATATGAGCTGCATCAATTTGACAGTATCTGAACAGATTTTAAATTTCTGAATTTCATCCCAAACTGCTGACAAATTGTGACTTATTGTGAACAGATTTACAAATGCAACTCCTCAGCACAAGTCAGAGCCGCCCAAAAACTGCACTAACCTATACATTGTTACTTGTAGCTTTAGTTTCAGACACTAAACATTACCAGAAACTGCTCAAGCAGAGAGCCAACCCTACCACAAAGTTTGAGTGAAGGCCACAGAACAATATGAAGTACAGCGCTGTGCTGGAAGTACAGTGAGCAGGGACTCCCTTCAATGGAGTGAACCTTCCCCCAGCTCCCTAATGCAGTCTGAGAGCATTTTGTGTTGTTGAAGAACAGCCCGGAATCAGGGAGACTCCAACAAACTGATGAAATAGGGAAAGCAAGAGGGATATAAATATAAATCCCACCCCCCAAACTAGACTTTACAGCGCAAAGCCATTACACAGTAACCATCATAACTCAAGTATTGTGTTCTTAGGTCACAGTTACCTTTTTTTTTTTTTCACCCTCTTTAAGTATTTCCCACTAATACTACCATGCATTAATACTAACCAAGGCACTGTCAAGGCATCAGGAGCAACTGACATTTAAGTCACTACATTGACAGATTCTCCATAAATTCAGAGTATTTGGAAGTTAAAATACTACCTACTGGTGTTTCCACTTCTAATTTGATAGTAGAAGTGAGAAATATTAAACTAGGAAAGAAGAAGGATGAGTAAATATATAAGAAACAAGCAAATCTACATATGTTTTAAAGACAACAGCCTAATTCTTCCCTGAAGAGTTGACTTAAGATCCAGTTACAGTCAGGGCAATAATTTTTGGATCCGTTTCAAGATTACACAAACTGCCTTCTTTATAAAATTAAGGCTGCAAGAGTTTATACTCAATATTAAGAAAGCCTTTCTGAACAGAGGCTTATCTCCTTCCCAGTGGAACCATGATGTTCCTCTGCTTTGATGGTCTCAAAAAATCCCAAATCACTACATGGGTCATAAGGAACAGTGCGAGGTGAAAAAGAGTAAAAGATCCTTGCTCGTGCTCAATTACACCATGACTGCTTCTTTCAGAAACAATTTTTCACAATGACAATAGGACTGCGAAGAGCATCTCTTCTGGTTGCATTCGGTAGCCAAGTGACAAAAAGCGAACTAAATGCTGACAGCCTCAGGAGCCCCAGTACAACAGGGCTGCAAGCAGGTATGAGGGCAATGGCTGAAGGGAGGCCAGGCCACTGCCATGTCCCTGTACCCACACATACGAAAATATTTTAATGAGACCACATGGTACCTTTTCTTTAACCTTCCCAACTGCCTCTAACAGTGCATAACAGAGCAGCATGTGTTACATATGCATGCCTTCCCAGGCTGGATGTCTCTAATGAGGCAGATGTGCTCTTCTGAACTAAATATGTTATTTCCCACCTTTCCCACCCACTCTGCCATTTGTGTGCAATGGGTTTACACAGAGCCAAGGTGCCAGGGATCAACCACCCTCTCCTGCACACCGGGTCAGCAAGCTAAGACCTCAGAAGCTGGCTGCAATTCTAGCAGCCCAGGTTTAAGAGAGAAGCAATAGGGGGACAGACGAGCTCCTAGAATGATTAAGAAAATCGAGGTTAATTTTACAGAAGAGTAAAATATAACTTAGAAAAACAAAGACTGAAAGAGCTATTATTTGTCCATAAAGACATCAGGAAGAGTAAACATAGGCATGAGAAGGTGGACAGAAGAGCTTTTTCAACTAAAGTAAGAAAAGCCACAGAAAGAATTCAGGCTGAAGAGACAAAAAAATTAACTTGGTTATGGTTACACATGGCCTGGAAAGCATTAGATCAGTGAGGTTTGGCAAGAAGCTTCTTCCTCCAGGAAGAGCAAAGCAAGCGAGTGAGCCAGCTGCACATCTGAGCTCCATGCATTTATGATGGCCAGAAGGGCTGCCACGGAGCTGTGCCCCTCACCTCTGTTCTCCCTGCCTGCACCTGAAATCTACCCCCAGGGAATCCCCACCTGGCCAGAGCAGGGCTGAAATACACACTAACACACTGTAATTGTGCTGTGATTTCAAATCACAGAATCATAGAATGGTTTGGGTTGGAAAGGACCTCAAAGCTCACCTCATTCCAACCCCTGCCATGGGCAGGGACACCTCCCACCAGACCAGGTTGTTCCAAGCCCCATCCAACCTGGCCTGCAACACTGCCAGGGAAGGGCACCCACAGCTTCTCTGGGCAACCTGGGCCAGTATCACCACCCTCACAGCCAAGAATTTATTCCTAATGTCTCATCTAAATCTTCCCTCTTCCAGTTTAAAGCCATTACCCCTTATCCTATCACTCCATGCCCTTGTCAGAAGTCCCTCCCCAGCTTTCTTGTAGCCCCTTCAGGCACTGGAAAGTGCTGTCAGGTCTCCCCGGAGCCTTCTCCTGGCTGAATTTAAAAAAAAAAAATAATTACACCTCAAAGCCAAACCTCTGGGCCCGGTCCCCCCCCCAAGGTCACTGCATCCCAACACGCCGACTGGGCAAGGCCTGCGCCGGGGCCGCGCTCTGCTCCCTTCCCGCCGCCCTCCTCCGGGCCACAACCCTCACGTTAATGGGATAAAAACGAAACGAAGCCCATCGCTTCCCCGCGGGCACAGCCGCCATCAGGGCGGCCGCCTCCCCTTGGGGCTCCGGCCGCCCGCGGCAGACGTCGACCCCCGGTAGAAGCAGCCCTGCCGAGGCGGGTACCCCGCCAAGGTCAGTGCCGCCCGGGCGGGCGGCTGCGGCGGCGAAGGCCCGGCGGGCAGTGTGAGGCGGAGGGGGGCTTGGCCGAGCGGCGATGCGGGGGTCCGCCCGCCGCCCCGCCGCCCCGCCTTACCTCAGCCCCGGCGCCCCGCGCCCGCTTGGCGGGAAGGAGGATGCGGCGTGCGAGCGGCGGGAGGAGGAATTTGTACGCCGCCATCTTCGCGCTGCGCGGCTTTTCGGGGAGGGGAGCGGAGGAGCCGTGGGATGGGCCGAGGCGGTGGCTGCTGCTGTCCAACGCCGGGAGAGAGGAGCGGGAACGGCCAGGAAGACGGAGGGAGGGTGGGGGGCTCGGCCATGACGCCCACTGACGTCAGCAGGGTCTGAGGCGGGGCCGCCGGCGGCACGCGGGACCTCTGCCTGAGGGGAGACGTCTGCGGCCCCCGCGTCCCGCCGGCGGCCCAGGCCGGGTTGCGGGAGAGCTGTCCAGCCCGGCAGCAGGGCCAGGCAGGGGAGAGCAGCCCCCATTCCTGCAGCCTGAAGGGGCAGAAGCTGATCCTCCCCTCCCTCCCCCCGCCCCTTCCACGTTTTGCCTTCAGATGCTCCACTACTTCCAATTCCCTGCGAAGTTAAAGTGGCTTAAATTTCTCTCCTGTCGCTTTGTGACCGAGACTTAACACCAGGAGAATTAAATTAAGGACAGAGGCTTTAAATGGTTAAGTTTCCAGGGTGAGCCAGGCTCCAGTAAGCACATGGTCTCCGCAGAGCACTTGGATGCTATGTTTGGGTGGGAAAATGTTACTAGAATAGCTGTATACTTGTTTAAGCAGCCGCGTGATATGAGCTGCAGGCATTTCTGCTACAAGGAAAATTCAAAGCATGCCTCCACCACTATTTATACTTCCTAAAAATACCCCAAATGATCGTTGCGTACCTAACAACACCCAATGGAACAGAAGGATTCATAGAAAAAATGTGAGGTGTTTAGAAATTCCCCTCACGCACATGGATTGGATAGGAGGAAATATTTCTTCACTGGAAGGGTTCCCCAGCACTGGCACAGGCTGCCCAGGGCAGTGGAGGAGTTCCCATCCCTGGAGGGATTTCAGAGCCATGGAGATGTGGTGCTGAGGGACAACAGTAGTGGTGACTGGGCAGTGCTGGGTTAATGGTTGGACTGGATGATCTGAAAGGACTACTTCTAACCAAAGCTATTCTGTGACGCTATGATTCTGTAACAGGAGATCACATTTCTTGCAGGTCACGCTGCTCCTCAGTCTTGTTTCCAGGCTGTCTCCAATGCAGCTGCCAGCCTCACTGTACTCAACCATGGTGGTATGAACACACAGCAGGATAATTCACAACGAGTAAGCCAAGGTTTCAAGAGCATGCTGCCAGTCTCCAACGTGTTTGTGCACAGCAGTCCAATTTTATTTAGCACACTGGTCCAGCCTTGCAGGTGCTGGTCCGTGGGCCCTGCCATGCCACACTCTTATGCTGCTACCTGTAGTTATAGTTCACATAACAGACAACCTTGCAGATACCACTGAAGTGTGGTGGAGACACATTTGCTGCCAGGAAGGTTTCAGGTTGTGGGGTTTTTTTCTAGATATTCACTGTATTTAGCTAGTCAGTTAAGTCTTTGGCAGTTGCAGCTGTAAAAAGCTATGAATTACAGGGGCGTAGTGAATTGAAAAACAAAGCAACAGCACAGCGTGTATTCTTCCAGGACTAAGTATCAGCAGACAAGTTTTACAGGGCTGGATTTCTGAACCTCAGTTCTTCCTAAATTTCATACAGACACATTAATTCCTTAAATCACATTTCCTTTCATGAAAAAAAATTTCCTTAAGCATTGAAAAACTTGTCTAAAATAAGTTTATTCACTTCAATAAATATCTCCCTTTAAACCAAAAGCATGTGCTCTCAAACTTATCAAAGCGTTCACTCTTGAGTACTTGTTACATACCCAGCTAGCGTTTCTTTTGCGTGGGATTTGGACTTTCTGGGACTCCAACAGTATTCCTACTTGCAGGCTGGAGGAAGGGGGCTAACTGCATGCAGTAGGTATGGTGCATGAGTATTATACCTTCTTGGAACATCTATTATGTAAAGCAAATTACAGTTTCTGAACTCAGAAATTAGGAGGATATAACTTTGCCTTATTAGGTGCTATGGATTATCTAAACCCAAAATTATTTTTAAAAGCCCACATGCTCTGGACTTCAAGCCTCTTATTTTGGCTTAGACAAACTTCAAACATAATTGAATGAGGAGACAAAATAATTTGTTCTGGCATAGTTTATAAAAAACAGTAGATCATCTATTTTGTCTTAATTTTTAAGACGCCTTATAGCTCTTCACACAAAAAGGACTACAACTAAGCAGCCAACATGGAACAAGTCTCTAAAATGATCAAGAATATTTTTAATATGATCTTATTTTGTTTATTGAAGTAAATCACAGAACAGTGGTAGCATGCAAGTCAAACATTTTCCAAGTTCAACAGCATTTATAAATTACTGGGAGTGCTTTGAGCCCTTGGTGCAAAAACAGGTCAGCAGGTAGGCATTCTAGAGCTACCACAGGTTAATCATTACATACACCATATAACATCAGCTTACTTATACTACTACCAAGCATAATGAAACATCAAAACCAGCACTGCAATACAGTGAAATAATTCTTTCCCAAAGAAGCCAACAAAGAGTTAGCAGATAGGCAGGCTGGTTTTATCTATCTGCTTGATTTACCTGTACAGAGGAAAGAACCAGAGCTCTGAGATGAACAACACTGCTTCTAGACAAATTTATTTAAAATTGTTTACACTTGACACAGATTTTAGCTAATTAAAATTTATCTTCAGATCCACTGGAATCTGGCAAGACTGAGGCATGAAAATCACATATGGAGCCACACAGAAGGGAAAGCTTGTTCAACTATGCAGCAAGTAGAACACAGAGGACACCTAAACTTACCTCCAGTATATTAACAGGTCCCAGTTCTGAAACAAGAGGTTGGTGTTTAAGTGCTTTTGAATATTACTCAAAATATTAAAGGATTTTTATATTAATCATTTAAAAGCACTTGAAACTCATCTTTGGATGAAGTGGAGTGAACCTGATTCCCTTGATATGGGATGGAAAGTCAAAGAAAATGAAAAGATTATTTCATAGCATAGACATCTTCCTGCAAGAATGGAGTACTACTACAAGGAAAACAAAGGAAGGATATAAAACTTATGATACAGACCTAAAGGCATTAGATGATTACAAATGTATTCCAGATCAGGATATAAAAATGATTACAAATTCCTGTGCAATACATTCAACAATTTTAAGGCTGACTTGTAGCATTTACAGGAAATATATCTAACTACAGGAAGACAAAAGAGCTGCCACCTGCATCACCAATGATTACACTAGTAAGCTATGTGAACTTAAATATTCAACTTATTAACAAGGTTCAGGTTAAAAGAAGGTCATTACTAAGGAAAAATGAATATTTACAGGTCTAGTGAAAGCTATACATGTTAAAAATCAGCAAGGATTTGGCAAATGAAAATTCATACATAATTAACCATAAACACCAAAGGCAAAATTAAATTGGAAAACAAACAAACAAACAAAAAACTCCCAAAAGCTACCTTCTTGACAGTTACAGAAATGTAAAGTAAATAGGAGAACCACAGAGCTAAGACTTTTGAAGGAAACAACCTCTGGAGCTGTGCAGGAATCCGTTTGCTGTCTAACTGGCAACAACTCTCTTCACAGTCCTAAGCTTAAGATGAAAGCGGATACCGAAGTCTGAAAGGATCCTGAAGCTACAAGAATAAGCAACTCTTTGGCAAGAGCAGTTCTTTATCCCTAAAGGACCTCTTGAGCAGACAATGGAAAGTCAACAAGTATTTTTGTTACAATGAGTATCATAGTAGAATACAGGAGCTCATCTGGTTGAGAAAATTCAAAAAATTAACTGGATGAGCAGGTCCATATTATGAAATACAATCTGGGGTCGTGATTTTTTGTTTGTTTCATAGTAGTCCAGTTTCCATTATAGCACTCTCAGATTTTAGGCGGGATGCCCTACTTTCATATAAAAGATACAGAACAGAAGTTTCTATATCATGTCAGACCATCATTACAAGCTAAGATAAGGAACTATGGAAACCTTCTTAGAAGCCACTGAACATTTTATACTTGATCAAAAGTTACCGCAGCACTGATTAACGTATTAACCTTGACAGCACTGAGAAATAGCCACGGAAAAATCAGCAGTTAAATCAAGAGTTAAACAGTGACTTCAATTTGGTAGTCTTAAAAATATAAAACTTACCACTTCCTGACCGCTCCAAATGCTGTGCCTCAGTTCAAAACCACAGTACTTACAAGGTGTAATTATACAGTACTTAAAATTAAGGTGTCATTTTTGTTTAAATAGAACCACAAAACCTGTTACTCAGCACGATCCTTAGCACTTCTGTTCATGTTCATATATTGCATATTTAGTAACTGTATTCAACACTGGCTAAATAAGTTAAGTGTAGTGACCTTCAACATTGACCGTCACTATGTCTACTAGTTCTGGAGAAAGGATAAGTGACTTATCATTCCTTTACAGCAGGAGTGAGGAAAAAACAAAATGCCTATTCAGCAGGTATTTGCAGACACCAGCTGCACAAGTTCCATATGTTTGTGTATTGATATTTACGGAGGTTGGTTTAAACTCTTATTCAGAAAACCCCACTAATCGCTTGTTCTTCATTTTTGTCAGGAATCTTTTGCTGCAAGAATGCAACAGAACAGGAAAGTCTTTCCTTGCCAAGCTGAAAGAATGGGGTTCTTTCACATTCCATACCCACAGTGTTGTAAAAGAGTAAAAGTAAACGTAACAAAAGTGGCTACAGAAACAATAAACTGTAAGCAGGAATCCTGAGCAGCTGTCACACAGCATGTCAGTTCATGTTTGGTAGAACTGCTGTAACAGGCTTTTCTGGATTCTGAAATGCTACATTACATAACTAAGTTGCACAGGGTACTTTCAAACAAACCTCATCAGCAAACAGAATGTACTTTAAACTCAGAACCTAGGAGGATTTTATAAAACTACCAGTGAAGAAATCTTTTTCCTTGTATTTGATACACAGCATACAGAAACAAATAGAGAACCTAAAGACCATCATGCAGAACTCTCTTGGTTGACATTGTACGCAGCAAACACATCAGCCCCCACCCCATACTGTGGGTAGTGCTGTACAGTAAGACTACAGGACAGTTGCGAGAGTGGGAAACAAAGAGAAGCAACACCTGCCTGGTCTGCAAGTTTTGCCTGTAATTCTGGTTTCCTCTTTGAAACCTGGACTTTGCCATCCATTTCATGGGTGTGGAGCTTAATTGGCAAGCACCATTTCTTGGCTACAGGAGTCTCGCATGCAAACTCGCGCATGCAATCCAAGCCCTTGTAATTATTTTATCACCCACTCAGGGAGGCAGTTCCCCGTGTGCACTGACAAAACCGAGTGTCAATCCATTCTCATCTGGATTGTTTTGCCTAGTTCTTCCAGTCCATCCAGCTGCCTGGAGTTCAGAACAGCTTTCCCCCCTTTATAAGGCCTCCTAGGATCAGTCTTAGAATTTCCTTAGTCTTAGGATTTCCTTCAGCTCTCCCCTGGTTTTAGTGAAGTATATCTGTCTGATTTTAAACCAGTCTCTACAAATACTCACTCAAAACGATCTTGGAAGCCTGCTAAGCCTAAACAGCAGGTTCCCTGCATTTACAAGCACACAGCTGCTTGTTGCAAAGCTCTTGGGCCTCTTGCTCTCAGTTCCACCAGCTCCAAACACCTTGTCAAAGATCCAGATGGTTTGTTTCAGGGGCCAGTTTGAAGCCATATCCTAAGAGTTCACTGAAGGCTTCCATACTCTGCTTTTGGGGTTTTGCAGAGTTTCAGGAAACACAATCATTTAAGATTGACATCACCACCACAAAACATCCCCGTTAAAAGCTGTACTACACCGGTGACACCCTGTGGCGTGCTGCTGTACTCTCAAACAGAAAGGGCTTCAAGGTGTTGACATTTGTCTTCCTCCAGCACACTGGAGGAAGACCTCACGACCAGCAGGCCCCAGTGAGGTGCTCTTCTGTAGGAAGTTTGGCATAGAGATATTTAAGTACCAATGGTAACCAGAAAGACTGAGTTGAGACTGAAAACACGGTCTCAGATTCCCATATAATTTTAAAGCGCCTTTAGAATGTATAATTCACATGACTCTAGATTATTCGTCTAATCGGTAAACACAGTGCTTTTTGGTTGTAGTGCACTTAAATTGTTAGTAGATGCAAGCAAGCACTTCCAGAATTCACTCTGCTTGCAAGTTACCTACAGCAGGAATCAGAAAATTTGTCAACAATCTTGGATTTCCCATTTACCTCACAGGGTAAAACCTTGATTACCATGATAATGGTAATTTTCTGATGCCTTTGAAAGACAGGGTATTTGGTTGAACATATGTTCAAGAGGATACTCTCGACAGTCACAGTCCCACGTAGCAGATTTCCAGCAAGCCAACCAGAACACCACAGGCACTTCACGTCTTACTCCATGCTTAACATGGAGTACTGTTTAAACTAGTACTCTTCCAAGAGGAATGGTTGCCAAACTAAGGCATGACACCTCTGTCTTGCATTCTCAAATACATGTTGCTTCTTATCCATCCCATGATCCTCTCAGGATTATTTTTTTTTTTTCAAAAGAAACCCCAGAAGAATTGGAAAAGCATTAATGTTAAGTGCTACGTAGATTAATACAATATCCCAATTAGTAGGGATATTTCTGAGATCCAAGGGAATTAACTGTACAAAACTTCTTATGGTGGTACAAAACTTTACTAAAAGCCAGATGAAGGTTCTCTGAGAGTACATTACACATTACCCTTTCAGAAGGAAGTCACAGTCTCATCTTACAGCCATACAGATCAGCTTGGTGAACCAACTGCAGAGAAGGTCTCTGGAAAAAATGGGCAGCGTTCAGTCAGATAAGTGAGCTGACCTTATACACCAAACCGTCACATGACACTAGGATTAACATAATTAAAGATGGGAACATGCAATTAGGGACTTGAGTCTGGTCACTTGTTTGACACAATGGCATTACTTCTGCGTTAGCTAGAAGATGACTGTGAAGTAATTACATACACGGTAACCTGTAACAGTTGGAGGCTGGGGTGAAGATTCCTGTAAGAAAGTTCTCCCAGACTGACATGTACAGGAACCCATAAATGAGATGTGGAAGGCACAAGTATTCTTCTGGATGAAGGCATCCACAGTATACACTATCCTTTGATCATTAACCATAAAACAGAATGATACAGGTTTCCTTGCCTTGGGCAAGCAAATTGTTTCACTCCATTATAGAAGATTGTACACGTTATACTTTCTTCTCAAACCCAAGCTACTTCAGCTCTCCCTCGCACAGCAAGAAGCAGTTCCTATTTGTCAGTCTCTAATGCTCCCTTTTTTTAGGGAGGTCACCTAAGAAGACGGTGGTTCCAACATCAAAGTTCAGTGCATGCCTCTTCTAATAACCAAAAATCAAACTCCTAGATTAACCTGTATGTTCAGAACCTACTTAAATGCAAATCAGGTACCATGTTCTTGCAGATGACCACATTGTAAGAAAGCAGCTAGTTTATGTTTTTTCAGGGCAGTACCTGAACTATACACAGAGTGAAAAGCAGGGCGAACAAAGAACAGTCATGCAAGGTTAGGCAAACAAAAATATGACACACCTAGAATATCTACTAATAGTCAGCACTCACGTGCCTCTCCTCAATAAATGTATTACACATCTACTCACACAAAGGTAAAATTCCATTACAAATCACCCTCATGCTCCGATTTCACATTTGTCATCAACAGTATGAATATCAAATGCTCTGATTTGGATATATTTCAGACTGAATACATAGCCTTATTTTATAAGAGGACTGTTTGAATTTGATATTTCCTTCTTTGATGCCACAACATTATCCACGATGACACTGAATTTTGAAAATCATTTTGCTGTGCTTAATCCCACAGACATGGAGGAACTGTCTGGTAACTATCTTACATTTTCTTAGCATTATTCTGAATAAATACCAATTTTACACCTGTTCGTTGGTAATTGCAAAGCCACACAAGGAAAGAGAGAGAGAGAACATGTGTGTCCTTTTGTGAACCTGAGAAATATTTGAAAGGTGATAGCATAATACTGATCATCTTTCTTACAGATATTATTAAATTCAACAAACTTCTGAAGCTCACATACAATAAATAAAGACTCTTGTTTAATAGTTTCTGTACATAAATACACTTTTTTTTTGCTTATTTTCAAGAGCAAAAATATTTGCTTCGAAGAACACAGTGATGAAAAACATGTGAAGGATCAAATATTCTGTAACACATTTTAATAAATTCAGTTTCTCTCAAGCATTTATATAAAAAACATTTCTTATAATCCTCAACTAACACAGTTTATGGCCCAAGTCCGACACCTACGACTGAGTGTAACAATCTAGCTGTTGCTGAGGCAGCTCTGACCAGCAGACTGTGAAGCTGGCACATCCCTTCAGTTCACCTCTCTGCTCATTAAAGCTCATCAGCTGATATAAAATGAAACAAGGTGGACTTGAAGCAAACTTCAAATTTTATTTTGAGCAAACTTCTATTACTTAAATCCACAGAAGACAAGGATGACTAAATGTCATTAATACATATAAGTAAGTAAAAAGAGCAAGTACCTTGGACTGATTTTTATACAGTGCTCCTTCATTACTAGAGGTAAACCATAACAGCAAAGCCTCATTTCTAAGACAGCTAAATCAGCAAAATACCCACCTCACACACACAAATTCTGATCAAATCCTGAATTCCCACTAACACCCAATAAAATGGAATTTGTCCCTTATTTGCGCAGTTATGCTTTTGTACAGTATCAAAGCTTGTAATTTTCTTAAACAAAAAAAGAAAAAAAGAAGATAAGTCACTTCTCATTGCTTTGCTAACAAAATAGAGAATATTTGGACAGCATAGACTATTTTACAAATATATCCCTAATTTAAGTAATCAAATACACTTGTGAAATCTACTGCGTGACTGAACAAGCTTATCTCATCTTTGCTAAGTCAACTCACGTCTGTCTCAGTTATAATTACTGTGTTAAACTCAGAGGCAGCTGTCCAAAACTTAAATTACCTCTCAAAATTTACAACGACCACACATTATTCATGCTTGCAAAATAAGGGCATAAATTTATTCTTGAAATTATAGTAATTTAGTGTCATTCTAAGATGCTGTACCAAATACAGTATTATAGTTTCTCCCAGCGTCTCCAGGACTTGAAGCATGCTGCTATAAACTCAAATTAGCCAAGTACGTCTGTATTAAGATCCATGATGTCTTCTCTCTTCATTTTAAAGATAAATTTTGAGAACAGACCTTAAAACTGTGTAGGAATCTTCTAGATAAGGGATAATGTCTGATATCTTTTGAATCTTGCTTGATCAAGTCTAATCTAGTTTTTCCATCTCTGTGTTTCCATTCAATTTTTCCATTACCAACTACTTCCACCTCCACACACAGCCTTTTGCTTAGCAACCTCTGGTCAGAGGACTAATATGCTGAAGGAAAGTCTCCTTCTTGCAGCTTTCTTTCTAGAGATCAAAACAGCACATAATCAGAAGGCAGAGTGAGGGATACGCTCATGGCAGTCTACACCTTCCTCAAGGGGGGCAGCAGAAGGGGAGGTGCTGATCTCCTCTCTCTAGTGACCAGTGACAGGACACGAGGAAATGGAATGAAACTGCGTCAGGAGAAGTTCAGGTTGGACATTAGGAAAAGGTTCTTCACCGAGAGGGTGGTCGGTCCCTATAACAGGCTCCCCAGGGAAGTGGTCACGGCACCAAGCCTGTCAAAGTTCAAGGAGAATGTGGATGATGTTCGTAGTTCTATGGTTTAGTTTCAGGTGGTCCTGTGAGGAGCAGGGAGTTGGACTCAATGATCCTGATGGGTCTCTTCCAACTTGAGATATTCTATGATCCTATGATCATATACAGTTCACCTGAACCCAACAAAATTTCTCTCCTGGCTACTTTCTCCAAGAATTAGTATGAATTCATTATCATCCCACTTAGGTGCCATAGTTCAAGAAAATTTGCACAATCTGCACAACTATAGAAATTCTTGAAGCTGCTAATAAAGATAAAATCACTGCTGTGCAATCCTGCTTTCTCTAGAAAATTCTGCATTTTTAATTAAAGCTAAAAACTTTTTCCTAGTTTGGGTAATACTAAGTACACAGAGGAAGAACCCACTTGTGTTTGCATAGTGTATCTTTAACTTTCTGAAATAAAAGATGTCACAGAACTTCTGAAGCAAGGTAGATTATGTATATCCAATAGATTATTTGTTCTAATATGTTCAAAGTTTTCAGGTATCCAGAGATGCCCAGTTTCACAGTTACATATATCACGACATTTCGTAAGTGCTGATGGAAATGACAGGACAAAAGTCATTCCAAAGTGTATAGTCACAATCAGTCTGTTCTCTAGCAGCATACACATTTACACACCTAGATCTCAGTAGGACAGAAAGTGTGGTTTGGAAGGAAAGAAGCAGCAGAATCGACTGTAGGAATCTACAGAACTGACTTTACATTCACATCATATATAGATACATGCACGTACACAAAGAGATATATTTATATATAAACCCAAAAAAACAGGAGAACTTGTGGCAATGCCATATTCTTGTCTTTGAAGGACAAAATTGTAACAGCTTTCCCTTTTCCATCAAACACCACTGTTTATGTACCATGGCACTTCTCCTGTTGTGCTTCCATCAATGTAGGAACAGGGCCCATCTCCAATTAGCCAACACCTTATGCCTTCCCCTTATTAGTAACAGCAGCCTTAAAACCAGAAAGTGCCAGGCACTGAAAGAGCACAAATCCCACACAAATCCCTTCACCTGCGATGATTTTACCATACTGTAACTATTCCCTACAGTAACTCTGTGGAGTGAAATGGGTTTTTGCTTCAACATAATTTATATTGTCACCCAGAAAGAGTTTATACTTAAATAAATGGAAAATTTTCCAAAAAACACTGGATGCAACTCTTTGTGTGAAGCTCTGAGAATTTGAATTTTAAGAATTTCCAGCCCTGAAAGGAACAGTGAGAGGCAGCAAACCCCAAACCAGGTCATTCTCTTTCTAATATCTGGCAGGGATTTTATCTAAACCGGTTTAGATCTGCCGTCCCTCAGGTGTCTGCCACCCCCGTTTCTTTCAAACCAGCTCCCAACAAGGAGTATGTAGGGTATAACACAAGAAAAACCCTTGAAAGTCACTAGAGATGTCTCCTGGTCCACAGATTTCATGGCAAAATCAGGTGGGGGGAATATAAATAAATAAATAAACCCACTAAATTAATTATTCTTTTAATTATTAAGTTAATTATTCTTTTAATCTTTTATCTTCCAAGTCCTCTTTTTCTCAGAGAAGTGGACATCACCCTTTTTTTTTTAACATTTGTAGCAGCTTCTACTAGCTTGGTATTAACACCTCTTCCATCTCAGCCACGGATGACAAAGGTCAAAACCAGATTTTGTTGTATATTTAAAGAGTGTATAACGATTTTTGGGAAAAAAAAAATAAATCATTGCATATTGTGAGAGTTAACTTGTGTTTTCGCACAGGGCTGTGAGAATCATGTTTTTGCAGAACCGAGAAAAACACCGAGGCCATATACATCCAGGTGCCAGATAGTGTAGAAGGATGTGAGAACCAACTTATGTTTTTACGGAGGTGTGTGCAGCACTACAGAGCCAAAAACCAGGGCCTTGTACAGAGGTACCAAGTTAGAAAGGAGCCTCGTATAAAGATCGTCTTGCTCAGTACATCCTGGTACCAGATAATGTAGAAGGACAAGAGCCACACATAACAACCTGTTATTGAGAATGTTGTGTCTTACTTGGATCAGGGGATAGGGTGCACCTGAGGAAACACTGCCATCCAGACTGAACAGACTGAACAGATCTCACAGCTCTGCATAAACCGCCGGCTGGTAAAAGAAAGACCTCTTATGGAAACCGGGAAAACCCCTTATGGAAACTTACTGTAATAAAGTGCGTCGGATAGGCTGTGAGCCTGGAGTGTCCAACCAGTGGAGAAACAGGAGAGAACAGCCCGCGTCGGGAGAAAATACTGTGTAATGGCTTGCTTTTTGTTGTTGAGGCGCGCGTCTCCACTTCGGCCACGGCGTGGCGCGCCCGCCATTGCCATCGCGAATAAACGGAGCTGCTTCCCCGTGATCCTCGCCTGAGCAAACTTTTCTCGGCCTAAATTTTGTTTGTCACAAAATACGGCCAGCTTTCAAAACTGATACAGCTAAGGTTTGCTGCAGCTCTGCCTGAAGCACAGGAAGAAAAGAAAAGATACCACTTCTTTTGTCAAATGAGTCGGCACACAAGCATTTTGGGGTTTTGTTTTGGTTTGTTTTATTTTTACAAGAGGTATCTTGAGGGCTGACCGACCTATGCACTTGACTAGTTATGAAGACAGCAACTAAGAAAGCAACTCAAAACCATTGCTGGGTGTTGAAACGTAGAAGTAATCAAGTAAGGACAGTATCAAGCAAGCAAAGGATCTGAAAAGGGCAATTTATCAATACACAGACATTCTTCAGTCCCCAAACTGACAACACGGGAAGTGTATTTCACTTAAAACATGAAGCATCACCTCCTCTGCTCTCACGTATGATACAGTTAACTACCATAACACTTTCGATATTGTAAACACAGCTGTTTCCTAGATGAAAAATTGTTTCTGGCTATGGACTATGCAGGAATAAATGACAATTCATATCCAACCAAAACATTACACGATTTCATCTAGAAATCAAACCATTTCTGGAAGCAAACACAATTTTGCCTTCTAGGTTTTACTTTTTTGGTTTTATTTATTTGATTTGTTTGGCAACTCTTTCGTAAGACAGAACACAGGCAACAGCAAAAACATCCATGTTTGTACGTAGACAGCTTTTCACGACCTGAAGCACCCCGGTAAATAGCACTTTTTTCCTGGCGTTTTTGGGTTTGTATTTTAAGTACTTTGGTGGGACACAGGAACTAACAGAATGAACACAATATGACTTGAAAAGGGGAAAAGGTCTTTAGTTAATTATTCTTTTAAAATATCCAAGCTAACAAAATGCAGAATATTGTGTGAGCTCATGACCCCTTCCTCCACCAGACACTGAGGCGGTAGCTTTTCTCAGGCAGGTAAAGAGATGGAGAAAGCAAGAGAAGCAATATAGTGAAATAGAGCATTTTTATAATTACACAGCGTATTTGATGATTTACTGTGGGGTAGCAGCAAGATTTTGTTAAAAATGAAAGGGAAAGTGAAGTGTTTTCTACTTGTGACATGGAAGCTGTTTAGCACTTCTGAAGTCCATGGAGTGTGCTATTGAAAGTTGGACAAAAGACTGGAGCAAAAAGTCTCCTTCCTCTAACCAAAGGTATGTGTTTTCGAAATGATTTAACTGTGCTTTTACAGCTGTACCTCTGTGTGTTAAGTAATCCAATACGGAAACGTAAGTAAAAAGTACCAATAAAGATATATTTATTATTAATATGAGTCTGGTCTTAAAAAGGAGACTGAGAAGAGACCTCATTGTTACCAATCTGATCAGATTCTGATGATTTTGATGATTTTATGATTTTAGTTTAGCTAAAATCAAGTTAGGCCTAATCGAATCATATGAGGGAGTGACTGTGTTTTGTTTTAGTAACCACAGAAAGCACACAGAACAAACAGGTGGTACCAGCAGCTAAAGTACATGAAGTGAACAGGGGGTACAAGCAGCTAAGGCCCAGCATTGTCTGTAACTAGAAACCATGTAGTCAAGAAAGTAAAATATTATGTTTAAGCAACCACCGTGGAAACAATACAGTCATTAATCATATAGTGGCTAAAGTCACAGTGACCAGTTTATGTTGCTTAAAGATCCCCTTATCCCCCTCCCCATCCTAATCTGAATATTAGAGGGTACAATCAATAGCATGACCATGGTGTGACTATAGGTGACCAATGATTGTTATTAGAAATGAATATACATGAAGTGATGTAATCCGACAAATCATTAGGGGCCAATCAAGGTAAAGGTTAATTTTAATGAACAATTGAAGGCGAGCAGTATATGCAGTTTTATGTTAAATAGCTTATACAATGGAACTCAAATATATAAAAACCCTGCTAAAGGTGCTGTAACCCAGGATACGCTAGGTGGAGTTATCCCCTGTATCCTCCGCGCGTCAATAAAGAAGTGTCTGCTTCTCTACATCACATTGGTGTTGATAAGTTCTTTGTCCTGTTTGGTGACATCATTGCTATCTGCAACTACCTAAAAGGAGGTTGTAGTGAGGCTGGTGTTGGTCTCTTCTCCCAAATTACTGATGATAGGACGAGAGGAAATGGCCTCAAGTTGTGTCAGGGGAAGTTCAGGTTGGATATTAGGAAGAAGTTCTTTCCTGAGAGGGTGGTTAGGCACTGGAACAGGCTGCCCAGGGAGGTGGTGGAGTCGCCATCCCTGGGGGTGTTCAAAAAACGAGTGGATGAAGCACTTGAGACCATGGTCTAATGGTTAGGGAGATGATGGGATAAAGGTTGGACTCGATGATCCTAGAGGTCCTTTCCAACCATGGTGATTCTGTGATTCTCTGAATTCCCTTCAGCTGGCTGATGGGCACGACTCATGTCTGGGGGAGGCTGGAGAGCACCTTTTGGGGGGGGGAAACACAGAGCCAAAGGCTCTCTCTCCCCGGGGACCCCGACACCCCCCTGCAGGAGCCATCAGTGGGTTACAGAAGAACTTTAAAGCCCACATGAAAATAAAAGTGAAGTCCCAGCTGTGCCACGCCGTGCCGCTCGGCCGGGGCAGTCCTGGGGAGCCCAGGGCCGCCCCGCTCCCACCGCCGCGGCTCAGACCAGGCCGCGCCAGCCCCGCAGCGCCGCCGTGGCGACAGGCACAGCGACCAACAACGGGCAGCGGGACCACCACCCCGCGGCCCCAGTGCCCTCACGGCCGACCCCAATCCCCTCCCGTCCCGCCCCGGCGCGGCGGCGCCTGCGCGCCTCTCCCCGCCCTGCCGGCTGCCCGGAGCCTCCTGGCGGGGCGCGGTGCCCGGAGGCGGCCGCTGCAGCATGGCGGAGGCGGGGGGTGCCCCGGCGGCGCTGCGGCCGCGCCTGGCGGCACTGGGCCGGCGGCTGGCGGCGCTGAGGGGAGCAGGCGGGGACGGTGAGGGGCCGCAGGAGGGAGGGGACGGCGCGGCCCGGCGGTGCCATCGGCCCGCTCCGCCCTCTGCTGCCGCTGCGCGGTGCGGCAGCCCTGCGGGAGCGGACCCCGCGCCGGGGCAGCTGCTGAGGGCTCCGCTGCTCCCTCCTCCGCAGAGACAGCTCCCCCCGCCCCCTGGCCCGGAGCAGTGCGGGTGGTGCCGGCCCGGGCCTCCCTCTGCGGGCTCTGTGGAGCGGGGTGGCCGAGGCCTACACGATGCTCCTGTGTGCGTTGGCAGCTTGTGGTTTTATATATGGCTTGTTCGTAAACGGAGCGCGTGGAATTGGTTCTGAAACGTCCGACTGTCACCATGAGTGCCCTTAGTTTAGTGGTGAAAGCTGTGGTCTAGTTAGGACTTGCTTAATGATGCAGAGTTCAGCTGCTGCGGTAGATGCAACAATGATGGATAAAACCATACGAAGTGGAAAGGGGGAATAATTAAGGCTCTTGCTGAGTGCTTTTCCGTGCTAAGGAAGCCTTCTGTTCTTCCCTCAGATACCTTCTTGGCAAAGGGCTGTGCCACGCTGGACAAAGTGAAGGACCTCTGTAAGGAAGGGAAGGAACATCCTTCCGCACTTTTGCAGCTCTATACGCAGGTAGTGTATTTATTAAGAACTCCCTTTCAAGAAAATCTATGGGGTATGGAGAGGGCTGGGTGTAGGAAAAGAGGGTATGGCAGAAAGGGGTCTCTTCCTTGGGGTGTGTGGTGGACATCCATGAAGTGCAGGGCTGCTCTTGTCTGGATTAGAAGATAACTTAGAATCTATAATAACTGTGATGATACTGTAAGGACACAAAGGGTTTTCCATTTACATTGACTGTATCTCACAGTATTTTTAACATGACGGTTTTATTAACTAAATGTTAAAAAATACCTTAAAATTGTAATGTCTTATAAACTGTAACAAGTTTGTACGTTACTGCATACCACCATCTGGTAGCGTTTTTACATTGTGTATCTTCATGTTTTCATAGGCTCTCTTAGACATTACATATTTTGAGGAAAACCTGCTTGTGGATGAAGATTTTCCAGAAGAATCTGCCTTGCAAAAAGTTAAAGAACTTATTTGTATTCTTTCAGAATCAGAAGACTTAGTGAGGGAATGCAACATAAATGAAGAAGTGAGTACTAACATTATTCAGCCAGAGAATGAATTACTTCATTATTTAAAAATAAAAAATCTGAAGCATCATTGTAGTACGTAGGACATGGTGTAGTGGTGACTTGGCAGTGCTGGGTTAATGGTTGGATTTGATGGTCTTAGAGGTCTTTTCCAACCAAAATGATTCTATGATTCTATTTGTATTGCTGATGGACAGAATTTAAGATATTTTGAAAATTTTTCAAGTCTTATGTGTATGTAAATAGTGATTCCTGCAATATTTTTTCAAGTAACTTGTTGCGTGGTCAGTTTTTCGTTCTAACATTTCGTGATTCCATGTGCTTTTGGCAGTTTAAATCCTAATTGTTGGGCTTGTGTCTGTGACTGTTGCTGTTAAGTACAGCTTCTAAAGAGACTGAATATGGCACTGTTTGCATGTGTGACTGTGTATATGAGAAGTTCAGATGGTTTGCTTTTGGGTTAGCCCAGTTTGTTGGATATTATTTCAGCCCATCAATATCCTTGGTGCAGAGTTGTTAGAGTGTCTTTACTGGAGAAAAGGAGCCCTGCTTTACATGTATTGTCATACAGCAAAAGAAAGGAGCGAATGGCTGCGAGAAAACATTGCTGTATTTAAAAAGGTAAAGGAGATTAAAAAGTTCTATGAGCATGTGAATACAGTTTTAAAGTTTGACTCTTTGCTTTTAAAATATAGCATTTTATGTTGGGTTTTTTTTTTTTCTTTTTAAATAGGGTTTTTGGGGATTTCATAGCAAGAAGTACTTCTGACTGTCATTAAATTCATCAGAATGTATCTAAAAGGAGGGCTTTTTCCCTTGTTTTTTTAACTGTACTCAGTGTCTTAATGATGGAGTTAATTACTTGATGAAGATGCTTAGCTTTAGATGCCCTCTTCAGCTGAATGAAGATGTCTCACTTCAAGATAAAGATACAGCTAGATTACTCAGTGAAGGTAAAAAAACCCCAAAACAACTCCCCAAATCACACAACCCCCTTCCATGAATAACTGCTCCGCTTTATGAAATGCTTTATTGTGTATTTTTGTCATTTGACTTTATTTGTATTCAAAACTGTTGCTTTTTAGAGAAAAAATAATAAAAATAGATGTAACACATAAGCAGGCAGCAGTGGTCTCCCCTCTCCCCTTTCTTTTTGACTCACAGATTTGGGGAGGTGGCAGTGCTCATTTCGTCTATGTTTTTGAGTGAACTGGAGGAAAGTGAAGTGAGGCAGTGGGTATTCTGTGCACAGCATGTGTGTTTTACAACCATCCGTCGATTGACAAATGCTGAAAGCACCAATATGACAGCAGAGAGTGATAGAAGTTCATGTGTTGGTCTTCCTGTTTAGATCCCGGAGAGCAGAGATTACTGAGTTCACACAGGTAGAAAGTACTTGCAGAATTGGTTTAGAGTTCGGAAAATTTTATTCTGTCTGTCTCCACTTTATGTAGGTTTATGTAAACTGCAGCACTGTAGTGCACGTACATCAGGACCTGAGGCTGCATGAGTGTGAGGCAGGAAGGGTGTGATGGAGCAGGAGAGGATTTGTGAGGTAAAACAGCTGATGTCCACGTTGTACACACTAAAAACTAGCTCTGCTCTGACAATGGAGGGATGGAGTACCTTCTTGCTTAGTGTCATCTGAAAGTGGGATTGATCCAGCCCAGCTCCACAATGCAAAGCCAAGTTCAGTAACTGATTTGTAGATAAATTCAGCAGGGTTATATTTTCAGTGACCATGGGCACATGTGGCTCTCTGTTCAAATACTGAAGCTGCTGCTGGCTAACTTGAGTTAAGAAGATGCTCAAATAGCATCTTCTCTTAGGCTTGAATTGTGGGAGGCACAGAAGTATTCCAAAGCAAATATGTGTAATCATGCCTGCACTTAATGGATCATAAAGAAATACCGAAATTCTCTTAAGATAAATAGGCAAACACAATTATCAGAATAATGTTTATATGGCAATCATAAAGGTACCAGCATTATGGAGGGGCAAAATGGATAAAGTAATGAGTGAGGCCTTGATCCATGTTCACTTCTTGGCAGTGTAAGTCATCTCATGGTTAAAATGTGATGTCTTGGTTTAATAGGTTTGTATTGCCTTTTTCTAATTTTTTCCAGAGTTAACTGAAAAAAAAATAATTGAAGTTAACAAGCTGTGTACTTGCTTAGAACAATAAACAACTTGATCTGAATTGGTTTTGCAGGTATATTTAGTGACACTCATTTACTGGCGATGATGTACAGTGGAGAAATGTGCTACTGGAGACTGCAGCACTGTGGAGAAGGGAAGCAGGAAAGCCTGGAGGTGACAGATCCCATCTCTAACTGTGACCTGGGGTGCACATCACAGAGCATGTCACTGGATTTCCGAGAAACGGGCAAAAACGTGTTAATGAAGTATGTGGCTGTATGTGAGGGACCTTTAAAAGACCAAGGGTGGAACACAGCAACTGCAAAACAGATGCTGTGTTACTTTGTGAAATCACACAAGTGAAACGGGCGGCTTTGGCTGTGCTGGAAGAAACCTCGTGTCTGAACCTGACGTGGTCTCTGCCTTTGCATCTGACTATTCCTATCAAAATGTATACTTTTTTTGTTTGCATTAAAAACATGCACTCAAAGAACTCGTGGAATACAGGTCCAAAGTCTAATCAAGTCTTTCTAGGAAAAAAGAAAACACCACGATGGTGGCGTAATAAACTCACACGCAAAGATGACTACGTGTCCACCCTGCTCCCTTCCTCCTCCAGCCCGTCACGCCTGCTGGCGCCGGCGCGCTCCATCCGAGGGGCGGTGGCAGTGCTCAACGCTATGGCGGATGGCGGAGTGCAGGAGCGGGGTGGTTTGGAGGCAGCTGTGTGGGGTCGCCTGCGCATCCTGCGGGAGCGCTGGATGCGGGGGAGCCGCGAACGCGGCGGTATCGCTGCGTTCACGGCTCCCCCGCATCCAGCGCTCCCGCAGGATGCGGAGGAGGTGAGCGCCCTGCAGGCGCTACCGGTAAGTGGGTCCGGGTCATGGTTGGAGGTGTGTGTGTGGGGATGAAGTTTGTCATCCCATCTCATGCATCTTTACCGTGTTGTTAAACCGCTGCTCTCAACGGTTTTCAGATCGATGTGCAGCTGAACATCATGTCCTTCCTTTCACCCCAAGATTTGTGTCATTTGGGAAGCACGAGTTGTTATTGGAGGGCAGCTGTGCAAGATCCGTTGTTGTGGAGGTATTTTCTCCTGAGGGATCTCCCCTTTTGGACATCTGTTGATTGGAAATCACTCCCAGATGTGGAGATTTTTAATAAAGCCTTTTCAGAGGTCAGCAATAACGCGCTGTATGATTACATGGCTGTGTAAGTATCTTCGTATTCTCTTACACACCTTACAGTCACTCTACAGCAGTAGCACTCAGCCCACGGGCATGTTTTATACTTAAAGCATTACAGCTGTGCTGTAAGCTGCTGCTTGAATTTTAATGTGTCTCAAATCCATTGTTTATTTTGGAAATATAATTTCCTGTTGTATGACAGTTTGGTCAGCTCTTTCTGTTTGGAATTCAACAAGAATGTAAAAAGTTGTAAAAAAAAGTCAAAGCTAACATAAAAATTAAAGCTTTTTAAAAATGCATGTCAGCTATGCTGCAGGAATACAGTCATCTCAGAAGCTGTATGTGCTGTTGATCTTGATAAAAACGTGTTCTTCACTCTCAGTACAATGAGAAATGATGTCTTGTTTTAATAAAAGTACTAAGATGTTTTCAAACTACAGCAAATGGAATGAATCTTTGGGGTTTTTTTCATCTTACCTGAAAGACCCAGGGCAAAACTAAGTTTTTTTTCAAGTACACAGAATAACAAGTAGTATTGCTTTAGCTTTGATGGTCAAAGGCCGTAAGACAAATGGCCGTGGTTTCAGCTAGTTGAAATAGTCGCAAAGCATAGTGACACTCATACTGTGGTTGAATGAGTGAGAAGAGCTCTTAAACAGGTTATTATGCAAGGTTTTTGCTTAATCTTCATTCAATTCACTTAATGAATTTGCAGTCTCTTTTTTTTTTTTTTTTTTTAATTTGCAGTTACATTTTCCAAAGGTGGTTCCATGAAACTTGCTTCATGATAAGCTCACTCACCTCTGCAATCTCTGTGCCCTTCATCCCCACTTTACAGGTGGGAAAGACACCCACAGAATTTGAAGTGCTAAATATCTACTGATTTGGAACGTTGAATTTAAATCTCTGTAGGTCTGAACACTTCAGAGCATCACCTATTTGAAACCACCTGTCACTAATTTTTGTTTTGTCTGTGAGCATGTGCTCGTTTTGCTGATCTCAACTGAAGTGTCTCCATTTGCGCGTAGAGAAGTACACGCTTAATGTTTCTTTGAAGTGATTTGTCCAGCAGCAGCCTACCATAACCACAGAAACAAAGACTGAAGCTGCTTCTTTAGGATGTCTTTCACTTCTGTGACTGTTACAGTTTTCCTTGTGATTACCAGTCTTTTCATGCCCTCTAGCTTCTGCACTGAGTGGGCACAGAAGCTTGCAGACAACACTGGTCTCTTCTAGCAACATGCATTCTCTGTGCCTACAGCGTAAATGGTCCTTTTCAGGTGTAGTTACCTGTTTCATAGCTAATAAACACAAAAGCTGTATACTTAAGGTTTGAAATGTACTGGAGAGTCTCATTATTTATATGTATGTGACTCATTAGCTTTGATGTTATTTTGCCAATGCTGTCTGTCAGCGAGGGTGGGGGAATTTGTAATTTTATTCTGGTTTTTGAAGTAAACTATAAGATCCATGGATAGAAGTGTACTGAGGTCCAAAAAGTCAGTATTTCTACTTCGAAAGGACAGATGCCTTCACCTGCTTTGTACTGGTGCTTGAAACCATCAGTTTGGAACTTTATCACTTTTGACCTGTGATTGAGTTGTACCGGTAACAAAGGATAAGAAGCGTGGGATCTAAATCAGTGCACGTTGTTTGATTAATACCTCTTTTGTATTTTGTGTTTAATTTCTAGTTGCATCTGTTTTACACAGATACAAAAAAAGCTGTCCTCTGAGTAGAAGTCTGAAATCAAGCCGTCCCCGCTATGGGGCTGTGACTTCCTTTTTGCAGTCACTGGTCACTCAGGCAGAACCTCGCTTTGCTATGTTTGGTCCGGGTTTGGAAGAGCTGGATGACTCCTTAGTACAGAAGATGATGACAGCCCCAGAAATTCTGCTAGTAGCTGGCCTACCTCAAAGACAAATTCATGGTAATGCTGGTTTTGGTTTTTGGCTTCTTTATTTTGTGGATGGATGTAACACAGAATCCATTGGGGGAGAAAGGCAGAAAAGGGATGCTTTTTTCCCTCCCCTTGAAACTCAGTAGCATAACAGTAAAAAAACCCAACCAAACAAACCTCTTTTTATATTTATTCAGAAGTATAAATGTAATGAACATTTGAGATAAAATTACAGCTGCAGTGAATTTATGATTAAATTTGCACAATGCCAGAGAGGTCATTAGTGTCACACCTGCTGTTGTAATGGATGATCTTTAGATACTGCTTGGCTAAAAGACGCACTTGTGTTTTTATACAGGGAATCAAGACTGATTCTTTATATGATTCAGTCTTGTGTCAAATGATGTAAATCATTCAGAAGAGTTGAAAGAGCAGTGAAGGATTTTTTTCAATGTTAAAAAACATAGTTTAGAATATCTGTAATTTCACTTCAATCCAAACCAGACACAGAAATGTATTAATTAATGTTTATTTCAGCACAGCAGAATTGGAATAATTAAATTGTATTTATAGAAAATGTGAAAATATGATTTCTTAGTGTTTGTATCTTTTTTTTTTTTCTTATATTCTTTTCAGTGCAGCTTGTGGTAAGCAGACTAGAGCCTTTACTATGCCAGTTTTGGCTAATAAATGCAAGCCTAGCACCTCTCTGACTTAGGTTTCTACATTCAAGTCTAAGTGTCAGAAACATGGAAAAGCCTCCTTGTTTTCTTTTAGTACTATTTAAGTTATTTTAATTAAATTATTACTCTGATCAATTAGAGCATGTATAAAATTTCATTGTAAAATAGTAAATGTGCTACCCCTAACAGCAGCACCTCAGCTTGGATATATTCATGTTATAGCACCACTGGAATTTTCAGCCTACTGCTTAATTGTATTCGGTAACCAAATAGTTGTAATTTCATATATTCATTTTTTGCCTGCAGGAATTGGATCAGGAGTCAGTTTTCAGTTTAATAACAATCAAAAATTCAATATTCTGACATTGTATTCAACCACCAGGTAAGATTTGTTCTCCATCAATGAAAGTACAGTTTCTCTGTTATTTCATACTTTTCCTTGTGGTTTTGTCATGTGATTTTTATGCATACATTCACATGCATGACTATCCCTTACAAACCAACGCTTAAACGGATATCTTCACTTTTTCTTCTTCTCCAACTGCTAAATTTTCACACTGAAGTAATAAACCCTTTCCCAAACCTTATTCACAGCAAATGTGTATGACAAAGATATTTCAGGTGCTTCTGTTTCTCTTGATAACTTGACTGATTTCCTTTTGAAACACTATATAAACATGTCCTGGGGTGTATTTTCATATGCATCTTGCAGATTGCTAACTGTCTGTGTATGTACGCTAGAAAAGAAGGGGGGCTGGGAAGCAGCCAGGAGAAATGAAACTGGTTTGCTGGCTCAGGCCGTTTTCCTATCCCTTTCGTGTGCTGCCTAGACTCTCAAAATTTAGCTTTTGCATTCTCAGTTAACCTGACTGCTGGAATATTGAAATATCTTTCAGTGTGGAAAGGAGGAGAGCAAGGGAAGAGCAAGCTGTTGCTGTGAATAAGATGTTCTACCAAGAGAACAGCATAGTAGGGAATCAGCAAGCCGTGCACTACAGTGTAATAACTCAAGTGAAAAAGGTGTGCGAAGTGGTTGATGGATTCATTTATGTTGCTAATGCAGAAGCTCATAAAAGTAAGAGGTTTCTCTTTTATTATTTATTCATGTTTTGTGAATGATTGGAATGTCATAAATTATTGCTAAGAATATGCATGGATCAACATCCATGTTTCAAAATCTGCTTCATTAGTGCTATTTCTTCAGGGCTTATCCAGTCAAAGAGGTCCCTTCATCTCCCTGTGAGGGGTTATAGCCCCTTCTTTCATTTATGGCAGGTACTAATACAGTTGCTATCTAAGCTACATGTGGATTAAAAAAACCAAACCAAAACAAAACAAATCCTGGGCATGGGTAGGAGAAGCAGCCTGAAATGCATCGATGGTGGTATAGTAGCCTGGAAACAGAACCTTCATCAGAAAAACTGCAGTAAAAGATGCAATTAGTCCAAGTCAATAAGAGGACAATCCAAATGCCTATTATGGTAATTGTCTTTACATTCATCGACTTCAAATGGAGGAAAAGGGCTAGCTCAGAAAAGAAGAGAGTAAACAAAATGTGAAGGACTATACTAAGGAGAAAAGTACAGTCAGTAGGGCAGGGCTGCTGACTCTACAGTGTATGAGTATTTCTTAATGGCTTGTGATTTTGATCTCTGAGAGGTACTTGGAAAACACTCTGATGTTAAGGACTGGAGTAGGTTGCCTGTAGAATCCACGGAGATTTTTAAATAACATCTAAGTGTGACATTAATGCAGATGATGCAGTCTTGTGATAAGTAGAACTAGATAATTTGGCCATGTCCTTTCCAGCCCTCTGTTTCCTTACATCAGAAATCATAAATACTTGAAAAATCAAAAAAGCCCACCCAAAGTTCTCCTTGGGATTTGCATGTATTTAATACTCATATATTAAAAATTGTTTCTTAGAGCATGATCGTCAAGAGGAACTGGCTCGTATTTTGGCAATGATTGATCCAGCCCTTGGGCCACCCAACAGAC
Organism: Podargus strigoides; assembly: GCA_028020825.1. Classification (NCBI taxonomy): domain Eukaryota; kingdom Metazoa; phylum Chordata; class Aves; order Caprimulgiformes; family Podargidae; genus Podargus; species Podargus strigoides. The sequence continues at coordinate 20,030,401 of CM051663.1, forward strand.
CTCTGCTAGTTTTGTCTTGTATCTCTCACATCAGTGTGGAAAGAATTCCTTGTGTTTACATGGCACATCAGTTGCAGCTCAATCTGCTACGTCAGCCCTGGATGGTACTTGCTTTCAAACCTTTATTTTCTGTTTCTCTGTGGCTTAAATTTAATTTAGGTTTATGGCAGTTCCTGAACTGTACCTACCTAAGCAAGCGTGCAGCTTCCAACACTCGTATGTGAGCTTTCCACTTAGTGAAGAATTTAGTATCTCTGGTCCTCTAAGATGAAGCATTAGCCTTTCTGAGCATAGGGGAGCTAAGTGGCTTGCCCAGGAACACACGAGAACCTTCAGATGGAGCCAGAATGTAACGAAAGATGGAATGTTGGTCTTGAAGAGAGTGAGGAAGCTTTGGTTAATGAAAATGTAAATTTCCTGAGTCACGACCCAAGGCCTTAGACACAATGTAGATTTTTCTGCCATTTTCAGGAGGCTGTTAATTGTCATTTGCTTGACATGATGTATTGAATTTTTGAGAAATCAGTTTTTTACCTAGCACGTAAGGTCCTGAACCTGTTCTTCTGTGCTTGTCAAGCACAGTGTATATCAGTATGGCTCAGCCACACAGAATTTATTTTTGGTGATGTTGTGTAACCAAAAAATAGTACTTAATCAGAAAAAATAAAATTGTTTTCCTAAAGAAAATGCTTACAGGCTTTTTAAAAAAAATGTACCATTTATAATAGCCACTTCATAGTATGTTACAAAATCTGAGAATTAATAATATGCACTGAATTCTAAAGCTAGCAGCATTTTTGCTCTAAGAGTTACGAGACTAATTTTCAAGTACATTCTCATCTGTAGAGTGAGTATAATGTTCCAGAATAGCTGACGGAACGATTGAGATAAAATTCACCTTGATACCAAGAATGCAAGGTTTTCCGAATGGGTCTTATAATTAATTTCGTAAAGAGTGGTGTTTCCTTTTTGTACCTTACTCTTAAGAGACCTTTTTTTTTGTCTAAGGGACCTTTAAACAAGTGATAAAAACTTAGATTTGATATGAGTATTTCTCATTTTAAGGATAGACATGGAGTGATGCTAAAATGCTGTTAGATCCTGCTATGTGTTACCTCTAATACATTAGCTTTTTGTATTTCTACAGGTGCAGGACACTGTAGCTGCAACTTTGTCTGGATTGCTAGATGGAATTGAGTGGCTCCTGGAAGAATCAAATTGTAAAAGTGCACAGTAATGGAACTGTGCATTGTTTTACTGTATAGAGACTTCTGTGTTTTGCAGTTCAGATGAAGTGAGAATCTTGTCCTGATGGAGCACTGTCAGAAGGGAGATTTAGAAGGCAAATTCACGTATATTTCACTGCATGTCCTTCAGCAATTAACATTCTTTCAACTGTAGTCCTGCATTAGAAGTACAAGTAGGATTGCCTGGATTCCAGCAGCTGATTAAAAAGTGGTTTTGGAGGGCAACCTGGGTGTTCTGATTTTTGAATCTCAAGCTCGTACCTTTAGGGTGCAGTGTTTTCTCAGTATATCTGATAATCTAATCTCTTCTGTAAATATACCTAACACTAGGTTAGTTTGTCAGCACAGCCCGGTGCATGCATCACATGTTTTGTAAGTATATTCAGTGGAGAACTTGACAGTGATGGTTCCCAACCAAAGAAAATACACTGTATGTTGTAGACCGTAACTCTTTCAAAAGAGTAAATTCCCCTGTGTTGTTTTTTTCCAAAAAAAGTGCCTAGACAAGAAATAGCACCTGCAGGAGAATTGTTGGCCCAGACCAAGATTCTTAGAAGCAAACAAACAAACTACTGTGTATGAATTGGTTGTTTCGTGTTTGTGATCTTGTTCATTAACAAAAGAGTTCAGCATCTTCTGCTTTCTGTTGCAGTGAAATTATTAGCTTGAACTGGGCATACCTCTGATATCATAAATAAATGTTAAATAGAATCATTAGTACTTCAGGACATTTATTGAATACATAGGACCTATCAGTTAACTCAAGCAGTTATGGCCATTTGCAGATGTAGTGTACTTGGCTTCAAGTTTTCTACACAGTTGCAAATATTTTTATAAAAAGGGAAACAGCCTTTTAGAGCTGGAATTGCATCTTCCATATTGATGTCATTTGTGATAGTCCTACATCTTCCACCTTGTTAATGTTTTTTAATTGCTGGATGAAAGTTCAGCAACTTCCCTTGGATTTCTTGGCTATGCATGTGTTTGGTTTGCTCTGGGGTTTTCTGTGTGCTTTGGTTTTTTTCCTCTCTCTCTCCATGGAAATGCAGTATCTCACAATTTTTTCCTCAGTGCCTAGATACATGGCTACATGGTGCACATTCAAGTGTAACTGCCCACAATCTGGTATGTGTAATGCTCAACACAACTATGTCAAAAACATTCCATTTGAGAAGTTTTTTATTTTTTGATGAACTAGGACAAAGGAAGCGACTTTTTTTTTTTTTTTTATCTTTATGCATAATTATTAACGCAGCTTTCTAGACAATTTTATGTTTTTTAATCAGGACATATGGAAAAATCCATATATACTGTGATTATTCTGTGTTTTATCTTCTTTTTTTTTTTTTTTTTAATTCGGTATGTGTATTTTGCCCTTTAAAATAGAGAAGACACAAAAGATAGATGAGTATTTGGGGAAAATTCCACACTTTTTGACTGGGTGTATGTGACTTCCCTGACAGTCATAATAATTCCATAATGATCTCTCTGTAGAGAGTTGAATGCAGCAAACTTACTTACTATGTTAGCCACTACAAATGTGTTTGGGTTTTTTTTATTTAAGATCCTTGTTCTGCTTTCTTTATAAGAAATAAATTATTTTTAAAGAATGATATTTATAGTCTCTTCTGTGTGTGTTAAGCTACCCTGCATGCGTGCACATGCCCATGCGCGCACAGACAATATCTGCAGCCGTGCTGTCACAACAGATAACAAATTTTCATTGTCATTAGTCATTGATGAACTATGTTACTGTATGTTACCTGTTTAATTAACATATATTAATTCACAGTCATTTTAAAAGGTCAAGGTAAGGTAGGGAATATAATTTTTCTTAACCTCAGGAACATCAGTTATAGTAAAGAGAGAATAAAAGAAGGAAGAATTGTGAGTTTTAAGGATGCAGCTTAGGAAACAAACAGTAGGAATTAGAAGTCTGTGCAGTCACAGAGCTCCAGCATCACAGGAATCGCAGAGCTGGTGGTGGGGTGGTTTGTGTGATTGAGTACTGTGGTGGATCAGTACAGGCAGGGAAGATGGACAGCTTAGATGTGCAGAGGTATGCTATGGAAGAGGCAACTTGCCTGTTGAGAATTCGTATGCCAAATAGTTGCAGAGATGCACTGTGGATTTCATTTAGCACTACCTTTTCAATTCCACTGAAAACACCTCCTGCCATTTAAATTCCTGAGTCTGCTGAGTTTAGAAGCGTAGTAAGTCAATTAAGCATGGGACTTAAATTGTTAAAAATTCAAAAGTGGTTGGATATGGAATATTCAGATGTCACTAAAATGTATTTTTAAACTTTTTAATATAAAAAACCCCACATTATTTTAACCTATTTGGGTTTGTATTTATCGCAGTAAATGCAACTGTGATGGGTTTGTGAGAATAAAACCATCAGGATCTGGATCCCAGAAATCTTGTTCTTGGGATGAAGGGTTTGATCAGTGCTAGAAAGAAAGAAATTTCCCTGTCCACTGAGGCAGGGTGTTTGTCTGAACAGTGGCCACAAAATAAAAGGTTAAAACAGTAATACATGTGATTTAGAAGAAAACTCAATTACTGAGGCTTCCCCTGAGCAGCTTTCCCAGAAAGAAAGTGGCTGTGGGGATGCTAATTTTCAAGTCTGTGACATTTAGAATAATCCAAATGCCTGCTGCCAGCTCCGAAGCAGTAGGTGAGGGTAGCTGCCAAGCTGGCAGGACAAAGCAGGCAGCACAGGGACCCTGTAACTTGCTAAGGTGTCTCTCAGTTTCTTCTAATGCAGCGACCCTGGGTGGTTCGCAGAGTCCAAGCAGCAGTGGGGACCCTTCAGTTCCTCGCTTCAGGGAGGAGCTGTGGCTCACTCTGAGTCCCACTGGATGGCACTGCTGATCAACACCAGCCACTGACTCTCCAGGCACCATCCTTACCCCTTTGACAAAATTGCTTCAGGTAGTCAATTTTATTACCTGTCAGATATGGCAGCAAGCAGATGCAGTTACAGAAATGCCTATAAGAAAATCAGCGTGTTTCAAAGGGGGATATGCTGCCTCTTCTTTTAATCTGCTGGGTATCAATATGGATTTGTATGGTACAATGAGTATTGCACTTAATAACAGGAGTCAGGAGGATATATGGAAGGAATTGTTGGCGTCACTGCAAGGTGACTGACACTTTGGTTCATGATTCAGTTTGTCTTCTGTGCCATTTTAGCACTAGTGGTTCTGGATAAATTATTTTCCTTATGTACAAGAGTAATGAAATAGTATTCTTTGGCCAGTAACAGGTGACACTACAGCTAGAGCTTGTGCTTAAATTTGAGCCTGGAGTGTGTTTACACACAGGCTGCTCTCAGTTCCCTCAGGAGGAGGAAACTACAAATCAAGAATGTAGGTAGGCGTACAGGAGAGGTGTTCAACAGGTGAGACAGAGCAAACAACAAAACAGTGGAACTGGATAGAGGCGTATATTTTAAGAACCAGTGAGATTAGATTTTCTCCTGTGCTAGCTCACTCCCCCTCCAGCATTACACTCACTATGCCTACCCTTTCCAGCAGGGAGGTCACAGCTGGTCCAGGGTCAGGCAGAAAGTCCTGTTGGTTTGTGCTGTGCAACTGCTCACAGTACTGGGCATTACTGACCGAGGTCCCTGGGCAGGTGCTGAAGCCACTTAACCATTGTAATGGCCCTTTGCTGGATTCTCTCTGCTTTATATCTCACATACTGCAGGCTGAAACTGGACACCCTGCTCCAGATTCAGACCCACAAGTCCTGGACAGAGGGGAACGGGCGCTTGTCCTCAATGTAGCCTAGTATGTGGTGAGCCTTTACCACTGCATGGGCACACTGCTGAACCCAGGTTCATGGGTCCACCAGAAGCTCAGGTCCCTGTTGCAGAGCTGCTCCCAAACCAGTTCATCCCTGACCTACACTGATGCACACTATATTTCCTCCTGGATGCAGGACTTTGATCGACATCGAGAGATTCCTGCAGCACCTGTTGGCCCATTGAATGCAAGTATCTAGTATTTCTGGCTGTCCTTGCACAAGGAGTCTAATATCTCTAGGAACACTGGCCCTGCACGTGACAGCATGCAGAATCAGTCACCTGATGAGAGAGAAAAAGAGGCATTCTGTCTTTTCCTGAAGACTGAAATCAATCAAGCCATCTGCTCCATCAAAAAAGTTGAACGATACTAGCCTTAGAGCCACAAAATAAATTCCTCCATAGTTTGGCAAACTGGTTGAAGACAAGAGCTGTGAGTGTGAAACGCTGATATTGTCCCAGAAAGCGCTCTTCACCAAGCTATGAATAGTGTTGCATTGTCAAATGATCCTGATGACAACCCAGAAACTTACTGTATTCATTAAATTATTTAATACTACTCTCTGCAAAGTGATAACAATAAACTCTTTTGTTTGTTCTTAGGAGTGGCAATCAAGGATCTAGGGAGGTAGAGAGTGACTGAGGGCTGTATTTATTAATCGATACTTTTCTGTTGATAAAGGGATATCGTTTGGTGTGGCATCTTTCATATCTTCTCCACAGACTGGAATTACGAAGGCAATTCCACAGCCTGATGTCTGGGGAGACATGTTCTGCAAGTGTGAACATATAAGGGTGTGTTGTTTGAGGTTTTATGGTGTCGTTTAAAGGCCAATTGGTGGGAGTCAACAGAAAAGACACTGGCACCAACAGAAGGAGTAAGCTTATTTTACTGAATATTATGAGGTAATATAAAACAGTAGGAATAAGCCAGTTATACTGCAAAGCAACAATACAAGGTTAGGTGATGCATCTAATCATTACTACAGGAAGTGAATGACGGTGATTAAGAAAAAGATCCATCACCAACTGTGCCTATGATACATTCCCATCATCCAGACCTGGTTGCAGCAAGGGTTTGGAGAACCTCTCCCGGCAGTTGGGAAGTCCTGCGCGATGCCTCCGTCCACAGGCGAGGCGTCCAATTCGCTGCAAGACGGTCCCAGCTTTATACCCTAAATTTGGCAAGTCAGAAGGACTTGCATTATTCTTGGTGCAGAAACATCTGGCATATTCTTCTTCAAGTCATCCAAGTCATCCTTCTTCAGCCATCCAAGGCTGCCCAGACCTTGGATAGGAAGCCAACAGAGTATTTTTGGTACATTTCTGCTGATGGTTGGTGAAAAGTCACTGATGACTGTCTCGTTAGGAAGTTAGAAATTGCTGACTGCTGTCTGCTTACTGTCCTCTTATAGAATATGATCACAATGTTACAAAATATGATAGCAAATATAACTTTCCAACTTAAGTCTGGGGCACACTACTTGGGGCCTAGCATATCAGGTGCAGAGCCGGTGAAGGGCATTGCCATTGTGACAGGGTGTCCTGGGTTGCAATGTATTCTATTACCATGAGCTGTTGAAGCCTGGCACCGGTGTTCCTTGCCCCCGCCCCCCCCACCCCCCGGGACTATTCTTCTGTTAATGCGCCCATCAGTGCCTTGCTCTAGGATTCACCATGCCTTTGTGAGATGCTCCGGCCGGGGGTGTGGGGGGTGGAGCCAAGCATTCCCACTGGGGATATAATTTGGCAGTTTGGAACAGCACGAGGGGCCTTACCCGCTGGGATCCCAGAGGACAATAAGATCACTGTGATGTCTCCACCGACCAACAAGAAGGAAACACAAGAATTCCTAGGTGTCATAGGCTTTTGGAGAATGCACATTCCCGAGTACAGCCAGATCGTGAGCCCTCTCTACCTGGTTACCCGCAAGAAGAACGATTTCCACTGGGGCCCTGAACAACAACAAGCCTTCACTCAGATCAAGCAGGAAATCGCTCATGCGGTAGCCCTTGGCCCAGTCAGGACAGGACCAGAGGTGAAAAACGTGCTCTACTCTGCAGCCGGGAACAAGGGTCTGTCCTGGAGCCTTTGGCAGAAGGTGCCTGATGAGACTCGGGGCCGACCACTGGGATTCTGGAGCCGAAGCTACAGAGGGTCCGAAGCCAACTACACTGCGACAGAGAAAGAAATCTTGGCCGCCTATGAAGGAGTTCGAGCTGCCTCAGAAGTAATCGGCACAGAGGCACAACTCCTCCTGGCACCCCGACTACCGGTGCTGGGGTGGATGTTCAAGGGAAAGGCTCCCTCCACACATCATGCCACTGACGCTACTTGGAGCAAATGGATTGCCCTCATCACTCAGCGCGCCCGCACTGGAAACCAAAATCGCCCTGGGAAATAATTACCAACTGGCCAGAAGGTGAGGCTTTTGGACTATCTTCTGAAGAAGAGGAAGAGGAAGTGACACGTGCTGAGGAAGCCCCTCCATATAACAAGCTACCAGAGAGTGACAGACGATATGCCCTCTTCACCGATGGTTCCTGCCGAATTGTAGGTGCTAGCCGGAAATGGAAAGCTGTTGTATGGAGCCCCACACGACAAGTTGTACAAGCTATCGAGGGAGAGGGTGGATCGAGCCAATTTGCTGAACTCAAAGCCGTCCAATTAGCCCTGGACATTGCTGGGAGAGAGAAGTGGCAAAAGCTCTACCTCTACATTGACTCATGGATGGTAGTCAATGCCCTGTGGGGTTGGCTGGAAAGGTGGAAAAAGGCCAACTGGCAGCGTAGGGGAAAACCAATCTGGGCTGCTGATGAGTGGAAGGACATTGCCACTCGGGTAAAGGAGCTACCTGTGAAAGTCCGTCATGTAGATGCTCATTGTTATAAATTAGGGCCAAAGATTTCTCCAATTATAAGGTAATTTTATTGAAGGAGGTAAACAGGCAAAACAGCGCTGGGCGGCCACGGGAGTCTCCGCTCCACCGATGGCGCACGCCCCCCTCCCCGCCAGTCCCCTATTTATAGTCCATGTTTCCCGCGCGCGGCTTCCACAACTCGGTATCTTCTACGGCTGCATGTGTTGTTGGTAGGCAGTCGTTTTCTTCCCTCTGATGGTCGTAGGTGGTCGTGGGATGAAGGCCATAGTCTTCCTCTGCGCCGTAAGTCATGTCCTGGTTTCTTGAGATATGCGCCTTCATTGCGAAAAGACTCAACATATTTCCTTATCAGACAAACATTTTAGCCGGATACTGTGGTTATAACTTAAGCAAACAGGTCTTGCAGGGCAAGCAGGTTTTGCAAGGCAAGCATGATCCAAGCAGGTTTTGCAAGCAAGCAGGTATTGCAAGTCAGCATGATCCAAGCAGGTTTTGTCTTGCAAGGCAAGCATGATCCAAGCAGGTCCTGCAAAAAGCATGTCCAGGCCTGTTTCAAGGCCCATCATTTCCCACTGAGCTAAAAGGTGTAATGGTTTGGTTTGATCAACAAATTTATTATGCACACTTATTACAATCCCCCCTTTTTGTTTTTACCATTTTGTTGATCAAACTGAGCAACTATTTTCTGAGCCAATGAAACATCGATAGCTTCTTGTTCTACAGTGCTATCTTCTAAGTTTTGCTTCAATAACATAAGGTTTGCGGATTCCAAGCGATCTTTAATTAATTTGGTAATTCGGTTTAATATGCAAGGCCCAAAGCTTAAAATAAGCATTAATATTGTTAGTGGTCCTACTATGGTAGACAATAAGGTAGTTAACCATGGGGATTGGGTAAACCATGATTCATACCAGCTCTGTTGGGCTTCTCTTTCTTTCTTTCTTTTTTCTAATTCCTCTCGTAGTTTTGCCATGTTATCTCTGACTATTCCCGTGTGGTCAGCATAAAAGCAACATTCTTCCCTTAAGGCTGCACCCAATCCTCCTTGTTGTAAGAAGAGAAGATCCATTCCTCTTCTATTTTGCAGTACTACCTCCAATAATGAAGTTAGAGATTTTTCTAATGCTGTCATAGATCTCTCTATTCTTTCTAAGTCTTCATCTACCGCAGCTCTTAGGGCGCTAAATTCTCGGTTTTGTTGGATGAGGGAAGCGACTCCTGTCCCTGCTCCTACTGCTCCAAGGCCCAATAGAGTAGCTATTGTAATAGCAGTTATAGGTTCTCTTTTTGCTCTGTGTTGTGTTTCTGTGTTCCAATAGTCATAAAGGACATGTTTTTGGTGATATAATACCTTTGGGATAATAGCAACTTGTATACAATATTCTTGAGAAGGATTAAACACATTTAGAGATATACAGGGAGTAAGCCCAGTTGTTTTTTTTTTTGAGCAAATCCATCGAGCTTCTCTTTGAGGAATAATCCATTTACTTTTGGCTTTGTTAATGTTGTTTTCAATAGTGCACAGACTGATTGCATAGTTTTTGGTATTTTACCTATACATGTTCCTATTTCCGTAACGTGTTGCATAGTTATTCCCATTTTCCTATCTCCCCAGGAGCAGTCAGGAGGCATAATTTCGGAGCTTAAATGATATGTGTTATTCACTCCAATTGCTTCATAGAAAGGTGGATTAACATCGTAGCAAAGCCAACAGCCTGATGTCAGATTTGGCTTAGAATAGTTTAAAGTTTTATAAGTGGCTTGTATGATTTTCCACAGAGGATTGGGTTGGCTCCTTCCTCTCAGGGTCTTCCTGGTCATATTTTCTTTATTTATCATTGTATTATTTGAGGTAGTTTTTATTTTAGGGCCCTTGACTATAGAGTTGGGACCTACTGCTACTTACAGATTTAACCTTTTTTTTTAATTATTATTATTATTATTATTAATATTTGTATTCCCCTGCCCGTCCCATATTCCCAGAGTTTTACACCCCAGGTTTTTCCTGTTAACCATTTAGGGTTTTGGGGCTGTAGTACTTTAAGTTCTAAGGGCTTGCAAGTACCTCCATCACGAACTATGCTATCCCAGCGATAAGTAGGCTTTCAACAGCCTGTGGGGATCCAATTAACTTGAAGGTATTTGTCTGGAGTCTTTACAGTCCAGGCTGTGGTGATTGTTTCACAACCCCAAGAAGGGCAAAAATAGTGTTTTGGATTGTCACAGTACCTCTTTCCTGGATTTGATCTAGGACACCAGTAGGTAGCTTTGGTAAATACTTCCTTTTCCCACATCTTTCCCATTACTATGTCGAATAAGTTATTATTAACTACATTAAAGGAAGGCGATCCTGCAGTTATATTAAATGCTAGAACCTTAGAGTCTTCCCGTCTGACTAGGGTCCAGTTACAGGGTTGGTGGGAGTCTTACTTTTCTTGGGCAATTTCTAAAGCCATTTCTAATAAGGGTATTATCCACAGATTTATCTTTAGGTTTGAGGAAAGTGGTGCATTTCTATTTTTGGTTTGAGTTTTTAGATATTTATTTTGGTGTTTTATCTTATTTTCTGAGAGGGGTAGAGTATTTTGGAGGAGTCCAGGGGTCTTTTGGTCTGGGGGTATGAAGTCAAAAGGCCTTTTTTTTTGCTTATTCCAGAGGCGGTTCATTAACCTCAATCCCCACCGCAGTACGCCTCTGCCTTTTCCTCTGCCTACTCTGTTGTTTAGAGCAGCAGGGCATACCATCTTCTCGGCAGCAGTCGTATTCTTCAGGGGAACCTCTTTCATTTTTAGCTCACCTTGACTTGTATGCCTCCCAGTTTTTATTCTTTACTTCTGGAACTCCACACGGTATTTTAATCACAGTCCCTCTACAGATTATTTGGGCAATTTCAGCTTCTATTATTTTGGGCTCGTTAGAGTGGAAACAATATACTTCGGAGTTTATTTCTCTGGTAAAAATTTTTCACCACTCGTGAGAATTTTTGACAATTTTTCCCATAATTACCCCCACCCTTAGGGCCTGTTCGGTAAGGTTTATAATATTGGTCGCAAATAGGATTAAGAGTAGCCCCGTTCCGGCAGTGAACCCACCACTTTTCTCTGCACTGTTTACACTGAAAGCATACAAAGGGATAACATATACAATTTAGGAGTTGTACAAAATAATGTGTCAAAATTAAAGCTGTTGCTACTTCTAGAGATACTCATCCGTTTTTCTCCAAAAAGTCACTTTCAAGGTATCAGATCTCCAGTGGCTTCCAGTGAGAGCTTTTACTCTGCTTGCATGAGTCCACCCTCTCTCAGCAGTTCGGATTGCAGTATCCTCGTCCAGATTGCAGTATCTATGGTGAGCAAGGCAAGAAAAGGTCCCTTCCAACGGGGAGTTAAAGATGATTCTTTTCAAGTTTTGATAAGCACCTTGTCTCCTGGTTTAATTTTATGTATCGCGATGTCCAGAGGTGGTCTTTGTATTATCAGTCCTTGTTTTATTAGCTCTTGCCGTCTTTTTATTAGTTCTACAATATATTCCTGCAAAAATTTTTCCTCTACTTTTGGATGCTCGATCGGTTTCTCTAAGTTATAAGGCATCCCATATAACATTTCAAAAGGAGAAATTCTAGTGTCTGCTCTGAGTTGCATTCTCACATATAAGAGGGCTAATGGCAGACACTTCACCCAGCTCATTTTAGTTTCAATCATTAATTTGGTTAGGTGCCTTTTAATTTCACCTTTTCTTTTTTTTTTTTTTCTTTTCTTTTTTTTTTCTTTTTTTCCCCAGCTCTCCCTGAACTCTGTGGGTGCCACAGGGTATATTTCCATTTTGTTCCCAAGGGGTTTAGAGTTTCTCTAATAGTTTTAGAAATGAAACAAGGTCTCCGATCTGAATCAATTACTGCTATGTTTTCGTATCGTGGTATAATATTTTCTAATAGTGTTTTAACTACCGTTTTTGCAGTGGCTCCAACAGTTTTGAAAAATAGCCTATAGGGTTTTGGGTTTTTTGGGGGGTTTTTTTTTGGTTTGTTTTTTTTTTGTATTTACAAACAAATAGAAGGGTCTCCAGATATCAGGTAGGCTTAATACTGGAGCATTCACCAAATCGGTTTTTAAATTCTCTAAGCATTCCTCGTCCTCCTTGCTCCACTTTATTAATCCTTCCCCTACTAATTTTTGATATAGGAATTTTGGTTTATTACTATAACTCTCAATCCACTGTCGGCAGTAACCTAAGAGACCTAGTAACTGCCGTATTTGTCTCTTATTTTTAGGGGCTTGGAGGGATAAAATACCATTTACTCACTTGGGGTCTAATCTCTTAGTCCCCTTGCTTAGCCAGTGTCCCAGATATTTTATTTCTTCTTCAGCAAACTGCAATTTAGATTTTGAAACCTTTAGCCCCTTTAAACTTAAAAAGTTTAGTAATTTAATACTTTCACTTCAACAGCTTCTTGGTCTTTTCCTGCTAATAATAGATCGTCTACATACTAAAGTCACTTCTGGGTTTAATTCAAAAGTCTCAAGTACTCGCTGTAGGGCCTGCCCAAATAGATTTGGTGATTCTGTGAACCCTTGTGAGAGCACAGCCCACCGGTACTGCTGTTTCCGATGGGTCTCGGGGTTTTCCCACTCAAAAGCAAAATAGTCCCTACACTCTTCTTTTAGAGGGCAAGCCCAAAATGCATCTTTTAAATCTGTCACACTATACCATTGCAATTCCGGGGAGAGCTGACTTAACAGGGTATAAGGGTTGGCTACTACTGGAATCTAGCAATGGTTCTTTTATTTACTTCTCTTAGATCTTGTACCAATCGATAGGACCTGTCTGGTTTCTTTATGGGTAAGATAAGGGTATTATGTGGAGACATGCAAGGTTCTAGTAACCCTTGCTGCAGCAGTCGGTCAATCAATCACCGGCTGCAGTCCCTGTCGGCCGTCTTGTGATATGGGGTACTGCTTAACTCTAATGGGTACTTCTGGGTTTGTAATGGTAACTTCAAAAGGAGCAATATCTAATTTCCCCACTGACTGGGGAGTATACCATACCTCAGGGTTAATTTTGACTTCATCCTCCGTTGTCAGAACACATAATTTTACCACTATTTCCTTATCTTTTGCTTCTAAACTGATTCCCAATTCAATCATTAAATCCCTCCCCAACAGATTATATTCTGCTTCAGGCACTACTAAAAAGGACCCATCCCAAACCGGGACGGAGCTTCTATTTTTATTTCTTTGATTACTGGTACTTGGAAGGGTTCCCCCTCTGCTCCTATTACTCGTAGTTTCTCTGAGGAGGGTGTACATCCCCAGGGTACAACTTGGACAGTAGATCTTTCTGCCCCAGAGTCCACAAGGAACTCTATCTCTTGGTGCTGGGGACCCAGCTTCAATTTTATCAAGGGCTCTGTTCCTTTTGAGGTCCCCAGCAAACAGAGCCCCTGACTCCCCTATTCTGCATTGAACACTTTCTCGTTTTGCAGGCGCCTTCTACAATTCCTCCTCAGATGTCCTTTCTTCTGACAATAAAAACACTCAACTTCTCTCAAGTCTCTTGGACCAACTGGTTTTCCTGGAGGTCCGTCTTTTGGCCACGAATTCCCAAAGCGCCCTGCCAGGGGTGGCCTCTCCTTAGGGGGTGCCACTTTCTGTCTTTTTCGGATTGCTGCTACAAGAATCCTTGTCTGCCTTTTCTGAGTTTCTTCTTCCCGTCTAACATACAGTTTCTGAGCTTCTCTTAATAGTTCATCCAACCCTCTCTCTTGCCAATCCTCCAACCCCTCCAATCTCTTTCCAATATCTGTCCAAGACCTCGCCACAAACCGGGTCCCCAACAAGGCCTGCCCCACCCAAGCAGCCGGGTCCAGCCCCGAACAAAGCTGCAAACCTCTCCGCAACCTTTCCAACCACCCAATGGGGGCCTCATCCCTCCCCTGATGTTCACCAAACGCTCCACTAATATTTTGTCCCCTGGGAACAGACTCTCCGATCCCCTGGATAACCACCGTGCGCAGATCCGCCACACGGGCTCTATGCTCCGCGCCCTGGCCGTCCCAGGCAGGCCGCTGCAGTGGCCAGCCTATATCCACGCCGGGACCCCACCGGCGCCGCCGATCCCAGACTCCCACCCCCGCTCCTCGAATCACCTCCCCCACATTTCCGGAGCCCAGGGGCACTGACACAAAACCCATTCGGGCCGGGGACCCCCCATTGCTATTTCCCTTAGAGGATACAGCCCCTCTCCTAATTGCTTCTGTTTTCTGGTTTGACTTCGTGTAACCCTGCGAGTCTCCTCTGGGGAACTGGCAGAGTCTGAGTCTGACTCGGGTTTCGGTGCTGTGGGGAGAGGGGGAGGCGAAGGAGGGGACGGGTTAGGAACAGGTGCGGGGGAGGTGTAAGGAGGTGGAGGTGTGGGAAGGTCTTCAGGTTGTTTACATTTTTTTTTTTTTTTTTTTTTTTTCCCCTTTTTTTAGGTTTCTTTTCACTTAATGCTAACAAGTGAGTTCTCGGGTCCGATCTTAACCACAACTGAGCATATTCACTTTCCTCTGCACTAAAAGGTTCCTTGGAATTTACATAAATGTTTAAAGCCTGACATATCCAATCTTCGAATGATCCAAAAATCGGCCAAAACAAAGGATCTCTTCTTATTTCTTTACCTCCCCAAACTACCATACAGTAATGCTCTGCTTTTTCTTCACCTAGACAGACAACTATCCCAATGGGCAATCATTAACCCTAGGGGACTGTCTAGTGGTATCTCGGGTAAACCACCCTTAGGGCTCCCCATGGAGTCAGAAGGCTTGCTCTGCTTCTGCCCCATCTTCAGAAGTGCCTTCTTTCACACACACACGTGCCCCTCGTTCGTGGCTCACGCCCTCGTGGGCAATGAGAACCGCACTACAAGAGGGTCCGCACACACTTCGCCCCTCGGGGGAGCGTCTCGTTCATGCGCACTTCAGGAAACCCACCCCGACCGAACGGAATCACGCAAAATACTTACCCACCCTGGGGTCTTTGTCCGGCTCTTTGTGCACAAAAATTATGGGGTGCTGCAGTTTTCTTTTGCCTGTTTGCCGAATTTGGGGTTTGGAGGTAAAGGTCTCGAGGAGGCTTTCGTCCACTTCAGGGCCGTCCAAAAATGGTACGGGGCACCTCCCTGGAGTTTGGAATCCAAATCGAGTTAACCTTTATCCGAGTCACGGCACCAAAATTTGTTATAAATTAGGGCCAAAGATTTCTCCAATTATAAGGTAATTTTATTGAAGAAGGTAAACAGGCAAAACAGCGCCGGGTGGCCACGGGAGTCTCCGCTCCACCGATGGCGCACACCCCCCTCCCCGCCAGTCCCCTCTTTATAGTCCTTGGTTCCCACGCGCGGCTTCCACAACTCGGTATCTTCTACGGCTGCATGTGTTGTTGGTAGGCGGTCGTTTTCTGCCCTCTGAAGGTCGTAGGTGGTCGTGGGATGAAGGCCATAGTCTTCCTCTGCGCCGTAAGTCATGTCCTGGTTTCTTGAGATATGCGCCTTCATTGCAAAAAGACTCAACATATTTCCTTATCAGACAAACATTTTAGCCGGATACTGTGGTTATAACTTAAGCAAACAGGTCTTGCAGGGCAAGCAGGTTTTGCAAGGCAAGCATGATCCAAGCAGGTTTTGCAAGCAAGCAGGTTTTGCAAGTCAGCATGATCCAAGCAGGTTTTGTCTTGCAAGGCAAGCATGATCCAAGCAGGTCCTGCAAAAAGCATGTCCAGGCCTGTTTCAAGGCCCATCATTTCCCACTGAGCTAAAAGATGTAATGGTTTGGTTTGATCAACAAATTTATTATGCACACTTATTACATTCCCCATCTCTCCTAGCAACCTTTAGTCGTGTGCCGCTGCAGAATTCCAGCCTCCTGCACACTAAACCCCTGGTTCTAGAGAATGAGGTGTACTGTCAAGCACTTCCCCCGTGCAGGACAATATTGTACATAAATAGCCCCAATCCCAGACTCCTTCCATATACACCACACAAGAGTCTTACCCCCAAGTAATACTTGATCAACCCCTCTTGATTTTTCTTACTTGGTCTGCGCACAGAGTTATCGGGTGGATTTTTCAAGGCCAAAGTACCCCCTATAGCCTAGTCCCTACCCAGCTGCTCACCGATCCTGCCGCTTTAAAACAGTCTCGGGTCTCTCGTCGACTCTCCGCAGGGCCACCGTCGCCGGGTCACAGGACACTGAAGCAGAGCGGGATGCACCCTCCTGCTGCGCGGCGGCGGCGGTCCGTCGCAGGTGACTTGGATCCCGGACGAGCCCCCAGTGCCTTCTGGGGAGTTCAGCCCAGCCAAGCCTCCTTCTCCAATGCAGGATTACCTTCATACTGCTGATCTCTGCCCTCAGCTGAGCCATCTCTTCCATCATATGCTGCATCTTCTGCAAGTCCCTGCCGGAACAGGAAAGCAGATCTTGTGAGAGAGCGGCCCATCCCCTCCGGGGAGCACCTGAGCTCAGCAAGCAGGAGAGACACATGTGCTTCCCCTGCTTTGCAAGTGCTCCCCTTCTGCACCAGGTCGAGCCAAAGGGAAAGGCAGGGGGCAAGTATGGGAGCCCTGGCTGTTAGGAAAAGGAGTGCAGGTAGCACGGGGTCGGCTGACCCTTCTGCACAGAACCAATTCCGGCTCAGGAAACATCTCTTACCCCAGGGTCGTATGGTCTGCTGTAGACCGAGATGCCAGCTGCTGAAAAGGAAAAAAACTCTGTTAGAATAGCCACTAGCAGATCCACTGGGGCTTCCCAGGAGAGGCTTCCCTAGGAAGACACAGCACAAGCTGCTGCTTCTTTGGGTCACCCTGCGTGGAAGCAGAAGAACCCATGATTTTTCCAGCAATGCTCCGTTGCAGGAGGTGCCCGTCCCACAAGAGTCACTGACCTCTATCAGTTCCTTTGCCCTCATTATTGTCACTGGCCACGAGGTCCCACAGTAAAGAGCAGCTGCAATTCACATCACCAAGAGACAGTTATTTTACTGGGGTTGCTGGCGATCCCTGCAGTCGCCTTATCTCCTCCCTGTTGCCCTGGGCATGGGGCAGCAGGTTAGCTGAGGAGGTGGGGAGCATAGGGTGGAGAGAGACACGACGTGCCTCTGACCAGGGGCCATCAGCCCAGGCTGGAGGGGACTGCGCAGCCAGGATCCTCAGGTGTGCTGAGGACAGCCAGGCTGTCGCCCTCACACGTTTGCTCCTGAAAACTCACCAAGAGACACTGCCAGCAACAAGAAGATGACTTTCAAGAACTTCCTCACGCAAATACAAAATTCTCATTATTATTCCACCACAAGTACCGTATTCAAAAGTTAAATGTTCACAGAAAATGAAGTAACACAATTACTACCATTTGTTGAAAGTAAGCAATATCATAAAAACCTAAAATCAAAACAAAACCAAAAACAAACAGAAAGAATGCTCACAAACTGTCTTCCTTACCAACTGGGGTGTGTAGCGCCAGTACATCTAGCTGTGAGAAGACTCTTATTTCACAAAATAATAGAGTTTAGGATGAGCTCCCTAACCAAAGAAAATTTGCTAAAGAAAGTACAGTGCCACTAGGAGACATCAGTCTTACAGCATTCTCTAAACTACAATTAACTAAATTACACTGGAATTATTATGTTGCTGAAGGTGACATTTAATAGGATGGGTGACTGAACCAAGCTTAGTGCCACCTGCAGATGCTAGTCATCCAATAACGCTGCAAGGAACAGAATACCATCCCTACTGACCAGGCTGATTTCAAATACAAGTCATTATATTCTGAGTCAGTGATGCTTCTAGCAGCCCTGCACCCCCTTTCCTGGGTAGTGGGGTTTTCTTTTTCCACTTATCCAACATTTAAGCAGCATAAGCAACCAGATGAAGAAACTCATATAATCAGGTATTAAGGGCACCAAATACATCAGGGAAAGTAAATCATAAACCTACTCTCCTACAGACCCAGAGCAGAAAAAATGAGGTTTGACTAACTGCAGCTAAGCTATTTAGCCTGAAAGTTTTCAAATTCCCTGCCACGTTCTCGTGCCAGGCGGCTGCCTCGCCTGTCCTGCTGGGCAGGCTTCCTTCTCTCCTGGGCATCTCCGAGAAACCAAACGTGGGGCTGGAAAGGGGGACTTTGCTCTCGCCCCAGGGGACAGCTGCTTCCTGCAGCGTTTCTCCTCTCCCAGCTGTTTCGTACACCAAGAAGAAAAACCCAGTAGCCCAGGTGTGCTGTCAGGGGCCCTGCAGTACATCTGGTTAACAAGGACCTGTTTTTCTTTGCCCTTGCTGACTCTGCCTAGACTTCCCTAGTTTGAAAAAGGAGTGTGATCCTTCCTTGTACTGCAGTGGCCTGAGGGCCCAGGTCCCAGCATGGCAGCACAGGGACACAGGGTGTATGGAGCACATGCCGCCCGCGTCTCAAGAAGCAACAGTTCTGGTTCAGCTGAGCTTGCAGGCAGCTGAATTTCAGGATCACGGGTGGTGTCAGTCTCTGCTCCCTCATTTCCTCCCACGCTCTGAAATTCAGTTAGACAGCAGTTCTCTTGCAGGAGCAGTCCCACTGCTAGCCAGACCACCTGGCGTGGGCTGCACTTGAACAGAAAGGACAGACTGGGATTTTTGTACTGTTGTTCTCACACAGGGAACCTATCTCTGTTGTCTTCCTTGCATGCAGTTCGGCAGTTTTCCCAAGCATAAGGTAGAAACATCCCTAGAATCTGACTAACTATGAAAAGGACACGTTCCCAACCGGATTAACTAGTACGAAAAAAATACTCCAGGATTAAAAATCGGCCGTGTGTGCAGCTGGCCCTGCTGAAGGCAGTGGCTGCAGCCAGGGATCTCTGGAGGACTCGTGCTCCCACGGGCCTGACCCTGCGCTTGCTATCCCTTTGCTACCACCACTGCGTGCTACTCGGCCCTCCCAGCACTTCTTCCTCCTGGGGAGTTTTTCACCCCCAGGCACGAGTTCGGATGCCTGCGCAGCAGGGCAGTTGCACCTGCACGCAACGGGTGAGTGCACAACCTTATCTTCTTGCTTTTTTAGTTCCATGGCTTTTGGGGAGGTTTGCGTACCATTTTGGAGCTCAGGAACTTTCAGGTCAGTAATTTTGGTCACTGCAAGTATCTGAGTTCTATTCAGAGTGAAATAAGTAATTTTTAGACCTTGATTTTTTTTTTCCCAGGCAAATGAGAAAATGTACAACTGAAAACTCCACCAAATCTGGAAGATGCCTTTTCAAAAAATGTTTAAAATACAGTAAGGATTTTCCAATGAAACCTATTAATAACACTTCTTTTTAGAGTCCCTGAGTCTGCTCACTGGTCTCTCAACCACATATTTGCATGGTATCTTGTGGTTCCCCGGATGTGTAGCTATGGTGGCAGACCCTGTCTAGCTAACTGTGAACAAGGAAATGGTTTGTATCACTAAACCCGAGTCACAGCAGCCCAGGTCTCCAGCTAACATTACCTGCCAAGAAAAGGAGGCAGATGAAGCTGCAAGACACAGCCCACTGCAGGCAACACCACTCGGGCCACAGCCCTGCGCACCATCAGATGCACGAGAGCGGCTGCCCCGATGTGCCAAGCTCAGCTCACTGCTGCTTAAACCTGCTTGTTACCGGCCTCGTGCATAATTACAGGAACCCTGGAAACGTGAAGGGACGTGTACAATGCTCTGTAAAATATGTCCCAGCTGGAGCACGACACCATGGCATAGATCAGCCCGGGAAGGATCTGGAGTCCTGATCTAGACTCTCATGAAGACTGATCAGTAGAAGGAAATGAGTTCTGCACCGAGCTGCCATAGGGAGGTATCTGCAGCACTGAGGCCGTCCCAAAGCTCCGAGAAGTCACAGTCCCTGAGACAAGAGTTGTGACCCCATCCTGAGCACTGCCCCCCCCACCAGCTGGGCTGTCCCTGATCCGCATGCACAGATACAGGCAATGGTGACAGATCTGGACTGCCCAGGAGAAAAGGAGCTAGAGGAGCTAATGCATTAATTATTACGATGCTTCAGGAATAAATCCCTAGAGCCCTGTGACCCCGAGCCAGGAGGACATCAGCAGACTGCAGGGAGTGTGGCTGCACGACACTGCAAAAGCATCGCTGAGCTGCAAACCATGCCGGCTGCATCTGGGTGAAGACAGGCAAAGTAATGCCAATGAAGGAAACAGGAAAGAAAAATGGGGTTGAGCTGAGACTTGCCAGAAGCAGAAACAGTAAAATAAGATCTGGTGCTAAAAGCAAACCCGTCTCCTCCCGTTTCCTGTTCGCACACGGGCAGCAACGCCTTCCCTGCACCGGGGAGCCCCAAACCAGGCACATCCCTGGTTTGACCAAGACACCCGACAGGAGCCAGCAGCCCTCACGGCAGTGGCTAAGGATACCTGGCTGGGGCCAGGAGCAACAGCGGCCGCTCCTGCTCAGCAGGGACGGGCTCAGACGGGGGGGCGGCAGGACCCCTGCGGAGGACAGCCTCTGACATGCAGCCCTGGTCCTCCACGTCGGAGGCTGCAGGGCTGATGGAGGAGGCCAGGCAGGGGGCAGGAGTCTCCCCCAGGAGCTGGTAAAGCTGGGGTTGACCACAGGGCTGTCGTCCTCCCCCCCGGCAGCACGGGAGCGCAGCAGCCTCCAGGCCTCCTCACCACACCGGCAATAGTCACAGAATCACAGAATCTTTAGATTGGAAAAGACCCTTAAGATCATCGAGTCCAACCATCAACCTAACACTGCCAAGTTCACCACTAAACTTTGTCCCTAAGCCGTCTACACATCTTTTAAACACCTCCAGGAATGGTGACTCCACCACTTCCCTGGGTAAGCGTGCAGCAACAAGGAAGACAACAACCTGACAAAAACGCCTCCCTCCTCCACAGAATGAGTGTGTCATTAGTTCTAAGCAGCACGTGAAAAGGGGGAAAAAACCCAAACACGCAGAAGTATGTGAGAACACTTGAAAGGGATCGACCTCCCACTGTCGTGGGCTCTGGGCCCCCCTGAACCTCCAGCGTCCGCTGAAGTCCATGTGAAAAGAATTGCAAGCAATGCCCAAAGCATAGAGCAGCGAGCCCTGCCTTTCTTGTCCTCGGGAGCCTAGATGCCCTCTGGCAGCAGGGCAGACTTCTGCCCCAGGGGATCTCCCCCATGGCTTGGCCACCCAGACCAGGGCCTTTTCACACCCCAGCCACACTGGGGCTCCAGACTCTGCCTCCCCTCCTCCCCGTGCAACAGCAAAGAGCTGACACCTCCCATGCTCTGTGTCTACGGAGACACCCACTCTCAGCTCACACCCGCCAGGGCGAGGCGTAACGAGCAACCCGGGTTTGGTATCCACCTGAGTCAGTGATGCTTCTAGCAGCCCTGCACCCCCTTTCCTGGGAGGCTGATTTCCTTTCAACACCGACACAGGTTCAGGCCCTCAGGAAGAGCTCCCCTGCCTGGGACTTCCCTCACCAGATCCCTGGAGACGCTGAGCACTTCTCTCCGTCGCCGCACTCTGCCTTTGTGCTGTGCCCAGCCGTATCTGCTTGAACAGACAAACACATCCGTGGCGACCCCCTGCCTGCCCCCAGCGGGTTCCACAGCGCCTGCCCAGAGGACACCCCTGAGCCCGCCTGCCCCACCACTCGCTCTCCTCATTGCCGCCCCCACTCTGTCGGGCGGGGCGGGGCCGGGGCCGGGGCGACTCCCGCTCCGCGAAAGCCACCACAGCCCCGGGATGAAAGAGGACGGCACCACTCCCCGAGGCCCCGAATAGGCGCCACCACCATGCGCAGGGGGCTGGCCCGTCACGTGACTCGCCCGCCAGCCAATAGCAGCGCACCCTGGGTGCCGCTGCTGGTCGCCGGGGCTGAGGCGCCGCGCGCCCTGGGCCTGGAGCCGGAAGGGAGCAGCGGGCGGGTGCGGTGGGGGGCGGCTGCTTGGCGCCGGGCCTGAGCTGTCAGGCGGGGGGCGGTGGGGCTTTTCCCTGGCTGCGGGGGCTGGCTGCGTGGGGAGAAGGCGTGGGAGCCGGTGCCTGGGGTATCGCACGGTGGCGATGCACACTCTGAAGCCGTGTGGAGCAGTGGTGGCCCCGGGGCAGTCAGGGCGCATTTGGAAGGGAAGGGGAGTTCACAGAATCACAGAGCAACCTTGGCTGGAAAAGACCTCTGAGATCCCCCAGTCCCACCATTAACCCGGCATTGCCCAGTCACCACTACCCCAAGTCCCTCAGCGCCACATCTACACGGCTCTGAAATGCCTCCAGGGATGGGGACTCCTCCCCTATCCTGGGCAGCCTGTGCCAGTGCTGGGGAACCCTTCCAGGGAAGAAATGTTTCCTCATATCCAATCTAACCCTCCCCTGGTGTTATAAATTAAGACCAAAGATTTCTCCAATTATAAGGTAATTTTATTGAAGAAGGTAAACAGGCAAAACAGCGCCGGGTGGCCACGGGAGTCTCCGCTCCACCGATGGCGCACGCCCCCCTCCCCGCCAGTCCCCTATTTA
Organism: Podargus strigoides; assembly: GCA_028020825.1. Lineage (NCBI taxonomy): Eukaryota > Metazoa > Chordata > Aves > Caprimulgiformes > Podargidae > Podargus > Podargus strigoides. The sequence continues at coordinate 20,052,853 of CM051663.1, forward strand.
TAGTCCATGTTTCCTGCGCGCGGCTTCCACAACTCGGTATCTTCTACGGCTGCATGTGTTGTTGGTAGGCGGTCGTTTTCTGCCCTCTGATGGTCGTAGGTGGTCGTGGGATGAAGGCCATAGTCTTCCTCTGCGCCCTAAGTCATGTCCTGGTTTCTTGAGATATGCGCCTTCATTGCGAAAAGACTCAACATATTTCCTTATCAGACAAACATTACTAGCTTTAGCCGGATACTGTGGTTATAACTTAAGCAAACAGGTCTTGCAGGGCAAGCAGGTTTTGCAAGGCAAGCATGATCCAAGCAGGTTTTGCAAAAATCGTATCTAGGCCAGTTTCAGGGCTTATTTCCCACAGAGCTACAAGGCATAATGGTTCGGTTTGATCAGCAAATTTATTATGCACACTTATTACACTGGCACAACTTGAGGCCATTACCCCTCGTCCTGTCACTGTTACCTGGGAGAAGAGACCGACCCCCCCTCGCTACCCCCTCCTTTCAGGGAGCTGTAGAGAGCAATGAGGTCTCCCCTCAGCCTCCTCTTCTCCAGACTGAACCCCCCCAGTTCCCTCAGCCGCTCCCCATCACACTTGTGCTCCAGACCCTTCCCCAGCTCTGGTGCCCTTCTCTGGACACGCTCCAGCACCTCAGTGTCCTAGGTGCTCCTGTGCTTTGACGATGATCCTGCTTGGCTCTGACGGTCTGAATATGCCTTAATTTCTTCATGCATGACTATTATAAAGTGTGATTTATTTTACAAGCTTCTAATGAAAGAGAAATCCACTGTTTGGCAGAACTAAAACTAAGATGTTAATCATTTTGCTGCAGACAAGTGTTTATCATTCCACAGATGTGATAAATGCTCTTTTACCTGCACCATCCTAGTCAACAGATTTTCCCCATCAGAAAAACTCTTAGAAAAACTGCCTGCCTGTTTGAGAAATTTAATGTCTTCTGTTGCAGAAAAGCGACACCAGATGGGTAACCTTGCCATGAAGGTCTGAATGCCTAGTAGGGGCTTTGGGCAACTTCCTGTGGCACAGGGAGGTTATTTGGAGAGGGGTCTCTGAACGGATGCTCCGGTGAATACTCATTGTCAGTGAAGCCCTGCCATTAATAGCTGCCTGTTTTTCAGGATCATCAGGACAGGACATGGGTTGTGCTCAACTTAGAATGCAAAGCAGCTGAGAAACCAAAGAGACAGATCCTCTCTCTCACAGGGAGCTTAGAACTGCACCACTAGGATGCCACGACATACATGAGGCTGTGCTGAGCACAGGTAGCAAAGACAGCTGCTTGGAGCTGAGAGATTTCAGTAAGCAATCAGTGAGACAGCGTCCAAGAACTAGCAGTGGGGGCATCTCTGTGGGAAGTGCGTAAAGCTGTTCACAGGTTCCTGAAGCAGCACCTGAACTGACAGGGAGGCTCACAAGCTGAATTTTACCTGTGTGCTGACTCCATAACACCCCATTCTACTTTTTGCCCAAGCAAGAAAACAGAGTCGGCTGCTTCATTGAGGAGAAAAAACTGGACTCTGCACCATTCAGTGTGAATCAAACTGAACACGTTTTATTTACCTTGTCTGTCCCTTTTATACAATCTTACTTTCCCTAGACCTGGTCATGCATCATTTAATTGGTTAAAAGTCTCCAGCACAAGGTAAACATACAGCTTAGTTCAGTTCCCGTTGGTTCTTAAGTTCTTCTCACGCAGTGTCCAATTGGTCACTCTTATCTGCTCACTCCTGCATTCCTTAGGGAAGCTGTCATTGCTCTTTCTTATTTTTTCTTCCATTGAAGTAGTTTCTAGAATGCAGCTGTGTACCTAGGCCAACATCCCGTATGGCTGGTTCACTATATGGTCATTATCTTTTAAATACATTCCTACACTTCATCAGCCAAGACAGCTTCTTTTCACACCCCCAGGGAACGTTCCTGCTGCCCTGATACCCTCCCAGTAGCTACGTGCTGTTAGGCAGCTGCCAGGAACATGGGGTTCGAACCCTCGCCATCCCTGGAATCCTTTGGACGAGCTTTCCGAGTGGACAGCGAGACTGGCTGCCCGGGATGTCCTCGGTGGAGAAGGCGCCATCCCCCGGGCCATGAGGTCCATGGTCGCAGCAGCGGGAGGGAAAACCCAAGTGCTGCACCAGGCCAGCACCTGGGAGAGCGAGGAGCCTAGCTGTAGTGTCAGATGGTGGAGCCCGTGCCAGGAACAGCCCAAGGGCTGCAGAACTGGACAGCCTTTCTGGGAACCCCCGAGACGGTGGTCCGTCAGTAGGAGAGACGGGTCGGGGTCGTCCAAGTGCCCAGGGGAGGTCAGAAAAACAAAGAGCAAAATGCTCAAAAATTCCCCGTCCACTCTAATCAATGAGATTGATTAGATTGCTCTCTCCCGGAGTCCCGGGAGAGAGCAGCGAGGTGTAGAACGGGGACACTCGTGCAGTGAGGAATGGGGTTTCCGACAGGCCACTCAGGCAGGCTCCTCAAACCCCACTCTGGAGACCAATCTTCTACACAGATCTGCCTTTTTCTTCTTTGTTCTGTTTGTCCTCCTTTTCCTCTGGTGTCAGCCGAGGCCTTCCGGTTTTGCCTTCTTCCCATGAACCTGCACGCGGTATATGCAAGTGTATGCTGGGTGTCCCCAGTTGGTCTTCACAAGAAGCTTGATGTACGAAAAAGCTCTGGGAAATGGTGCGTTCTGTGAAGAAAAGGGGGCAAAGGACATGGGGGTGTTAAGAGCGAAAACGCAATCCGCGTCTCTCCCCCTGCCTGTCCTGCTCCTGCTCCGGACCAAGCTCCTGAAAGTGGGTGGGAGCGGCTGTGGAAATCTGAGGCTCGCTGCGGGCACCGAGTCTGCTGGGGAGGCTGGAGACACGGGAAGGGGGAACGTACCTGGCACCCTCTGCATGCCGGCCCAGCTGGGGCTCAGTCTCCCTTCCCTCTGCCCCTTCCCTCCACTGCTTGCTTGGTGCTGACAGTGGGGCCAGGGAGGTGTTCCTGTGCCTGGGGCAGCTGGTGTGCAACCCCACCAAGCTCCCGCTGTCTGCTCTGCCTGCTTTCCTCCTGGCAGGCCTGAGAGCACCAGGAGAGGCGTGGCATGCTGTGCTGGGAGGAGAGGACACTGTCCAGCCTGCCAGCAGGCCACACAATGGAGGGACCGTGCTGCCCGACACCTTTCTCCCCTGGGTGTCCCCGTTTCTCCAAGGCACAAAGACATTGCTTGGATGGAGCAGCCGTGCGTGCAGCTGGCCCTGCTGAAGTCAGTGGCTGCCGCCAGGGATCTCTGGGGAACTCGTGCTCCCACGGGCCTGACCCTGCCCTTCCTATCCCTTTGCTACCACCACTGCGTGCTCCTTGGCCCTCCCAGCCCCACCAGGTCTCTCTCGGCGGTCGTCCGGGCCCCTCTGCCCAGGGAGAAAGCATTCACGCTCTTCCTGCCGTGGGCTTGCCGGAAAACCTGTTTTGCTCCCCGACATCTTGCCTCCGTGCGTGCACCGTACCTTCAGAGGGAAGGTCTGAATGGTCTGTCGCGATATGTCATACATGAAGGTCCCAAGGAGAGTCTCCTCTTCGCCGTCCGCATCCACTCCCTCAGGGGAAAAGCAGAAGGAGAGCAGCTCAGACCCGTCCCGACAAAGAGGGACCGTACACGCTGGGTCAACCCTGTCACCTACCCACCCTCTCCTGGGGCTCTAGCAGGAGTCTAGCACAGGTCATGGCGGAGCTCAGTCTCCGCCTTGAGTTTTGGTCAAGAACCCTGAGGTGCTTGGCCAGAAGAAGTCTTAAGAGGGATGACACCTCTTAAGCCCTGCATCCGTCCCACTCCAGGGCACTGCAGTGCTCAGCAGCGAGGCGGACACAAACCTCAGAGGATGCACAAAAGCAAGCCAGACCCTGTCACAGCTTTCCCCGAGGGTCAGATCCCCACCTGAAGTGCCCAGCAGAGACTTACAAAGACAGCAAAGTCTCTGGGGGCGGTGGTGACGGTCCCAGATGGATGGGATTCTTTGGAGATGTGATGCACAGTGACGCCAGTCAGATGGACTCGTGCTGGCAGCCTGATGACCACCTGGCCTTCATGCCCTCCAAAAGCCCAGCCATTTCCATAGGAATCTTCCGGCTGCAACGAGAACACAAGAGCAATGAAGCGTGACAGGAGTGGTGGGGCACTGGACTGAGGGGAGAGCCCCTGAGATGGGTCCCCAAGTTCACAGGTACGAACTAAACCAGCACTGATGGTTTCTGCTACACTACCTGCAAAATGGTATCAGGAGGATTGGCATTGGTGACTAAATATGTAAGCCAGCAGGGCAGACTGTCTCGGCAGTCATAGGTCTTGGTAGTTCTCTGCATGTCGATGGTGGCACCTGCAAGGAAGGGAGAGCAAATGACTGCCAAGACGCCACAGACTAGGGAGGACTTGGTGCTCGGACGCTATTTCCGGCACCGCCCGCCAGCTCCACGTCTGTCAGCCCTGTCCTCGTCTCCACGCTGCTGGGGGTGCCCAGCTGTGCAGGGGAGCGACGGCAGCCATGTGCCTGGTGACTGCTTCTCTCACAGTGCCACGGGGAGGTTTGAGGGTTCTTAGAGACAGCAGACACCCACGTGAAAGCCAGCAGAGCAAAGCTGAGGGCTTGCTGCGTGGGCAGCAAAGGAGGGCCCAGCCGTTGCCTTTCCAAATGCAGTGGAGAGGAAGAGAGCCCCTCCATCAGCACAGGAACACGTGCGGGGGCAGCGCCAGAGGCACCTGTACGGAGGCTGAGGGCAGGACTTGGGAGGGAGTCTGAGAGAGCCAGTCTGCCGCAGCCTTGCTCTTGGACCCCACGAAGCATGTAAGGTCCCCCACGTTGGAGAGCAGAGCTTGTAGCACAGGCACCTTTGGGGAGTGCTGCGGACAAGGGCAGTACAAGGAGAATGGGCTGCTTGTGTCCATACCAGAGGTTGCCAGGGCCCAGTCAGTAATCGTGTTGTAGACATCCAGAGACATCTGGAACAGTGCCTGCTTCTCTTCCTGAAGTTCCCGGGAATGCCATAAAAAAACACAGAAAAGAACCACATCAGCAGGCAGTTTGGCGTGGCTCCTAACGGCTGGAGAGGCAAAGGGTCGGTGTCAGAAACGCAAGGCCAGCCTTGTCCACAGAGCAGCAAGACTGTGCTGCTGGCGTGAGCTGCGAGGGCTGAGGAGCAGTGTCTGTGCCCACAGCCCTGAGGTGTGCTGACGAGGGTCCCCCACCCTTGTCCCTGCCCTCCACGCTCTCCAGGTCAGCTGGGAGATGGGCTTAGGACCCTGCAAGCAAAGGCTGGCCCCGTGAGCGTGCCTGGCTCTCACCACTGCCCGAGGGGCTGGCTTGCCAAGGGAAGGCTGTCAGGAGTCCTCCGCTGCCTGAAGCGACCCGGTCCCACTGGGGCTGGAGAAGGGCCTGTGCAGTGCAGAAGCTCACCCAGCAAGCCCCTGGGGCAGAGGCTGGCTGGCTGCGGCCAGCAGCCCCACCCCACCAACAACCCCAAGGAGTGCTTTCTGGGGAGTTCAGCCCAGCCAAGCCTCCTTCTCCAATGCAGGATCACCTTCATACTGCTGATCTCTGCCCTCAGCTGAGCCATCTCTTCCATCATATGCTGCATCTTCTGCAAGTCCCTGCCGGAACAGGAAAGCAGATCTTGTGAGAGAGCGGCCCATCCCCTCCGGGGAGCACCTGAGCTCAGCAAGCAGGAGAGACACATGTGCTTCCCCTGCTTTGCAAGTGCTTCCCTTCCGCACCAGGTCGAGCCAAAGGGAAAGGCAGGGGGCAAGTATGGGAGCCCTGGCTGTTAGGAAAAGGAGTGCAGGTAGCACGGGGTCGGCTGACCCTTCTGCACAGAACCAATTCCGGCTCAGGAAACATCTCTTACCCCAGGGTCGTATGGTCTGCTGAAGACCGAGATGCCAGCTGCTGAAAGGGAAAAAAACTCTCTTAGAATAGCCACTAGCAGATCCACTGGGGCTTCCCAGGAGAGGCTTCCCTAGGAAGACACAGCACAAGCTGCTGCTTCTTTGGGTCACCCTGCGTGGAAGCAGAAGAACCCATGATTTTTCCAGCAATGCTCCGTTGCAGGAGGTGCCCGTCCCACAAGAGTCACTGACCTCTATCAGTTTCTTTGCCCTTATTATCATCACTGGCCACGAGGTCCCGCAGTAAAGAGCAGCTGCAATTCACATCACCAAGAGACAACTGTTTTAGTATAGTAATATAGTAAATAGTAAGTTTTAGTAATAGTAAAATAACTATTTTACTGGGGTTGCTGGCGATCCCTGCAGTTGCCTTATCTCCTCCCTGTTGCCCTGGGCATGGGGCAGCAGGTTAGCTGAGGAGGTGGGGAGCCTGGGGTGGAGAGAGACACGACGTGCCTCTGACCAGGAGCCATCAGCCCAGGCTGGAGGGGACTGCGCAGCTGGGATCCTCAGGTGTGCTGAGGACAGCCAGGCTGTCGCCCTCACACGTTTGCTCCTGAAAACTCACCAAAACACACTGTCAGCAACAAGAACTTCTTTGGCTGCCTGGCTGTCTCTCGCCTGAAAGACAGAGAGTCCTGTTGCTCTCAATGATCCAAGTCTTAGGCAAACCCCTTCACAGCTGAGTTTCCCTTTCAGGTTGGAAAGCCACCATTTTGGAAGCTTGCTGCTGCCCCAGAGCAGACAGAGCAGTGCCCAGGAGGAGCACCGTTTCTGTCCACACCGTTGGACACTGCCAGCACCTTCCCCAGAGGAAGGGCTGCAGGAGCACCTTCCAGAAGGGAATGAAACAATCCAGGGAAGCAAAGAGGCTGAAGAAATGAAGACTGCTTTTCAGCAGCCTTTCTGGTGCAGACCTTGCTCCCTTTGGCTGAGAAAGCAGGCCTGTTGTCACGTGCCATCACACAGATCTCTCTCAGGGCCTTTCTGCACAGCTGGGAAGCACAGGGGCCTTGTCTGGCTTTCCTCCCAGAGCCCTTGCCAGAGCTGTGGAAAACCCTTCTGCTCTCCCCCGTGCTCGCACCGGCCCACAGACATACTCTTTCTCCCCCCCCGTCCACAGCAGAAACATAAAACACGTACACGGTGAAGATGGATGTGCTCAGCAGCTCTCTCCATGGGAAGAAAAGGGCACTTGCCAGGTGGCAAAGAAGGCTGATGACCGACCCTGGGCAAAGAAAGGACAGAAAAGTTGGGCTTGTCTCATGAGGCCTCTCCTCTAGGATGCTCAGCCACTCAGCCACCCGTATATCTCAGCTGCCTGCCAGGGAGGCAGGCACTGCGTCCTCCACTCTCCCTCCCTGGGGCCAAGAGCTGGGCAGCCCATACTTCTGCCACTCGTGATATCTGGCCAGAGCTCTGGCACAGCACAGCTCTCCTAGAGGAGAGTTCACCCCCGAGGACTTCACAGCAAGCAGCAGCGCTGAGCTTACTTGCGACTTCCACAGCCTTGTCGCACCAACAGGGAGGCCCTTGAGAGTCCAAGCTGGGAACTGGCACTGAAGGGACTCCCAGCACCACCTCCACGCTGAGGTTCCTGTGGGAGGAGAGAGACAAACGCTGGCTGCCCCCATCCCGTCCCTCCCGAGTCGGCGGGAGCCGGGGCGGGCAGGAGCAGCCTGAGCATGGCCCTTGCCAGAGGGCGGGCTGTCCCAGCAGCAGCGAGCGAGGGAGGCACCGCTGGTCTGCATCCCGGCGCCAGTCTCGAGGCCCAGGGGCTTCGCCTCCCCGTGCAGCAACATCTCCCTGTGCCGCAGGGCCGGCTCTGAGCACTGGAGCACGAGGCTGCCGCCTCCCCAGCAGCCCCTGCTTGCACACGGGCTTTTGGCCGGGAGAGCGAGCCAGGCTGTCAGCCCAGACCCCCCACCAAAGGGGGGCTTTGCAAGCCACGGGGCTCTTCTGCAGAAAACCTCTGCTGGTGTCCCCGTGCTGCTCCGCACCCCACGGGCCGTGTGAGGCCACGTCTGTGCTACCAGCCTCACCTGAGGCCTGGGCAGGAGCAGCCCACTTCGTACTTACTCGTCTGGCAGCGGCTTGGCCCTCCTCGTCCCCACAGCCGGCTCTTGCTGCCTTGTGTCCTTCAAGGAGCCTCTGGAGGCCCCTTGGCGTCTTCTCTGCGGGGCTCTTCTCCTTGGCATTTCTGGGCAAAGGCAGGCTCCCCACTCAGCTCTTTCCTCTCTGCCCCAGCAGTGTGGTCTGGCCAGGCAACAGCAGCTCCAACACAGCCCCACGCCACCCGGCAGCAGAATCGCGACTGCCCATGGCAAGAGCCACACGGCAATGGGGGAATCCTTCCCTGCGCACCGCTGGGCTGTGCGGGGCCAGCTGTGACCTCACAGTGGTGGCTATGACGTCACAATGGGGCTCGCCCCACGCCACCCGGCAGCAGAATCGCGACTGCCCACGGCAAGAGCCACATGGCAATGCGGGAATCCTTCCCTGCACACCGCTGGGCCGTGCGGGGCCAGCTGTGACCTCCGAGTGGTGGCTATGACATCACAATGGGGCTCCCCCCCGCGCCGGCAGGGCAGTTGCCAAAGTGCTGAGGCCATCAAGCTGCACACAGTTCATCAACTTCAATGTAATACCTCCTGACCCAACTGTAGCTTTCCTCCTGCCGGGAATTCAGCTCAGGCAGAACTTCCACGAGCACCCCTTTCCGGGTCCAGTTTAAGCGAGCTGGCTCTGCTTCAACACTGTAGTAGCCCAGCTCACTTGGGGCGGGGGGAAAGGCAGCTTACAGAAGCAACTTAAACAGAAGAGCTGAGAGAAAGCAGCAGCTCCACCTCATTCTGCATAGATAGGACAGCTTCCTGAGAGCCTGGGAAGGATGACTGGGAACTGTCCAGACCTGGCAATACAGCTGCTACATAATCCCCCTCAGGATCCATGAATCTTTCTGCTTTCCTTCCCTAAAAAGCTGGGTATTAAAAACACTTTCAAATGCTTACACAGCAAAAGGACTGAATCTCTTCACAGAATGCAGTGACTGTGCTCACGCCTCACTGCTACTGGGAAAAGATGAGGTTCCGTTTATTTTCTTTCTACCAGCTTTGGTGGTCGAGGCCAGCTAAGGCATTTCTCCATCTCATGTTCACAGTATCTGGGTCCTCCTGTGCTTTGGTGATGATCCTGCTCGGCTCGCTGAGCACCTGAATATTCCTCAATTCACAGAATCATAGAATAGCCTTGGGGTTCACAGTGGGGCTCCCCAGCACTGAGCAGGGCAGGGAGACCCCGGTCTCCCCTGGAGCAACACAGCTGCCTTTCTCCTGGGCGGTGGGAGGCCCTGCCTGTGGGCCCACTGGACCCTGCCACGTTCTCGCGCCAGGCGGCTGCCTCGCCTGTCCTGCTGGGCAGGCTTCCTTCTCTCCTGGGCATCTCCGAGAAACCAAACGTGGGGCTGGAAAGGGGGACTTTGCTCTCGCCCCAGGGGACAGCTGCTTCCTGCAGCGTTTCTCCTCTCCCAGCTGTTTCGTACACCAAGAAGAAAAACCCAGTAGCCCAGGTGTGCTGTCAGGGGCCCTGCAGTACATCTGGTTAACAAGGACCTGTTTTTCTTTGCCCTTGCTGACTCTGCCTAGACTTCCCTAGTTTGAAAAAGGAGTGTGATCCTTCCTTGTACTGCAGTGGCCTGAGGGCCCAGGTCCCAGCATGGCAGCACAGGGACACAGGGTGTATGGAGCACATGCCGCCCGCGTCTCAAGAAGCAACAGTTCTGGTTCAGCTGAGCTTGCAGGCAGCTGAATTTCAGGATCACGGGTGGTGTCAGTCTCTGCTCCCTCATTTCCTCCCACGCTCTGAAATTCAGTTAGACAGCAGTTCTCTTGCAGGAGCAGTCCCACTGCTAGCCAGACCACCTGGCATGGGCTGCACTTGAACAGAAAGGACAGACTGGGATTTTTGTACTGTTGTTCTCACACAGGGAACCTATCTCTGTTGTCTTCCTTGCATGCAGTTCGGCAGTTTTCCCAAGCATAAGGTAGAAACATCCCTAGAATCTGACTAACTATGAAAAGGACACGTTCCCAACCGGATTAACTAGTACGAAAAAAATACTCCAGGATTAAAAATCGGCCGTGTGTGCAGCTGGCCCTGCTGAAGGCAGTGGCTGCAGCCAGGGATCTCTGGAGGACTCGTGCTCCCACGGGCCTGACCCTGCGCTTGCTATCCCTTTGCTACCACCACTGCGTGCTACTCGGCCCTCCCAGCACTTCTTCCTCCTGGGGAGTTTTTCACCCCCAGGCACGAGTTCGGATGCCTGCGCAGCAGGGCAGTTGCACCTGCACGCAACGGGTGAGTGCACAACCTTATCTTCTTGCTTTTTTAGTTCCATGGCTTTTGGGGAGGTTTGCGTACCATTTTGGAGCTCAGGAACTTTCAGGTCAGTAATTTTGGTCACTGCAAGTATCTGAGTTCTATTCAGAGTGAAATAAGTAATTTTTAGACCTTGATTTTTTTTTTCCCAGGCAAATGAGAAAATGTACAACTGAAAACTCCACCAAATCTGGAAGATGCCTTTTCAAAAAATGATGTTTAAAATACAGTAAGGATTTTCCAATGAAACCTATTAATAACACTTCTTTTTAGAGTCCCTGAGTCTGCTCACTGGTCTCTCAACCACATATTTGCATGGTATCTTGTGGTTCCCCGGATGTGTAGCTATGGTGGCAGACCCTGTCTAGCTAACTGTGAACAAGGAAATGGTTTGTATCACTAAACCCGAGTCACAGCAGCCCAGGTCTCCAGCTAACATTACCTGCCAAGAAAAGGAGGCAGATGAAGCTGCAAGACACAGCCCACTGCAGGCAACACCACTCGGGCCACAGCCCTGCGCACCATCAGATGCACGAGAGCAGCTGCCCCGATGTGCCAAGCTCAGCTCACTGCTGCTTAAACCTGCTTGTTACCGGCCTCGTGCATAATTACAGGAACCCTGGAAACGTGAAGGGACGTGTACAATGCTCTGTAAAATATGTCCCAGCTGGAGCACGACACCATGGCATAGATCAGCCCGGGAAGGATCTGGAGACCTGATCTAGACTCTCATGAAGACTGATCAGTAGAAGGAAATGAGTTCTGCACCGAGCTGCCATAGGGAGGTATCTGCAGCACTGAGGCCGTCCCAAAGCTCCGAGAAGTCACAGTCCCTGAGACAAGAGTTGTGACCCCATCCTGAGCACTGCCCCCCCCACCAGCTGGGCTGTCCCTGATCCGCATGCACAGATACAGGCAATGGTGACAGATCTGGACTGCCCAGGAGAAAAGGAGCTAGAGGAGCTAATGCATTAATTATTACGATGCTTCAGGAATAAATCCCTAGAGCCCTGTGACCCCGAGCCAGGAGGACATCAGCAGACTGCAGGGAGTGTGGCTGCACGACACTGCAAAAGCATCGCTGAGCTGCAAACCATGCCGGCTGCATCTGGGTGAAGACAGGCAAAGTAATGCCAATGAAGGAAACAGGAAAGAAAAATGGGGTTGAGCTGAGACTTGCCAGAAGCAGAAACAGTAAAATAAGATCTGGTGCTAAAAGCAAACCCGTCTCCTCCCGTTTCCTGTTCGCACACGGGCAGCAACGCCTTCCCTGCACCGGGGAGCCCCAAACCAGGCACATCCCTGGTTTGACCAAGACACCCGACAGGAGCCAGCAGCCCTCACGGCAGTGGCTAAGGATACCTGGCTGGGGCCAGGAGCAACAGCGGCCGCTCCTGCTCAGCAGGGACGGGCTCAGACGGGGGGGCGGCAGGACCCCTGCGGAGGACAGCCTCTGACTTGCAGCCCTGGTCCTCTACGTCGGAGGCTGCAGGGCTGATGGAGGAGGCCAGGCAGGGGGCAGGAGTCTCCCCCAGGAGCTGGTGAAACTGGGGTTGACCACAAGGCTGTCGTCCTCCCCCCCGGCAGCACGGGAGCGCAGCAGCCTCCAGGCCTCCTCACCACACCGGCAATAGTCACAGAATCACAGAATCTTTAGATTGGAAAAGACCCTTAAGATCATCGAGTCCAACCATCAACCTAACACTGCCAAGTTCACCACTAAACTTTGTCCCTAAGCCGTCTACACATCTTTTAAACACCTCCAGGTGTGGAGCCATATTTGCAAGAGTGGCTAACAGAAAGAGGCCTCAAGGACATCTCGACCTTGAAACCTGCAAGTCATGGACTAGGAGGAGCTGGGTGAAGCAAGTAAACAGCAAAAGAAGGTGTTCTAATTACAAAAATGTTTCAAGTAACGGTTTGGGACTTTTGGGACTTTCCAGGGGGAGTTTAGCTTTGAATGTTGCTGTAACCAATAAGGAGCTCAGCTTTTGCACTATGTATGTGCTAATTAGTAAGTGTATAAAAAACGCAGCCTTTTGCTTAATAAACGAGTTCTGCCGAGCTCATCTGAGTGTGCAGTCTCCCTCCGTCGATTCCTACAAGTGGTGACCCCGACGTGATCCTGTCGGCGTGATACTACCGAGGAATAAAACGGGGTAAAGATCCCAGGTCCCGACTCGCGAATAAGAACAATCAAAGCATCTCGTCGCAGGCGACTATGGTGCCGGATTCCACGGGTGGCATTACACTGTGGCTGGAAGTTAACGGTGGGAGCGAGAGGTGAGCAATTGCTGTCGCTAACCATTGGTAATCAAGGTTGTGTAGAATCATACTTTAATTATGCAAAGACAGGCGGCATTGACGCTGCTAACTCAGTTTTTGAAGCAGAGGGGGGTTAAGGAGAAGGAGATAGATTTTAAAAAAGAGTTGCCGGCTTTAATAACTTACGGCATATCTAAAGGATGTTTTGTGAACCCTAACACCGTTCATGAGTTAGGAGAATGGAGAAAATTAGGGGATATCATCTGGGATGCTGTGTTAGATGACGATAAAACTGCGAAAAAGATAGGAAAACATTGGCGAGTGGTTCATAATGCATTGTTACAGCATTCTATAGAATTGCGTGCAGCTAAGGCGGCACATGAAACTACAGCTAAAAATCAATCCTATTTAGATAATATGGGCTTGACTGAGACTCCACCTCCCCCGAGATTCACCTCATTTATTATGTCTTCGGCTGCCGCAGAGGCACCAGTCCCTTTAGCACCCCCGGAGGAGGAGTTTCCTCCTCCACCTGCCGATATAATGGCGAGTGCAGAATTGCCTCCACCGCCCGTGGGGACGAGTTCTAAACCCCATGTAATGGCAGATAGTGCTAATGAGCAGGACAGGTTACGCGCGGAACTACATGAGCGCGGGCTGATGTGGAAAGCGCTTGCGGCAGAAAGACTACAAGAAGGTGAAGGGGAGTTAGTGGAAGGGCTTGCACAAGCTTTTCCAGTGGTCTATACGCCCGCTGATAATGGAAACATTCAAGTCACATTAACTAAATTAGATTGGAAACTATTAACGCAATTAAGATCGACGGTAGCGGAAAGCGGGTTGCAAGGTGAGCCGACACGGCAAATGCTTGACTTTGTTGCCAGTTGAATGCCGAAGTATTATGAAATTGATTTGTACACCATCACAGCAACTTTTATGTCAGGGACATTGGCGGGGTGAGGCACAAGCGGCAGTTAATGTACAAAGACAGGCAGGCGATCCGTTGCATGGGATAACCTTAGAGGAACTTATGGGGTGGACACCGTATTATACTGCGGAAGCACAAGGCCATGGGTGCGAGGATTTTGAAGGAATGTGTTGCTTTAATCTTTCTGATAATAGTGAATCGATTCACAAACAACTTAATCGGCTAAAAGAGCACACCAATAAGATCACAGTTAATAACAATCCATTTGATAAATGGCTATCTTCCATATTTGGGGGATTAACACCATGGCTGCTTTCGCTTGTTAAAGAAGGTTTGCGTTGGATAGGAATATTCTTAGTAATCATAATTGTTGTTAAAATTGCTTTTAATTGTATAATGAAAAATGTAAATCGAATGTCTCAAGAACTTATGCTTGCCATACCAAAAGAAAACGGGGGAGATGTGGAGCCGTATTTGCAACAGTGTATTTACATCCAGGAATGGTGACTCCACCACTTCCCTGGGTAAGCGTGCAGCAACAAGGAAGACAACAACCTGACAAAAACGCCTCCCTTCTCCACAGAATGAGTGTGTCATTAGTTCTAAGCAGCACGTGAAAAGGGGGGAAAAACCCAAACACGCAGAAGTATGTGAGAACACTTGAAAGGGATCGACCTCCCACTGTCGTGGGCTCTGGGCCCCCCTGAACCTCCAGCGTCCGCTGAAGTCCATGTGAAAAGAATTGCAAGCAATGCCCAAAGCATAGAGCAGCGAGCCCTGCCTTTCTTGTCCTCGGGAGCCTAGATGCCCTCTGGCAGCAGGGCAGACTTCTGCCCCAGGGGATCTCCCCCATGGCTTGGCCACCCAGACCAGGGCCTTTTCACACCCCAGCCACACTGGGGCTCCAGACTCTGCCTCCCCTCCTCCCCGTGCAACAGCAAAGAGCTGACACCTCCCATGCTCTGTGTCTACGGAGACACCCACTCTCAGCTCACACCCGCCAGGGCGAGGCGTAACGAGCAACCCGGGTTTGGTATCCACCTGAGTCAGTGATGCTTCTAGCAGCCCTGCACCCCCTTTCCTGGGAGGCTGATTTCCTTTCAACACCGACACAGGTTCAGGCCCTCAGGAAGAGCTCCCCTGCCTGGGACTTCCCTCACCAGATCCCTGGAGACGCTGAGCACTTCTCTCCGTCGCCGCACTCTGCCTTTGTGCTGTGCCCAGCCGTATCTGCTTGAACAGACAAACACATCCGTGGCGACCCCCTGCCTGCCCCCAGCGGGTTCCACAGCGCCTGCCCAGAGGACACCCCTGAGCCCGCCTGCCCCACCACTCGCTCTCCTCATTGCCGCCCCCACTCTGTCGGGCGGGGCGGGGCCGGGGCCGGGGCGACTCCCGCTCCGCGAAAGCCACCACAGCCCCGGGATGAAAGAGGACGGCACCGCTCCCCGAGGCCCCGAATAGGCGCCACCACCATGCGCAGGGGGCTGGCCCGTCACGTGACTCGCCCGCCAGCCAATAGCAGCGCACCCTGGGTGCCGCTGCTGGTCGCCGGGGCTGAGGCGCCGCGCGCCCTGGGCCTGGAGCCGGAAGGGAGCAGCGGGCGGGTGCGGTGGGGGGCGGCTGCTTGGCGCCGGGCCTGAGCTGTCAGGCGGGGGGCGGTGGGGCTTTTCCCTGGCTGCGGGGGCTGGCTGCGTGGGGAGAAGGCGTGGGAGCCGGTGCCTGGGGTATCGCACGGTGGCGATGCACACTCTGAAGCCGTGTGGAGCAGTGGTGGCCCCGGGGCAGTCAGGGCGCATTTGGAAGGGAAGGGGAGTTCACAGAATCACAGAGCAACCTTGGCTGGAAAAGACCTCTGAGATCCCCCAGTCCCACCATTAACCCGGCATTGCCCAGTCACCACTACCCCAGGTCCCTCAGCGCCACATCTACACGGCTCTGAAATGCCTCCAGGGATGGGGACTCCTCCCCTATCCTGGGCAGCCTGTGCCAGTGCTGGGGAACCCTTCCAGGGAAGAAATGTTTCCTCATATCCAATCTAACCCTCCCCTGGTGTTATAAATTAAGACCAAAGATTTCTCCAATTATAAGGTAATTTTATTGAAGAAGGTAAACAGGCAAAACAGCGCCGGGTGGCCACGGGAGTCTCCGCTCCACCGATGGCGCACGCCCCCCTCCCCGCCAGTCCCCTATTTATAGTCCATGTTTCCTGCGCGCGGCTTCCACAACTCGGTATCTTCTACGGCTGCATGTGTTGTTGGTAGGTGGTCGTTTTCTGCCCTCTGATGGTCGTAGGTGGTCGTGGGATGAAGGCCATAGTCTTCCTCTGCGCCGTAAGTCATGTCCTGGTTTCTTGAGATATGCGCCTTCATTGCGAAAAGACTCAACATATTTCCTTATCAGACAAACATTACTAGCTTTAGCCGGATACTGTGGTTATAACTTAAGCAAACAGGTCTTGCAGGGCAAGCAGGTTTTGCAAGGCAAGCATGATCCAAGCAGGTTTTGCAAAAATCGTATCTAGGCCAGTTTCAGGGCTTATTTCCCACAGAGCTACAAGGCATAATGGTTCGGTTTGATCAGCAAATTTATTATGCACACTTATTACACTGGCACAACTTGAGGCCATTACCCCTCGTCCTGTCACTGTTACCTGGGAGAAGAGACCGACCCCCCCTCGCTGCCCCCTCCTTTCAGGGAGCTGTAGAGAGCAATGAGGTCTCCCCTCAGCCTCCTCTTCTCCAGACTGAACCCCCCCAGTTCCCTCAGCCGCTCCCCATCACACTTGTGCTCCAGACCCTTCCCCAGCTCTGGTGCCCTTCTCTGGACACGCTCCAGCACCTCAGTGTCCTAGGTGCTCCTGTGCTTTGACGATGATCCTGCTTGGCTCTGATGGTCTGAATATGCCTTAATTTCTTCATGCATGACTATTAAAGTGTGATTTATTTTACAAGCTTCTAATGAAAGAGAAATCCACTGTTTGGCAGAACTAAAACTAAGATGTTAATCATTTTGCTGCAGACAAGTGTTTATCATTCCACAGATGTGATAAATGCTCTTTTACCTGCACCATCCTGGTCAACAGATTTTCACCATCAGAAAAACTCTTAGAAAAACTGTCTGCCTGTTTGAGAAATTTAATGTCTTCTTTTGCAGAAAAGCGACACCAGATGGGTAACCTTGCCATGAAGGTCTGAATGCCTAGTAGGGGCTTTGGGCAACTTCCTGTGGCACAGGGAGGTTATTTGGAGAGGGGTCTCTGAACGGATGCTCCGGTGAATACTCATTGTCAGTGAAGCCCTGCCATTAATAGCTGCCTGTTTTTCAGGATCATCAGGACAGGACATGGGTTGTGCTCAACTTAGAATGCAAAGCAGCTGAGAAACCAAAGAGACAGATCCTCTCTCTCACAGGGAGCTTAGAACTGCACCACTAGGATGCCACGACATACATGAGGCTGTGCTGAGCACAGGTAGCAAAGACAGCTGCTTGGAGCTGAGAGATTTCAGTAAGCAATCAGTGAGACAGCGTCCAAGAACTAGCAGTGGGGGCATCTCTGTGGGAAGTGCGTAAAGCTGTTCACAGGTTCCTGAAGCAGCACCTGAACTGACAGGGAGGCTCACAAGCTGAATTTTACCTGTGTGCTGACTCCATAACACCCCATTCTACTTTTTGCCCAAGCAAGAAAACAGAGTCGGCTGCTTCATTGAGGAGAAAAAACTGGACTCTGCACCATTCAGTGTGAATCAAACTGAACACGTTTTATTTACCTTGTCTGTCCCTTTTATACAATCTTACTTTCCCTAGACCTGGTCATGCATCATTTAATTGGTTAAAAGTCTCCAGCACAAGGTAAACATACAGCTTAGTTCAGTTCCCGTTGGTTCTTAAGTTCTTCTCACGCAGTGTCCAATTGGTCACTCTTATCTGCTCACTCCTGCATTCCTTAGGGAAGCTGTCATTGCTCTTTCTTATTTTTTCTTCCATTGAAGTAGTTTCTAGAATGCAGCTGCGTACCTAGGCCAACATCCCGTATGGCTGGTTCACTATATGGTCATTATCTTTTAAATACATTCCTACACTTCATCAGCCAAGACAGCTTCTTTTCACACCCCCAGGGAACGTTCCTGCTGCCCTGATCCCCTCCCAGTAGCTACGTGCTGTTAGGCAGCTGCCAGGAACATGGGGTTCGAACCCTCGCCATCCCTGGAATCCTTTGGACGAGCTTTCCGAGTGGACAGCGAGACTGGCTGCCTGGGACGTCCTCGGTGGAGAAGGCGCCATCCCCCGGGCCATGAGGTCCATGGTTGCAGCAGCGGGAGGGAAAACCCAAGTGCTGCACCAGGCCAGCACCTGGGAGAGCGAGGAGCCTAGCTGTAGTGTCAGATGGTGGAGCCCGTGCCAGGAACAGCCCAAGGGCTGCAGAACTGGACAGCCTTTCTGGGAACCCCCGAGACGGTGGTCCGTCAGTAGGAGAGACGGGTCGGGGTCGTCCAAATGCCCAGGGGAGGTCAGAAAAACAAAGGGCAAAATGCTCAAAAATTCCCCGTCCACTCTAATCAATGAGATTGATTAGATTGCTCTCTCCCGGAGTCCCGGGAGAGAGCAGCGAGGTGTAGAACGGGGACACTCGTGCAGTGAGGAATGGGGTTTCCGACAGGCCACTCAGGCAGGCTCCTCAAACCCCACTCTGGAGACCAATCTTCTACACAGATCTGCCTTTTTCTTCTTTGTTCTGTTTGTCCTCCTTTTCCTCTGGTGTCAGCCGAGGCCTTCCGGTTTTGCCTTCTTCCCATGAACCTGCACGCGGTATATGCAAGTGTATGCTGGGTGTCCCCAGTTGGTCTTCACAAGAAGCTTGATGTACGAAAAAGCTCTGGGAAATGGTGCGTTCTGTGAAGAAAAGGGGGCAAAGGACATGGGGGTGTTAAGAGCGAAAACGCAATCCGCGTCTCTCCCCCTGCCTGTCCTGCTCCTGCTCCGGACCAAGCTCCTGAAAGTGGGTGGGAGCGGCTGTGGAAATCTGAGGCTCGCTGCGGGCACCGAGTCTGCTGGGGAGGCTGGAGACATGGGAAGGGGGAACGTACCTGGCACCCTCTGCATGCCGGCCCAGCTGGGGCTCAGTCTCCCTTCCCTCTGCCCCTTCCCTCCACTGCTTGCTTGGTGCTGACAGTGGGGCCAGGGAGGTGTTCCTGTGCCTGGGGCAGCTGGTGTGCAACCCCACCAAGCTCCCGCTGTCTGCTCTGCCTGCTTTCCTCCTGGCAGGCCTGAGAGCACCAGGAGAGGCGTGGCATGCTGTGCTGGGAGGAGAGGACACTGTCCAGCCTGCCAGCAGGCCACACAATGGAGGGACCGTGCTGCCCGACACCTTTCTCCCCTGGGTGTCCCCGTTTCTCCAAGGCACAAAGACATTGCTTGGATGGAGCAGCCGTGCGTGCAGCTGGCCCTGCTGAAGTCAGTGGCTGCCGCCAGGGATCTCTGGGGAACTCGTGCTCCCACGGGCCTGACCCTGCCCTTCCTATCCCTTTGCTACCACCACTGCGTGCTCCTTGGCCCTCCCAGCCCCACCAGGTCTCTCTCGGCGGTCGTCCGGGCCCCTCTGCCCAGGGAGAAAGCACTCACGCTCTTCCTGCCGTGGGCTTGCTGGGAAACCTGTTTTGCTCCCTGACATCTTGCCTCCGTGCGTGCACCGTACCTTCAGAGGGAAGGTCTGAATGGTCTCTCGCGATATGTCGTACATGAAGGTCCCAAGGAGAGTCTCCTCGTCGCTGTCCGCATCCACTCCCTCAGGGGAAAAGCAGAAGGAGAGCAGCTCAGACCCGTCCCGACAAAGAGGGACCGTACACGCTGGGTCAGCCCCGTCACCTACCCACCCTCTCCTGGGGCTCTAGCAGGAGTCTAGCACAGGTCATGGCGGAGCTCAGTCTCCGCCTTGAGTTTTGGTCAAGAACCCTGAGGTGCTTGGCCAGAAGAAGTCTTAAGAGGGATGACACCTCTTAAGCCCTGCATCCGTCCCACTCCAGGGCACTGCAGTGCTCAGCAGCGAGGCGGACACAAACCTCAGAGGATGCACAAAAGCAAGCCAGACGCTGTCACGGCTTTCCCCAAGGGTCAGATCCCCACCTGAAGTGCCCAGCAGAGACTTACAAAGACAGCAAAGTCTCTGGGGGCGGTGGTGACGGTCCCAGATGGATGGGATTCTTTGGAGATGTGATGCACAGTGACGCCAGTCAGATGGACTCGTGCTGGCAGCCTGATGACCACCTGGCCTTCATGCCCTCCAAAAGCCCAGCCATTTCCATAGGAATCTTCCGGCTGCAATGAGAACACAAGAGCAATGAAGAGTGAGAGAGTGGTGGGGCACTGGACTGCGGGGAGAGCCCCTGAGATGGGTCCCCAAATTCACAGGTACGAACTAAACCAGCACTGATGGTTTCTGCTACACTACCTGCAAAATGGTATCAGGAGGATTGGCATTGGTGACTAAATATATAAGCCAGCAGGGCAGACTGTCTCGGCAGTCATAGGTCTTGGTAGTTCTCTGCATGTCGATGGTGGCACCTGCAAGGAAGGGAGAGCAAATGACTGCCAAGACGCCACAGACTAGGGAGGACTTGGTGCTCGGACGCTATTTCCGGCACCGCCCGCCAGCTCCACGTCTGTCAGCCCTGTCCTCGTCTCCACGCTGCTGGGGGTGCCCAGCTGCGCAGGGGAGTGACGGCAGCCACGTGCCTGGTGACTGCTTCTCTCACAGTGCCACGGGGATGTCTGAGGGTTCTTAGAGACAGCAGACACCCACGTGAAAGCCAGCAGAGCAAAGCTGAGGGCTTGCTGCGTGGGCAGCAAAGGAGGGCCCAGCCGTTGCCTTTCCAAATGCAGTGGAGAGGAAGAGAGCCCCTCCATCAGCACAGGAACACGTGCGGGGGCAGCGCCAGAGGCACCTGTACGGAGGCTGAGGGCAGGACTTGGGAGGGAGTCTGAGAGAGCCAGTCTGCCGCAGCCTTGCTCTTGGACCCCACGAAGCATGTAAGGTCCCCCACGTTGGAGAGCAGAGCTTGTAGCACAGGCACCTTTGGGGAGTGCTGCGGACAAGCGCAGTACAAGGAGAATGGGCTGCTTGTGTCCATACCAGAGGTTGCCAGGGCCCAGTCAGTAACTGTGTTGTAGACATCCAGAGACATCTCCAACAGTGCCTGCTTCTCTTCCTGAAGTTCCCGGGAATGCCATAAAAACACACAGAAAAGAACCACATCAGCAGGCAGTTTGGCATGGCTCCTAGCGGCTGGGGCTGCTAGACTGTGCTGCTGGCATGAGCTGTGAGGGCTGAGGAGTGGTGTCTGTGCCCACAGCCCTGAGGTGTGCTGACGAGTGTCCCCCACCCTCGTCCCTGCCCTCCACGCTCTCCAGGTCAGCTGGGAGATGGGCTTAAACCCTGCAAGCAATGGCTGGCCCCGTGAGCGTGCCTGGCTCTCACCACTGCCCGAGGGGCTGGCTTGCCAAGGGAAGGCTGTCAGGAGTCCTCCGCTGCCTGAAGCACCCGGTCCCACTGGGGCTGGAGAAGGGCCTGTGCAGCGCAGAAGCTCACCCAGCAAGCCCCTGGGGCAGAGGCTGGCTGGCTGCGGCCAGCAGCCCCACCCCACCAACAACCCCAAGGAGTGCTTTCTGGGGAGTTCAGCCCAGCCAAGCCTCCTTCTCCAATGCAGGATCACCTTCATACTGCTGATCTCCGCCCTCAGCTGAGCCATCTCTTCCATCATATGCTGCATCTTCTGCAAGTCCCTGCCGGAACAGGAAAGCAGATCTTGTGAGAGAGCGGCCCATCCCCTCCGGGGAGCACCTGAGCTCAGCAAGCAGGAGAGACACATGTGCTTCCCCTGCTTTGCAAGTGCTCCCCTTCTGCACCAGGTCGAGCCAAAGGGAAAGGCAGGGGGCAAGTATGGGAGCCCTGGCTGTTAGGAAAAGGAGTGCAGGTAGCACGGGGTCGGCTGACCCTTCTGCACAGAACCAATTCCGGCTCAGGAAACATCTCTTACCCCAGGGTCATATGGTGTGCTGTAGACCAAGGTGTCAGCTGCTGAAAGGGAAAAAAACTCTGTTAGAATAGCCACTAGCAGATCCACTGGGGCTTCCCAGGAGAGGCTTCCCTAGGAAGACACAGCACAAGCTGCTGCTTCTTTGGGTCACCCTGCGTGGAAGCAGAAGAACCCATGATTTTTCCAGCAATGCTCCGTTGCAGGAGGTGCCTGTCCCACAAGAGTCACTGACCTCTATCAGTTCCTTTGCCCTCATTATTGTCACTGGCCACGAGTTCCCGCAGTAAAGAGCAGCTGCAATTCACATCACCAAGAGACAGTTATTTTACTGGGATTGCTGGCGATCCCTGCAGTCGCCTTATCTCCTCCCTGTTGCCCTGGGCATGGGGCAGCAGGTTAGCTGAGGAGGTGGGGAGCCTGGGGTGGAGAGAGACACGACGTGCCTCTGACCAGGGGCCATCAGCCCAGGCTGGAGGGGACTGCGCAGCCGGGATCCTCAGGTGTGCTGAGGACAGCCAGGCTGTCGCCCTCACACGTTTGCTCCTGAAAACTCACCAAGAGACACTGCCAGCAACAAGAAGATGACTTTCAAGAAGTTCTTTGGCTGCCTGGCTGTCTCTCGCCTGAAAGACAGAGAGTCCTGTTGCTCTCAATGATCCAAGTCTTAGGCAAACCCCTTCACAGCTGAGTTTCCCTTTCAGGTTGGAAAGCCACCATTTTGGAAGCTTGCTGCTGCCCCAGAGCAGACAGAGCAGTGCCCAGGAGGAGCACTGTTTCTGTCCACACCGTTGGACGCTGCCAGCACCTTCCCCAGAGGAAGGGCTGCAGGAGAACCTACCAGAAGGGAACGAATCAATCCAGGGAAGCAAAGAGGCCGAAGAAATGAAGACTGCTTTTCAGCAGCCTTTCTGGTGCAGACCTTGCTCCCTTTGGCTGAGAAAGCAGGCCTGTTGTCACGTGCCATCACACAGATCTCTCTCAGGGCCTTTCTGCACGGCTGGGAAGCACAGGGGCCTTGTCTGGCTTTCCTCCCAGAGCCCTTGCCAGAGCTGTGGAAAACCCTTCTGCTCTCCCCCGTGCTCGCACCGGCCCACAGACATACTCTTTCTCTCCCCCGTCCACAGCAGAAACATAAAACACATACACGGTGAAGATGCATATGCCCAGCAGCTCTCTCCATGGGAAGAAAAGGGCACTTGCCAGGTGGCAAAGAAGGCTGACGACCGACCCTGGGCAAAGAAAGGACAGAAAAGTTGGGCTCGTCTCACAAGGCCTCTCCTCTAGGATGCTCAGCCACTCAGCCACCCGTATCTCAGCTGCCTGCCAGGGAGGCAGGCACTGCGTCCTCCACTCTCCCTCCCTGGGGCCAAGAGCTGGGCAGCCCATACTTCTGCCACTCGTGATATCTGGCCAGAGCTCTGGCACAGTACAGCTCTCCTAGAGGAGAGTTCACCCCCGAGGACTTCACAGCAAGCAGCAGCGCTGAGCTTACTTGCGACTTCCGCGGCCTTGTTGCACCAACAGGGAGGCCCTTGAGAGTCCAAGCTGGGAACTGGCACTGAAGGGACTCCCAGCACCACCTCCTTGCTGATTTTCCTGTGGGAGGAGACAAACGCTGGCTGCCCCCATCCTGTCCGTCCCGAGGCGGCAGGAGCCGGGGCGGGCAGGAGCAGCCTGAGCATGGCCCTTGCCAGAGGGCGGGCTGTCCCAGCAGCAGCGAGCGAGGGAGGCACCGCTGGTCTGCATCCCGGCGCCAGTCTCGGGGCCCAGGGGCTTCGCCTCCCCGTGCAGCAACATCTCCCTGTGCCGCAGGGCCGGCTCTGAGCACTGGAGCACGAGGCTGCCACCTCCCCAGCAGCCCCTGCTTGCACACGGGCTTTTGGCCGGGAGAGCGAGCCAGGCTGTCAGCCCAGACCCCCCACCAAAGGGGGGCTTTGCAAGCCACGGGGCTCTTCTGCAGAAAACCTCTGCTGGTGTCCCCGTGCTGCTCCGCACCCCACGGGCCGTATGAGGCCACGTCTGTGCTACCAGCCTCACCTGAGGCCTGGGCAGGAGCAGCCCACTTCGTACTTACTTGTGCCCTGTGTCACTCAGCCTTACACACTTCCCTGTGTCCTTCAAGGAGCCTCTGGAGGCCCCTTGGCGTCTTCTCTGCGGGGCTCTTCTCCTTGGCATCTCTGGGCAAAGGCAGGCTCCCCACTCAGCTCTTTTCTGTCTGCCCCAGCAGTGTGGTCTGGCCAGGCAACAGCAGCTCCAACACAACCCCACGCCACCCGGCAGCAGAATCGCAACTGTCCATGGCAAGAGCCACATGGCAATGTGGGAATCCTTCCCCGCACACCGCTGGGCCGTGCGGGGCCAGCTGTGACCTCCGAGTGGTGGCTATGTCATCACAATGGGGCTCCCCCCCGCGCCGGCAGGGCAGTTGCCAAAGTGCTGAGGCCATCAAGCTGCACACAGTTCATCAACTTCAATGTAATACCTCCTGACCCAACTGTAGCTTTCCTCCTGCCGGGAATTCAGCTCAGGCAGAACTTCCACGAGCACCCCTTTCTGGGTCCAGTTTAAGCGAGCTGGCTCTGCTTCAACACTGTAGTAGCCCAGCTCACTTGGGGCGGGGGGAAAGGCAGCTTACAGAAGCAACTTAAACAGACGAGCTGAGAGAAAGCAGCAGCTCCACCTCATTCTGCATAGATAGGACAGCTTCCTGAGAGCCTGGGAAGGATGACTGGGAACTGTCCAGACCTGGCAATACAGCTGCTACATAATCCCCCTCAGGATCCATGAATCTTTCTGCTTTCCTTCCCTAAAAAGCTGGGTATTAAAAACACTTTCAAATGCTTACACAGCAAAAGGACTGAATCTCTTCACAGAATGCAGTGACTGTGCTCACGCCTCACTGCTACTGGGAAAAGATGAGGTTCCGTTTATTTTCTTTCTACCAGCTTTGGTGGTCGAGGCCAGCTAAGGCATTTCTCCATCTCATGTTCACAGTATCTGGGTCCTCCTGTGCTTTGGTGATGATCCTGCTCGGCTCGCTGAGCACCTGAATATTCCTCAATTCACAGAATCATAGAATAGCCTTGGGGTTCACAGTGGGGCTCCCCAGCACTGAGCAGGGCAGGGAGACCCCGGTCTCCCCTGGAGCAACACAGCTGCCTTTCTCCTGGGCGGTGGGAGGCCCTGCCTGTGGGCCCACTGGACCCTGCCACGTTCTCGTGCCAGGCGGCTGCCTCGCCTGTCCTGCTGGGCAGGCTTCCTTCTCTCCTGGGCATCTCCGAGAAACCAAACGTGGGGCTGGAAAGGGGGACTTTGCTCTCGCCCCAGGGGACAGCTGCTTCCTGCAGCATTTCTCCTCTCCCAGCTGTTTCGTACGCCAAGAAGAAAAACCCAGTAGCCCAGGTGTGCTGTCAGGGGCCCTGCAGTACATCTGGTTAACAAGGACCTGTTTTTCTTTGCCCTTGCTGACTCTGCCTAGACTTCCCTAGTTTGAAAAAGGAGTGTGATCCTTCCTTGTACTGCAGTGGCCTGAGGGCCCAGGTCCCAGCATGGCAGCACAGGGACACAGGGTGTATGGAGTACATGCCACCCGCGTCTCAAGAAGCAACAGTTCTGGTTCAGCTGAGCTTGCAGGCAGCTGAATTTCAGGATCACGGGTGGTGTCAGTCTCTGCTCCCTCATTTCCTCCCACGCTCTGAAATTCAGTTAGACAGCAGTTCTCTTGCAGGAGCAGTCCCACTGCTAGCCAGACCACCTGGCGTGGGCTGCACTTGAACAGAAAGGACAGACTGGGATTTTTGTACTGTTGTTCTCACACAGGGAACCTATCTCTGTTGTCTTCCTTGCATGCAGTTCGGCAGTTTTCCCAAGCATAAGGTAGAAACATCCCTAGAATCTGACTAACTATGAAAAGGACACGTTCCCAACCGGATTAACTAGTACGAAAAAAATACTCCAGGATTAAAAATCGGCCGTGCGTGCAGCTGGCCCTGCTGAAGGCAGTGGCTGCAGCCAGGGATCTCTGGAGGACTCGTGCTCCCACGGGCCTGACCCTGCGCTTGCTATCCCTTTGCTACCACCACTGCGTGCTACTCGGCCCTCCCAGCACTTCTTCCTCCTGGGGAGTTTTTCACCCCCAGGCACGAGTTCGGATGCCTGCGCAGCAGGGCAGTTGCACCTGCACGCAACGGGTGAGTGCACAACCTTATCTTCTTGCTTTTTTAGTTCCATGGCTTTTGGGGAGGTTTGCGTACCATTTTGGAGCTCAGGAACTTTCAGGTCAGTAATTTTGGTCACTGCAAGTATCTGAGTTCTATTCAGAGTGAAATAAGTAATTTTTAGACCTTGATTTTTTTTTTCCCAGGCAAATGAGAAAATGTACAACTGAAAACTCCACCAAATCTGGAAAAGCCTTTTCAAAAAATGATGTTTAAAATACAGTACGGATTTTCCAATGAAACCTATTAATAACACTTCTTTTTAGAGTCCCTGAGTCTGCTCACTGGTCTCTCAACCACATATTTGCATGGTATCTTGTGGTTCCCCGGATGTGTAGCTATGGTGGCAGACCCTGTCTAGCTAACTGTGAACAAGGAAATGGTTTGTATCACTAAACCCGAGTCACAGCAGCCCAGGTCTCCAGCTAACATTACCTGCCAAGAAAAGGAGGCAGATGAAGCTGCAAGACACAGCCCACTGCAGGCAACACCACTCGGGCCACAGCCCTGCGCACCATCAGATGCACGAGAGCGGCTGCCCCGATGTGCCAAGCTCAGCTCACTGCTGCTTAAACCTGCTTGTTACCGGCCTCGTGCATAATTACAGGAACCCTGGAAACGTGAAGGGACGTGTACAATGCTCTGTAAAATATGTCCCAGCTGGAGCACGACACCATGGCATAGATCAGCCTGGGAAGGATCTGGAGTCCTGATCTAGACTCTCATGAAGACTGATCAGTAGAAGGAAATGAGTTCTGCACCGAGCTGCCCTAGGGAGGTATCTGCAGCACTGGGGCCGTCCCAAAGCTCCGAGAAGTCACAGTCCCTGAGACAAGAGTTGTGACCCCATCCTGAGCACTGCCCCCCCCACCAGCTGGGCTGTCCCTGATCCGCATGTACAGATACAGGCAATGGTGACAGATCTGGACTGCCCAGGAGAAAAGGAGCTAGAGGAGCTAATGCATTAATTATTACGATGCTTCAGGAATAAATCCCTAGAGCCCTGTGACCCCGAGCCAGGAGGACATCAGCAGACTGCAGGGAGTGTGGCTGCACGACACTGCAAAAGCATCGCTGAGCTGCAAACCATGCCGGCTGCATCTGGGTGAAGACAGGCAAAGTAATGCCAATGAAGGAAACAGGAAAGAAAAATGGGGTTGAGCTGAGACTTGCCAGAAGCAGAAACAGTAAAATAAGATCTGGTGCTAAAAGCAAACCCGTCTCCTCCCGTTTCCTGTTCGCACACGGGCAGCAACGCCTTCCCTGCACCGGGGAGCCCCAAACCAGGCACATCCCTGGTTTGACCAAGACACCCGACAGGAGCCAGCAGCCCTCACGGCAGTGGCTAAGGATACCTGGCTGGGGCCAGGAGCAACAGCGGCCGCTCCTGCTCAGCAGGGACGGGCTCAGACGGGGGGGCGGCAGGACCCCTGCGGAGGACAGCCTCTGACATGCAGCCCTGGTCCTCCACGTCGGAGGCTGCAGGGCTGATGGAGGAGGCCAGGCAGGGGGCAGGAGTCTCCCCCAGGAGCTGGTAAAGCTGGGGTTGACCACAGGGCTGTCGTCCTCCCCCCCGGCAGCACGGGAGCGCAGCAGCCTCCAGGCCTCCTCACCACACCGGCAATAGTCACAGAATCACAGAATCTTTAGATTGGAAAAGACCCTTAAGATCATCGAGTCCAACCATCAACCTAACACTGCCAAGTTCACCACTAAACTTTGTCCCTAAGCCGTCTACACATCTTTTAAACACCTCCAGGAATGGTGACTCCACCACTTCCCTGGGTAAGCGTGCAGCAACAAGGAAGACAACAACCTGACAAAAACGCCTCCCTTCTCCACAGAATGAGTGTGTCATTAGTTCTAAGCAGCACGTGAAAAGGGGGGAAAAACCCAAACACGCAGAAGTATGTGAGAACACTTGAAAGGGATCGACCTCCCACTGTCGTGGGCTCTGGGCCCCCCTGAACCTCCAGCGTCCGCTGAAGTCCATGTGAAAAGAATTGCAAGCAATGCCCAAAGCATAGAGCAGCGAGCCCTGCCTTTCTTGTCCTCGGGAGCCTAGATGCCCTCTGGCAGCAGGGCAGACTTCTGCCCCAGGGGATCTCCCCCATGGCTTGGCCACCCAGACCAGGGCCTTTTCACACCCCAGCCACACTGGGGCTCCAGACTCTGCCTCCCCTCCTCCCCGTGCAACAGCAAAGAGCTGACACCTCCCATGCTCTGTGTCTACGGAGACACCCACTCTCAGCTCACACCCGCCAGGGCGAGGCGTAACGAGCAACCCGGGTTTGGTATCCACCTGAGTCAGTGATGCTTCTAGCAGCCCTGCACCCCCTTTCCTGGGAGGCTGATTTCCTTTCAACACCGACACAGGTTCAGGCCCTCAGGAAGAGCTCCCCTGCCTGGGACTTCCCTCACCAGATCCCTGGAGACGCTGAGCACTTCTCTCCGTCGCCGCACTCTGCCTTTGTGCTGTGCCCAGCCGTATCTGCTTGAACAGACAAACACATCCGTGGCGACCCCCTGCCTGCCCCCAGCGGGTTCCACAGCGCCTGCCCAGAGGACACCCCTGAGCCCGCCTGCCCCACCACTCGCTCTCCTCATTGCCGCCCCCACTCTGTCGGGCGGGGCGGGGCCGGGGCCGGGGCGACTCCCGCTCCGCGAAAGCCACCACAGCCCCGGGATGAAAGAGGACGGCACCGCTCCCCGAGGCCCCGAATAGGCGCCACCACCATGCGCAGGGGGCTGGCCCGTCACGTGACTCGCCCGCCAGCCAATAGCAGCGCACCCTGGGTGCCGCTGCTGGTCGCCGGGGCTGAGGCGCCGCGCGCCCTGGGCCTGGAGCCGGAAGGGAGCAGCGGGCGGGTGCGGTGGGGGGCGGCTGCTTGGCGCCGGGCCTGAGCTGTCAGGCGGGGGACGGTGGGGCTTTTCCCTGGCTGCGGGGGCTGGCTGCGTGGGGAGAAGGCGTGGGAGCCGGTGCCTGGGGTATCGCACGGTGGCGATGCACACTCTGAAGCCGTGTGGAGCAGTGGTGGCCCCGGGGCAGTCAGGGCGCATTTGGAAGGGAAGGGGAGTTCACAGAATCACAGAGCAACCTTGGCTGGAAAAGACCTCTGAGATCCCCCAGTCCCACCATTAACCCGGCATTGCCCAGTCACCACTACCCCAGGTCCCTCAGCGCCACATCTACACGGCTCTGAAATGCCTCCAGGGATGGGGACTCCTCCCCTATCCTGGGCAGCCTGTGCCAGTGCTGGGGAACCCTTCCAGGGAAGAAATGTTTCCTCATATCCAATCTAACCCTCCCCTGGTGTTATAAATTAAGACCAAAGATTTCTCCAATTATAAGGTAATTTTATTGAAGAAGGTAAACAGGCAAAACAGCGCCGGGTGGCCACGGGAGTCTCCGCTCCACCGATGGCGCACGCCCCCCTCCCCGCCAGTCCCCTATTTATAGTCCATGTTTCCTGCGCGCGGCTTCCACAACTCGGTATCTTCTACGGCTGCATGTGTTGTTGGTAGGTGGTCGTTTTCTGCCCTCTGATGGTCGTAGGTGGTCGTGGGATGAAGGCCATAGTCTTCCTCTGCGCCGTAAGTCATGTCCTGGTTTCTTGAGATATGCGCCTTCATTGTGAAAAGACTCAACATATTTCCTTATCAGACAAACATTACTAGCTTTAGCCGGATACTGTGGTTATAACTTAAGCAAACAGGTCTTGCAGGGCAAGCAGGTTTTGCAAGGCAAGCATGATCCAAGCAGGTTTTGCAAAAATCGTATCTAGGCCAGTTTCAGGGCTTATTTCCCACAGAGCTACAAGGCATAATGGTTCGGTTTGATCAGCAAATTTATTATGCACACTTATTACACTGGCACAACTTGAGGCCATTACCCCTCGTCCTGTCACTGTTACCTGGGAGAAGAGACCGACCCCCCCTCGCTACCCCCTCCTTTCAGGGAGCTGTAGAGAGCAATGAGGTCTCCCCTCAGCCTCCTCTTCTCCAGACTGAACCCCCCCAGTTCCCTCAGCCGCTCCCCATCACACTTGTGCTCCAGACCCTTCCCCAGCTCCGTTGCCCTTCTCTGGACACGCTCCAGCACCTCAGTGTCCTAGGTGCTCCTGTGCTTTGACGATGATCCTGCTTGGCTCTGACGGTCTGAATATGCCTTAATTTCTTCATGCATGACTATTAAAGTGTGATTTATTTTACAAGCTTCTAATGAAAGAGAAATCCACTGTTTGGCAGAACTAAAACTAAGATGTTAATCATTTTGCTGCAGACAAGTGTTTATCATTCCACAGATGTGATAAATGCTCTTTTACCTGCACCATCCTAGTCAACAGATTTTCCCCATCAGAAAAACTCTTAGAAAAACTGCCTGCCTGTTTGAGAAATTTAATGTCTTCTGTTGCAGAAAAGCGACACCAGATGGGTAACCTTGCCATGAAGGTCTGAATGCCTAGTAGGGGCTTTGGGCAACTTCCTGTGGCACAGGGAGGTTATTTGGAGAGGGGTCTCTGAACGGATGCTCCGGTGAATACTCATTGTCAGTGAAGCCCTGCCATTAATAGCTGCCTGTTTTTCAGGATCATCAGGACAGGACATGGGTTGTGCTCAACTTAGAATGCAAAGCAGCTGAGAAACCAAAGAGACAGATCCTCTCTCTCACAGGGAGCTTAGAACTGCACCACTAGGATGCCACGACATACATGAGGCTGTGCTGAGCACAGGTAGCAAAGACAGCTGCTTGGAGCTGAGAGATTTCAGTAAGCAATCAGTGAGACAGCGTCCAAGAACTAGCAGTGGGGGCATCTCTGTGGGAAGTGCGTAAAGCTGTTCACAGGTTCCTGAAGCAGCACCTGAACTGACAGGGAGGCTCACAAGCTGAATTTTACCTGTGTGCTGACTCCATAACACCCCATTCTACTTTTTGCCCAAGCAAGAAAACAGAGTCGGCTGCTTCATTGAGGAGAAAAAACTGGACTCTGCACCATTCAGTGTGAATCAAACTGAACACGTTTTATTTACCTTGTCTGTCCCTTTTATACAATCTTACTTTCCCTAGACCTGGTCATGCATCATTTAATTGGTTAAAAGTCTCCAGCACAAGGTAAACATACAGCTTAGTTCAGTTCCCGTTGGTTCTTAAGTTCTTCTCACGCAGTGTCCAATTGGTCACTCTTATCTGCTCACTCCTGCATTCCTTAGGGAAGCTGTCATTGCTCTTTCTTATTTTTTCTTCCATTGAAGTAGTTTCTAGAATGCAGCTGCGTACCTAGGCCAACATCCCGTATGGCTGGTTCACTATATGGTCATTATCTTTTAAATACATTCCTACACTTCATCAGCCAAGACAGCTTCTTTTCACACCCCCAGGGAACGTTCCTGCTGCCCTGATCCCCTCCCAGTAGCTACGTGCTGTTAGGCAGCTGCC
Organism: Podargus strigoides; assembly: GCA_028020825.1. Lineage (NCBI taxonomy): Eukaryota > Metazoa > Chordata > Aves > Caprimulgiformes > Podargidae > Podargus > Podargus strigoides. The sequence continues at coordinate 20,084,040 of CM051663.1, forward strand.
AGGAACATGGGGTTCGAACCCTCGCCATCCCTGGAATCCTTTGGACGAGCTTTCCGAGTGGACAGCGAGACTGGCTGCCTGGGACGTCCTCGGTGGAGAAGGCGCCATCCCCCGGGCCATGAGGTCCATGGTTGCAGCAGCGGGAGGGAAAACCCAAGTGCTGCACCAGGCCAGCACCTGGGAGAGCGAGGAGCCTAGCTGTAGTGTCAGATGGTGGAGCCCGTGCCAGGAACAGCCCAAGGGCTGCAGAACTGGACAGCCTTTCTGGGAACCCCCGAGACGGTGGTCCGTCAGTAGGAGAGACGGGTCGGGGTCGTCCAAATGCCCAGGGGAGGTCAGAAAAACAAAGGGCAAAATGCTCAAAAATTCCCCGTCCACTCTAATCAATGAGATTGATTAGATTGCTCTCTCCCGGAGTCCCGGGAGAGAGCAGCGAGGTGTAGAACGGGGACACTCGTGCAGTGAGGAATGGGGTTTCCGACAGGCCACTCAGGCAGGCTCCTCAAACCCCACTCTGGAGACCAGTCTTCTACACAGATCTGCCTTTTTCTTCTTTGTTCTGTTTGTCCTCCTTTTCCTCTGGTGTCAGCCGAGGCCTTCCGGTTTTGCCTTCTTCCCATGAACCTGCATGCGGTATATGCAAGTGTATGCTGGGTGTCCCCAGTTGGTCTTCACAAGAAGCTTGATGTACGAAAAAGCTCTGGGAAATTCAGTTAGACAGCAGTTCTCTTGCAGGAGCAGTCCAGCTCCGCCAGCGCTGCCTCCTTCCAGTGCAGGGAGCTGTAGGGCGCTCTGCTGGGCCTTGTGAGCGGTGGGGCCAGGGTAGGAGCGGCTTGGGCCGCAGAAGCCGAGTGACGATAGTTGTCCGGTTCGGGTGTAGCGTGTTAGGGGTGAGAACGAACAAAACATCTGAGCGTCGTCTGGTGTAGGGAAAGGCAAAAGAGCTTCCCGGTCCGTCCGTATATCAGGGAAATGCTGACATGGGTTTTAAAGGGTCTGTGGATAAAATAACCTTAAAAAAAAAAAAAAAAAAAAAGCATTAAAAAATTTAAGTTTATCCCTATGTTGGTAACTGTATGTTCTTGTAAGTATTTCTTTATAGCCTCCAAAAAAAATTATATATATATAAGAGGTGCTTTATCTGCTGAAGTCAAATAAGTGTTCCATTTCTTCTTATCTTAGACTGATCATATGGTGACGCGCAGAAAAGACTCTCTAACTCCTGAAAAGTTATAAAGTAGGGATGTTTATTCAGCGCCGGGTGCAAGGGGGATCGCTGCTCTGAACTCGCACACCGAGGGGCAAAGGCGTGTTTCTTTTATAGCACAAAGTAATACAGATTCATGAGGAGCGCATCATAAAACATTACATCATTGCATCAGGCCATTAGAATATTCCACGCCTCTTGCTTCACCTGGTTGCATCTGCGCAGTGCTCCGTGGGCCTCTGGCCTCCAGGCCATGGGGCTGGCTCCCACTGGTTCGAATGCTGAAGAGGTGGGAATCGCCCTTCCTCTTACCAGATGGAGCAGGAACAGTCCTCCCTTTTCTCAGCGGCCTGTAGCCCCTGTTTCGTTCAGCAGGCAAGGTTACATACTTTGCAAGCAAGAGTTGCATACTTCTTTGGTTAAACTATTACTGTTAACTCTTTTGCCCCTGTATCACTGGCGGCGATCACATACCCATTAGTTCATGCTGAGGTACACAGAAGCTCAACAGTTGTTCCGCTTGTATATTCAAGAGTCTTTTTTTCCCCCCAAGAAGTTATTAACTTACATTGCTTCTTTAGTTTTAATCATCTTCAACCAATACAGCTGTAGGAGAGTATGGACCAGCTAACTAAGGGCAAGCTGTCCCAGTTTAAAGAAGCTCTGAATATATGCAGCTACTTCTAGAACCAGCAGAGCATTTTTCAGTTCCTTCTGATGGAGGACTCGCTACCCCAAAGAGGAACCGAGGAACTTCCATCTTGCTTTGAAGTCCTTGTCTTTCAGTGTAGACCCTGCTTCTTTCTTACAAATTATATCTGAACAGCCTGCAGTTCAGATTTATGCCTTGAGCTTTATTCATCCGTTCACCTGCTCAGAATTTAAGAAGAGACCAGGTCACACCAACTAGCACTTAAAAAACTACTTTCCTTACTTGAACTACATCCTCTCATTAGTAGTTTCTTGCATTTAAACCATGAGCATGAGGTGAGCTTTTAGGAGTAGTGACTTTACAAGAAATTAAACAAAATATATCCGTAGCTTAAATTGTCACAATTTTATTTGTGTGATCTAGTTGACTGGGAGCTATCCTTTTAAGAACCACTAGAAATCTCAAAACAAAGAAAACTACTGCTGCAGATAGCATAAGAACAACTTTTCATGGCAAAATAACTACTAAAACATCTTAGGACTGCAGTTCTAATTAAACAGGTTGAGAAGTAACAAGTTACTGGTGACTGAGTTCTGTGATCATTTATTTTCAGGTCCATGACTTCCAAATTAAGAGTTCTGGCTGTGTCTGGCTGGTCCACACTGTCTCCTTCTGCCCCAGGACATTGTTACAGAACCACTGCTAACATCTGTGCAGCAGCTTCACCTTTAATAACGTGTATCAGAAACAGCTCATGGAGCTCCAGCTGCTGTTTTTTCAGCACCTACTCTACTGGCAGCCCTCATGGCATGGTAGAGGCTGTGTTGGTCATGCCCCTCTCTGCCTTCCTCTCCTGGCCCTCTGTGGAAGGTTCTCTAATAAACAGCAATCCTACAAACCAGCTAAGCACAGTCTGTGCTCGTGAGGTGACTAGAATGAGTGACTAGCTGAACACAATTTTGTTTCTGCTATGGGGTAGTCTTGTTTGGTAACAGCCCTGGCCTAGGCTGTAACTCTGACCTGTCAAGGTGGGTGTCTTGTCCTAAAGCATTGACACACATGTATCTGCAGCCGAGCCATAAACTGCCATTGTTAGATCATAGAATCATCGAATCATAGAATAATTATGGTTGGAAGGGACCTCCAGGGTCATCAAGTCCAACCTTTATCCCATCATATTCCTGACCATTGAACTACTAGACCATGGCCTCAAGTGCCTCATCAACCTGTTTTTTGAACACCTCCAGGGACGGTGACTCCACCCCCCCCCAGGCAGCCTGTTCCAGTGCCTAACCACCCTCTCCGTAAAGAACTTCTTCCTAATATCCAACCTAAGCTTCCCCTGACGCAACTTGAGGCCATTTCCTCTCATCCTATCATTAATAATTTGGGAGAAGAGACCCACAGCAGCCTCACTACAACCTCCTTTTAGGTAGTTGTAGAGATGGGCAATGAGGTCTCCTCTCAGTCTCCTCTTCTCCTCTTCTCCAAACTAAACAACAGTTCCTTCAGCCGGTCTTCATAAGGCCTGTTTTCCAGACCTCTCACCAGCCTCATTGCTGGACTTGCTTCACAGTGCAAGCAAGCTGTAATGTTGTTTTGTCATCCAGTACAAATAAGAGCAGATCATAGCACAGCCACCAGGCTAGAATGAGGTTTCTAAATCTGCTGGGTCCTTGTCTTCTCCCCTTGAAGCTTTTCAGACTTCATAATCAGGAGAGAGAGCGCAAGACCCTGAAGGCAACAAAAGCAGAAACTCACGGGGCAAGCCAGTGAGGACTAATGAAGGTATAGACTGGTCATGCGGAGTGTAGCTTCCAGTAGGACTGAGAAAAGTAACTTGCTCACCTCTAGGTATTGCTTCACAGTTTATGGACAGCAGCATAAAACCTGGATTATTAAATTCTCATCCACTTGTTCCTTTTTGCTGCCCGTCTGATGTAGTGCTTCAGATGTTTGTAGGAGAATTATCAAGAGGGCATACTAAGTCAGCTTCACCACAGCCAGCCAGTGAAATTATATCCAGAAAAGGGGCTACAGGATTCAAAGTCTGTGCAGACTTCAGATGATTGAAAGATACCTTGACATTAACAGTGTTTGAATATGTAGGTGATTAGACATTAATGATGGTTAGGACTATGTTGATAGCATATGACTGGAAAAAGTAATTGCTGTTTTAAGCCCTTACCCAGGAGAGAATCCAAAACTTATTTTAGCATGTTAGCAGTTCAGACAGATTGTTTTCTGTTGAGAAGACTTTCAAATTTTTCTTCTAGATGTAGCCTTTCCTTTGTAAGTGAAAGGAGGACAACCGAGCATGCTTTGAGGCAGCATGCAGTATTTCTTAAAAGATGCTAGTATCAACATTGCTTAAAATATGTGGGGTTCTTGGTACTACAAAGGTATGTCAAGAATGTATTTCCTTTGTCATAGCTGTTGTGGATGATCTACATTTTTATCTTAATAACTGTGCTAGATACAGCCACGAAAGTTTAGGACAGTGTTTTCAACAGCACTTAATGGTCACTTGCATGGGGGTAGCAAAGCCAGAGTATGTCCTCCTGGAGACAAATGCTTGGAGGACTGTCACAGGTATCTGTTACATGAGTAGGAGTTTCACAAGCAAAAATAAACACTTTCCTCACCAAAGCTGAGTTGGAAAGGAAAAGAAATATGGGTGCAGATAAAACATGCTTACAGCCTTTCCCCCTCAGCAGCAATGCAGCATACTGTAGAGGAAAACATAATATTTCTTCCTTTTTTTCCTGCTTTATCAATAAGACTTCAGTTGTGGGAGAACACAGTTATCACTTTCTCTGATCTTCATCTCTGCTGTCTCTAGTAGAAGTTAAGAGGAGAGACATGATGTTTGAGACAGAGGAAGACAGAGAGCAGGTCCATGCAAGTGAAAGGACAGAATCATAGAATCATGGAATGGTTTGGGTTGGAAGTGACCTCAAAGATCATCTAGTTCTAACCCCCCTGCCATGACAGGGACACCTCCCACTAGATCAGGTTGCTCAAGGCTCCATCCAACCTGACCTGGAACACTTCCAGGGATGGAGCATCCACAGCTCTCTTGGGCAACCTGTTCCAGTGCCTCACCACCCTCAGGGTGAAGAACTTCTTCCTTATATCTAGTCTAAACCTACCCTCTCTCAGCTTCCACCCATTACCCCTCATCCTATCATTACAGTCCCTTGTAAAAAGTCCCTCCCCAGCTTTCTTGTAGACCCCTTCAGGTACTGGAAGGCCGCTATGAGGTCTTCCCGGAGCCTTCTCTTTTCCAGGCTGAACAAGCCTTACTCTCTCAGCCTGTCTTCATAGGAGAGGTGCTCCAGCCCTCTGATTATCTTGGTAGAGCTCCTCTGGACTCGCTCCAATGGCTCCATATCTTTCTTGTGTTGGGGGCTCCAGAGCTGGACACAGTATTCCAGGTGGGGTCTCACGAGGGAGAGTAGAGGGGCAGAATCACCTCCCTCGACCTGCTGGTCACACATCTTTGGATGCATCCCAGGAGACGGTTGGCTTTCTGGGCTGCAGGTGCACACTGTTGGCTCATATTGATCTTATCATCCACCAACACGCCCAAGTCCTTCTCCCCAGGACTGTTCTCAGTCCACTCATTGCGCAGCCTGTATCTGTGCTTGGGATTGCCTTGACCCTTGAGTACTTGGCTGATCATCAAGTTACTTGGTTGCTTTCAAAATTTTTAACATCAGCCAGTGGTGCACAGAACAAATGCTTTTTGTTTTGCAGCACTGGACAAAGTAGGTTCTCAGCAGAAGGAGAAAAACAGGAAACATTCTGTCAGAAGTAGGTGGTCCCTCAGGCTATGATTTTAGTATGCTTCTAGCAGTTTTGCCTTCTTTCTTCTACAAACCATACCTGTGTCTCTTCAGCTGTGAAACTGCTGATTCTCCAGAACTACGACCCAGACAACCCCAAACCAGACCCAAACCAATTAGCTTCCTCTTTAGATTATTTTTTTTATCCAGATCTATTCACCAGTCCTGTTCTTGTTACCAAGGCAAGACAGAAGACAAATAGTTGTTCCATCACAGACAGTGGGAGGCAAGACTCTGAGAACGAGCAGCGGGGAAGAGTGATGCCTTTAACTCATAGCACTGCTGAAGACAGAGTACCAGAGTGTCGCCAGCTTCAGGTACACTACAGCTATCAGGAACTTCTTTCCCGCTTGCATGAAGATCCAATTTGACAATGTATGAGTCAGGTATCCTTAAAACAGCCTTCTCCATTTCAAAGCAGCCATACGTTAATTCACAGAGATCCATGGTAATTATCTGAATGGAGCAGGGGCCCATGGGAACTGTAGCCACAATGTATCATGAAATGTACAACCAGAATGAGACTTGTCAAGCAACTTTGATTTTTGACATGAATTCTTTGTGTTTGACATCACAGTCCTGATTACAGGCTTTTAAGACCATATAGAGAATACTGTGTGCCGTATCACAGGTTTTTAAAAGAAACCTCTAGAATGAGGTGAACATAGGTCAGACACCCAGTATAAAACAATCTTTAGATAACTAGGATGCTAGGAAAGTAGGCAATTGAGAAGAGGTTATTGTAATGGAAACTGTCAGGCAGTAAGTTCACATAGCACAACTGGCTCCATCCCGTGTATTACAAATGTTCATTGAGAGTGCAGTCCAGCCAAAAGGGGTAGAAATTAGATAAAAGAGAGTTTAATCAGGTTCATTCTTCTTCGATTTACTCTTCTGCTTACGGTTGTCTTTTAAGGTGTACTGGCTCCAGCTGCAGCCTTTACGTATGTGATAGCTGCATCTATTTGTAAAGTAATCAGTTTTTTGATCATAAGCTTTACCTATCTGTTCTCAACAATAAGCACTTAAAAAATAAACTATCTTTGCCGGACCAGCTTTTAATAGACCCTAAAGAGTCAGTGCACAACAGCTCAGTAAGCCGCAAATCACGCTGTCAAGCCAATGTCAGTGCATGCTAGGTTTTAGAAGAATGATTTATTTTTTTCTTGGGAACACTACAAAATGTTCTTAGTTCTTCCATTTATAGAGATATTGCAGAGAAAATCAGACTGGTGATCAATGTTGTCTGCATTTGTCAGACTGAATTGTAAAGCACAAATACATTATTTACAACAGGTTTTAAGGAAGTCGTGTGTTCAAAGCAGTATCTTAAATTAGCATTTGATGTCTGCTTAATCTGCAGCATGAATCAGGGCCTGTGGAAGGAAGGGATCTCAGTAGCACAGTCTTCTGGAAAATTTTGGCTAAAACCACTTCTGAGTATTTTGGATTTTAAGTTACTTCAAATTTCAATTCAGCTGTTAGGAATTTAAATGTTCATCTGCATTTTTATAGCTAAATCCAAAGTGCGATTTAAACTTGGAGAGAGTTGCAAAATACAGAACAAGTGAGAGATCTGGTTTTGAGACCTAGGTGTATCTGTTCAGAAAAAGCATGCAGGATGTTAAGGTGAAAAAGAGAAAAGAATGGGCTAAATGAAAACACCACATTACCAGTCTTCTACCTGAGACCGCTGATGAGGTCTTAGAAAGAAAGACTCTAAAGATGATAATTAAAAGCAAAAAATAAAAGTCCATGCAGGCTGCTGTCTTCAGGTGTGGTCAGAGGGATGCAAAAAGTGTTTTGTAATGGGCATGGCAGAGGAGTAGGTGGATATCCCTAGCAGTGCATGAAACCTCTTGGGCCTGTGGTTTAGTTTCAGAAGTATTTAGCTCTTGGAGGAAGCTGATGTGCACTGGGATGAATTTAACAGTGGGAGAGTGCAGGGCATTGGTAGGGAGGAAGGAGGTGACCTAGAGCCATATTAAAATAAGGGAAATCAGTAGGAAAGAAATGAACAAGAGGGGAGCTGTGGACAGAATTTGGAAAGGAACAGAATGTCACGTGAAAGGAAATCGAAATATTGCTGTGAACTAAGAAATCTGTTTCTAAGCAGTGTTAGTAAAGGCAGGCTTGGAAAGCAGTTTTGATGGTGTGTGGGACAGAAAATGGAGAGGACATGAAGAGCAAGAATTCATAAGTTGAGCATCACCAGAGGAGCTGAGAAGAATGAGAGAATGTAAGACATTCGGTTGAGGCCAAAGAAGAGCAGCAATGATGTGGAAGGGAAGGACTTTAGGGTAAAGACTCTGAACTGATGGTTTACAGAAGGGCTAGAGGGACAGAAAAGAGAAAGCAGGAAGTTAAGGTAGGTAAGAGAAGCCACATCTTGGAACAGCTTTGGAAGGAAGAGAGGAAAAAAGTTTTAGAGAATGTGACAGCAAAAATGAAGTGCAAGAGAAAGAGGATACTATCAGGCAGTGCAAATAAGGCTCTTAAGATTGCCTGGGTTATTATCACCAATGGCTTATTATGTCCTCTTAAAGAGCTAAAATTAGCAAGAGTAAATCATGCCTTTAAACTTAAAATCAGGCCTGTAAATTAAGTAACTTCATTCGAGTCTCTTGTCGTGGATGATGAAACTAGGAGGAAACTGACAGCAGTGCCACATGAAGTGGCTTCATTCATGAACTGTCCCGGATCGTCCTTTGCACAAGCATGCATGTGTATGCAGCCAGGCAACAAGCTCCAAGCTCAGCACTAATTTGGATTGAAAGCAAGAGAAAGAATGGTTAGTTTTGATCTGGATCAGTCTTCCCAGCCCAGTTTAGTGTGGGATCACTCAAATGCCCTTGAGCTGTCAAGGGCAGGACTAGTGCTTTTGGTAGCAGGTCCATGAACTGGAGCCTCCAGTAGTCCCTTCCCCTTGAGAGCAAAGAGCCATTACTTGTACTCAGCACACAGGGAGCAGGGAGGGAGAGGGGAGTGGGTGCCTGTCCTCTAAAATGTACTTCCTCAACAGGTTGAGCCAGTCTTAGTGCTTCTGCAGTCCCCACTGTATGCACCTTCAGTGTTTTCCCACTCCTCCTTTAGCAGCTTTTCGAACCCCAGAGGGTAGGTGTGATTGAAAACTACTAACTTTCCCTTCTTTTCCCTTCTTTCTTCTCCTTCAGATTCTGTAGGGTTTTTTTGCTGGAGGCATTAGCAGGATGAGCTAATGCAAGAGGATTGGCAACATGCAGGTAGGAGGGAATAGAACAACGTCAGTGCTTAACTTCGGTTGATGTTTTTTCTGGAATTGGGCCTTTGCATGAGGATGCAGAAGGATAATATACCTCGTTCTTTCTGTCTTCCTTCATCAGTCACCACCCTAGGTTTCAAACATCCAGTGCCATACTCCCTTATCTTGTGGGAGCTCTGGTTCTCATCTGTCTTTCCCATCTAACATTCTAAAGTATCAGGGAACAGTCCCCCTGAAAGAGCAGATGCTTATAGCATTTTTGTTTGAAGAAGGAGTATTGGCTGAGGAATTCTTTGGGAGGTAACAAGGCTAAGAGCTGTTAAAGCCATTCCATTTGTTCAGCTGAACACAAGACCCAGTGAGTCCCATGTGAAGCCTGTATTTCAGTCTAAGTAGAATTCCATTAGCTTAAAAGTGATCTACTCCCCATTGTTTGTTGAGGAGTGCTCTGACTGCATATAATATGTTAATATTAATACATTCTTAAACCATTGCCTTTAATTGAAAGAGCCTGGACAGGGTAGACTGCAATAATCTGATCTTTGTTCTGGGAAATGCACTGGAAAACTGCATGTGTCTGCTGCAAAGTTTGAAGTAATTTAGTGAAACAGCAGACTTCAGTAACTGATAAATTGTTCTTGGCTGTATTGTTACAGATTGGAAATAAAGCGCCTTTAAAAATCACACTGGTCTTTCAGTGCAGCAGTAAGAAAAGGAGTTCCATGCTTTGGAAGCAGGAAGATAAGACCTACATATGAATATACTTAATTTGCACATGGTGGACTTGATTCTTAGCTGTGGTAGTGCAAAGGAAATTCAGATTCCGAGACTTATTTTTTACAAACCTGTTTGAGTCCCAATGTAAGCAACAGCGTCCATCATATTCCTTTAATTTATGTTGCCTGTCGCAGTGCTAAAAGAGATTCAGAGCACAATTGTACATTAACCACTTTACTTAAAATGATAGCATGTTGTAAAAAATACTGTCCCCACTGTACTTGCCCAGTGATATTTACATTGGTAGCAGGGACACAGCTTTACTTAACTGCAGTTGTCTCGTTTCCTTTTTTTTTTTTGGTCAGAATAACTGATAGAACCTAGAAGAAGGAGGAGCATTGATCAAATATGGAGGAGGATGCACAACCTCTCTTGGTTCCTGTGGGAGGTGATGAAAGCATTTACGGAATCATGAATATACAGTTTAATCCAGAAGACTTTAAGTGCAAAAAGTACAAGGAAAGCTGAAGCTACAGAATGATTATATAGCAATGAGTTGTTTAGTCTTTGCTTTTTGCAACAGAATCCTACAAAGACAGAAGACTAACATTTGGAAACCAGGATGTGAGTATGAACAGTTCCTACTTTACCTCTGTAGGATATTTGTCCAAGCACCAGGTGAACAGATCCATGCTGTGTTTTGTTTATAAGGATAAGACTTTTCTATTGACATCACTTCAGTTTGCTCCTATAAGAATTTGGTATGTGGCTTTTAAGTGCTCTTCAGACACTGAATATCATGTGCATATAATGTAGCATTATTTTTTTTATTTAGGACAAAAACCTGAAATGTTGAGACCATGCAAAGAAGCTTGCCAAATGGTGTAGATAAAAGGCTGTCAATGTGTGGAAATGGCTCTGTGTGTGTTTTGCAAGTGATGCTGGAAGAATACATGATTTGCTGCTATTGAGGGAATTGAGTGACCTTTACTGCCTTTAAGAAAAAAAATGCAGTATTTTATTGAGGTTGAGCAAGTAAAATATGAGAGCGTCTGCTTCATTAAGGTTGTCCAATCAAGGACCTTTTCAATGTGTATGAGATAGGAATGGGAAACAAGAACATGAAGGACATGGATATTTAAGGTGGGGTTCTGAGCAACTATACAAAATTTATTAAAAAATGTTTAGGGGAAAGGAGTTGTGGAGCAGCAAAGACAGAAAGAAATTAAAAGAAGGGCCAGTCGTGTAAACCATGGCTGGTCAGTACCTGTGTCTGAACAAACCCTGTGCCTGACCACCACTGTCTGTCCTGTCTTCTAATTGAATCCCTCAACTATCCTTCTGTGTGGTATCACTCAGTTCATCGTGTCTACGTGCTGCAAAGATTAGGTGCCAGCTACTGGCAAGACTGGTGTGAGTGGGATTTGGTGCCAGCAACCAAAGTCAGGTGGTGGGTGTGATGTAGATGCCTGTGGCTTGTGGTGTGAGGATCTGGAGTAAGTGAGAATCTCTGCTTCAGCCAGTGGGACAGGACTGCACCTTGCAGACATATGTCTAAAGGCTGAAACGCAGCTGTAGCAGAAATAAGGGTGACCTATTCAGCAGTCTGTGTCTGTTTGTAGAAAGCACTGTAAAAGATCACTAAGTAAAAAGTGGTTCCCAAATACCTGTTTCTTTATTTATGTGATTTCTAGAACAAATAAACTAGTCTTTATGTAAAATTTAAACAAGGTAGCCAGCTTAGCAATTTATGTAAATATTTACTCTAAACATGAAATGGAAGACATTTTTTTTCCTCACATTTATTTTCATTTGGCAAACTTACAAGTAGTTTGAGAAAAGACACACAAAAATCTACCAATCCATTCTAGATTTTTTGATTCATTTTTTAATTTGGCTATTAATTTTTGCACTGTATGTTTCCTAAATGATCTTTGACTGTGTCATCTGTGGTTTGTTTTATTTTTTAGCAGATAGCAACTCAGATCTCTGTACTGATTGCTAAAGTTGCCAGGCTGCCCAAGGCAATGGCCAGAACTTATACCCACTCTTTTAGAATCTGTGAATGTCCAGGATGATCTTCGACAACACAGAGCACTGCTTACCTTTTACCATGTTACAAAGACTCCGGTGTCCAAAAGGCTTGCTGCAGATAGGAAACTGTCCTGGGTTGCAATGTATTCTATTACCATGAGCCGTTGAAGCCTGGCGCCGGTGTTCCTTGTGTTCCCCCCGGGACTATTCTTCTGTTAATGCGCCCATCAGGGCCTTGCCCCAGGACTCACCGTCCCTGTGTGAGATGCTCCGGCCGGGGAGGGGAGGGGTGGAGCCAAGCATTCCCGCCGGAGATAATTTGGGGTTTGCAGCAGCGCGAGGGGCCTTACCCGCTGGGATCCCAGAGGACAGGGACTGCACCGCCGCCGGACTTTCGGAGGAGGACCAGTTTTCTTTTTCTACAAGATCACCGCTTCAACGGGATCATTTAAAAGAGAACTGCAGCTGCCACCGAAATCGGATTGCTCAGACTTTGTTTTCTTTTCCTACGGACCACCGCTTTAACCGGACCATTTCGGAGAGAACTGCAGCTGCCACTGGATCGGACTGGTACCAGCACCCTGCCCGGCAGGGTGCCAGGTTGTATCCCTGACTCTGTCAGGCTTTAAACCAGTTCCTCTGTATTATTGTTTTGTTGTACACATTAGTAAAAACTGTTATTCCCATTTTCCTCATATCTTTGCCTGAAAGCCCCTTAATTTCAATTCTATAACAATTTGGGGGGAAGGGGTTGTATTTTCCATTCCAAGGGGGGCTCCTGCCTTCCTTAGCAGACACCTGTCTTTCAAACCGGGACAGATTTTGGCGCCCAACGTGGGGCCTGAGGGCATTGAGGAAAAAGGGTGAAAAGGGAATAACAGTTCCTGGCTAACCTGATTTTTGTGCACTGGACGTGGGAACTTTGTTAGGCAGCACCATGTGGTCTAGTTTACCTTGCTTCGGGTGGCACGTGGTCGTGGCTATACTGTTCCCCTTTGCAGCCCCTTATCTAAACATGGGTCCTCTGACTAAGGCTACCGTGCCTGTTATCCAGCTTGCACTGTGGGTTAATAAGGTGAGGAATTCATGGTTTTTCAATTTCCTGTGGAATGTGGGCACATGGATAAAGGGCTATCACACGCTCAGCGTATGTTTCTGGGATTACATTAAAAATGGTACCTTCTGTGAGGAAATAACACCAGGGGAAGTTTTCTCCCAACCATTCAACCAGTTCTTTGGGTCTGCTCCATCAGCTTTCGAAGGGTTTAGATTTCCCCTAGATACTATCCATGTGTTGCTAATAGGCCTTACTCTGCTTGGCCTTCAGAGATAAAGTGAGACTGACTTGGTTAACTACTTGGATAACCACCCCAGAGACTAGGAATGCTGCCCCAGAACCTGACACAGCCCCAGAGGCCAGAGATCCTGCCCCACAGCCTGACCCTGTCCCACGACCTGGCATTGCCCAACAGCCCACCTCACAAATGGACCAGCCAAATTGGGTGGGGGTACTGGTGAAGGAAATACATGAGATGCTGAGGGAACACACCTCCCAAACTAGTGGGAAACCTTGTCCTAAAGAGGGAAAGTCTGATGGTGCAGCAGTGGAACCCACAGATGTTACAACTGTGCAGGGTCCAGCTAAACCACAAGGACAGCCACAGCCAGCAGCGGTCGCCCCTGTGCAGAGGAGGAAGTGCAAGGCCAAATCAGTACGCCCAGTTAATGATGGTGATGAACCAGAACCCTCACAACCAGCAGGGGAGTCAGAGCCTGAAATTATCATCGAATCCCTGTCATTCGACAGTCTCCGTAATATGCGAACAGACATTGTGTGACGGGGGCGTGAGCCTTATACAACCTGGTTACTTGGGTTACATGGGTTTGGGACCTCATGGGTAAAGGCGTACAACTGGATAGTGGCGAAGCCAGGTATTTGGGATCCTTGGCCCAAGACTCAGGGGTGGACCAGGTATTCGTAAGGGAGCCGGGGCCCCTTTCTCTCCGGGAGCGGCTTTTAATGAGTGTGAGGGAAAGAGAGAGAATGCAGGAGTACCATCATAGAATGCAATGGAAGACCCTTGAGGAAGCGATCCAACAGCTGAGAGAAGTGGCAGTGTTAGAGGTACTCTTTGGGAAGGACGGACAGCATGATAATGACCCCAACAAGGTCAAGTGTACAGGGCAGATGCTGTGGAACCTGGCAAAGCTGGGGCCACAGCAGTATGCCACGTTCATTGCAACAATTAATGCTGATGACAACCAAGAGACAGTGGGTTCTGTTGCCAACAGGTTCAGATATTATGAGAGTTTAGTCAATGGCCCAATGAAGGCTCATGTCACTGCTGTGGCTAGGGACCTCAAAGAAGAGATTAGGGAGGAGGTGACGGAGGAGGTGAGGAGGAGTAGCTCTCATGTGGCACCAGTGCAGGTCATAAACCCCAGAGTCAGAGCCTGACGTCCCCCAGCTAGAGAGAGAGGGTACACCCCACGATCTGAGCTGTGGTTCTTCCTGTGTGACTGTGGGGAAGACATGAGAAGGTGGGATGGGAAACCCACTTCTGTCCTGGCAGCACGGGTTCGTGAGCTCAAAAGGGAAAACACTAACCGAGGGGGTTCCACTAAAGCGAAAGTAGCCTCAGCCTCCCGTGATCGAGCTGCCAGGTATTACAGAAGGGGGGATGATATGTCAGATCCCCTTGAAGAAACATCTAGCAGGTATGCCCAGGGAATGGATGATAACCAGGCCTAGAGGGGCCCTGCCTCTAGCCGGGAAGAGGCACGGGAGAATCGGGTCTTTTGGACAGTGTGGATCTGATGGCCTGGCACATCAGAGCCACAGAGATATGAAGCATTGGTTGACACTGGAGCACAATGTACCCTAATGCCATCGGGACATGTGGGGGCAGAATCTGTGTCTATTGCTGGGGTGACAGGGGGGTCGCAGCAGTTGACCCTGTTGGAAGCTGAGGTGAGCCTGACTGGGAAGGAGTGGCAGAAACATCCTATTGTGACTGGCCCGGAGGCCCCATGTATCCTGGGAATAGACTTTCTCTGAAATGGCTATTACAAAGACCCAAAAGGATTTAAGTGGGCTTTTGGGATAGCTGCTGTGGAAGCACAAGGCATTAGGTAGTTGAACACCTTGCCTGGACTATCAGAAAATCCTTCTGCAGTTGGGCTCCTGAAGGTGGAAGAGCAACAGGTGCCAATTGCCACTTCGATGGTGCACCGCCGGCAGTATCGGACCAATCGAGATGCCGTGATCCCCATCCACAAGATGATCCGTGAGCTGGAGGGCCAAAGGGTGATCAGCAAGACCCACTCACCCTTCAACAGCCCCATCTGGCCTGTGTGCAAGCCTGACGGAGAATGGAGATTGACTGTGGATTATCGTGCTTTGAATGAAGTGACTCCACCATTGAGTGCTGCTGTGCCGGACATGCTGGAGCTCCAGTACGAGCTGGAGTCCAAAGCAGCAAAGTGGTATGCCATTATTGACATTGCTAATGCATTTTTCTCCATTCCTCTGTCACCAGAGTGCAGGCCTCAGTTTGCCTTCACCTGGAGGGGCGCGCAGTACACCTGGAACCGACTGCCCCAGGGGTGGAAGCACAGTTCCACCATCTGCCATGGGCTGATCCAGACTGCGCTGGAAAAGGGTGAGGCTCCAGAACATTTGCAGTTCATCGATGATATCATTGTATGGGGGAACACGGCAGTGGAAGTATTTGAGAAAGGAGAGAAAATCATCCAGATTCTCCTGGAGGCCGGCTTTGCCATCAAGAAACGCAAAGTCAAGGGACCTGCCCAAGAGGTCCAGTTCCTGGGGGTAAAGTGGCAAGACGGACGGCGCCAGATTCCCACCGAGGTCATCAATAAGATCACTGCGATGTCTCCACCGACCAACAAGAAGGAAACACAAGAATTCCTAGGTGTCATAGGCTTTTGGAGAATGCACATTCCCGAGTACAGCCAGATCGTGAGCCCTCTCTACCTGGTTACCCGCAAGAAGAACGATTTCCACTGGGGCCCTGAACAACAACAAGCCTTCACTCAGATCAAGCAGGAAATCGCTCATGCGGTAGCCCTTGGCCCAGTCAGGACAGGACCAGGGGTGAAAAATGTGCTCTACTCTGCAGCCGGGAACAAGGGTCTGTCCTGGAGCCTTTGGCAGAAGGTGCCTGATGAGACTCGGGGCCGACCACCGGGATTCTGGAGCCGAAGCTACAGAGGGTCCGAAGCCAACTACACTGCGACAGAGAAAGAAATCTTGGCCGCCTATGAAGGAGTTCGAGCTGCCTCAGAAGTAATCGGCACAGAGGCACAACTCCTCCTGGCACCCCGACTACCGGTGCTGGGGTGGATGTTCAAGGGAAAGGCTCCCTCCACGCATCATGCCACCGACGCTACTTGGAGCAAATGGATTGCCCTCATCACTCAGCGTGCCCGCATTGGAAACCAAAATCGCCCTGGGAAATAATTACCAACTGGCCAGAAGGTGAGGCTTTTGGACTATCTTCTGAAGAAGAGGAAGAGGAAGTGACACGTGCTGAGGAAGCCCCTCCATATAACGAGCTACCAGAGAGTGACAGACGATATGCCCTCTTCACCGATGGTTCCTGCCGAATTGTAGGTGCTAGCCGGAAATGGAAAGCTGTTGTATGGAGCCCCACACGACAAGTTGTACAAGCTACCGAGGGAGAGGGTGGATCGAGCCAATTTGCTGAACTCAAAGCCGTCCAATTAGCCCTGGACATTGCTGGGAGAGAGAAGTGGCAAAAGCTCTACCTCTACATTGATTCATGGATGGTAGTCAATGCCCTGTGGGGTTGGCTGGAAAGGTGGAAAAAGGCCAACTGGCAGCGTAGGGGAAAACCAATCTGGGCTGCTGATGAGTGGAAGGACATTGCCACTCGGGTAAAGGAGCTACCTGTGAAAGTCCGTCATGTAGATGCTCATGTCCCCAAGAGTCGGGCTAATGAAGAACATCGCAACAACGAGAAGGCAGATCAGGCTGCAAAAATAGAGGTGTTCCAGATAGATTTGGATTGGCAGCATAAAGGAGAGTTGTTCTTAGCTCGGTGGGCCCATGATGCCTCAGGCCATCAAGGCAGAGATGCCACCTATAAGTGGGCACGAGACCGAGGGGTGGATCTAACCATGGACAGTATCTCCCAGGCTAGCTATGACTGTGAGACGTGCGCTGCGATCAAACAGGCCAAGCGGGTGAAGCCCCTGTGGTATGGTGGGCGGTGGTCCAAATACAAGTATGGGGAGGCCTGGCAGATCGACTACATCACACTGCCTCAAACCCGCCAAGGCAAGCGCTATGTGCTCACAATGGTGGAAGCCACCACTGGATGGCTGGCGCCGGGGGTTCCTTGCCCCCCCCCCCCCCCCCCCCCCCCCCCGGGGACTATTCTTCTGTTAATGCGCCCATCAGGGCCTTGCCCCAGGACTCACCTTCCCTGTGTGAGATGCTCCGGCCGGGGGGGGGGTGGGGGGTGGAGCCAAGCATAGATTTATGTTTGGCTGTAGACTGGTGCATCTCCAGTCCTATTTGGAGTTAGGCAATGATGTAGTACAGTTAACTGAATTTAGTGAGTTAAACATCTTTTGTAAATATGTTACATATGAATTTTCAAAATTTTCTTTTATTCCTCCATTTTAAAGAAAAGATCATAGCACAGATAATAAAGACTATTTCTGAAGGTTTACCTATTTACCTATGTAGAAAAAAAATTTCTAGCTGTGTAATCATCAGGAGTATTCTTCATCTTCTGATGTCCCAGTTGTTTTATTCTGATCAGTTACAGTGAATTTCACTGCAGCTGAGAGAATTGGTTAAAGATTCCGCCCCCTGCCCCCAGTGCTCATTATCTTGAATTTTACTTTATTCTGCTATAGAACTTTTTTTCTGCCATAATCCCTGAACTACAGATAAAACAAGTTGTTCTCCAGTGTTATTTTTTAAAAACTTAGAAAGAAAAGGAAAGTCTGAAAAAATGATAGTTGTTAAATATCTGATTTACCAGGTAGAAGTGTAAGAGCAGAAAATGTATGCAGAGGTCATCTAGAAAAGACTCTAATTCTGTTCATTGAAGTGGTAAGTAAATTCTCCATTCAGTTACTGAACAGTTTACTGTTCTGGAGGAGCAATCCCCATTGAGATATGTATGTGTCTTAAAACCAATAGTTTTCAGCTCTTTTAAAGAAGTGAAAGGTACTGCAACTTAAAACTTCGTTATGAAATATATTTTTGAAATTTTTTAAAAGAAAAGAGTGTGTATTTACTCATGCTGGCATAACTTGCAGGAGTGAAGAACATATTTCCTTAGCTCAAACAAAATTAAATACATTCCATAAGTAAATTATTTAGCTAGGATTTTGCTCAAAAAATGATTCTGAAAGTTTTGCTAAAACATTCATATCAGCATTGATGAATAAAGAAGATATAAACTTTTCATCCTGTCTTTTGTAAGTAGTTAGATTGCTGTTTCTAAGGCCCTGTTAGTTATGTTGAATAACCGGCCACTTTAGTTCATTGAAAGAAAATTAACAAACCACTTTCTTACCCTCTGTGACTTTTGTCTTATATAATACATTTGGATTTGGCAGCTAATTCTGTGCAACCATTAATTGCATATATTATCAGAAGGTATTTTTAGCATTGGCACTTGCTCTGTTTTTAACAGATAAAAAACTGTCCCGGTTTGAAAGACAGGTGTCTGCTAAGGAAGGCAGGAGCCCCCCTTAGAGCAGAAAAATACAACCCCCTTCCCTCCGAATTGTTATAGAATTGAAATTAAGGGGCTTTCAGGCAAAGATATGAGGAAAATGGGAATAACAGTTTTTACTAATGTATACAACAAAACTATAATACAGAGAAACTGGTTACAGACCCGATAGAGTCAGGGATACAACCTGGCCCCCTGCCGGGCAGGGTGCTGGTACCAGTCCGATCCAGTGGCAGCTGCAGTTCTCTCCGAAATGGTCCGGTTAAAGCGGTGGTCCGTAGGAAAAGAAAACAAAGTCTGAGCAATCCGATTTCGGTGGCAGCTGCAGTTCTCTTTGAAATGATCCCGTTGAAGCGGTGATCTTGTAGAAAGGAAAACTGGTCCTCCTCCGAAAATCCGGCCGCGGTGCAGTCCCTGTCCTCTGGGATCCCAGCGGGTAAGGCTGCTCGCGCTGCTCCAAACCCCAAAGTTATCTCCGGCGGGAATGCTTGGCTCCACCCCTCCCCCTCTGGCCGGGGCATCTCACAAAGAGATGGTGAGTCCTGGGGCAAGGCACTGATGGGCGCATTAACAGAAGAATAGTCCCGAGGGGCGAGGCAAGGAACACCGGCGCCAGGCCTCAATGGCTCATGGTAATAGAATACATTGCAACCCAGGACATTATCCACCCCTTATTCTATTACCATTTGCATCATCCCAAATCAATACCTTTCTTAAACTTTACACACACACACAGATATATATATATATACAATGAAACTCTACACTGCGCACGTCTCACAGTCATGGATAGCCTGGGAGATACTGTCCATGGTTAGATCCACCCCTCGGTCTCGTGCCCACTTAAATCCTTTTGGGTCTTTGTAATAGCCATTTCGGAGGAAGTCTATTTCCAGGATACATGGGGCCTCCGGGCCAGTCACAATTGGATGTTTCTGCCACTCCTTCCCAGTCAGGCTCACCTCAGCTTCCAACAGGGTCAACTGCTGCGACCCCCCTGTCACCCCAGCAATAGACACAGCTTCTGCCCCCACATGTCCCGATGGCATTAGGGTACATTGTGCTCCAGTGTCAACCAATGCTTCATATCTCTGTGGCTCTGATGTGCCAGGCCATCGGATCCACACTGTCCAAAAGACCCGATTTTCCCGTACCTCTTCCTGGCTAGAGGCAGGGCCCCTCTAGGCCTGGTTATCATCCATTCTCTGGGCATACCTGCTAGATGTTTCCTCAAGGGGATCTGACATATCATCCTCCCTTCTGTAATACCTGGCAGCTCGGTCACGGGAGGCTGAGGCTACTTTCGCTTTAGTGGAACCCCCTCGGTTAGCGTTTTCCCTTTTGAGCTCACGAACCCGTGCTGCCAGGACAGAAGTGGGTTTCCCATCCCACCTTCTCATGTCTTCCCCGCAGTCACACAGGAAGAACCACAGCTCAGATCGTGGGGTGTACCCTCTCTCTCTAGCTGGGGGACGTCGGGCTCTGACTCTGGGGTTTATGACCTGCACTGGTGCCACACGAGAGCTGCTCCTCCTCACCTCCTCCATCACCTCCTCCCTGATCTCTTCTTTGAGGTCCCTAGCCACAGCAGCGACATGAGCTTTCATTGGGCCATTGACTAAACTCTCATAATATCTGAACCTGTTGGCAACAGAACCCACTGTCTCTTGGTTGTCATCAGCATTGATTGTTGCAATGAACGTGGCATACTGCTGTGGCCCCAGCTTTGCCAGGTTCCACAACATCTGCCCTGTACACTTGACCTTGTCGGGGTCATTATCATGCTGTCCGTCCCTCCCAAAGAGTACCTCTAACACTGCCACTTCCCTCAGCTGTTGGATCGCTTCCTCAAGGGTCTTCCATTGCATTCTATGATGGTACTCCTGCATTCTCTCTCTGTGGACAAACCTTTCCCTCACACTCATTAAAAGCCGCTCCCAGAGAGAAAGGGGCCCCGGCTCCCTTACAAATACCTGGTCCACCCCTGAGTCTTGGGCCAAGGATCCCAAATACCTGGCTTCACCACTATCCAGTTGTACGCCTTTACCCATAAGGTCCCAAACCCGAAGTAACCAAGTTGTAAAAGGCTCACGCCCCCGTCGCGCAATGTCTTTTCGCATATTACGGAGACTGTCGAATGACAGGGATTCGATGATAATTTCAGGCTCTGACTCCCCTGCGGGTTGTGAGGGCTCTGGCTCATCCCCCTCATTAACTGGGCGTACTGATTTGGCCTTGCACTTCCTCCTCTGCACAGGGGCGACTGCTGCTGGCTGTGGCTGTCCTTGTGGTTCAGCTGGACCCTGCACAGTTGTAACATCTGTGGGTCCCACTGCTGCACCATCAGACTTTCCCTCTTTAGGACAAGGTTTCCCACTAGTTTGGGAGGTGTGTTCCCTCAGCATCTCACGTATTTCCTTCACCAGTACCCCTACCCAATTCGGCTGGTCCATTTGTGAGGTGGGCTGTTGGGCAATGCCAGGGCGTGGGACAGGGTCAGGCTGCAGGGCAGGATCTCTAGCCTCTGGGGCCGTGTCAGGTTCTGGGGCAGCATTCCTAGTCTCTGGGGTGGTTATCCACGTAGTTATCCAAGCCAGTCTCACTTTATCTCTGAAGGCCAAGCAGCCCATTAGCAGTAGGCCTATTAGCAGCAACACATGGATAATATCTAGGGGAAAACTAAACCCTTCGAAAGCTGATGGAGCAGACCCAAAGAACTGGTTGAATGGTTGGGAGAAAACTTCCCCTGGTGTTATTTCCTCACAAAAGGTATCATTATTAATGTAATCCCAGAAACATACGCTGAGCGTGTGATAGCCCTTTATCCACGTGCCCACATTCCACAGGAAATCAAAAAACCATGAACTCCTCACCTTACCAACCCATAGTGCAAGCTGGATAACAGCCACTGTAGCTTTAGTCAGAGGACCCACGTTTAGATAAGGGGCTGCAAAGGGGAAAAGCATAGCCACGACCACGTGCCACCCGAAGCAAGGTAAACTAGACCACATGGTGCTGCCTAACAAAGATCCCACGTTCATTGCACAAAAAATCAGGTTAGCCAGGAACTGTTATTCCCTTTTCACCCTTTTTCCTCAATGCCCTCAGGCCCCACGTTGGGCGCCAAAATCTGTCCCGGTTTGAAAGACAGGTGTCTGCTAAGGAAGGCAGGAGCCCCCCTTAGAGCAGAAAAATACAACCCCCTTCCCTCCGAATTGTTATAGAATTGAAATTAAGGGGCTTTCAGGCAAAGATATGAGGAAAATGGGAATAACAGTTTTTACTAATGTATACAACAAAACTATAATACAGAGAAACTGGTTACAGACCCGATAGAGTCAGGGATACAACCTGGCCCCCTGCCGGGCAGGGTGCTGGTACCAGTCCGATCCAGTGGCAGCTGCAGTTCTCTCCGAAATGGTCCGGTTAAAGCGGTGGTCCGTAGGAAAAGAAAACAAAGTCTGAGCAATCCGATTTCGGTGGCAGCTGCAGTTCTCTTTTAAATGATCCCGTTGAAGCGGTGATCTTGTAGAAAGGAAAACTGGTCCTCCTCCGAAAATCCGGCCGCGGTGCAGTCCCTGTCCTCTGGGATCCCAGCGGGTAAGGCTGCTCGCGCTGCTCCAAACCCCAAAGTTATCTCCGGCGGGAATGCTTGGCTCCACCCCTCCCCCTCTGGCCGGGGCATCTCACAAAGAGATGGTGAGTCCTGGGGCAAGGCACTGATGGGCGCATTAACAGAAGAATAGTCCCGAGGGGCGAGGCAAGGAACACCGGCGCCAGGCCTCAATGGCTCATGGTAATAGAATACATTGCAACCCAGGACAAAAACCTACAGGATTCCCATTGTTTTCAGATTCTATTCTGAGGCTATGGATCTTATCTAAGTATTCAGCCTTATCAGAAGTGGGAGGCACCTGTAGGCTTCACCAAAATGTAACTGAAGGTGCTCTGACCCAACGTTTTTAGTCTTTGTCATAGTACTTCTTACTGTGAGTGAAATATGTGAGGCATGTGCATCTTTTTTCATAGACCTGAAGAGAAAATACACTTTATTAACAGATAATCTACCACCTGTAGAAGTTCAAATGCAAGAATTCAGGCTTAGGCTTTTTTACAGTAGTAGAGGAGATTAAAGGAATTGGCCAGTACATTCTAGGCCACACTAGTTGGAAAAGCTAAGCTGAAGAAGTGTTTGTACTGCAGTAGAGGGGGAGAAAAAAAAGAATAAAAAATTATTTCCCTCATGCCTCTTTTACTTACAGTAAGTCTAGCAGGGATGAATTACCTGCTAAATGCTCAGGGGTTTAAGTGTGGCTGATATGTTTTATATACTGTGTTGCTAGCAGGCTGGTCTAGTTGAAAATGAGTATAGTTTCTTTAAAAAAAGGTAATTTTGAATGTGAATCAAAAATTTCAGGGCAAAATAATACTTCATCAACCATTGATGCGAATTTCTTCCTTATTTTCTGCCTGTGTTCAGTTTTCTACAATTTTATATGAATTAGGACTTATTTTTAATAACTGGCTTATGAAAGCATTTAATAAGATTTGCACAAAAAGTGATTTATTTTTCTTCTTTACTCTTTTGCTTCCTTAATTTTTAGCTTTTGGACTTCTTGGATCAACACCCTTTTTCATTCACCTCTTTGATTCAGAATTCATTGGAGTTTGCTGTAAGCTGTGTTTTCAGAGAGGCTGGTGAAGGAATTCTATTTGAGAATTTTATTGTACAGTGCATGACTCTCATTAAGGTGATTGTAAAAAATTATGCATACAAGCCATCTAAAAATATTGAAGGTACTGCTTCTGTTTACCAAAACCACTTTTTATATCTTGAGAAACATTTTGCTACTTGTTCCCAACAGTAAAACTCCTTTAAGATATTGTTTTGAAGCATTTTGTTTTAAATAGTTAGTAATGTATGCTTCTGTGTCTATATTGATGATTCTTATTTTGATGGTTGAAATATTAATATATATAGACATTGAGTTGCTAAAGTAATTTTAAATACACAAGGAGTGTCTTTGTTGATTGTTTTAGTTTTCATTGAATTAATTTTAAAAAGTATTGAGGTATGGAATTTGATTTATTTTCACAAAATGTTTTGATTCCTCTTTCCCCTGAGAAATGTTTGATAAAATGGGCTATTTGCAGTAATTAAGTAATACCAGTGTGGGAGTTAACTTGTGTTTTCACAAAGGGTTGTGAGAATCAACTTATGTTTTAGCAAGGAGTGATATGCAGCACCATAGAACCAAAAACCAAGGCCTTGTACAAAGGATGCTTCACTTAAAACATCCTGCTACCAGATAAGAAGGCAGCCTTGTACAAAGAATGTCTTACTCAGTACATCCTGGTACCAGACAGTGTGAAAGGACAAGGGTTGCATATAACAAACAATTTGCCATTGAGAATGATATGTCTCACATAGATAAGGAGATAGGGAGGACCTGAGAAATATTGCCATCCCAACTCAACAGATTTCACAACTATGAATAAACAGACCTATTATGGAAACTGGGAAAACCTCTTATGGATACTTATTGTAATAAAATGCATCGGATAGGCTGTGAGCCTGGAGTATCCAACCAGTGGAGAAACAGGACAGGAGAGCACGTGTCAGGAAATAGTATAGAACAGTTTACCTTCTATTGTTTAGGTGCGCGTCTCTACTTCTTCCACGGGGTGGCGCGCCCGCCATTGCAATCGGGAATAAACCGAGCTGCTTCACTGTGATCCTCGCCTGAGCTAACTCTTAATTGGCCTAAGAGTGTTTCTCACACCAGTAATCTGGAATACAGAAACACAGTGAATTTGACGTGCAGTTGAAAGTAAAACAGTTTATATGTTCTGCTTTGTAGGACTGTGTTTCATTCTGAGTCTTCATACACTGCTGTATGTATGGACAATGAAAAATAGAATTGAACTATATTTAAACAAAAAGAACTAACCTTCCATATTAGTTTGACAATTGATAGCAGTTAGCATTGTTTTTCTAAATTCGGAAAAAAACTGGAAAGTTTCATGAGCATACTGGTATGTATCAGAAAGTTTGCACTTAAGATTCTTCGAAATATGGTGTTCCCCAGGGCTCAGTTTTGGGGTTGGTCTTGTTTAACATCTTTGTCAATGATCTGGTTGACGGGATTGAGTGCTCCCTCAGTATGTTTGCAGAAAACACCAAGTTGAGTGAGAGTGTAGGAGGGTAGGAAGACTTTGCAGAGGATTCTGGACTGACTGAGGCAAGTCGTAAGTAGCTTGACAAGACCAAGTGCTGCATCTTGCACTTGGGTCACAACAACCTCATGGAATGCCCCAGGCTTGGGGAGGAATGGCTGGAAAGGTGCCCGACAGAAAAGGACCCGGGGGTGCTGGTCGACAGTGGCTGAACGTGAGCCAGCAGTGTGCCCAGGTGGCCAAGAAGGCCAACAGCATCCTGGCCTGTATCAGAAACGGTGTGACCAGCAGGAGTAGGGAGGTGATTGTGCCCCTGTACTCAGCTCTGGTGAGGCTGCACCTCAAATACTGTGTTCAGCTTTGGGCCCCTCACTCCAAGAAGGACACTGAGGTGCTGGAGCTTGTCCAGAGAAGGGCACCAGAGCTGGGGAAGGGTCTGGAGCACAAGTGTGGTGGGGAGCGGCTGAGGGAACTGGGGGGGTTCAGTCTGGAGAAGAGGAGGCTGAGGGGAGACCTCATTGCTCTCTACAGCTCCCTGAAAGGAAGGGGGTAGCGAGGGGGGGGTCCGTCTCTTCTCCCAGGTAACAGTGATAGGACGAGGGGTAATGGCCGCAGGTTGTGCCAGGGGAGGTTTAGATTGGATATGAGGAACAATTTCTTTACTGGAAGGGTTCCCCAGCACTGGCACAGGCTGCCCAGGATAGGGGAGGAGTCCCCATCCCTGGAGGGATTTCAGAGCTGTGTAGATGTGGTGCTGAGGGACATGGGGTAGTGGTGACTGGGCAGTGCAGGGTTAATGGTTGGACTTGATGATCTGAGAGGTCTTTTCCAACTAAGGCTGTTCTATGATTTTGTGATTCTATATTTATGTATTTCAGTGTTATTCTGTAATTTTGTAATACATTAGAATGTCTCAAATCCACTGATTATTAACAGAAATTTCTACTTGCAAACATTCATAGTTGTGTTTGAGTTTTTGAAATAGAGATGTGGTCACTTGAGACAAGAAGAATATAGCACATGCTGACAAAAGCTATAGCCCTTGAGAATTCGGTGATTAAAGAAACAAAAAGAAAATTTATTTTTCTTAATTTCTCACTGACATACAGTGTGTTGGCTGTATGGCATATGGTATTTGGTTTTATTACTGTTTTCTTTAACCAATATTAACTCCTAAAAACCCCAAGTTATTTTTTAAGATTGTATTTGGATAAACTTTCTGAATAGGTATAAATGAAACTTTCTTTGAGTTCTGTGTGTTTTTAAATTCAGCAATGACAAAAAACCAGAAACAAACCCAAAAGCAGCAGGTAAACAATTTCTTTTCATCTCCATAGTAGATGAAAAGCATTATAAATATTTTGTGAAGCCCTAATGACCCTTCAGTCTAATTGTGCTGTTAAAGAACTCTCTTAAAAAAAAAAATGCATTTGGGCGTTTAACTTGCTTTAAAAAAGTACCACTGAAATTCTTTTCTCTGAGGATAAGAAATTCTTATCACAGAATCACAGAATCACAGAATGTTAGGGATTGGAAGGGACCTTAAAAGATCATCTAGTCCAACCCCCCTGCCAGAGCAGGAATACCTAGGTCAGGTCACACAGGAACATGTCCAGGCGGGTTTTGAATGTCTCCAGAGAAGGAGACTCCACAACCTCTCTGGGCAGCCTGTTCCAGTGTTCTGTCACCCTCACTGTGAAGAAATTCTTCCTCACATTTATGTGGAACCTCCTATGTTCCAGCTTACACCCATTGCCCCTTGTCCTATCATTGGATCTATTGATTTCTTTCCAATTTTAGTAGACTCCTGTTTGATCCTTAAGCCTCTTAATTGTAATTTGGAATTTGTGTGTGTTATTTCAGATAGTAGTCCTGAAACTCTTGAAGCATGTAGGATAAAGACAGTGTTTTTCACATATCCAACACTGGTGGAGATACGCAGGAGATTAGTAATTCACTATTTCCTGCTGACAGTGGAAGAATTAACTATGTGGGAAGGAGACCCAGAAGGCTTCAGTAAGAAATATGTTGTATAGTTGGTTGAAGTTTATTTAGATATTGGTATAAGGGTTTCATATCCATGTTGCCTCTACAAATTGCTTACTGCAATATTGGCTTTTTTATTTTCTGCATCTTGTTACATGGACAAATGTTCCTTCTAGAGATTGTTTTCATAACAAGAGGTTTCTCAGTAGTCTGACACCAACATATCTAAATATTAACTTTATTTGTACCATAGTTGAAATAATACCTTTTCCTTTTCTTTGTGAAATAATAGCTGTAGAAGAGACAGGAGGAGATTCTTGGAAGTACAGTCTCAAAGTGTTTCGATTTGAAAGTAAACCATTCAACATTTCTGGATGCATTTCTTGGTAGACTTGTAACCAAGAGAGATGGTATTTGGTAGAAAGATAAGCTTGTGCTTTTAAAAAAAAAATCTCTAGTTAAAGAAATTTCATTACTATTAGTATAAAATAACTTTGTTCCTTTATCAGTGTTCAAGCATGCTGAAATACACTAGAAACTATGCGCTTCATATTTTCGGAGGGAGGTGTGAGAGCTGTGTTTTTGTACAGGGTTGTGAGAATCATGTTTTTGCAGAACTGAGAAAAACACCAAGGCCTTTTACATCCAGGTGCCAGACAGTGTAGAAGGATGTGAGAACCAACTTATGTTTTTAAGGAGTTGTGTGCAGCACTACAGAGCCAAAAACCAGGGCCTTGTACAGAGGTACCAAGTTAGAAAGGAGCCTCGTATAAAGATTGTCTTGCTCAGTACATCCTGGTACCAGATAATGTAGAAGGACAAGAGCCACACATAACAACCTGTTATTGAGAATGTTGTGTCTTACTTGGGTCAGGGGATAGGGTGCACCTGAGAAAACACTGCCATCCAGACTGAACAGACTGAACAGATCTCACAGCTCTGCATAAACCGCCGGCTGGTAAAAGAAAGACCTCTTATGGAAACCGGGAAAACCCCTTATGGAAACTTATTGTAATAAAGTGCGTCGGATAGGCTGTGAGCCTGGAGTGTCCAACCAGTGGAGAAACAGGAGAGAACAGCCCGCGTCGGGAGAAAATACTGTGTAATGGCTTGCTTTTTGTTGTTGAGGCGCGCGTCTCCACTTCGGCCACGGGGTGGCGCGCCCGCCATTGCCATCGCGAATAAACGGAGCTGCTTCCCCGTGATCCTCACCTGAGCAAACTTTTTCGGCCTGAAACTTCGTTTCTCACAACTGTTGACTCGTCCGGGATCCAAGTCACCTGCAACGGACCACCGCCGCTGCGCAGCAGGAGGGTGCATCCCGCTCTGCTTCAGCGTCCTGTGACCCGGCGACAGTGGCCCTGCGGAGAGTCGACGAGAGACCCGAGACTGTTTTAAAAAGGCAGGATCAGTAAGCAGCTGGGTAGGGACAGGAAGGGCTATAGGGAGTACTTTGGCATTGAGAAGTCCACCTAGCAACTCTGTGCCCAGACCAAGGTAAGAAAAATCAAAAGGGGTTGATGAAGTCTTGGGGTTACCCCTTGGGGGTAAGACTCTTGTGTGGTGTGTGAAACTCGATACAAAGCGAGTGCAGAGTCCAAATTCGTGTTTCCATTGTCCCGTGAGGTTCGTGGCCACAGAAGGATAAGGTGAGTGTAATAAGGAGAAAAAGAGAGAGTCTCGGATCAGAGCTTTTTAGGTACAATATCATCCTGCATGGGGGAAGTGCTTGACAGTCCACCTCATTCTCTAGAACCAGGATTTAGTGTGCAGGAGGCTGGAATTCTGTAGCTGCACACGACTAAAGGTTGCTAGGAGAGATGGGGAATAAGGGCTCCAGGGCAGTACTGGTGGATGGTCCTTTAGGAAGAACGTTAAGAAATTGGGAACAGGACCCAAAAACGAGATACAAAGAGAAAATGATTCAGTATTGTGTTAAGGTTTGGTCCAGAAAAACAGAAACAAAACTTTTTTGGCCACAGTACGGATCTGACGAAGACTGGGTCTGTCTGACTTTAAATTTAGTTGTAAGTAGTGAAACTCCCCAATCTAAGGAAGAATCATCTTATGCAGTCTGCTGGATACAGGAAACAACGCTATTTCTTCTAACTCAGCAAAAATAGGCAGAAAGGGAACAACAGAAAAATTGGGATCCTTTAGATTATTTACCTCCACTTTCTCCACAACACCCCTCTTTATCCAAGTCCCCCTCTCTTACCGAGTTCACCTCTTTACTCAAGGTCCCCCCTCTACCCAGGCCTCCCTCCTTTATCAATTTCCCCTCTTTCCCCGAGTCCCCATCTTTTACCAGGTCCTCCCTTTTATCCAACTTCTACGCCTGTGATGGGGCCTGCCGGCGGCACCTGTCGTGGGGCCTGCCATGGCACCTGTGGTGCCCTCAGTGCCTGCGGCATCTGTGTTGCCTGTTCTGGCACCTGCAGTGTCTTATTGCGGGGCCCACCACGGCAGCCACTGCGGCTGTGGTGGCTGCGGCGCCTGTCACGATGCCCTTGGCAACTGTGGTGCCCCCTGCAGTGCCTGCAGCTACCGCTGAAGGGGAGGGGGTATGACGATATGCCCAAACTGGAGGAACCAGAAGGGGCTGGTTCCTCGGCGTCTGTTGCTAGGCCATCCCTTAGTCTAACTGAATTAGAACCTACGATTGGCACCAAATCTGAGACTATAAAGTTCCAGAGGCTGATAAAAGAACTGGAACAGTGTAAAAAAGACATAAAAAATTTCCCCTTTCCCAGAAATAACACTAACAGTACTACCCCTGATACTTCCATGTATCCCCTTAGGGAAGTTCTGATGGGGATGGGAACTATCAGGTATATAAGTGCCCCACTTAACAGCTGGGAGGTGAGCAGTTTTATAAAGAGATGATATCCCTGATGGACCATCCAGTTGGATTGGCAAAATGAGTTGATCAATTTCTGGGACCCAATATCTATATCTGGGCCGAAATGATGTCTGTTTTAAGCCAGCTGTTCAATGGGGAAGAAAGGGAAATGATTAAACGAGCTGCTATGCTAGAGTGAGAGAGGAGGCACCCCTTAGGACCACAGGTTATCCCAGTGGACCAGAAATATCCAATAGGGGACCCGAATTGGAATAATAACACCGCTATAGATAGAGGAAATACGAAGGATCTACGAGAACGAATAATTGCCCAAATTAAAGAGGCAGAACCCTGGCCTCAGAATTTTACTAAAGCCTTTGATGTTCAACAGGGCAGAGATGAGACCCCGACTGAATTCTTGGAAAGACTTAAGGATAGAATGCAAAGATATTCAGGGGTGAATCCTGAGGATCAGCTAACACAAGGGTTGTTAAAAGTTAACTTTGTAAGTAAACCTTCACCTGACATTAGAAAGAAACTTCAGAAGACAGAGGATTGGAATGAGAAGCCACTGGAAAATCTACTAAAGGAGACCCAGAAGGTGTATGTGAGAAGGGAGGAGGAAAAACAGAAACAAATGGCAAGGATTATGATCTCTGCCATGGATCAAATGGTCAGACAAAAATTGGACACCTGACAAGAAGGGGTGAAGCAAATCAGGGGGTGGAATCAAAATAGAGAAAATACACATGAGAGATCAGGGATAGTTCCTTCCCAACATCCCCATAATTGAATGCTGGGAAAGTGTTTCTATTGTGGGCAGGAGGGCCCACAAGACTGCCCTGAGTTGGAAAGAGAGGAGAAATTGTTTGCGGTCGTAAATTCTGATTAGTGGGGTAAGGGGTTCTCTGAAAATTTGTCCCACCAAGAGCCCTTGATAAATTTATAGGTGGGACGTTATAGGGAGGAAATTGTATTTTTGGTAGACACCAGAGCAGCCAGATCATCTTTAGCTTGTAAAATCACTGGACTTAATCTGACCAGTAACAGCCTAAAAGTAACAGGGGTAGAAGGATCAGGATTGGTAGTGATGATTTTTGAGACCACCGAATTAAGGTGGAAAGATAAAATAGTTACGGGACAAGTGCTGTATGTACCTGAAGCGGGGACAAATTTATTAGGGAGAGATTTAATTGTTAAATTGGGTTTGCAATTGAAAACTTGTGAAAAAGGAATAATGGTTTCAATGAATTTACTGACAGAAAATGACAAAAAAGAAATAAATCCAAAAGTGTGGGCAGGAGAGGGGAACCGAGGAATACTGGAAATCACTCCCTTAAAAGTAGCTGTTCAAGAGGGGAATAAAGTGGTGAAACAGCAACAATATCCCATCCCCTTAGAAGGGAGAATAGGTTTAAAGCTTGTGGTGCAGACCTTGATTAGAGATGGTCTGTTAGAACCTTGCATAACACCCCAATTCTGCCAGTAAGAAAAACAGATGGTTCTTACCGATTGGTACAAGATTTGAGGAAAATCAATGAAATAGTGATAAAACACCATCCTGTATTTCCTAATCCTTATACTCTAATGAGCAAAATTCCATACGAGCATAAATGGTTCAGTGTTGTAGATCTAAAAGATGCTTTTTGGACCTGCCCCCTCGACCCAGACAGTCAAGATCTTTTTGCTTTCAAGTGGGAAGATCCTGAAACGGGACGCAAACAACAATACAGATAGACAGTTTTACCCCAAGGATTCACAGAATCACCAAATTTATTTGGACAAGCGCTGGAAAAAGTGTTAGAAACATTCTGGACTACAAACGGGGTAATACTGCTACAATATGTGGATGATCTGTTAATTTCGGGAACAGAGGAGTCTGAAGTGAGAGGAACCACAAACTCCTGGATTACTTAGGAGAACAAGGACTGAGAGTATCTAAAAGTAAACTGCAATATATGGAAAGAGAAGTTAGATACTTAGGGCATCTAATTTCTGAAGGGAAATGGAAAATAACTCCAGAAAGGATTCAAGGAATTGTGCAGCTCCCCCTTCCCAGGACAAAGAAAGAACTGAGAAAGTTCTTGGGTTTAACTGGGTACTGCAGATTATGGATAGAGGCATATGCACAGAGAACCAAGAAATTATATCTCAAATTATCAGAGGGAGAACCTAACATACTAAATTGGACAGAAGAAGAAAAAGAGATAGTGGAAAATCTGAAATAGGCCTTGATCACAGCTCCAGTCCTGGCTTTCCCTGCTTTGAAGGAACCATTTAATCTTTTTAAAACTGTTAGTGAAGGAGCTACACTGGGGGTTTTGACACAAGAGTGGGGGGACAAGAGAAAACCTGTAGCATATTTATACAAATTGTTGGATCCTGTATCCCGGGGCTGGCCGGAATGTCTTCAGGCAGTAGCAGCAGCTGCCCTGCTTGTCGAAGAAAGCAGGAAACTAACTTTTGGAGGGCAACTTATTGTTATTACCCCCCACCAAGTAAAAACAATTCTCACTCAGAGAGTGAGAAGATGGTTAACAGACTCTAGAATACTTAAATACGAAACAATATTGATTGAAAAACATGATCTAACTATAATCACTGAGTCTGTTCTGAATCCTGCTTCCTTCTTATAGAAGGGGATTGAAAATACAGCAGAAAATGATGTGGAACACAATTGTTTGGACCTAATAAGTTTGCAAACATAAATAAGATTAGATCTGCAAGATGTACCTCCTGATGAAGGAGAAATATTGTTTATAGATGGATCCTCCAGAGCTGTGAATGGGAAATGATGTAACAGCTGTGCAGTTATTACTGGAGTAGAAGCGAGGGTGGAGGAAATGGGGAGTTTGCCTAGTAACTGGTCTGCTCAGACTTGTGAACTGTATGCTTTAAACCAGGCGCTAAAACTGTTACAAAGCAAACAAGGAACTGTTTACACCGACTCATGATATGTGTATGGGGTGGTACATACATTTGGAAAAATCTGGGGAGAGAGGGGTGTGATAAATAGCAAAGGAAAAGAGTTGGTTCATGAGGAACTGATCAGACAGGTTCTGAAAAACCTGTTATTACCTGAAGAAATTGCTGTAATACATATCAGAGGGCACCAAAGAGGAAACTCTTTAATAGAGCAGGGAAATCGCTGACGAAAGGAGGAAACGCTTTAATAGAGCAGGACTCGCTGACGAAAAAGCAAAGGGGACTGCTTTAAATCCAGAGGCAATAATCTCTAGTGCCAGAGATAAGGCCTCCACCTGAGAAGCAAATATTCAGTGAAATGGAGATAAAAACTTTCAAGGAATTAGGAGCAAAGGAGTCAGACGGGCGATAGATCCTCCCTCATGGCATAGAATTGGTGAATAAACAAGTAATGAAGCAAATTTTAATTATTTTGCACCAAGGGAGTCATTGTGGAGTCCAGGCAATGCGTGATCCTGTACTAAGAAAATATGCCTACATGGGACTATGCACAATAGCTAAACAAGTATGTAGTAGCTGTGTAACATGCCAATGGATAAATAAGAAAGCTATAAGAAAACAGTCCGGGTGGAGAAGAGCCAGGGCTCAGACCTTTTCAGAGCATTCAAGTAGATTTTACTGAATTGCCCAAGATGGGAACATTTAAATACCTGTTGATATTAGTAGATCATCTTTCGGGACGGGTAGAGGCTTTTCCCTCGGTATCAGCAACAGCTAATGTAGTGACAAAAACAATTTTGGAACAAATTGTTCCCAGATATGGGAATGTAGAGAATATTGACTCAGACAAAGGAAGTCATTTCACTTCACGTATTCTGCAAGAATTAAAATGAATATCCTAGGGATAAAGTGGGAGTTTCATACCCCATGGCATCCCCCCTCTTCTGGAAAAGTGGAGAGAATGAATCAAACATTAAAGAAACACTTGTCAAAGTTGGTTTTAGAAATCAAACTACCACTGACAAAGTGTTTACCTCTGGCCCTTCTCAGAATCCGAACTGCTCCTAGAAAGGATCTAGGAGTGTCACCGTATGAGATGCTGTTCGGGCTGCCATATCTGGGGGGGATGGCAAGGTGCCCACTCTCAAGACCAAAGATAAATTCCTCAAGAACTATATACTCGGGTTGTCTTGTTCCTTATCATCCTTTAAGGTACGCGGACTGCTAGCTCAAACTCCACCTCTGGAATTTCCAGTACACACCTTCCAGGCGGGGGACTGGTTCCTAGTGTGCACCTGGAAAGAGTCAAAGCTCCAGCCTGAGTGGGAAGGACCTTTTCAAGTACTGCTAACCACTGAGACTGCTGTGAGAACTGCAGAGAAGGGGTGGACTCACTACACACAAGTAAAGACTTCTATAGATACTGATGCCTTGGAGACAGAAGATTCACTGAAAAACAAGATCAACAGTCCTCACATTGGGGAATCAAGACTGAGTGAGACCTGGAACCTGACAAAGGAGAATGGCCGTATTTCAAAGAAAAGTATCCTCAAAAAGGGGGGTTATGGTCTCCGGCCTAAAACTTCATTTCTCACAGAGGGAAAATGAGTGTGCTTTGGCGTTTGTATTGTGTAGTATCTGGTAATGATTAAACCCTGTAGAATTTCTCTCTTCTTTAAACTGCTAACTGATATTATCACTTGCGACTTCGTCAGTAGACATGATGATGAATGAAGACAGTTTCAGATGCATTTGTATTAGCATTTTAGTCCAGATCAAAAGTATACTGTTGTAGTGAATCTCCCAGTTATTGCTTTGCAGAGAAATCTCAAAGTTTATTTGCTGGATTACTTTCATTTTAAAACTATAAAGCCCAACCCTATGCATCTAGTTTGTTCCAAGTGCAAATGGGTGTTCAGTCCAGATGGCTCAACTAGAGCTAATCTAGAAAGAAACTATGACATACCTATAGCGTGGTGATTGGCTCCTCAACACCAGCTATTTAATTCCACAGGTCGCTTGTTCTGGCACAGAACTGGCTGATACAGATACAGCCATCAAACTCTTGCTAGAGTGAAGCAAACTGTGCAGTAGGAAGAGTGGTATTTCCTATAATACTAATTTTGCTACATTATATTGCATTTTAAATTTTGACTTTTGATATGAGGTGTTCAGCACTTAAAATTTTAGCATAAAATGTATTTTAATTGCCTTTATCTTGATAGATTCTGACCCAGATGTTTTAGTTTTTCAGCCATGCACTGAAGATCTTTTTATTGATGTTTTCCATGAATACAATCAGACTCTTACCCCTGTGCTTTTAGAAATGGTTCACAGTCTACAAGGTAAGTTCTTTAAAAAATAAAATAATTGTAAATTTTAGAATTCTTTGCATTTGCTTTTGTCAACTGTTAAAACAGTTTTACCATGTGATATCTACTTTTATATAGTGTATTCACTCTGTATTTTTGAAAGGACATGTTAATATTTTAAAATGATATCTAAACTTACCATAAGGAAAATGCAATATGTATCTAGGAAGAGGAAATCCTAAGGATTCTTTACTTTTCATCAGAACTTTTTTATATGACTGACAAAGATTGGGGTATTTCTATTTTCACAAGGTTTCAGGCTTTCTTGAGAATGATTGACAAGTTTAATTAATTTTATAGGTTGTTTTTTGTTGGGAACTTCCTGTTTAAATGTTACAAGGCTGTTTATGGTAATTCTGCAACATCTCTGCAAAAAAAAAAACGGGGGGAAAAAAACATTAAAAGAAAAAGTTTAAGTTATGCTGTCATTTTGGAGAGTCTAGAGGACTTTGCAATCTGGAGAACCTGCTTCAATTCAGTGTTTTTCTGTAGAAAGACTGAAGGCTTCATAGACTGAGGGATGATTCCAGTATTCTATTCTATTCTATACTAGTGAGACCTCACCCGGACTACTGCATCCAGCTTTGGAGTCCTCAACATAAGAAGGATGTGGAGCTGTTGGAGCACGTCCAGAGGAGGCCACAAAAAATGATCAAAGGGCTGGAGCACCTCTCCTATGAAGACAGGCTGAGAGAGCTGGGTTTGTTCAGCCAGGAGAAGAGAAGGCTCCAGGGAGGCCTCATGGCGACCTTCCAATATCTGAAAGATGCCTATAAGAAAGCAACTGTTCATGAGGTCATATAGCAATAGGACGAGGGGTAATGGCTTTAAACTAGAAAAGGGTAGATTTAGAACAGATGTAATGAAAAAGTTTTTCAATAGGAGGGTGGTGGATCACTAGAATAGGTTGCCCAGGGAGGCAGTGGAGGCTCCATCCCTGGAGACATTCAAGGTCAGGCTTGATGGGGCTCTGAGCAACCTGATGTAGTAGAGATGTCCCTGCTCACTGCAGGGGGGTTGGATTAGATGACCCTTGAGGGTCCCTTCCAACCCAATACATTCTATGATTCTATGATTCTATTCTATTCTTCTTCAGCCCCAAACTAAGTTTTATAGTAGCCATGAAAGATAATCAGTGGTAGTTCCCATTTTATTTTCCCTGTCATTTCAGCTTAGGTTGTTTCCCCAGACTGTATCTTATCTGACTGTCAATATTTTATATTTGAGCTTACCAGAATGGATCAGTACATCCTATTAAAAAGGAATACTCATTTTCTGAGGGTGGTTTCTGACTTCACAGAATCTCTTCATAAAATATTTTGTGTACATAAGTTCAAGGATGGCTTGCTGTGCTATGATACTGGGAATGGTAAAAGGTTCTTTAAAACAAAGTTGGCAGTTATTTTGTTTTCCAAGAATTGTGGAAGTTAATATTGCATGCTAAAAGGTACATGTACACTTTTTTTCCCCTGAAGACCCTAGTAGCCATTTCTGGACATTTTCAACTTGAGACTTACTGTTGAAGTACTAGATGATGCTAAGAATTCATTAGTTAAGATCTTGGAAAATCTTGACTTACACATTGTAAGCACACACACACACATATATGAAGTATATAGATATATATAGATCTAGGACTCTCTTGGAAATAGTACCATGTAGTCAACAGCTTCAGCATTCTGTACATTTAAAATACATGCTTCTTACTTGCATGTTGCTGTTAAGAGTGTTCAGCTCTAAAGAAGTCAGTCAAAAATAGGATATGAAAGGAGAGATTTGATTTTAGCATATTCACTGATGAAAGTATCAAAACTGAAATAACTGAACTTGTGAGTAAAACAAAAATACCGAAGCAGTCTTAATTTACAGTATAGATGTTTTAAGTATGTAAGTGCAAAGTTATTTGTGTTCTTTGTCTTAGTTACACTTTTTTCTTTATTTTAACTTTGTCTCATAGGATCCACTAGTATGGAAGATACCAGTGCTATACTGATTAAAGATGCTGGTAAGTTAAAGTTTACCTGTGAAGTAACAGCCGTTTTTGTGTGTGTGCTTGACTTCTTAAAAATTATATGAATAATTTGCAAGATTTTTTTCAAGACATTTGGAAAGTAGTATTAAAGTCCTATTTCTCCTTCCACTTGATGTCAGTCTTCACTTTTCAAAATGCTTACATAAAATTATGGTGCTTTTTGCAGCTTTTTTATGAAACAAACTCTGCAAATAAATGAGGTATATAGACAATATAGACATACTTCGATACCTGGACCCAGATTCATAATCATAGAATCATAGAAGGCTTTGGGTTGGAAGGGACCTTAAAAACCATCTTATTCCAACCCTGCCATAGGCAGGGATACCTCCCACCAGACCAGGTTGCTCCAAGCCCCATCCCAACCTGGCCTTAAACATTACCAGAGAGGGGACAGCCACAACTTCTCTGGGCAGCCTAGGCCAGTGCCTCACCACCCTCATGGTAAAGAATTTCTTCTTAATACCTCATCTAAATCTCTCATCTTCCAGTTTAAAGACATTGCCTCTCATCCTATCACTACATGCCCTTGTAAAAAGTACTGGAAGGTGCTCTAAGGTCTCCCCAGAGCCTTCTCCAGGCTGATCAACCCCAGCTCCGTCAGCCTGTCCCCATAGCAGAAGTGCTCCAGCCCTCAGATCATCTTTGTGGCCTCCTCTGGACCTGCTCCAACAGCTACTTGTTGTTCTTATGTTGAGGGCCCCAGAGCTGAACACAACACTGCACGTGGGGTCTCATGAGAGTGGAGCAGAGGGGGAGAATCCCCTCCCCTGACCTGCTGGCCACGCTTCTTGTGATGCAGCCCAGGACATGGTTGGCTTTCTGGGCTGCAAGCGCACATTGACAGCTCATGTCAAGTTTCTTGTAAACCAGACCCCTAAGTCCTTCTCCTCAGGTCTGGTCTCTATCCATTCTCTGCCCAGCCTGTGTCAGGGTGATAAAGTACATAGTTTTAGGGAAGTTTCCCCTCAAACCATTTCTAATAAAACTGTTGAAACAGCAAATTATCCAATAAAGGAGATACTTCGAGGTGAGAACAAACTTGAATGGCTTATGTTTTGAATTAATGTCATTAAAGGAAAGGTTAATACTGTGATTACTGTCATTAACTACTTCTTAACGTTTCTTCTTATTATTTTTATTTGTCTCTTCCTGGTTGGAGTCTGGAATTACCCAGTCTTTCTGTTCCTCTTGAAGATGAAAGATTCTTTTGTTCTTTTTTGAAATGAAATGTTTCCAAACACTGAGGAAAATACAGCTTCTTTGTTGTTTGAGCTTACAGGAACCCCTTTATTTTTATTGGCATTGCTCTGAGTCAAATCAGGTAATTCTCTAGAAACAGAAACAAGGAAGGAAGCTTTTAATATGCAGTATCTGCCTTCAAAATCTCCTCTTGTCAGTGAACTCTAAAAAATAGTGATTTGCGGATCAATCAGCATGCCTTTTACCCTTCTCTGACTCATTCTCTGTCCCTTCAGAATGCTTTGAAGAACAAAGTAGAAACTGATGGAGAAACCTGTGCAGTTTCAGACTGCAATTAGATGCACTTAATGGAACCAAAAGATACCCTGCTGTCACGTTAAAAGATTAGGTAGTTACTTTTTGTTTTAAGTTTCTGATTAATTCAAAGGATTTCAGTTGCAGATCAGATGCTATAATTCAAATGAGATGACACATTATCTGGGTTTTTTTTTGTTTCAATGGCATTGCAGTTTGCTTTTCTCGTATTACGAATACAGCAGGGTTTGGGTTGCTTTTCAGCATCTGGTGTGCTTTTGCTCCCTCACCTAGTTCTGTTAGATCAATCCAGGTTGGCAAATGCATCTGCAGTAGTACAAGGCTTCCTGACCCTTCACCAAGGAACACTGCACCATGTTCTACACAGTCAGCAAAAATGACAGATTGAATTGAATGATAACTTCTGGCAGGACAACTGCAGTCAGTACTGGACAGGAGCAACAACCTGTTCAACCAGCCTGACAACAAGCAGAACAGCATGTCAGACTCGAGTCTGAGATTCTTGGGTGACTTATTTTGGAAAATCAAATTAAATGCTCTCTTTCTTGCTGTCTTCTCCTCATCTCTCATGACTGCAGGGCTTCACCTCTTCAAACAATCTCAGTTCTGCAAGATGCTGAGCAGGCCATTGCTCCTGCTTAATCTTGCAAAGTGCTTGAGACGCAGTGACTTGTCTTCAACAGAACTCTGTTGAAGACAGACTCTCTGGAGGTTAAAACACATTAAAATCATCAGGTTATCTCTAAGACCTATGAATTAGAATATTTTCATACCTCTTTCCCTCCTCTCACCGGTCACAGAATCCTTTCAGCTGCTTGTCTGTTAGGACAGCTTGCAGTGCACGTGCTTGGCACTTCTCCACCCAAAGGCATGAAGGACAGAGCAGCTGTTACCCCAAACTGCTTCTTTGTAACAGTGAAGTGTCAGTAGTTTTCCACTTACTGTTCTCAATGATTTCTTCTCTGTTGCCAAGCTGGCAAAGCTGGAGGAACTCCTCTCATTCATTTTCACATGTACTTTCAGACCATTTCTCAGTCTTACACTCTCCCTCCAGCGATCAGTCTGTCCTTATAAAAAGAGTGTTTCAAAAGCTTCAAGTATCCTAAACTTCTCCTGACATGGAGGCTACTGATGCTGGTTAAATTTCCCAGCTGAGCACTGGAGAAACAGGCCAAAACTGCCACCAGGACCACTTTCAGCAACGTCCACACAATCTATATCTAATCTAGCCAAAACATTGAAACTCCCTGGGGACAGCTGGTAAATACCATAAAATGAGTTATTCCTTACTGGAACAAAAATTATCTCAGAGCTGATGAGGTAATGCATAGTCCAGATTTGGTCAGAATACAGGTACATTACATTTATTCCCAGGCCCCCTTTTCCCATATTCCTTAAGATGGAGAACTTGAGAATCCCTATGGCAAAAGTCCCTAGAATGTGTGGGGAAGGGAACAGCAAAGGCTATGGTCTGCGTGTGAATGGGAAGAGTTTGGGGTCATTACTTCCATTAAGTATCTGCTGTTGTTACAGAAAAATAGCCTGTTGGGCTCTTCAGAGATTTTAGCTGTGTTTTTTTTTTGAAGTGTAGAAACCTCTTTATGTATAAATAAATATTCAAAATTGTGTTAGAAACTAGCAGATGCTTACTTGTTTCATACTCATCGCAGGCTTCTCCAAATGCTTTTGCTGTTTTTCAGTATCGATGAATGCTACCAGTTATCTCTTCAGTGTGGGTGAATTTCTGACCTTACTCATGTTAGGATTTTGCCATTGCATGTCATACAGCCAAAATTTCATATTTTGCTTTCAGATGAGTTCACTAAGTCTTGGTTCTGCATTCAGACAGTGCCAGTCACTAACATGAGATCTCTTCACTTAGTGTTTCAGGACTGGACATGGTTGTTTTCCTTATATTCTTTTTAATCACTGCAGAAACTTTGCAGAAATTTGCAGGAAGTTAAATTTTCAGAAGATGATTATGTTCTAGGATGTTGCATGTCACAACTGTTATTCTTATGAGGCAGCAGCGGCGGCGGCAGCAGCAGTGGCAGCAGCGACAAGACCGAGGTAACACCGAGGCGGTGAGGGTTTGATCGGCTGTGCAGAGGATTCCTGAGCCAGGGACCCCCACTCGCAGCCCGAGCCCCAAAGGCTCCAGGCAGTCCGCGGCAGCCGATCAGGTCCTGAGCCGTGTGGGCGGTTTGCAAACACCCCTGGGGAGCGCGGAGAGCAGGAACGTCTGTAGGCGGGGCACAGCAGTTTGCACAAGCAGGGCACACGGGGAGGCTCTAAGGAGCTGTGAACTGGGGAGGGGAGCGAGGAGCTGAGGTGCTAACAACTGACTGTTGCAGAGATCAGCTCCTGGGGGCACTTACCAGCTCACTGAAAGAACAGTGGTGTCCACCAGGAAGAGAAAGACCAAATTGGATGTGGGAACCCAGACAGAGCTCCCATGGAAGGGTGCGATTGTGCAGGCAGCAGGCTGCAGGGAGTGCCACAGCATCCCCCTGGGAACAGGGGCTGTGCGCTGTGAGCAGGTAGATGATCTGTTCAGCCGAGCCGCACAACTGCAAGATTTGGTTGAAAGGCTTCAAGCTGAAGTAGAAAGGCTTAGGAGCATCAGGGAGGCTGAAATGGAGATAGACTGGTGGAGCCAGGCTCTGCCCTCCCTGCATCAGAAATGGGAGCACCTGCCAGAAAACACCCAGGATCGAGGGGCCCCTGTACTCTGCCCCTCTCGAGAGGATGACAGAATCCTAACTGAAAGGGGTGAGTGGAGGCAAGTTAATGGCCATGGCAGAAGGCGAGCACCCTCCTTGCCCACCTCGCCTCCCCAGGTGCCTCTGAGAAATAGATATGAGGCCCTGGTTGAATATAGCCAGGCTAATGAGGATGTGGTGCATAGGCAACCTGCATCAGAGGTCTCACCACAGACAGGAAAACCTCATAGAAATATAACAACCACAAGGAAGAAGAGAAGAGTGCTAGTTGTTGGGGACTCGCTCCTGAAGGGAACTGAGGGCCCCATATGCAGAGCTGACCCTCATCACAGCGAGGTCTGCAGTCTGCCTGGAGCCCGAATCAGGGATATCGCCCGGAAACTCCCCAACCTGCTGCAGCCGACAGACTACTGCCCACTACTGATCCTCCAGACAGGTGGGGGGGAAGCTACATCCCATAGCCTGAGGGGGATGAAGAAGGACTTCAAGGCCTTGGGACGGTTGGTGAAAGAGTCTGGGGCTCAGGTTATTTTCCTTCCATTTTCAAGTGATGACATGGGACGCAATAGGAGGGTTCATTCCATAAACGCCTGGCTATGAGACTGGTGCTACAGGCAGGGCTTTGGGTTCTTTGACAACGGCTGGTTTTATAAGACAAGAGACCTGACAGTAATACATGGGGAAGGCTTATCTCACAGGGGCAAAAGGGTTCTGGAACAGGTATTAGCAGGGCTCCAGCGTAGAGCCACAAAGATGATTAAGGGAGTGGAACATCTCCCTTATGAGGAAAGGCTGAGGGAGCTGGGTCTCTTTAGCTTGGAGAAGAGGAGACTGAGGGGTGACCTCATTAATGTTTATAAATATGTCAAGGGTGAGTGTCATGAGGATGGAGCCAGGCTCTTCTCAGTGACATCCAATGATAGGACAAGGGGCAATGGGTGTAAGCTGGAACATAGGAGGTTCCACATAAATGTGAGGAAGAATTTCTTCACAGTGAGGGTGACAGAACACTGGAACAGGCTGCCCAGAGAGGTTGTGGAGTCTCCTTCTCTGGAGACATTCAAAACCCACCTGGACATGTTCCTGTGTGACCTGATCTAGGTGTTCCTGCTCTGGCAGGGGGATTGCACTAGATGATCTTTTGAGGTCCCTTCCAATCCCTAACATTCTGTGATTCTGTGATTCTGTGATTCTGTGATTCATTTGGAGAGCTGGATTTGAAGGGGGATGGGGTTGTAGCTGGCCTTGTACCACTGGGGCAGTGCTCTAGTATTGATGAAGACCAGGAGGCCTCCCACCCCCCTAGGGTGAAATCGGTGTGCTTGGCTCGCTCTCTGAAATGCCTGTACACCAATGCACTCAGCATGGGGAATAAACAGGAGGAGTCAGAAATCCATGTTTGGTCAGGGGGTTATGATCTAGTGGCGATTACAGAGACTTGGTGGGACAGCTCACATGACTGGAACATGGTCATGGATGGCTATGTCATTTTCAGGAAAGACAGGCCAGCGAGGTGAGGTGGTAGAGTTGCTCTTTATATGAGTGAGCAACTAGGGTGTATTGAGTTCTGTCCAGGGGCGGATCAGGAGCGAGTTGAGAGCTTGTGGGTGCGAATTAAGGGGCAGGCTGCCATGGGTGATACTGTTGTGGGTGTCTATTACAGGCCACTGGATCAGGATGAGGAGGTTGATGAGGCCTTCTACAGGCAACTGATAGTGGTCTCACAAATGCAGGCCCTGGTTGCCATGGGGGACTTTAACTGCCCTAATATTTGCTGGGAGGCCTACTCAGCCAGCCATCCACAGTCCAGGAGGTTCCTTCAGTGCATTGATGAGAACTTCCTGACGCAAATGGTGGATGAGCCAACTAGGAGAGGAGCGCTGCTGGATCTTATCTTCACGAACAAGGGGGA
This sequence comes from Podargus strigoides, assembly GCA_028020825.1. Taxonomy (NCBI): domain Eukaryota; kingdom Metazoa; phylum Chordata; class Aves; order Caprimulgiformes; family Podargidae; genus Podargus; species Podargus strigoides. Next base: position 20,126,966 of record CM051663.1, read on the forward strand.
TCTGGTTGAAGCGCTGAAGGTTGAGGGCAGCCTTGGTTGCAGTGACCATGATATGGTGGAGTTCAGGATCTCGTGTGGCAGGAATAGAATACCTAGCAGAACTACAACCCTGGACTTCAGTAGGGCCAAATTTGGCCTTTTCAGGCAATTGCTAGAGGAAATCCCATGGGACAGGGTACTTGAAGGTAAAGGGGCCCAAGATAGTTGGTTAGTGTTCAAGGACCTCTTCTTCCGAGCTCAAGATCAGTGCATCCCAACAGGTAGGAAGTCAAGAAAGGGTGCCAGGAGACCAGCATGGTTAAACAGGGAACTGCTGGGCAAACTCAAGGGGAAGAAGAGAATGTACAGATCATGGAAGGAGGGGCTGGCCACTTGGGAGGAATATGTGTCTGTTGTTGGTTTGCCAATTACCAGGCCTAGCACAAAGGACGCAGCCAGCAGAAAAACAATCCAGTAACCAGATTCTATTACACATAAAAAAGTTAGTATATGGGTGATCGCTGGGGGTACAAACAAGTCAAACAGATCACACATAATGGACATCAACCCCAGCGACCCCAGGAACGACACAGTACGACCAATAATAGGTGGAATAAACAATGAAACAAAGTCTCCCATAGAAGAGATGGGAGACAACCAAGTCAATAGGCTGATCATATAAGACAGAAGTAGCCCCATATTGTTCCCCCATGAAGCCCACATTTGCAAATGCCAAACCTGACTGGGGCCCAGTTACAGGGAGAGTCAGGAGGTCCTCCCCAACAGGGAAACTCTGCAAAGTGCATCCATCTCACAGATAGACACTCCACCCTTCCTGCAAGTGGTCCCAGCTTTTATGCCCAAAACAGGACACCTGGCACTCATTTACCCAATGCAGGGCACCTGGGGCTTGTTTACCCAAGGGCTTTCCTTACAAGGCCTGCGGTACCTTGGAGGAAAGCCAAAAGGCAAACTCATCCCCTCCTTTTAAAGGACCATGGGAACCACCCATATGTCAACCTTAATTCAGGGCTTGGGGTTCAGACCCCAGCACTTCAGTTGTCAGAGGATGCAGAGAGGCGTCTAGGAAGGCCAAGGCCTCCTTGGAATTAAACCTTGCAAGAAAGGTCAAGGACAACAGAAAGGGCTTCTTCAAATACATTGCAGATAAAACTAACACTAGAGGCAATGTAGGCCCACTGGTGAATGAGGTGGGTACCCTGGTGACAGAGGATAAAAAGAAGGCAGAGTTACTGTATGCTTTCTTTGTCTCTGTCTATACTGCTGGAGGCTGTCCTGAGGAGCCCAGGACCCCTGAGGTTCCAGAGGAAGTCAGGATAGGGGAGGAGTTGGTCCTGGTTGATGAGGACTGGGTTAGGGATCAGTTAAGCAACCTGAACATCCATAAATCCATGGGTCCTGATGGGATGCACCCACAGGTGCTGAGGGAGCTGGTGTGTGTCATTGCTAGGCCACTCTCCATCATCTTTGTTAAGTCACGGGGAATGGGAGAGGTGCCTGAGGACTGGAGGAAAGCAAATATAACTCCGGTCTTCAAAAAGGGCAAGAAGGAAGACCCGGGTAACTGTAGACTGGTCAGCCTCACCTCCATCCCTGGAAAGGTGATGGAACAACTTATCCTGGGGGCTGTCTCTAGGCATATCAAGGATAGGAGGGCCATTAGGGAAAGTCAACATGGCTTCACCAAGGGAAGTCATGCTTGACCAACCTGATAGCCTTTTATGAGGACATAACCCGGTGGACAGATGATGGTAAAGCAGTGGATGTGGTTTATCTTGATTTCAGCAAAGCATTTGACACAGTCTCCCACAGCATCCTCGCAGCTAAACTGAGGAAGTGTGGTCTGGATGATTGAATAGTGAGGTGGATTGTGAACTGGCTGAAGGAAAGAAGCCAGAGAGTTGTGGTCAATGGGACAGAGTCTAGTTGGAGGCCTGTATCTAGTGGAGTCCCTCAGGGGTCAGTACTGGGACCAGTACTATTCAGTATATCCATCAGTGACTTGGATGAGGGAATAGAGTGCTTTGTCAGCAAATTTGCTGATGACACAAAACTGGGAGGAGTGGCTGACACACCAGAAGGCTGTGCTGCCATTCAGAGAGACCTAGACAGGCTGGAGAGTTGGGCAGGGAGAAATTAAATGAAATTCAACAAGAGCAAGTGTAGAGTCTTGCATCTGGGTAAGAACAACCCCATGTGCCAGTATAAATTGGGGACTGACCTGCTGGAGAGCAGCGTAGGGGAAAGGGGCCTAGGGGTCCTGGTGGACAGCAGGATGACCATGAGCCAGCAATGTGCTGTTGTGGCCAAGAAGGCCAATGGCATCCTGGGGTGTATTAGAAGGGGTGTGGTTAGTAGGTTGAGAGAGGTTCTCCTCCCCCTCTGCTCTGCCCTGGTGAGGCCACATCTGGAATATTGTCCTTCCAATTCAAGAAGGACAGGGAACTGCTTGAGAAAGTCCAGCACAGAGCCACAAAGATGATGAAGGGAGTGGAACATCTCCCTTATGAGGAAAGGCTGAGGGAGCTGGGTCTCTTTAGCTTGGAGAAGAGGAGACTGAGGGGTGACTTTATTAATGTCTATAAATATGTAAAGGGTGAGTGTCATGAGGATGGATCCAGGCTCTTCTCAGTGACATCCAATGATAGGACAAGGGGCAGCGGGTGCAAGCTGAAACATAGGAGGTTCCGCATAAATGTGAGGAAGAACTTCTTCACAGTGAGGGTGATGGAGCACTGGCACAGGCTGCCCAGAGAGGTTGTGGAGTCTCCTTCTCTGGAGACATTCAAAACCCGCCTGGACATGTTCCTGTGTGACCTGACCTAGGTGTTCCTGCTCTGGCAGGGGGATTGGACTAGATGATCTTTTGAGGTCCCTTCCAGTCCCTAACATTCTGTGTGGTTCTGTGTGATTCTGTGATTCTTACATAGTAATTAATTATAGGTCATCTTATTTTAAAAACTAATCCCACAGAAAACACACTCTTTCCCACAGCATTCTCCTGGGGAAACTGGCTGCTCATGGCTTAGATGGGCACACACTTTGTTGGGTAAAAAACTGCCTGGATGGCCGGGCCCAAAGAGTTGTGGTGAATGGAGTTAAATCCATTAAATCCAGTTGGCGCCCAGTCATGAGTGGTGTTGCCCAGGGCTCAGTGCTGGGGTCAATTCTGTTTAACATTTTTATCAAAGATCTGGACCAGGGGATTGAGTGCACCCTCAGTCAGTTTGCAGATGACACCAAGCTGTATGGGAATGCTGATCTGCAGAGGGATCTGGACAGGCTGGATCCATGGGCTGAGGCCAGTTGCATGAGGTTTGACAAGGGCAAGTGCTGGGTCATGCACTTGGGTCACAACAACCCCATGCAATGCTACAGGCTTGCGGAAGAGTGTCTGGAAAGCTGCCTGAGGGTGCTGGTCGACAGTGGCTGAACATGATCCAGCAGTGTGCCCAGGTGGCCAAGAAGGCCAACGGCATCCTGATTGGCTTATATCAGAAATGGTGTGGCCAGCAAGACTGCAGAGGTGATTGTCCCCCTGTTCACCTCAAATACTATGTTCGGTTTTGGGCCCCTCACTCCAAGAAGGACACTGAGGTGCTGGAGCGTGTCCAGAGAAGGGCACCAGAGCTGGGGAAGGGTCTGGAGCACAAGTGTGATGGGGAGCGGCTGAGGGAACTGGGGGGGTTCAGTCTGGAGAAGAGGAGGCTGAGGGGAGACCTCATTGCTCTCTGCAGCTCCCTGAAAGGAGAGTAGCAAGGGGGGGTTGGTCTCTTCTCCCAGGTAACAGTGACAGGACGAGGGGTAATGGCCACAAGTTGTGCCAGGGGAGGTTTAGATTGGATATGAGGAACAATTTGTTTACTGGAAGGGTTCCCCAGCACTGGCACAGGCTGCCCAGGACAGTGGTGGGCTCCCCATCCTTGGCGGGATTTAAAAGTTGTGTAGATGCGGCTCTTAGGGACATGGTTTAGTGGTGGAATTGATAGTGTAATGTTTATGGTTGGCCTCAGTGATCTTAAAGATCTTTTTCAACCTAAACAATTCTATGATTCTATGAATAGTAAGGTGCCATATGAACTATTGTACAGGTATTTTGTTATGTGCATATTCATGACCCTCCTAATGGGATTGTGACTTAAAGCTTGTGTTTCTGTTTTTTCAGAATAATCGGACACTCAGAGAAGGTAAGACTAGAGCCAAAAAAAAAAATTAAAGCCCAACATTTTTTCCTTTCTGTATTTCCTGTGTTAGAAATAGTAGGGAAGTTTACATCAGAATCCTTCTCTAGAGGGACTCACCAGATAATTTGTCTTAAACTGAAGTGCTAGGCAAAAGGGAAGGGACACAGGGACAAAATGGGCAATAAGTAGAAGCCCACAAATAATTTCTGCCAGTTCTGAAGGAACTGAGGATTTAAAATGGCTGAATTGCTAACAGTAGTCTATGACTTTATGATTGTTCTGGTACCCAGAGCAGCAAACTGAAGTACATCATGGAGACTAGATAAGGCTGACATTGTAAATTAGTGCTGCTATGACTTCTGTTTTATCAGAGAATAATTAGAGATATTGTACCTTCACTAAAACTATTTAATCAAAAACGTTTTGCTATTAAGGAGAAAAAAATATCATTTGTGAGACTTTGAAAATCTGGTATGCTGCCAGCAGAATCAACTTGTATGATAAAATTACCTTTATTGGGGAAATAATGTACTGATTTACATTGTTACTCCTGTTTTGAATGCTGTGGCACTATTGCATTGTCAGGAAGAACAAAATGTTCCTGAATTTATATGTTTGGCTTTAGCTTGCATCTAGCCCTGTGCAAGCAAGTATTTAATTTAACCAGAAAAACAATATATGAAGTGGTTTGTTTATTCAAGGAATAGAAATAACATGACTTTGACGAGGAGGACCTGCATGTCTAATCTGAAAGAGGGTATCTGAAAGCTTTAGTTCTTTGCTGGTTAACATGTAGAGAAATGCTAACTTTTAAGCAAATGCACTTTTTGCCTGTGTTGGAGTACTAGAACCGTTTAACACAACTGCAGAGTATACGGCTTGAGTTAAGAGTTTGTGCACCTTCCTGGCCCCCAGCTGCAGGAGCCCAGAAGAATCTTCTGCAAAAGAGGAAAGGAAAAGGGTACCACTGTGGGCAGACCTCAGTCTAACACCTACTGAGGTAATACTAGGTGTGGTTTTTTAAGGGAGCAACTTAAGCCTTTTCTTATGTGAAAAAGATTAATATTTGCAACATTTAAGCTGACCTAGGGCTGGTTTAGAACAAGGTTAGTTGCATGGGTATGTGCAAGTAATTTCCTCAAAATGTGATGTCTGAAAAAGCAGAAGTATTGTTTGGAAATAGGTAGGAAGCAATGCTGGCTTCCTCTGCAGGCTGTCTGGGGGGAAGTCAAACTTTCCATTATCAATAAAGTTCAGTAATGTTGGGATGAAGACTGAAAGGTCTTGAAAATGAAGAGAGAAGGTAAGAAGCTTGTCTTGCTTGTTGTGGTAAATATGTATGAGAAGTTCATAGCTTTTTCTGCATGTTCTAAAGCCATTTCCCTATCCTCTTGATTTTTTTACTTTACTAGAAGCATTGTGGATAGATACTAGCAGGATGAGAATTGTCTGCCGTGGGCAGAAAAGAGTATAGAGCAGTAATCAGGGTGTAAGGTGACCATGCACCGCCTTCATACTCATCTAAGCAGTGAAAAGATTTGTCCTTTCTTTAGAGTGTAATCCTAAAGTAGCATGGGGAAAGTGTATGTAAATATTTAACTAACTTGAGGTAAACCTCTGCATTTTGACTTTCAGTCGTGCTAGAGAATGTAGTATTTTTGTGGCATTAGTGATACTGTTATAAAAAATCAGAGGTCAGTGTTACAATAATCCTGATGTTCCATGGTTTGGTGGAACCAGTTCTTGAGAAAACTCATATTCCAGTAGACAGGAATAGGAAATGAATTTCTATTTCTTTACAGCTTCTCTGTAGTTCTAAACCCCTGTTCTTTTAGGTGATTTTCCCAAGGCAGTAGAAAACAGGCACCTAAGTCAAGAATAAAACAGTTCGTTACAGGGATAAAGAGCCAAAGGCATTAAAACTTGCAAAGTTTGATGTCAAAGACAAATGTCAGAGTTAAATCTCTGGCATCTGGTTACATCTTCTGTACCCATATCTTTTGTATCGTCCATGTTGGAAAAACTGTAGACTTAAAAACAAAAGAGGGACCTCAGTAAGCCAACTGTCCACCTATTTGAACTGTTGCTTGTGTCTCTCAGTTTTCAGTTACTGCCATTGACCTACGTCTAGATGGCATACTAAAAATTTAACTTTTGCACTCAATCTTTTTTTAATATTAGAGTATTAAAGCAGCAGGGAAGAACAGGTCTTATAGGATTTGCAGTAGTTCAGAATATGTATTTTGGCTTCAAGTCTCCAGCTTCTGCTCACCTCTTAAACTCACTGACCATATGTGTATTACTTCTTAAACTGTTTTAGCTCTTCAGTGTTTTATACTCAGTACTTTGGAATTCTTTTTGGGTTACCTTGGATTGTCTCTAAGGTCCTGACTTGCTGAATGAGAGATGCAAGATCTTCCTTGCACTCCCTTTGAAAGAGAGCAATTTTTTACCCTGTCAGATAAAATTATCACCAGGGTACAATATGAACCCCAAAACTTTTTAGTCAATGTAACTTTCCTTTCCTCCATATTTAAATAGCTCTGGCATTATGAAATTGAATCCATTTTTTTCCTGAAAACATCAGCACTTTGCTGTCTGATAATGCTGAGAAGTATGTTATAATACAGAATCACAGAAATAAAGGTGCAGGAAATGCACCTATGTTTTATTACTTCTCGTAGAGTTGCAGAATTTTTGAGATTGGAAGGGACCTTTGGAGGTCATTTTAGTCCAATACAATCCAAACACACAGAAGCAGTTGCATCTTCTGTGGGGTTAAAATTCATCACAGAATATAATAGGTCATCTGAACTGGCTTTGTCTGATACTGTTTTATACTTTCCTATGTCTCATAAGGTGGTGAGATGGGAGATACTGTGTTTAGCGTACATAGTAACTCACTTCACTTCCTTTTGCAAATACACATTGAAGCAGACTAATAGTGTTCAAACATGTTGTTAATTTGCACAGGTAAGCACCTGTCTTGTTCATGAGAAGAGATTTTTTCCTCTTGCAGTGTTTGTTTTCCTCTGCAGAACTTTGTTTTCTTTTTCCATCCATGCAATAGACTGCTTGTTTCCTTCATACCTTTATCACAAGCAACAGTTGAGTGTCTCATTTCATTTTCCAGCCTGAGTCTCAGAACAAAGACTGGTCTGTGCCAGTGTCTCACTTTCACATATAAGGGATGTTCTTCCTTATTTCTGCAGTAGGTTACACCCATGACCTGAAATAATAATGTGGTTCTGTTACTGCCTATGGAACTAGATTCAAAATAGGTGGAACCTGTTTGAGAGTTTGTTAAACATTTATGTTTCTGAAGTCCATGGCATTTTGTGGGGCCACAGCATTTGAGGACTGAAGAGAACATGCTGTTTTGAAAGAAAGACCCTGAAAACAAGGAATCAGCAGTCTCTCATTGCTTCTTTCTTGTTCCCAGTTCATGCATTTATTAATGGAATTAGCTTACAAGAAAACCTTACTAAGCCTCTCCTTACTAAGGAGAAAGCCCGTAGGGACAGGAAGCGTGGTTTTCAATAGAAAACACCTAGTTTCAATAATGGATGTTAACAACATCAGAACACACAATGACCTGAGTGTATTTCAAATGAAACAACAAAACCAGCCTGGGGCAGAGATTGAGCAGAGGACATCCTTGCATCTGGAATATTGTGTCCAGTTCTGGGTCCCCCAGTTCAAGAAGGACAGGGAACTGCTTGAGAGAGTCCAGTGCAGAGCCACAGAGATGATGAAGGGAGTGGAACATCTCCCTTATGAGGAAAGGCTGAAGGAGCTGGGTCTCTTTAGCTTGGAGAAGAGGAGACTGACGGGTGACCTTATTAATGTCTATAAATATGTAAAGGGTGAGTGTCATGAGGATGGAGCCAGGCTCTTCTCAGTGACATCCAATGATAGGACAAGGGGCAACGGATGCAAGCTGGAACATAGGAGGTTCCGCGTAAATATGAGGAAGAACTTCTTCACAGTGAGGGTAACAGAGCACTGGCACAGGCTGCCCAGAGAGGTTGTGGAGTCTCCTTCTCTGGAGACATTCAAAACCCACCTGTGTGACCTGATCTAGGTATTCCTGCTCTGGCAGGAGGATTGGACTAGATGATCTTTTGAGGTCCCTTCCAATCCCTAACATTCTGTGATTCTGTGATTCTGTGGTATAGAAAATATATTTTGAAAGGTGGAAGTTTTCCAAATGTAAGGGTGGGTTTTTTGGAGCAAAATCTGAACTGCATGTTATGTTTCTCTTTTTTTTCATTTTATCATTCCTTTGATATTACCAAGTAGCTGAACTGCATAAAGTTGAAGTACCTCCTTGATCTTTCTTTGCAGATGTCATAGGGTACATGGTTCTTCCAGGAGAATTCAGATGCCTTCATGGCCATCAACAGACACTGTGTGTTATAGGAAAAAACAAAAATGGGTGTAGAAGAAGCAGAACAAATGCTTCCATTCACAGTTGTAAATTTGATATGAAACATGTTTCAGAAAATACCTTAAGTGTCAGTTTGAACATGATGATTTCAGCATAGAAGGTGCATATCAGACTTGATGTGAGTCAAAGTTGTTCTCTGTGTAGCTTTTAAATAAAGACCATAGAAAACCTGAGCATGGCTAAACAAAGATCTCAGATGAATTTCTTCTATAAAGAAATATAAGAAATATTGCACAACTTCTTGGCTAAAACATTGTGGTTTTGCTCTCTCTTCAGTTTTTCTTTTGTCATTTGAGTACAAGAGAACATTAGAAGAAAAATTACTGTGTTTTTTTTCCCATAGGATCCTTCTTGTCATTACTGATATATTTAGTTGCCTATTTACCCTAAGGGTTCCACCATTACAACCAACATCCTTTCTCTGCCTCTTTGTTACTGTTATTTGAACAGTGTTATGATGAAAATATGGAAAAAGAGGACAATAATATTTAAAACATTGGAAAACATTGTAATTTAGAATTCCTATTTTTTATCTGGGTTTCTCTGAGGTGGTTCATGAAGAAATTCAGCAGAACACTGTATAAGAATAGGCTTTCTTAGACTGCAGTTATCACTATGTTATACTTAAGATACTGCCTCCATTGTGCCATTTTGTGGTCATGCTGGAAACACAGTGACTGTAGCAAATAACTTTCTCAAAGTGGCAGGTGAAAACTGGGATCTTTAGATCCCAACTTTCTCAGATAAGAACAGCATGTTCAAATGGATTTAGAAAGGGAACTAAAACATCTTAATCATTGTTCTGCCGTTGAATGACTGCAAAATTGTTAGTTAAGCTGCTAAGTCTTAGTATTCCTGTTTCCCTTTTTGACCAAATTGCATAGTATTTTCTCTAGCTTTTAGAATCGGGCCTTAAAATAGTCTAAAGGTTACTTACATTTTGGCTACGAATCAATAGGAGTTTTGCTGTTATTTAATGGAAGCAGAATTTCCTCCTAGGAAAATAATAAATCTGTGGGAGTAGAAAACTAGCCAGAATAAGTGTTGTTTATACTTCAGCAGGCTCTATGAGGTGATTGATTTAAAAGATATAGTACTAGCTACTGCCTCTCATCAGCACTGAGACTTAATTTGTAATGCTGGACCTTAGGATAAAGACCACAACAAACCAGACACCTTCTGAACTGTTTTTGCATCTCATTTCCTACCAGCTGACTGATGCCATTTGCTACTCTTCATTAAATTCCTATAAAATAACAGGACCTCCCTGCATCTGCATTCAGGGGTTTAGGCATGCCACAGATGTGAAAACTAAATTACTTTTTAACCTTAGTATTTCTGATAAGTTTCAACAAAAGCAAAGCTACTCTTTAGTCCTGGAATCACATTAAGAATTCAGCATGGAACTTAGTCCCTTAAGCTGTTCTCTGGAGTCTGAAAGCCTGGTTCTTCAGACTCTGAAGATGTCTTTATCAGCAGAAGGGAACCTGCAGAGTAACTACTGGGAGAGTCCCTCAAAAGAGATCTAAACAGTAAGGAGGAACTTTTATTAGTGTGCAAGTGCTAGGACAACTAAATGTCTTCTATTCTCAGGGCAAGTTGTCATTTTAGTCACTTAAAATCTTCAGTGGGTGTAACATCCCTGTAGCTAGAATCTAGAAATACTTCAGCTTTAGTAGCAATTAGTCCATTAAATATGTTGCAGTTAATCTGTTGTGAAGAATTTAGGTTTGTAGAGATATGACATTACAGCAAGTACTGTGAAGAGATGTGTGATTCAATACTAATGTCATGACAGACTAGACTATGTGACATGTTTCCCTTCCTCAAATAATTTAGGAGAGGAATGGTAGGTTCATTTAGATGGATAGAATGCTTTTACAGAAAGAAATCAGTTTAGAATGGATTGTAGTACCTTCTAACTGTTCCTTTCTCAGAAAGAAATAAAAAATGTCCACTTCACTTTGGACTACTAAGAAATTCACAGAATCACAGAATCACAAAGTGGTAGGGGTTGGAAGGGACCTCCAAAGATCATCTAGTCCAGCCCCCCTGACAGAGCAGGATACCAGAGTAGATCACACAGGAACATGTCCAGACGTGTTTTAAATGCCTCCAGATATGGAGACTCCACAACCTCTCTGGGCAGCCTGTGCCAGTGCTCTGTTACCCTCACAGTAAAGAAGTGTTTTCTTATGTTAAGATTGAACCTCCTGTGTTCCAGTTTGTGCCCATTGCCCCTTGTCCTGTCACTGGACACCACCGAGAAGAGTCTGGCCCTGTCTTCCTGACGACAGCCCTTGAGATATTGATAAGCATTAATGAGATCTCCCCTCAGCCTCCTCTTCTCCAAGCTAAACAGACCCAGTTCCCTCAGCCTCTCCTCAGATGGGAGATGCTCCAATCCCTTAATCATTTTAGTGGCCCTGTGCTAAGGAGGCCTCAGCTTTCCTTATTGCATCTCTACATTCTCTGATCACATTCTTGTACCCCCCCAAGTAGTCAGCCCCCTCTTCCATGTTCTGTAAATTTTCTTCTTCCACTGGAGTTTATTTTGTAGCTCCCTGCTCAGTCATGCAGGTCTCCTGGCTCCCTTACATGATTTCTTACTCTTCAGGATACAACGATCCTGAGCTTGGAGGAAATGGTGCTTGAATATTGACCAGCTCTCTTGGGCCCTGCTACCATCCAGTGCCCTGTCCCATGGGATTTCTCCAAGGAGTTTCTTGAAGAGGCCAAAGTTAGCCCTCCTGAAGTCCAGGGTTATGATCCTGCACGTTGCTCTGTGCCTACTGTACATGGTCCTGAACTCAACCACCTCGTGGTCGCTACAGCCAAGGCTGCCCCCTACCTTCACATCCTTGACCAGTCCCTCCTTGCTTGTCAGTAAAAGGTCCAGCAGTGCTCCTCTCCTTGTTGGTTCCTCTACCACCTGTATTAGGAAGTTGTCGTCAATGCACTGCAGGAACCTCCTGGACTGTGCATGCCTGGCTGTGTAGCCTTTCCAGCAAATGTCAGGGTGGTTGAAGTCCCCCATGAGAACCAGAGCCTGTGATTTTGAGGCCACTTCCAGTTGTCTGTAGAAGGCCTCGTCAGCTTTCTCATTCTGATCAGGTGGCCTATAAAAGACAGCTGCTGTAGTGTCTCCCATGTTAGCCTGCCTCTTAATTTTTACTCACAAACTCTCCGCTCGCCCATCAGCTCAGTACATTCTAATTGCTCCTCCACGTAAAGAGCAACTCTACCTCCATGCTTTGTTAGTGTGTCTTTCCTGAAAAGCACATAGGCACCCATGACAGCGTTCCAGTCATGTGAGCTATCCCACCATGTCTCCGTACTAGCAACCAAATCATAGCCCTTTGACTACACGCAGATCTCCAGTTCCTCTTGTTTTTATCCCATGCTACGCGCGTTGCTGTAAAGGCATTTAAGAGAGAGAGTTGCGCTCACAGCTATCATCCTAGAAGGTGTAGGAAGACCAGGCTCATCCTCAGCTAGCCTGGTTTTACTCCCCTCCCCCTTCGAACCAAGTTTAGAGCCCTGCCAACTCATGGGCCAAAATCCTTCTCCACCTTGGAGACAAGTGAGACCCATCTGTTGCCAACAGGCCTGATGCCATGTAAACTGCCCCATGATTGGAAAAAACAAAATTCCATTGATGGCACCAGCTTCTGAGCCATGTGTTGATGGTTCAGAGCAGTGGAACATCATTCTCAGTGAGATGCTTTCAATGTCAGTTGGGGAAGCAGGATAGGAAAGTACATGTATGTTTTCAGAATTGAAATTGTACATCTTTTTTCATGTAAGACTGAAGATTCAGAGTGATACAATATTTGCACAAATCTAAGGAATTGCAGAGTTATTTTGAGACATGGTAAGCAACTCCAAAATACTACATGAACTTCCCATGCTTAATTTTATTGCAGATTTACTCAGAAGCCTGAGTCTTCAGAATATTGAAGCAAAGTCTTCCTATTGTACCCAGACCTATGTCTTTGACTCCATAGTCTTTGGTAACCTTAAAGAAATTTCTAAGAAGGTAAGTTATGAAAGGAACTACATTTTGTTGTGTACAGATGAAAACTAGATTGACATTGCATGTTGTTTTCTTTAAATTTGTTAATTTTGCAATGCAAAAACAAACAAACAAACAAAACCCAGAATAAAAGAATAAAATAAAGCTATTTATCTAGGTATTAAGTAATTGGAGTTATAATTTTAATCTCATTAGTGAAGATTTTAAAGAGGAAAAGATGTTAATATAGATGTTATTGTAGTTGCAGCTGCAATAATGCCTCAAGGATTTTGTATGGAAATGTGATAGTGTGAACTAATTGTATCTTTTACTATTAATAGCAAGTTCTACACTGTTTGAGCAGAATCACATAGAGGGGTATGTTGCTTATTTGATTGTTGCAATATGCAGATTAGTAAAAACTAATTAAATTGTGGCATATTCATTCATGCATAAGTTATTTAATAATAATGTTTTTTGACAAATCGTAGTTTATGGGGAAATATTAGTGTTGGGTTTCAGATTTCCACTGAAAATTTTTCTTTTGTGATTTGTTAGGTACAAGATGTCATATGCCTCTTACAACTTGCAATCTGAAGTCTTATCCACATCTTTGTTATATTATCCTGGTGGAAACAGCACAGCTTTGTTATCTAATGCTATTTTATACAACTTATTTACAAAAAATATTTACTGTCATTATTAAGAATGCATGACAACAGAGGGAGAATTATTGTAGAAGTATTGGAAATCAGTATCCATACAAAAATTTAATATTAGAGAGAGAAAATTGGTTGCATGTGCAGAAAGCTTTTAGACTAAAGAACTACTCTCATTTAAAAGTAGTGGCAGTGTTTCTCCTTCTCCATCCTGCATGCTTCCCTAGCTCACACATCTGTCTTTTGTCATTAAATTAGTGTGGCTGTTATGTATTGCATGTATTCTACATTGCTGTTGGGGCATTTATTATGTGCTCACAGATGTTACATACACTGATATAGGATGTAGGGTGGGCCAAGGTCTGAGGACTGTGCCTGGTTACAGGTTTTTCATACAAGTCCTTTGTTACCTTCCTTTTAGCGAATGCCCTGTTTTTAAGGCACAATGGCAGTGCAGTGTAAAGTGCTCTAAAATATGGACATTAGGGAGCAGTCATTGAATTCCCATGTCTCAGGAACTGTAATTGCTGTAGTACTAGCAAGAGGGCAAGATAAATACTGTTTGTGTTTGCCAGGACCGTTGGGACTCTGTATAAAGAGTGGACCCAAGAACTGCAAACAGAACAGGTTCTGATTTCGGTTTTATCACACCAGTGCAGCTGTCCTTGGTTGAATTTGATGCAAATGAGATCAGATTCTGTCTGGTATTATTTACAAACCATGGCAATATAAAGATGGAGAATTTTGGGGAAAATTATGGTGATCTCACCAAAACCTAACAATTTCACTCACTCTTTTTGTTCAGTCTTACCTTAGAAATAGGGAAATTGCTATAGTTTTTCGCCATTTCTCTCTAGCATTTTTTTGAAAAACCAACTAGCTGTCAGTGTGACTCAAGATGGGAGAAGACAAGGATAAAGACAGAATATAATAGAGACAGCACTATCATTTAAATAAAAAAACAAACTATAAAATTACTAGTCTTCAGTAGCTAAACAACATGTGGGAGTCTGAATACCAGATGTTGCTCTATAGAAGAGCAAAGACACAAATTCCAGCCCAGTCTCTTTTTCCTTAATAGTTAGGTTCCCAGATCTAGAAAGTTCAATATTTGTAGTATGTCATATGAAGTCTTGTCATCTTACACACTTCTTCATAGCAGAAGAATCAAATCTTATGTCTTTTTTTTACACACAGTTAGGAGATGAAGGATGGGTAGAAACTTTTCCTCACATTTGACTACTTCTCCTCCCTAATGTAAGATGGAAGAGCACAGCCCTTCTATTGCATTATTGTGCAATCCTTAGGCACCTGCAATGATGACTAAGCTGCAGATATGCAAGCTTGTATACGGATCTGAGACCTGGGAAATGAAAGGGAAGAAGTATCTTCAAGGTACGGAAGTTTTGAGAACATAGCCTAGAGAAACCTTTGGAGTATTTAGAAGGAAAAGAAAATTACTTTTAAAATCTTTCTGTCTTCACTAAGCTGAGCATATGAGTAGAGTGACAGAATGCAGAATCAGTTTTGTATTTCTTGGATGGCCAGCTGTGTAGTTTTGGATGTTTCTGGCTTATATTTAAGGACACCATAGGAGAGCAAATGCATGCCACTTACCCAATAAATAAATGTAAACCCTTGAGAAAAGGCAAAAGGATGCTGGCATGACTAAATATCAACATAAGAGGAAAAGTGTTGTTAAAAGCAAAAAGGTATCTTTCAGAAAGCTCAAACAACATTGGAAGTATTTGCTAGTTAGATGTAAAACATAATAAAACAGGTGAGCAAGCTGGAGGAACAACTAGTAAAAGGCAGAAACCAAAACCCAAGTCCAATGCAAGAATCTTTTTTTAAAGGCATCTGGAGGACGTACCCTTCTGCATGGTATGCTGGGACAATAGGTACCACCATGTGAAAAGAGCACTCAGAGAAGGTAAACATCTATCAGAAAAACTAAATGAGGTTTTTGTTCAATGCACACGAGCTTCAAGAGGTGTGCTGGAATTCTTTTCAGGGGGGATTCATCAGTATTTCACTCAAAGTGAAGCGTTAATGGAAGAGATTGCAAGACAAACAGAAACTGAACTACAGCAAATTGACAGGAGCAGATAGTATTTAACTAGGATTTATAAAAGTTCAGATCAAGGATGAAGTCTTTGAACTAGTTAACTACAGTGAGTAGCCACATGTTTAAAAATCACTTGCACTTCAGAACTCAGAGGTCTCAAATGAGATAGTAATTTTAAAAAGGGCTGTATGGGAGATGTAGGGGAACTTGTATGGGAGATTGAGGGGAACTAATCTACTAATCCTGATATCTGTAACAGGCAAATTAGAAGAAAACTGTAATAAAGAATGATCCCTGGGTACTTGGATAAATGTGTGGAGAGAAGTAATTGTGTAGGGGCATTAGGAATCTTGAGCCACAGCATGAAAAATCTGCTCAGTCTAGCCTACCTGCACCTTCTTTGAGCTCCTGTACCAAAAAGTCCTAAAGAATCACAGAATCACAGAATCACAGAATGTTAGGGATTGGAAGGGACCTTAAAAGATCATCTAGTCCAACCCCCCTGCCAGAGCAGGAATACCTAGATCAGGTCACACAGGAACATGTCCAGGCGGGTTTTGAATGTCTCCAGAGAAGGAGACTCCACAACCTCTCTGGGCAGCCTGTTGCAGTGCTCTGTTACCCTCACTGTGAAGAAATTCTTCCTCACATTTATGTGGAACCTCCTATGTTCCAGCTTACACCCATTGCCCCTTGTCCTATCATTGGATGTCACTGAGAAGAGCCTGGCTCCATCCTCATGACACTCACCCTTGACATATTTATAAACATTAATGAGGTCACCCCTCAGTCTCCTCTTCTCCAAGCTAAAGAGACCCAGCTCCCTCAGCCTTTCCTCATAAGGGAGATGTTCCACTCCCTTCATCATCTTTGTGGCTCTGAAGCAGTTTCTAAAGAAACTGCTGCTGAATAAAAAGTAAGTCCTTTTCTGGGATAAAGAGACAAGAAAGAAGCTAGATGAGAATAATCAGTAGCAGTTTTATAAATGACTGTATCCCTCTCCCCATCTAAAAAACACCAATCTAATAGAACTAGCAAAAATACAATGAAGAATGTGACAAGGTTGATGAGGAATATGAGATGGTTTACAATCCAGGAATTACTCACTAAAGCAAAGACCCTCCAGCCCGCCACAGAGCATGCTGAGAGGAAGTACAATAAAGATGTTTTAGATGAAAGTAGCTTGGAGATGATGCAAGATAATTGATTGCTAGGATCTTTTCATTTACAAGAGTGTAAGTCCTCAAATTAAGTTAATAGAAGCTACGTTCAAGAGATGTGATGATGATGAGGCTCCTTACACACCATATTAGTGACCTGAGGAGCTCCTTACTCCAGGGGATTGTTGTGTATGCCAGAAAGCTTAGGCCAGACAAGACAAGATCATGGGAGAAAAAAATCCTCTGAGAAATGTTAAATACATTTGTCTCAAGGGCCCCTGAGCTGCAAGCTGTTGATGTCCTGTTGAATGCTTTTCAAAAGCATCACTATCTGCTTATACTACTTTTATATTCAGTTGTAGGCATCTGCTTGGGCTCCTGTTCAAGACTGAGTATTGGACTTGACAACCTGACCCAATATAGCTATGTTTAGTCTTTATTCCTGCAGGTTATAACTGGCTGCTTCCAATTGCACCTCTTCCAGAAACCGCTTATCCTACCTTGCTCAGACATAATAATTGCCTTGACTTAATGTTATTAAGGCAGTTTTACAATCTAATATGGCAAGGAATAATCAGAGAAGTCTGTCAATGCACCCTGTGCATCCCTCTCTGTAGCAGCCTTAGTTCAGTGACTATGGAGAAGGCACTGTAAATCCAAGTTTATTGTTTCCTAATCACTAAAGTTTGTTTATCAGCCTTATCTCTTGCTTCTTATAATACACCTAATTAGTTAACAACTCTGCTCACATGCTAAGCATGCATCACCATCAGTGCCACTCATCCAGCATGTGGTAAATGTTGCATTAAGATCTTCTCTGATCTCTGTCCTTGTTGAGCAATACCATTTCCATAGCTGATGTAAGTCAGATCAAAGGCGTACTGTTGTGATTAACCAAGGCTCTGCAGCATGATTCACTTATTACCTCAGAAACACTCTATCAATCAGCTTTACGCAGCTGTTCATATAGACACTTATCCTCTCTTCAGATAATGTGTATGCTTTCCAAGCTATCTATCCATTATCACTTAATTGTATCATGTCTGAACTAGTAAAATCTGCTGGTTCTTCACACATGCATAAATGGCATGCTTCTTTGAATGCCAGCTTTCACCTTTCTAATGCCACTTGGCCTTCATCTTTATAGCATTGCTTTCTGTATGAGCAGTGGTAAATAGACAGATAACACTGAGCAAGTCAAAAGTGCTTAATATGAATTACCCATCAGATAAAAATGGTACTGGGTACAGGGAAGGGCTGACGCTGAGCCAGGACATTGGCTTGTGGGTAGGGGTCACATTCAGCAAGGTCTACAGCAAGGCAGGAGCATCAACTGGTGGCTCTGGGCTGGGTGAAATGGGCTCCTGGGCTATGGTCAGGGATGGGGGAGGCCCAGGGTGATGCTCTGCCAGGTTGGAAGGCCTGCTGGTGCCCTCAGGACCCTGTCATGCATAGGAAATCTGTCAGAAAAACAAATTCCCACAACGCTGGGATATAATTGTGTTTTGAAATGTAGAGACTTTGGGAGAATAGTCATACTGATGTGTTCATCTGTCTCATGGCTTGAATGTATAGCTTGGACAAAATATTCTGTCAATATTATTTTCCAGAAGTTACTTAAATGCTTCATGGATTTTTTTTTGCCAAACTGTTTCAGTAAAGGAGGATTTTTCTTCCCTGGCATTAATGCTAATGTTAGTGGTATTATAACCCCTAAGCAATTGCATAAATATAACTTAGAGTCACCCATGTAATAAGAGCTCCTGGCTGTGTGTCTTTATCGTCTGGTTATGTGTTTCAACCATCAGGTTATTAAATGTAGGTCTGGTGAAGCTGATACACTTTTAGTAAAATCCTTATGTATTTGTTGTTCCAAAATGTGGAAGACAATTGAGCTTCTGGTTAGAAAATTCATCAAGGACATGGTACATCTGGGTTATGTATCATGTTCCATTAAATGTTTAATTTTTTAAATAGCAGTATCAAAGGAGAGATTATCTAATGAATCTGTGTCTTGACAAAGCAAGCAAGTGTAAATGTTGAATGTCAAACTAGAGGGCGCTGCTCTACAGACTGCACTGTCACTTGGACTTGTCCGTAGCCTCACCACGTGCATCCCATCTGACCTCGCTGGACAGGCTGTAATGGTGCAATACGAAAAAATGAAATAAAAATTAAAAAAATAGAAAAGTAGGTGACAGGATCAATGATGAGGATTCAGTTTGCTATCACTGATGAAAGATCATTTGTCTTAAGAACATGACTGTAGTTGTTGTGGATTGGAGAAGCTATGTCAAGCATAATTAACTGTATGTGGGTGCAGACGTCCATGTCAAATGTAAGATCATGATGAACAAGGCTATTCTCTAACATTTTGAGGCTAATTTCTTCAAGATCAGTTGGAGGCCACAATAGTTATGTTAACAATTCTTGTAAGGTTGCTCATATGCTGTCATGGTTGTGTGCTACTGCACATCCACAATCTATGTAAAGCATTGAAGTATGTATAATATTTTACAGGATATTTTAAGAATAAGTGCTTACCAAAGTGTCATTGCTATGCAGTAGTTCACTGTGGAGGCTTTTACAGTTTTTCACTGTGGCAGCCTTTTGACTTCTCGTGGACAGGTGCAGGCAGATTGAACCTCATGTCACAAAGAGAAGCAACTCTTATTTGAGTCACCGCTAGTCAGTAGTACCTGTAGTTTGTGGGCAGCAGAAGCACCACAGATATAGACTGTATATGAGACTGGTTTAATTGTATTCAGCTAATGATGATATCTGCTGCGGTATTCAAATAGTGTGGCTGTGCCAACATTTAAGGTAACATGCAGGTCAGAGAGTGCCTGAATTCAGATACTAAGGAATGTTTCAGCTGCAGCTTTTGTAAGAAGGCGGCCAATTCTTCATCAGCTATCTGTTTTCTAGATGATTTTGCCAGTTTGTCTGGATGCATCATAGGTAGGTCTTAGATCTTGGAACGTACTGCCCAGGTTAAGTTTTAGTTTTGTTGTTCCTGCTGCTCATGACAGCTGTTTTTACATAAATAGTCGGTGTGAAAATTCAGCCATGGATAATGCATCCTCCGTGGATCTCACTGTGCTCCTCTGTTTTTCTCTGGTGGTACACTCTGGAAGGTAGGACACTGCTGTATTGTGCAACACATGTAGCAGTGGTATCTTTGCCCATTTACTGCATTTTACAGCTCTGCTCTGGCATTGAAAAGGCACTGCTCAGATTTTTTTAAGTTTTTCCTGTATGGTAATCCAAGTGAAAGTCTGGAGTGAGAAAATGCAAGAGTATAGGCCAGCATACGTCAAGATCTTCTGGAGAGCTAATGACATATACAGTGTAGGGCTGGATTTTACATCATTTAATGTTTTATACACTTGTGATACTGAAGAATTCTAAGTGGTTCAAAAATGTCTGAGGACACCCTTTCCTCAAATATTTTGTCAGCTGCTTGGTAGGGCACTGTAGGGCACTGCTAGATGACACCTCATTTTCCCTGAGAGAAGAGGAACCATCCTTGTATACGTTTTGGATTGAACAAGCCCAGCCTGTTTTTTCCAGTTCTTGTTTGGTTTTGTGGTGATGGTTTTTTTCATTGAACAGACTCCACCGTAGAACTATTTATACCTGATCTGAAAATCTGGCGAATATTTCTCCCAGGAAATTGTTCTGGGAAGTGATCATCAGATAACAACTGTCCTCTGTCCAGCTGCTTTGCTACAATGAAGGGGGAAAAAAAAAAAAAAAAAAAAGAAAAAGCCTAATTATTTGCTTCTGAATAATTCAGTATCGGAGTTGTTTATAAAGCACCAGGCTGGGACACCACTGTTAACCAGAGCATGTGTGATTCTGTTACTAATTCTGCTGCACTCCTGCTTGTTCTGCTGTAGTTTATCTGCCTCTTGGGGAACTCTGAACAGAGCATAAATTCTTGCAGTGTTGGTGCTTCCCTTAAATTAGATCAGTGGAAAACTCTGGTGCATGAAGCATAAAAAAATCAGATTTAAATTTACTTTGCAATGTTCCCTCATTCACAGCATGAAGCTCAGCTTGGTTAGAAGAGAAAAGCAGGCTCAGGAAGACAGGATGAGTACTCAGGAACTGGCAGTCTTTGGCAGCTAGAGCTGTTAGGAAAATTTCTGTGACTGCTACTTAGGGACCTTCTTCTAGAAGGACAAACATGTGAGGGCTAATCCACAGAAGATAATAAAATGGTGAGCAACTAGTACATTTCTGAGTGCTGTAGTTTTGAACAGGATCTGTAAAATGCTATATATTTTAGATAACTGTTAAGTTACTGGGTTTTTCCCTCAGTTAAATCTTACATGCATTAGTAATCCCTGAGGAATGACCCTTTGGCTAGTTTACTGGCTGATCACCATACATCAATTAAGTCTGATCAGTTAAAGGATTTGAGGTAGCCTTGAACTTCATGAGCACCTCTGTTGCACTAAATCATCTGTAATCTGCCTGGTTATAAATAACTCTTGGGGGAGCCCTTTCAAATGTGATTTACCAGATTACAGATGTGGTTTTCTGCCCACACCTAATCTAATTCTCTCGTGACTGGTAGCTGCATACTGTTGGTGCTGTGGGCACTCTTTTCAGTTAAAAAAACTAGTTCACTGATTACTTTTCCCATCTCCTTTTATTAATTCCCTCATCTTTCCCCTCTTCTTCCCTCTAGTTTATCAAGTTAATTTATCTTACTGTTCTTATTTCTAACAAGAGTTCTTCTGTCAGCAAACTGAGAAGCTCAGCCTCCGGATGCAATTTCTGGCACCTCATTAGATTTATTTTGTAATTGTTCTGGGAAATGTAGTCTTCTGGATGAATGAGCAGAATTTTAAAGAATCTTCTGGATTCAGAAGCTGATACAGGAAAGGCTCGTATTGCATCCCTCACTGTAACCTGCACTCGGGAATGTAATTTCTTAATATACTTTAAGCTGGCTGTATTCAAATGTCTTTCTTAAGATTCCAGAGAATTTTATTGACAATTTCTTCTTTGTGTCTTTTTTTCCAGAAGTTTAATGCTGCCTTAATGGCTTTTAGAGAGAGAGAGAAAGATGAGAGGTTCTCATTAGCTGAAATTTTGCACAACATTTAATGTCAGATCAGTTTTCACTGATCTCAAAACCTATCTTCCTTTTATAATTAACTGAATGTTATTTTTATTAGTGATTCACCACAAACAAAGATTGTCCATATTTGCAGTTGTAGATAATTCTAGACCCACTGTCAGCATTTTACCAGACTGTTTGTTTTGTCTGCTTTAGTTTATTTAATGTATCACTTAAATGAAGCAAATAAACCTTTGCTCTGCTTTTCCAGCTCATCACAGTTGTGATGAACATCATCAGTGTTCAATTCGTTGTAATATATATTAATATATATTAATAAACTATGAACATGCATACTTGAATGTATTTTATAATATAGGGAATTCTGATTATAAACCCACAAAATTTCATTCTATTGTCTACACATAAACAGAAATAACTTTGTCCACTTTTTGTCATGCTGTTAGCAAGTGGGTTTAGATCTGATTGAATGTCCTAGTTGCCACTGTTTCATGCAATGCACAGGAAACTTAGTATTCAGATGCAGGCATGGTGGGCATCAGTTAATGACTTAATCAACAGTTACAGCTAGAACAAAGGGAATGTTTTTCCTGACAAACAACATGGGGAGTGCATGAAGGAAATAAATTTTATGAAGCAAGGAAAGAGAGCATGAAAGAAAAATATGATTAAGTAGAGAAGAACACACTGAACAATAAAGGACAGTCTTTAACCATTAGTGTTTATAAATAACGTAGTAGTCTGGAACCAACATTTGGTTCATCCAGGCTGTGTTGACACCTGGCCCTGGTACATTCATGCCTGTACTCTCTCTACAGATGCACTCTGAACAACCACTCTCAGACCCGTTTTTCTAGGCTGCTAGAGAATGTTTGGTAGCACCTTGAGATGGCAATGGTCCTTTATACATCAAACTTTGATGGCAACTCTATATTCCCATGGAAATATCAGTGTCACTCTTTGCTATGATTTATGTCTACTGCATGAAAAGAAATTGTATCTTATTGATCACATCAATGATATGCTAACAACTGGTAGTACACATCAGTTCCTTCCAGATAAAGGGAGGGTGATAGTTGCTGATGAAATATATTTGTAGTATGACAGAGCTTATTTTAGGATTATTTTACAAACATTCATGGGAGAATTTATATGAATCATCCATTGGGTAAATATTTAACTAGAATTCAAGTGTCTCCTACCATGCTTACAGGATGTAACTTGTGGCATGTGGCTGTAGATTTGTGCTAAAAGCCTTTACATGCAGCAAGAAGTTGAGAAGTGGAAATTCTGGGTACAGTAAAGCATGACAAATGAGCAAGTACAACTAAGAAAGGCAGCACATGTTTTGACAAGCAGAGCTGTTACTTGCCTACCTTGCATGGCAAGAATTTCCCCAGTGCTTATATTTTACAGAAACATTCAATACTTTAAAATATGCTAATTTGTACTAGCACTGGCTGTGGAGCATGCACTGATGTGGGACTGTGGGGGACCACTCACAACTGGAGCTTCTTTTCACACCTCAGTGATTGCAGAGTTGGGGACCAGTCAGGGTAGGTTGATATTTGCATGGGAGAACATTGTTTTTTTTCTCCATGTAGCCAAAGATCCTCACTGACAGACTGAAGGGTTTGTGGTAACTTTGTGATACATCATGAGTCTTGGGTCTGTCTCTGGTGTGGCTTACTGAAGAGTCCAGCACAGTTCAACACTTCCATTTCTACCTCTTGATATTGATCCTTCTCATCTGATACATCTCATAAAAGAGCAGTGATTGGAGTTCTGATTGTTCAGTCTCACTGGCTTTTTATGAGCCTGGACACAAATACACAACATAAGTTCTTTAGATGCCCCTGGGTGGATCATAGAATCATAGAACAGCCTTGATTGGAAGAGACCTCTAACATCATCAGGTCCAACCGTTAACCCAGCACTGTCAAGTCACCACTACCCCACGTCCCTCAGCACCACATCTACACGGCTCTGAAATCTCTTCAGGGATGGGGACTCCCCCACTGCCCTGGGCAGCCTGTGCCAGTGCTGGGGAACCCTTCCAGTGAAGAAATGTTTCCTGATATCCAATCTAAACGTCCCCTGGCACAACTTGAGGCCGTTACCCCTCATCCTATTATTGATTGCCTGGGAGAAGAGTAACTTAGAGGAGAAGAATGAAACTTATATTGTTGACTTTTATTCCCTGATATTTGGCATGATATCATAACCAACATTTCTGTCCTTTCATCACTTATTAGTGCTTTCTATTGAAAAACAACATTTATAAGTCTTCCATTCACTGAATTTTCATGAAATCTACTGCTTACAATAATATTCCTTTAACTATGAGTGATCAGCTACATTGCAAAAACAAGAAATGGAGTACCCAGTCATTCTGTGTTAACAGTTCATACTCCTATAACGGAGTTTTATTACCTAAGTCTGCATCCCTGACCAAGGTTTCAGCAACTCTCTGAGTTGTCTTTGGCTTTTCTGTCCTTAGTTAGAGAGTGTGGGGCTACTAGAAGGATAAGGATGCAAGGGCTTGCTTAATTTTTTTAAAAAGAAAAATCACTATTGCTGTACAAAAGGGCTTTATTCAGAAGCCTTTGCAATATTACCATTTTCCAATGACTTTCCCTTATAGGGGCCCTAGGTTTGTTTTGTGCTCCCCAAATTACTACAAATCTCCAATCCCTCTTGCATTTTGTAGCAGAATGAGGTTGCTGTTTTCAGATATGCCATGCTTTAACTTCCTAAAACAATAATCTATAACATGAAACAATTTATTTAAAAGGAATAAAAATAAATTAAAATATTAGTGTAAGAGTTGCAATAATATATTTTGATAAGAATGGTAAGACTGGAAAATCAAGTGCTGAAAAAATTTGAGAGCACCAAAAATTCAAGTTATTCAGCTGATGTTATCTTAGCAGCAGAGTATAACCTATGGGCTTTCTGATAAAGATATAGTTAAATTTAACCTTTACACCTGAAAAGGAAGAGAATTAAAGCTTTTCTTTTGTCCTCTTCTTCCCAAATATTACCAAGCTAACACTGGAGGTGCAAGACTTATGACTAGAATATTTTTATTTCCAAAGGCGGATTTTTAAAAATTGTTTGTGGCTTTGTAGTACATGGTTCTTGAGTAGTCCTGTCCCACATTTCTCCTCCACACCTCTCCCCTCCACCCTCCACAGGCACCCCGGAAAAAAATTACAAACATAAGAAGAAATCTTCACAGCTAATCAAGTTTTGTGATTTTAGTACTCCTGCCAATTTTGTCAGCAAAATATAAATTCCATACATCGAAGCTATCTATTAGAAGATATGTAAACACTTCACAGTTTCTAGAGATGTTTTTTCAGAACTTTCAGGAAACCTTGACTAAGTGTTCAATTATAATTAAACAAGGTACATTTCTTTGGTGTTATGTATATTGGAAAAACCCTTGAAATATTTCAGATTGGCAGGAAGGGAATATGTCATATACTGTGAGTAATCTACTCAGCTTGTTCAGAAAAATTTAATATTTTTTTAATGACTCTTTTTGCACATGCACTTCATATTATGCATGATTTAATGCCTTGACAAATTAATATTAACAGAACTCTTTGGGATGAATCAGCACTTTTCATGCAATATGTCATCTTTTACAGTCCTTCACCCAACACAGAAGAGAAATTTTCAAAGTGTCTTTTACCCAGACTAAGTTGAAAATGAACACAGAAATAACACATATTTTTAAATGCTAAATCAACCATATTGTCCATACAGAAAAGATAATTCAAAAGGTACCTCTTTTCTTTTGGATGAGACATATAGCATGAGCCAGTTCACATATTATGAGCACGTGATTAAGAAAATACATTCCAGAACAGTAAAAGCTGATAGGTATGCAGGTGATCCAACCAAGGTAACTTGAGGTGAGTAACTGAATTTCAATCCATTAGTCTCATAAAAGATAAAACTGTCCTAGAGATAAATCTGTTTAGGGTGCACGTGTGCATAGTCTTCTGTTGTATCTTTGATGTTTAGAGATTACAAGCAGTGATATTTGTCTTCTGATAAGTAGTGAGGGGTGTAACTTTGTGGTGTTGCCAATGTGTGAGTCAAAGGTTTAAAGAAGCTGAGATACTGAACTTTGCACATGGTTACTGCTGTTTCCCAGCCTTGGAGTTGCAGTTTGGCAAGAGAATAACTGGGACATTGGCCTTTTTACAGAAACAGCATGCCTCCATGCCAGTAAATAATAACTACAGAAATAATAATTTCCCTAACAGATAGAGTTTTCTGCTAGTTTTGATGCTTCGGCATGGATATTGACTGTATTTATATTGCTAAATAAAACTGTCAGGGAGCAAAACTGGGCACTGGACCACTGATGGTCCCCATTGCTTGGTTGTACAGTTATGGCTGTGCCAGCCTGTCTGTC
Organism: Podargus strigoides; assembly: GCA_028020825.1. Taxonomy (NCBI): domain Eukaryota; kingdom Metazoa; phylum Chordata; class Aves; order Caprimulgiformes; family Podargidae; genus Podargus; species Podargus strigoides. Next base: position 20,153,029 of record CM051663.1, read on the forward strand.
CACTAACCTATGCCAACTAGCCTAGGCACAGCTAAAGGAGTAGTGTGCTCCAAGACCATGCTTAGTAGGCAGCATGGAAATAGATACATTGCATTGCCCACCAATGCTGTCCCTGCATCTTCAGATACTTATGTGCTCTCCTGCCACCCCCTTGGGCATTCATCACATACCCTCAGCTTCCAGTTTACTGTTATGAAAACACCACTCTGACAAGTTGCAAGATGACCATCATTCTTTCAGGCACTTTGAACTGAAAATAATAGTAATAATATCTCAGAATATCATATATGGCTTCAAAGAACCATATAGATTGATATGTGCCTCCTACTGTAGGTCAGGATACGGTCCCTTTTGGTCATATCCTGATTATGTACGGTCAGATTTTTGTGATTTTGGCAGTTTCTGACTTCTCTGACACATCATTTGTGCAGCAGAGAGGTCACTTCTGCATTAAGTGTTTGTGCTCCTCTGCTGGAGTCATTGCTATTGACTAAGAATGACTCCCCCTGCCCAGGCCCCAGCTGAGCATTGTGATAGTCCAGAGTGTTCAATACACAGATGTAAGTAAATAAAAATACTGTAGTATTAAGAGCATTCACACCGGCTGCTTTAAGTAGCTGAATTCAGTGCACTTTATGGCACCTCACCTTAGTAAACTTTGTTTCCTACATATTGCCAATGGAGAGATGCACTTCTATATAACCTGTGTTAAAAACTTTAATTTAAGAGGATTTAGCTTCCAGCTATTGTTTGCAGGTGGCAAACAGTGAAGAATATATTTCCAATCGTGTTTGCCAAGGCTGAAATTAAATTCTTTACCTAGAAGCCAAAAAGAGTAACAGACATTTCTTGGAAAGAGCCTATGTACTTCTCATTTTCTCGATATTTATTATCATAGATTTGTAAGGAGAATTCATTTAGGGATGTGTCTGTTCTTGTCACTTATGGCCTATCACTTATCATTTGGAGTTTAATCCTGTCAGCCTAAGTGTCTGCCACTTTCTAAGGTCTGCCCTGCACTTCTTACGGCACACGTTCTCTCATTGCCATATGGATACCTAAAACTAAAGGCATATATGATGATGATGATGGTTCCAAGAATCCACCAGTATAGAATGGAATACCTATGAGGAATGGTTCTTATTTTATCTGCTGGACAATTCAAAGTTAAGCAGGTATCTTTCCAGGGGTTCACTGTAATATTCCTCTTTCCTTCTAGGCTTGACCTTCTGACTCCTTGACCTCCATGCTTCATTGTGTGCTGTGTATGCATGTGACTACAGTTTTGCTGTATATTATAGTTTTACTTCTTATCTGCAAGTCAAAATTGCCAAAATTATTTGCATTTCTGTGGAAAACTCTTCCTGAAGGAGATCAATCTGAGAAGAAGGAAAAAAAATTAGTAAATCTGCTCTGTGAGAAATTTCAAGGCTAACACAAGGCACAGTACAAACTAATTAAAAAACTTTGTTTTATTCTCTTAAGACATTTTTAGTACTTCATGTAAGTTCAGTCTCTAAGATTTTAATTAAAGATTCTTTAAATACTTGTGCAGTCTAGCAACTGAAGAATAACTGTGAAGGATGAAATAAGATACCCAGAACAAAACAAAAATTCTGCAACCATTCTGTTACCATGGCATTTATAAAGTGCATAATATCAGACTACTTCACCAAGAAGGATGAGCAATGTGGGTTCATAAAGCAGAACATGAACGACGTGCCCAGTAATAATACATTTACAAAATTAACAGATGTAGAGGGTGCAGGACCTATTTAAGTGATTCAGTGTGTTTGCTGAAATATTCAGAAGTGCCAAATAGCCAGATTTTTTGGAACATTTACTTTCTAAAGCTATAAAGAATTTAGAAGTATTTATTTTTGTCCTCAGGCAACTATAGGGAGAAGCCTTACGCTGGTGAGGCTTACACATCTAACATGCTGCCGAAAGCAAAATTCAGGTGATACAAATTCTTTGCACAAACATAGGTTACAGTATAACTATTCCCATGAAATATGGCTGAAGATAGTAAAAAAAAGATGGAGCTGAAGGGCAAGCTAGAAAACAAGTAAAGCATCTGCAGCAATGACACAAAGGTCAGAAGGAAGGGCCTGCCTGAATATCCATTCTCGTTTATCACTTGAGTGTGGGAGTGCACTGAGTCACTGAACTAGAGAGGAAGTGGTAATACATCACACAGGCATATAATTCCTTTATTGGATCTAGTTTTGTGCTCAGGCAGTTAACAAGCTGTTGAAACCTGAGGCACTTCCGCAGGTATGCATTTTCTTATTGATCAAAGGCATTTATTGCTATTCACTTTATAGTGTTTTAAATGTTTGCTGCTAGGTTATGTACCCAGTGATGGTTTTGCTACTAAAGTACTGAAGAACACAATGTTTTTCTCTTGCTCTGCAAAGGTTCCCAGCAGACTGTAAATGGCAAATGATCTTATATGGCAACAAGAATATTTTTCCCAAGGGAATATCATTGCAGGATTGTTATGAGTCAATTTCTATTGGATTTTAATAGTAGTTTTACAAGTTGTTTGATCTATTAAAACTCTTTGGAATTTAGTTCTGCAGACAGCAGTGCTGTAAACAATGTTGTTTCTTTGAAGATTGCCATGCCAGATATAGTAATCTCTTCATGCCAAAGAGCATTAATCTCTTACTGTTATATGAATTTGAGATGAGCAACAATTTTGAAACCTTCAGAAGACAGAGCAACTCCTATAAGCACCCCATAGCCAACTAAAATTCTCAAGTTTCACTGCATAAATCAAGGTTAACTCAATTCTTACTTGCAGAAGATGCTGAAGTCAAATCAGTTCTGTTAGAACAGCATTCCTAATGAGCATCTGGTCTGTGCAAAAGAGCTTGGAAAAACACGTCCCTATCAGTTAGAACCACAGAATTAAGGGGAAAATTCGATTTGAAGGAACCATCTAATTTAGCCCCTGCTTATGTCAAAATTGGATCAAATTGGTCAGGGCCTTTTCACAGGAGTGTTCTGGAAATCTGGAAGGATGGAGAATGCACAGTTTCTTGGGCACTCACTCGATGCTTAACCACTCCTATTGCGGAAGGTTGGGGTTTTTTTTCCTGATATGTATTCAGAATTTCCTTCACATCAGTTTCTGCCCATTACATCTTGCCTTACTGCTGTGTATCTCTGAATGGAGTCTGACTTGGTCTTCACTAAAACCTTTCACTGAAGCTGAAGACCAGTTAAGATCCTCTCAAGCCGTCTTTTCTCCAGTGTGAACAAGCTCAGGTCCTACAGCCTGTCCTCATACGTCACATTCTTCATCCTTTTAACCTTCTTTGTGGTGTTATTCTGCATTCTCTCCAATTTGTCAATATCTACCTTGTACTGGGGGACAAAAAATTGGTTCCAAGCTTGGTGTCACTAGAAGGACTTCAGGTTTTTTGATCGTGGGTCAGTTTACATGACACCAGGTCTGCTGGTGACAGAGAGGGTACACCTGTCTGAAAGGGGCAAAAAGGATTTTTGCACAGGAGTTAGCAGGGCTCACTGAAAGGGATTTAAACTGGTTTTGAATGGGAAAAGGGTTAAAACCAGGCTTGCTAGAGATAAGCCTGTGGGCCCCGTGCTAGCAAAATCCTTCGGTCTGCCATCCCAGTATAGGTAGGGGATGGAATGCCACACGACAGCAAAGCCACAAGGGACACTGGCAGGCTAGAAATCATGGGAGTGCCTGAGAATGGTCGGGTAGGAATTATGGCTTCTCTTCCCAAAAAGGTGGTGGGATCAACAGCCCAGGTGAAGTGCGTCTACACCAATGCACACAGCATGACAACAAACAGGAGGAGCAGGAAGCCATGGTGCAGCAGGAAAACTATGATATAGTCACCATCACAGAAATGTGGTGGGATGACTCACATGACTGGGGAGTGGCTACAAACTCTTCAGATGGGATAGGCAAGGAAGGAGAGGCAGTGGGGTGGCCCTGTATGCTATGGAATGGTTTCATTGCCTGGAGCTTAATGGTGGTGGCAATAGGGTTGGGTGTTTATGGGTTAGAATCAGGGAGAAGGCCAACAAGGCAGATATCATGGTGGGAGTCTGTTATAGACTGCCCAAACCAGGTTCAAGAGGCAGATGAAATATTCTATAAGCACCTGGGAGAAGTTGCACAGACACTTGCACTAGTTCTCATGGTGGACTTCAACTCACCAGGATTTTGAAAATGATCTTGATCAAATACTTTTAAGGCTACAGTTTCAGAATTAGATTAAGCTGAAGCTTTTTAAGCAGCTGACTGCAGGGCCACCTGAGCATTGCTGCCAGCCCAAGGGAATGTAGAAACTTCCCTTTTTGGTGGAAGATCCAATTAAACAAGGTTTGCACCACATCATGAATATTCATTTTTGCTGTATCTATTGCAGCTTTTGTAATTGTGTTTCCTAATGTACTGAGCAAACATATTTCATACTTTGTTAATAAAATTTCTGAATAGGCTTTTGGAATTCAGTGTGGGAAAGAGTGAAGTTCATGACTATGTTAGAGTTATGCATGGATTTCTGTGGGCTTCCTCACCTAGCCTCAGATGCTCTGCATCACCTTCCTAGACATTTTTAGTCACAATTTTTTCAGACATACCAGTTATGATTCTGCATATGAAGCATGGGAAGTGTGTAGTCCAAATATTTGAGCTTTCCCAAAGCTTTCTAATGGTAATATTAAACAAACTTTGAATCAAATTATAAATTTTTTGGAAAATCATACCCCATATTGAAATAAGCATATAAGTAAGGCATGAAGAGGAAATAAAAAAGCAGGAGTTGCAATGTGGAATCTATGTTCATTTTTAAGCATCTTCTTGCAGTTTAGAAGTTAAATGTCTGATTTTTCTCATCAGATGCGGATGTCTTAAACAAACTGATGGGGATAAAGGCAAGAGCATCACAGTAACTGTCCCTTTCTTTCACATCACCTACCGTTTGGATTTTCTGATTGCTCTGTTTTTGTCTTTTGAATGAGAAAGGAGCTGAGGGCAAGAGAGATGATGCTTTGTTTGCAGTATAATGTACAGCTTGAAAATAAGTATGGTATTCAATATTATGAAGAGAGAAACAGCTTACTTGAGGAGTAGCAATAAGAGCTTACCAATTGCTTGGAATCTCTGTACTCTATGCAGACCTATTAGTCCACTGTCTTTTTTGAAAGCCTATGAAGTATTGGGTTTTTTTGGCTTTTAACTTTGGGGGAAAACTTCCCAAATGTTTTTATAGCAAAATCACATACAATAAATGCATCCCAATTCAGGAATATTTGGGTCACCTTCCCTTCCAGAAATAATTGAACAATAGCTTTTGACTTTGAATTTTATAGAGAACTTAACATTAGAGACACTGTACTTTGTCCTGCTACAGTTTTAGAGAGAGACAGTCAGATGGTATCAACTCCTACTTGATCCTTACTACTGTAATCACCATGAACTCCATGTGGTTAAAAATGTAGAAGCCACTGCACAGAGAACTTACCGTTTCTCCTCTTGTAGGTAAACTGCAACAATAAAAATATCATCTTTGTATATTTGGGTTGGAATGTGCTTCTTCAGTCAAGCTGTAGCCATCATAAAATTATGCTGGACTTTGGCTCAATCTCAAGAGGAGAGGCTCAAAGAATTTGTAAGACATTAACTCAAGTGAAGTGAAGTGCAAAATGGTAGCAGATTTTTCCACTGGCTCCCTTTGTAGTATTTAATATATATTTTCATTTTAATGTGTAGTGGGTCTGCTCTTGCTTTACAGTTCTAAATCTTCACCACTGAAAGCAAGTATGCAGTTTTAGTTTACAGAAAGACTTGTGCTCATTTTAGTTTCTCAGTCCAAATGTATGAATTGGGAAATGACAATAAAACTTGAAAGGAAAGCCTCAAGAAAGCTGTTCTGCTGTGAGTTCCATCAACTGATTCAGTGTAATTGAAGTGCATTTCTATAGCCTTCCTCAAACATCCTGTTAACTTCAGAGAAATGCCTTATTTATTTCTTCTATTTTAAGAAATACTCGATAATCATTCCCTATTCACACAAACTATTTTAACTGAACTCTGCCATGTCTCCATAAAGAAATTTCAAAGCTTTTGTGAGGGAGTGGCAGAGACAGGTCCTAGTGATGTCTTGTTAACCACCAGGTGACTAGGGTTTGAGTTAAGGTCTTAATAAACTTGCTTGTTATGGAGCTCAGTTCTTACTCATGTTACCTCACCTAGCAGATAATGATTTAATATCCTTTACCACTGGCTGTACTGTTGCAAAGGGATATCTGCAGCTATTGTCCATGTAGAGGCAAATGTTTTAGCTGTTCATGCCCTTTCCATTTTTAGAACAGCTTGTAATTTTCAGAGCAAATTTTTGATTCTTTTCTTTGAGATCATCACTAACCAGTCTGTTTCTATGTCTTGGGCATTGTTTTGCATTTCCCAGGCCAACTGTCTGCTTCAAGTCCACTGTGTCTTGTGCTTCTGTGTTCTGCCACTCCTAGCCCTGGTGGTCCTACTGTCTTCAAGAGTCTACACAAATCCCATCCCCTTTGTATGGATACCCAGAGACCATTCACCAGTCTCTCTAGTTCTTCCTTCCTTTAGCTTTTCTCATTTGGGTGGCTCTCAACTGATACGTTCATTTCGTCTATTTTCTTGCATTCAGTGCTGTAAAGTTCTCCATTTCACAAGCATGTTCACAAAAGTTCTTTAAGAACATTAAGTTCTTTTCCCTTTGTTGTTTTATATTGTCTGTTGTGGTTTTGTGGTATTGGGAAAACTTGCCTAAAAACAGTCTGGTTGGTGGCTAATGATGACCTCTCTAATTTTATTTATTTTTATGTGGGTGACTTTGTTTTCTTTTTTGTTGAGTCGGTTGGGGTTTTTTTTTGGTGTGTGTCTGCAAAATGGTTTGGTATATGGCATAGCCAGGGAAAGGAAGTAGGCCCATCCCGCAGAATATTTCTGAAAGTTCAATGCATGGTTCCTATTAACTTGCATGCATTCAGAAATATGGGATGAATAAAGAAAATGCTGAACATAATAAAATGTTGCAGCTAAAGATGTGAATGTAGGCCAAAATGTACAAAGCAGGAAAGGAAAAATGGTAAAAGATAGGGAACTGACAGAGTAGTGGTGATGGAAAGAATGTTGAGCCCTTATCTATAAAATTTATGCACTCAGTAAGGGGGTACCTGCTGGTTTTGTTAATAATGAACAGTCCTTGAGCATTCACACATCCAGAGCTCTTTCTGTGAAGGCAGTGAGTGGGCTGTAGCTATGAACTGTACCACTTTGGCAGGCACAGCTACTATAAACTCCAGAATCAAATTAAAAACAGTTGCGTCATATCTCAAAGATAATGTAGCAGGTGGTAACCAGCAAATTTTGTTGTTCCTTGTGTTAAATTCAATTTCTTTCTACGTAGTTGCCTGAGCCACTTCAGCAGCCTATTTCCGGCCTAGTGTCTACAACATATTTAGGAACTAATAGACTTCCACATTATTTTGTTAAACAATGTCTACATTTTACATAAGTATTTTCTGGAGAACTGTGGGACAGGCACATGCTGAGCATCACTGAGCCTGTAAAGAGGCTCTTCCAGGTCTCAGTCATGGGGGTTTGGATTGAAGCCTGGAACATGGGATAAATTCTTTGTCTAGGTTCCAGTGGCTTTTAATAATCAGGAGCTGGGGCATTTGTGTCCTGTCCTCAGCCTGTGTTAGGCTGCTGTTGTCCATCTAGTTTCCAGTGCATATGCTGTGCCAGGGTAGCAGGTCCTATTAAGGTAGAAGGTGGGCTTTGTCTGAAAAAAAGAATTGTGGGCTCTTTGTCCCTTGGGAGGCAGGGTGCCATGCTGCTGGGAACAGAAACTACTGCAAATGCCAGGCTCTGCTCATAGCTACATCACAGTTATGCAGTATAATAATACTTTATATGTGTGTTTAAATGCAGAGTCTTTACACTTAATAAGGACCATGACAAATAAGTGCTTTAACTGCTGGCCACTTCTGTCCCAAGAGGACTAGCCACCACATCTAAAGAACTTTCTGTGGGGCAGTTTATTTTGCAAATAGAGTAAAATATATTAGCAATGACTATATGTATAAATCTGAGTCAGGATCCAAAAAAAGAAGCTTAAGTGTTGCAATACTTGGCTTTTCTACAGTTAACGTGGATCCAGAAGTTTAGTGTAATGGAGAACTGTGCAAACTTTCTGCACACATCTCTTTTAAGCCTTTTTCATATGCTGTAGTTACACAGGTATCATTTTGCTCTCTCCATTTAGAATGCAGAATTCAGAATCTTAGGGGTGTTCAAAAAATGGGTTGATGAGGCACTTGAGGCCATGGTCTAATGGTCTAATGGTTAGGAATATGATGGGATAAAGGTTGGACTTGATGACCCTGGAGGTCCCTTCCAACCATAATTATTCTTTGATTCTATGATTCTCCTGAAAGCAGAAGTTTAAAACCCCTCTTTTCCCACTGGGACAGGGATTACTCTTTTCAAATGTTGAGAGTGTTGTTTTCCCCTCTACGGAAGGATCAGAGACCCTCCAAAGGCTTCTGGAGAAATGTCCAGGTTCAAATCCCTTTTCCAAAAGACCAAAACAAGCTACAGAAATTGAAAGGCTTTTCTGTTGTATCCCTACGGATGCCCAGGATCTGTTACATAAATCAGACTTTGCTACTTATCTTTTAGAGGGCTGCTAACCATTTATCTGAATTATCTGGCTGTATCATCTGGATCTGAGAGAAGCAGAATGGACTACTTGAACGCTGCCCAACTGCTGAAGTAGTAGACCAGTAACTTCCAGCCAAGGCATTCCTGTCTTTTTCTCCTGAAAGAATAAATTAAAAAGCCCAGTGGCAGTCTAATGTTCTGCATTTAGGTCCTGGTGTCGCTGTTCACTGCCCAAATTGTGTGGGAAAACCCATCTCCTACTGATAGTGCTGTATGTGCTGTGTGGATAAACAGGCTGATTAATCTATTTTGACAGGAAGAGGTATGAGTCATATGAGATTTAGCATTTCAAACATTTATATGAATGTGCCATTTTTTAAAAAACTTTCTATTGGGAATAGAATTGGGTGCATGAATTTAATTTCCAGCTAGCACGGGCAGGCAGCAGATGTTATTGTGAATATCTGTTTTCTAGAAAACCCCATTTGAAGAATGACCTGTTATTGCCAAAGTCAAGATTGCTGAAGAAATCTGCGTTTACATCAGGCAAGAAGATGCTTCTTTCAGTCTGGGTTTTTTTTCAGAACTGTGGAAAAGGCAACACTGAAAAAAGACTGGCATGTATTTTCTTTTTCCTTCTGATTTGAAGTTAACTCTTCCCACAGGTGTTGTGAAGTTTATGTCCTTTTTATCATTACCTAGAACAGTACAGTAAAAAGAGGTGTTTATGGATGGAAGATACATTCTTTTCCACTGTGGAAGAGTTACTGAGCAGCTGTCATTGGCATCTGAGCTAAATAAACCAATATTTTTTAAAAGAAGTATTGATGTTTCCTGACCAGTGGTATTCATTAGGATGTGTTATATGGTACAGATTTCCCTTTCCCCAGGCACAGAAATGGTCTTTCCAAAGCTGCTTCAGTTATTGTTCAGTCTTGTTAACCTAGATGGCTCTTTTGTTGCCAGCCTTTGGGCTAATGTTGATATACCATGTTGCTGTTCTTCATTTTTGTTTGAAAGGTTGTCAGAAGAGTGAATGACCACTAATGTCTTGATTACACTGTAATTAGGACACAGCACCTGCTTTGAAATGAGTTTGAGGTGTTTAAATGTATTTTTATTTCCTTTTTTTTATGTTGCTTCTGTGTCTAAATGTTTATCTGCATGCTTTACTTATCTATAGTTCTCTGTTGGGCCAGATATTTTTCTCATTTATGTATGCATAAATCATAAAAAACCTTTTCATCTATAGGAAATCCCTTTGTATTTGTCAGTGTAACTGAAATTTGAATCTGAAACAGTGATGTCATTGGTGTATAAATAACAGTATACATGAAATCATATGTCAGTTTATTTGGTCACAATTGTACACACTCATGGTAACAGCTTTTTGTTCTGTTAGGAGTGACTTGAGCTAATGATAGGAAGACAAGAACTTCTTATCTTCCAAGAGTAATACATTTGAGGAGATGTGAGGATGACTCCCTAAAGAAATGAACTGGATTAATCAAAAGTCATTGAGAATTTTCCTTTTGAATCTCACAGTTTATAAAAATCTCGATTATTTTGTTAAACTATCACCTTCAGTGCTTCACTTTTGTCTCTGTACTTTCAAATTACTTGCTTCACACAACTACCATTTCTTTCATGTGTGACTAGCACAAATAAACCTGTTTCAATACAAAAAGGTGACAGCACTGTGTCTGGGCAGACAGAAAGTACAAAAATCCCAGAATCTGAGTTACTTAGTTTTGGACAGCAAATTCCCCTGCATTTTCCCCTTCAGCCTGTAAGCTGAAATGTTTCCATGCTGTTAATTGAAAATTATATATGAAAAATGGAGGTTGGTCTTGGTTTAGGTTTTGTGTCTAATTTTTCTTTCATAGATAAGTGTGAAATGCAACAATTCCACTAAAAAAAAAGTGAAATCTTTTGATGTTTTGTATTTAGCTAGTATAGGTATTGAAGAAATAATGATATGTTACCATGGGCCTTGTCCTGCAGCTCTGTTCATAGGACTGAGATCTTGTACTTAGTTTGCATAGAGTCGATACAGTTCTGGGGTAGATGACAGCATCTTTCTGAATTGCAATCAGACATTCTTTCTTAGTGAGTTACTTTTTAGCTTTACACAAAAATCACTTAGAAAACAATTTGAAAAGTAGGTTATTTGATAAATATTAGCCATATTTTTCAGAACATTCATTATAATTTTTTTTTACCTTGCATCCAAGTATGTGTTAATGTATCTCCACTGACAGGCTTTGACTAAGTGAAATGTCAAGAATAATTTTCCTCTTCTTTTTAGTGGAAAGATACTAACCAATAACTGAAACACAACATGAGGGAATGCAACAAAGAGATAGAAGAATTTTACAAATATTCAGTAAATCCTAATATTTTCTTTCCATTTTAATGAGTAGACTCTGTTTAATAATGGGTAAAGAATGACTCTACAATGACACTAGTAAAGTAAGCTCTTTTGTGCATTTAGGGTCTTTGGACTGTGTGCCCATTATTAGGTGTGTAGAGTGTCTTCTCTGAAAAAGCTAGAATACACGCTTTGGGAATTCAGCATCAGTAAATCATTCCTAACATCCTTGAAGAACATAAACACTTCTCTTGGTTTACAGCAACTGTAAGAAGTTATTAAGATCCTTTACATAACCAACAGATTGAAACAAGAACTGTCCATCACATAGAATCATATCACTGTTGAAAACAAAGACAGTATTTACTATTCCTTACAGAAAGATAATTTTTCTCTAGAGGAATAAGCCGAGAGGTAAGAGAAAAGAGAGGAAGGAGCTGCATTTGAAATGCTAGTAAAGTGAAGAGTATCTGAGAGCTTTACCCCATGCTTATGATGTTTGGTTATCTCTTTCTAGGAACCAAAACTTTGACAGAGGTGATTGATACCAGTTTCTCCTACTATCAGTAGTAAACAACAGTGAATAATGCAATAGAACTAAGTTCAAAAGCAGTAACCATGCTGTTTGTATTTTTCTACCACAGCAAGTAAAAGATTTAGACAAAATGGATGAAGACCTTGTCTTCGCACTGTTGAAGGATGAATGGACGTTTCTTATTGGCATTAGTGGAAACCTGCAGTATCTAATTCTGCAACGTGCTGCCCATCAACAAGCGCAGAAGCAAAGGGCGAAAATGCTCCACACTCCAAGGGAATGGTTGCAATCCTTTCTGCATAAAGACTCAAGAGCTTATTCCTTTGTATTTGATTGACTTTCAGTTCTCTTGTGAGTTTTTTATGGTTCTCTGGAAGGAAAGAGGGAGTGGAAGCAAGTGGCTCAGGATGCACTGCCATTGCTGTTTGCTTAAGTTAAACCATGGGTATATAATTATTTACCTTTAGACACCATGAAGAAAATTCTTCTCTAATCACAGTTTAACACTGAAGTTTAATAATCTAAACCTCATGCAGACAGTTTGTTCAGTGTCAGGTCTGGCTTTCTCAGTGGGAAGTGTTTTCAGTTAACCTTGTACAAATATATACACAAATGTGCTTTATATTTAAGTTGAAGTCTAAAAACCTCAGGTAAAAACTATAAAAGATGATTAACTACTGAAGAATTAGATTAATGTACTTACAGTAACTGCTAACAGGAAGCAACAGTAATTTTGTCCACATAGCTGAAAATGCAACATTGTACTAACTGCCACATCCTTTTACAAGAAAGGTTCAGAGGACTCTTGACCACCTGTTAATTAGTTCATGTTTCTGGGAGACAAAGGTGGGTGTTGAGGTCGTATCAGGCACTTTTCCATGTATATGCATTTCACCACACACAGCTCATAGACAAATGAGAGTGACATTTTCCTATGTAGAAATCTATTAGTTGTGCTGTAAAAACCTGTACAATTATAGTCCTCAGCAGGAGGAGAACCACAGTGCCTGCTTAGTGCTTTCAGAGTATGAGGAAGGCATTAAGATGCCTAGTATTTATCAAAACTACCAAAAAATTATATCATGGTAACATCCTCCGTGGCCTAATTAGTGTTAATCTTGGAAATCTGACCACCAAGGATTGCTAGACATCTTCACATATAGATGGCAGTAGCACAGGGCTTTTTTTTTTGTTGTTTTTAATTAGGTACCTACAGTGATGGCAAAGCCTTTTGATGCTTTTGCTCATCCAGCCAATAGTTCTTAGTTTCTTTGTTCCTATTTTATGCCAGTTCAAATGTAGCATTTTCTATTTCCAGTCACTGCTGCCACCCACTCCCAATGATGACAAAGACACTCAGTGCTGTTGTTTCTATTGTGTACCTAATCATTGGGCCTGATCCAGCAAATATGTTGGTTATTACACTTATTTCAATAGTGAAGTCAGTGTTCAAGAATGAAATACAGTGTTGCAGGACATGACTTCTGCTTTTAGAATAGAAACATCCACAGTAGCAAACATCCTCAATAGCAAACATCAGCCATGCATTATTGAATGTATGGGGACTGCCAGTGATTACTCCTGTGGGATCTGCACATGGCAAACATACTTTTGCTACCCCTTTGGGCTGGATATGGAACAGGGATACTAAACCTTGTGTCACGAACTTTTTTCCTTTATCTTTCTTGTCACTTAGTGGGCTACTATGTTGCAGTATAGTAATCCTATTCCCCACTTGAAAAGGCTCACTAAAGGTAAGCTTTGCCTGTCTTCCTTGTATAATGTTACTGCCTGGGTATAGAATCGTAGAATCACAAAATGATGTGGGTTAGAAGGGACCTTGAAGGTCATCTAGTCCAACCTCCTGCAGTGAGCAGGGACATCTTCAACTAGATCAGGTTGCTCAGAGCCCCGTCCAACCTGACCTGGAATGTTTCCAGGGATGGGGCATCTCCCACCTCTCTGGGCAACCTGGGCCAGTGGTTCACCACCATTAGCGTAAAATGTTTCTTTCTTGTATCTAGTCTGAATCTCCCCTGATTTAAAACCATCACCCCTTGTCCTGTCACTACAGACCCTGCTAAAAAGTGTGTCCCCATCTTTCTTATGAGCCACATTTAAGTACTGGAAGGCTGCAATAATGTCTCCCTGGAGCCTTCTCTTCTCCAGGCTGAACACCCCCAACTCCCTCAGCCTGTTCCCATAGCAGAGGTGCTCCAGCCCTCTGATCATCTTTGTGGCCTCCTCTGGACCCGCTCCAACAAGTCCATGTCTTTCATGTGCTGAGGACTCCAGAGCTGAGCACAGAACTGTAGATGTGGTCTCACCAGAGTGGAGTAGAGGGGGAGAATACCCTCCCTCAACCTGCTGGCCACACTGCTTTTTTGACTGCATATCCAACTGGGATATGGTTGGCCTTCTGGGCTGCGGGTGCACATTGCCGACTCATGTCCAGCTTTTCATTCACCAGAACCCCCAAGTCCTTCTCTGCAAGACTTCTCTCCATCCCTTCATTCCCCAGCCTGGACTGATACTGGTGATTGCCCCAACCCACATGCAGGACCTTGCACTTGGCCTTACTGTACCTCATGAGGTTCAGCTGGGCCCATTTCTCAAACTTGTTGAGGTCCCTCTGGATGGCATCCCGTCCCTCAGGCATGTCAGCTGCACCACTCAGCTTGCTGCTGTCTACAGACTTGCTGAGGGTGCACTAAATCCCACTGTCTTCGTCATTGATGAAGACATAAAGTAATACTGGTCCCAACATGGACCCCCGAGGGATATTTGTCCCTGATCTCCATCTGGACATTGAGCCATTGACCACACCCTCTGGATGTGGCCATCCAGCCAATTCCTTATCCTTCAAACAGTCCACCCATCAGATCCATCTCTCTCCAATTTAGAGAGAAGGATGTTGCATGGGACTGTGTCAACGGGAAGTCCGGATAGATGATATCTGTAGCTCTTCCCCTGTCCACTAATGTAGTCACTCCATGACAGAAGGCCACCATGTTAATTGGGCAGGACTTTCCTTGGTGAAGCCATATGCTAGTTGTCTCAAATCACCTCCCTGTCCTCCATGTGCCTTAGCATGGCTTCTAGGAGGATCTGTTCCATGATCTTCCCAGGCACAGAGGTCAGGCTGACAAAAGCATAGAGTGTGAAGAGCTATTTCTGAAGAATAGCCATGAGCAGGTTGAAAGCTTATGACTAAGAATTAGAGACCAAGGCAACAAAGGGATTATCACTTTACAGCTTACTATGCTGTTGAGTAAATGATCTATTAATTCCTCTGTCAGATCAGGATCTTTGTCAATGGTTCAAACATATCTGTAATCACACAGAATCACAGAATCACATATTTCTAAAGGAGGCACTGTAGTCCTTTGCCTGTAGGGTTGGGGACTGGAAAGGCAGCTGGGTCCCCCTTTAAAGTTTTCCTACAAAACTTTTGACAAGTTATTTAAATGTTTGCTTCCAAATGATGATGATAATCATGTCATAAATCTTTGCAAAGTACTTCAAGGAAAAGGCACCATACAAATGGTAGGTAGGCTCTTCAAGGCACTGTCTCATTCATTTTTTCTTCTCTTTCATCATACTTACTCACTTTCTGACATGACTGTCACTGGGAATCTGCTTATAATGCTGAACTTATTTAGTAAGAATGACCAGGGGGACAAAAGCATATTCAAAGTCACCTGGAACGCCAGGAGAAGGCATTTGTAGTAGATGATGGGCTTCCATAAAAAAGAGCATTGTCATAGATTTTAAGAGCAGAGGTCAAATGTTATAGTACATCAGACTGACTTGCTGCAAAGAAAAAAAAAATGTTTATAAGATCATAATTTCTGATAAATTATAAAGATCCAATCAATTATAATTGTTCATCTAGCAGAGAATCCACTGTGTGCGCACACTGAGCATTACAGCACTTGAAAATAATAGTATTTTTAGTGCCAACTTCTAATTGTTGAATCCTATGCCTTTTCTGCTTGATGAAGGAGCTGTCTGGTATTAGAAATCTCCTCATATATATAGTTACAGACCACTTCATCTTGTCCAGGTGGGATTAAGGAATGGGTCTCATGATCATTCTTAGACTTCTTTTCTGAATAATTTCCAGTTTAGCATCTCTTTTTCAAGTCACCAAGCAGAGACTGTGGCACTCAGAGACCTCCCTGCTAAGATACAGTGATACAAAGAAGGGTGAGTCCTGAGAGCTCGCTACTCAAAATATACCCTTATTTCTCATAACCAGTGCCATGCCAACAACTCTACACTGCTCAGTGAGATAAATAGGTTGAATATATTGGATACTATTTGCAAATCATTAGTATGCAGAAAGATTATAAGAATAATCAAATTTGTTTCCTAACCAAATTATAATGTATGAAGAAAAACACAATAATTTCTGTCTCAAGCACAAATGTACTAGTGCTAATGAAAACTCCAGGGCAGCTTTTAGAAATTTCATTACGCACTACCTTGAAATGTGGTAGTTCAATTAATCTCTGCAGTGCCACATTGCATTCTTAACTTCTTTTCAAACAAGTTTCATTGAAAGAATTGTGTTTGATCTGTAGGCTTTAGGTAGTTTAAATAGGAATAGAACATGATAGGAGTTCAAATAGCTAAAAAACAAATAGGCTTTATTTAAAATACCAACTTTCAAGTCCTCTTAAAACACAATTCTGTCAAAGATTCCTGTTGTATGTATTAATAAACCTATAAGATCATGAAAGGCTCTAAGTGTGGTAATTTTACGCTTTTCATTGCAGTGGTGCACTCAACATGAAGAAATATTTAGTCTCAACGATTCACGGAATCTTCAGAGTTGGAAGGGACCTCTAGAGATCTTCTAATCCAACTCCCCTGCTTAAAAGCAGGATCCCCTAGAGCACATCACTCAGGACTGCATCCAGGCAAGGCGGGAAAATCTCCAGAGAAGGAGACTCCACACCCTCTCTGGGCAGCCTGTGCCAGTGCTCGGGCACCCTCACTGAAAAAAAGTTCTTCTTCATATTTAAATGGAACCTCCTATGTTCCAGCTTGTGCCCGTTGCCCCTCGTCCTGTCACCGGGAACCACTGGAAAGAGCCTGGCTCCATCCTCCCTCAACCCACCCTTTAGGTATTTGTAAACATTAATTAAATCACCCCTCAGCCTTCTCTTCTCCAGCCTAAAGAGTCCCAGCTCTCTCAGCCTTTCCTCACAGGGGAGATGCTCCAATCCCCCAGTCATCCTCATTGCCCTCCACTGGACTCTCTCCAGTAGGTCCCTGTCTCTCTTCAACTGGGGAGCCCAGAACTGGATGCAGTATTCCAGTTGTGGCCTCACCAGGGCAGAGTAGAGGGGGAGAATGACCTCCCTCGCCCTCCTGGCCACACACTTTCCTATGCAGTCCAGGGTGGCATTGGCCTTCTTGGCGACACGGGCACTTTGTCAGCTCAGCCAGTATTGCATCAGGAGTAAAACTTCTATAGGTAACACACATGAGCATTTGAGGACAGCACAAAAGAGGAAAATACCTTCAAAGTGACAATGTGTTTCTGTCAAAGAAACAGGGTTTTTCATGGCCTATGTGCCCATGGCCCATCAAATGCCATTCTTGAACAAGAATGGTCAGTCTGATAATCCTTTTTTTCTAGTTCTTTAGGGCTTTGCTTTTATTTTTTCTGCTGTCTAGGTTCTAATATGTATTGCCATTTCCTCTGACTCGGCAACCATTTTGTTCCTGTTTTGGAAGCAAAATAACATACTAATTCCATAATCTACCGTTTTGTGGGCATGCTTAAAAAAGACAGTTGACCAGAGAGGGATGATTGTTCCCTGAGATCTTTGCTGTGTGCTTTCATATTATATTTATACACATATTTTATCACCAGTACCAGTTTTGGAAGAGCCTTTGGGGAAACAAATTTAGGTGTTTCATCTAGGGTACCTCTACTGAACAGATTTTTTCCTCTGGTATAACTGTGGGTTTTCTCAATCATCTTTTGCAGTTTAGTAGGGCTTACTTGTATTTACCAGCAGCCTCCCTGTTCTATTATTACAGCTGGAGAAAATAAATATTTTTAACTGGTCAAGCTATAGTCTTAAATTTTTTCAGGTTTTCTAGATACCACTGATTCATCCTAGCCATTTATTTTTCTAACATCACAGTTTCTGTAGCATGTTACCTGTTTTTGTTTGTGAGCTCCAGCTTCTGTTACTCATGCAGGAGTATCAGTCAAGACCAAGTTGAATTTCATTGCCCCCTGTGGTTCTCCAGCTCACTCAGCACAAACCATCATCAGGACAGGTTTAGCTGTGTTTCTCAGATGAGATTTGGGTATCACTGTGCAGAGAGGAGGAAGGTTTATTGCTGACTGCTGTGGGGAAGCTGCCAGCCTTCACGCTGTGTAGTTTGATGAAGACCCATCAGCAGTGATTTCTGTTCGCCGTTTTCGATTGTCACTTAGTGAGGTCTGTCAATACTGAATGTGAAGAACAATCTTTGCTGTGGTGGAAACCTCAGCATTTAAAGTTTGTTTCTCTTTATGATTATGTTATTTAGTGTCATTCAGATCAGTTACTTCCAGGAAAGGATATCAAGGTATGAAATACAGAATTATTCCAGCCAGATGAATTACAAAAAAAAGCAGGGTGGAATTATTTTCAATGTCAGGCAATTTCAAACATTTAAAGATAACAGTGTGCATCCTGAATAAATGAAATTAAGCTATGTAATTATCATTCTCAAAAAGCTGCAGAGGCTGCTCTATTTTACAGTGCCGTAAAGCTGTTGCAAACTTCACCTAAAGTTTGCTGTGCAAATTAGCTCACTGTCTCTCACTAGACAATGAGAACTATTTGATTGTAGGAGTTATTTTAAAAGATTAACTTGCAACCTAAACCAAGTAGCTGACAACAGGGTATACCAACTAATCCTGAAGGGGAAATAAAATGTCTTCACCATTTTATTGCAATACTTCACACTGAATATTGAAGACTAAATGACTGTCCAAGCTAAAAACATAGCAGTTACTTTCTTTTTATTTTCTCTTTCCCTCCCATTGAATGCTGTGCCATTAGTTTCTCTAGGAAAGTAACCATTCACATCACATAACAGAATGTTTCATAGTGTACATTGGCACAAAGTGGATTAAGGAATAAATGGGTATTTAATAGTTTTCAGTGTTTTCAAAACTGAGTGAAAAAGTGGTTAGATAGGGCTAGATTCCACAGTCTTTGCACATGATAAGTGTTACCACTTTATGAATAGCATTTTTGGTGTTATGCATGACTTGTAAGAATTATCTGTGATTTTTTGCAGAGCTTTATACTGTTGTCAGGCCTTAATCTGACAAACATTTTAGCACATGAAAAATGTCATCATGGTCCATGTGATTTTTAAGTACTCTGGAACCAGTTCTGCTTAGGGAGGAAGGACAAGCTTCAGAGAGATGCTGCCACTGGCAGTGCCTGTGAGAGCAAAGGGAAGGAGAGGATAACAGAGGATTTCTACAGAAGAACTGCTGATGAGGAGGACACAGTGTCTGCAACACACGTTTCAGGAGTTTTACTCCAGACAACCTCTAGTCTTCCCAGTTGGCCAGAACACATATTAGCAGCTGGAATAGCTCTTCCAAACTGACATCTTCTGAAAGGAAACAAGGTTGGATGCTCTTAGTTATCCCCACATTTTGAGCCAAGGCACAGCAAGTGGTAATCACTAAAAGAGCAATCCTGAACCAAAGTAAAATAGTTCAGATGGCCACATGATGTTTGTGGTAACACCTCATATGATGTACTGTTTAGAAATCATTGAAGACACTTGCATTTCTGTCCCTCCAAACTGCATTGGCAGGGCTCCCAGCAGCTAAATCTCCTCAGAGGTCATGTCCTAGAAAAAAAATCTCTTCAGTGTGTAGAATCAGAGTTGACTGCTCTGCAGTGCTACTGTTTCACACAATTTGCCATGGAAAAAAAAAGCAGCAGTGGGCTGTCATTGCCACCAGAGAACCAGTATAAAATAAACAAAGTAAGAAAGAGGCTAAAACACCTGAAGGTGTTGACAGCATGTCCATCATATATTCAAATTTATTTTGCATATTACCCTTACTGCTAAATTGTAGCCAGACTTGCTGAGTACTAAAAGGTTGGGCCATCTACTGAACCTGTCTTCCAAGACCATCAAATACCACAACTTCTAAATTTAATTTTCTGTTCTTTCTATCTCTTCTTTATCTGTCCAACCTGATTTGCTAAATCAAAGGAATTTCTAAGGAACTATGATTCCTGAGACCCACTAAATACAGCCTCGTGACTGAAATGTACCACTGTGCCAGAAAATAGGTTTTGATGTGTGAATGGTGACTGTGTAGCTAACCTGTGTGCTGTTTTTTTCCTTTTTTTACTGCTGCAGTGAAAGAAATTACATATATAAATTACCTTACTTGCTTTTCTGTTATCAACGTAAGAATAGATTAAATGGAATGCTAAAGTTATGGTTTATATTTAAATATCTATGTCTTTTAAATGGATTTACTTTGTATTATGAGTTATGTTACCACTTAAGAAATATTAACACAGCAACTGAGAACACTGTTAAATGCTAAGCATGCTTTATAAACGTTTCGACACTTTAATAATAGCCCTGTAAACAGACCCTAACCTTCCAAATTATTTCCCTCTCTCTGAAAAAAAAAAAAGATCAGAAACAAACTGCACAAAAATCATAGCATAAACAGCATAAAGAATTCCTACAGGTTTTATAGAAGTAAATCTCATGTTTCATGGCTCATCACGGAATCACGGAATATTCAGAGTTGGAAGGGACCTCTAGAGATCTTCTAATCCAACTCCCCTGCTTAAAAGCAGGATCCCCTAGAACACATCACTCAGGACTGCATCCAGGCGAGGCGGGAAAATCTCCAGAGAAGGAGACTCCACAGCCTCTCTGGGCAGCCTGTGCCAGTGCTCAGGCACCCTCACTGAAAAAAAGTTCTTCTTCATATTTAAATGGAACCTCCTATGTTCCAGCTTGTGCCTGTTACCCCTCGTCCTGTCACTGGGAACCACTGAAAAGAGCCTGGCTCCATCCTCCCTCAACCCAGTCTTTAGGTATTTGTAAACATTAATTAAATCACCCCTCAGCCTTCTCTTCTCCAGGCTAAAGAGTCCCAGCTCTCTCAGCCTTTCCTCATAGGGGAGATGCTCCAATCCCCCAGTCATCCTCATTGCCTTCTGCTGGACTCTCTCCAGTAGGTCCCTGTCTCTCTTCAACTGGGGAGGCCAGAACTGGATGCAATGAAAGAAATAAGTATTATTATGACAAATAACAAGTAGAATTTCTTATTATTATTTCTTATTGTAAACTAGAATGTTTATAAAACTTGTAGAATGGTAGTCTGCTGGAAGGATGCAGAACTTCTGGTAATACCTTGTTTTCTTGGGTAGGAGACAGAAGAAAAGTTACAAAAGATAATCTCGTAATGCAGCATCTGAACAGTCCTTTTGATCTTTGAATATGAGGATAGTAATTTAAAACAAATCTCTAAATTATTTTGATTCTAAACACTGAAGATATTTTTTTTCTAGTATGTGACTGAGTGCTTTGAGATCTAAGAAAACTGCTGAATGCATTCCATCTCTTTGGTCTTAGTGATGAGATGTCCCAGTCTGGTGAAGGTTGGCAGAGATACATCAGAGAGATGAGGTATGAGGACTGTTCAAACCATTCCATATAGCAAAGTCTTGGCAAGAGTAAGAGTTTAAAAAGCCAGAACTGGTAGGTTGTGATCTTCCAGTTCTAATTCTTTCCACTACATATTCATCCATGGCAACTTTTAAATCAGCTTTTCCAAAGGTTTATTATCTCTTTATCTGGGGTATTTTTTAATATATTGTACAAATGCAGTGAATATCTGATATTCTTTATAAAAATAGAATTAATGAGTATCAGTGTCTAGACATAGGTCTGACTAGATAGTTTTGGAAGGATTCCTATTCTTTCCTAAATTAGTCAATATAGTTTCTAAATACTAATTGTTCTTATCAAAAGGAATCCAAACAATCCTTAATATAATTAAAGTCTGATTCAGAAGCTAAACATTGCAGGGAGATGTAGAAGCAAAAGAAGGGATAGAGCCACCTATTCAGTGCTGCCTTTAAGTCTAGCTGTTATGAATGAAACAACAGAATCGACCTTTCTCATTGGCAGCAGTTTCTGAATGGTCTTGCCAGGAGACAGGCATGGAAACATCCAAGGAAATTCCGGTGATGGGATCACGTGTACTGCAAAGGTTAGAATCTTTAAGGGTACAGGACGTTTGCATTCACATACATATTTTTGTATTTATTAATATATTTTTATATTTTAAAAACAATTTATTTCAGATCAGCTTGATTTTTAAAGTGCTTTGCTGAAGAGCAAATTTAAATGTATAGCTGTGTTTTAGCAAAGTAATGACATTAAGGTATTTATTAGGCAAAATGTTTAATCTAGCTTCCTGTTTGAAAATAAGTAAAAAACAGTCTCATAGTTCCTTATCAAATATTAATTGAGGAAGTGTGGTCTCAATGATCAGGTAGTGAGGTGGATTGTGAACTGGCTGAAGGAAAGAAGCCAGAGAGTTGTGGTCAATGGGACAGAGTCTAGTTGGAGGCCTGTGACTAGTGGAGTCCCTCAGGGGTCGGTACTGGGACCAGTACTATTCAGTATATCCATCAGTGACTTGGATGAGGGAATAGAGTGTTCTGTCAGCAAATTTGCTGACGACACAAAACTGGAAGGAGTGGCTGACACACCAGAAGGCTGTGCTGCCATTCAGAGAGACCTAGACAGGCTGGAGAGTTGGGCGGGGAGAAATTGAATGAAATAGAACAAGGGCAAGTGTAGAGTCTTGCATCTGGGGAAGAACAATCCCATGTGCCAGTATAAGTTGGGGACTGAACTTTTGGAGAGCAGCATAGGGGAAAGGGACCTGGGGGTCCTGGTGGACAGCAGGATGACCATGAGCCAGCAATGTGCTGTTGTGGCCTAGAAGGCCAATGGCATCCTGGGGTGAATTAGAAGGGGTGTGGTTAGTAGGTCGAGAGAGGTTCTCCCCCCCCTCTGCTCTGCCCTGGTGAGGCCGCATCTGGAATATTGTGTCCAGTTCTGGGCCCCCCAGCTCAAGAAGGACAGGGAACTGCTTGAGAAAGTCCAGCACAGAGCCACAAAGATGATGAAGGGAGTGGAACATCTCCCTTATGAGGAAAGGCTGAGGGAGCTGGGTCTCTTTAGCTTGGAGGAGACTGAGGGGACAGTCATTAATGTCTATAAATATGTAAAGGGTGAGTGTCATGAGGATGGAGCCAGGCTCTTCTCAATGACATCCAATGATAGGACAAGGGGCAATGGGTGCGAAATGGAATATAGGAGGTTCCGCCTCAACATGAGGAGCATCTATTTTACTGTGAGTGTGATGGAGCACTGGCACAGGCTGCCCAGAGAAGTAGCGGAGTTTACTTCTCTGGAGACTTTCAGAACCTGCCTGGATGTATTCCTGTGTGACCTGATCTAGGTAATACTGCTCCAGCAAGGGGATTGGACTAGATGATCTCTTGAGGTTCCTTCAGAGAAAGAGGAATTTGCTTGTCTGCCTGACAAGGGAATGCAAGTCTACCTCAAAAGAAACAGAAGAGCTTGCAAAAATGGCAGAGTTGAAGGCTTGCTTTCAGGAACCAAATTCATGAATCTGACCCTTACCATGTGCTTGTACTAACAGTAGGAGAGGCACAAAGGGAAGCAGAGCTCCTTATAGAGGAACTGGAAGAGCTAACTGTTCTAGATATTGATGTCTTTTTCCTCATGGCATCTGAAAGATACAGCCTTGCTGTTCCTAGTTTCTAATTTTGCTATTCCTTTATTTGCCTCCAGGTGATCTCAGCACTCACCAGGTTAGGAAAAGGTAAGGAGAGGTTCTCTCACTCCAGCATGGCACAGTTAAGAGTCTTTGACAGGAGATGGGTGAGCAGACTTTCTGCCCCAGTTAGCATCTGATATAAATATGGTTTATCTGTCACAAAGTATTACCAATCAGGACCCCAGTGCACCACCACAGAGATCAATTGTCATCTTGGTTGCGGCATCCTTACTTGAAAACACCTAGGACTTCACAAAAGTTTGACTGCAAAACTTCTAAATAAGCCTTCTCAGAAATGAATTCTTATGTTAAAGAGTATTCCCTTTCACCCTTCAACATAGTGTAATGAATCTCTTTCCTACAAATAGAAATAACATAAACTGCTCTTTGAAGCCAGTATAGATTACTTTGATTTCAAATTCCTTCATAATTGCTGCTTCAAAACTATTCAAGTGTGATCTATAATGACTGGACAGATATATTTCCTGTAATTTCTAAGTACATTAAACTATAGTTGGGATAGAGAGGTGGTAGAAACTCAGTGTCATTGCATAAAAAACATGGATAGGAACTGCTCTGTGGTACTTGAAATTTCATTTTTCAGTGTTAGTCAGGAATCTAACTTAATTAATTAATCATCTAATTTAAATTCAGGCACTTTTTTCTCTTAAAAAGTAGTTATCAGTGATAATTGACTGTATTAACTACTATGTTTTATGTGTAGCTCTTTCTGTAGGTTTTACAATGTCACTTTTCCCACTTTCTTAAATACACTATTTATGTTAATTATCAGTGTATTCTATCACATATTTGAATGATGAAACCTAATGAAAACTCTCATAGTAAAAACGCTCACTGACTTCAGCAGGCTTTAGCTGGGGATATATTATTTAAAAGACAGGTTGTGGTCTGTGTGGCAGACTTCAAGAACACATCTGATCCATATTACAATGCTCATGAACTGAGCCATATCTGGGTTTTGGACTGTGTTCTGCCATGACTGTCATAATCTCTCTTTGCATCTTTTAGGCACTCCAAATGGTAATCACATTGCTGTCTACACAAAGTTTATAATAGCAAGAGTTCTTCCACTAAAAATTTACTCTAAAATGTTTTTCTAGGCTCATATCTTATTGCCATTCTACTCTTTCAGATTTACCTTAGTTATTTTTTCCAGGTGCGTCTTAAGTCTGAGCCCACAACTGATTTCCTTCTGGTTTGACTCTTTGATGTTACACAGTTCAGGGCTAGCTAGCTGTGGGTGAAAAATGGAGATCAAATTAATTCCAGCATATGTGTCCACACTGCCCATCTCTCTTTCAAGGACAAGGCATTTACCATTAGTTACTACGAGCTGTGCCATTTTTGCAAGATTTGATTTGGCATTTGTGAATATGGTTATTTTTCAGTTCACCCAGCTGTCAAGCTCTACTGTCGTGATGCAGCAGAAGTATTATTTTTCATATGAGCTGCATTAATTGAACAAGAGAGCAAACCTGTGCTTGATCAGCTTACTGAGATAAAAGGACATTTTGGCTTAGTACAGAAAGGCAGAGGAAAATAACTAAAATTGATTACCCTGTTTATCGCTGACTCAATTTGCTGGTTCCCTTGGCAACTGACATTGAGGTAGATGAAGTTACTAGTAGCTTGAACGAGATCAACATGTAAGATTTCTATTTCTATCAGCCACATTAAGCATTGTTTGCTTGACAGAAGTATGGAGAGAAAAGTGCAACCTTAGTGGAGGGATTAGATTGCTATCACTCGAAATGTACCTAGTGTGATGTAATTATTTTTTAAAATATTTAAATAATACTCTGTCAAAAAAATGGGAGAATATTGTGTTGTGTACTACTATATACCATTTTCATTTATTGCTTTGTTGACTGATCCAGAGAGTAAGCAAAGTAAAGTTTAGTCCATGCTTTGCATGAAAAACCTCTAAGAAAAAAACCTGCTCTAGAGTTTCAGTGAGATGTAGTAGTCTTTATTTTTATATATTACTTTTACATTCTGTTAGGTATTTGATAGAACGTTACTACATTTGCATTTTGGTGTGATTTAATCTTTGTTGTGGAAAGTGCTTGGAAATTCTATGAAACTTGGAAATGGTGATTTACAAGAGTAGGAATCTCTTCATAGACTACCTAGTTCACATATCCATTGGGAAGGAGGAAACACTGTATAGTGGCTATAGCTTGCAGCAAGGATGTGGGTTTTCCTCACTCTTGGTGGCCTGTTTGGATGTAGCTCTCTCTCTTGAATGTATATTTATTTTTGAAAGCTCTCTCCTAAGCCTACAGAAGATATGGCTGGGAGATTATATTGTTTGTTCTGCTTACAGGATGTTGTTCAAGAGCTGTACTATAATTTTGCTCAGAAAGGTGTGCTCTCATGTGATATGCTTTATTTCCGGAGATGTTATCTTCTGCCTCAATCCAGCAACTTATTTGTGTCCTTGTTTTTTGATTTCTGATCAAACTGATCCATGAGGATCTAAAAGCTGGGATCTGAAGCTTTTCATGTCAGTATTCACAATTCTCATTTCTTCCTTGAAATCAGCTTTTATGAAAACGCAAGCGACAGTGCTGCCTTTTAGTCCTGTTTTCAGATCCTCTTGGGCAATTGGAGCACGAAAACCAGAGAAATGGGGAGCCAGACCCTGGCTCTCTGTGTCTATGTCTGTACTCTGGGATCTGGGAAACCTTCCCAGTTTCCAGACCTGGACACTTGCCCTGAGCAGATTGACTCCCTGTAGGATGAAATCTGTCTGTGCAGTTTTCCATACACACACACACACACGCTGTTTCTAAGGAGAAAATCTGGGCATGTAGACCAGTGGGGAGACCTAGGGTGTTCCCACAGTATACCTCATCTGGGCTGCCTGTGCTTGCCAAAACGCCCACTTAGGGTGCAATCTAGACATATTTGGATTTACTTTCTTTTTTTTTTTCTTCCCCCCCCCATTTTTGACTGTTTTCACTGAATTTTAAATGAAGGCATCTATCTCCTCATTGGGATACTAAGAGCACTAGCTCACATATACATGTGTAAAAAAAGCCTTCAGACATTTTACAGGGCAGGGAATATATCTGAGAGGTTTCTGTATGGCTCTGTTTCAGAAAATTTTAGAGCATTTCCAGTTAATATGGGTCAAGAGAACAGGATTCTTACACACTGAATGGAAAGCATTCAGTTGCCCATAAGAAACATATGCACTGCTGGCAGCAATATAGTAGCAACTGTAGTCATATTTGGCAGACTTAGATCTTACTTGTTGTGTAGAAATCTTTTCTCTCCTTTTCTGTTTCTCTCTGCTGTTGCATATGGGTCTAAGAGTTTATAGACTTCACAGTGGACTTTCCTGCCTACAGATTTTAAATCTGCTATCTAAGGAGCTTTCTCCACCTAATAAAATCAGAATTAAAAAAAAAAAAAAAAAATTTCCAGTTTTCTCTTTTGGTGCTTTTTTTTTTTTAAAAAAAAATGTTTAAATGAATAAATTGCCTTGGAGCTTTTCTCTACATTCAGTACTGAGTGCTTGCATATTAACAGCTGCACATAGAGTAACCTTTTAAAATAGGATTTTATTTGATCAAGCCATACACTAGCAACAAATCCTAACCCACTTAATCGTAAATTGTCACAGTTGTGCAGTGTGCTTTCTCCTGCTCAAATCTTATTTGCTTGGTTTTCTGCCATAGGGTATATGTCTGGAACAAACTGAATTTGCAGGCTTAATGAGGAAGAAACTAAAAGACCCCAAAAGCCTATTTTGTTTGCGTTTGAGCTCACCAGAGAGATCAGCAACATCAAGAGTTATGTTCCCAGGCAGAGCTCATACAGAAGAAAACGGTCATGGAGAGCTTTCAAGTGTGCTGAGACATGGACACTGAAACTGTCCCATCGGAAAGCGATGTCAGGGCAGACTGTGCAAAAGACCAAAATGGGGAAGGCCTCATTGGCACTGGGATATTAGGTCTGACTACCTGTTTTCCTTCTAAGCTTTCTTCTTTGGGCGTACAGAAATAAACAGAACATATAGTACTTTGTAAGGTCACTTTTCTCTGTTTTAAGGATCCTTTTTCCTTCCCTCTGTTGCTGATTAAAACAGACCAAATAGTAGTAGGGATTAAATTTATACAGCCACAGCACTGCTCATTGAGATTTCTGCCAGTGCCATCAACACAGCAACAGCAGAAGTGATTCATGCCATAGAGACAATGATAGATTAGTGACAATAAATTGAAATAAGTTGAGGACATAATGCTGTTGCCCTCTTGAATACCATGGGAAAAATTTCTGCCCACATCCTTGGGACAAGATTTCTCCTTTGTTTCTGGAATGCCAATTTTAAAGTTATTTTTCCCTTGCCCACACCTGATGGGGAAATCTTATCACCAGCCCTTTCACCCAGTGTCCCATGCTGCTTATAGGTTATTGAGCTTCACAGATACTGCTCTTTCCAGACCAGGAAAATAAAGCAGATTTGTCTTCAGGGATTCAATGTTTTTATTTAGCCTGATCCAAAGCATGATGAAATCAATGAATCATTCTTCTTTTATCAGAATAAGATACTTCCTTCTATCCGAAAATAAGTTATATATGAAGAGCCTCTGCTGAGCAAGAAAGGGCCATTTCTGTTCAGTCAAGCAAGATTTAGGGAATTCAAATTCTGCTTCTAAGCACATTTCCAAATGGAAGGTGATACATTGAGAGAACTATGGTTTTGCTTCACAGCCAAGCTGCAAAAGCTGGCAGTGACTGCTTTGCAGTGGACACAGATATGGGACATGCTTTTGTCTGTTCAGAAATGAGATAAAAATTCTGTCACAGAATAGCTAGTCAAAAGGCATCATTAGTACAGATAAACCACATCCTAATTATTGGAAAAACCTTAAGAACAATTCATTATGTGGATATCGGCAACCTTCACCTCACCTGTACTTTGTCAACAAACTATTAAAAAAGGTACTTTGTCTAAGTCTGGAGTTATGTTCCATAAGAAAAATATAATTTTATGCATTTCAACAGTAATTTTTCAGATGACAAGCCTACAAACACTCGTGCAGTTGGGTAAGGCAAGTGTTCTGTGCTTTCCTCTCAGAGCTGGTGCAATACTGTATCACATGGATGCCCACTCTGTTCATAGTCTGAACTAACAAGTAAGACTTAACAGTTAAATATAATAATGCTCTATTGTACCAAATATCAAAAGAGGAAAGCTGACTTCTCATCTGATAAGGCCATAGCAATGTGTTAAGCTCAAGGCATGTGTACTCAGGAGACTGCTGGTGCAACAGTAGATCAAGAAGTCTGCATTAAATCAACTCAGCTAAAACATATTCCAAGCCTTAGCCAAAAACACCTCTGGAAGGATTATAGTTAGTGCTAACAGGATGCTTAGTCAAAGGCATCACTGGTAAAATAGAGATATAAATTGAGATTAGAGATATCATTGAAAAAAACCTCCTTTGTGGAAAGAAAAAAGAGGATTTTTCAGGATTTTATCTGTTGGTTTGGGCAATTCATCCAGGTCACGTGGTGGAAAAACTAAGACATCTTGAACTTTATAAAGATTTTCTGGATAGCGGCATAGGTGCTGCAAGAATCTTGGCAAAATGGTTGTTCTCATGAGACAACTCACTTTTCAGAAAAATATTTGCTTCTAAAGGGCAACGGGTTCCCTAGACTTCCGTGTCACGACTCTCTGTAATGTAGTGCATTGTATAAAGGGGTCATGTCACAATAAATCTGAGTTTTGGTAACCAATAATCCATTTTTGCTAGTAGTGGATACACTTGAATAGCTTGATGTTTACAGTCCCAGTTTTAGAGCATACGTATTTCAAAACAAATGCTGTAGACTTGTAGGAAAAGTTTAAAGAAGAATGAGAAGTAGCTACTAATAGTATCTAGCAGGAGGAATGAGAAGATGGTAAGAATATTTCTTCACAAAACAGGTAGGAAATGTTTTGGTTCAGGTAGGAAACTCTTAGGTTGCTTTTGCTGAGGAATCCTTGAAGAAAATAATGTCCCTATTTAACTGCCCCTGTGAAAACCAGCAGGAGCTTTTTTTGTTGCCTGACTGCTTTATGTGGTTCTCATGCCGTTGCAAAGAGGTATGTCAAGCAAATCTGAAGGTTTTTGTAATGATCAGTTCATAGCATTTTTATAAATAAATCACTATTTTTCTTGGGTTGTCTGCTCCCTCAGTCAGTTGGAAATCTTTGATTATCCATTAGAGAACAAAAAGAATACCAATTATGAGACAATAATACAGGCATAAACTACAAAAAATAAATTGGAAACCTTCATAAGACAAGAAGAAAGAAATGGCATTTGAATTAAAAGGATATACCAGTGAATATCAAAAGACTATGCAGGGACAGGATAAATGTAGGCTGGAAATTACAACATTTCTAGCTAGAATGGAAAAAGCCTTTACAATATCCTTCAGGTTAATGGAAACAAAAAACTTCAACTTTTTCAGCATATGAAAGCTTTGGAAATTTGTGTGTTGAGATATGACATGATAATAAGGGTATTGGATTTAGAAATCAAAGTTTATAATCCAAGGTGCTGCTCCTAATGGTATTTACATTTTCTAAAGCAAATAAATTATTGGTGCAATTTGTCAATTGCATCAGCCCTTCAAAAGCCTTTCAGTGAAGATACTGAGGGCCTTAGCTTAAGTCAGCACTCTGCAGAGAGCAAAGCTGAACCTGATGTAGTTAATTATATTGTCCTTTCAGTCCTAATGGAACAGGAAGAAAAAAGGAAAATGGCCAGTTTGTGCTGAACTTCTGTAATCCATCTTTCCAGCTCTCATTTCATCTTTCTCAATCATAATTCTATTTCTTTGTTGTAGTCATGTTGCTGTAATGGAATATTGCCACAAAGTAGGCTGTAAAGTAGCTTATTTTAGTAATTCTGAACAATATTTTATGTATTCTAGAAGTCAACTGTATCAACACTACAAAATAGAGAGCTGTATCCACATTTGTTTAGATATTGTGTTGTTATTGTGTCCCTATCTAGTCCCTTAATTTTACAAGAGTATAAGATTTGAAGTGTTTTGAAAAAAAAAGATTAAATTGTAGGTTAAATGTTTCAGTAGCATATAATAGGTCTGTTATGGGTAATCTCTTGCAGAACAGGTGGAGAGGAAACCCATCTGTTGAGTTTACAGTGTATCTTTAATAAGATTTTTTAAAAAATGTTTTAACTAGAAAAATCAATAGTTATTCTATGAAGTAATTTTTTTTTTTGTTCCAGCAACAGTGAACCTGTCATGTCAGGTTAGTCATTCTTAGACGTCAGGTTAGCATTCTTAGCAAATCTTGCAGAGTGAGACTTTATATATGCTGATCTTCTGCTGTCCTGCAAAGGCTGCCACACACTCTGTCTTCCATACCAAGAGTAAACTATTTGATTTTATCAGGATTTTTTTTGTACATAAATTCAATCATGTGTACATCAAATTAATAAGTATGATTGGTCTTGCTCCATGTAAAGTCGATGAACTATTGCTATTTCACCTATTACTCTCACTTAGGAGAATTTATGAAGAATCACAATGTTGCAGTCCATCTTTCCAAAATAAGACATTGAGAAATCTCCTTCTAAAAGGGAGTTAGAGTCTATACGTTAGCATAATATTTGAGGTTCCTGAGGAAAGGACTGACAAAGGTCCTGTCATGTATTTTCATCACAAATGAACAGTGATTTGCATTTTAGATAGTTTTCCCTTTCAATTTCATGTCAATAGGAGATTTTTCTCTATTGCAGACGCAGCACTCAGAGCAACCCTCTTACTGTGCAAATTCAACAGGACATCAGAGGGCTCTCTTTTCAGAGGGATTCAAGATTCCCCTCTGCTTCTTTAGCACTCTCTTATTGAAGTATCATTTTGTTTATTTCTTCAGCTGAGCAGAAATCAGTGCCATAGTGTTGATATGATAAGATGCACAGAATTGATTCTTGAGGCCATTCTTTGAATGACAAGCTTGTGCTTTCCCTAGCATCTCTAAATGTGTGCTTTAGCACTCTTGGAAGGTTAGTCATTCTCAGGGTGTGCCCAGCCCAACAGTCCAAAACTGAGAGGCACATTAGACTTAATCTTTTAAAATGCAGGTTTGTACCTATGTAACTCCTGGGGGAAGGACTGTTCCTGTTTTTACATTGGCTTGGTGAGCTTTGCTGCCTTCAAGTTGTTAGTAGATTTTTATTTTCAAGCATGTTTGTTTCCTACAGAAAAGGATTCAGACTTAGCCTCATAAACATGAGATACTGTTTTGATGGTAGCCATGCTTACAAACAGGAAGAACAAAATCTCTGGTATTCTGTAGGTGGTAATTTTCACTTACTTTTTGGAACATGTATGGACTTGTATAAACAGCCTGCATTAATAATATCTTTCAACAATACTAACTATCGAGGCCATTTTATATGAAAGATTCTGTCAAGCCACTATAAAAAAGGGTTGTTCACATTTTATAGTGTCTTCTGTTCCAGGCTTTCCTGCTGTTACCTTAATTTCCCTGATAATTTTGCATTTTGTTCTCTGGCTACATGTTTGTATTGCTATACATTACATGCAAAATTATGTATATTTTTTCCAGTAACTCTTAATAAGCTGTGGACTTCTGAGCTTCCTATCAGCTGGTCAAGTACTATCTACAGGGACTTGTAAGGGGTCAGCTATTCTACAAACCAAATTAATAGCTTCTGGTCAGTTCAGCTCCTCATAGCATGAATGCTGGAATTGACTTTATTAGTCCTGCAACAGAGCTTAATTGACTTTTCGTAGGCAAGAATTACTTCTGCCTAGAACCTCTTCTTGATGCACAAAAGTTTCCATAGCTTTGTTTACTTTAGCGTTTGATACCTCTGAGGGCAAATCTTTGGCAGAAAATTAGGATTTCCTCATACAGTTAGCTGAAATGCTTGAATCTAAAACAAACTCAGATATTCAGGTACATCTTCATCTAACAGTGCAGTGCTATGTGCAGCAGGCAATATGCTTAGGCAGAAAGCTCTATTCATGTTCTCATGTTGTTTTCAGCTCATTCAGATCTAGCTCCAGTATTTCCATGTTGTGCAACAACCTTGGTTTGAGCTTTATTTTCTAATAAGATGTGTTAATGAAATGACAGAATCATGGAATGAGAGAATGGTTTGGTTTGGGAGTGACCTTAATGGTCATCTAGTCCAACCCCCTGCAGTGAGCAGAGACATCTTCAACTAGATCAGGTTGCTCAGAGCTCCATCCAACCTGACCTGGAAAGTTCCCAGGGATGGGACATCTCCCACCTCTCTGGCCAACCTGGGCCAGTGGTTCACCGCCCTCAGCGTAAATTTCTTCCTTGTATCTAGTCTGAACCTCCCCTCTTTTAGTTTAAAACCATTTCCCCTCATCCTGTCACCACAGGCCCTATCTCTATCATTCTTATAGGCCGCCCTTTAAGTACTGGAAGGCTGCAATAAGGTCTCCCTGGAGCCTTCTCTTCTCCAGGCTGAACAGCCCCAACTCTCTCAGCCTGTCTCCATAGCAAAGGTGTTCCATCCCTCTGATCATTTTTGTGACCCCCCTCCAGACCCACTCCGACAGGTCCATGTCTCTTTTGTACTGAGGACTCCAGAGCTGGATGCAGTACTCTGGGTGGTGTCTCACCAGAGCGGAGTAGACAGGGACAATCCTCTCCTTCGACCTGCTGGCCACACTTCTTTTGATGAAGCTCAGGACACAGTTGGCCTTCTGGGCTGTGAGTGCATGTTGCCAGCTCATGTCAAGCTTCTCATCCACCAGAACCCCCAAGTCCTTCTTGACAGGGTGGCTCGCAATCCCTTCATCCTCTAGCCTGTATTGATACTGGGAGTTGCCCTGACCCATGTGCAGGACCTTGCACTTGGCCTTGTTGAACCTCGTGAGGATCACATGGGCCCACGTCTCGAGCTTGTCCAGCTCCCTCTGGATGGCATCCCTTCCCTCCAGTGTGTCAACCGCACCACTCTGCTTGGTGTCATCTAAAAATTTGCTGAGGATGCACTCGATCCCACTGTCTATGTCATTGATGATGATGGATGAGCTGTTAATAAAAACTCTACCGTTTATCAGACAAAATGGAAAGAGCACTGGGGGAGAAAAGTGATGGAGAAGAGAAGAAAAAGAAATAAACTCCAATAAATATATAGGAACTTAGAACTAAAATGCATTCCTATTTATTAATAAATCCTATTATTTCTGTGTTATGGTCCTAAAATACAGTCAGAAGATTTCGGAAACTGATTTGTATTTTTGTGTTTATTTTTTAATCTCAGCTATCATACTCCAAAATATTGTTGTGTCTGTCACTAACAGCAGTCATGGTGTCTCCTACATAAACTGGGATGAACCAATGAAGATGTGAAATAAACATGTCTAGACCGTGTCTTTGAGAGGGTCAGATGGCAGCTGTACAAAGAGGCAGAGTGTATAAATATTTCTGAGAACCTTCAGAAACAGACTGGATAGTCAGATGGACACATGCAGGATTATATGAACTTCTGAAATGTTATCTACTCTTCAGCTGTTAAATAATAAATACTAATCATCAAGAAATAGTGCCTCTATAACTAAAGTGACAAGTTGGTATAAACATTTTAGATAAACTTTCAAAATTTAATGAGGTATAGAATTTTCATCTGAGAAATTTATGTCTATACATTGATCCACTTGCAATTCAATATTAAGCACCAGCTTGGGTGCCGGGAAATCAACACACTTAAATAGACACCAATGTGTTTTAACATGAGGTTTAGCCCAATGCTCAGTAGGCTGAACAGCCCCCTGATGGTAGTATAAATGGCTGACATCCAGGACTTTAGCTGGTATCTGGAATGAGTAAGCCCAGGTATTTCTTCAGAGAATGAAGCATTTCATCCCCCTATTCCTAAATAATTCCATCAGATTCTTACGACACTAGGGACATCATCTAGAATTTTTCTGTTGCACCTCACATTTTCTGTTCCTCTTAGTTTTCTGTCATATAAATTTCTCTAACTCTGAACCATAAGGGATTATGGAAATAGCAGCATTAAAAGTAGAATTGAGTAATATTTCAATATATCAATTAGAGAATGAAATGAAATTAATTCGACATCCTTCCTAAACCCTTTGCAGTTCTGGGTATAATATGTAATATTTTTTATTTCTAGTTTGACACATCTTACAGATTTGGTTTTTTAAAAATTAGAAAGCAGTATTTACATGCATCTGTGACTCTTCAGCCCTCCTTCTGACCCTCAGTGTTATCCATCCTTAGAAAACCAGGTTCTTCATAGCATGTGCTTTACATGGAATGTGTATGAGTCTGGGTCTCCTTCCCCATCAGTGTTCTTGGGGAAGTGGAGAGGAACAAACTGAACCTCTGTGCGTGAGTGTAAGACTATGATGTGATTTGTAACCAGCCGTCTAATTACTGGAAGCTTTTGCCTAGGTTTGCCAAGGATGTGAGCCCTGTACTTGCCCACAACCTGTTATTGTGACGGTTGTGCAATATTGCTGCAGTTGCAGGTTGTCCCAGGAGGCTGGTTGATGGTTTGTTGTAAATACAAGGTATATGATGGCATTGTACATCTTGCTTTTTCCTGCTCAGAGTGTCTTTGGATGTAGGCAAGCCTCATGTTTTCTGCTCCTCTGTTGTGGTTGCTCCTTCGATCAACCCCACTTCAGTCCTGATCCCGCTGCTGCCTTGGTTCCCTCATTCCTAGTGTTTGACCCTGTTCCCTCACTTCCATGGTACTTGGGCGTTTGCTCTGTTCCTGTCATCTGCTTGCTAAAATCTACTTCATAATCCTCCCAGCTCTCATACCTGTAGAGATATTTGTCTTCCAATATGTCTTCCTCTTGACCTTGGTCTGGCTAGCCATGTACAGATGAATTAGTATTTCTCTCAACATTTCACGGCAGAAAGATAGTTCAGTTCAAATTTCTTGACTGACTCCACCTGGAGTACAAAAGCCTTGATTAAGTTGATATTTTACCAAGCAAATACTTTTTTTCAGGACTGTATTAAAGTGGTATTGATTACCTGAGGCAGGAGACCCGAAGACCTCTCATCAAGTTTCAGGGTGAAGCTATCTCAGACCAGTAGTAATTCTGTACCAAGAACAGGATTTGGCGCTGATTAGGGGTCACTTGGATCATGTCTGCAGCTCATAAAGGTCAGCTGTTATTAAAACAATGTCTTAGCAGTTGCAGATCTCTGTGAGTTTATTTACATATTTGTTTTAATGTGGGCAAGCTACTACAATAACTTTCACATAAAGACAGAGTGACCATGATAAAAGTGATTCTTTTAGTTTACTCTTAGTTTGTACTCCCTTTGAATGCCAAGGGATAAATTGGTGAAGAAGCTTAAGATTAAATAGCATGCTATTGTAACATTACAGGTTTTTCATCATTTCAATTAGACAAAATTGCTAATGAGATCCATTCTGTCAATGAACAGGCTGGATTTGGAGCCTCATCACAAGAAGTTCTCAATTTGCATGAAGGTAACCTTAAATGAACTGGTGTTTGCAAAGAATTACAAAGGTCAGAGTCTACTCTAGCTGGCAATCTTTTTATCGACTATCTGATTATCCTTTTACTCTTTTGTTTGCTAAGGCACCAAGTCAATGCCGTATGCCTCTGCCACGGTAGTTGAAGCAGAGGAACATGCTGTACTAATAAATAGGAGTGTCTGAGTTGCAGACAGAGCTGTAATGTTTGAGGAGAAAACAAAATCTACAGAAAGAAAATATCTTTTATGTAGTTTCAGGTGAGACTTAATAGATAGTCATATTTTTTCACTTGCAAAGCTCACCATATGTGACTGTATATTAAGTTGTTGGCTATAGAAAACAGTGTAAAGTTTAAATTTTTTTCTGTACTACTGAAAGGAGCTAAGTATCAGGAAAAATAAACATCAGAGAGTTTCCTAGGCACATATAAAACTTATTTAAACAATGCATCAAACACTGACTTCTACACATAAGATAGCTTTTGCAGAAATTGTCACTGTTAGTTGCTGGTGGTAACTGAAAGTTTTACTGCTGGGTAT
The DNA here is from genome assembly GCA_028020825.1 of Podargus strigoides. Classification (NCBI taxonomy): domain Eukaryota; kingdom Metazoa; phylum Chordata; class Aves; order Caprimulgiformes; family Podargidae; genus Podargus; species Podargus strigoides. The sequence continues at coordinate 20,189,616 of CM051663.1, forward strand.
TGGTTCTCAGCTTCATAAAGACACCTCTGCTCTCTGAGGTAGTTTTGCTCTGTACCTTTTTCATTTTTTTTTTGCCTCATAGGATTAAGAGAGGCAGCATTATCAACAATAGTGAATTATTTATAGGGAGCCTTGTTTCATTTGAGCAGCATTCAGATCAAGGAATGGTGGTGTGGCAATAGCTGTAGAAAGTCATAGGAACACTCTGTTACGCCAACTCACCCAGCCCTGTTTCCTCTGACACAGTCCGAGAGATACAAAAACTCATCCTCTACCCAAGTGTCAGAGTTTGGACTCATGAACACGTAGCTGCATGATAAATTACCCTGTGACATCTGTTGCAAAGCATCTGCGGGTGTATTCTCCAGCTCCCTGGCAAATTTTTTCACTGAGGGGTAAGTGGGCTCAAGGTACTTATTCTTTTACATGGGAAAATAAAGCAATTTATCACAGGTAATTTCCCTATGTGTTGAAACTTTATGTGTAATATTTTAGCAACATTTCATTCCGTATCACACTGAGAGACAAGGAAGGATCCTTAATGAAAAAGTGGCTCCTCTGAATGAATACAAATTCATTCAGGGAATGAAGAGGCAGATCTCAAGTGCATAGCACATTCAAGATTACTTTAGATGAAATATAAGGAAAGGTCAAAAGAAAGACGAGCTTACCCTTTTTAATTTTTTCTTAACTTCTGTTTCAGAAACTTAAGCTGATATTTCCCTAAAATGATTTCTTAGTGCCTCTTTTTTAAAGTGGTAATGTAATAATGACATATCATGGCAAGTATTTTCTATTTTATCTCCTCCTAGACAAGATAGAATCATAGAATCATAGAATCATAGAAAGATTTGGTTTGAAAGAGTCATCAAAGCTCACCTTGTTCCAATCCTCCTACCATGGGCAGGGACACCTCCCACCAGACCAGGTTGCTCCAAGCCCCATCCAGCCTGGCCTGGAACACTGCCAGGGAGGGGGCAGCCACAGCTTCTTTCTGGGGATTGGGGAGGTTCTGTATGACTGGAGACTTGCCAATGTGTCGCCCATCTACAAGAAGAGCAGGAAGGAGGATCTGGGGAACTACAGGCCTGTCAGCCTGACCTTGGTACAGGGGAAGATTATGGAATGTTTTTTCCTGGGGGAGATCACGCAGCAAGTGCAGGACAACAGGAGGATCAGGTCCAGCCAATATGGGTTCATGAAGGGCAAGTCCTGTTTAACCAACCTTCTATGATCAGGTGACCCGCCTAGTGGATGAGGGAAAAGCGGTGGATGTTGTCTACCTGGACTTCAGTAAGGCATTTGACACTGTCCCCCACAGCATTCTCCTAGAGAAGCTGGCGGCTCATGGTCTAGACAGGTGGACTCTTTGCTGGGTTAAAAACTAGCTGGATGGCCGAGCCCAGAGAGTTGTGGTGAATGGAGTTAAATCCAGATGGAGACCGGTCACAAGCGGTGTCCCTCAGGGCTCGGTCTTGGGGCCAGTCTTGTTTAATGTCTTTGTCAATGACCTGGATGAGGGGATCGAATGCACCCTCAGTAAATTTGCAGATGACACGAAATTGAGTGGGATCTGCCTGAGGGTAGGGAGGCTCTGCAGAGGGATTTGGACAGGCTGGAGCAATGGGCTGAGGACAATTGTATGAGGTTTTAGAAGGGCAGATCATGCACTTGGGTCATGCACTTGGGTCACAACAACCCCACGCGACGCTCCAGGCTTGGGGAAGAGTGGCTGGAAAGCTGCCTGGCGGAAAAGGACCTGGGGGTGTTGGTTGACAGCCGACTGAACACGAGCCAGCAGTGTGCCCAGGTGGCCAAGAAGGCCAATGGCATCCTGGCTTGTATCAGAAACGGTGTGACCAGCAGGAGCAGGGAGGTGATAGTGCCCCTGTACTCAGCACTTGTGAGCCCGCACCTTGAGTACTGTGTCCAGTTCTGGGCACCACAGTATAAGAAGGACATTGAGGTGCTGGAGTGAGTCCAGAGAAGGGCAATGAGGCTGGTGAGAGGTCTGGAAAACAGGCCTTATGAAGACCGGCTGAGGGAATTGGGGTTGTTTAGTCTGGAGAAGAGGAGACTGAGAGGAGACCTCATTGCTCTCTACAGCTACCTAAAAGGAGGTTGTAATGAGGTTGGTGTTGGTCTCTTCTCCCAAATTATTAATGATAGGATGAGAGGAAATGGCCTCAAGTTGCACTGGGGGAAGTTTAGATTGGATATTAGGAAGAAGTTCTTTCCTGAGAGGGTGGTTAGGCACTGGAACAGGCTGCCCAGGGAGGTGGTGGAGTCACTATCCCTGGGCGTGTTTAAAAAATGAGTAGATGAAGCACTTGAGGCCATGGTCTAGTGGTCTAGTGGTTAGGGAGATGATGGGATAAAGGTTGGACTTGATGATCCTGGAGGTCCTTTCCAACCATAGTGATTCTATGATTTTATTCGATGATTCTATGATTCTAGATACCAGAACTTAAAGTTTCATTTGCTCTTCTCCAAAGCCATGAAACTATATGCCATACTTATCATAATGCTATGTTTCTATTATTGTTTTAATTAACCCCTTGGAAACCAGAATATATCAAATTAAGGAGAACACTCATGAAGTAAAATATGAATTATACTAATACAAACACTTAAGATGCTGAAATAGTAAAAATCTAGTTATTCACTAGCCGCTAAAATCTAGGTAATCACACATTCCATCCCAACTACTGTGAACATGTGTTCTGTATTTATTATGGTCTCATTGTATATCAGTTAAGCATGGGCTGATTTTCTTGTTTAGAGAGGTATATATTGTAGTCTTTATTCCAGAAACTCTGGCCTTTTAAAGATATGACCTTTACCATAAATTTGGCTACCAGTCTTTCCTTACAGATACCAGCCTCAGCTTAGCATGTAAACAAGCTTCATACTGACCTAGACTCACAAATTTATTTTTATCTCGGTCCTCACAAGCATTGTCCTACATGTGCTGAAAGTCCATCCTGGCTGTGACAACTGTTTTCAGACTAAGAAGAGTTTATTACATACTTTTTGGCTCTGCTATAGGAAAGATGTTTTTGTGATTACTTCTCTTCTTCTGATAAGTAGTACAAAAAATTTTGAACACAAAATTCAAACAAAGAGCATTATTATTATGCTTTCTGTGGAGCCAAAGGAAATCTAAGTTGCCACCCCTGACTTCATTTAAGCATCTTTGAAATTTTACTGATAAGTAGCTTTGATAGAGCAATCTGCTTTTGAGATGAAAGACCCTGATAGGAACACACTTTAGCAGGATGTTCTAGTGTGTTAAAGCCAGACTTTGAAATCTAGTATATAACCCCAAGGCAGAACCATTAAAGTAGAAAAAAGTAGAAAAAGCATAAGGTCACACTATTGCAAAAAAAAATATTCATGTTTGAAATGTAGAATTGGGAAATGCCTAGTATGAGAAAAAGTCTGTGAAAGTCCTATTTGCCTCTGAACACTTTCACTGGATTATGACTGAAGACAGCAGAGGAATATAGACAAACCTGGACAGAGATTGTTGTGCTGTGTGAAGACTAACATTTTGGATGGGAGGGAGCAGAAAGGGATCATCTAGTGTCACCTGTGAGCCTTTAAGCTCAGAGAGTAAAAGCAAGATTGTATTATGAAAACACTGGTGTAGTGCTTCCTACTCCTGACATACTAACACTTGCCACCTGAGAAATAGCCTTAAAGAAATTTCAATAAGCTAATCAGAGGCTAAAGTTGGTCATGAAGCTGCAGAAAAAGCCATAGCAGAGATAAGTAAAGCCTGATATTTTTTCCTCGGTTCTGACAGGACATTTTAGTATTTTGTTTTCTCTTGTTTATTTTTTTTGAACTGCCTTTAAAATACCCAGCTGAGGCATTGAGGGGAATGCAGCTGGGGCAGCATGGTTGGAAAGCTGCAGTAACTGAACATTTGTCCCAAAATGCAAGCAAATGGTTGGATTTGGAACATGCTAAACTTCACCTTACCATGGCTTCGCTGCTAGAGTAGTAGATGCCTCATTCACAACTCACCTGGGTATGTTCACAGCTGTGAAGTTATTTCTCTTTTCTTCTGCCTAAGTCTCCTACTCCGTATTTTCATAAAACATGAATGCTGAGATGAGCTGGCATGGGAACATCACATATCTGTTCCTGTGTATCCATTTAAGATAGCACTTTGTCATTACCCTTTTTCATCCCAAAAGTTCTTTGTGGCTCCACTTCCAGCATGCTTGCTTCTCTACTGGGAAACCCATCTCCCAAAAATGCAATTTCTAACAACTAGGTAACATCTCAATCTAGGTCACAGAGAAAACCATCCTGGGGAATTTTCACTATTCCAATATGATCCTGTGTAAATGCTTCCAGGAATGGGAGCTGGGGGTGAAACTGCACTGGTTTCGAGTGCCTTGTGAAAAACCACCATGGCTGCTCATGGTTCAAATGTCATCTTTCTTCCTTTCACTAGAATTTCTTCTTTTTTTTTTTTTTTTTTTTTTTTTTTTTTTCCATGTGCTACTGTGTATGACTGCAAGTAGAAAGAAAAACTTCCAGTGGCATTCCCGATATCTAAATTTGTACTGCCTTACAGATTCTTTCATGGTTTATTTTTGTCTTTGGCTGGTTTGCCGGTTCCATCACTTTACCTAACAAAAAGGAAAGTTCAGAAGTGGAAATTTGTTTCCACTGCTGCTGCTTGATGTTCAAGGGCCAGCCTTTTGGAAAAGGTTGGTTGCCCTTCATTTCTACATACTTTTTGTTCTCACTCACTGCTACACTTATGAGAATGGCGTAGTTAACAGATTCCTGCTGTAGAAAACACCAGATGTTTAAACAAGCAATATTTGCCAACATAAACCTCAGCTAATTTATATATTTGAGTCTGTTTTGGTTCCATATGTTGCAACAAATAGATAAGTGCATTAGAAAGAACGATGTGCTACATTCTGATATTTTACTAGAACATACAGATTTCCCTTCTTGAGGTCACTTGCTGATATACCTGATGACACTGTTTTCATACAGTCAAAGAAACAGCAGTCAACAGTCAAGAAACAAATGAAAGCAAACAACTAATTATGCCTTCTTTCAAAAACCCAGTTATTTCTTGAGTATTAAAAAATGCAGTCACACAATATCACCTCAATCTAACCCTAACCCTCACCCCACAAAGAAGGCTTTAATGTCTCTGTAGTTTACATGTAAGCATTTCCAACTTTTCTCTTTTTGCTTCAGATCAAAGAAACCTATGTTTGAAATTTGACGAGAATTTTAAACAGAAAATTTCTCAGGTTGAAAGCTATCTACTAAAAAATGAAATTCCAAATCACCTATACTGTTCCGATTTTCTTCCAAATTTCTTATTTCCTCATACCAAACTGCAGGTTTGGTTCATTACTGTACTCAAAACGGGACATTTCCAGTCCCTGTGTTTGCAGAATTTAATTTAAAAAAAATAACATAAGCTATTAAATATTTGACTGAATAAGAAATTCAATCACCGAAAAGATGTGCTCCAAATCTAAGTAATACCAGGTCATGAAGCTTTCTTCATCTACTTCACCAGCCTGCACCTGTTTATGTTTTACTTTTAGCTCCTTGTACTTCTTTAAGCATGTTTTATATAAAGGGGGGCAGGGAGAATCACAGGTCTTCACCTGACTGTTAGAAAATACTGGAAATCCTTTTCTTCTGACTGTACTATTAGAAATTGAAGGACCTGTTTTTTTTCATTCTTCCCCACACATCAGTATTATATGCACATTATAAAACCACCAGTAAACTGATGGCTTTTTTTTATTATCATTATTTTCCCCTCAGGTGAATTTGTACTTCTTAAGGAAGACCTGGACAGCTGTCTTCCCTAACAAAGTGCTAATGGAAAATGCAGTTTTGGTATGATACATCTTGGTCAGTTAATCAGTCATGGATTAAAGGAATGCTTGTCAGGGTGACGATGCATCAAGTTACTCTGTGTGCTAGTTTCTAGCAGAGTGTTTTGGTTTAGAACATGAAATATTTGAGTCTGAAAGTGTTAACAAAAAATGTTTTAAAATGTTCGAGAAACTTTCTGATATGACCTTTTCCTGCAAAATATTTTGGTTTAGATGAATCAACATTTCCAATGAAAACATGTTTCACCAAAAAGAAATAATTTCCACCAGCCATATGCATCCAGTACTGTCAATACTAAGGACTTAAGAACTCATCTGTTGAACCTCAGAAAATGTTTAGCAGTTTAGTACATCTGGGATTCATTTCATTTTCTTTCTGGTGCATGTGGGCCAGATTGTTAAGCTTCCCTCCATTATCATAAGGATTAAGAACTTAATAACACAAAAACAAATCCTGAGATTCCCACCTTATGAAATACAATATTACAGGTCTTGTGATAACATCTGCATAACATGCTGGTAACGCTCACATGGAGTTTAGTGATCAAGAAACTGCGTATCCACCCTTCTCCTGTGGTGCTCTGTGCTCATCCCAGGGACAAGGCAGCAAGGAGCAGGACTCCAGGGTCTGCAGGTGAACCGGGAGAAATCTGGAGGTCAGACCTAGTCCAGGAGCAAAATCAACGGCGGGTTCACAGATGCAGAAGGCCACAGCACATACAGGAGTTGAACTGGTGAGAAGAACTCAGGAGATAGATGATTTGGAGCTTGATGGGAAGAATTCATTATAAGCAGAACTGAAAACAAAAGACTTGAAGGAGGAAAGGGAGCATCCTACAAATGGCTAGAATCACCTCTATTAATATTGCTAGTATTCGTATCAGTCATATGTAAGAATAATATTGCAAGTTTTAGTGGAGTTACTGATTTTTTTGAGACAGAGAAAAAAGGAGAGGACAAAAAATATACTCCAGGGAAGTCTAAATTTGAAAAGCAAACCAAAATACTAAATGTAATCCCCAAACCTTACGTTTTCCAGATGTCTCAGACTTCCGAGAAGGTTTGTGTGATTTGTTTTCTTGCAGTTTATTTGACCTGTGATTTTTAAATTATGAAGTAGGCAGTACAGTAGATTGTGCTTACATTATGCATCAGATAAATACAGTAATAAAATATTTAACTCCCAAGTGTGACTAATGTTCTACAATTGCTTTAAAGATGTCTGTCCTGTAAGTCAGTAGTGATTGTATAAGCATATCCAAATATTTTTGCCTTGGAAAAATAAAATGGAGCAGATTCAGTACGTCACCTGCCGGTTTCTCTCTTCTGGCAATGATATGGAGATCATATTATTCTGTTGACTGACCATAATTGTCCTGGAATAATACTGCCATTACTGTGGAGATTGTTTAAAGAATGATAGAAGTATAGAAATAAACTTACCTCTCTACATTTTAAAGAGATTTTTAGGTAGTTGGAGCTGTTGAGAGTTTTGCTTCTGAAGGAATGCATGTTTACTGTAAGGCCGTAAACACCATAGAGTGGCAAAGGATAATAGGATTCTTGCCCTGAATCCTGAATTAATGGCAAGTAGATTCTACAAGAAAACAACAGTTCTGTAAATCAGTAAAATATACTGCCATCTAAAGGAGTGATTTAATTGAGAACACTTGAGTATATTTGGAGACACAGTCTGACCTTAACCTTTACATTTGCTTAGCTAGGATTTTCTAAACTGCCTATGTTCTGCATGACTTCTGTGAGGTTACAGCTGCCTTCTCTTGTCGGCTCCTGTGGCTGTCACTGAGCTTATGGTATGGGATATACCTGCTAGCCAGCTTGAGTCAGCTGCCCTGGCTTTTGCCCCTCCTAGCTGACTCAAAACTGCTCATGTCCTGCACACCATGGCTAGCCTATACTTCTATCCCAGTGAAACTAGGAACAGTGCCTTTGGGACTAAACCAGCTTAAAAATACGCTCTGGGAGAGTGAGTTATTTTCCTCCCTTTTTTTTTTTTTTTTTTTTTTTTTTTTTAAGGTCCTAATTAGCACTGCTTACAGTTTTGTGGCACTGGATTTATGTTGAAAGCCAAATGTGAAACAAGTAACACTTAATTAAAAGCTTAATGCTCTACAGATATGTTCCCCGTTTAACAAATGTTGTTGAAGTATAACCTGGTTTCCCAGAAAACTCATCTGTCAAATTTGCTAGGGGTGGCCAGGGATCTGGTGGTTCCTGAGGAGCCAGAGCTTCCAGAAACCACAGCTTCATACTGACCACCTTAAAGCCAGGGGCAACTGCATTCCAGCTGTGTATGACACAGAGGCATCTGACAGCCCCAGCTCAATTAGGAACACATCAGCCCTCCAGTACAGCTGTTCTTCTGTACTTCTCTGCTCTGACACATTTTAGAAATTGTTCGTTTTATCCAACTTAACAATGACAACAACAAAAAAACCCTTTTCTTTTATTTCCTGTTCTTATGGAATTTTGTCCACAACTTACATAGAAGTGTCTTTTACTAGCTTATAAGCAATATGAACAATGACTCTCACCAGTGCCAAGTTTTCTTTATCTTTTCCTGGGAAAAGGTTATATTGAATATATTGTCATCGATACAATGTCTTACACGGGCTTCTAATAAACTGTTATGTGGTCACGTTAGAGAAGGCTAATTGAAAAAGATTGTTTTGTGCTTGAGTACAGGGTATGAGAGCCATAACAACTTAGAGTTCACGGGAAAATTCCACCACCTGCACTTGCTCCAGAGGGCTTGGTGAAAAGTGCCTTTATGCCTTAGTGGTGGCACAGCCAGTCACTGCCCTTTTCTGGTGGCTGTAAGAAAAAAAAAGAATGTGCATCGATGTTCTTTTCTTTACCATCTATTGTCACAGGATCCATAAGAAGAGAGCTTGGAATTACAACAGTTTCTGGGGCCTGGTGGATAACACTGTTGATAAATGGAAGGGCCAGCCCAGAAATTTGGTGAGAGTTTTCGGATGGTATGATGTAATCCAGAGAGGGTCAAAGATTTAAAAAATCCATTCCCAGACATTCAAGAGAGAAAAACAAAAGTTCTAGTATTCTGCTCGCCCTGCAACTACATTAAATTGCACCTGTGAAGACAGATCACCATTAATAGAGAACTGCAAATAATATTTGCAAATATTATTTCCGCATCAGCTTCTGATTTGGAAATAATAACTCATTAACTTTGCTGAAAGACTTGGAAAAAAAACCCACTTTTAGATTAGGTGACCAGGACAAGTAAATAAAAATAATAAGAAGGCACTGAAGCCATTCATACAAATAAACGGATAAGCTCAAGGTATTAACTGGGGTTGATTAATTCATGTTGTTTCAAACTACACATACACAGAATGAGTGATGAAGTTAACATTTCCACAAAATCAACAAAATGTTCCACCTAATCCTAGCAACCCTAAGTAACTTTCCGAGTGTATTGTACTATATCAGCAGGTTTGACACCTGCTATGCCAGGTTGTTGTTTTCATATGCAAATCATATGCATATGCAATATTTCAGCCTTTTTTGTGTTGTGCAGAGGCTGCAAGGACTCCAAAACAGGAAAACTAAATACTAGGAGATAAACTGGGTAGTTCCTGCCTTCCTTGGACTTATTATTGCAGTGTCCTTGCAAACTGTGAGATGATACTCATTCATGCCAATAGTAGATGCCTAATACCAGGAACAAGAGAATCAAAATAAAAGTGCTCTTATAAATCAAATTTTTTGGAGTTAATGTAAACCTTGTTGAAATCACTGTAGTGGTCTCATAACATCTGTTCCACCATGTTTGAGAATACCAAGTACCTTACTGATATTTCTCTCTACACTGGGTTTTTACTTAAACAAAATTTATATCATTTACTTCCAGCTGACTTTTTTCATCCTATTTTAATGATTGTATTATTCTTAGGCTGAGAAATACTCGGTGTTCAAAGCCAAGAATTCCTAATTTCTGATCTGTGGAGATATCTCTTCATATTTATATTCTGGTGTCTTGTCATTTGTCTGGATTTGAGAAATCTGAGACTAGTAGTATACAAATACTGGTTTGGGAGTGAAGGATTTGTGTATGTGTGTTTCTTTTTGTGGTGGGTTTTTTTTGTGTTTGACTGTTTGTTTGTTTGTTACAAATAAGAAACACTAAGAATGTAATTCCATATATAAACATTCAGCAGCCTCAAAACATGGAATATCAAAATGATATTGAAGCCTGTCCGTAGGTAACTGAAGTTTCTAAAATACTGTGTATCATCACATTCTTCAAGGGAAATCCAGAATGCACAGCAGAATCTAACCAGTTCTGAGGCTTTTGTTCTCTCTCCTTGTAATCATCTAGGAACATCTGGCACCATAACAGCTGCCTAAACATGTTTCAAAGCTGTGAAGAACAAGGTTAAAATTTATCTAAGTTAGTCACAATTTTGCCATTGACTTGAAGGGTTTCTGGATTTCATCCCGAGGAAGGTTAACAATTAAGTCCATATGCATGTTTTAACAAGAATAAATTAGGAAAGTAGAAAACAGTGTAGACTATCAAGAACATTCAGAACCTCTGAGGTCTGTTGTGATAATGACTATTAAAGTAAATCATTACATTCCCATTGCTGAGAGAGAAATGACCAGTAAATGTTCTTTGCAGGCAAGGAGGAAACCAAAGAATATTATTTATGAGAAATGCAGTTAATGAAATAATTCTTGCCAAATGAAATGTAGTACAGCAATTCATTACAGTTACGTAAGTAATAACAAGTCATTCAATCTACAAGATACCTGTAGCAGACTATTCAGTGGTAGTCTACTGACATACCCTCTTTCTATTTCATCACAAAATACAGGTATTAGCAGGTAGACATATAGGAGGAATTGCAATTTAATAGTACTGGATATTACAAATTATCAAGCTTGTATTTTTGACCAAAACCACAAGTCCTATTTTTCTTAGAAGAAAAGAAACTTTCACAAGAAATACTGGTTAGTGCATATTAACAGCAAAGTTACTGAAATGTATATTCAACAGCTGAATTATATCAAAGATAGCTCCAATTCAGGACTTCTCAAGATAGGTGTGAATGGGATAGGAATCTTCCTGTCCAGACTCTGGAGCAATTGCAGATCTGTTTTATAGTTGCTAATGTGCAATACCTTACTTAGCTGGGAGAGTCTTAAAATCCTTCTGTAGCTGTATTACTGATATGATAACATGCACATTTCAAATCTTAGACTCAACCTTCTACTAGGACTTCCCTTCATGTCAAGTGAAGTCCCAATTCCCAGTAGTAAGTGGTCTTAATAAATGCATCAAAACTAAGCTATTTTTTGTTGTTTGAAAAAACGTAGTGCTTATGTCTAAGGAAGAAGAAAAACAATACATACCTTTAAGACTGACTTTATACTATGCTTTAGAAGAAATTTTTAACAATAATAATGATGTTGCAGACCAGAAGGCATGCATATTCTCATTAGCAAATCAGACAGCTGAGGTGAATACAGGGTATATTTCAATCTGTGACAAAGGCAAAAAAGTTTGTGCTGCCATTCAGCACTCAGGCCAAAGAAATGGGAGATACGAAACATGGTGGTAGGCGGGGTCATTCTCAATAGGAAGCAGAAGAAGGAAAGGAAACAAGATTTCAGGAGGGAGGTGAAAAGGGACATCATAGCAGATTTGGGAGTGGAAATAGAGTGACATAATACGTTTTTGTCTAAAAAGTGGGTGGATGTACCACATGGTATGGTATGCGATCTGATCATCTGGTATTTGGGACTTAACATGACCTAGTCTTTCATTTTGTGATACTATTCTGGTATTATTTGCTCTATGATTGCAAACACAATGAGTTACCTACTTCTACTGTCAACTTCTGGGGAATTTCCCAGAAGTCATGGTGGAGGAGTTAAATTCCTTTGACTTTATTCTCTATGCAGCTAGGTGTTTCCCTAGTCCTCAGAAAATATTCTGGAAGTCTTCCATTTGGTTTTGATCCTCTTCATGAGGCTGAAGAAGTATATATTTTTAGCCTTTATTGTTCATCTTTTCCTGTTTCTTGTTTAGCTGTGCTTTTAAGCTTCTCACTGTAGAGTGAGTTCTACTTGTTTCTCTTCCAGTTTCCATGACCATTCTTCAGGTATGTTCATAGCAAGATACCATTTTGTGTTACTCTACCAGTAGTTTTCATCCTGATCAACCCTTTGCCTTTCACTGCAAAGTGGTCCCTTTTACTCCCACGATTCAGTGAGTGGGTGGAGCTGCATCCTCCTCTTGGTCTTTGTAGTCCATGTCAAGTACTAACAGATTCTTGCAGTGTGAGACAGTCCTCTACATTCATATTCCCTCAGATGCCAACCATCCTTCTGTTGGTTTTGGGTTTTTTCTTTTGTTTTGGCCTAATATGTAGTTCCATTTATCGCATTGATCTCTTCTTCTGATCTTTATATGTGTACACATCTCATTTTTTTTCTGACCTGCAAAATAATTTGGGTTTCTTTCGATACAGTGATATGATAACTTTGTTCACTCTCCATGTATTTTAGTAAGTAATGAATGACATAGATTGTTTTGCAAATTCTAAAAGCCTTGTAGATACTGGATTTTTATATCTTAATAGTCTCTCTCTAAGGGTTTGATTTTGGTTTTGTTTTATTTTTTTTCAGTTATTCTGACTGTCAGTTATATGATGTTTTACCAGAATTTCTATCTCTAACTTTTATCTCCATTTCTTCAAATGGGCCGGTACAGAAATGATGGGCTGCGGGAAGTCATGGCAAGCAATCACATAAAGACCAATAAATCTTGTGAAAGGCACTTTAATGGCGTTACAACCCAGTTTATATATACAGAGCACTAAATCACAAGACTCTTCTAACTACCGATTGGCTAATAGCACTAGCGCGGTATAAATTGATTTCCAACCTTAAAGCATTCTTTTACACTGTCACTCCTTTTCCAACTCCCCGTCCTGCCTCAGCATCTGACTCAGGCTCGAAGGTTGGATTGCTCACATGTCCACTGCTTGCTAAAAACTCCCCAAAAATGGGCAAGTTGCTTAAAGGTCATACATGCATAGATGTTTTAGATCATAATAAGTCCGTTTGCAAAATCTTCATGATTCTAGCATCACTTGCCTTACTATTTGTCCATTTTGGCTATTTGAGGTGTAAACCCTACAGGGAAGGATTCCTCTCTCTACTTGTGTGTTCCTGGTGTACTGTCTACATTAAGATCCCAGTTTCAGCTATGGGGATTCTGGGTTCTGTTGTTATATTAAAAAATAATGTAATTGAACAGTTATGTTTGTGTAAATGGAGATACACTTTTCCTAGCAGAAGTTGTGCATGTTTGACATACATCAACTACTGGATGAGCAGTTATTTTAGAAGAAAGAATATTCTTAAGCCATACAAAATAACTCAGGACCTAAAAATACATATTAAAAAACATCCTTTCATTTTCAGCTTTCAACTGGTCAATTGCATAGATCAAAACAAATGAAATATGAAGTGCCTTGAAAACATTAGCTGTGGGTTTGAGTGCTTCTTATTTTACTGCCTGCAGGTCAAAATAGGCTGTTGCATTAAGGCAGAAAAATAAAGAAACGCTAAGACCAATCTTCCTGCAATTTGACATATGTTGTGTGAAAGTCAAAAAGAACATTTGGTTTATTGTCGAGATGGCTGTGTAGGAGATGCAGGTGCAGACCATCAATAATCTCAGTATTAAACTTTTTAACTGAAATACAGCAGAACTGTTACAAGCATGTAGTAAAAAGATACAGACTTCAGTCTGTAACTAAAATACAAAAGGTACCGAATAGAGGCTGCTAGCTATCCTTCCATTCATAGCGTAATTGCAGCTGTTTTCAAGCAAGCGATAACACGATAAGGAGTAAAAATTTAGTATCAGTAGTATAATTGGGTATCCTATATCAGTGTTTCCTAGCAACAACCCAGTAATGTTCAGTGAAGGCCACGCTCAAAAGAAGTAATAAATATCAGTGCAGAATATTTTCAATGAATGGTTTTCCCTCTTTGAAAAAATGTAAATGTTAAAAAACCTTGCTGCTGTAGGTTGAAAACATGAATCACTGGATTGTTTTGGGTTTTTTTGCTTTGAACAATCTGCATATAGTTCAGCTGTGACAGTGTTCACTAAACCAAAGCTCACTTCAAAATGCTTCTCTTATCTTTGCTGTAAAGACAGATTGTCTGTCCTGTCAGGAAGGCTGTCTTTCAGCCCCGGAGGTCTCTGCCAACTAGCAGTCTTGTGATGGACCCACAGAGTCGAATGTGTATATTTATAAACCATCACTTGAAGGAAGAAAAATATGGTGTTTTTTCCCTCATGTTCAAGATATATCATCTAAGATATGTTCACAACCCTTCTCTATTAAGTTCAAGCTGTTTCTGAAACCAGGTAAACTTTAAACACTTCAGAATCCAGAGGGGAATGAATTTAGCCAAATAATAAAGACAGAAAAAGCCAAGAAACAGGGAATATCAGATATTACTACTAATACCCTGATATTCTATGTTAATATTTTTATAACCTTATGATTCTGTATTCATTACCTAAAAGACAAAATCTCTGTGTGAATTCACACTACTCTGCCAGCCACATGGGTCAGGATCAAATTCACCTCTGCTGCTCATAGGTGTGGTTTTGTGGAGGTTTCCATTACCTGAACCTCTCACCCCTGCGTGGTCAGAACTCTTGAAAAAAAACATCTGGAAATTTTCGTGCCTGATGTACTTTACTTTTGTGGAATATCACTTCAGCTTTTCTTTTTCTGTTCTGATCCACCCGTTAGGCAGATACACAATCCTGCTGCTTTCAGAATGTTAATCTTTTGTGATAGGGGAGCATAAGTATAAAATGATTGGGTTTTGAGCAAAGAACGAGCCTTCCCTTGTCAGAAAAACTGCTTAATATACATATATTTACTTCAAAAGGACTTTTCCAGTGTGTTAACAAGCATTCAAGATCCAGCAGAACAGTTTAGCCTCTGAAAAACACATATTTTGTCTTGAAGCAACAAAGCAGATGACACTTGAAGATAACGTAATGGCCAGCTGATGTACATTAGCCATACAGCCAGCAGGTACCCGTGGAACTGGATATCTGTGTCCATGTTGGTTCAAGCAAGCCATTCACTTCACTACCCAACCCTCTATCTTGGATTTCTCAAATGTGTGGAAATATTAAACTTGACAGGGCAACATTTCTGTCTCAACAGACCACTGAAGGCTTTATCAGGAGTAGAAAACTAACGAAAACAAACAGTTTTTCTCTACAGAGAGCCCTTCCCAAATAACATATTTCTGGACCAAGCCTCTAGGTCACTCTCTTTGCATTGACAACACCTCTGCTTGCAGGAGATAAAATCCTGATGTCATTCAAAGAGTATTCAAACACTGACTGCAAAGCTGACAGGATTCGTAAATCCTGGGAGAGAGATTACTTGTTTTCCCAACTTCTCAAAACAAAATAGAAGCAAACAAAGAAAAAGCACCTTTAGATGAAATAATTGCCTTGTGTCACACCATGTAACCGATCCCCCCTCCAAGGCCATGCAGGGGCCATGTTGACATAGGTGGATGCAGATAGGGCATATCTCTCTCACCCCCACTCCCGCCAGGCAGACACAGACTGGCTCTGCTCAGGAACCCTTGAACTTCTGCAAACATGCCACCGAACTCAAGGTGATATACTTTATCCCTTTCAAGACTGTTACTTCAGGTCCAGTAGCACTCTAGCATTGCTGTACGGCTTCTGAGCAGGAGTCAGCTTCCATCTGTCCAGCCCCACGGGACGCATACACAACTCCACAGCTGCTGCTGGAGACACGCCATTGGTCTTGCCTGGCACTGCATGGTGAAGGTAGGACAGAGATTTCTATAGTGGCTCAGGCTACAAAACCTGAACCTGATGGTGGTCAGCACTAGAGGCTGCAGAGGAAAGTGAGGAATCTGAAACCAGCATTTCTAGAGCAATGGGTCCAACAGAAAACTTTCTTCCTCATCCTGCAGGCTTGGCCAGGGAGGGAGGAGGGACAGTGTTCCCTGCAGTTAAGCCAACTGAACAACCGTGTCCCATCTGACTGGCTTTTTGGGCTGAGGCTGATACAGGGGACTGCCTGTGTCTGTCTCCCTTCCCCAACTCGTACATGCTCTTTTTCTTTCTCTTCTGCGCTGCAGATGGTGAGAGGAGAGGAAAGGGTCAGGGGGAGGAAGGTTAAACAAATCTGCAGAATGCAAAGTATCTCTGCTGATCAAAATGCACTTTCTGTTTTCAAAACAATACAGGAAGCTGAAAAAGCAGGCCTTTGAACTCTTTTTTTTGGTGACAATTCTGTGATACGCCTGGAAATCTGGCATTTCATTCATAGCACCTCTTTTTTTCCCCTTTCTTCACTGAAAGTTTCCTTTTGGGAAAATTTAGGTTTATATTTGTGCATAACAGTTAACCCTAGGATCAGTAGCAAAAAATGCAGCTGTAAATGTGATGTGGTATGTGTGGTATCACTTGGAGAAGAAAACTAAATGAAATGTATGCCATTTAAAATGGCACCAGCCTGCTAGGTAAACAGCACAAACCAACCTTTTACTTATCTTATGATTACTTTCCACTTTACACAGAGCCAACGGTGGTTAAATAGATGGGGTGATGATGTTGCATTTGAGGGAATAAATTCAGCATTTTACCTGCTAAATATATCATGTTAAAATGCTTTTCTCTAAATCAGTTTCTGAGATATGGTCCAAAACTTAACTAATCCTGAACTATCCCAGTAATACAATGTTGCCTGTGTGCCAAGGTCCATTGTAGGGCTGCACAGGTGTGATAAGCTTGACATTAGGTAAATCCAGTGCTTCCAGGAATGGTCAGTGTTGAAACATGAGGTATGTTTGGGAATGCTATGAAATTATTGGCTCAGCCAAATCTACTGCACTGTGTAAAAACCATGGCTGCACTACTGTGTGTGCAGATGTTTTTAAAGACGGATGGAGTATTTGCAGTTCATCTTAAGGATACAGAAGCTGTAGTCCCCCCTACACACTGAAAACAGGAGTACCTGTGTTTCGTGAAGGTCTTGCGGTGTGCCTGTTCAATCTAATATTTCAAGTGTATTTTTTAGGTCTTTTTAGACCTAAATTTCCCATTTTGACAACTGATTTGTTTGACATTTAGAATCTGATTTATTTAATCTATTAGAGTTTCTTTCCATGTCAGAAAGAAAATTCAGAAACTTAGAAAGGGAGAAGGGAGTTTTGATTGGGGTGACACTGAAAAATAAGATTTTCTGATACAAAATAAAAGAAAGCACAAAATTTTCATTTTGAATCAACATCAATGATTCAAAATCTGTATCCACAAACTTAATGACTCATTTACTCTCCCGACTACTTAGCCCTTTTTTATAAAACATTCTGTGGGGTTTTTTTTTCCTTTTTTAAAGAATGTGGACCAGCTTGTAAACATATAGTGTCATTCAAATTTTTAAAATTGAAAAGGCCATTTTAGGCTTCTTGAAATCAGAGATTTCATTTGCAGATATTCCAAATTTTTCTCCCTGTTTCTTTTTCTAATAAAAATTCTTTATTGAATTAATCTCATGTTAATGAATATTTCAAACCTGGTTTTGATGAATTCACTGTAAAAAATATTAAAATGACATCTGTATTTATAGACAACTGCTGCTCTCTGTAGGAGTTGGAAACGGTTTTGGTGGGATGTCATTTAAGTCACATTTACCTCAGAGCATGCTATTTTTTTAAAGAAATGGAAAAGTCTGAAGTATTAGGATTACACATTCCTGAAGAGCTACATTCTATCGGAGCTCTAATTTTAACTCTGCTCATGTTTTCTCTGGTTATACAATCAAACATCTTGGAAAGACATCTGTCATAAAATCAAACCTTTGGGAGGTGTTACGCATTACACAAGTACACTAAAATTATGCAGGACCATTTTTATGCTTTTTTAATCATGAAATCCTTTTAAAACTTCATAAACTCTACCCTGATTAATTCTGAATTCAGTGATTTATATTGTCCTTATTTATATGCTTGTCTACAATGAGGCTAAAATGGTAAAAACTAATCTGTATAGCTTGTGTAGTCCTAACACTGCAGTTTGTACAATTCCTGCTGGAATTCCTGACAACCCTTAGTCTGCATTTTACCAGGCTTTAGGGATCTGGCCTTAAAATTTCATCTCAAATCTTAGCAATTAGAATATGCTTTCAATATGCCAGAATCTGAGACACACTCAGCTCTGAATCCTCACATTGCCACATAGTTTTCTTTAGCTGAGGTTTGGAAAGGATATTGAGAATTTGCCCAAAACTTCTTACTGACTACTTAAATAACTAGGTGGTTATATCAGATTATGATATTCAGGTTATTTTGTGAAGCAATAATCTGATTATTGAGTTGCTAGAATGAGAGCTCAAACATCCATGTTTGTTTTGGTTATTGCCTCATAAAACAGAAATAATAAGTAGGTTAAATTTTCCAGAGCAAAATAATTTGCATTAAAAAGATAAATCCCAGTTTATCTTAACTACAAGATCAAGCAAGCTGATATGACATTTGTCATTAAGTGGTGATGTTATTGTATTCCTAATTAAAATTGCTAAAACATCTGGTGGCCTTGGTTTTGTTTCTTCAGTTGCTGTTAGCAAGTTAAAAACTGGTCTCTAGTAAATCATCAGTTCTGACTGCTCAGTAGCACTTGGTTTCAGAAAGCTCAGACATCCCAAACTGTAAGGTCCATCCTTAATGACCACCAGCATCCAACGTGACAGAGAGGCATTGTGATTGTAAGAACCCAGAGTAAAAGGCAGTCTCTGCCCTAAAGAGCCCATATTATAAGCAGAAGAAGAGAAGCACAGTTTGTCAGTGATTGATCTGAAGTCATGTAAGCAACTACTTGAAAAGTCGGGAGTTTCTTATTGATTCTATTAACTACTTTTTTAAACTGAATAATCTTTGTTATTATTGCTATTCAAAATCATTCCTTCTGAAGTAGGAGCACCAGATAAATGGAAAGGTCACAGTTCTTAGCAATCTCTTAAGTGCTTCAACCATAATCTCTTTAACCATATTTGACATGCCTAAAATTGAGATATAATTAAAGAATAACTGTATGCAATAGAATACGATCAGACAAAACAGGTATCAACAACTTTAGCTGATGTATGAACTCTTGATTCTAAATTAAAATTGAACATTTGCTTCCATTTTGAGGTAGGAAGGTAGTATAGAAACATGATACATCACCTTTCAATGAAGAAATGGTATTTTAATGTCACTGATTGACAAACCATTGTTGTGCCTAAATCTGGGGTGTGATATTTCAGTATCTGTTGCCATTCTTTTCTCTCTGTCTACATACCCAATGCCAAAACAAACGCATGCTCTTAGCTTTTTCTGCACTATATAGCTTTTGGTGTCTGTGTAGTTATCTCTTCTGCTAACATAAACTAGCTATTTATTGTGTTACTAAGAATTGAGAAAAAAGCTGATGAGGTGGGTCCCAAGGATTCATGAGTCTCTGACTCTAATTGCAATGAATCAAGAGATAAGAAATAGTCTAGGAACAATATAATGGGAGAATTAGAGAAAAGAGTGGAATAGACTGAAGAGAGAAATAGATGTTCACGTCATTTCTGGATGAGAACATTTCCAGCTGCTTGCAGTGTTCAAGAAAATACTGTAACTGTGGCAGGATATTTCAAAGAGGTAGTACTAGTTTTACACATAAATGAAAGGTTTTTATCACAAGGTGTATGTTTTAGGTTGCAGTAATCTGCAGTTGATGAGCATCAGACGTCAGAGCTGCAGTATTGTCGGTTAGCTTGTCACAGAATTAACATGTATTAGTCAAGCTAATTTAAATATATTATCATTTCCTAATTTTAGAGGGAACAACCATCTTTTAAATTTGCATGAATATTCAGAAAACAGTGTTATAACAGTCTGTGCTTTATCTTTAAAGTAACAGAATTGGTAGAAGTATATTATTTATGTAGTTAATTGATTTGCAGTGTTTATGACTTCCAACAAATGTATGCTGCTCTTGACAGCATGTATGCTCCACCAGCAGATTAGTCACTCTGAAGGTATATTTTCAGCCACCTACTAATGGAGGGATTCAAGGGAAATGGTGAAAAGAATCTTGATGACACCTTCCTATGTGATCTATTCAAATATAAGTGTATATAAATTTGATAATGCCTCTGAGTTTGCAGGTATTTGAGTCTTCTGATGGACAGACTCTGATTTCATGTCTTGAGAGAAAATAGTTATATCAAACTTAGAGTAAAAAGTTCTCTGAAAGAAAGATCATATTCACGGTTGCTAAAATTTGTCCTCCATTAATACCATTGGAGCAAGTCTGATAAGACATGAAACTTTGCTAAACTTTAGTATGTACAGTCTCAGTGTAATGAAAAATATAACTTTAAAATACTTGAGAGTATGTTTTCTCTTTTGTAGAAGTCTGCATGGATATGTATTTTCTTTTTTTTCCCTGAAATTTTGAATTTGTGACTATGGCTTAGTGTACATTCATAGACTAATGGTTTATTAATGAATTGCTTCAGCCAGCATGGCAGCCTATGAATGCTAAGTATCTCCCAAAACCTGTTTTCTAAAGGTGCTACAGAGATGGTAGTTAGGAGATGCAGGAGGACTCTACGACCCCCAGGGTGATAGCCAAGCCATCAGGACACGTGAGGACCACCGTGGGAGCACGGTGTCTCTCAGTACAGCCTCCAAGCCAGGTCTTGCATGGGGCTGCCCATGCTAAGGCAGGGGCAAATGTCACCTCCCAGCTCCTTTGCAGCACCAGTTTTTCAGTGGGTTTCCAACCCATGGGACAAGACAGTGCCAACTCACTGTCCCTGGCCTGTAGGGCTGACATGCCAAACTGTGGCAGCCCAGGGAGGAGTCCCTGTTCCCTGCCCTCCACCTGTTGACTTGACCTGTTCCTGTGCAGTAACACCAGCTCAGGTTCAAAATTCCAAGCAAACTGGCAGCTTATGAGCTTCATGGAGTTTCTTTACGGAAACATTCCTACATCTTTCAGGAAAAAGAGCAAAAGACTTGTATTAGGCCAAACTGAGTGCCTGCCTACTTAACCCAGTTCTGCTGTCTTGTGTGCATATAAGACAAGCATAATGCCTTCCCCTTGTAATCCTGCCTGGACATGGGAACCAACAGCTGAAGATCTTGCTAATGTTACTTACAAAGTCACAATGAGGATTTTTAGGGCTCGAAAAGCTCACTAGAGGTAACTTACACATGACTTGAACCTTGTAGATTCGTATTTTTTATGGCTAACTCTCCTTTGCTTATGATTATATCTATACAGTGACCCTTATTATGTGCAAATGTAGTTGATAGGTTAGAAGGAGTACACTTAAAAATCACTACATTACTGCCGCCAAAGCATTTCTCATTTGAGTGTCATGGACCCCTCCTGAAGACACAAAACTGAAATAAGTGATTCTCTGATATCCCTCCAGGTGCCTCAAGAAGGAACAATCCCATTTCCATTTTATGCTGACCTGTATAAATCTTGAGGCAAGCACATCCAAGGTCCTGGGCTCTATCAATTAATTTAAATGCTAGCCTAGAATTTTTCACTGTCCTAAGGTTTGTACTGTTTTGTTAGTTCTCAAGCCAGGCACTTTCTGATTTCAAGCTTTTACAGTAATAAATTGATTATAGTTTATATGGCCTTCTCTGTTGCTTGGAGACAAATGTCTATAAAACACACCTGGAGGCATTTTCTTCAGTTATGCCTCTCTCGCCTGGCTTGCCTTTTATTTCTGTTCAAGGATAGCCAGAATCAGTCTGTACGATTAAACAATTTAGGATGCTTTTTGATCATGTTTCCTCCTCTTGAGCGTCCTTGGGTCTTGCTCCAGCTTTCCTCTGATCCTGTGGAGAGACACAGTAAGATGGCTGAGGTTTCCCTGTGATACTTCCCTAAGCTTACACAATCATGCAGGATCAACCATAGGAGCTGCAGAGTTTCAGGTCCATCTTGCTAGGTAGTTTTGATACCTTTGAAAATTATTCCCATTCCCAAATAGGTTAAGGTGTTTAATATTTGGGGGCTTCAACTTGTTTAGGTATGTGCTTGGGCACATGGTGAGAGTGAGATGAAGCAGTAACATGAATTATTATGCTGAGAAAAGTTTAGGATTATATCAGAGTTCAGAAAAGGAACTTCAGGCTAATGCTTTTTCACAAGGGGAATTGCTGGCTTGCTCCAGTGGTCAGACTGCTGGATTGTGTTGTGTTCTGGGGCAAATACTATCTTTGATTTTATATATGAAATGTGATTTGTTCTATGGTAATTCTTTAAATGTAAATTTTTTAAAAATGAAGAGCAGGTCTATCTCATTTTTACATACTTTCTACAATTTAAAATATAGGGCAGATGTATATTGGCAAAATAATTTAATGTTTTCTTGCTTATTTTTCCTGCTGCAAAAGTCTCTCCAGCTGTAACTGAAGCTTTCACTCAGAGCAATGTCCTAGTCCATATGTATTTGTGCACAATGATCAGTTTAAATATTACCTGTTCTTATAGTAAGCAACATTTGCTATCCTCCTGACCTCCCATTCTCCCCAAGACTATGAATATGTAAAACTTAATCTTGTTATCTCAAATAATTAGAGTAACTGGCTCCAGTGTGGCTGTGCCGCTGAGAAGGGATATACAAGATAAAAAAAGATAAGAGGATCCAGCATGCCTCTTCTCTTTATGTGAGCCATAGCACAAAGTAACATGAATGATTAAAGCTGTATCCACGGTATAAGAAAATTATGCCCCTTGAAATAACTTTGAAAATTTCTTTGAACTTTATTCCTAATATATACAGATATGAACATGCATGTTATAGAAACATAAACAAATATTAATGTTTCAAACTTTTGGAAAGATAAAGCATACAATCTGAAGCTTTTTGTGTTCTGGGAGAGTTCAAGACAGATTCAAAACATGTTCAGACAATGCATTCAGTACTTTTAAAAAACCATACTTTTCTGATGTGCAGTGTGGATTTTTAGCATCTACGAAGGACCTTGAGATGAATTTTCAAAATAGAACAATAACAGGGAATTTTATTTCATTCTGAAGTTAAATCATCATTTATTCTTCCTAAAAGAGTCAAGAAAATATATATGTTGATGCTCATCTAATGGTGCCGACTACATGATTAATAAGGCACTTCTTCGGGAGTCAATGAAAGTGTTTATGATCCACATCATAGCTAAGAAGTTAAATCAGTCCCACTTCATGTACATGGCCACAAGCACAGCTACTCTCTTCCTTCAAGAGGGAGGTCCACATGCCATAGCAAAGGGCAATTAACAAAATAGGACAAATGTGTTTCATCAGACCGATAGCTATGTTAGTCTTTCACAGCAGTGATGGATTGTTCTGATAAACTCTTTATGAAGCCTCTGCCTTGCTGAGCAGTTGAACTCTTTTACTCAAAGAGTAAATTTATTTCTTCCATAACAGCCAAAGGGCTGCCTGTAAGATGGGGGAATCCACAGGCATGAACTGATACACAGGGTTAAGCCTTAGGTTTTATTCTGCCTTATTTCTTGCATCTGTTTCTTCCAAGTACTATTAAATGCTAATCACTGCTTGACTTTTAAATTTGCTTTACTGAGATTTTAGAGGATAAAAAATTTCCAGCCAGCAGGAAAACAAAATCTTGTGCTTAATCTCACCTGCAGTAGTAATTGTCCTATGGGCAGTTCTCCTGTGGATTCTGCGATGAGTCAGACCCTTATCTGCATTGCACAGCAGTGGTCATACCTACCACACAGGACAGTGAGTGAAATAAGTGTACCTCCAAAAGAATCACCAAGTCACGGGACCACACATTGCAACAAACTCTGTCTTCCAATATTATATGCAATTACTCTGTGCTTATAAATACTTTTGTATGCAAAAAATTACTTTGTTGATCTCTGTAGTGCTTCTTATGCCTGAAATACTTACTGCACAAAGCTATGCTATGCACAGTGTAGGTTATGCAGAGCAGATAGTGATAGCAGCTATCATCCTTTTCTCCAGGGCTTGTTTTATTGTCTGTGGTCATTTAAGCTGCTAGATGAGGAGAATTCTGCAATATTGTTGTCATCAAGATGATAGAAAGGAGAGATGTCAAGCTGTGCACTGTAATATATTAATGAAATCCTAGTGATGCCATTGCTTAGCAGTACACCACTTCTTTTGCCCTGCTACCAGCTTGAAAGTTTCCTTCTTCCAATAACATGTAAAAATATTAATTTGTCAGAATTCAAATATTTTGCTGTGTCGCAGGAGTAAAGGATTGACAAGTGTGAGTTTAAATAACAAACTGTGGCAATCATTTCTATTGATTGCAAGAACCCTTCAGGATCCCTCTTTTAATTAGCACTGCAGTTGTTCCATTGCATTGAGAATTGTTAAGGCAATATGCATGGCTGCAATTAAATAGAAATAATTTGTAGTGGAGAAATACACATATGCGGCGACTGATCTTGCACTACTTTTATTACATGAATGTAAGTACCACTCAAGCACCTGCAAACTCTTGTGAGAAAAATGTGCTCATGTGTCAAAAATCCCTGTCGTTTGGAGAGTGCAGTTTGGCGCCACTGATATGCCAGCATGTTGTCTCTGAAGTTGTCTCAAAATGTTTTCTTAGGAAAAAAATACAATTCCTTTCTGTTATTCCTGGTAGGGGGAACAAAAAAATTACCAATGAAGAATTTTTATTACGCATTATAATCGATAATGTTACTTTGATGATTGAAACAGTAGTATAATTGGCATACAAAGACTCACTATTCTAAACCTTGGACAACTGGGAAAAGGTTTTTCATTTAGTCTTCAAGCTGAAGTACTTTTTTTTTAAAAAAAAATTAGTTTTTATTTAGCTCTGTCTTGAAGTTCCCTCTTCTGGTTTCACCAGAGGCTAATACTTTGCATGGTTACAGGCACATAGTTACCGTATATTGCCGGATACACTCCACAGAGAAGTCTGCTGCCTCCCTGGGGCCAGGGTCAGGGATATCACTAAGAAACTTCCCAGACTGATATGGCCAACAGATTACTATCCATTACTAGTTATCCAGGCTGGCAGTGACGATGCTTGTGAGAGGAGCCTGAAGACAATTAAAAAAGACTTCAGGGCCATGGGGAGATCACTTGAGGGATCGGGAGCCCAGGTGGTGTTCTCCTCAGTTCCTTTGGTGGAAGAGAAGAATACTGTTAAAGGAAGGAAGACCCACCTGATAAACATGTGGCTAAGAGACTGGTGCCACAAACAAAATTTTGGGTTTTTTACATATGGGGAGCTTTATGCTACACGAGGTCTGCGGGCGACAGATGGAGCTAATCTGCCTCAGAGGGGAAAAAGAATCCTAGCAAATGAGCTGGCTGGCCTCATTGAAAGGGCTTTAAACTAGCTTTGAAGGGGGAAGGGGATAAAACTGGGCCGGCTAGACTTGAACCCAAAGGAGGCAGGCCACAGCTGGTAAGGAAGTCGTCAGCCTGGCTCAAGTGCTTCTACACTAATGCACGCAGCATGGGCAACAAACAGGAGGAGCTGGAAGCCATCGTTCTGCACGACACCTATGATGTAGTTGCCATCATGGAAACGTGGTGGGATGACTCTCATGAATGGAGTGCTGCAATGGATGGCTACAAGCTCTACAGGAGGAACAGGCAAGGTAGAAAGGGCGGTGGGGTGGCACTCTATATTAGGGAGTGTTTTGACTGTGTGGAGATCAATAAGTGTGATGAGCCAGTTGAATGTTTATGGGTTAAGTTGAGGAAGGTGAACAAGGTGGATATCCTGCTGGGAGTCTACTACAGGCCACCTGACCAGGATGAAGAGGTCGATGAACTGTTCTGTAAATAACTGGCAGAAGCTGCAAAGTCACAAGCCCTTGTTCTTGTGGGGGACTTCAACTTACCAGTCATCTGCTGGAAATATAACACAGCAGAGAGAAAACAATCCAAGAAGTTCCTAGAGTGTGTGGAAGATAACTTCCTGACTCAGCTGATGTGAGCCCACCAGGGAAGGTGCCTTGTTAGACCTGCTGTACATGAACAGGGAAGGACTGGTAGGTGATGTGGTGGTCGGAGGCCGTCTTAGGCTAAGCGATCATGAAATGATACAGAGCTTGATCCTTAGCCCAGTTAGGAGGAGGGGCAGCAAAACTTTCGCCATGGACTTCCAAAGGGCAGACTTCAGCCTGTTTAGAACACTGGTTGAGAAAGTCCCTTGGGGAACAGTCCTAGAGGGCAAAGGGGTTCAGGAAGGATGGACTCTTTTCAAGAAGAAACTCTTAGAGACACAGGAGCAGGCTGTCCCCAGGTGTCGTAAAACAAACTGGCGGGGAAAACGACCCGCCTGGCTGAACAGGGAGCTTCTGCTGGGGCTTAGGAGAAAGAAGAGAGCCTACCACCTTTGGAAGAAGGGGCAGACTACTCAGGAAGAGTATAGGGATTTAGTTAGGTTGTATAGGAAGAACATTAGGGAGGTGAAAGCTCAGCTAGAACTCAGCCTGGCCACTGCTGCAAGAGATAATAAGAAGAGTTTTTACAAATATATTAACAATAAAAAAAGATGCAGGGAGAATCTCCATCCCTTATTGGATGCGAGCGGGAACATTGCTATCAAGGATGAGGAAAAGGCTGAGGTACTTCATGCCTTCTTTGCCTTGGTCTTTAACAGTCAGACCAGTTTTCCTCATGGTATTCAGTCCCCTGAGCTGGAAGATTGGGATGGAGATCAGAATAAAACCCTCGTAATCCACAAAATAGTAGTGAAGGACCTGCTAAGTCAATTAGACACCCATAAGTCTGTGAGGCCAGATGAGATTCACCCGAGAGAGCTGAGTGAGCTGGTGGAGGAACTTGCCGAGCCGCTCTCCATCATCTATCAGCAGTCTTGGTTACTGGGTGAGGTCCCGGACAACTGGAAACTTGCCAACGTGACGCCCATATACTAAAAGGGCAGGAAGGAGGATCCAGGGAACTACAGGCCTGTCAGCCTGACCTCGGTACTGGGGAAGGTTATGGAATGGTTCATGTTGGGGGAGATCATGTGACAAGTGCAGGACAACGGGGGGTTCAGGTTCAGCCAGCATGGGTTCACAAAGGGCAAGTCCTGTTTAACCAACCTGATCTCCTTCTATGATCAGGTGACCCGCCTAGTGGATGAGGGAAAAGCGGTAGATGTTGTCTACCTGGACTTCAGTAAGGCATTTGACACTGTGTCCCACAGCATTCTGCTGGAGAAGCTGGCGGCTCATGGTCTAGACAGGTGGACTCTTCGCTGGGTTAAAAACTGGCTGGATGGCCGAGCCCAGAGAGCTGTGGTGAATGGAGTTAAATCCAGATGGAGACCAGTCACAAGCGGTGTCCCTCAGGGCTCAGTCTTGGGGCCAGTCTTGTTTAATGTCTTTGTCAATGACCTGGATGAGGGGATCGAATGCACCCTCAGTAAATTTGCAGATGACACGAAATTGAGTGGGAGTGTCGATCTGCCTGAGGGTAGGGAGGCTCTGCAGAGGGATTTGGACAGGCTGGAGCGATGGGCTGAGGACAATTGTATGAGGTTTAACAAGGGTAAGTGCCGGGTCATGCACTTCGGCCACAACAACCCCATGCAGCACTACAGGCTTGGGGAAGAGTGGCTGGAAAGCTGCCTGGCGGAAAAGGACCTTGGGGTGTTGGTTGACAGCTGACTGAACACGAGCCAGCAGTGTGCCCAGGTGGCCAAGAGGGCCAACAGCATCCTGGCCTGTATCAGAAACGGTGTGACCAGCAGGAGTAGGGAGGTGATCGTGCCCCTGTACTCGGCACTCGTGAGACCACACCTTGAGTACTGTGTCCAGTTCTGGGCACCACAGTATGGGAAGGACATTGAGGTGCTGGAGTGAGTCCAGAGAAGGGCAACGAGGCTGGTGAGAGGTCTGGAAAAGAGGCCTTATGAAGACTGGCTGAAGGAACTGGGGTTGTTTAGCCTGGAGAAGAGGAGACTGAGAGGAGACCTCATTGCCCTCTACAACTACCTAAAAGGAGGATGTAGTGGGGCTGCTGTGGGTCTCTTCTCCCAAATTATTAATGATAGGACGAGAGGAAATGGCCTCAAGTTGCGTCAGGGGAAGTTTAGGCTGGATATTAGGAAGAAGTTCTTTCCTGAGAGGGTGGTTAGGCACTGGAACAGGCTGCCCAGGGAGGTGGTGGAGTCGCCATCCCTGCGGGTGTTCAAAAAACGGGTTGATGAGGCACTTGAGGCCATGGTCTAGTGGTTTAATGGTTAGGAATATGATGGGATAAAGGTTGGACTTGATGACCCTGGGGGTCCCTTCCAACCATAATTATTCTATGATTCTATGATTCTACGATTCTATATTCAGATATGAACTCATTTTTGATATTACAAGGCTGGAATTCAGTTTCATCATGAAGACTGCAAAGCTTGGACAAGATTTTATGTTTTAGGTGTAAATGGGCAGAAACTGTTCAGATTAACAGAATTACTGGGTACGAAATTGCCATATATATACATATATATGATAAGAACTATCAATTTGAACAGACTTTCCTTTGAAAGCCTTGTCAGCTGAATCCTGTATGAGTTGTAATGAAGAATTTTGTAGATTAAGTTTGAAGAGGAGGTTAGAGAGCAAGAAAGGACCTAGATAGGCAGCCTCTGAGTCCTGACAAAGCTTGGAAGGTTCTAGATCAAACAGCTGTAAATATGTATGCCCACACTGTGAATACATGTATGGGCAACATTTTCCAAAGAACCTTCACTGGTAAATCATCCTCCTTTTTAGCATTTTCACCTAGTTGTACGTAGAGTAAAATCTTTTTTTGTCCCCCAGCCCAGTAAAAAGCACTCTCACTGAAGCAGTACAATGATGTAGACAAGGTGAACTGATTTTAGTATATCAACTTCATATCTGAATGGCCTAGAAATAGTCCGATAGACTTGGTCTCTGGACTCTTTTGTCTCTGTAACACTACTACTTTCCTCTTGCTAGTTGCATTCAATTCTGTGCATCTTTCAGATCTCATGGGATGATCTTTTGGTTTTGTCACAATTTCTTTTTTATCACTAATGAATGTATGGATATTTTTTTATCTTTACATGAAGGTCCTTTTAATGCCTTCAAATAATCATTGATGTAAGCAGAATGGTAACATCAATGAAACAGAAATGTCTCCAGTGCTGTAAAGTGTGTATTCCAGGAGGAAAATATTCTTAAGGAAATAGGAAAATATTGATTAATATTTTATATTCAATTATAACCACAAATTATATCAATACATTTCTATAAAAATAAAATACCATTAAATGTTCAATATATTAGTGCATATTATATATATTACATGTTGTATATATATTACATAGCAATATAAGCAGTAATTAATTGAAATGTCTGTATTAACACTTCATATGTGGATTAGGCAGTTAGTTTCATCTGTGCGGTCATCTGTCTCGTTTTTGGATAAGAGATTGCATGTAAGGGTCCAGCTCTCTTATTTCTTTATAATATTGATTATTTTCTTAGAAATTTATTATTCTGAATTATAAAAGTTAAGAAACAGCAGGAATGCTAAAATTAAGTCTGTCTGTTTAACCTTTATGTTGCTGAGCGTTTGTAGTATAGTAATACAGAATGGGATTTGGCAAAGCACAAGCACCATTGTTATTCATCTGAACAAGTCACTTAGGTGCTCAGAAGCAGCCACTTGAACCTTCTCCTTAGTCCCCCAGAAAAGGTACTCCTTTGTGGTGAATGGAAAGTGCAGAGTCAATGAGATAATGTTAGGATATTTATTTTCGTTCCCCCCACTCATCGTGTGACTTTGTCTTGTTTATTGCATGCAGTCTGAACCTTGTATCCACGATTAAATGAGTTCTTCTGTCCTGGGTGTCTCTCTGATGCTGGTTATCACAGGATCAGAGTAGCCTACAGACACAGATGAGTTGGCTGTCTCAGCTGCCTGACATGGTATTTCAGAAACTTCTTAAGTATTTATCCCCGTATTTACAGAAGCAACCTCTGAACTGGGTGCTTCATTACTTAGCTGGAGATGCGCAAACCCCATCCTATAGCTACCAGTCACTTGCAGCCTCTGCTGGCTTCAGCTGTACTGACTTGTCAGCATCTATGAAATCAGACTCTGCCTGTCTCAGGCTGGGAACCCAGAAAACAGGGAACATATCATTAGAGGTCGAGTGTGCTTGTTTTCTCAGTATGAAATGAAAATCCACAAAGCTGCAGTCTGGAATCAACTTGCACCACAGTCTGCACTAATCCTCACTTTACTATCTGTTTAAATTCTTATTGTTAACCTCATCCTTTGAAATAATGCACGTGGTTCTTTCTTGCGTATATTCACGAGCTTCACAGTGAAAATAGTAGTGCATTCCCTTCCAAGGGACAGGGTGTGCCCATCAAGTTGAATTCCTTACGTATGTGACCCAGTAAATGTCAGTATGTCAGTCTTCTCCACCAAGAAGACTCCCAGAAAACTCCAGAGTGGTGCTGTGATTAACATCACTTATTATGTGAACGGAAGTCAGCAAACATGTTTCAATAAAGGTTTTTTTCTGTACTAAACCGATGTGAAGACTCAGAACATTTGCATTTTCTATTAGAGGCATCATTAGATTGCATCTAGGCTGTGGTACATGTCACTTCCACAGAAAATTCACTTGATTATAAAAGATTATAAATGCCTGATTGTAAATGAAACTGCTTTCTCATGGGACAGGCCTGACAGGTAAATAACTTTGTTTGACATGCTTTTTCCTTTGAAGATTCATTGCAAGAGCCTTTTAATTTTTCACCTTTGATAATAGAGCCACAAAGATGATGAAGGGAGTGGAACATCTCCCTTATGAGGAAAGGCTGAGGGAGCTGGGTCTCTTTAGCTTGGGGAAGAGGAGACTGAGGGGTGACCTCATTAATGTTTATAAATATGTAAAGGGTGAGTGTCATGAGGATGGAGCCAGACTCTTCTCAGTGACATCCAATGATAGGACAAGGGGCAACATGTGCAAGCTGGAACATAGGAGGTTCCACATAAATGTGAGGAAGAACTTCTTCACAGTGAGGGTGACAGAACACTGGCACAGGCTGCCCAGAGAGGTTGTGGAGCCTCCTTCTCTGGAGACATTCAAAACCCACCTGGATGCATTCCTGTGTGACCTGATCTAGGTGTTCCTTCCCCAGCAGGGGGATTGGACTAGATGATTTTTTGGGGTCCCTTCCAATCCCTAACATTCTGTGATTCTGTGATTAATGGTAGTATTTTAGGGTTTTCTCCTGTGTTTTGTTTTTGCTTTTACTTGAGGGTTTTTTTTTAAATTAATACTCTGTCTACCCTCATGGTTTTTTGTTTGGTTGGTTGGTTGGGGTTTTTTCTGTTATCCTGAAAATTTCTATAATCTGTGTTTCTGGATGGCAGATTATTTATGTGACATATGGAAAAACTGTTCAAGTATGGCATGAGCAGGGTTCCACTGTTTCTCAGACCAGTTCACTTTCAGGCCCAGCCTCATCATTTTCATACACAAAAACACTAGAATCAAAAAAAACCTGGGCGATGCAATCTGGTTTCCAGCAAGTCTGTTCAGGTCAGGTGCCTCTCAAACTTGTTTTGAAGACCAGGACTGCTGGGGAATATAGTGCAGACACTATAGAACACCTTGAGCTTCTCTTGAGTTCCAGAAGCTTGTTTGGTTCAATGGAACACCATGTGAACACCTGGACCTGGCTGGGCTTAGTGCTGTGTTGAGCTCAGCAACAAGCTAGAAGCTAGGAGAGCAAAGGAAGCGCGCTTCATTGGATGGCAGCCCAGGTATACCACAGCTGATGCTGAACCTGATCCCAAGGGACAGGGCTGGCTCCTGTAGAGAACATCAGCTGCCATGTTGTTTTTCCTCCAAAGACTCATTCAATGCTCCCACTTATTGTAGCAGAGACTTGGCACTTTCAGGCTTTTAGGAGGCAGTGCTGCCTTGAACCCAGCACCTGGGCCCCTGCTAGGTCTTGTATTTGCACTATGTTGTGCTATGCTAGAGGCAACAAGCCCACCCAGAGCACTAAGCATAGTACAGAAGTGCATTGCAGTTGCTCTGTGCAAGGCAGACAAATTCTAGGTGAATTTTTATTAAACTAGAGATAATAAAGCCTACTTGGAGACACTGATGATGCTTTGATCACATTCTGTTACAATTAGCTATACGTGCTTCATGCAGAGCACTCCTGCACCTCTTTCTCTTTGATCTGTAGATTACTATATGGAAGGTGTGGCTACAAAATCTTAATTTAGGTGCTAAGAATCACCATCCAAAGATGCCTACATTCCTCCACAGGCTGTGTCTTGGTTTGAAAGACAGGTGTCTGCTAAGGAAGGCAGGAGCCCCCCTTGGAACGGAAAATACAACCCCCTTCCATCCAAATTATTATAAAATTGAAATTAAGGGGCTTTCAGGCAAAGATATGAGGAAACGGGAATAACAGTTTTTACTAATATATATATAACAAAACAATAATACAGAGAAACACACAGGGATGGTGAGTCCTGGGGCAAGGCACTGATGGGCGCATTAACAGAAGAACAGTCCAGGTGCAGGTTATCTATGGGTCATGCGGCAAGGCAGTGTTGGGCCCATTAACAGAAGCTAGTCCCGAGGGAGGAGGCAAGGAACATCGGCACCTGGTTTCAACAGCTCATGGTAATAGAATACATTGTAACCCAGGACAGGCTGTTATAGAGAAATTAGGCTCAGTTACATGCTAGAAGTGCAACAATTTAGGATATTTTTATTAGAGAAAAATTAAATTATGAAGTTGAAGTGTTTGTAGGACTGCAACTTATGGCTGGAAACTTACAGAAACTAAATCTTTGACAAATATTCCCATAGGCAAAGGTTACCCTGATTACAGCTACAGCCCACAATGGTAGGGTGAAGGAGCTTGAGATGAGAAAAAAATCATGGTCAATACTGTCCATTTTTGGAGTAAAGAGTGAGTTTGTAATCTCTCTCAGAGTGAAGCACTGAAGTAATCTCCTGGAGGGCCCAGAAGAGCTCACACATTGAAGATCAACAGCAACTAGGGAGATGCTGTGGTAATGATGATAGATGTGGGTAGGGAGGCAGCAAGAGCAGTGATAGAGAAGAGCTGAAGAGCAGCAATACAAATAACAAAAGATGCCTTTTACCCGGCAATACAGTCTCTGGAGTGCCACATACATCAGAGATTGATTATTTCAGATACTTCTTAGCTGGAATTAGGAAGTTAGCCTGCATTTGGACTGCTACCTGTGAGGTTAGTAATCTTGCCTGCTGTTAACTTATTATGTAGATTTATTCTTTATCTCGTACTGGTTTATTGTTTTGTTGTGTTTCTTTATTCTCATATTAGAGTTATGTTTGTTCAAACCACTTTGAACGGTGCAGGTACTCCTCGCTGTTTTGTGACCTATTTCCCAGGTTTCTGAGAGGGAGTCTTAAAGCACAGTTTCTTCAGGTTTCAGAAGGCACTGGTAGAGCTTGTGCTAGCTTCTTGTAAGCATTAATGAACATAGTTTATAATTGCTAATGCCCAGGCAGCCATAAACTTCCAACTCATCTTTGTCTTCAATGACAAGATGTAAAGTTGAGCTCAACACTTTTCGGGCTGCATTATTTCTTTGCACTTTTAGAAACACTTACTGAATAGGACTTGCATAGAAGGTTCCTCTCGCTGCACTTCTTCTCCAAGGTCTGTGCAGTTGCAGCATGTAGTGTTAGCCTGACCTGTATTTGACGTTGTGGTACTTTCCCCTGCATGTGTCAATAATTTCTTGGCTGCATGGTTTTGTGGCTGGATCCAATCCCGCTGAAATCAGTGTAAAGGTTTTATGACTGGTGGGAGCTGGATCTTATCTTGCAGCCTGGAAACCTGTTAATCAAATATATATGAAAAAGAGGTGTTGTGAAGTAACTGCATAATGTCTACTAAATTAAGCTGAATTAATCTGACAGGGAAACAGATTTCTTTCTGATGAAACGTTAAGTAATGCTTTTTGCCATAGTCCTTCATGGCTTTTTATGGTGATGTTTTGTATCACCCCTATACATGCTCTCCTCGCTCACTTAATCATTATTTAAATAAATTGTTCCTCAAGGCAGAGTGCTATAGATGTGTTCAATGGCAAATGTGCCATGCTTGGATATCCAACCAGACAGCTGCAGTAACATATGGGGGAAACGAAATTCTGAAACAAAGTAAACAAACAAAATGGGGACAGTAAAAATATTGGTCAAGACTGAAAGTAATTAAAATGAATAGCATATTTAGTGAGCACTTTTTAGAGAGTGTGTGCAAAGATACCAAAAGGCAGCATCAGGAACAACCGTTCATCTCTTCATTTGTGATTAAATTCTTGCTATTAACATCCTTGTTACAAGGCATATCTTATCCCTCTTCCCCCAACAGTGTTGGCAGAGGCTATGGAAATTCCCACAGGATAAAATCTGCTTTGATCATGGAAGGGAGTTCTTGCCTTACAGCATACTAATCTGGTGGTATTGAATAGGTTTGTCTGTACATGCTCTTGTATCATCTGACTTCCACTCAAGTGGCATTTGATCCTCAGAAGCATCAGTATAAGGGGAGATAAGTCACTGAATGTGGGCATCGCTAAGTGCGTTTCAAATCTCAGGCATATGCTTTTTCATTGCATTTTTTTTGCATTGCTGTTTTAGTTTCATTAGCAGATAGATGTAGATTCATAAGTGAGAATAAGAAAAAAGGCTCACTCTCTGTTGTCCCTAAGCCAGGAGAAGTTTCTCTTCTTGCAATGCTGTGTTTTTCTTTTAGGGCAGAAGACATATTCTAAAATTGAACCTAGGAGCACCAAGAATCCAGAGCCTGAGAAGACAGTTGGAGCTGTAGATGTAGGGATTTCAGAGAATTAAGAGGCTTCATGAATGTGGGAGGGAGTTGGAGGTAGTGGGAACCAGACCAAAGGAAGATGGAAAGTCTAGAAGTTACAGTGTTCAAAGGGGAAGACACGTGGATGGATAAAAGCACAAAGAGAAGGAATGAGCAGTGACAACTGGTAATATAAGTTGTAGGCTAGCTGGAGCATGCGTGTTTTGAACAAGAAACAGTTGAAGGGTGCACACACCGATTGAGGCCAGGATTATATGATGAAAGAATGGCACAGGAATAAGGGTTTTCTCTTACCAGACCTTTTACTGTCAAGGAGTACTAACAGGAGAATTTTTTTTTTTTTTTCCTCTCACTAGCAACATAGGTAGGCTGATGTCCCTGCTGCACTTCCTCTGTGAAAAAAATTGGATACATTGAAATTTCTATTAAGGATTGCCTCCAAATAAAATCTTTCTAGCAACTGGTTGCATGCAGACTGCTTAACACTTTTTTCCTCACCATTTGTGGGTCATTTTTCAGAAAGTTATGAGATTATTCATCCGGTAGTCGACTTCTGCAAATGAACTTCACTGGCTTGCAAGACTACGCATTCAAAACTGTAGAAGCTTCAGTTCTCAGGATTACTCTAATTTTTTTCCCTCCAGTTTCAATACACAGGACATCTGAGTCTGACTTTGAATGAAATTTTAACTTCTCCAGAATGTGGTTTGGTTTTTTTGGTTGGTTTTGTTTGTTTGTTTGTTTGTTTGGGGTTGGGTTATTTTCTGTCAAAGGCCCCTGGGACTGATGTATTAAGATAAGCTAAACAATCTCTGTAATATTTTTAACCAATTATAAAGACCTTTCATGTATGTGCAATCCAATAAAATCCCAAATGCCAAACATTTCAACAGTCAGTCAAGTGCTTCCTCTTACATACAGCTTTCTGCCTCTTCCAGCTGAGACCTTACAGGTATACTTACTAAATTTATTGAATGAAAGGTAGTTGTATTTTGTGCTCTGAACTTTACTGTTCCATCTGAGCTACAGTATTGAACATGAACACCTGTAAAGGAGAAGTGTTACTCTAACGCTGTATTTTTCATTGACAGTATTTGCAATAAGAAATGCCTAGAATCTTTGACAACTGTCAACAAACCTAGTTTGTCCCAACTTGATCTTATCATCAGAAATAAATGAGTTTTGTGATATCTTTTTAGTCAGGAAATATTACTAAGGTCCAATCATGACACTGATGCTACCTTGGAAATTACTACAGTGATTGTTTTGAATGGTGATGTGGCACCATGTGGTTGGTGTCCCTATGCAAGTCCACAGGCTGGAGCCCAGGAATGTCTGCCTTGTCTCTGTTCTCTCAAAATCTACCTCTGAAGGTGAGAAAAGTGTTTAAATCTTGAAAATTACTGCAGTACCCAAAACTAGTTTATGGCCTAGTTTCAGTTCACAGTGTGGCACAATTCCAATGGCAAATATCGCATCTTCTTGATGATAAATGCTAAGCAATCAGTTTTCAAGGTGTGCTAAACATTGCCTGTGATTTCAAACTATGGTCCTCGGCTGCTTTTTTAGGGTCAGCAAGTCTTCACAAATTTTGTCTGTATGTTTATTTGTCCATTTCCAGTTAGTCAGTGATTTATAATTACAGTGCAGTAGGAGTAACTGTCCCTCATTGCCAAGTGCTTCTTGTTTGCTTGGAGCCCAGCCAATGGTAGAAGAAAACAACCCAGCAAAATCACAGTCCTCCCTTTTCGTCCTTCCTTAAATGATGCACTGATAGTCCCTCTAACTTCTTTTGGAATGAGATGCACCTTCTTATCCTTTAACCAACACATGCAAGGGAAAAGAAGTCATTCTTCAGAGTACAAAATATGTCAGCTGCCTCTTGAAACCAAGTACTATTTTTTTCCTTCCCCTGAAAGAGGAGGTAGAAATATTAATAGGAAAAATTACCCAAGGCCTTCAATAATATCTTGGGCTACAAAATGCCTATGCTCAATTCCCTGAATCACTACTTCCTTTGCAGTTTAGAGCAAGAAACTCTGGACAGGATCTAATTCATGTTTAGATGTTCTAGTTTCTGCAACTGTCATAGGACTCTCCACAGAAAGTGGGGACAGACCAACATGGCCAGAGGGTGAACCTTTTTAAGAGTCAAGCTCTGGAGGCCTCAGTTCCCATCTACAAGCAGGGATAAAGCACTTTGCTGCACCAGAAATGTATTCTGAGGATAAATGCACTGGGGAACGTAAGGCATTTGCACTTTGACTCTACAGCTGTGACAGTGCTGGAGACAAACTATGTTACGGAGGCTTCACAACAAAAATGTTCATAAAACTTACTGTGTCAGGGTAACTGTGTGATAGGAAACGGAGTCTGGCTTGCCCTGTGCTTCTGAAATTCCTGTATGCATTTCTGAGGACTGAAGATGAGGAGCCTGTGAGGACAGCAATTACTTCCTTCAAATAGAAAAGAACTGACAGCATACTTGTGCTCAGAGATGAGCAGAGCTCTGAAAGGGAGATGAATTAAAGCAGAACACTACAAGGCAAAATGAATGGTGGTGCCAACTGATCACAGGCACTAATGAGTTTTTACAGCAATAAGTAAGCTGCGTAGAAAGCAAGCATTACTGTAGAGCAAACAACAACACTTCACTACAAAGACAAGTACATCCCTGTCTAACGGCCTGGCTCTGACAGGAATCTGAAGGGAAGGCAGTCTTTGAAGATTGCCTAAGAAATAAGTGCTCAAAGCTCACCGGCTGACTTAATCAAAGGAAGTCACCCATTAACACCTCCACAACCAAGTGCTTTGTACCTCACAGCATCTCTCCTCTCTGGAAATGGAAGAGAAGGGTTTTCTCTATAATTTTGCTAGTGATGAGCGATCTTATACCAAAACTACCATCAGAAGCCCATTTATGCCTCACTTTTACGCTAGTGTAGGCTTGTTTTGGTGGCTTGTGGGTTTTGATTTGTTTGTTTTCCTTCAAGCTGAGGATAGGATCTGTGTTATGGACCCTTGCGTTCATTTTCATTGCCCATTTTGCTTCACTTCCTGGATCTTGATCCAGGGCTTCTCCTCACCATGGAAGGATTCAAAGACCTGTCTGGTTGGGTAGGATGGAAACCTCGTCTGCACTGGCAGAGCAATGGGGCTCTGAAAAGCAGCATCCTACAGTGAAACCCCATACTTCTCCTATAGCTCAGATGCTGATGAAATATAACTGGCCAGAGAGAAATGCCGTTAGCTGTGATATGGGGCATAAGTGTGATAGAACACATCTCCCAGGTTACCCAACCCTTGGGAAGAGAGGAAGGGAGAACTGAATCACCTGAGCTGGTAGAGCCAAATCCTAATGTTTGTGAAACTTTCGCCTCCTTCTGAGGCCTTCTGCTTTGCCAGGGGAAATCACTGGATTACAGAATCACAGAATCACAGAATGTTAGGGATTGGAAGGGACCTCAAAAGATCATCTAGCCCAACCCCCCTGCCAGAGCAGGAATACCTAGATCAGGTCACACAGGAACATGTCCAGGCGGGTTTTGAATGTCTCCAGAGAAGGAGACTCCACAACCTCTCTGGGCAGCCTGTTCCAGTCGTCTGTCACCCTCACTGTGAAGAAATTCTTCCTCACATTTATGTGGAACCTCCTATGTTCCAGCTTACACCCATTGCCCCTTGTCCTATCATTGGATGTCACTGAGAAGAGCCTGGCTCCATCCTCATGACATTCACCCTTGACATATTTATAAACATTAATGAGGTCACCCCTCAGTCTCCTCTTCTCCAAGCTAAAGAGACCCAGCTCCCTCAGCCTTTCCTCATAAGGGAGATGTTCCACTCCCTTAATCATCTTTGTGGCTCTACGCTGGACTCTCTCGAGCAGTTCCCTGTCCTTCTTGAACTGGGGGGCCCAGAACTGGACACAATACTCCAGATGTGGCCTCACCAAGGCAGAATAGAGGGGAAGGAGAACCTCTCTCGACCTACTAACCACTCCCTTTCTAATACACCCCAGGATGCCATTGGCCTTCTTGGCCACAAGGGCACATTGCTGGCTCATGGTCATCCTGCTGTCCACCAGGACCCCCAGGTCCC
Organism: Podargus strigoides; assembly: GCA_028020825.1. Taxonomy (NCBI): domain Eukaryota; kingdom Metazoa; phylum Chordata; class Aves; order Caprimulgiformes; family Podargidae; genus Podargus; species Podargus strigoides. The sequence continues at coordinate 20,228,633 of CM051663.1, forward strand.
TTTCCCCTACACTGCTCTCCAGCAGGTCAGCCCCCAACCTGTACTGGTACATGGGGTTGTTCTTCCCCAGATGCAAAACTCTACACTTGCCCTTGTTGAAATTCATTAAGTTTCTCCCCGCCCAACTCTCCAGCCTATCAAGGTCTCGTTGAATGGCAGCACAACCCTCTGGTGTGTCAGCCATTCCTCCTAGTTTAGTATCATCAGCAAACTTGCTGAGGATACATTCTGTACCCTCATCCAAGTCGTTGATGAAGATATTAAACAACACCGGTCCCAGTACCGACCCCTGAGGGACTCCACTAGTCACAGGCCTCCAACTAGACTCCGTCCCATTAACCACAACTCTCTGGCTTCTTCCCTTCAGCCAGTTCATAATCCACCTCACTACCTGATCACTAAACCCATACTTTATCAGCTTATCTACAAGGATGCTGTGGGAGACAGTGTCAAATGCTTTACTGAAATCAAGATAAACCACATCTACCGCTCTACCATCATCTATCCACCTAGTTATTTCCTCATAGAAGGCAATAAGGTTGGTCAAACATGACTTACCCTTGGTAAAACCATGTTGACTGCTCTTAATGATCCCCTCATCCTTGATGTGCCTCGAGATCGTGCCAAGAACAAGCTGTTCCGTCACCTTTCCAGGGATGGAGGTGAGGCTGACCGGTCTATAGTTACCCGGGTACTCCTTCTTGCCCTTCTTATAGATTGGAGTGACATTTGCTATCCTCCAGTCCTCAGGAGGATTCACCATTCCGTCACAGTCACTGTCAGAGGTGCTGTAGGATCATTGTGTGGAATAGCTTTAGGTAATGAAAAATAGTGAGATAATCAACAAGCAGCTAGTTGGAGGGACAAGGCCTTCATTTAAATGACCTTGATGTGACCTAGTCACAAGGCAGAGTCTGGCAGAGATACACTCATGTTATTCCCAGTCTCTGCCCAGACCATAATCAGAGGTCATGCCACAAACCCTGCTGACCTGGTAGCTCTGCTGGTATTTAGCACTCCAGCAAACAGTACACTTGCCAGCCCAATGAATTAAGTAGCTCTGGGGTGAAGTTGCAACACACAAGGCTCATTACCTTATTGTGAAATAAGCAGAATGTTATGGAATAGCACAGATAACCAGAAAAGGATACACAGGATCAACACCCCCTTTGTCCCTGAAGGCAGGATTATCAGGTCATGGCATAACTTTAGCAACTCTTGCTGCTTCCAGCTCTTACAGCTACATAACCACCCTAAACACCTTGCTGGTTAACCAGTTTTGATCCACTGATTTGCTTGAGCCCTAGCTGTAGAGCCAATTTTTGATGCTTATGAAATAGAGTAAGGAAAAGAATGAGTGCTCTGATGGTTATAGCAACATTTAATTTCTGTTCTTCCAAGCCCCATTTCATATTCTGTACAAATTTCTTAGGTTTTGCCTTTGAAGCAGAAGAGAGGAACCTCATCATTCTCAAGGATGAAGCTTTGGTTTAAAGAAAGGTAATAGAAGTCAGCTGTTCTGCACTCCCAGCTGCCTGTAAGCGGCCAGGACACTGGCAAATAGATAGCATACAGAAATAAGGGAAACATTTACCTTAACAGCTCAAGGCATTAAAAAAATGTGTTGTAGTGTAGATTATGGGATGTTGGAGGATTTTTTTTTTTTTAAATTATAAGGAAATATGAGAGGCAATTTAGGGATGTGGAGAAGAATAGCTGGATACTTAAAAAGGAACTTGAAAAGCAGTAAAAGATGCATCAGTATAGGAAAGGAAACTTCCAAATCTAACATTCAGAGGCACTTCCATTATATCTGCAGATACTGAAGTATTTGAGACATAAGAGAAGAGGTAGTGTCTTAGTTTGAAAGACAGGTGTCTTCTAAGGAAGGCAGAAGCCCCCCTTGGAATGGAAAATACAACCCCCTTCCCTCTGAATTATTATAAAATTGAAATTAAGGGGCTTTCAGGCAAAGATATGAGGAAACAGGAATAACAGTTTTTACTAATATATATATAACAAAACAATAATACAGAGAAACTGGTTTAAAGCCTGACAGTCAGGGATGTATATAACAAAACAATAATACAGAGAGACTGGTTTAAAGCCTGACAGAGTCAGGGATACAACCTGGCACCCTGCCGGGCAGGGTGCTGGTAGCAGTCCGATGTAGTGGCAGCTGCAGTTCTCTTTGAAATGGTCCTGATGAAGCGGTGATCTTGTAGAAAAAAAGTCTGGTCCTCCTCCGAAAATCCGGTGGTGGTGCAGTCCTTGTCCTCTGGGATCCCAGCGGGTAAGGCTGCCCGTGCTGTTCCAAACCCCAGATTTTCTCCCCGGTGGGAATGCTTGGCTCCCTCCCCCTGGCCGGAGCATCTCACACAGGGATGGTGAGTCATGGGGCAAGGCACTGATGCGCGCATTAACAGAAGAACAGTCCAGGTGCAGGCCACCTATGGGTCATGCGGCAAGGCATTGTTGGGCCTATTAACAGAAGCTAGTCCCGAGGGAGGAGGCAAGGTTTCAACAGCTCATGGTAATAGAATACATTGTAACCCAGGGCAGGTAGTAACCATGAACTGAGCTGGTAGCATTCAGAGGCAGAAGGAAGAAAATCCTGCTCTAGAGAAGAAAAATGAGACCTTAATATTAAAAATGTCAAGAAAGATAATGATCATACCAAATTTGTACCTTGAAGAGTAGTGATACAACACTTAGAGGATAAAGGATGTGTAGTGCATGTCTGAACGCTGGAAAGAGTCTCACAAATACAGAGGAAAAGTTATCTTCCTCACTGAGAGGCAAATTGGCCCTTTTCTCTTTGAGCAACATGAAGACAACCCAGGTTATTACAGCAGGAGAAAAGACTAAGTGCTTTAGTGCATCTACTCTACTGCTATCAGCAGGAATCAAGTCATTCTCATCTCTTGTAATCAAACGTAATAAGGTAAAAAAAGAGCAAGAGAGTATACAACAGGCTTAGACTGCCAGCATTGGATTTTGATTTAGACTTGGTACAGCAGTTTTATCAGCTTCACATTCCTTGAAAGAGGCCATTTCAGTTTGTGACCCAGGACACTCTGCAGCTGTTTATCGTTCCCATTTGAGCAATAAGACAAGGTCTGTGAATAAAATGGCAACAGAAAACAAGCAGCAAAACTATAACTAATAGTGCTCATTAGCTCATTCTGCTATTAATGAAAGCACGGTTTAACATCAATATTTGGTTTTTGTTTAGTTTAATGACAAATGTTCCCATTAGACTCAGCTTTTACTTTTGTAACAATACTTGTGGTCTTAATTTTGCTGGGAAAAGGAGCATGATGATTATCACCCAATGGGGACAGATGGGGATTAGACTCTACTATATGCAATATTGTGTATATTTGTAAGGTTAGCCCTTCTGTTTGAATAATTCATGATTTGGAAACTTGATAGATGTTAAACAAATGAGACTGGCACTGAAGTTTTTGTTTCTTTTCCCTTTAGTCCCATTGCCCTGTGATTTCAGAGTTCCCCACAGTTCTCAGCCTTGCTTTGATTATCAGTCCATTCTTGGAGTTGGTGCTCTCAGACCAGCCCCAGTAGGCTGTGGAAAGGGAGCCCAAACATTGGCAAGCAAGGACATCTGTAATTATTTATCTCAATAACTAAATGTCTCAGTGCTCAGTGTAACACCTTCATGTAGTGGCCCTTCTGCTTGAATTCAGGTGCTGCATTTCTTGCTGCAGCTGCTGTGGATAGCAAAGCTCTCATGAGTATGTGAATGGTCAGGCCCTGTGGTGTGACCGTTATTTGAGTCTGGCAGGAAAAAAAGCAGCAAATATTTTAAACAGTGGAGTTCAGAGCACTATCCATCTCCTAGCATTAAGAATTCACAGATTTTATTTTAATGATATAAATGAATGAGTCAATTCAGAACAGGATTAAAGCTTGTTTTCTGACAAATGTCTTCACTGTCTTTCCTCAAACATACTTATTCAAATGGATCTTTCAATCATCTATCTATAAAAAACTTGCAAGAAAAAAAATAAATCTTCAGAGTGGGGAACAAACAGAAGATAGCTCCCCCATCATGCAATAGGGGAGGAGTTAACTGACTTCCAATAACAGAAAAGCCCATGAGTCCAAGGTATTGCGATTATGTGCAAAGGCAAATAGTCAGATCAGTGACCAGATAAGAGCCTCTTTCTCCACTAAATCTTTGAAATTTATAGTTCAACTGCAAGAGTGGGCTGGGAATGATCATAAGGAGCCTCAGCCTCTCTGAAAATAATAAGCTGAACAGAAGCAGAGCTGTGCAGCTGGAAGTGGGAAGGGAGAGACGTGGGATCTGAGAAGGCTGGCAAAGGTTTGGAAGGAACATTAATCTACATAAATGTTAATGTTTTCCTTTTACATGGAACAAACTCCAGAAAGGGAGGCTTGATGTAGGATGCAGCAGCTGAAAGGGGCAATTGTGATAATGAAGACAGCTGCTCTAGTATTTTTAATTCCGGCTGTGTACTTCTGAACTGTGATCTCCAAAAGCTGTGTCTGGGTGGGGGACAGGGGGGTTGTGGTTGGATATCACCAGCCGTGAGGAAAACTCTCAGAAGTTTACACAAAACACCATTTAAAAGCTGAGTTCACTGGCTCAAAGTAAGCTTTTGGTTGGGTTACATAGACAGAAAACTGTTAGATATTTGGATAGGGTATAATAAAAAAACCCCTTGTTTTCACCCGCTGAGTTTTAAATTATGGAAATTAATTAGAGACAGCCCAAGAAGGCAGATGACCATGACTACATCTGTACTACTAAATTAAACAGAACCAGTCACAGATGCGCAAAGCCCTCACTACATAGCTTTTGGCCATGGGTTTCCTCTGGGCCCTCACCCAGCACTAGTATAGCATAATGATTATTTCTGTGCAGTAGCTAAAAATTGTGTGAAAGCTCAGGTTTCAGTCTGCCAGAACAGTGTTTTCATAGCATGAAACTGAGGGCATGTGTTGCATACCCCTGATGTGAACCATGTTGTGTACCTTGGGATTCAGATGCTGATGGGACAGTGCTGCAGGACTATGTAAGAGCAAGCAGCCATCTCTGGTGGTTTGGGCTTCTCTATATCGTCTACTGGAAGCAGTGTCTAGCCAGTGTTCTCCCCTGACATTATTTAGGACTCATTGATGTGGGTCAAAACTATGCCAAAGAGAGTGTTATGGGGGAGATTTAGGGCTCGGTGAGCAAGCTGATTGCTTGGTCCTGTTTCATTTAGCACTATGGTGAAAATATTTTCATTAAAATAGAGGAGATGGGATTTAGTACAAGATTATAAAGGGAGTGCAGAACTGATGACTGGATTCAGGTTTGCCAGCGCTACTTAGGGAATCACATACATATGTGCCTGTACTCCTGTGAGGACCCCCAAATGCACTGCTTGTCCTTCTCCTCATGTGGCATGGCTTCTCTTCTTCCCCGGTAGCAACCACCAGCACCATCCACCACTGTAGTGATTGAGGCTTGCTCCAATGGAGGTACTATGGGCACAAAGATGTATCAGACAAGGGACTTTGTACAGAGACAGGCAGTATTACTAAGACAAAAAAGACAATTCACTGAACAGGGTGTTTCATGCACTGAAATGTGTGATATGGACCGTTGTGTGAGGAGCCTCAGCAGAACCCAAAGCAAGGTTGAATTGCTGGCAGCCACTGAGAAACCAGGCACTTTTCTCACACTAGGATCAGCAGATGTACCACACCTGGGCTGATGCTTTGCTACTTGGATTTCAGACTTTGTGACTCCAGGGCAGCCAGATCCAACATACGGGAGCCAACCTCCTGTATTTACCCCTCTAGGTGAAGATGCAGTCTTGGGACCTTGGGTAGCAAAGCTAAGGTGACAATTGATCTTCATGTGGGCAGTTTTTGAACGACATTCTCAGAAATTCAGTTCACTGGAAAATTCAAAATGTTCAGGTTTTGGTCCAAACCAAAACAAAGCAAACAAAAAGGAGTGAAAAAATAAAAATATTTCTCTTGAACTGGAAATGCTCCTTTTTGGTCAGCTTAGCAGCAGAATTATAAGAAAAATTAAGCAAAATCAAGGGAATGTCCATTCCTGTTAGAATCGACTGTTGTATCGGCCTCCTCCCTGAGAGGGGACTAAGGCAGCTTGATAAAAGCAAAGTCAAAGCCGAGAGGCAATAAAGTGACTATGAATATACCTAGGGAAAACACTGGGGAGGAGATGAGTAATTTCAGGTAAAGGGCAATTTTCAAACACAACGGAATGGATTTTTGCAAGCCATGAATACATTTAAGCGTGAAATGGGATGAATACTCATAGCCATTAGAGAAGCTGAGTTCTGATGCCCGAGCTCAACTTCACATTGCTTAAGATGGGGCTGGAGAGAGTTTGAGATGTTTAGATGACACAATAGGTGGAAATAGACAACTACACCCCTGCATATAAGCTGCAGGGGATGTATTGAAAAACATCATCCTTCCCTCTCTGCCCATGCGAGTAAGCAGTTGGGAGTCAACCGTGTGTACCTGTATCTCATGACACCTAGCTGTTAGATCTATGCAGGCTCTATACCTGATTCTATGGGTTGGGGATGTCTGTGTTTCACTTCCCAGCAGTTATTCAAAACTTTCCACCCATTTCTAGTTTTCCTATCTCTGTAAACTTTACTAAAATTGGCAGATGTAGGGGTGGGGGCAGGTGGGGGAAAGAGTCAGCCCCAACATAAGTAGATTTACAGCCATGACAATATTTTGTTGGAACCACTGAAATATGTACATACCAAAGACAGTAATCTTACTGTCATAATCCTTGACCTGCCTGATCCAGTCCATCCTCCCCAGCTGTATGTTTCTCTGAATTTGTCCACTGCAGATAACTGGACGGGGCTTGGAGGTCCCAGTCCTTTAGGCAGCCATGAAATCTCAGCACTGAGATTCCACTTCTCCTGCAGGGTGTCAAAACCAGCATCTGTGCTCCACAAGTAACAAAAACTATACTTTCTTACATGATATGTTTCCAAAATTACAAACTTTCCTTACATTTCCCTGCCCTTGGAAAAATTAGTGGCTTGTTTCATATTTTAACTAAAACTTCAAGGACCCAACAGGAATACTCCAGTGACTCTCCTGGGCAGAGTCTTTGACCAGGCATGGATTGATCTGGGAGTGAGGGCAGAGGCAAACAGATCATTAACCCTGTGCTCTTTGTGTGCAATGCAGACACAGCCCTGGCTACTGCCCTCCTCATCATGTCAGGGCTACGTCTGCCCTAAGGGGTAACAGCAGAAAACAACTACTTCAAAGTTATAAAAATAACAGGTTGAAGTTATGAAAGTGGTAAACAGCAGGTTTGTGACAGTTTCTTACTAGAGGAAGCGCACGTAAGCATGTTGTGAAATGAGTGTACAATATAGCACATATGAAGCCATGAGCACAGTCGCTGGGGTGGCGGTAGAATTCTTGCTAAACAGCATGGCTGAGAGTAGCACAAGTCTCGACATTACAGAGCCTTCTTCTTGGCTGTGTCAAATACTTCATGGGATTATTTCTGTACAGGCTATTTCTGGATGTGGCCTGTGTCAGAGGTTTCGGCTGGCTGGACATCTAAGCATCTGTTTACAAGCATCAGGATGGATGGAATGTTAACAAGTAGAGTCAAAGGGAACTGGAAAGGACACATCTGCTGGTGATCCACTTCAGGGCTATAACTGTTGTGATTAAAAATAAAATAAAATAAAATAAACACACTAGGTAAATGTCACTGCCATTGTGTGAAGCCATTTAAACGTTGCGTTTACAAATGATTTCAGGGCTGATATCTAAACTGCACTGGGCTGAAGTCAGCAACAACAAATAAAAGCACAATTCAAGCTAGAATTTTGACAAAAGACCTCTTTTCCCTGTTTGGCTGTTTGGTCTTTCTGTTCTTTCTGCTCACTTGGTCAGTATATAAAAATCCTTAAAAAAAAAATCTTCAAAGAAAAAGAACAGGGAAAAATCTACAAGCTTAGATTTAATTTTATATACAATATGCCACTCTGTATGTGTCCCTCTGTATCATTCTGTTTGTATCTGATCATTTCAAGTGCCTAAAGCAAATCTGAACACATCTAACTAAAACAAAAATAAATGTGAGGAGGACTGGGACAAGCCAAGTTAAAAGCACGAGGAAATGCAGAAAACCAACAAGAGGAGTAAGGATACCTAAACCATGACCACACAAATGACCTTGTTGGCAAAACATAGACTTATGAGTAAGATAGCTCACAAAAGACTGTCTACTAGAAAAGAATAGCTCTGCATTGGTCCTGAACTACAGAGCGGGGAGGAAGTTGAAAGCCTCTGGGTGATGAGGAAAGAAGAGGAGGACACAACTGCTACCGTTGTTAGACTAAGCCACCCGAACAGAGAATATCTGCTGTGGAAGCCTTTTTTATGAGTAACATGACAAATCATTCAACACACAGAACCAGAGAGTCACAAGAGAGTCTAAGGGTCCAAAAAAAAGGTAGGAAAGGAAAAGATCAGGACAGAGATTGATTAGCAAGCTCTAAATTGAAAAGCATTGGTCACCATTTTCTGGTGCAGTAGAACAAACAGACAGAGGGATTCTTCTGGATATGTTTCTAACCAGTGAAGTATAGCTGTTTGATAACAGGACGGTGAAAGGCAACTTGGAGACAGTGACTACGGAATTATAGAGTTCGCAGTCCTAAGAAAGAAAATAGGGGAAAAAGACAAAATCACAGATTTGAAGCAGGCAAACTTCCACCAACTCAAGTCAACAAGAAAATCAAAGGAAAATGTAATCAAGTTGTTGTGGCAGAAAACATAGCTATTCCTATCAGAAGGGAAAAGCACTGAGAGATGAATCCAGGACAGGTTTCAAGTTGTGTCAGGGGAAGTTTAGGTTGGATATTAGGGAGAATTTCTTTACTGGAAGGGTAGTCAGGCACTGGAACAGGCTGCCCAGGGAGGTGGTGGAGTCACCGTCCCTGGAGGTGTTCAAGAATTGGGTTGATAAGGCACTTGAGGCCATGGTCTAGTGGTTTAATGGTTAGGAATATGATGGGATAAAGGTTGGACTTGATGACCCTGGAGGTCCCTTCCAACCATAATTATTCTATGTTTCCATGATTCTATGACAGCCGGAGATCAGACCCAGCCAGCATGGGTTTATGAAGGGCACGTCCTGTTTGACCAGCCTGATCTCCTTTTGTGACAGGGTGACTCGCTTGGTGGAAGGCTGTGGATGTTGTTTACATGGAGTTTAGGAAAGCCTTGGACTCTGTCTCCCACAGCACTCTCTTACAGAAGCTGGTGTCTCATGGCTTAGACAGGTGGACTCTTTGCTGGATTAAAAACTAGCTGGCTGGCTGGGCCCAGAGAGTTCTGGTGAATGGAGTTAAATCCAGTTGGAGACCGGTCAGAAGTGGTGTTCCCCAGGGCTCAGTGCTGGGGCCAGACTTCTTTAATGCCTTTATCAATGATATGGGTGAGGGGACTGAGTGCACCCACAGTAAGTTTGCAGATGACACCAAGTTGGGTGGGAGTGTTGATCTGCCTGACGGTAGGGAAGCTCTGCAGAGGGATCTGGACAGGCTGGATCCATGGGCTGAGGCCAATGGTATGAGGTTCAATGAGGCCAAGTGCCAGATCCTGGACTTGGGTCACAGCAACCCCATGGAACGCTCCAGGTGTGGGGAGGAGTGGCTGGAAAGTGCCCGGTGGAAATGGACCTGGAGGTGCTGGTCGACAGCAGCTGAACATGAGCCAGCAGTGTGCCCAGGTGGCCAAGAAGGCCAACAGCATCCTGGCTTGTATCAGAAATGGTGTGGACAGCAGGACTGGGGAGGTGATTGTCCCCCTGTACTCAGCTCTGGTGAGGCTTCACCTCGAATACTGTGTTCAGTTTTGGGCCCCTCACTCCAAGAAGGACACTGAGGTGCTGAAGCGTGTCCAGAGAAGGGCACCGGAGCTGGTGAAGGGTCTGGAGCACAAGTGTGGTGGGGAGCGGCTGAGGGAACTGGGGGTGTTCAGTCTGGAGAAGAGGAGGCTGAGGAGAAACCTCATTGCTCTCTACAGCTCCCTGAAAAGAGGAGGTATTGAGGGAGGCGGGTCAATCTCTTCTCCCAGGTGACAGTGATAGGATGAGGGGTAATGGCCTCAAGTTGTGCCAGGGGAGGGTTCAACTGGATATTAGGAGACATTTCATCACTGGAAGGGTTCCCCAGCACTGGCACAGGCTGCTCAGGGCAGTGGGGGAGTCCCCATCCCTGGAGGGATTTCAGAGCTGTGTAGATGTGGTGCTGAGGGACATGGGGTAGTGGTGACTGGGCAGTGCTGGGTTAATGGTTGGACTGGATGATCTTTGAGGTCTCTTCCAACCAAGGCTATTCTGTGATTCCGTGAAACCAGAAGCGTTTAATTAATCTCAAGCACATGAAGTTCCATCTGGAAAGTGGAAATCAGATCAAATTCTAAACCACATAAAATAGCAGCACATGAGCATAAAACTCATTCAGAAAACTAAGACGCAAAACCAACATACAGCTAGAAAACACTTCAAACATGAATGTTCATTAATAATAAGGAAGAGCAAGAAAAATATTGATTGTTTTTCCTATTTGGGGGAGTGGAGGAAAGGTGATGACATAACTGATGATCTCAAGAAAGTCAGAGTATTTAAATACTTTTTTGCATGTCAGCTGCAGGCACATGACTGGCATAATTAACATTCATGACAAAGGGTTAAGAACTCATTCTAAAACATGGAGCAAATAGGACAGGAGAGTGTTACAAAATGTTCCTAAGTCAGCCAGACCCGATAGACTGTGGCCTGGAATATTTTAAGAATGAGATGAATTAGTCAGATTAGCTATTACTTGAGAATTCGTGAAACATGCCTAAGAGATATAAGACTGGGAAAGGACAAAAATATCAGCTGCCTTCTAGAAAAAGAGGGAAGAGACCAGAGGAATAAGAGCCTGGAAATAACAAACTAATCAATCTAACTTCAACTCACAGAAAAAAAATCTAGAATCAATCAAACTATTTGCAAACACTTGAAAGATAGCAGGGAAAACTAATTTGCTATTGTATATATTTTTAAACCTATTTACTTTACTTTGGTACTGTCATATCGCAAAATTAGGTCTTTACAGTGACCTGTCTTTGTTATGACTTTATTCAACTTTTTATTAATAATCTGGATAACAGTCTTATTAAACTTGCAGATGAGACCAATCTGGAAAGAAGTGCAAACATAAATGTGTTTGAAGACATAATTTAAATTCAGAATTATCTTGAGAAATTGCAGTAGTGGAATGAAAAATGGATGAAATGCAACAAGGATGATGTGCTGCATTTAGGTGGGAATAATCAAATTTTAAAAAAATACAGGCCAGGGAATGACTTCTGAAGAATTAATTTTCCAGAGAAGTACCTGGAGATAATAGGTCACAAACTGAAGATGTATCAAAACTAACAGTCTATTGCAAGTGCAAGACACAAGGAATATGCTGTGATCTCTAAACAGCAGCATAGCCCTCAAGCCTTTCTCTTCTCAGCACTACTGGAACCTCGGTTGGGGGACTTGGTCCCTTTGGGGCACTGTACTTCAGGAAAGACATGGGACAACTGGAGAAAGCCCAAAACAGTGCAAGTGATTAGAGTCAAAGAGAATGTGATCTATGATGAAAGATTTTAAAAATAGAGATTATTTGGCCTATGACAGAGAAAAGACTGGTAAATGGCAATTCTTTTCAAACACAGAAGAGAATAATCTGACCATTGTTTTCACCATGGATAGAAGAATTCAGGAATTTAAATTGTAGCAAGAAGAATAAGGGTTAGGCAGTAAGGAAAGCATTCTAGTAATAAACTTGTTGATTTCTGATACAGGTGGCTTTAGCAGGTAGTGGATTCTTTACCACTGAGACTGGTTAAAAAAGCTAGTCAAGATAATACCAAGAATTAGGCAAGAACAGTTAATCACAGAATCACAGAATGTTAGGGATTGGAAGGGACCCCAAAAGATCATCTAGTCCAATCCCCCTGCCAGAGCAGGAACACCTAGGTCAGGTCACACAGGAACATGTCCAGGCGGGTTTTGAATGTCTCCAGAGAAGGAGACTCCACAACCTCTCTGGGCAGCCTGTTCCAGTGTTCTGTTATCCTCACTGTGAAGAAGTTCTTCCTCACATTTATGCGGAACCTCCTCTGTTCCAGCTTGCACCCATTGCCCCTTGTCCTATCATTGGATGTCACTGAGAAGAGCCTGGCTGCATCCTCACGACACTCACCCTTTACATATTTATAAACATTAATAAGGTCACAACACATGAATGAACTATACATGAGGAGTAGGTAACTTGTAGGTTTCAGCTGCATTTGGCTCCTCAATAAATCAAATGTGGTTACCATGTCAAAATGGTCAAAGCATGTCAAGCACATGATAAGCAGGTGGTCTCTTCTGGTATAGGAGCTACTGCTCAATCTGAGTCTCCACCTATGAAAAGAAGTAGTCATCAGGTCCTGTTTAGAGTGACGTCACTTATTTTCCTGCAGCCCAGCTTTATATTCAGCTTGCCTCACATCCCATGATGGAGCTCTGGAGTCTTGTAAGAACATTGTGGTTCGTAGGACTCCTGCTCTTTGGCCTCTCCAAGGAATGTGGTATGCATCACATGGCTTTCATCCAAGAGAAAATATTATTATCCAGCTCCATTAATCAGAAAGGCTGGACGCTCCCCAAACTGGATGACTCCTGAGGTCATTTCTCTGTCAGCTGACTTTTGCCCTCACTGCCTTTCAGTACTGTTATGAGCGATGAGAATCATCAACTACAAGCAAGCAGGATAAAAAAAGTTTGAAATAATCACGTGCAGCAATTTCACCAGGAAGTGGTTGAAGGCCAAAGGACTGGCTCGTGTGGATGGACAGCCAAACTCTTTTCTACGAATGGGAAAGTCCATGGGAGAACCCCATGCAGGAGTGAAGGACTTGTCACGCAATGACAAAAGGGTCCAGAGATATGCATTTTGACTGCAAGGTAGTTATAGCTCAATTAAGATTTCTGAAGGGCAAACTGTCAGTGTAATCCTATCAGCAAAAAGGGCTCTATAATAGTGAAACCATGGCAGTACAGACCAGTGGGTCTGATTTTTACCCCGGATACAGAATAGGATTGGGAAGCATAGGAATGAACATGGTCTTTTTGAAGAGTCAAAGTGCTATCTCACATCATCTCATGAACTTCCATGTATATAACAATATTCTGCTTTGAAAGACACCTCTCTGTAGAGTGTTTGAATGATACTCTAGAAAAATAATACTAAGATATTCCTCTACTGATTTTATGTTTTTCTCAAAACGGTGACCTGATGTAAAAAACCCAAGCTCTTTAGAAAAAGGTTAATGTAAAATGCAAGTGTATCAGTTATATGCAGAAGGCAACAACACGCATTTTGCCAGCCTGTCTGTCTCGAATCCCTTGCTGTCACATACGCTTAAGACCTGTCAATTATAGACTTTAAGATGAATCACAGATTAAAGGATGCTGCTCTTCCTGGAAGGAGCAGACTTACAAAAACAACAAACAGTTACTCTGTGGTTTCATTCACATTCTCCAACTAGCCCAAGAAATTTAAATCCAATGCTTTATACACTGTGACCTTGGTCAAATTCTTGTCTGTTGTCTTTTGCATGGTAATGCTAGTGCTTTAGTGGTCTCCTGCTCTCTCTCTTCTGTGGTCTCCTTTCCACCTAAATTTGACACACCAAAGAACTTGGGGTGGAGAGGGGGAATATGTAGCAAAAGTTTCACAAAAAATACTCATCAATGAGTGCATACTCTGAGCAACAAAATGTAAAATACTTTGAAAAGTGAACTAGTTAGGTCTCTAATACATTGGGATTCAGGAATCTAAATGCAGGAAAGCAATCCAAGATAGCCTTATTTAATGTGCTTAAACCTTTGAGACACTTTAGACACCAGCATTTTAGGCAGAAGCTTCACTGGTCACCTAAACTTGTGCTATTGGAGAAGAGAACAGAGGACAATGTGAACACAACAGTGCAGAAAGCAATCTGAGGGTCTGGATTCCAGTTTTGTAATACATGCCTGGCCATAATCTTTAATAAGCACTGAAAAGACTAAGGATGGGACTCAGTTAAGATCCACAGGGCAATACTCGCACATTATTTATCTTAAAATTGATTAAAATTTTCCCATGTTCATTTGCAGTAGTTCTTCAGCTAACGTTACATCTAAGACGCAGGACAGCCTGTGTAGGGCTGGAAGCAAGCCAGGACACCAGCTTTGAAATTCCTTACCTTAGAAAAAAAAGAGAACTGAATATACTGACTGAAGCAAAACCTTCACTTCTGCTCCTCTCCATCTCCCGTTTTCAGAAAGGAAGCGAGCAAAATACCTTCATTGTCACTTTTCTTTTCCCAGAGAACCAGAAAGTCAATGTATTTATTACATAGTCAGAGAGGTCTCTGTTTTATATTTTCTGTAGATAATGACACAGTGGATGCCTTAGAAACAACAGAAAGAGAGAGCAAGAGACTGCAGATGTGGCAGGGTGTTCCTTCATTTTCCTCTCTCGCTTTGCCTGTGTCTTCTTATCCCGCACGCATGTTCCTACTGCTTCCTTGGAGATTAGTTCCTTAAAGAAAATTCTCTGTTTCCACAGATATTTGTTGGTTAGGTAATTATTCTGCTTTCATATAAAGTATTCAGGGGAGCTTTGCTCTGTAGCTTTAAAGGAAGTAAACCAGACAACCCACAACCTAAAATTTTCCACATATTCAGAGGCTGAGAGCAGAGCTGCTATTAAATATTGTTTTTATTTTTGCATACAGCAAGCATTGTGCATTCCCTGCGCTTGGTACAAGTCTAATCATAGTTGGAATATGCATTTTATTAGTGTGGTTTCTTTTTGTGGCAAGCAATCTTGTGCCGTAACAAAATAACCTAAATGGTACTTTTTTCTGCAATTCAATTTGTGATAGAAGTTTAGATTAAAAGAGTGCTTCTCTTTTTTCAGCTATTCTGATTTCTAAAATGAATAGAGAACATTAAGAAGATGAAGTGAGGAAAGGTGAGGCATTACCCTACGCACTGCACAGAACTTTTCTTGCTCCTATCCCATGAACAGAAATTTTGATGGAAAACACAATATGTGCTTAAAAGATTAACTTGCTCCCTATAAAGGTTATCCCTTGAGTTTCACACAGCATCAGTAGACTTTCTTTTTCTTTAAGTTTTCCGAAGTCATGATATAAAGGGGGAAACACATTAGTCTGAATCATTCTCTATATTATTCTATATCAATGCATTATTTTATATCCCCCATTTTTTGCTTACCATCTGAATAAGATCAGTGGAGATTAATTGGAAGAAGATGTTGTATTACCAAAAAAATGGATTTGTAGTCCCTGTGCCTGGAGGCCAGTAACAAATGGAGTACCGCAGGATTGATATTTGCACCTATCCTGTTTCACATCTGTATCAATGACCTGGAGGAGGTAGCATGCACTCTCGTCAAGTTTATAGATAACACCAAGCTGGAGGGACCAGTCAATATGCTCAAGGGTCTTCTAGCAGGACCTAGACAGGCTGGAGGAATGGTCTGATGGGAACCATGTGAAACTCTGCTAGGACAAATGGAAAATTTTGCCCTGGGAAGAAAGAAGCCCATGCAGTGATACAAGCTGAGGACTGACAGTGTGGGGAGTAGTCTGCTGAAAAGGACCTTGTGGACTTGGTCAACAGCAAGCTGCCATGTGCCCCAGCAGCAGTGAAGGCTAAGAGCATCATGGGCTGTGTGAACAGGAGCACAGTCAGGAGAACAAGAGAACTGATCATCCCCCTTCATTTGGCAGTCATCAGATTCATTGTTTTTCCCCCTCCCTACAAGTGAGGCATTGCCAAACTGGATTGAGCCCAGTGGAGGGCCACCAGGATGCCCAGGTGCTGGAACATCAGCCGTGCAAGAGAAGGCTGAGGGATGGGGCTGCTTCAGTCTGGAGAAGGGAAGGTTTGAGGGCACTTCAGAGTGGCTTTCCCCTTGCTGCAAGCACATCACTGAGAAGACAGAGCTAGGCTCTCCACAGCAGTGCATGCAAGGTGGCAAGAGGAGAGACAACGAGCATAAGTTGAAATGAGAAGTTGAGACTGGAGAAGAAAGGAAACCTTTTTCCCCATGAGGACAGTGCAGCAGTGAAGCATGTTGCCCCAAGATGTGCAGCCTCCATCCCTGGAAGTGTTTGAAACCCAGCTGGGTAAAGCCCTGAGCAACAAGGTTTGATCTCTTCACTGACCCTGCATTGAGCAGGACACTGGACTACAGAGTTCCTGAGGGCCCTTCCAAGCTGAATTTTCCTGCGATTCTATGATTGTGTTAAACCAAAAACAAAGAAAATAGATAAGAACATAGATTTCAGCTGCAGGTACGAACATGGAATATGAACAATATCTTGATTTAAAGTCTCCTGCAGTTTTTCATGCAGTTTTGAAAAATAAAAACAGGTTTTGTAATTTAAGGTAAGTGGTTCCTCACTCAAGAGAAATACATTCATACCCACTTAAACTGTGAAGGATACAGATTTTTGAACTACTCAGGCTAGACCTCGGAATCTCAGGCCTCATCTAAAAGCTCAGCAGGTAGCACAATAGCAATTAAGAGTGCATTTTGCAATATGGTATTGGCAAAATGCTCAGCAACAAAAAAGTCATTTTATTTCCTTCCAGGATAAACTCTACCAGCCAAAGAAACCCTTTTTTCTAGCATGGACCCTGTAAGTAGAATTCATTATATTGATCTAGAAATGTATATATTAACATAGGCTTTGCTGACTATAGGAAACTATTGTTTGCTAAACCAAGCAACCAGAGTCTGACTGATCTAATTCCACCTATGGCAGATTTTACCAATATAGCTATCTTTACGCTATACAACAGAGTCTTAAGCCAGTGCTTACACTAGGCATTCACATTCACAGCTAGTCTTGCAGAAATTACTGCCAATCGTAGTATAATGTGCACTAGTTGTAGCCACTTTAAAGTGAAAGAACCTCTTCCAGAAGAAGAACTATTATGAACTGAGCTGCTGGAATCCTATTTGACATCCTGTTGATAAACATTACATTAACATAAACAGAGAGCAAAACCAGAATCAGCCATCATTTCATCTTCTGCACCTGGTCCCAGAGCATCATGCTCAGAAAGGAGAATACTTTCAATACAATGTTTGCAACGGTCTGAAGTGGCAACTGTGTGCACCAAGAAAAGAGTAATTACATTAGCTGGTGTTGGCATTATTGGATATTATGTCAGAACAAATGGTCAGAATTCAGGTATCTTTACTGAGTGTATTCAAGCCAGACTTGCTGTTCCAGGCTTTTTAAGGGGATTGGAAGGAATCTGGAAGAGTGATAATACAGCATAAACGCAAAAGAAAAAGTGAAGTTCATGAAATTATACATAGTTTGAAAGGTAGATGTTTCCTAGCAGATGTACAAAGAATATAATCAATTCCCGTGTTATTGCTGAGCTAAATTTAAGCTCCATGCTTCATAAGAGACCAAACTCAAATATTCTGAAGCTAATTTCTGTTTACGATTAAAATATAACCACAGACTAGCAGCACAGAATAAGTATATTATAACATATCCCCAAATCATAGAAACATAGAGTCACAGAATCATAGAATCATAGAAGGGTTTGGGCTGAAGGGACCTCAAAGATGATGTCATTCCAACCCCCCTGCCATGGGCAGGGACACCTCCCACCAGAGCAGATTGCTCCAAGCCCATCCAGCCTGGCCTGGAACACTGCCAGGGAGGGGGCAGCCACAGCTTCCCTGGGCAACCTGGGCCAGTGTCTCACCACCCTCACAGGAGAGAATTTCTTCCTAATATCTCGTCTCAATCTCCCCTCTGAAGTGCTGGGGTCTGAACCCCAAGCCCTGAATTAAGTTTGACATATGGGTGGTTCCCATGGTCTTTTAAAAGGAGGGGATGAGTTTGCCTTTTGGCTTTCCTCCAAGGTGCAGCCAGCCTTGTAAGGAAAGCCCTTGGGTAAACAAGCCCCAGGTGCCCCGCATTGGGTAAATGAGTGCCAGGTGTCCTGTTTTGGGCATAAAAGCTGGGACCACTTGCAGGAAGGGTAGAGTGTCTGTCTGTGAGGTGGATGCACTTTGCAGAGTTTCCCGGTTGGGGAAGGACTTCCTGACTCTCCCTGTAACTGGGCCCCAGTCAGGTTTGGTATCTGCAAATGTGGGCTTTGTGGGGGAACAATATGTGGCTGCTTCTGTCTTATATGATCAGCCAATTGACTTGGGTGCCTCCCATCTCTTCTATGGGAGACTTTGTTTCTTTGTTTATTCCACCTATTATTGGTTGTGCTGTGTCATTCCTGGGGTCGCTGGGGTTGATGTCCATTATGTGTGATCTGTTTGACTTGTTTGTACCCCCAGCGATCACCCATATACTGACTTTTTTATCTGCAATAGAATCTGGATACTGGATTGTTTTTCTGCTGGCTGTGTCCTTTGTGCTAGGCCTAGTGATTGGCAAAACACCCCTCTTACAGTTTAAAACCACTACCCCTCATCCTGTCTTTACATGTCCTTGTAAAAAATCCCTCTCCAGCTTTCTTGTAGCCCCTTCAGGTACTGGAAGGTGCTCTAAGGTCTCCCCAGAGCATTCTCTTCTCCAGGCTGAACAACTCCAACTGTCTCAGCCTGTCCCCATAGCAGAGGTGCTTCAGCCCTCGGATCATCTTCGTGGCCCCCTCTGGACTCGCTCCAACAGCTCCAATGTCCTTCTTGTGTTGGGGTCCCAGAACTGGATGCAGTACTCCAGGTGGGGTCTCACGAGAGCAGAGCAGAGAGGGAGAATCACCTCCCTTGACCTGCTGGCCACACTGCTTTTGCTGCAGCTGAAGGACATGGTTGGCTTTCTGGGCTGCAAGCACACATTGCCAGCTCATGTGTTTTTCATCAACCAATACCTCCTAGTCCTTCTCCTCAGAGCTGTTCTCTATCCATTCTCTGCCCAGCCTGTACCTGTGCTTGCAATTGCCCCCACCCAGGTGCAGGAACTTGCACTTGGCCTTGTTGAACTTTGAGGTCAGCATGGGCCCACCTCTCCAGCCTGTCCAGGTCCCTCTGAATGCCATCCCCTCCAGTGAAACTGATACTCTAGTTATTACATGAAAGCCGGCCTTTTTTCTTTTTTCTTTTAACACTTTTTTTTTTTTTTAATTTAAAATGAGAAGCCAAGAGGTTACTGACCATTTACTATGCTATTTACTTGAACTGGGGTAATGAAGAAAATGCAAATCAGTTATTCTACAGACACATAACACACACCTTTGTGTTTTTGCAGCTCCAGAACTAGCTATAGACAGTGTGTAGACTCAACATCTAACTTTGGGGTGCAGTCCTAATTAATTTTTTTTAAAAAAATTATCTTGTTTTCCAATTTCAGAAGATCTATTTCAAAAATTTTCAGCCCCCTCCTACCTGTGTACTGATGACCTTCACCCCTCCAAAGCCCGCTACTATCCCAAGCCAGGTCCTCAAACCAGCACCTACCTACACTGTTACCTGTCTTCTGTCTTCCCAGCCCTATTCACACCCCGACAAGCTTTCTGACTGAAAATTACTTTGCCTGCGTTTGCTTAAATCTGGTCAGGTTGTCAGTGAACCACGTTTGACATTAATCCCATGAAACTAAACCACCTGCCATGTGAAGAAGTAAAAAATGTTGTCTAGTATATAGGGAAAGTCCAGGGAGGTATAAATCTGGAATATAAAACAAATACACTGATTTATTAGTTATGCTTATTTGTACATATAATGAGGGAGCAATGAAGTACTTTTTCTGGTTTATCTATGTGATGGTTTAGATGTTCAGCTCTCACTGCTGCTTAGCCAATACGGAACAGTTTGTAATAATCTCAGATCTTATGATATTACAGGAATGTTGTATTAAACAAATGCCATAAACATCTCTGGAGCTGGAATACAAGTCTTCCTCTCCTAACACAGTGCTCCAACCACAAAACTAGAGGGTCAGGATCAGGTCTGTGGTTGCAATTTTGAACCCAGTGAGTTACTAATCATGCTTTGTCATAGCTTCAGTAGCGGGAGGTAAGAATGAAAGGCTTGAGGAACAACCGCTAGTTTGGCAGCACAGGCATCTCCCGGGAGATGTGGGTATGAATCTCGTAACCAGTGGTAAGAACTGAAACTTAATGTACTTTGCATGTATATTAATGGAAAGGCTATGGTGTTGCTTAACACCATTGAAAGAATGTAGAGTTCTGTTTCTGTGATTTTTTTTAAATGAGCTGGTTCTGGTGTAAGAATAAGAAAGATATACCTGTGTTCTAGGAGATAGTTGTCAAGAAGTTGGTTGTCACTTGCCTTAAGTCAATTGAAAATTGATGAGGCCACACCTCGCAGTCCATCTTGCCCCAGCTACATGTTTTTACACCTCCCACCCCACCTCCCCTGTTTGGTTGGGGAGTGGGCAGAGAGCCAGCCTGGAGCGACAGCCCCGCTGCGGACTGATCGCTTGCTGTTTGCAGGTCAGTCTTTGAGGCACACCACCTCCCTGAAGCCAAGCAGTGCCCAGTGGCACAGCTCCTGGTCCAAGAAGGAGGGAAGGACCTGAGCAGTGAAAGGTGACAGGCATGCATGACTTCCATGTGGTGCATTCAGGCTCATTGAACCACAGTGAGCAAAAATTCTCTGCTATTCCTGGTTAATTTCAGAGTGGACTTTGCATTGAGGCTTACCAAATGATTGTGAAACTCTTGCAACACAGGCTTGTGTGGCTCTTGTCCCACCTCCGTTATACGAGGAAGCTGGATGTTGAGCCAGCATGGAGGGAGCCACGGCAAGGGACTTAAAGATCAGTATGTCACTATTGAAGTCACTTTTGTGCACGTGGGTCTGCCTCTGGTACCTAAATGACGCCTACAAAAAATAAAACTGTGCTCATTTTGACTGTTTTCTTCCCTAAGCTGTGTCTCTGTGTTCAGTTTTGGGCCCCTCACTCCAAGAAGGACACTGAGGAGAAGAAGGACTCCCAGAGAAGGGCACTGGAGCTGGGGAAGGGTCTGGAGCACAAGTGTGATGGGGTGCGGCTGAGGGAACTGGGGGGGTTCAGTCTGGAGAAGAGGAGGCTGAGGGGAGACCTCATTGCTCTCTACAGTTCCCTGAAAGGAGGGGGCAGCGAGGGGGGGTCAGTCTCTTCTCCCAGGTAACAGTGACAGGACGAGGGGTAATGGTCTCAAGTTGTGCAGGGGAGGGTTAGATTGGATACGAGGAAACATTTCTTCACTGGAAGGGTTCCCCAGCACTGGCACAGGCTGCCCAGGGCAGTGGGGGAGTCCCCATCCCTGGAGGGATTTCAGAGCCGTGTAGATGTGGTGCTGAGGGACCTGGGGTAGTGGTGACTGGGCAGTGCTGGGTTAATGGTGGGACTGGGTGATCTCAGAGGTCGCTTCCAACCAAAACGATTCTGTGATCCTATGATTCAAAAGAGAAATCTGCATTACCGTAAGGACAGCCCAACAGCCGTTCTCCCCCCTGCAGTAGCCGCCGCCGTCCCGTAGACGGAGCCCCGCGGAGCGGTGACAGTGACAAACATCGGCCGGGGCTCCAGGGCAGCGAGCCGCCCCCGCCCCGCCCCGCCAGACATGTTCCCCCGGCGCGCCGCTGGCCCGGCTGCCTGACCCCCTCCCGCCCGCGGCGGGCGGACAGCCGGCTGCCGAGCGGGGCGCGGCGGCCATGGCAGGAGGAGGAGGCGGCGGCGGCCGCCGCGGCCGCTGAGCGCCCCACGCCCCGGCAGGCCGGGCGAGCGCATAACCGGCTGAAGGGCGACGGCGAGCGAAGTGCGGGCCGCTGCTGGCGGTGGGGGGCGGAGCGGAGCTGCCGTTCCCCGCCCCGGCCTGACCTCCCCGCCCGCTCCGCTCCGCCCCGCCCCGCGGGAGGGGTGCGGGCTCAGCCCCGCGCCCGGCTGTCCTCGCTCGTTGTAGTCGGTCGCTGCCGCCTCAGAAGTTGGGGCCGGCCGCGGGCGGAGGCAGCGCGATGCCCGGCGGTGCCGCCGGCGCGGCGGCCGGTCGCTGAGGCGCTCCCATGGTGCCGGTGCCCGCCGTGAGGTGGGGGGGGTGGGCCGCGCCGCTCTCCGCCGCCGAAACTTGGGCGAAGTTTGTGAGGCAATCGGTGAGTACCGGGCGGCGGCTCCGCGCCTCTCCCCGCCTGGGCGGCCGTGGGGCGCCTCCTCGCCCCCGGCGGGCTGGGGTCCGGCTCCTGACCGGGCCTGGGGATGTCGGGGGTGTTGCGAACAGCCCCCGCGGTCCCGGTGGGTGTGGGACTCCCTCCGGCAGCGGGGGCGCCCGGCGTGTCCCTCCGGCGGGGGCAGCCCCGGGCCGTGGCCGCGGGCGGGAGGGCTGGCGGGGGCAGGTTGAGGGGTGGCGGGAATGGAGACCTGGCCTCGGAGGTCTGAAGAAACACTGTTCGTTGGGAAAAAAAACACCTTTTCTGCGCGGATCTGGGTTTAAAAAGCGGCAGATGAGCCGCCAGCCTCAGCCCCCCCCCCCCCCCCCCCCCCGAAATGGACCTCATCCGAGCGCCTCTTCTGTGAGCTGAGTTCCAGCATACTCCACACTCCCCTCACCACCACCACCACCCTTTTTTTTCCTTTTTTTTTTCTTTTTTCTTTTTTTTTTTTTTTAACTTTTCATGCTGTCTATAATTGATTGCATTTCTTAGTGTGTGGTCTGCTGTAAAGTATTGGAAAAAAAAAAAGCAACGACAAACCGAAGATAATATTTTTAAAAACAAATGCTGCACTTACTCTGAAGTGTAAAAAAACAAGAGGGTGTTATGACAGTGGAGTAACTGGTGTTTTCTCACAGCATCGTCTCCAGCGATATTTGTTGCAAACTCTCGTGGGGATAATTCTAGAGATGGAGTGAGTGGATGTGCATCAATTACTCATCTTTTCGGTGGTGCGTATCTCACTGGGAATCTCATGTGTTAGTCACTTACCTGTATTCACTTTCCTCCTCGTGTAGCAACTACAGCAGACCCACGCCTGGTCACCTTTCCGTTTGTGGTTAAATCAGAAAGAACAATGAAGCGATTAAAAAACTGTAGCCCACCACTTGAGTTGCATCCCATTTTATAAATGCTTTAAGCAAATGTTGACTGGTATGAAAAACTGAAGTTATTTACGAGGTAAAGAAGAGCTTTTGGTTGTAGTCTTGTAGTCGTGGTTGCTCACATCAGCAATGAAAATGTCGTTGCAAATAGAGTCACTATAAGGAGATTTTGTAAGATTTATTTAAATACCAGCATTTCTTTAAAAGACGCTATCTTAAATACTGAGATTTGGGTAGATTGCAACTGAGATGTTTTGTGGTTCTGAGTGATAAATACAAGCAGTTACTGGAAGTTATTCAGACAGCTTGAAATGTTTAAATTAGAATGCGGTGTCTTTTATGTCCACCACATCTTGGTCTCGCATTACTAGAATTGCTACTTGCCTTGTTAATTCAGGACGTTAGCATGTTTTAATGATTATAAAGGACTGACAAACATGACAGCTTGCAGTGCTTCTGAGGAGTTATTTCTAAAATTGCCAGTAAATGGTAGTGCTACTTTTATGAAATATATGAAAATAACTGCTGAAACTTACTCTAATGTATAGAGAAACCATAGATAGCCCCTAAATATTTTGGAGTCAAATTCTTTTTTTGAATTCTTGAATTTTTGAATTCTTTTTTGAATTTGACTCCAAACAAACATTACTTTTGTTACCATGGGCTGTTTCACTGTCTCCTGGTGTTGATGTGTCTGCACAGTATGGTGCACCACCATGCAAATGTACAAACTTGGGGTCTCTATAGAGGTCTTATTTTCTATTGCACTGTGAAGCAGGGCTTGGATGTCTGTGCCACTCTGGGTGTGCTGCGGAGGTATACAGAGCTTGATTCTGCACATTTTTGTTAACTGAAGTAGCATGTGCCACCGTATGTGACCTCTTGTGCCTGTTTCCAATAGGAAGAGCTTAAATTAATCTTTGATGGGAATTCCCCTATTTCTGGGTCAGTACCTTTCTTTTCTGTGATCTATAGGCTGAGGAAGTGTAATATATATTAGTCCTTTCAGGGTATAACTTTCACCCACAGAGTCTCTTTCTCTTGACTTTATGTACATTTCTGGTAATGTGTATATAAACTAGAGGCAGGCCTTGCTCCTGTGAAATGAAGCTTCCTTTTGCTGCAGAAATTATTTGGTTTTTTTTTTTATCAAAGCTAGTATTTATCTTGTGCTAGTAATGGGAGCATCGAGCTGAATAAATATTACGTTGCGTATTTTATTTGAAATACTAGATTTCCTTGGACAACATAGAAGCTGTGAATATTCATCATTGAGAAAGTGATATAGACAGAGATGCTTTGATTATTTTTTTTATTTTTTTTTTATTATTTTTTTTTATCTGATTTAAAAAAAAAAAGTTTTACTGGACACGACAGCACTTGCATTCAGCCTAGTTGAAGCTCTTGCAATCTTAAGGTAGGTGTCAAAACATTTTCAAAGCATTGCAAATAAGTAAAAATTAGGAAAGGAGGCAGAGAGGCGGTGGGGCTGCCACTGCAGTCATGGTGAAGGCAAAAGGCTGACGCAATGAGATACTGGCTTGGCAGGAACAGATTTATGTCAGGACTTGAAGGAACACTTTGTGCTCAAATTGTTTATCACAAGAGAGATCTTTCTTTATTGTTTATGAATCCCAATCTAAGTTCTTTGTATGAGGTGGGTGTTTATTTACACATCATGAGGCCAGTTCTGTTTAACGTCTTATCTAGACAAGGGGATTGAGTGCACCCTCAGTCAGTTTGCAGACACCAAGTTGGGTGGGAGTGTTGATCTGCCTGGCAGTAGGAAGGCTCTGCAGAGGGATCTGGGCAGGCTGGATCCATGGGCTGAGGCGAGTGGTATGAGGTTCAATAAGGCCAAGTGCCAGATCCTGGACTTGGGTCACAACAACCCCATGGAACGCCCCAGGTGTGGGGAGGAGTGGCTGGAAAGCTGCCCGGCGGAAAAGGACCTTGGGGTGTTGGTTGACAGTGGCTGAACATGAGCCAGCAGTATGCCCAGGTGGCCAAGAAGGCCAACAGCATCCTGGCTTGTATCAGAAATGGTGTGGACAGCAGGACTGGGGAGGTGATTGTCCCTCTGTACTCAGCTCTGGTGAGGCTTCACCTCAAATACTGTGTTCAGTTTTGGGCCCCTCACTCTAAGAAAGACAGTGAGGTGCTGGAGCATGTCCAGAGAAGGGCACCTGAGCTGGGGAAGGGTCTGGAGCACAAGTGTGGTGGGGAGCGGCTGAGGGGACGGGGGGGGTTCAGTCTGGAGGAGGCTGAAGGGTCAGTCTCTTCTCCCAGGTAACAACTGATAGGATTGGAGGAAGTGAGCCAGGGGAGATTTAGACTGGATATTAGGAAACACTTCTTCACTGGAAGGGTTCCCCAGCACTGGCACAGGCTGCCCAGGGCAGTGGGGGAGTCCCCGTCCCTGGAGGGATTTCAGAGCTGTGTAGATGTGGTGCTGAGGGACCTGGGGTAGTGGTGACTGGGCAGTGCTGGGTTAACGGTTGGACTTGATCTTAAAGGTCTTTTCCAATCAAAAGCATTCTGTTATTCTATGGTTTTAATTTGTGAGAGATGTAACAAGCATCCTCTAACCAAAGAGCTGGTTCTCAGTGTATGAGAAACAGTTTTTCCCAGTAAATTGTATAGGCTTTTTCCTGACAGAGATGAGTGTTGTCTGTATCACATTTACTGCAGATTATGAAATGAAAATACACTTAAGAGTGATATTTTATGGACCTTTACGAAGGAGGTTTTCCATTGAAAGGAAAGTAATCACCATAAACTTTATTGTTTTATTAATGAGTTAATATAAACTTCAGAAACTCTTCACAGTAGCAGGGTGGTTTGCAATAGGATAAGACTTACTGTCTCACCTAAACTAAGTAATGTTCCTTACTGTTTGCTGAGCATTTCAGAGGTACAGTGTTGTGAGGATGTAATCAAATGATTTTTACTGAAGGAATAACTCCAGGAAAGCACCCTTGTCCAGTCTTCTGCTTCAAGCAGTCATGGTCACTGATGCATAAGACACTTGTATTAAATGTGAGGGTGCACATGCGCAGGCACTTGGTTCAGAGTAATGTTCGAGGTGTAAGGTTGTCCCACCTCATTTGTTATCCATGTAGTCAGTAGCTGAAGGATTATAGCAGTAATCAAGCATTTATGACCTTGAAACTCTGTCATGCTGCTCATCATGCGAATCACATTTATGTTAGTCTTTTGATTTTCCAAAAAAGTCACTGACTGCGATACCAACATCCGTATCTCCTGAATCATGCTCAGTTATAACTGTGAGTTACTAAGATACTCCTGTTTGTAGCGATAGTCTGCAACATAGTCTTCTGTCCTGCTACATGTTTGAGCTAGCAGTTAGGTGTTGCGGAAGGGATCTCCTGCGCGGGATTATAGTCATACACTAGAAGGTCATATATGGCTGCATGGAGAACACTGATATGATGAAGACAATTAACTCTGCACGGAGAATGCTGATGGAAGGACAGAGAGCCCTGGTAAATTTAGCAGAGAATTTTAACCTCTCTGCATTAAGAAAGTAAACACAGCACCTGTTCTTCTGGTGGAGAAGGGGTTATGCTTTCCCTTCTTTTGTCTTCTGTAGCCATTTAGAGAGAGACACAGTGTTAGGGTATCACAGTTCTAAACCTGCTAGGCCTGTGCATCAAGCACAGGTGAACTACCTAGGGTGGGTGGATAGTGTGGGAAACTCAACTCAGAATGTGCAAAGAGGAGATGCTTCACTGGCTTTACACTTATTAAGGCAGAAGATTTCTGTCTCTGATGATGTAATAAGCTTACTGCTCGTGATCCTAGAACAAAAATGATATATGAATAATCAGTTGCATTTGGGAACCATTAAATACTGTGCAATAACAGAGATGGAGATAATTAAGTTAGAACTTTAAAAACTGCTTAAATACTGTCATAAATCCATTACAGTCTTCAAACTCAGTTTATAAGTAGTCAGTCCAAACAAAGTAATATTTCACATGCTCTACAGAGTAATTTTGTGCAATAAGGATTTTTCAGTAGCTCACACACAACAGCTCTGAGGGGTAGTTGGAAAGAGTTAGGTTATTAATAACAACCATGATGTTGCATCAGTGAAGCGCTTAAATTGAGTTTGAAGTTTTACTGCCTGAGCAGAAAATGAGATTGGTAGAATTTGGTGAGAAAAATCAAATCCTGATGTAGTGTCAGAAGCTGTTCCGGCACTGTGATCACTGGTTGTTGACTTGCATCCCAGGCTGTCGTGGCACTGCAGTCAAGGGCAGCTGGAAAAGTATTCCAGCTTTTGCAGTGGTGCTGGTTGAGACCTGGCCAGCCTAGAATTTGGAGAGAACAGAAACATTTTTGCCTGTTCCTCTCCAGGTAGATACATCCAGTTGCTGTTTCTAGCCTTGAAAATCTACTGCACCTGTAAAATGCTGGGTTTGTTCAAATCCCAGTGGGCTGGCTCCTTATTCCAGTAAATGTCTGGGATGCATTGATGGTACTGTATAGGTAGAAACTGTACCCTTGTTAGTTCTGTGAACAGATGTCTGTATGCCTGATGAATGTGCAACAGTTCTGGGTTTTAATCTGTATGTGGTTCATCTCTGTAACCTTGTTGATATAGCCAAACAACTCCTCCTGTGCCTGCTGGAGTTTGGGGTTGGGTAGTGATAGTCTGACCGTGAAAGAGAGTCTGTAAGCCAGGAGAAACAGACCGAAAGATACAGCAAATTTTATTTCAGCTGTCTCAGTTAAATGAGCATGCTTGTCAGTTTTTGCTTCACTTCACGAACCACTTATTTTATTCCCAGCTGCTCTCAGATGTTCAGCTAGCAGCCTGATTCCTGCTGTATTTAATGTTTGGGGGTTTTTTGCCTGCCTTTTTCATAGACGTGGGTAGGAATTTATGTCAGTGTTACTGTGAGCCTGAATTGGGGCAGTGGGCTCTTCTTTATTGCGTGACTCCAAATACTCTTTGAATTTGGTACCAAATGCTTAATAAATTGTGTTTGCTCAAGAATCATGTTACAAGCCTACTTTGTAACGGTTTTGAGCGATACCTTGTATACTGTGTTCATCCAAAAAAGCTCGAAATGTTTGGCATTTTGACTGTTGTTATGAGATTGTGACTTTATATGATACTGTAAAAAGTGAGAGAAAACAAAGCAGGACTCATTCTGGTGTTTCTTGTCCCTTGCCTTGCACGAGTTGAAGAGGACCGATTGTGATTACTTTTGCGCCCAAAAGCTGTATCTGTTCTGCTTAAAGTAAGGAAGGTCTGGGATGAGGATCAAGAGGAGAAAAGCAATTAGAAGCAATGAGCAGCTGTAGCTTTGCATTTGATGGCTGAACCTAGTAGGGTATGTCTGGGGAATGCTGTGGAACTTTCACTTACAAAGAAACCCTCAAGAAAACCATCATTTTTGTAATGACTGTGACAGTTTGAATTCGGGCACAGAGCAGCTCTAAGGACTAAGTCAGATGTTAAGTAAACAGGGCAGGATACAGCGTGGTCAGAACTCCATGAGCCCATCTGTACTTCACAGCATACGCAGATCAAGCCCAGTTGGCTGTTCTTACACTGAGGCTTTGGTCTTCCATGTTCAGTCCTGGCTTTTGTAGGGCGTATTTCTGGGCCATGCTTGCTGCAGTGGGTTGAGCCACCAGATAGAATGATGTGCATCCTGTGATGGGAAATCCTACTCTTTTTTTCTTGAATCCATTTGCAGTTTTTGGCTCATCTACACATATAACTGAAACGCATGCAGCTAAAATTTTTCAGACTTGTGGTTGTTTCAGACAGCGCTAGCCTGCTGGTCCAGTACATGTGCATGACCTGTTCTTACTTGAGGACACAACATTACTGCAACAGGGTCAGAGAGAGTGTGTGTGAGATGGCACTTGATGCTTTTTAGCTGTGATTTCTGACCTTTGGAGAGCAGCAGTGAATCTCTCTGTCAACTCGTGCTGAGTGGTGATAACAAACACTGCAGAGGAGAGATGCTTGTTACATGATACAGTCACTGCTGGCCTCCTGTACAGCGGCCAGTTCTGTGGGTGCAGGACAGTGTGTACGGCATGGAGGGACTGCAGCCTGGAATGAGGAGAAATGGCTGCTCCACCTCCCTGTGAGGAAGGCTATTTTTGTTGAACCATGTGATGAGCTCCAGTATCTTCAGCACTAAGGTGCGTTTAATAAGGGTGGCCGTATCAGTTCAGAAACCATTTCAGAAAAAGCGGTCAATGTTGTAAAGCATCCTGTGCCATGTTACGGCTGGTTCTTAGTTAGGTGTTTTGCTTGGACAGTTAATTTCATTTAAATAATCTTAGAGAGAATGAATTTCTTTGATAGTACTGGGTCCAGACGCACTTTTCTGTGTGGCATGTAATTTATCCACCACAAGGCACGCACAAATGTGTTACCTACAGTGGATACTGCTTGATCGTTCTTAAGGCTTTGGCTGACCACAGGAATGCCAGTGGTGGCATTAAGGAAGGATGGCAATCACCTGTCTAAGTGGTGTGAGGGGTCTACCTAACTTGTATCGGAGCAAGGGGGAGAGCAAGAATATTTGCATGAAGGTGCTTTATACATCATTGATTTTTCAGGCTTATTGTGTGTAACTGTGTAGAACCTGTATCCGATGTACAAGGGACATAGGCAATATGTTGTGCCCTTGTATCTTTGATCCAGCTTGTGGCATAGATGAATGCGCTTAGTGCCGTGATGGAAAAAGTAATGTTGTTTACTGTTGCGCCCATGCATTTGTTGTAGCCTGTTCTATTGCTTTTTTTCCAATTATAAAAAAGTTAATGTTTTATTAAAGTAACCAAAAGTGTTATGAAAATCACTGCAGGTTCCTTTTCTTCTCCTGTTCTACTACTGCAGACAGAGAGCTCTCTCTGTAACAGCCCAAGGGAGCTTTATGGATCCAGTGGGAATAAAGAGTCCATCTGTCAAAAGAAAGAATGTAAGATTTAGGAAGAGAAACTGCTGACTAATAGTTCATGTTGATGTTGAACAATATAATGGAAGTCTTCATACAAAAGCTGTAGTCATACTCCTGGTTTGTGTGCTGAGGTATGAATTTCAGATATAATTTATTTCTTAAAGAATGTTGACCCATCGTTCGAATGCCATTTCAAGCCTAAGGAACCAGAGAGCCTGGTTAACCACAGGAGATCTCAGAGTAGAAGAGGGAAGAAGTTTTCCACAGTGGGTGAATGTGTTCTACAGGTGTTTCAGTTTACTAAATCATGCAGAAAAGGAGAGGAGGTTTTATGGTGTGAGGGAATCAGGAGCCAGGGACTGCATACAGATTGTGGATTATTTCTGAAACAAAACGGAATATGTTTAAGTAGGAAGACCAGGACATGAAAGCCTGGGGAACTGTTGGATAATACTAGAAAGGCTGCAGTTACAGACTCTGAACTGTTTGGTTCCACTGTCTTAAAGGGAAAACTGAACATTATGTGACAAGGAATCAAAAGGACCTGTTTAAGTGTAATGATTTGTTTAAGGTTGTTTGAGATGGCTGGAGTAAAACACACTAAAAAAACCCAGAATCATCAAGATGATTTAAAAATTGAAATGTAACTTGAATTATACCCAGAAGTATATTTTCATACTGATTTTTAAAAAGATTTTATTTTTTTATTATTATAAAGATTATGCCACTTTATAGGTAGAGCTGTGGCAGGAGTAGAAATGGTTTTGGTAGTGTAGGGCTCATTTTGCCAGAGGCTTATATTACTACGCTTTCTGAATGGCGTATTGGTTGCAGTTGTTTTGTGGGACCTTGTCAGTGCAACAGCTTGTAAGTACATAAAATGGAAAGATAGTATTTTTGCATCAAACAACTGATGTCTTTCACCAACTCATCTTATATGTGAGCAGCTGGTACACATACTGTTTGTTTATATTGCAGTTTTTGTTTTATTTACTGATGATGAAGTGTAATGACTGGCACCATTTGTTGTTAGGGCTGAAACACAAGAGGTATCTCTCAGTAGTTATTTATTTGTCTGGGTTTTTTAAACTGATTTTAAAAGGTTCCTGCCAAGGAGCCTGATCTGAGAAGAGACCGTGGCTTGGTAATCTTATTCGTATGAAGCAGAAGTGTGTCCTTATGGGCAAACAAAGAATCATGCCTCCCACCCTCTACATCTCAAACACCTGCACTGATCAGATACAGTGAAAGTTGGCATGAGTAGTACATTCATTCCATTCAGATTGTGCAGTACTACAGAGCAGTGACCTCAGCTGCTCTGGACCTGCACATCACACAGCTGCCTGTTCTTGGGGCTTTTCCTTTGCTCCATTGGGGGTGGCTAGGCTTCTCTGCCCCTGGAGCCACATGCCAAAACCTTTGTTCTGCTGAGAGCAAGAGTTGAATAGGCTTAATCACCCTTTTTTTTTTTTTTTTTTTAAATTTGATTTTGAACCCTTGAACACTTTGAAGCAGTGTACAAATCATTTTAGAAATTTATGTTTATATTACAGTACATATACACATTGTTTATGTTGTCATTTTTTTATAGGCTCTCCAAGTTGAAAGCCTCTGTAACCTACTAGGTTACATTCCATAGAGTTATTGACTCTTACTCTGTGAAAGTTGCCATCACCCAGTCTGCCAGAGAGATTGCAGAGAAATAGATGGAATGGGGAGGGAGGAAGACTTTTAAACACTGTTGAGTCAGTGTCCATACTGGCCAGGAGGGAGAAGAAGGCAGATTACTTGCAGGGGCTTCTGTAGAAGGCTTTCTTATTCTATAGAATAGAGTGGTTTGGGCTGGAAGGGACCTCAAAGCTCATCTCGTTCCAGACCCCCTGCCATGGGCAGGAACACCTCCCACCAGACCAGGTTGTTCCAAGCCCCATCCAACCTGGCCTGGAACACTGCCAGGGAGGGGGCAGCCACAGCTTCCCTGGGGCAGCCTGGGCCAGTGTCTCATCACCCTCACAGGAAAGAATTTCTTCCTAATATCTAAATCTCCCCTCTTACAGTTTAAAACCACTAATCCTTGTCCTTTCACTACAGTCCCTTGTAAGAAGTCCCTCCCTAGCTTTCTTGTAGCTCCCTTCAGGTACTAGAAGACCCCAATTCCCTCAGCCTGTCTTCATAGGAGAGGTGCTCCAACCCTCTGATCATCTTTGTGGCCCTCCTCTGGACCTGCTCCAACAGCTCCATGTCCTTCTTATGTTGGGTTAGCAGTACTCCAGGTGAGGTCTCACAAGAGCAGAGTAGAGAGGGAGAATCACTTCCTTTGTATTAAATAATTGAGAAATTGAGAAAGCCAAATACTGGAATGATGATCCACATCTTACAGGATATATAGTCAAATTTCAGCACGTCTTTTACAGAATAAGCCATAAAGTAGAAAAGTGCATCCAGATTACTATGTGTTCCTTTATTTTATACAATCCATGTTGTGCCTCATGTTAATTGTTACATTTAATAGAGCTAGCAAAATTACTTCCATTGCTTTATTCCAGCTTTTCTGACTGACAGTTGGCTTTCAGTTTTGGGTAAGATTTTCTGAATTATGTGGCTTAGAGAAAGTGTGAAAGGACTGACAGAAGCTTCTTTACAGGATGAATGAGCAATCCTTATCTCTTACCACATCATTGTGCTTGGGCAGGGTGGCTCTGGTGGGCACCAGCAAAACCCTGTGTTTGTGGCGTTGCTTCATATCGTAGTAGATCAGTATTTTCCAGATGCTCTGACCACTCCCTACCTTAACAATACAGATAGATGCTCTTAAATAACGTTACTAAAATTCCAGATCAGAAGCAGCACAGTTGTTCACAAGCTGTGGCTTGTGGAGCACTTCCAGACAACATAGTTTGAAGCCAGCTCAGGGAAAGTGCTGAGCTGTGCTCGGCAGGAGGAGACAGCAGCTGGGGCTTCAGCTGCCCATTGCACAGCCTGTGAGCAGAGCTGCCTGTACACCATTCCTCCTAGCCCCTCTCTCTGGGCTGCTGCTGAGCAGAAATTTAAGTCTGAGTTTGTACTAATGTATGTGAACTCAGCAGTTGGTTGCCTGTGATACCAGTACAGGAGAAGCAGCAGATGATAAAGCCCACATGTTAAGTGTCCCTAAGAGAGTAGAGCTGCAGAAGCTGTTGGAAGCGTGGCACCTGTGGAAACTTGCTAATAGAGAATTGCAGGAAGCCTGAACAAGCGACCATATTTGTTATGGTAATCACTGACCAGAAATGAGGCATCTTCTGGGGAAAGATAAATGTTAATCTGTGTTTTGTTCTGTTGGTGCAGTTCACAGCACAGCTGTCTGTCAATCATTTGTAGGTGCTATAATCACACAAGTGATACTGAAGGAATTCAGACTTTTGAAAAGCAACAACAAAAAAGCACTGAAAGCACATTGAACAGACTTACATTGATTCTTTACCTTGCAGAAGCTTTCTGGGATGCATTAAGAGACTGAGACATGAAGAGTAAATAGTAATTCTAGATCAAGGATGGTGGATATGTACTTCTAAGTGAACAGCATCGACCTTTTTGGATGTTCTGCATTATAAATAGTTGCTTATCAGCAGCTCTGGCTTTGGGCCTTGACTTTTGACCCGTGCTGCTCTTACCTTTCCTTTGTCTTTGTCTTAGCAGAATACTTCAGTTCATGCAGAAAAGGACTAATGCCTTTTTTTAACCTGTTTTGTCATTCAAAATGTAAAAATGGACAGAACCACTCATATTGCCTCTATTGTTTCTTTGCAGACCTCTGTGTGTCTGGTGAGTGAGGGGGTGATGGTTTCAAAACCATCCTCATAGCTTCTTTCTGAGGAGTGACACTGGACCTTACTGGGCTATAGGTAGGGAACCTTTTGCAGATAGTGTTACAAAATTTGGATGTATTTTATGTAGCGTTAGTATTTCTGGCCATTTTTTGGCTTGAAGATGCATGCATGGCCTTTAAATGCTGGCTGCTCTTCTTCTCCTTATTTCCAGCAAGTCACTGTGTAGAACACAGTCATTTAATTGTAATAAATTCAAGCAAATGTTGAAATGGTACAGAAGTGCCACACGGACCATTAAAAATAGTTATCATGGGATCAAGAAGACCCACAACAGTAGTGTTTCATCTTCAGATATTAATATAGTTGGCCATTGAGAAGTTATGAAGGAAATTCAAAACAGTCTCTCCAAGTTTCGCTAAGATTACTCAGTGGAATCAATTGCTGCCAGATGCTGATGCTGAATGAGAGAGAACAGCAGCCACTGCTGGAGGGATTAGTTTTCTGAAATTACTCAAAGTCAATTATCAGTCCAGTTGTTGTAGGGTTTTATTAATACTCTGTGGACTACCCAACAGTTTGAATGATAAGCAAGCAGGTAGAAATTGTATTTATGAAAAGTGTTTCTCAGCTGTGCTGTTATCTCTGGGAATGCATACAGCATCTTGTATTTGAGAGTTTAATGTAGCTGTGAAAAAGGGATTGTAGCATAGATGGTAGGATCGGTGTGAAAGATTTGGTCTGCATTTCCCAAGCAGTAGCTCCTGGAAGTGATATGCAGCTTGTGGCTAGGAACAGGGCCATATCCCCAGCTATTACTGCAAGGGAGGCTCTGCAGTGAGCTCAGAAAGACCTCAGCCAGACGTAAGCCTTCAGAGCCTGCGATCATGGCGCTGCTTTCCAAACCATAGCAGAACCACTACAGCTGTTCTCAGGTTTTTTCTATTTTTTTTTCTCTTAGAACAGGGGAATACTTTTGTTGAGTGTTTGGATGTTGTTTTGAATGTATTGGTATTGTGCTCTTATTTGTTATGCAGTCCTGGAATTAATAATAAACCAGGTGCTGCTTGAAATTTCGCGGATGATGTATCGAACCCAAGAGTCCAGGAAACCTACAAACAGACTATTCCTTTTCTTCAGGCCTTTTTCACTGGCTGTAGCATGAGCTGAAAGGTTTACATGAATTAAAAATTTATGGCCGAGTATGAAGTCAGGCCATTAAAGTTATCTGCTGATCAGACTCCCTTGGGCCATTCGTTAATAAAGAAGTGAAAATCCAGCACTATACTGACTAAATACACGTAACTGCTTCAATGGTAGGTGCTGGTGGGAGGAATCTAGCATCCTTTATGGAGTCTGGTTTGCTGATTATTGTATGACCCAGTTGGCAGCAAGCCTGTCTTGTGAGGCACAGGACAATAATACCCTGCACAGCTACTTTGCTAAATAATTGAAATACAGTGCCAGCATTATTTGGGATGGATATGTATTTGATAACATGTTGCTGCCAAGTTGTATGATAAAAAAGAACAATCTTTTTCCATCATAAAACTTTCCTGCATTGTTCATCAGCAAGCTGAAACTGAGGAACTCTGCCTCTGGTAAGATTTAAGGTTCCTAGTCAAGGTGTCAATAGGCATGTCTTGTTGCTCACTAGCAAATCTGCTTATTCTGAAGTTATCCGTATTGGAAATCTAGACATTTGCTCCAAATTTTACATACTTTCAGAAAATTCAGGTTGTGGTATCAAATTTATTTAAAAGTAATTTTCATAAATCCAGAAAAACTTCACCGGTATGTATCCTCTTAGATAACCTTAATTTCTAACTCTGATCCCTGCCACATCATGACCTATCTGCAGGAAACAAGCACCTCTTAACCAATCTCAGATTTGGCTAAAAAGCTCGCTCTTTATCACAAGTGGGAATCTCACAAACCAATCTCTCTGTGGAGATTTACCCACTGGCCCTCTGATGTGCTGGTTCTTCCTCTGGAAGGTTAATGTAGGCACCTGGTGTGGTTGGTCTGATCTTTTTTCCTCTGTTTGAATTTCTCTGTTGTCTGAACTCTGCCTGGAAAGTAGGTTGGCACATGTTCTCTTATTTTTCAAATTAGTCATGCCAGCTATGCATAAAAGAGCTGGAGCAAAAGCTTTCCATATCCGTTGTTAAGTGTTTTATTTTCCAGACTAAAAACTGAGTACTTGCAGCTCATGTGTCATTATATGCTTGTCATTCCTAATTACTTTCTGGCATGTTCCTGAGTGTTTTGTAGGCAGGAAAATATATTTGACTTTTTTTTTTTTTTTTAAACACACAATTGAAATACCTCCAGAACTAGGCTAGTGAAAAAAAAAAAATAAATTCTATGAGGTGGAAAACTATTGGGAGAGATAAAAAACATGTGGACAGATTAACTTTTTCCTTTCTGAAAGTAACTTGAGTGGTCTCGTATTATCAGTAAGCATTTTGTCCTGAAAGAATGAGACTGTTGTGTTTCATAACTAGAAATTAGTCATCAAGCATATTTGGTTATTTTCAGAGCTAAGCGTGTGATTTTTCCCTGCAGTTATTCTATATACTTCAGCATGTTTTACCAAAGGATAATGTGGTGTTTGCATACTGGATTTTATGCACACAAATTCGTAAATGCATATGTACACAGAAGCAGATTTGCAGTCCTGACCCTTGAGTTGCACTACCAGTAAGCTGCAGTAATCCTCCTGATGCTGGTCGTAAATAGAAACTGCATCAGTGGAAAAAAGGTTGTTTCCCAGATGGTGTTCCCTTTGGTTCTTGGGATTTCATTCTCTCTTGACTGTCAGTTGACAAGCTGATTACCCTGACAATGTGCTGAAGTATCAGAAGCCTGGTATCTTGGGGTCTACAAGAAATCTGGAGAGAAGTCTTTTGACAAAGGCATGGAGTTGATAGGATGAGGGGTAACGGCTTCAAACTGGAAGAGGCAAGATTTAGATTAGACATTAGGAAGAAATTCTTTCCTGTGAGGGTGGTCAAGACCTTAATTAATTCAGCCACCTCAGTCAAGACCTTAATTCAGCCACCTCAGTTTAATGCCTGCTCTTCGATGGTATGTGCAGAATTTCCCTGGTATGTGCCGTCTGCTGTGATAAATAGGAGCAAAGACTCTTGCCTCAGGTGACAATAATTTGTTACTAATACAGTGTCATAGCCATAGTTTGCAATTCAGTCAACTATGCTAAACAAGTATGACGATACATGCCCTGGAGAACTGGCAGGCGGCATTCAGGAATGGCAGGATAATTTACAGTCCTGAACAAAACAAATACAGACACATGCAGCTGCACTCTGTGCTGATTGCTTGTGGTTTTAATATGTTTTTTGTTGGCCACATGCCTGCTGAAATCTGACCCTCCCCAATAGTTGTTGCCTCTTTGTGCCTTGCTGAAATAACTGTAGGAAAATATTTTTCCAAAATCTGAGGTTTTAAGGGAGTTTTGAATATAGCCTAATGAGGTATGACAGTGAAGGATTCCTTGAATATTTAATTTCGAGTGAAGATAATTAGTCTCTTCTATACAATGAAGTATATAAGCTTTTCATTATAGGCTTGCCTCTGACTGGATGAAATCAAGTAGTAATTTTTCTGGGAAAGCAAAGTTGTCAAGAAACCAAGCCAGTTAATGACTTTGAGTTGAAATAGATTAATAATTTCATCTCTTAGAAGTAGCTGGGACTATATAGCTCATAAAAGCTGGACTGGTTAAACACATTTTAAGTAAAAACCAATTTTTCAGTCTGAAGCATGATTTTAATGACTTGAAAACAGCTGAACAAAAGTAATTTCAGATGAATTCAAATAATAAGTTTGAATATTTTCAAGTGTATTCAAATAAATGAAAATACTTTTCTAAAAAATACAAATTGACTAGAGATAAAAATGTCAGTCGTCCTATAGAATTATATACCAATATGAATGGAGCCAGCTGAATTTTTTTCACACCAAAAGCATCTGTTATTGAACTGGCTTTTGCTGTCAGGCTAACTACTGTCAGTTTTCTTTTATAGAGAAGTCGATGTTTTTATGATGTTCATGAAGATGTTAAAATGCCTTGAAATTGACAGAATTTTACTAAATAATTAGATGTAGATGTGGTTCTGAAGGATGTGGTGTAGTGGTGACTTGGCAATGCTGGTTTAATGGTTGGACTTGATGATCTTAGAGGTCTTTTCCAACCAAAATGATGATTATATTCTATGATTTTTTCCCAATACCAGGTATTAATTGTGCAAGATAATAATCTCGGATGAGGATTATGGTAGACATAACGCTGGTGGTGGTGATGCCATGGTAGGCAGTGGACACACCTGCCTGTCCTTGAAGAGTTTGCAGCATGTATAGGGTCTGTGGAGACTCTGCAGCACTGCAGGGTTGTTTTAGTTAATTACCTAGCTGGAAGTTATTAAAAAACCCCACCTTCTCCACAGTCAGTACTCATGATGGCACAGCAGCCATGGCAAGCCACCGACCACTGCTTCATCTGCAGCAGCCTCTGCAAGACTTTGTGCTTGCCTCCCTCCTCCTGCTTCCCCAAATCTCACCTCTCTTCTGTAAACCAGGTGCCACCCTAAACCTTTTTTTGCTGGTCAGATTTTCTGAACTTCATATCTTTGGTGCCCTCTTCTGTGCACTCTTTGTTTTTTTTGTTTGGTTGTTTTTTGTTTAAACACTGCCCAAAATAAATATGTGTGAGAAGAAGTTTCAGACTGAAAAATGCTTAGCAAAATACACAAAGTCTATCTTCATTTCCGGGTTGCGGGTGGGCATAACAGGTTTTGCTGTGGATCTGGACAGGTCCCATAGGTATGTTAGGATGATGCTGGTGCCCTTCTGCTGGCACTCTCCCTTGTCAGAGCAAATGCTCAAAGTCCTGCTTTGTTTTTGGCCAGTAGACATGGATTAAAGTGATAACTGTGGTGGCCAAACAGCTTCTGACAGTGTAGTTTTCCCTTTGGCCCTAACTGCTACTTATAAAACTTAGCAAATACAGCTCCTAAACTGGTTTTCTTCAGCTGAGGGCGAGCCCTTCTAAGAGCTTTTGCTCTCCTGAGGTTTATTGCAAAATGAGAATGTTCCCTTTGTCTCTGGCATCAAGTCAGGTTTGTAAACTTTGTTAACCAAAGAAATACTGAGTTCATATTCCAAAATACTTGGAATCTGGTTGTTGACTTTTGGGTCCACAGGGCTGTTGCTCTCACTCAGCACAGTTTTGCCCTTAAACTTTCAGATGATCCCTGTACACATTTTCTTGTTATTCTCTTTTCTGTCAGAGGGCTTGTTCCTGGAAAATTGAACGTGAGCACAGTTTCCAAATTGTGCTGAGGGTGATCGTTCTCTTTTGCTGTGAGAGTGCTTGATTGTGGATATTCTGGAAGTTACTGATTTTTCTAGTGCTGCGGATGGGAATATTTGAATTACCAGAGATGATGAATGGATGGGGTCCCTACCGAGAGAGGGAGATTGG
This sequence comes from Podargus strigoides, assembly GCA_028020825.1. Taxonomy (NCBI): domain Eukaryota; kingdom Metazoa; phylum Chordata; class Aves; order Caprimulgiformes; family Podargidae; genus Podargus; species Podargus strigoides. Next base: position 20,268,098 of record CM051663.1, read on the forward strand.
CAGGTAAGATGTGAGCATGGGGTTCAGCTGAGAGTTTTTGCCTGTAGGGCAAGTGGGAAGGGGTGGTAGCTAGGAGGAGCTGTGGCAGGCAATGCTTGCCCGTAGTGATCTCCTGACCTTCACTCACTTTTTGGCACAGCTTGCCCCCCCTGTCTTCCAGCCCATCTCCTTCTCTTGGACATCACAGCTTCTCTCTTCCTTTAAAGTTGACCTTGGCTGCATGTGTGCTGAAAGGTGAGCTCGCACTCAACGGCATACTTATTTGTCTTGGCTGGGCTCCCAATCCAGGTGCTGGTTTATCTTTTAATTATTGTTTTCTTGGGTTTGGGGGGATGGGAAGAACAGAAGGCAGTGATGGACTGTAGGGACTGATTTTCAGAGACTTTAAAGGTCTTTAGTATTGAGGAATAATGTTTTTTCTTTGTACAGCATTATTCACTTTGCATTCCATTTTCACCATGACAGCTCAGATATAATTACTCTGCACTGTGGGCTACTTCGATGAGTACCGTATACTCAAGTGAACTTTTTAACCTGCTAGATGAATCACGTGGAGAAAGTTAACGTTATTTATGTTTAATTAAAAATTTGCAAATCAGGCAGGAGGAAAGAGTGTACACAGAAGCAGTGTTACCCTTTGTGTTCAAGCTAATTGAGGGAAGCCTGGTATCTTTTTGAGAGGTGATGGGTATGAGCTTCTGCTACAGCCAGTTGACTGTAATAAAGGGGTCGATTTTTAAAAAGGACACTGTCTGCTTGAATATTGTAGAGTTTGGTAATTTTTTTTTTGTTTTAAATGCGTGATTGTGTGTATAGCCTCCCCTTTTTTGGTTAGTCCTGTTTATTTCTTTATAACATCATCTTCAGAAGGTTGTGGTGGGGGAGCTGAAAGAGGTGAATGCATACAGCAAGGTTCATTCTCTGTGTTTTACTCCCTGTATACCTCCATGTCTATTTAGCACCTTCCTAGAGATCTGATCTTACACATGGTGCTGTAAAATGAGTGAAAGCATTTTGTTTTTAAAGAGTTGCAGTATGCCATTTTCTTGCTTTTAATGGAAGCTTGCAGCCTTCCTTGTTGCCTACAGAATTTTGCAAATGTGAATCCTAAAGGCTGAGGCCCCAGAAGAAATAAGAAAGCTCATTTTTAAGCACAGTTTTAAGCCAACCTCATGAATGTTGAATGCCTGTGGTAAGCTTGGCAAGTCAAGTAACTTCTTAATACAGACCCACTCACTGTCTTTGGTGTATGAATGCCTTGGCTACTTAAAACAAAGAGAGCAGAAACAGCATCTTTCTCTTCGTCTTCTTTCTCAACCTGTGAGCAAACTGATTTACAGATGCACATTATATGTATATACACATATATTAGTTGCTGTGTCTGTATGTACACTACTTAGGTTCTAATCCTGCAGTGAGATTTCTAAGCTTAAGCCACTGTTAAAATCACAGATGCAGGATGAGAAGGGGTACACCTCTCTGAAAAGGGCTCATTTCATGTCTGGGCAGTGCTGAGGGAGAGCAACAAGGCATGGCTTAGTATAGACATGTTGGACAGCCTGTTTCAAGGGCAGGGAAGGGACAGGAAGTTTTTAGTAGTAATGCTACTGTGTAGGATTGAGTTATACCTGTTCATATATTTTAAAAAACCCATGAGTTTTCTTGTTAAAATAAGCAGCAGTTGTGTTTGCTTGCTAGAATTCTCTCAGTTAAATTGGGGGAAACAGTTCTCCTGATTAGTAAGGTGTGGGTAACATCCTATCAAAGTACAGGAATTTCAAAGCATTTCATAGTTAAGCTGTTTTTAAAAAGTGAAGAAATCATCTTGCCGTTTGTTCTTTCTACTGTTTCTTTAAGCAACAGTTAAACCATCCTACTCTCTATGCCACTTATCGTTGGGAGAGATATGAACATCGAGCTGGAAAACGGTTTTGCCCTTTGCAATTTGTAGGCACTTTCAGGGTGGTGATAAATGGCTGCTGTTAAAAAGCGAGACAGTTGTGTTTAATTGATTGCAGTGGAGGTTTTTTGCCTTTTCAATTGTCCTACCTAAGATGTTTTCCTCCTTAAAGAGACTGGTATATCCATTTGCATGTTTTTTCCATGTCTTAGTGCAAATGCTAACAGCATTCCAGAGCCTTGTCCTCTCAGGGCCAGTGGTCCCATTTATCTCCTTCTTACCTATGGCTCATATGGCACTCAAAACCAGACCTTTCATGTCCCAGTTACCCAAAATAGAGGTTTGGTTTCTTACTGTGCAGAAGGTCAGCCTTGGTAGCTTACAGGCTCTCTGTGGGTTTGAGTTGAATGCAGCTACAGTGATGCTGTGATATTTCTGTGTTTGTGTAACTTGCATGCTTTGTAATCATCAGAATATCACAAGATGTCCTTTTGGAAAGTACAGCTGACTTATTAAATGTGTTTCTGATGTTTGTATCTACTGGAAGAGGCATTTGGAGAAAGGAGGGGAAGGAGTTATTGAGAAAGAGAAAAATGACTCATCAGAAATTTGTCCTCTTTTCTTTCCTGTGTTTGGCTATTTCCATGATAAACTGTGGAGTGATCGATGCCTGTCCAAATAGAATTGAGGATGTGAGATGGTTCTCAGCAGGTGAAATATTTTGCTGGTTTTAACCTCCTTCCTTCTATTGCTACATTTAAACATGCTAAAGGCCAATAAAGTTTAGTAAGTGTGAAGGATCTATGTCTGAGTTTACACTAATTCTTTTTACTTACTTTAAAAAAAGGCAGGATGTCATCAATAAAGAATCACAGAATAGACTTGAAGAAATACAGTAGAATAGAAGAAAAATAAAAAAACAGTGTTTTGTCTCATTTCTGAAATTGCGGACATGAATGTATATATCCCACACTAGATGGTGAAGACTCTTAGAATTGATTTCCATTAAGAATGTGTGTACTGCACTTAATGAAGCAGCACTTAGCGTTGCTAACATCGCTCTGAAGCAGTACGGAGTTTCTTTTAACACACGAGTGGATTCCCAGAACTCTTGCTTTGTAAATATGGTCTGTTCCAGCCGAGTCCTGACTGATAAATGACAGTTAATGTAATACCTGCTGGTTAGGCCTGGCCTTTGCTAGAAAAGTTCTTTGAAACTTATTTATTGATTGCTGCAATCAATTTAGTTTGAAGAAAAAAAACCCAAAAAACCACAACCAACCAACCACCATTAATTTGGCCTAAGCTTTCCAATTATTTTTTTTCTTTGTTTGATGGAGTGAGTGTGATTAAAGTCTCAAAACCCTTGACTGCCTTTTTATTTGTAAAGCATTTGTTGGTTTTGATCTTGCATGTGATTATGTCCCCAGGAATTATGGTTATATGGATATTAAATAAATGTAATTTTCTGTCCAGGTTGACCAAAGGCTGTCCAGAAAAAGAGGCAGAATTTGCCTTCCTCTCTGTATCATCAATTCTTTATAAAATAGTTATTGTTTATGTACCTGTGCAGAAAATGGGGTTTAGTTGCAAGGCTGAGATGGCATTTCCCCCTGTTCACAGTATCATTAGTACTTTATATCTGCAGGGCACTGTGCAGACATCAAGCAATGAACCCTTGTCCCATGATACAGACCTTAGCCAGCTCTGCTGCTGTTTATAAAAGGGGTGGGAGTTGTGCTTTGATCCTTCTTACCTTTAATATTCTCTCAGAAGTCCGAGGTTTGATTTGATTGCCATTATCAGAGAATGGATAATATTAAACCTAAATCATCCAGTAATGACAATCACCTCATGTTTTCTGTTCCCTGTCACCCCTTGCATACGTTTTGGTAGTTGGATTCTTAGTGCTCAATTCCTTAACAGTTGGAAAGTAATCAGCTTTTGAAGGGATACCTCTTTTTGTTTTTCCTTTGTGTATTTGTACTTCAAAAGTGATGTAGTTAGCATTTTATATGACTTGCACTAGACACTGTACTAATGCTCGGTGGAAGTTTTGTTAGAAATGACCTGAAATGTGATAGTCTCTAAAAGAATACATGAAAAAGGAATTAATTATTGAATCTTAGTAAAAAAAATAATAATTTTTATTTTATCTTTCTTGTTTGGTGGTGTTTGCTTTGTACTTCTGATTGCATTTTAGTATGATTTTTAGCATGTATGGCACAGATTTACCTAGCATTACGCCAACAAGGGAGACAAATACATTATGGAAAAAATAGGAAAAATAGCTCTACAATTTAGCAGGATATTTCAGTTCAGGTAACTTAAGTTTAAGTAACAGTTTTAGTGAACTAGATTCTGATTTTAATGTATCCCTGTAAGAAAAAGGTCATTTGTGCTGCCTTGGAGACTGATTTGTGCCCTTATTCACTCCATGCATCCCAGTTTTATTTAGACAATTTTATTCTAAATCTTTTGTTAGACGTTTATCAGCTAGTTGGAATAATCTGTCAGTCCTGGATCTGAAATAGACATGGGATTAGAGTGGTTTAAAATTTATAGTTCAACATTTTACAGCTTGTGCTTTACCAGTGACTAATCCAAACAGTGGAGAGATGATGTAGTTGTAAATGTTCTAAGGGACAAGGAGTGCAATAAAATAACTGAGCCCACAGCCAGTCCATTAAAAATTAAACATTAGTATAGTATAGAGGTCTTGTCCTGGTGTATGTAGTCATAAAACCAACAGAACAAATTACACAACACACTTCTATTTTACCATTGCTCTGTACAAATAATAACTATTATTAAACATTTCTTGCCCAGCTGTGGTTACAGACTAATATATGTATTAGTCTGTAATATATTTGGTGGGAAATGTGATGAATAAAAAAATCATGTCCTTTACTAAATTTAAAAAATCAGATTTAAATTTAAAAAATCAGGTTGACTAGCACAGCTATTCATTTTACAAATTTTGAAGTTACACAGATTGAATAGGAAAATCTGCAAATTTCCAGTGACATCTTGACAGCAGGTAGTTGAACTTAGAATCATATGATTCTATGATATGATTCTGTGAACATGAGAGTTCTTGATTTCCTGGTGTCTGTAAGAAGGCATCAAAAGAAAATTAGCTTTTCGTATATACTGCAAATGTTTGTAGAACTTAGTTAACTCAGTTAAATTATGTGCAAGAAAAAAGAACTTTTTTTTTCCCTTCATTAGTGTATAATTTGGCTTCTAAAATTTTTTTGCTTTTGTCTAAACATGGAGGTGAGCCACAGCTAAACCGTGTCACATAAGATGTACTGCAGAAGCATTTGAGTGACTGCTTGATGTGTCTTGTTCACGTGCTTAATATTAGGGTTGAACTAGTGAGGGAGCTATTAGAGAAGGAGTTACCTTCTGTTATAGCATGTTGTGATTTTCTAGGCTTTTCCACCTAATACCTAATTTCACCTAATTTTCACCCTGTTTTTGCAATTCCCTGATCCCATTTACATTATTCCTCTTGAACAAGTTAAAAATTCCAAGTTTATAAAGTCCTGCCTAGATTCCTTTTACAGTAATCTCCGATATCTTGCATTCAAAATGTATTTTTTTATAATGCTGACGCATAACTTAGTGTGCTTTTAGAAAGTATTTCCATTTACATAGGATTTGTCAAGAATGTGATTAGGATCCAAGAAGTTCCCTTTTTGTGGTAACCTAGAAACTTACCTGCAGTTTTACAAGTCAGATGTCATACAACAATTTCATAATCGCACAAAACTATTGGTTTTAATAGCTTTCCAATAGAGACTTCACCCAAGGTTTATACTTCTATTTTCTTGTGCTTGTTATATTGTATAATTGGTTTCTGGTAGTATCGAACTGCTAGGAAATCTCTCTCAGTAATAAAACTAATCTCAAAATGTTACAATTCAGTTTTAGCAAGATCTGCTTTCAAAGAACCTGACATTTAAAAATGAGATGCTTTGAATCATATGCATGCTTTGGTGCTGTGCTGTCGTTTTGGCACTCAAGGCAGTAATGAGTTCAAATTGGAATACCTAGTGTTTGCATCGCTTCAGCTTTTGATTACCAGCACTGTGTCACCAGGCAGTATTTACATCTAGAGTTACAGACAAGTGGATTCAAAAGCTTATAAATACATAGCAGTTTCCTCAGAAGATTCCTGGTGTTCCAAATTATATTAAGAAAAAAATAGCATCCCAACTAAAAATCTCCATGCTTGGCTTTAATAGTCCAAGATTTCAGTATGTGAGCTTTTGGGTCTGTAATTGCTTTTACGCATAGGTATCGGTAACTACTGCTACTAGAATATGCATCTGTGCCATTTATATGAAAAAAAACTTTGACATATGTCGAACTTAACAGGATGCTCTTTAAAACTCCATGGCTGCATTGAGTGTGAGCTGTATTCAGCAGCATGAGTTTGCAGCAGGAAAACATCTGAAATCAATCAAGTTTTTGAAGCAGACCTATCAAAACTCCTTAGAAAATTGTGCAGAAATGTTACTGAGTCTCATATGCTGTGTGTAGACCACTTGCTATGGAAAATTATATGCTCTTGGTGCCTCCTCTGGCACCTGATGCAAGTGGTATCTCCATGTGCTGTCCAGGGCTGCCAGCACTTGTCTCCCAGCACAGTCTAGAGAGAGGAGAGGTCGCTGTGCCCCAGTGCACATGGTCCAACTACTGAATTTTGTTCCTAAGTGATTTGAAGGATGGAGCAATAATAAAGAAATTATGCAGTTCTTGTTGGAGCTATTTGGTTGTCACAAGCCCAGTCTCTATAGATGGTGATAGATCTCTGCCTTTCAGTAAGCAAGGTCAAGTTGCACAGAAGGTAAATATATGAAAGCTTTGAGTGTATTCATGCCAAAGACCGACACTTAAAGAACAATCCTCTGTTGAAATAAAAAGGATTTTTTAGTCTTTGTTTAGCTCTGTTGAATTGCAAATTAATTTTTGATTTTCTATAAGGAGTGTTTGGTTTCTAAAGCTGGCCACTAGCAAGTAATTCACTTTCAAAGAAGGATGGCCTAAATGGAAAGGACTATCTAAATTAAAGAATCTGATTTATATGAATATAATATTGACATGCCAGGATTTTTTGTGGAAGGAGAATACACCTAAAAATAATTGTGGCTGATTATAACCAAAGGATAATAGTTTGCATCTCTGTGGGATGCTTTGCATATTCTTTTGAAATACCTGGAATACATTCTTTGCTGAGATATATCTAAGACTTGCAAGTGTTGCTTTGGAAAACCACTCTGTAGGCATGAAACTTTTGTCTCCAGAAGTCTAAAAATGCTTGGTTTTTATTTGTCAGCCTCATGAGCTGCGCATAAATTGTATAATGCATACGATTGTGAGATACTCTCCTCTTTAATATTATATACTCTTATTTGTAGCTAAACACAAAGGAGATCGTGTATCCCTGATGTTCTCAGGTAGAATAAAGTAAGTATATGACAAATGTAGAAGAACAAGAAAAGACCCAACTCAACTCACACACTTTGTGGCCTGATCCTCTTCATCATAAACTAATGGAAATATAGATCTGTACTTATCTTAAGCCACTGTGGCTGGTAGCGTCAGCCTTCCACTTTTTGATTTCTGGAAAACCAAATTCCGTTTTCTATATAAGAGGACCATGTTTAATTGTTCAACCAATGGGATAATAGATTATTTCAACCTCACTGAAAGTTCAGTGATATGATTGCTGAAATATCTATCAATGCAGAAATGTAATATTTGCATTCAGTCATATCTAATTTGCTTCTGGTGCGTAATTTTCTGTCCATGTCTTTGCTGACAAGTCCTAGATGATGCTATGTCTGTGCAGAAGAGTTTGGAATAATAGTGCTGTGTAACTAGGGATGTTTTTTACAACCAAGGAGGTTGTTGGCTTTTTGGTTTTGGTTTTTTTTTTGGTGGGTATTTTTTGAGTTTGGAATTGTGGCAGTACAGTCTAGAATCATAGAATCATTTTGGTTGGAAAAGACCTTTAAGATCATCAAGTCCGACCATTAACCCAGCACTGCCAAGTCACCACTACACCATGTCCCTCAGCACCACATCTTAAATCCCTCGAGGGATGGGGACTCCACCACTGCTCTGGGCAGCCTGTTCCAATGCCTGACAACCCTTTCAGTGAAAAATTTTTTCCTAATATCCAATCTAAACCTCCCCTGGCGTAACTTGAGGCCATTACCCCTTGTCCTATCACTGTTACCTGGGAGAAGAGACTCGCCCCCCCCCTCAGTACCCCCTCCTTTCAGGGAGCTGTAGAGAGCAATGAGGTCTCCCCTCAGCCTCCTCTTCTCCAGACTGAACAACCCCAGTCCCCTCAGCCGCTCCCCATCACACTTGTGCTCCAGACCCTTCCCCAGCTCCGGTGCCCTTCTCTGGACACACTTCAGCAACGCACAGAATCACAGAATGTTAGGGATTAGAAGGGACCTCAAAAGATCATCTAGTCCAGTCCCCCTGCCAGAGCAGGAACACCTAGATCAGGTCACACAGGAATGCATCCAGCAGGTTTTGAATGTCTCCAGAGAAGGAGACTCCACAACCTCTTTGAGCAGCCTGTGCCAGTGCTCTGTTACCCTCACTGTGAAGAAGTTCTTCCTTGTATTTATGTGGAACCTCCTATGTTCCAGCTTGCACCTGTTGCCCCTTGTCCTATCATTGGATGTCACTGAGAAGAGCCTGGCTCCATCCTCATGACACTCACCCTTTACATATTTATAAACATTAATAAGGTCACCCTTCTCCAAGCTGAAGAGACCCAGCTCCCTCAGCCTTTCCTCATAAGGGAGATGTTCCACTCCCTTCATCATCTTTGTGGCTCTGCGCTGGACTCTCTCAAGCAGTTCCCTGTCCTTCTTGAGCTGGGGGGCCCAGAACTGGACACAATATTCCAGATGCGGCCTCACCAGGGCAGAGTAGAGGGGGAGGAAAACTTCTCTTGACCTACTAACCACCCACCTTCTAATACACCCCAGGATGCCATTGGCCTTCTTGGCCACAAGGGCACATTGCTGGCTCATGGTCATCCTGCTGTCCACCAGGACCCCCAGGTCCCTTTCCCCTGCACTGCTCTCCAACAGGTCAGTCCCCAACTTATACTGGAACATGGGGTTGTTCTTCCCCAGATGCAAGACTCTACACTTGCCCTTGTTATATTTCATTAAATTTCTCCCCGCCCAACTCTCCAGCCTGTCTAGGTCTCTCTGAATGGCAGCACAGCCTTCTGGTGTGCCAGCCACTCCTCCCAGTTTTGTGTCATCAGCAGACTTGCTGACAGAGCACTCTATTCCCTCATCCAAGTCACTGATGGATATACTGAATAGTACTGGTCCCAGTACTGACCCTTGAGGGACTCCACTAGATACAGGCCTCCAACTAGACATCAGCACTGGGGAGGCAGTTGAAGAGGCTGGTACTGCTCACCTAGGTGTTGGTAACTTCTTGTGGCAGTGAGATAACTGCTCTTGAGTGCTTGTAGCTTATTTAATTAGAAGGGAAATTTTCAAGAAATACAGTTGCTGCTGCATTTAAGTGATAGCTTATAGTGATACTGTTTGCAAAATCTTCATTTTACTATGAGACTCGTTTCTGCAGTTGCATAAGGATTGGAGGTCTGGTCTTAACACTTTAAGCAGGTGTAATTTGGGACTAACGTGAGCACGCCACAAGGATGGTTGGATGAAATCTCAAGCCCAGAGTAAACAAGCAGCAAATATACCTGTCAGGAGTTGATGCCTCTCCAGGGTCAGAACCTCGGTAAAACAAACGTGATTGTGAACGCTGGGTTTGAGCAGTGAGGGAGGGTCTGCGTACAACGTTCAGCTCACTTGTCACCCACAGCTGCACAGGACAGTGTGTCAAGTTGTCTGATGTCTGCTAGTGTTGTGATGTCATTTTAGAGTTCCCCTCAGATAGGAAAGAATCAACTTTCTCTGAACCATCAGCTTTCTTCACTGAAATTCTTAAATCTGTGGTTCATTAAACATCCAAATTCTTTAGTAAAAGTCCCAAGTGACCCTGCTTTTTTCTTTATGATTATTTTACAGAGTAAATACTGCTAGGCTGCCCACTGGATGTGATTCATCTTCTTTTCCTCAAGGTGATATATAAAAAAAGCTTTCTCCTGCATCCCTCTTGCTGTGTGTAGTAACACAGCACACAGGAGTGATGTTTGTCGTTATGTTCTGTATGCTTCACACCTGCATGTCAGTGATGAGGAATTAGCTTATTAATGTTGCTGACAGATCTCTCCACGAAAGTGAGCGTAAGGTAAGTGTGAGAAAAGAATGGACTTTTACAGTTCTGGCTGATTCATCATGCATGCTTTCAAAGGGATCTTGCCGTAATTCACAATCCTGACTTGGGAAAGAAGCAGGTATCTGGCCAGTGTTACCTTTGGCACTAGGCATCTTTGTAGCTTAGAGTATTAATTAAAGTTCTAAGGGCCTGGGGGATTACTTAAACATCTGTGCAATTATCTTAGTGTTCAGAAATTTTAAATGTTTATTTTTAAAGACCTTCCTTCCTTCATTTCTCTTCTAGGACTGGAATGAGAAAGAACAGATTGACATCAAAGCTTCTAAAATTGTATTTCTGCATTAAATACGTATTATGATAAAGGACTTTTCACTGGGGCTCAGATTAGGAATTATACTCAGAATATTGTTCCTGTTGCTATTCCCTGCTGAATTTCTCCATCTGGTAATATTACTTTTTAGGAAGTGATAACATATGCGTGTAACAAGTTAATTGTAAAAGCCAAAACCGGGTAATTTGATTGTGCTACGGAAACAATAGTAGCCAAGCACTCCGGTCTGCGGTTGTCAGCTTTAAATTACCATCGTTGTTGTAAATCATGCACGGGGATTGTGGGAAATAGAGCTTTCAGCTTTTCATTACAAAGCCCCCATTTTCTGTCCAGCGAACCAAAGGACAACAACCCACGGCCATCTGTCTAATAGACTGCAGTGGTGCTTTACAGACCATTACTCAGAGCACTCCAGGGGAATAAGTGTGGGAAGAAGGCACATGCCTGAATGTTGCAGTATCTTTGGGATTGTAGTGCTTCATACTACACGGATTCATAGCTAAGAACAGAGTCCACCTCTCCACGTCACTGCTGCATAAGGGGGCACTGGCTGTTTTCCATGCATTTGTTACATATATGCATAATTAGGCAGTCAGTGCTGGAAATGAGAGCGGCATTTTATACACGCTCTTCTTTGCTGTATGAGAGACATTTCTTCTTTGTACTTTTAAAAAGTAGAATCCAACTCCAGTACACCTCAACTAGTGTGTTCTCTGCCCTTGTGTAAGTACATGTATGTACTGTTGTCAGTGGGGAAAGCAGGACCCCAGAGCTACCTGTATCAACATTTTGGAGAATCGGTAGGGGAAGATGTCACACTTGAAGGACTTCAAGCAGTGTGTAGAGGGAAATACATGTTAATTTAAAAATGAAGTCTTAATACCTTCTATTTTCAAACTTTTCATTTTACGTCTTCAGACATTATCCATGTTGTTATCCATGGGACTAAGGCACAGGCTTTTCCCTGGAAGCCCTATTCCAGTTGTAGATACCCCGCAGTTGCTGTGCAGTGACTTTGGGGGGGTTCACATTGCTTCTTGGGGGTCGTTTCTTGCTGGAGTGTTTAACAAAGTGGCACCAGAAGATAATTAGTTCTTGATTAATGAGTTCTGAGTTAAGAAAAAGGAAGAATGTAGTTATTAAGTGACTAGATTGCTGGCTCAGCGTATAGCCCTACTACGTTGTTTTCCCTATGTAAAAATGAGGGAACTTTTATATAAATAATATAAAAATTTTTTGGCCTTTAAATATTATCTTTCACTTTCAGTTGTCCGTTAACCTTTTAAATTTGACTTAAATCTAATTTTAAATATAAAAAAATATCTTTAACAAAGCATTGCCTCTTTGTGATACATTGGAGTGGATACTAAGTTCAAGGGGAAGGGAAAAAAAAGCTTTTTGCTGTCGTTTTTGCATCTCAGTTCTGTGAAATTCAATTTGAATTTACAGTTATTTTCAATTTATTTTCATCAAACTATTTTTCAGTGTGACAGGAGAAATGGGTTTGGAGTAAGAGGTAGGAGGAGCATCCTCAGCCAGAGGATTTTGTATATCAGTGAAGCTGGTGTTTCTGGGTGAGATTTCTGAAAGATAAGGGGGAATCCACATTCTGAGTTTTTTCCAAAAACAGATCTTGAAACTGTGGTGAGGTGTAAAAGATCTGTCCGAGTCAGGGACCCAAACTGGAGGACAAGACCTCCAGTGAGTGAAAGCACTGTGTGGTCGGTGAGTTTGAGGTGGAAGTTGTGGAAAGACGATAGTTCTGGGCTTGAGAGGGCAGAATATTCTGTAAGATGAGAAATACTGGACACATTTGTAAAAGGAGAGGCAGAAGATAGTGGAACTCAGAAAAAAGCCCAAAGGAGAGGAAGAGAGAAGTAGCAGGACAGAGAGTAAGAGGAGTGAGCTGGAGGAGTTAAAGTACACAAGAAAACAATGTGCATCCACTGAATACTTGAGAGAAATCTTCAGATTGTTTCAGCATTAATCCACTCCTTTCTTCCTTCCTCAAAAATAGAAGAACGCAGAGGGGAAAAGTCTGAGGTAGACTCTCCTGGCTGGTGACCTTGTGGCCTCATTGGGAAGGCTGCCCATCTGGAGAAGCTGTTGGGCAGGTCTAGTATCTTTTATCTGTGCTGCTTGGTGATCCCTCGGTAAGCAGAAGGTTGATATGGCCCATCATGACCTTCTCTTTCCTGAGCTCTGCCACAGAATAGCTTGAATGTTGGGACATAAAGTGAACACTGAGGTTGTTCAGTGCACTGCATAATACCTCCAAAGCACTTTTTGGATACCTAGAAAAGAAGCCAGGCCTCCTCTTATGGGCTGGTCTGGCAAAGGAGGTGACCTTAGTTTCTGCCAGAGCAGCACCACCCATTCTGTCTGAATGATGTTGTCTCTGAGTCATTGCCTCTGGGGGAGAGCTGACCTGTGGGTGGGCCTGGAGTCGGGCTGTTAATGGGTACAGACTGCGCTGTCCTGAAAACTTTGTTGCTGTTTTAGATCTTTCTTGGTTATTTTGAAATTTTTGCTGTAGACTTTCTGGTGGCTCATGGTGAATGAGATGTACATGCCATCCAGCCTTCTCGCTGACATTTCACCCTCTTACCCTGCCTCTGCAGTCATCCTTGTCCCTATGAACGAAATCATAGCGTCATAGAACAGCCTCAGTTGGAAAAGACCTCTCAGATCATCAAGTCCAACGATTAACCCAGCACTGCCAAGTCACACTACACCATGTAAACAGCGAATAATGTTTTATTACTATCTTAATTTCTCTCCCTGTGTTTTATTCCAGCCTCTTCCTGGGCTGTTTTAGACCTACACTCTTAATTTTTCTAAAGCATAGTGAGTGTCATTTGAGCTCTTCTTGCACTGTCACAGCTGAATCCATCTGTGCTTATCAAGTATGTCCTTATTCACACGCTACTTTCTTATTGGCAGGTGTAGTTCTTGGAAGTGTGATAGGTCCCTACCTGCCAAGTCCTATTCATCCAGCAGCTGAAAGATGCTCAGGAGCCATTTGTCAACAGCATGAACTCCTTTTAAAAGACAGGCCTGAGGGGTATGACATTTAACTGTACCTGTCAATCTTGCCCTGTCCTGTAGTCAGTGTGGCAGTCGGGACACACTGAAGGAGAGTGCCTGTTGTATGCTCTTTTTTTTTCCTAAAGGGTATGTGCTCTTAGCCCAGTGCTTGAAAACTGCTTGCCTATGTAAATTATCAAAGGAATTCAGTTCTTTGTTGGGGTGAAACTCTTCCAGTTTCTCCTGATGGTCCTCATTTCAGCCGTGGTTACAGGGCTGGTTTGCTTCTGGCAGGAAAAAATAGCATAGGAAAAATCTTGTTCTGCTTCAGTATTCTGTGAGCTGGCTTTCAGAGGTGGATAGCAATGGCTCATTCATTTTCTCTGCCATATAGCAGAGCTATAGCAGGCTAATACTCAGAAACAACAGATTCACAGCACGGTGACTATGACTTGCTTTGGCATTTCAGTCTGACTGTGATAATTTTCATACAAAATTCATGAGCTTGTTTGGAGAAAAGCACTCATGGCGGTGAGAAGCATTCTCATCTTCTCACGCTGCTATTGCAACCCAAGTTGTGGGAGGCAGTTTCTTTCTTTTTTTAGATCTCTGAGTAATCAGCTAGCAAAGATATATTTCATAAAAGGGTCAAATCATTGGTCACTCAAGAGTTACAAGTCATAAAATTATCAAAACAGTCTGATAACAACACGTGGTCCAAGGACTTACTTTAGAATGAAACAAAGCACTAAGCAGATTGCATGAATCTTAGTTTATCTACCCATTTTTTTCCACATCTGTGTCCAAATGCTAAAAAGATACTTTTATCTTTATAACCATTGTTGTGAGTTTTCAGTCTGACAGTGATCTGTTGTATAATTTGTGCTGCCGTGGCAATCTAACTGCTGTCCACTGTTCTGATTCATTATTTTCGGCAAGGCAAGGTAGCATACACCAGAGTATTGGATAACAAGTTTGATTGAAATTTGTTTGAAATATGCTCTTTTTTTAAAAGCAATGTTCTTTTTCAATATAACTTATTTTTTGTTTATCTTGTTTTCATTCTGAGTTTGGTAGTTTATTCTTTAAAATCATGTTCAGGTTTTATTTCCAGAAAATTGACTTTAATTATGCCCGGTACAGAACTGCTTACAGAAGTAACTGCTTGGCAGTAATGTTTTCAAAGACTCGCAGAGTAACAACATGAAACCCTTGATCCCTTAGTCTAGATTCTTAAACATTGACAAGATAAATTAGAGCTTCATTAAATTAATGGTTCAATAATTCAAAAGGAGAATTCAGAGGAAAGGCTTAGAAGAATGGATGAAATATAAATGAACTCTGCATTACACTTACCATTAGGCAGAAGTGCAATGAATCATAAATTGCATCTATATAAGTGCACATGCTTTCTGTGGGGAGACAGTAGTCATTATGCCCAGGAGCGTTCTCTGTAACATCTCCCACTCAGTTAGTGTTAGCATCAATTAGTCCATTATGATGAAAACTCCTGAAATCATCTGAAGTTAAAAAGAAATCAAACCCCCAAATCTCTTTACTTTAGGTTCTTTTCCTCTTATGAATAATAGGGAGACATTGATAACTTCCAGCTCTCTTTTATACAGAGGCAATTAAATTTACAAACACGTTGGTAAACATAGCTTAGAAATGCAAGAAAACTGCAGATCCCTTCATTTTTTAATTGTCATTTGCCATCAAGTTCTAAGTGTTTCATAAGGAAGTTGTTAGAGATTATCTGATTTGGCATATGGTGATGTCTTCAGGGATCCCTTGTGATATCTGTGTACTGAAATAGGAAGAGGAAGCCCTCTCCGTTTCTTTTCATTTAAAGTGTTAAGAGAGTTTATCTGATTCTCTTTTGCAATTACTTGGCATTTGTGAGGTGTACCTTAAAATGAAACATGAGAAAATTGCTAAGAAATACTTATGTTATATTACATAAGTATATATATGTAAATAGATAAGTACATTTATATTCCTAATATAGTCTCTTCTTGGCTACAGACTGGAAGCTGCCTGAATGCTGACATCAGTGATGCTCCTGCCAACCCCTGAAAATAGGCCTCTCTGAATTCCTGAGTCTGATTTAATGTTGTTGATTTAATATTTTTAGAAGAGAAAACAAGCCTAAATCAGCAGATAAGTGATTGGTGGAAAATGTGAATTGCACGAGATAGATGTTCTCACTTGGCACCTCAGGGAAAACACACTCTGGAGGAATTCTCCACTCCACTCCTGTGTTAATTTTGACCACTCCACCCCCAAAAAAATTCCTGCCACAGATACTTTCTTCCCTAGTTAGTGACATGTAAAGAAACCTTAATTTTTGATACTGATGCTCTTGCAGTTGGACTGTTTTGTATCAGGTGTCTTGCACCTTTCCTGACAAGTATCAGAAAGACTTCAAGCTAAAGAGGTAGTGTGGGTGCATAATATACATGGAAATCAGAAGCAGAACTTAAGAGAGAATAAATTACAGCCACGACAAGAACTCAAAACGTGAAACAGACATGTGATACAAATGCATATCATATGCATAAATCCTATAATTTAAATGTATACAGGTATGCAAGCCCGTGCAGTCTTATGGAATATGGATAGAGGGGTACAGATTAAATGCTTGGATTCCCCGGGTACCTCACTGTGATTGACTTGCAGGGAGGTATTCTGGATCTGTGTTCCTTTTTTTTTTTTAACTGAGTATTACCCAACAGCAAATGGGGGGGACTGCTTTTAAAATGGAACTGAGTTAAAATACAAAAGCAACTATATAGTATCATTGCTGTATACGGGTCCAAATCTGTGACATGGGAAATCTCTTCTGGGTCTGCATTTCCATGAGTATTATAGGCCAGTAATGCCACATATAATCTTCACTGAGATAAGGAGCTGGATTTGAGATCTCCCTAGGTGAGATATTTGACTCTGAAATAAAATGCTGAGTGTCTTCAGCTGAAAACTTTAAAAGATTTATTTTTTTTTCCCAGTCTAGTATCTTTTTTCTTGTAGGGTCATTCTTCAGATTCAGATTTTAGAAACTAGAAATGTTTCAAAGTGTGAAGAAATCAAAGCCTGAAATCAACAAGAAATATTTTAAGCAATTTGTAGAGTTTGGAAAATCACCATTAAAAGTCATAGTATATATGGCTCCTGCAGCTTTGTTAAACAGAGAGCTCTGTAACTTTAAGGCTCTTTGTTATCTGAAATTGTGGAGGACAGCCAGAAAAGTGATATATTTAGAGTAGGAAAATACACAAAGTAGACATGTAGCTTGAAAATAATTCGTCCCAGAGAACTAACAGAAGGCAACAGAAAAGCCACAACCTAAATGTAAATCTTAGTGACTGTTTTTGCCTCTTATATGAGTCTGCATTAGTGATTGCTGGTGAAAAAAAATAGGATCAATATTTGATATTATGTTTATTTTTAAAATGATTGTTACATTCACTCATATTCCAGTGGTATTTGAAGCCACAAGTATTGCAGGAACAGGCTGATGAGGCTTGGATGCCCAACTCAAGGAACAGCCCATGGCTGGGGATCTCAGGTGGATGGAGGGGCTGTGTTTTAGCCCTTCAACCCTATGTGTGTACACACCTCCCAGCTGCACTTTTCACTTCTGGTTGACTTCAGCATCTACCTTTTAAGCAAACTTCTGTAAATTCCCTTCTGTAATGCTTAACTGTTCACGTGCACCCTTTGACCGATAGCACCAGTCATGCTGACCTTGGAACTGTACGCTCGGAGGTGTAGTTTTCAGGCATTGATGCATAGCCAAATGATGTCCAGATCTCCTGACTCTGCAAAAGGGCTGAGGAAGTGCAGTTCAGGACTGCAAAGCTTAGAATGATCTAACTTCAAAAGTACTGAGAGAGGAGATCAGTCTGTTTTGCTACATGATTTTGGGTGCTGGCAGAGTTGCATTTTCTTCTTATGTTGAGGAAATCTGACTCCTGCTAAACTGAAAGTGAACATATGCAATGATAAATGTTAGCTTTTTGAGGAAACAAAACCGACGGAGCATTGTGTGAGCTAGGAGATGGAGTAGCTGTTTTGGGATATAACAGCAAACTGGACTTTTTGGATTTTCTGTTGAATAAAGAGAAGGTTGAAGAAAGCAGCCACCATCTTAATTCACAGGTAGTGCTTTGTTTGAATGTGAGCCATTTGTGGAACTTGTAAAGCCAGTCATTTAAAAATGAAGATCATGAATAATGCTTAGGATAGCAGCTGCAACTCTTAACAGCCAAATTAAACTCAAGCATAGCACTGATGATGATTAGGTACATTTGCTGCTGTCCCCTAAATCTCCCTCCTTTGTCCTTGAGAGCACTGTCCTAAGGTGTATATTGCACCATTTCCAAAAGCGGGGAGGAAATGAGGGCCACAGGTTTTAACTTTGCCCAAGTTACATACTAAGGCACCAGTAAGCCTAAATTAAAATTTGTATCCCTGTAATTTAAGTCCTGTACTTTAAAGCACTAAAATGTTCACCCACTGTGCTGATTAGTCATGAGCTTTTTTGATCCAGTAAATTTTGTTTGTATGTTTCTGTATTAACAGTTTGCCAAACCGTCCCATATGCTATATTTTTTCTTAGAACATTGACTGTTTTGGCAATGTGTATTTAATGGGTGATTTTCTTAATGTTCTGTATTTCCTTTTGGAAAAATGTTTTTTTCTACATTCTTACAGTGCCAGTTCCCTGAACCACAGTTTTCATCCTTGCAGTAGTTTTAGTCTTCATTTGAAATTACAGTGCTTTTTTTCCACATATCCTCTTATATTTTATTTGCATATTTAGAAATGTTTAATCAAAAAGGAGTGGGAGATGGTGAGAGGAAAGGGAATTATATTCTTCAAAAGCTAGGATTTCCACTTTTGCAGAAAATTATCTGGAGCTAGCTGACCATGTGTCAACAATACCTTTCAAAAAGACAGATATAGTAGGATGCATAAAGCTGAAAGCAAACTACCTGAGGTAATCCTTTCAGCTTAGTTTTGGTAGAGCCTCAGATAGACTCTACTTCAGACTCAGGCTAACCAAAGGAAAGATGATCAGCAATCCAGAAAACTTAGTTGAAAAATTCATTTTGTTTCTTCTAGAGAGGAAGGGAAGTATAACAGTCTTCAGGTAGGTAAAAGACTATGGAAAAAGGGTAGAGAATACTCGATTCTTCATTCTCATGGGCGAGGCAGGGAAAGGGTAGAGGAATTGAATTACATCAAGAAAGAATTGAGACACATCCTAGAATAACCTTCCTAGTGGCAAGGGTAGTCATGTATTGGGACAGGTTGCCTGGGAAGTTTGCAAAATCTTTGCAGGTCTTTATTGATCTTTAGAAAAATCCAGTAGGCAGAGATGAAAGTCCAGGAAGAATTAATTGATGTGGGAGTGGACCAGATGCTGTCTGGCAGTCCTGCCCACCCATATTTTCTGTAGTTCTGTTACACAGGTTGCCAGTTACTTGTACTCAGCAATTTGTTTTGCTTTAAAAACAAGTTGAAGTGATGGACTTTGTTTGGATTTTTTTAAAATTCAGCCTGTAGTAAAATCCAGTTTTCACTTTATTTCAGCCTTGTAAAATACTTTTTTCTTTATTTCTATTCTTGATTCCTCAGTATCTATTTTACTTCATTAAAGAGCAATCTAGTGTTTATAGCTTCTTTCATGTACAGGTTATTATCAGGTACAACTGAATAATCCAGTACATGTTTTTCTCAAATAAACTAAGGCTATTCTCTTGATTATTATAAGATGCTCCAGACTTTGAATAACAATTTTAGGTCCTTGCTCTTTTGAAGTTTGTTAGTCTTTTAAGTCTGGACATGAGAACTGGCTACAATAATCCAGTAATACATCTTTCTTCTCAGCTTATACTTGCTATTTCCCTGTTAATTTATCAAGAAAATTTCCCTTTTAAGTTACTGATATGTCAGCAACAGTTTCAGCTAGTAGAATTCTGGATTTCCAGCTGCCCAAACCTCAAAATAAACATTGACTAAACTATTCTTCATAACATTCCTCCAGCTCAAGTAGATAACTAACTGTAGCTGGAAATATGATGTTTCACTCATGGAAGACAGCCTGAATTTCTGGATGCCACAGGAGCTATCTTGTACATCAAGTTAAATTGCTACCTACTTAGAAAGTTTGGACTTCTTGTCTGTTTGCGTCCTTTACAATGCTGATGGTTTCTTTTGTAACTCAGAGAGATGTATTAATACCTATATTTGGCCTTGGACTGCAGTGCAGACCTCCTGAGCTATCCTGTCCACAGTTACATGTGTAAACATAATGCAGTAGAAAACATAAATTCACTTTTCATCCCTACTACAAGTGCCAAAACAAATATCAGTTGTTCCTCAGTGCTGCTAAGAAAATGTTCTGGTTATTGTTATGTCAAAGAGGCAAAGACTGCCAAATCTGTAAGAACAGAAATGTGGTTCAGTGAAGTATTTAAAACATGAAGGGCAAGATTTATTGTTAGACTCCTAAGGATAGGAAGAGATTAAGAGGGGAGAAAAAAGGCTGTAATTTGGAACTAGAATATGACCCCTTGTCCAGCTGTTTTGCCAATTACTAGGCCTAGCACAAAGGACACAGCCAGCAGTAGAACAAACCAGTAATTAGTTTCTATTGTATACAAAAGGTCAGTATATGGGTGATTGCTGGGGGTACAAACAAGTCAATCAGATCACACATAATAAACATCAACCCCAGGGACACAGCACGACCAATAATAGGTGGAAGAAACAAAGTCTCCCATAGAAGAGATGGGAGACAACCAAGTCAATAGGCTGATCATATAAGACAGAAGTAGCCACATATTGTTCCCCCACGAAGCCCGTGTTTGCAAATGCCAAACCTGACCAGGACACAGTTGCAGGGAGAGTCAGGAGGTCCTTCCCCAACAGGGAAACTCTGCAAAGTGCATCCACCTCACAGACAGACACTCCACCCTTCCTGCAAGTGGTCCCAGCTTTTATGCCCAAAACAGGACACCTGGCACTCATTTACCCAATGCTGGGCACCTGGGGCTTGTTTACCCAAGGGCTTTCCTTACAAGGCTGGCTGCACCTTGGAGGAAAGCCAAAAGGCAAACTCATCCCCTCCGTTTGAAGGACTGTGGGAACCACCCGTATGTCAACCAGGGCTCGGGTTCAGACCCCAGCACTTCACCAGCATATGTTGGTGAGTCAAGTGGAAGAATTAAGGGAGGAAAACGGGTTAAAAGCCTTAGCTATCTGAATAAGGGAAAAAAGGAAAGATGGTGGAAGGTTCTGATGGGTTTTGTTAGTGTTTCCTTGAAAGAATTTAGGAAATTCCTGTGCAGGAAAAAAAGTTGATGAGAGAATTTAAGGAATGAGTTCACAGTTGCAAAACAGTATTTCAGCTCAGGATGTGAAATCTCTTTATATTAGAGAAGTAGAGTTTGAAGGCAAGAAGACTGAACTTAAGAAGGATCATAAAATCACAGAATATCTCAAGTTGGAAGGGACCCATCAGGATCATTGAGTCCAACTCCCTGTTCCTTGGAGGACTACTTGAAACTAAACCATATGACTAAGAGCCTTGTCCAGATGCTCCTTGAACTCCAACAGGCTTGGTGCTGTGACCACTTCCCTGAGAGGCCTGTGCCAGGGACCGACCACCCTCTCAGTGAAGAATTTTTTCCTGATGTCCAACCTGAACTTCCCCTGACACAGTTTCATTTCATTTCCTCGTGTCCTACCACTGGTCACCAGAGAGAGGAGATCAGCATCTCCCCCTCCCCTGCTGTCCTTGTGGAAGGTGTAGACTGCCATGAGGGCACACCTCAGCCTTCTCTTCTCCAGACTGAACAAGCCAAGTGACCTCAGCCCTTGTGGACTTTCACCATCTTGGTCACCCTCCTCTGGACACCCTCTAATAGTTTGATGTCCTTATATTGAGCCACCCAAAACCACACACAGTAATTGAGGTGGGGCCACACGTGTGACGTGTAGTGAGGGACAGTCAGTCTCCCTTGACTGGCTGGCTCTGCTGTGCTCGATGTGCCCCAGGACACGATTGGCCTTTTGGGCTGCCTGGGCTCAGTTTGCCATCAAATGGTTGTAATTACTTGATTGGAGAAATCTTAAAAATGCATGTGAAGAGCCCATTTTTTCCTTCTATTCGAGACAAATATTTTCAAAACAGGTTCAGGAGAAAGTGGCTCGGGACTCTCAGCAAGTGCTAGGCATCACAATTGATGAAAACTGGAGAGACGAATATAACACATATCAAATACAATCAGAATAAAACTCAGGCAAATTATGTTTTGTCATTCTTTGTAGAGGAGTTGTTTAACTGGAAATGGAAAGAAGTAAGATACAAGAGAAACACAATAAAGAGAAAATCAGGATTCCTTAGGCCAAGTCTTACCAGCACAAACACTCTGGAAATAGTTTATCACAGATGCCAGAGATCCTTTTATGCATCTGTTGGTTGCCAAGCATAATGGAGGGTCAGGACTTCTGAACAATCTGTCAGGACTTGTGAATCCAGGTTATGTGTCTGCTTGGAAATAATCCATCCTTCCTCTACAGCCTATGCAATCAAAAAGGTGTCATTTATATCCTCCTCTTTTTTGTCGGCTGTCAGCAACTTTTCATTTCTGTATATAAACATACAGAATCATGGGATCACAGGATCGCTGAGGTTGGAAGATGATCGAGAGATGATTGAGTCCAACCCTCCTGCTCAGAGTGGAGTTTCATTAATGCACTCGCCCTGGGCCATGTCTAGATGGGCTTTGAGTATCTCTGGACTCGCTAAGCAACCTGTTCCACTGTTCAATCACCTCTTCAGTGAAAAAGGTCATTAATGAAGATGTTAACCAGCATTTACCCTTGGGCTACTTCACTAGTAACTAGCTCTCAGCTGGACTTCATGCCACTGGTTGAAACCCTTTGAGATGAGCATTTCAGGCAGTTTTCAGTCCACTTCACTGTCTACTTACCTAGTGTGTCATCATTTTGTCAATGAAGATTTTACATGGGATTGTGTCAAAAGTGTTTCTAACTACTTTTCAGCACTGGGCCTTTGCTTAGATGCTCTTTTGAAGACCAAAAGATTTTTTGGCACATTTAGGTCCATCTCATCTTCTCCAGTTTATTATTTTTTGCTAGGTTAGTGTTGGACATACTGAGAAGATGCAATGGGCACAGATCCTCACGTCCCAGTCAAGGGAGTGATGAGTCTGAGTCTGTTTTGTAGTATGTGAAGCAAACTAGTCCTAGATGAGCCCTCTCTTAACTCAGTGCTGCAGTCCTTTCATTTGCCATGTGGCTTAGAATAATCAAATGTCATTCCAAGAAAATACGTGTCTCTGAAAAAGCCTCATCTGTATAGTTCATTATCACAAATCTATATCCTCCTTTTGCTGAAGTTGCAGTTTCTCCAAGAATCATCAAAAAGGTGGCTGCTTGCCATTTAAATGTCTAGCTAGGTACCTTACGTGTGGTAGTGCCTTTTTTTTGCGCATAATGAAGTGTCAGAGCCAAGTGCAAACGTAACTGTCTCCATGCTTGTGTGGCATGTTCTAAACTCCAATACTGCAAATAAACAGTGTCACTGCATGCAGTCTTTGTGCTATCACCACTTGCTACCAAGAGTGAAACAAAATGTTCCGAGTACAATTAGGTAATCAGAAGTTAGGACATTTCCCTTTTGGCGCCCATGAAGTAGCTAAGAGATCTTTTCTGCTCTTGAGCAGTATTTCAAAATATTTTGGAAAGACTACTGGAATAATTTTCCCTGTCCTGTTGTAGTAGGGTTCTGGCTTTGTCACATAGAGATCATTTCCGCTTGCTAATACCCTACCAAGTGTTTTGAAACAGGAATTTGTCAGAATTGTCAGTAGTCCCTGGTAGCTCACATCAGTCATTAGCTGCCTTAAACTTTACAACTTTGTTTCAGCCTTTATTTTTGGAAAAGTGAGTTCTGTCTCACTGGTCAATTATTCCCTCTGAAATTAAGAGTTCTTTTGCAAATCAGCAATTAAATCAATGTAAGACTCCTTATAGAATTACATATAAATGGGACATGCAATCACTTAAATTCTCAACCTGATGAAATGTGAGCAGGCTCTTTCTGAAAAGTGTGATTTCAGAACTTGGCTGTGCATATTATGGGGTAGATTAGGTAAAGATTTACCATGTATGGACCCGTCTAGTCCTCTTGTTTCATTATGTGAATGAGGAGAGAACCCTGCTTACAGGTTTCACTTCAGCTAACCACACATAGGATGATTTATTTTAACCTAGATTGCTATTGTGTATTATTCTTGCTTTTGCATGGAAAATGCCTTCGATTCTTTTCAAATGTCTGTTTAATTTTTCTCACTGTTTAGTACATGGATTTTCTCTTTTTGTAGCTGGGAGGGGCTTTGTTTTGGTTTTGGTTTTTTAATATAAATACAGACATGACAGCCTTTTACCCATTGCGCTGAAGAAGGATTCCTAAGAAATATGATGAAATTTTCACTCACAATCACATTTTGCTTTCAATTATTTGTTGTTTAGGGATCTATCTGTACATTAAAATTATACACATAAAAGGAAGAAAATCCTGTGGGTACAAATCAAGATTCCTGCTGCTCTTCCTTAAGCTAATCCTAGTACTCAGTCATTGAAAACTCTCCTTTAAAATATTACTTTCTTCTTGTTAAGGCTGAGGTAGTGTAGCCCTAGGCGTTTAGAGTGAATGTATACAGCATTTCTTCAGATGTTATTTGTGGGTTTTTGCAGATTCCTTTCTTTTCCAAGTTATTTAAAGAGCCCAATGTGAAATCTGGTCTTCTTTGCATAGTCCCACCCACTAGAAACCAAATTATTGTGAATTATTCAATAATGTGGGTACCATGACTGACTTTTTAAAATGCTTAAAAAAGCTGACTTGCATCCTTGGGAAGAAGTAACCTTCCATGTTGAATTAATGTTATTTTTATTTAAATATAGAAGTACTACTAATTCAAAACCATTTTAGATGCTGCTGCTGTGCCAAATAGCATGGAAGTGATAATGTACTTAGGAATTCTGAACATAACAAGTGACGTACTTCTTTTTTTTAACAGCATGCCATTTTCCTGAGGCTTATACACTGTCCTATTAGAGAAAAAGGAAATGCTACTTTCTTAAAATTACTGGTTTATAGGTTACTACACTGTATTTTATTGTCTGAAGTACTAGCAGTGAGATACTACTCATCCACACCCTCCTCATGGCAGTTCCGAGTTTACTTCTAGTCCAGCTAATGCATGTGCATTGAAAATGAGTCTTGATCAGTCACCCTGACTTCTCTTTGCCATTTGAATCTGTGTTTGTGCATTTTAATGTCAAGGTTAGCATGGGATCCTGCGGCTTGGCAAGCCCCCAGCGACACATGGGGTTTCAGGCAGCCACTGCTGGTTGAGTGAGAAGCCCAGGTGCTCTGCTTGGAGCCCTTTTGCAGACTGCCCAGCTGGTGGCCTTTCCCAAGGTGGCCTTCCCCTAGGGACAACAGTGCCAGGATGCTCGTTCGGATTTTGTTATATCACTCCCAGTGACCTTTGCTGTTCCAAAACTCATCTCTTATCTCTGTTTCCCCTCATTTTATGTAGGTGCTGGGATGGCTGGAGAAGGTCATGATTTGCAGTTGAGCTGAGGGAGGCGTGAAGCATCATTCATCCCCTGCTGACATTTGAGGTAGTGTGATAGCTTTTATCGTACCTGCAAGTGACTGCAGAGCGATCAATAGTATCCTGTAGTGCTCTGCAGATAATCCTTACAGATCCCATGACCCGTTCCTAAAGAAGGTGATAACGATAATATGCAGTATGCAGAATTCTGATTGGGATCTAATTGTCATATTTTATTACCCCAAACACTAGAGGTATTTGAATTAAGGTTGTCAAATTCAATCCTGATGTAAATTGATTGCTTCAAGCCCATTTCTACCGTTCTCTGGTAGCCAGCATTTGAGACAAAGGGCTTATTAACTGGTAGAAGTGCTTAAAAGCCATTTTTCCTTGTCAGAGAAAAATTATTATACTGTATTTTTAAGGAGCCATTTCTCATTTATAATGTTACTAAAATTATTAATTGTCTGACTTTTAAATGCATAATATTGAAACAAATGGAGAAAAAATATTCTGTGTTTTTCCAGAGAGAGAGAATGTGAAAATGCATGTCAGAATGTTGTAGATAACAAATCCTGGTTTAAATGACACTTAAATGACATCTAGTTTGAATGTATATATTCGGTCTAATTCATATCTGGAGTGTATTACTGAAAGCTTAATCAGATTGCAGTGGGGTGAATTTGAAACAAACATCACAGAAGTACACTGTGTATAAGGGATTCAGACCTACGATTGCTCCTGTCCTGGAACTAGAAAGCTGTTGTCTGGTGTTAAATGACTGCATGAGACTTCACATCTACTATATGTATACCATTAGCAGTTTTATGAGACTTAAGTGCCTATTCCTGTCTCAGTGTATACAAATGTAATGTCATTAAATAGAAGAGAAATTCTAGAGACTTTTTGCTTTGGTTGTGATAACAATAGGTAAAACTTATCACCCTGTGTTCGTGTTTTTCATGTTTCTGAAACCAGATGGTGGAACTCAAGATGCATTCATTACACCATGGATCTCTGCTTGGGAGACTTGTCTAAGGTCATACCGATTCCACTAAGGAAATAAGGACAGAATAGTGAAAAGTTACTGGTAAAAATGCTTGTAAAGAAGGTGTAATTTAGAGTCATTAGGGACCTCCTCAACCAAAGCTGCTTTTGTTGTGTTTTATAGCTGAAGCATGGCAGCACAACCATACAGAAAGCTGCTTTTGTGCTCTGTTTTCCTACCTTTCTTTGCCCAGCAAGCCACTCGATCCCTAGCTACAATTCCTCTGCAAGCAGCAGTGCAAGAAGCTCTCAGTGCTGGAAGCACACAGCTTGGTCACAGGGTCTGGACTCATGTCTGAGCTCTACCATGGGCTCACTCAGGGGTTCTGCCACCCTCTGTAACCTCATTGTGTTTTAGTTTCCTATTTGTAAAAGAGAGCTAATAATTCTTAACTTCCAGAGGGACCAAAGCATCCTGATCCTAAGGAAAACCTGTTACTCACACAGCACCTGTCATATTTGAGGTGATATTGACACTGCATCACCAGGGGAGAGTTCAAACCCTCTGCATTTAAGTGTGACCTTGGGCTTGGAAATTGATAATGGATCCCTTGGCAGTAAAAAGCATTTCTGTGGTGCTTTCTCACTTGGTATTTTCCACTGACTAGAGATAAAGAACATTTTGGCACAGGGAACAGCAACTAACTTAATCCAAGGATAACATGATCATAGAGGAGGGGAGATTATGCTGAGCAGATATGTTGAAAATGACATGTCTGTAATTTATATTACCCATGCCAAGTTAGTTTTAGATTAAGAACTGGAAATGTGATAACTGTCCCCATGTCGATCAGTTAATGGGTTAGCCTTCATATATTTTCCTTTCAGTACACATTTGGCAATACCAGCCCTGGACTCAGTCATCTGGAGGCAACATTACTGTTCAGTCTTCTGTGAAACTGAGACATTTAGGGAAATTGTTCATCTGCACATTTTCTAGACTGCGATTAATAAAGTGTTCTACTCTGAATGAGGTTTTTGTTTATCCTAAATGAATGTGTTGCATTCTTTCCTTGAAAATTAAATAGATGCCTTGTTATTTCAAGTCTGAGATACTGAAAGTGACCCATAGATGTGGCGAGAGTAATTTGTGCCTCATTGACATTTACAGTCCCAGTGGAACATAACACATGAGGCACAGCTTTAAATAGATTTTGACAGTGCTGGTAGTTCTGCTGAATATACTGGAAAAAAAATTAATATCTGGCCAAAAGTAGCAGAGATGTTTGTAAAATAACTGCTGTAAGACATTCCAGTAACCGTTGTTTGTTTAGCTATTAACACTTACCCAGCTACCAGATCAGCACACCTCTCTGTCCTTTAAATAAAGCTCTGCTAAGTTACTTGCTGAGGAACACAATGTATGGAGTACAGAAACCATTTATGACACTGTGAGAGCCTGAGAAAAGCTAAGAGTGTGGAAATAAAATTGGCTGTTCCTTCACAGTTTGGAAAAAACCTACAGGAATACAGAGCTTCTCCTTTTGAAAGCCTAAGTTCAGGGAAGGGCTTGCCCAAGAGCTGAAAATGTCAATAACACAGCAAATGTATCCATCAGTTTAATACCAATATACTGTAATGCTTTTCTCATCAGACAACTTGTTTCGTGATGTTAGGCTACCACAGACTAGGTATGTACTGCGTGTGGGTTATGTCTGCTGGTTTGTGACTGGCATCAGATCCAAGTCATTCAATCGATAGTGTCACGGATAGATCAGAGACATATATACTTAAGTACTTAAGAGTAGTTTGAGGTTTTTCTTTTTTTTTTTTAGCTCTGTGGCTCTTCTTCATACTTCTGCTTTATCAGTTCATACAATTTGAAGGGTTTACTTTTTAGCACTTAATGCTACAGTCATCAGTAGGACAATTTCATTTGCTCTTAAATAAATTGAGTTAAATTCTGCTGCTGTTGAGTCATATGTTACTGCAGATTTGAAATCAAAGTTAAGATTCAGTTTGAGCAAGTCTGGCAAAGTCAGGTGTAATGTCCTGGCAAACAGCTGCAGGCAGTCATATTTTATTAACTACTGTGCATCAAATAGAAAGGAAACTAGGAATGTTAACATTAAAATGTACAGCACAACATATTTACTTAACGGTCTTTTTTCTTTTGAAGACAGTACTCTGCAGTCATTGATAGCTACTTTTATTATGGCTCTGAGAATACGCTGCTTGAGAATATTTGTGAAAAATAGATTTTCCAGACTAAATATATTACACTGAACCAGTGAGAAGAATCAGATTAGATAAATCTGCAGAAACCTATCCTCCCACACATGTCTGAGTGTGCTTTAAAAAGGCACTGCAGCAAATCAAGTCTTACACTGTACGTAACACTGTAGGACTTACTATGCATGACTAGTAAAAATATGTCCATGTGGTCCAGTATTTACAGTAGGATGTGGTGTCACGGAGGCACCCACACAATCTGCAGAGCAGCCCCTCAAATGCTCTACCAACCCAAGCCAACCCCGAGCCCGGGTGCCAGGCGGAGGCGCTCACACACAGACAGGGCGGTTACTCAAAAATAAAGATTTATTTTGAGTAGAACTACTTAACATTCTGACAGACCTGAAGTAAAACACAAGTTCAGATGTCAGTCGGGAATATACTACTACACAACTGAATTATTTTACATCAGAAAGATGACTCAAAAAGGTGCACACTCACTCAAAAGAGGGTAAATCTCCCACCCAAGGGTACCCAAAACATACAGTCACTCACCCACAGGGGTGACGCCTCACTCAAGGATATCCAGTAAAAATATTCACTCACCAAGAAGTGAGGGCTCTCAACCCCAGGGAGTTTCCTTGGGCAGTGTCCCAATCCAAGGGGAGAGTCCCTGACTGCAGACTTGCTTCTTCAAGGAGGACCAACTCAAACGGGTTCTCCAGCAGGGCTCCATTTATACCCATGTTGAGTATGATCTGTGGGCAGTTCTAATTAGCCAGGGGGCCCTCCCTGCAGACCATTAACCTGGCGCCAGGTGAGGTTGTCCAGACAAAACACTGGCCTAGGAGACCATTTATCTAGACAAAGCACCATTAGAAGGTGGCCCCAGGATCAGGGCAGGTGCATCTGCCACATGTGGGAAGTAAATCTGGATTTTAGAAAGGCTAAACTCAATATTGCCACTTAGCTTCAGTGTTCTTGCTGTTAGTGCAGCAACATCAGCCTGTTTTACACCATCCACCCCCTGTATCTTACCCTGTCCAACATCTATGCCCTCTCCCAGGGGAAGCAGCTTGTCCCTTTCATCATGCTGTGCAAGCAGCTCTCCTCTTCCCACCTCTTTTCCTTGTGCAGGCAGTTGCCCTCCTACTTCCATCACTGGCAGACATCAAGAAATAGGAAAAGGGGAAGGAGGAGAGCAAAGGGCTGGAAAAGCACAGCTCCCCATATCTCCCTACACCAATGGCAGTGTGAGGAAGCCAAGCTCTCCTGTGGGCTGTGGCTGGCAGAAAAAGCTGGGGGGTTCAGGCAGTCTCCGCAGCTTTAAAAGCCATTTCTCATCTCCACCGGGTAGAATTGACACAGGCTGGATGGTGTTGTTTCGTGGGCTAGATCTGCTTTATGAACTACATGGCATTAATAAAAACCTACTTAAAGAATCCAATGCTAGTCCTCCTTTTCGGATGTTTCTCTGTATACCTGTACGAACATCTCTATCAATTTGTGCTGCAACTCCTTGTAATAGCTGCTTGTTACCATATCAGATGACTTACAGCCAGTAAATTAAATGTACTACTCCCATCAGGACAAATTCTTCTTGAAAAAAATAGCTTTGGGCTTGTTTCAAATAAGGTAGTTGCTTAGAAAATCACACACGACATAATACAAGTTTCCTACCATTTCTGTAGTGTGATACTTCAGCTTTTCAGGTTCAAAACTGTTCAACAGATCCTTTGTCAAACGTGTAAGTATACCTAGCAGTAACTGTAGCAAGATCTAAAATAAGTATCTATACCAAAAGAATGCACATATTTTAATTAAGACTTAAAAGCTTAAAAAAAACCCCCTTTCCTCTAATATGGAACTCAGGGGAATTAAAACAGAACTGAGTTCTACGTTTTGAGGGCTTTCCTACCCTGTAAGGCTACAGCTGTTGGGTACCTCCCTACCAGCTGAGCTATTCAGGATAAACCTGGCTCACTCACAGTATGTGCTTTTTCTGTGAGTTTAATATGTCTGCCACAGAGCATGTCTGAGACTGGAAGAAAGCCTGCTCTCCTAGGGAGATAAAAACTCAGTTCCAAGGCAGCCAAAACCAGACCCTTCTTAGCCAAGAAACTTAATTTATAGACCACTGAGTAATCCTGCAATTAATTGTTCTCTGCAGTCCATAGAACAGCTGACATCTGCATTCACTTTCTAAGCTATGAAAAGACTACAGACTTTGAGGGGCTGGGGGTTTTTTGTACGTGGTTAAAGTAGCTGTATTAATTTATATTAGGAGCTAACTGGTTGATAAGAGGTCAAAAATCTTTGCAGACCGTCACTTTTAAAATCTGTGAAAACAGCAACAGAAAAATATCTTCCTTGAGTGAACTATACTGAGTCGTTATTCTTTTTAGTGTAAGAGTCCAGTCACCTGTTATCAGGTCTGATTGCTGAAGAAAAACTTGTATGCAATAAGTGGACTAAAAATCAGGACAAATTTATGTGTTGAGGCAATTCAAAACTCAAAGCTCCTCTTCTGTGATGTTGCACAGATTTAGTTATGTTGGGAAAATTATAACCTGTGTGGAAGTGATTTATCTAACGCTGCCGTATAGTCAGTCTCATCATGCTTATTGTGACTGTGGTTGCTTACACAGAATTCAAGTGTGATTGGTGAGTGTCATGCATATTTTAGGAGCAGATGATATTATCGTTGATGACTTCTTAAAAAAAAAAAAGAAAAAAGCTTTTTTTATATGGTAAGGTTTTTCTAAGATATGGCAGCCTTTTTATCTCTCAAAAAATAAAATTCCCTGTGACATGGAAGTTATTCAGAGTAAGAACTGTGAAAAGGAACGTTCATGCTCTTTGCCTTCTACACTGACGGTTTCCAGGCATGTCACATAGGTGAGTCTAAAAAGGCTGCAGTTTAGTCCCCAGGGCCCAGTGCTGAGTGGGATGGTTACTGGTGCACTGATTAAAGGGAGAGAGACAGCTGCTAAGACTTTTGCTGACAGGCTCTTGTGCAAGCAGTCTTGCTCCCTGTTTCAGCATACGAGTGGGTACTGAGGCAAGACTGCTGGTCAGGCTTCAGAGGAGCTGGGAAGCATGCTAGATCAGGAGGGACCCTGGCAGGGTTTCACTGAACTCTCTGTGGCTACAATACAATGTCCTCCCCTTTAGTCAGCTCATTTCTGTTGTGCTGTGTGTCTAATGTTAAGTCCTGAGATCTAGCTTGGTATGGGATTTGTTTTTGTGAGTAGCTCTCATGAAATGGGTTTGAGTCTGAGCAATACTTGTGGTACTGGTGGGTGAAGACTCAGGCTCTCAGCTGCTCCTCAGGGTAGATACCTTGTGAATTTTGTCTGTAAACATCTATTTCCTCAAGGTCCTGTATACAATAACAGCAATGGAGAAATGTGAACGCACTAGTTTGTTTTAATAAAAACCAGCTGAATCTGCTCAAAAATTTCACTTTCTTAATCAGGTATTTAATAACGTGATGAAGTTCCTGCAGAGGAGGGAGTTCTAGCATCAGTGGAGACAGACATGCCCTGCATTGGCCAGCCAGCCTTGCACTGAGCAGCTCTGTTTTTAGTAGCAGCTGGTGCAGAGTATCCCATTTTGATTTGATCAGTTCAGAATTCATGTATTTTGTCTCTGATGTCTGAAAGCAAAGGTTGCAATGCAGTACTGTGATTGTTTTAGTTTCTGACATTTTAGGGGTGTAAATGTGGAGGGAGAGGTTTTCATCCACTAAACTGGGGTTACTGTAGCTAAAGAACATGGTTCATTCCTATTGTTTGTATAACAGAACTATACACTTATTAAGAAGGTTTTGCTTGAGTCTTTCATGTGAGCTGGTCTATCTCTTAATTGCAGTTCTTTCTCTCTTAATGCAAACGATTAGTTTGTTGTTGTAGTTTTTGGTTTAGGGTTTTTTTTTTAATCCACTACAGCTTTATTTTGTGATGCTAAGATAGCTGG
Organism: Podargus strigoides; assembly: GCA_028020825.1. Classification (NCBI taxonomy): domain Eukaryota; kingdom Metazoa; phylum Chordata; class Aves; order Caprimulgiformes; family Podargidae; genus Podargus; species Podargus strigoides. The sequence goes on from CM051663.1 coordinate 20,300,523, forward strand.
CTATAAATCCACAAGACTCTGTAATGTTCTTAGGTAGGTAAGACCTTGGAGAGGGTTGCAGTCTGTGCCTTATTCTGCTGTTGGGCCATGGTGTAAATGCAGGCGAGCCACTTCTCTTCCTGGTGTTTCCCTTTCCCCTTCTGTGAAATGGATGATGCCACTGACCCCCACTGCAGCCTGCTTCAGGATTTGCTGATGGAAAACATTGTCTGACAGCATTAGAAGACCTCTTTAGGAACAGATTTGGCAAATTAACTTAAAAATGAAGATGGCTGTTTCTATTTGCAGACATTTCTTCAGTGGGGGGCGTCGGGGGAAGGAAGGCTTTCCTCAGGGCTTCCCATATTTCTTCCTCATCAGGTATTTTTGTCTTCTACCCTGTGCTGACCTGCCTCAGGGTTTGGAACTTCCCTCTCTCACGGGCGTACAAATAATCAGCTGAAAACTGGTGAAGTTACGCTTTCATGTTTCAGGAAAATGCCAGTGTGCATGTGTGCATATGTGTGTGTTCAGTGCATGCAAGGGCGTGCACGCAAACCAAACGCCGCTGCTGTTCCTTGCTTGTGAAGAATTGTTTCAGGACCTGTGAAGATTGAAATGGCTAAAATAATTCCATGATACAACTCAAAATGTGATCTGGAAGAAAAGCTGCTTGTGAGTACTTAAAAAATAAAGCAGTGTACCCAGTATATGCATTACATACACTTTGAATAAATTCAGTTAGTAAAATGAGCATTTGTCTACTTGTATTTGGAAATACTGGACACGCTAACCTTGGAAAAATCTCTGATTAAGACAGGAATTTAACAGCATCCCTCCTATGGCACTTGCCTTAAAAGATGTCATCAACAGCTGTATCATGAAAATGTATATCAGAAGTGGTTGTTTCAGTACAAAGGTTCTAGAGATCCTGTTTGGATGGTATTGAAAAATGCTGATGTGTTTTTAAGCCAGTTTGCTAAGTGTGGACATACTCTATTTTTGTATGGGAGATGCTTCATCAAAACATACTTTAAACTTAAGAGTTGAGTATTTTAATTTCCAGGTCTTACCAATGCAAATGCAGGGAGAAGTTAACTGATTTTTTAAGATTTTATGTAAGGTTTGAGCAGAGATCAGCTTTTCTTCACAAGTTATTAACTTAGCTCGTGAAAACTTGTTTTAGCAACACTGCATTTAAAAATACTGAATAATCTTCTCCCTTTGCTGGTCTCATTCAGTATCTGTTTCAATGGTTTGCGGATTTACACAATTAAGGATCTAGCTCAAAGTCTTTGTATACGGCTGTATACAGTTGTTGAATGAAGTATGCTACCTTTTGGTAAGTGCCCACAGTTTATATATATATATTGAGATTTGTACGGACTTAAAACACCAAATCAGCAGATAATAGAGCCACGTAACAGTGCTGCTGTGATCTTACAGTGGATACAAGGAAAGCAGTTGCAAGCATATTGTTTCTCATTAACAGAAAACGTCTTACACAGAGAATTTTACTTGCAATTATTTTGGAAAACAGTTGTGTTGAATACATGTGTTCATATGTTAACTCTACATCAGTTTAAATGAGATTTATATTTAGCTTCAATCTGTAAATTACAGGTGCATATTAAATCAATATAAATCATATCTTAAACTAATATGAACTTCAGGACATACCAAATTGCACCAATTTAAAATGCAGTGTTTACTGTTATACCTTCTGTCAAGATGATTAATCTTTGTATGTTGTCCAAGGGATAGTAAATATATGAGTACTTGGAGTCATGAGTAGCAGTCCAGAAATGCTGCTCACGTCCTTTGTCTGCCATTTACCAGCTTTCACTTAATCCACTGTTTAAGTTAATGACTTCCTAAATGCCATACAGGCTTTGGTATGTAGTCTTTAATCTGATTAGGAGCACGTGAATAATCTAGCATGCGATTAAACCATGTAATTAATTTCTCCTGTGTTAATAAACTGTTAAGTAATTCCATTAGTCTAGGATGAGTACCAGAGTCTTGAACTTAAATTTTACAGCTTCTTGAAGATGTTTTTCCTGGAAGTAATATTTTTTTTAGATATGAATACTATTCAGAATTAAAACCGTGCTCATCCTGATTTCCTGAAATTGCTCTTTGAGGTCTGAAAGGCCGGTTTGGGTTCAAGGTGATGAGAAGAAACGGAGGATGCTTTGTTCACAAATGCTTGGCTATAACCACACCTTGTTTTACCTGAGGTCAGCTGAAGCTTCATCATCGCTAAATTTGGTTTGGTTGTAGCTGAGCATTTTTGAATTTGAAGACTGCTTAAAATCAGCAGTCTTTAACTGCTTTGCTGGATTGGGGCCACACTGCTGAGTCCTGATGGGTTTTATACTTTACTGCTAGCAAGACACGGAAGAGTTTTGAGGGGTTTTTTCACACGGGCACCAAAATGTTTTACAGCACTGGAAATGTCATTTAATATCTTTATGTAAAGTGTGAATAATTATCTCAGTGAAATGTTTTTCGCTGAGTAAACCCACATTTTTTAGTACAGATTACTAGGTGGTTGGTTCTAGATAGATCCAGACATTTCTTTTTCCTTTCTTGTCATGATATTTGACAGTAAATTGATGCATATAACTTCTTCAGACAAACTAGAAGATACTTTTTGCTTATGCAGAGAAATTCTCTCACTGTTCTTTGCAATTGATTGTAGAAACAACAAAGCAAAGAGCTGAATTTTGTCTTTTAGATGACTTGTCTAAGTATTAACAATTTAAAAAAAACCCATGAAGAAGCCTAGGAAAAATTACGACTGTAGTTGAGAAAAGTGTTTATAGCCTGAAAAAATTACCACTCTCATAAACAGGCCCAGATCCTCTTCGTTAGTGGTACAAGTACATGGAAATCTTAGGATCAGCTCAGCAATTCACATCTGCACGATAGCAGCTAAATGTTGCAATTTCTTTCAGCTGAGATGCATCTGTTTTCCTACTTTGATATGTTTTGGGAGCTAAAAGGCAAACACAGCACTTGAGTCTTTTCCAAGTTCAGAATTTTCTGTCTATGCAGTACACAGAAACTTCAAACTTTAACTTCAGTCCTCTTTTAGCAATTATTTTATAATCTACAAGTTTTACAGGTAAGATCCTCCCGCTGTGTAGTTGGTCCATGAGGTTACTGCTGGCAAATCATAGCGGGTTTTATTTTAAATAAAGAATTGATATGCCATGTTCCACAGCCATCCATGGACTTTGTAGTCCAGTTTTTGGAGTATGACATTGTACCTGGCTTAATCTAGAACAGATATCACTTACAAGGCCAGAGTCCAATCTCCGGATTCACTGAGAGGGCTCCTTAACCACATCCAAAAACTAATAACCATTTGGCCTGTTATGAGTTTAAATACAGTTTAAATTAGAGTAATGAGCTGACACATCTATCAATGGGAAAAAGAAATCAGCTCTGTTAAAAGTACTGAAGGTGTCGGTTACAATGGAGATACAAATAAATTTGGTGTTAAAATGAAGCTTTCATATAGTGTCTATTCCAAAATTAAAAGTTTGTTCAGGAAAAAAATAATTGATTTTTCTACATCCGAAGTAAACACTTATTTTAACAGATTCTATTTTCAATTTTAATACTTAAAACTATTATAAATTATTTCGCTTACATGGAGCTGTAAGCTCTAATATAAAATTGCCTCTGTTCCATAGTTTAGGTTGTCATAATGATCACAGAATCACCTAGATTAGAAATGACCTTTAAGATCATCGAGTCCAACCATTAACCATGATGTACCTTTTAATAATCCTCAACTTTGTGTCAAACCATGCATAATAGATGCCAGAGTCCTTCATTCTTTTCCAGTGATGCTGTCTTTTGTTGTTAGGTGTTTTGGGTTTTTTTCTGAAATGTGCCCTTTATATGGTTTTGTTTGTTTGTTTGTTTTTAATTTGCAGTACATAATTTCGGCTTCTGTGGTATTATTCCATGTTCTTTTTCATATCCCAAATAATTTCACTCACTAGTGAATGATGTGTTATTCACGTCAACTGAGACATTTTGTTATTTCTATTTCCTAACACGGCTGAGTATATAGCCCTGAGAAGGGTTCTATAAAAACAGGCGTTCATCCAAGTGCTGCTGCTGACTCAATCAAGCTGTAATATCAGCAAGCAAGGGAAGAAGCCTTTAGGTCCGTGGCAGTTTTAAGTTGTGTTGATTGGAAGGGCTGTAACTCATTTCATCTGCAGAATGACTCTGTCCTATTGGCATTCAGGGGAATGAAGGTAAGCAAGCAAAGTGATTTCAGCTATGCATGGTTCAGCAAAACCAGTGAGAATGTTTTTAGGCAAGCAGAGAAAAAAATATTTCTTCTTGGTGTCACTAACCTTGCTGTGAGACAGCTTGTAAGGAATATCTGCACTATGAAAAATAAAGGTCTTCCAACCAGAAAAATTCTGCAAGGGTGTGTACATCTGTATTTGATAGTTGCATAAACAAGGGTCGGGACAGATCTGGAGAGCCTGGAGTTAGCATTCCTTCTCAGTGCCCATTCTCACTTGATGGTGGATGTGTTGGTGTGTTTTCATCTGCATTGCACGCTCATGTGTCCTTGCCTGTTTGTGACTTGATGGAATGCTGAAACGTAGCAATGTATTTCAGAGCCGTGTAGATGAGGTGCTGAGGGGCATGGTGTAGTGGTGACTGGGCAGTGCTGGGTTCAAGGTGGGACTGCATGATCTGAGAGGTCTTTTCCAACCAAGGCTGTTCTGTGATTCTATAATGTGCAAAAAAGCTCCTCGGATTAATCCTTCGCTCAGTAATTTTGTGGTTCAGTTTGCAGCTGAGAGGCCACATTTGGTTCCGGACTAGTTGCACATGTGCTGCTTTGGCAAGCAAAGCTGAACTGGAGGAGGTTACAGGGGAAAAATCTCTCTCATATTTGAGGTACAGTGAGTTAATGGAGATGGCGAAGGCAGAAGTCCCTTCATAGGCACAGTTTAACGAAGTGTAATGTCCTTCTCCTTCCTTCAGGTCCCTCCAGGTTCAGGAGCTATCTGAATGTAAAGATTTCACCTCAAACAACAGTTTTGTTTATAAGCACAGTTCCTGATGGTTTACTGGGAGTGTTAGCATGCTACCTGACCAGAGTAGTCAGTATGCTGTGACTAAACTAGTTCTTTTCTCAGGGCTTTTCTTGGCCCAGTTTCGCTTGTGTATGCTGATTATGTTCACATCCCGCTGGAGAGATGTCGTGTTTAAATTCACTTGCGATTGACCTTACTCCAACATCGCTATAGAAAAGGGCCAAGATTTTTTATTTATTTTTTTTTTAAAATCCTTTTTATAACTCCTGGCTCCCTTTCTGTACTGAAGCAATTAGCCTGAGCTGACCTCTAGCCAAATGTTCCTGTGGTCAAGTTTCAGCGGGCTTGAGGACAGTCAGCTGCTGTGATTTTTTATTTTTTTTTTTCCTCTCTGGTTTTAGCTCTCCTCATTCTTACAAACTGCTGGAGTTGGGTAAGATATACACTGTTATTCCTTACAATAGTGTGTATTACAGACACTGAATTATTTTTCTGTTAAATAACAGGGACTTTATTAGTGACATTTGTCTTTCATACACATAGGGGGGTAGGTGTTTGAAGGTAGATACTACTGGATTGTAAAAGGTCAGTTTTGCCCTAAGCCAACAGAGAAGCTGTCTCTTGCAAGGTTAACTCTGCAGCCTCTGAACAATACTGTTCCTATTGGCAACAAGGTTGCAAGAATGTCTTAGAGGAACAGCAGTGGGTGGTTAAAAGACAGATTTGTGAGAACTTTCTGTAAGACTGTAGTTGTCTGATGGTGGGGCAGATGGCACTTCGGAGGACTCTTCCCTCAGAAATTTTGTTCTGTACCACCAAAAGTGGTATCATGATGGGGCAGCTCCTGCTTTGGACCAGATTTTCTCCCACAAGATGGGGGCCATGGCGGTGTGGATCTCCCTTGTCCTCCAATACCTTTAGAAGTGGCAGTCGTACCTGCAGCCCAGCAGAGCCTTTGGTGTAAGTGCTGGGCGCAGAGAGGTCACATAGTTATGGTGCTTCACACATCTTGAAGAGCTCCTTTCACCTTGGAGAAACCTTGCATATGGGCCCAGTCCCAAGGGCTCTGGGACTGAGCTTCAAGTAGGATAGCACTTTCCAGAGTCTGTTTTACAAAGAGTGGAGCATGGCCCATTCATATTTTCAAATGAGAGCAATTACCATTTTTGAGCTCAATCCTATCCGTATTGGGCATGTTCAGAGTGCATCAGTTGGATTTTTCTCTCACATGCAATTTGTCTGGAAGGATGACTCGATGGTGGATCCCATGTGGGTTTAGGCAGAGCAAAGACACTGCTGCTTTGCCTTGCCAAGATAGTGGTGTTTGTGAGAATCCTCACATAGTGCCAGGGGAGGGTTAGATTGGATATTAAGAAAAACTTCTTCACGGAAAGGGTTCCCCAGCACTGGCACAGGCTGCCCAGGGCAGTGGGGGAGTCCCCATCCCTGGAGGGATTTCAGAGCTGTGTATATGAGGTGCTGAGGGACATGGGCTAGTGGTGACTTGGCAGTGCTGGGTTAATGGTTGGCTGGATGATCTTAGAAGTCTTTTCCAGCCAAGGCTATTCTATACCACATTTTGCTATCAAAAAGGCAGATCTTGATCACCTTTGAGGTTTAGGAATGTGAATTAACCCTGTGCCCTGTTTCAGAGAGCTAAATGTTTTAGTCAAGATCTATAGCTCAGCAGAGACTTTCACAATAATTATGGAATTGCTCTTAAACAAGTAGTAGCTGCTGCTGGAGGGGTGGCTGTGTGCTCCCCTCCACCCTGGCTGCTCAATCCCATGCCTGTGCTGCCCCAGCTCTGCTCCTGGGGAGCATCTTTGTGGTGTCCCGACAAACTTGGTCAGCAAACAGATTCGGTACAGTAAATGTTTATGGATAAATTTTAACTGGGACAGTTTCCTGACAGGCTTCACTGCGTGCTGGTATGTAAACAAGTCTGCTAGCGCAAGAGGAAGAGCAGTACAAGAATGGAGTTGTTTTTCATTTGCAGCACCAAGACCTTGTTCAAGTTCAACATGATTGTTGTCCTCTGGGATGTATTTCCAGGCTCCTGGGCTGATGCTCTGGCTGTCAAACCACTCTTCCTGGGAGGAAGCTGAGATGGCTGCTGGTCACAGGGATGGAGGGAATAGCCATGCTGTGACAGCTGCACACAGGGACTGATCCTAGTCCTACCACGGAGTTGTTTGTTGTGGTTATAAAAGATGAAATGGTGTTCACGGATGTGCTCTGAATGGTGAACTCTGTTGATGACAGTTGTTCTCATAGGAGAACTCCAGTGAGGGTTTGGGCTTTTCTTGTGGCTGTTGTTATGCAGGAAGAAGTAGGAAAGCTTGGAGAGGAGTGGTAGGCAGATCAGCGGAGACACGGGAGGACAGGGAGGTGTGAATATGGAGGCAGCACATGATACCTGTGTGTTGTAACAGCGAGAGAGCAGGAGGATTGTAAGTAAAGTGACATTGTGCTCAGGCCTGTAAAAGAGAAAACAAAACTTTAGTGAGAAAGTGGAAGGGCTGAAGGGGATGGAGGGCCATTCAGCAGAGTAGAAATTGTGGAGAGGAATTGGCAATTATGAAGAAGCATTTCTGTAGAAGATTTATTAATAAGAGACAATAAGAATCCTTTAAACAAGAGTACAGATGGAGCAGGGGAACAATTGAGCTAGCTGAAAACTTAGCTGATCTTGGATGAACCTTGTGCTATGCCAGGGTAGCTCCTCTCTGAGAGCAGGAGGGTTGTTGGCTTGTGATTTGATTTATAAACTTTTCCCCAGCCCTGCTCCCCAGTCTGCGTCCCTCGCACACTACCCCAAATCCTCATTGATGTGCCTCCAGCCTCATCCTACAAACGACAGGGGAGTCACCTTTGGAGAGACTCGTGTCTGCTTGGACAGGTGAAAGCCCTGCCCAGCACTTGGCAAGTCCCCAGAGCTCCCCCAGCTTTTCTCTCTGTGCAGCTGCCCTGTCTCTGCTCTGACTGGCCATGGAATGCTCGGGGGGTGCAGCTGGGCATCCCTGCTGTGATGGGGAGCATCTCCTGGCTTGCCTTGGCAGGGCTGGATTAGACTCCACTAGCCTGGAGTGACTGGAATAAATGCCTCCTGTACTGAGCCTGAAACTCGAGAATTATTGAGCAGTTGCATTAATAAGGGTGTGAGAAATTCTTTCTGATTTTCAAGTTTTGTGCTGAACAGCATGAATGAGAAATCTGGAGTTGGTAATAGTTTCAGGTTTTTTCTGTAGTGTGATTCAATCTGTTCTCTTGGGGTAAGATAATTAAGGAGGGAATTATCTTTTAAATTCATTGCTTTAAATTCATCATTTTATATGTTCAGTGTGCTTGTGTTTTACAGTTTCTAATTAAATTCAAACTTTTCTAACTCTTCTAGGAGGCTGACTAGTTTCTGATACCCAGATTTGACAGCATTGGTTATTAATCAGTAACACCTACTTAGAATTTGTTAGTCATTAGTGGGTTTGGTTGTTTGGACACTTGTGATTTAATCTCCTGTTAGATGAAGAAAGAAAATGTCTAATTGAAAACACTCCAGAATCAAGGTTTGTCATACCAAGTTACAGTCAAATCTGACAGTGGAGCTATTACTCTCTCTCTGCCCACTGCCTCACTGAGCTGGGGGGTGTCAGTGTATCTTGGCAGTTTTGTGCCACAGGTACAAGAAACTACTGCCTGACCGTTGTTTCAGCATTCGTGTTCATTTTTGGTGTTGTAGCTTTGGTTTTGAAGCTCTCCAGTAATCTCTGTGCTCCACTGGCATGGCTGTGAGTGGTCAGGCAGTATTCCCTGGTATGCATGTTTTGCCCTGAGATCATATGGAGACCTCGTGAGCTTTTGGAGGCATGGTACAGCTTTGTGCAGAAAGCTGCACTGCCTGCAAATCCAGCATATCCCAGCTTCTGCCCTTCCCTGTTGTTACCAGACACTGGTGGTAATGGCAGGAGCAAAGTAGTGTCCCTCAGACAGGATCATGTGGGGGGTTTGTAGGCTATGTGTATGTGGTGCAGGTGAATTAGGAAGAAGGAGGAGCGTGGTTTTTGGAGAGATTGTAAAGGCTTATTGGGTTATGCTTGGGTTATAAAGGTTTGTATCACAGAATCACAGAATGTTAGGGATTGGAAGGGACCTCAAAAGATCATCTAGTCCAATCCCCCTGCCAGAGCAGGAACACCTAGATCAGGTCACACAGGAACATGTCCAGGCGGGTTTTGAATGTCTCCAGAGAAGGAGACTCCACAACCTCTCTGGGCAGCCTGTTCCAGTGTTCTGTTAACCTCACTGTGAAGAAATTCTTCCTCACATTTATGTGTAACCTCCTATGTTCCAGCTTGCACCCATTGCCCCTTGTCCTATCATTGGATGTCACTGAGAAGAGCCTGGCTCCATCCTCATGACACTCACCCTTTACATATTTATAAACATTAATAAGGTCACACCTCAATCTCCTCTTCTCCAAGCTAAAGAGACCCAGCTCCCTCAGCCTTTCCTCATAAGGGAGATGTTCCACTCCCTTCATCATCTTTGTGGCTCTGCGCTGGACTCTCTCAAGTAGTTCCCTGTCCTTCTTGAACTGGGGGCCCAGAACTGGACACAATACTCCAGATGTGGCCTCACCAGGGCAGAGTAGAGGGGGAGGAGAACCTCTCTTGACCTACTAACCACCCCCTTTCTAATACACCCCAGGATGCCATTGGCCTTCTTGGCCACAAGGGCACACTGCTGTCTCATGGTCATCCTGCTGTCCACCAGGACCCCCAGGTCCCTTTCCCCTACACTGCTCTCCAACAGGTCAGCCCCCAACCTGTACTGGTACATGGGGTTGTTCTTCCCCAGATGCAAGACTCTACACTTGCCCTTGTTGAATTTCATTAAGTTTCTCCCCACCCAACTCTCCAGCCTTTCGAGGTCTCGTTGAATGGCAGCACAACCCTCTGGTGTGTCAGCCACTCCTCCTAGTTTGGTGTCATCAGCAAACTTGCTGAGGATACATTCTGTACCCTCATCCAAGTCGTTGATGAAGATATTGAACAACAGAGGTCCCAGTACCGACCCCTGAGGGACTCCACTAGTCACAGGCCTCCAACTAGACTCCGTCCCATTAACCACAACTCTCTGGCTTCTTCCCTTCAGCCAGTTCACAATCCACCTCACTACCTGATCACTAAACCCGTACTTTATCAGCTTATCTACGAGGATGCTGTGGGAGACAGTGTCAAATGCTTTACTGAAATCAAGATAAAGTTTGTATGCTTGGAAGTTGCAAAGGCTTGTGTGGATGTGCTCGGGTCCATCGGAAGGAAGGTGCCTTCCCTCTCCAGTCCTGGCGTGCTGCCTGCTGTGGGCAGTGGCTGTAGGTACTAAGATGGTGTTTCTCTGCTAAAAGCCATTTGGCTTTCTGGTGTGGGAGCTGGCTTATTAAACTGCATCACTCCTCTTGTAGTCCTAGATCAGGGAAGGGTTGTACATGGCATGCAAAAATGAGTACAGCTTCATAGGAGCATGAGCTGGAACGGGGATCACCATATCTTTGTTCCCTGAAAGAGATACTGTTCTTTTCCTACTTTTACATTTAACCTAGGCTGGTCATTGGGATCCATCCCCCAGTAGCTGCTCTTGAAGGGAATATGGCTACTCCCTGGAAGCAGGCTAGAGATTGACCATACATGGGCCCCTTACTACAAGAAGGACACTGAGGTGCTGGAGTGTGTCCAGAGAAGGGCACCAGAGCTGGGGAAGGGTCTGGAGCACAAGTGTGATGGGGAGCGGCTGAGGGACTTGGGGGGGATCAGTCTGGAGAAGAGGAGGCTGAGGGGAGACCTCATTGCTCTCTACAGCTCCCTGAAAGGAGGGAGTAGCGAGGGGGGGTCGGTCTCTTCTCCCAGGTAACACTGGCACAGGCTGCCCAGAGCAGTGGGGGAGTCCCCATCCCTGAAAGGATTTCAGAGCCGTGTAGATGTGGTGCTGATGGACCTGGGGTAGTGGTGACTGGGCAGTGCTGGGTTAGTGGTTGGACTGGATGATCTTAGAGTTCTTTTCCAACTAAGGCTATTGTATGATTCCGTGATACAACTTTTCCCCCCTCTGTATTAAATGAGCTAGAAACCCATAAGCCAGTTCTCTTGTAAAAACAGTATTTACACTCTGTCATAGACTGCAAGATGATGTATGACTTTATGAGTCAATAAACATAAACTAAATACATTTCTGGTTGAAATCCAATCAGAAATTCAATAAAATTAGATTATGGTTTAAATATCACGTCATATTAATTAGTCATATAAGTTTATGAAGAAACTCTCTTATTGTCTTTTGTTATTGCAGAATTAGAGGTATGGATCTTCGGCATCTGCTGTTTACTTTGGCACTGGTCTGTGCAAATTACTCACTTTCTGCAACTGATGGTAAGTTTTATGATACCTTTCTGTGCTTTTGTGTGTGTGCATATATATATAGATTTATATAAAGAGTATTTTTATGTTATATGTGTCAGGACTGTGCAAGTTCCTTGACTGCAATAACCTCTGTACATAATGTGAAATGTGAAAAAATCATCAGTTAAGCTTGTTGTAAAGATAGTAGATGAGATTGAGATTGAGTGTTGCAGAACGAAGGTGAATTTTGTAGGCTGCGTTAGATGTATGATGTGTGAACAGGCTGAATCAATGTGGTGTTAGACACCTGGATTTTCTTTGCTCATGTACTGAAGTTATGAAAGAATTGTCTGGGGTTAATTTTTTTATAGAAACTGGTGATTTTTTTCCTTAACAAGTCCTTTTAGTATATTCATATGTTAAGTGTAGAACTATTTGGAAGTACAGAGGACACATTTTAAGACTGTACACTTCGGGTCTGAGGCCAATATGAACAAGTTTCATAAGAAATACACTTAGAAATTCTTGAGTAAAGGTTATAAAAGGGATTTGAAAAGAACATGTACCCTTAACCAGCCAGCTGGCTGTGGGTAGCCAGCAGAAGCCTTTTTAGCTGAATGCACATCCTGTGGTGCTCATGATTCGACAGATCTGCTCGGAGTTCACATCCACTAAATGTTCCTCTGGCTTTCCACAGTTCTTCCCAACCTTATTCACCTCAGTTCTTCCATCTCCTGAATTAAATGCCAGGCTGTAAATTACTTAGTCCAGCTGAGCTTTCTTTGATGCTTTTTCTTGTTGCAACCAGCAGTGATTAGAAACATTTCTGTATCACCCTCAGGCCTGTCCTGACTCTGGTGGATCCTCTGGGACTGGTCTTTTACTCATTTAGAACAAAAAATTCCCATTAACTCCAGTGGGAGTTTTATGTTGTGTCAGACTGATCCGCTTACACTCGTTATGATCTATTCCTGTAAACAAATGCATTTTAACCTGGTCTGCTCTGTCCTGTTCTGGCCTTTGCAGAGAGCAGTAACAGTTTTCCATAATTACTAATTTTATCCAAACGTGTTGCTGCTTCTCCCAGAGCTATGGAGCAGCTGCAGAACAGTGGCTCCGTAAGCAGGTGCCATCCTGACCTCTTGCCCAAAATCAGTGTTAGCAGAGAAAGTCAGAGAGGGCAGTAATTTTGGAAAAGGTAGGGTGGAAAAAGCTTCCCCAAGAAATTGTAAATAAACTGATAAAATTTTCAATGAAAATTTCTGACGTCTCTCAATTTTTTTTTTGGGTTTTTTTTCTTTAGTTTCGTACTTAGGTGTTACTGAATGCAAATTAAATACCTATAAAGTTGCAATCCATGTTTTATTATCCTTCCTAGTGTTAGTTTTAGAATATGGTACTAAACCAAAGGGCTATGGTATAGTTGCTTGTAGTCGTAACTGTCCTACAGTTTGAAGGTACAGTCATCCTCCTTTGCCCTGATGTGGTTCTCTGTTTTCTTGGGGTTGCATACTTAAAATTTCTAGATATCCATATTTGCAGAAGCACTGGAGAGATATAAGGGGTACTACTTTGTGGTTAATGGAGACATTAAGCTGAAATAAGATATAGTTAGAACTCAAATGATCAGTTTTCAGATAATTCCTCCGTAAAGTTAATTTTGTTTATTAAAAAGGGGGGTTGGATAGGGAAAACGCAAGTTTCTGTTTATTTACTTCTGTGTGTCTTGGACGCTTGTCCTCTGTGTTATCAGGAAGAGAATCTACAAGCTTTTCTTCTCCCTTGCTAGTTGAGGCTTTTTCTTTAACATTTACCAAATTTGGTTTGAGTTCCTAGTCTATCTGACCATTGAAGGCAATGAATGAATCAAGTTTTCACTTTTGTTCCCTACTTTAATTTCCTACTTGCAGCAATACTTTCATTCTGCTACCTACATGTCCCATGGGAAACCATTGTGCCTGTTGAAGAAGTGTGTAAAGAAGTGTGGGGCAGTGGCGTGTTTATTTTCATGTTAGAATTGTGCTGAAACTATGTAGAGCCTTTATTTAATGTGCTTGGAATCCTTCCCTGTCTTCTGGTTTGGTTAAAAGAAGATGAGTTTTCTGATAGGAATTTGCAGAATAAAGCTGTATACTTATTTTTCCCCTTTTCTGTACCAATGTCTTTAGTCAGACCTATGAACTGAAGTAAAATTTGCAAATTCCTCTTTGGTTCTGCTGAAGTGTGGAAAGTCAGTATTTCACAGTGAAATATGATACATGTACCAGTTTCTATTCATTGCCTTGTACAGAATGGTCAATAGAACAAAAATGTCCTGACTCGATCCTTCGCCACCAGTGTCTACATTTTACAGTCCTTTCATTCAATAGACAAAAATAATCCCTGCCAAGTTGCAGTCTACCGGACCAATTGATTTCTGTCTCGAGATTTAAGAGCACAGGAGGATTTTTTGATCCTTGGCAGACATGGTGTGGTCCAGATGTCCTAAGTTCAGTAGAAGTCTGTGTTATAAATAAAACTTAACTGCAACATCATCTTTGTGTGACTTTGTTTATAATTATGAAATAGTAACTTCCATGATCTTACCTTCAGAATCAAAAAATGAAAAACATTTCAATTGTGTTCCTGTGCCTAAATCCAAGACACAATACTAAATATATGTGTCCTGGTTTGCTGCATTATTAAAGAATTGTGTGTGTGAAGGGAACAGAGCTTTGTGGTCCTGAGAATAAATTTCTAACCACTAAACCGCTTCTAATGCCGTAACACATTTATTCAGAGTAGGGGAAATGCTCAGCTGAGAATGTCAGACAAGAAAGTGTACGTCAAACAGGAATATTTGAGATAACGGCACAGGAGAACATCCATTTGCCGTTCATGAATGGTTTAGGACTAGATATTAGATGAGATCTGTTTATTATCTGTTTGGTTCTTTTTTTCCCTCATGTGAATGTGCTTGTACCTGCAAGTGCCATGAGCATCCAGTCCCACTCAGGTGGTAACTCCTGACAACCTTACAGAGCTCTGCCCAGCACAGTCTTCATGAGGCCTTTCTATAAAATTAGTTAGATGTGCTCCATAGCTGTACCATATCTGATACGCTGCCCAAGGGACTAGATCTGTGGTGTCACAGTTCCCTAAAAAATCCACTTTGGTAATTGTATTTCTTCTGGGAGCATGTTAAAAAATTACACGTACTTGCTAATCTTGCACCAAAGCACGTTATTGAGACAGTGTAGTATAGACCTGTACGCAGAAGGCTTTTATGTCTGGAAAGCTTACATTCAGCCTTACAAGAGCCTTTGCTTCAAGCTGGCTCCACGCCATGGGGCTGGATCCACCCTTGGCACACGGTGAAATCCCATACGTGTTTCCTCCTGGCGGGAGAGAGGGTGCAAGGCCAGCAGTTGGCCAGGCAACTGCACAGCATTCGAGACCAGATACTGGACATTTAGTCACCTATTTGCTGTCTAGAGGCTAATGCCAAGTTCTGCTGGAGGATTTCCATTGGTTTAGCTTGTTTTCATGCTCTCCTTTTGCAAAGAGCTTGGCTTGCTGGCTCCTTAAACTGTAGCTGTGGATAGCATGAAGTGAGAGAGGTGCCCGCCATCTCTGAGACGACGATGCTACATGTGTCCAAGTGTGTCTGCTGCAGCAGGTCTTAAAGTGTCATTCAGAGCTGAGCAGGTCTGGGACTTGCAGCCTCTTAGCAGGGGACACTGATCTACACACTGTCCCGCTCCTCAAGGTGCCTGCCAAAGGATGGTAAGCGCAGAACAGAGGCAGTGATAGAAAATAAGTGCAAAGGCCACAGTAAAAGGAAGGTAGTTTCTAATAGGTGTGTTATTACCATAGGTAAATGGATTTTGTGCATGAGGGGTTGGAAGACGTAAGGCCCATTTTCACAGCGATCGAAGACATATTTGTTAAGTCAACAGAACTTACGCTTCTAAGAGTTTAGGTTGCTTTGAAGATGGGGAATCATGTGTTTTTGAAAGTTTATTTTAATTTAGTTAATTAGGTACATGAACAAGAAAGACAGCTACTTCATGAGTAGATCACCTATATCTTTGCAGTATTAATTTTCATTCAAGAAAAAAATAAAAGCTTATATTCATGTACACATACACAATTTGTGTTTGAGATATTTACATTAATGTAACTGCAGTCTTTCAAATACATATCCAGCATACACCTAGGTATATTGGTTTGATATACCTGCTGACATCAGAAGTGGTTGAGGAGAATTTCTCCAGACGCAGATTGCAAAATGCTTAGGAAGCAAAATAAATTTTGTCTGCTCATTCCTTTTCTACAACTGATGAGTGTAGGTCACATAAGGACATAGAGGAATAAACTGGGAATTAGTCCCAGTTAATAAAACAATGCATAAGCTCAAGCAGTTCCAAAACTAATTTCTTCCCAGTGAAAAGAAGTGGGAAGTGTCTTTTATCATTTTTTATACTAAATCAAAGTTCTTTCTAGATTATTACAACTATGCTAATTCATCCTCTGAAGCAGGTTTAGTGAGGCATTCATATTTAATGATAGTGCAATAAAACCATTTTTGAGTGAACTGTTTTTGTACAAAAGTAATTTTAAGAGCTACAAGCCTGAATTTATTGTTCATTTTATCTCATCTGATTTTAGAAATGTATTATTTTTTTTCCATCACAACTTTTTTCAATTATTGTATGAAGCTGTTATGCTCAGATACTCTATTTTTCTCACTTTATAGAAGAGGTAGGATTAATTATTTTCCCTCTGAGACATATCAAATCTAATTTTTACTTCCATCAAAATGTCCTTTTGTTATGCTGGTGTCTTACTGTATTTGTATGCATTTGCATGCATTACATGTCTAGATTAAACCATTTAAGTATAGCTGTGCACTGGATATCAAAGCTCCCAATTATAGAGCTGGAGGCTGAATCCATAACCCATGCATAGGGCTTTAGTGTCATTAAAGACACCCCTGGGCACCTGAGACGTGCATGGGGCTCACTGCAATGATTCAGGACCTGAAGGACATCTGCATCATTCCGGAACGGCTAGAAGCCTAGAGAGTTCTATAAAAAGCTGAAGGCCAGGCATCTCATACTTACCTCAACATCTGTTTTCAGGCAATTAAATCAACTCCATCAGCCATTCTTTGTTCCAGGGACTGATTTGTTGGAGAGCAGCGTAGGGGAAAGGGACCTGGGGGTCCTGGTGGACAGCAGGATGACCATGAGCCAGCAGTGTGCTCTTGTGGCCAAGAAGGCCAATGGCATCCTGGGGTGTATTAGAAGGGGCGTGGTTAGTAGGTCAAGAGAAGTTCTCCTCCCCCTCTACTCTGCCCTGGTGAGGCCGCATCTGGAATATTGTGTCCAGTTCTGGGCCCCCCAGCTCAAGAAGGACAGGGAACTGCTTGAGAGAGTCCAGCGCAGAGCCACAAAGATGATGAAGGGAGTGGAACATCTCCCTTATGAGGAAAGGCTGAAGGAGCTGGGTCTCTTTAGTTTGGAGAAGAGGAGATTGAGGTGTGACCTTATTAATGTTTATAAATATGTAAAGGGTGAGTGTCATGAGGATGGAGCCAGGCTCTTCTCAGTGACATCAATGATAGGACAAGGGGCAATGGGTACAAGCTGAAACATAGGAGGTTCCACATAAATGTGAGGAAGAACTTCTTCACAGTGAGGGTAATGGAACACTGGCACAGGCTGCCCAGAGAGGTTGTGGAGTCTCCTTCTCTGGAGAAATTCAAAACCTGCCTGGATGCGTTCCTGTGTGACCTGATCTAGGTATTCCTGCTCTGGCAGGGGGACTGGACTAGATGATCTTTTGAGGTCCCTTCCAATCCCTAACATTCTGTGATTCTGTGATTCAGGGATCGTACTGACTAACTCTCTGTTGACTATTGGGAGCTTGGATACCTGTGGATGAGGTTCATCCGTGTACAAATCATATGGATATCCCCTAAATACCCAACAAATCCGCATGAGGCTTGTCAATAGGGCAGCTCTGCTTTTTGAAGCAGGCGCTGAAAGGCAGGCAGAAAGAATATCCTGGGCAGTGTGAGACAGCTACAAGTGTTTAGGCAACTGGGTTTTGCCCTACCTTGCATAGAGAGAACTAAATATAGGTGTGTTCATTTTGAACTGAGATTTACCCTTACAACTGCCTTGTTTGAGTATGCATAATTCCGCATGCTTTCTTCTGGGTAGTGTCATATCTGCCCAGCCATGTGCTGTAGGTCTTCTGCTACAGGCAAGGTGAGGGGTCTTCTCACTGGACTGACAGGATAGCAGTTGGGTTCTTGCTGTAACTGTGATGTTAAGTAGCAGACAGATGTTGTCTAAAGGTATGGATTTGTCCTAAGCAGGAAGATGCCTTTGAATATGGTATATGAATATATGCATATTCTCTGCTGAGAAAGGGAAATTTGTCCTTCTGTTCATGGACTCAGGAGGTGCCAGGGAGTTCATTGCTTGTCTTGAGATGTTCAGAAATAAGATCAATAGCTGTGTGGGGTCTTGGCTAAAACACGTTTTGTGATTTAGGCAAACTCAAATTTTATAGACTGCAGTCAGTATAGTGACAATCCATTTCTCACACATGAAGGATATTCTTCTATTTTCAATTACTTTTTTTGATGATCAGGAAGACTAGACATATTTGCATAAGTAACAAACCTTATCGTGTTAGGAAATGACAAAAGATAATGAGAAAAGTCAGAATATTTCTTAGCTTAAGCTGCAAACTCTCTTGCCTTTACTCTCTTGGTAAATAATAGTGCCATAATATAGTTGGTAGTCATTTGTTCATTTCTGATCAATTTTTCTTCTTATTTCCAGAAGTTTAAGTGTTTCTGAGCAAGAAATATGTTCCGTTGCATAGTAGAAATTGCTATAGAGCTGTAGCAGGAGCCAGGATCAGAAAGCTTGGCACAGGAAAGTGTAAGTTATACTGCTCTGATCTGGCTAAGACATTTCAGCTGCAGGGAAGATTCATTTTGAGAGCAAAGTAATATTTCCATCACCTCTTTCCATTGCGATTAGGCATGGCTTTGATGGCTAGCAGAAAAATCCAAGGAAATACAATGAGTCTGTGCGTTTCTGAGTTACTTTTACCACTCTTACTGCTCTTACTTTCACCACTCTTGCTTGCTAGCCAGTAGTATCTCCTCATTTTATTTTTGGATGCCCCCTCCCTGGCAGTGTTCAAGGCCAGGTTGGATGGGGCTTGGAGCAGCCTGGTCTAGTGGGAAGTGTCCCTGCCCATGGCAGGGAAGTTGGAATGAGATGATCTTTAAGGTCCATTCCAATCAAAACCATTCCATGATTCTATGTATTTCAGGTAAGCCATTTGTCTGGGCCAGTGTGACAGTCTTTTATGTTGGGAGCATACATGGTATTTTAACAGGAAAGGATTTGGGATTTCTAAGCGTGTAAGACACATGCTGGAAATTAATTGTAGACAGGCCTATAGTTTGTAAGAAAACACAGAAAATAAAAACATAGTGCTGAAATTCTCAGTTATAGTAGCCTTAAATTATGTCCCTAAAAATCTGTGTTTAGACTTGTAACTGAGTTGATCCAAGGGTTTAAATGCTAACCTGGGTCCTTTGTCCTTTCCTCCAAACCACAGCTGTATCTCCAGCATGTACTGAAGACTTTCAAGACTTTGGATATCTTTGCCCACAGGCCTGCCAAAACCACTTTATGAACTATCAGCTTCAGTCAGACACCCTGCAAAATAACATACATGCCATTGTTATCCCACCCAGTTATCTCTGTTATCTTCAACATTCCTGCTATCTTGTATATTTCCTTCATTGCTCTTTAGTTGCCATCGCATTTTCTTCTCTTCTGAATACAAACTCACCACTTTGCTGTCCTCTGGTTGCTGGGTTTTGACATCATTTGCAAGAATCAGCCACACCTTTGTGGTTAGTGCCAGGTCTAGTCAGAAGAAGTCAGTCTCTCTGCCTCTCAGCTGCAAAGCTTGTAATCCCAATGTATGTCTTCGCTCTCCCAAGCAGAGGTATAGACTGCAGCCAAGCCACCAAGACGTGCACTGGTCATCCTGTGTACCAGAGTTTTTCCTCCTTTACTAGGGTTGAGCTGCACCCAAAGCTGCCGGCTGATGGTGGCCACTTGTGGCTTGCTTTTGGAAGAGAAGCAGTGAGGCCAATTTGGAACACAAACTTATGCCCACACATGCAGTTAAGTCCATGTGTTTAAAGAGGATTATCAGATGATGGAGATGATGCAGAAACTTGCACAGCAGTTTGTTGCCACTATTGAAGAAGCTAAAAACTGAGAAAATTCCTAGTTACAGTTTTTACTGTAACTCCTGTTTTGATATTTTAAATGTGTATTTCCTGTGAATTATTTAAACAGTTTGTACTGCACTTGCCAAATGAACTCAGTTAATAAACTGAATGTGCATCAGGGGAAGGAAAAGTAGCTCAAGCAAATAAACACCAATCCATATTATAAAAGCATATTGCATGAGTTACAATGAATCATTCCATGCAGTGGAGCACACACAGAGCAAATTGCTTTCAATACCACACATCTGTAACAGGAAAAAGAAACCCTTGTTACTGCACACTCACAGCATAAAATGAAATTACCATGGGAAGGAGTAACATTTTTTAATTAATATAAACAATGATGCGATTATTGTGCAGTAATTTGCACTTCCCAGTTTAAAATACAAGAGATTTTTTGAACCAAGAGGCTGTCTGCAATATTGCACTTTTTCTTTCCATGCTGTGCTCTTCAAAAGTGGCAGTCAGGATCAGACTGAAAACAGAATGTAAGTATGACTGGGGACTGGGGAGCTGTCATTGAACAGGCCTGGTTCCTACCAGTATAAACAAGGGAGCGTTGTGTACACCTCAGCAATATTTGGGCACACCTGGGTGTTCTCTTCAGCTCTTCCAAGGGATCAGAAGCGAAACAGAAACATTTTCGAGTAGGAGTTCACAAAATGCCATCTTTGAATCAGACAGAGTGACTCTTTGTGCTGGTCACCACCCTCAGCAGAACCAGATGATTCTCTGGGTTGCAGCAGCACTTCCAGCACAGTTGGCTACTTCAGGAACTGAAGCCACCATTTCTAGGATGGCTGGGTCCAGCCTTGCAGAATTCTTGGTCAATTGGACTCCAGAGAGTCCCCCAGTTGCTTGTTTCCAATCTTGACTGCTCCCTCAGTCTTCCCTGTTACACTCCAGTGGAGTACTGGTACCCAGGCAATTATCTGCTTCCAAGGATGATGGAAAGGGGAACGGGAATGTGATAGTGCTGGGGAGCTTGGCCATTGTGTGGCCTTCCACAGCAAGGCTCCGGCAAGGTTCTCCTTGGAGAATAAAAATCCTTAGCCTAGGCTGTTTCCCTTCTCTGCTACAGGAGAGGTGCTCAGAATGAACTATGGAAGAAGAATAGCCTAGGAATGATGCTGTAGGTGAGAGGCAGAGCTACAGGCTACCAGTAAGGACACTCCGGCTTCTGAATCTGAAAGAAGTCCTGCTACTTAACAAGGCAGAGGTTTCTCTACTTTGCTTTCTCTTCCCACCCATTGTAGAAGCATGCTGTAAGAGTAGTTGCAGCAATAGCTAATTTTCTGCAGAACTTCTAGAAAACTGTCACCCTGCTGAGGATTTTGAATTCTTGCATAACACAGTGACACCTTTCTCTTTTCTGAAGTACAGGATTATCTTTTTGGAGATAATTAAAAATCTTTTACAAAGTAGGTAATTCTGTGCTAAGAGGTATAGAATGGCCATAAGGCAGGCTGATAGATTTGGTATTCTATCTAATGAGCCATGCGTAATGTCAGTTCAGTCCTGTGTTTCATTCTCATTAAGTTGGTCAAGGAGATTTTCCTGGGAGTTCCAAAAAAGGCAACAGGAAACTCTTAAATACTGTGTAGTTGGGGAATTATCACCAACAACCAACAACAACAAAGTGGGATGTGGCAAACCTGACAATTTTTAAGAAGGACTCAAGGAAATTGCACATTGGAAAGTTTGTCCTCTGGGTAAGGCAAGTTGGAAGAAACTTGAAAAAAAAAGCATGTATTGGTAAATGCATCCATAAATATAATATATTTGGGAGTCTGTGTAAGTCAGTTCTTTCAAAAGACACTTTCTATCTGCCACGCATAGCTACTGACTCAAAAAAAGATTTCAACACGAGTGCAGAAAATGGTTGTTCAGTCCCTAAAGTGTGGATTTTCGGAGATAAAACACCATAGCAAAGGTTCCTTAAAAATATGCCAGGGGATAAAATGGAAATATTTCCATGGATTAAAAATTAATCAAAAGAAGAAACAAAGGAACAAATTATGAGCTCCCACAGCAGAAACATCCAAGAATATTTCATTTCTACAGACCAAAGAAGTAGAAATTAAATTGACAAGATCTTTTCTGCTAGGAAAGCTCCATGGTGGGATGGGACACAAACCAGTGCAGCCTTGCATGAGGAGTGAAAGAGAAGGATGTGAGCAGGCAGGAGCCCTCCGGGGGCTTCTGGAGCCTCGTCTGCGCCTCAGCACTGCACTGCTGGTGTGACGGAATGCAGTGTGGCTGGGGACCGTGAGAGACCCACCCAGACAGAGAAGTGTGTCTTTTGTGGGGTATCCCCAGCTGTTACCCGGAACATATTCAGAGAAACATGCTGAAAGGAAATATGTTTATTCTGCATTTGGTCTGGGATTTTGTTTGTTTATTATCCCCTTAGCAATGTGTCGTCTTGGCTTGAGAGCTGACACAGAAACTTTAGAAGCACATTCACTTGGATCAAGCATTTACTCTTAAATCCCTAGCTGCTAGAACCCCCCGCTCTTTACTTTGTAAGGACAAAATAACCAGAACAATTACATGCCTGGCTAGCAAACACAATGTGCATCATATTTCTTTTAAAAGACACTTAGTGTTTGCCACCCATGCCTACTGTAAAACAGGAAAAACTGTTAACATTTAATAAATACTAAATCTTAAACAAGAACATGTGCAAAGTAAAATAATGTCATTATACCCTTGGAATTTGTGTTCTGACTCTTCATCACTGAAGCACAAAACAAAGAATAATGTGATAATTTGACTTTGAACAGGAAATTGCAAGTGTTAGGGAAGCAAATGTAGGTAATAGCTGTAAATGTTAACATGATCTATTTATTATTTGCTGTTAATGATCAAATAGTTAATACTCAATATAATTACTTCAATGAAAATGCTGATGTCAACTACAGTTACTGTCGTATAGGATTTAATTCCAACCATCTGTTTTAATGCACTTGTACATATCCCGGGTTCATCTTTGCTTACAGTGAAGTGCTTTTCTGGAAGGTAAAAGTAATTATTAAAGGAATGGAAATTATTAGTGTTTCATGGTTTGGCAAGGAAAATACATGCCTTTTTAAGTTTTTAGTGTCTCTTTTAGAGGGCTTCAACACCAGAAATGGTCGAGGGTGGAGTGTAACACATGTGTTTTCTGCCATAGGCTATATGTTGATATTTGAGGTTCATCCCAGTGAGGTGTTTGGAAGTATAAGTCACTGGTCTGATTATTCTCCACTGCTTAATTAAGTCCATTCATTTCATAGGGTAAAGGAAATATGAGTGGTTTATTAAAACGGAAATATAAAATACTGGTGAACAATGTGGGAAAACACTGATGTGTGTACATAAACAACATAATTTCTTTTCTAGTGAACTGTTTCATTCTCCAGTGTATTATTCAGTGTATTTGCAGGCAATGTTTGATCTTGCTAACTAGTTTAGTTAGTGTTGAATGTAACTGCCTCATCTGTTTTAGTCAGAAATTGCCCTGTTACCCAAGGATGTCTCCACTTGGCTCCAGGGCTCAGCTCCTCATGCTGTGAAGATCTGTCAAGCCACTTCAGAGGAAAAAAACCTTGCATCTAAGGCAGTTCCACAAGTAATGAAGTGGATGTGAGATCAATAACTTATTATCTTTCCTTTCTGACTCCATAGCATTTGCGCAATAGGAAGCTGTAGAAGTTAATCAGAAAAACCCAAGGTATCTCCCGTTACTCTTAGCACTTAGGGCCTTTCAGAACTAAACTAAAGTCCTGGCTGGATTATGCCATACTTTGCAGAGGTAGAAGGCAAGACTTTGCTCTTGAAAGGATGCCCTGGGAGCTCTTCAGTGTATCCAGCTGTCACAGCTGAGACTGTTTAACCTCACATTCCTGACCAAACCAGTTGAGTTACATCCTTGTCTACAGTAATATTGGAGAACCCTTCTGACCAAGACTTCACGTTAAGAGAGGCAGCAAAGACAAAACCAGCAGAATTTAATGTGGTTGCCCAAAATATCCAGCTGTTATTATCTACTTTTCCAAGGGCATGAACACTGCTTATTGTTTGAAGTAGTTTTTTCTCTGGGCCGCCCTTTCTTTCCTCCCCAAGTCAAGAAACATTTGTTTTTTACCAGCAGGAACATGCGTTACAGAATCCAGCACGTTTCCATGTGGTACAATCTTGTGAATGTTTTGTTGAGATAAGTGAGTGACAGCTTCCAGTTGGTGTTCTGCAGGAGGTGAGGGCTTCTTTCCACCATCTCAAAATAACTATGTTCTCCTTGCAGAGTTCCCAGTCTGAGATGTTATCTTATCCTCCTAGTACAGCAGGCTTGATACTTTGCTGCACCAGTTTATCTAGCTAATAGACTTCAGTAGCAGTTCTATTTACAGGAAAGACTGTGCGAGGATTACATCTATCGGAGTTAACGTTTGGTCTGTGTTGTCCAACTTTATAACAGAAGCCTTGATTGTAAATTATTGTTAAATGCTGTTTTTCAGTTATGAGATCTTGTTACCACTGGAATTCAACAAGTTTTTTCCTCCAATTTGTTAAGCCAAAACTGCAGTTTTTCTTAAGAGAATAAGACTCTGTTTTCTTCTTGTTTAGAGAAGTGTCAACAGTTAAAGTCTTGCTATTTAATTTCATTATATCCCCTTGAAATCCCTTGAGAAACATGAGTTATGACCATGACAGTGCTTTGCACTTCATGGGTATTACATCTCAGCAACTTGCAAAGATGTATGAAATACAGTTAAGATCTCCAGTAATCCCAAAATAGCTGCATATACGCGCTGGCTTTCTAGAAACAGCATTATTTTTCCCGAAGTCATAGTTATCCCTAAAGGCAATAGAATATTAAACTTCTTATGTGGCTTTCAATTGTCTTAAAGAACAGAAATGGGGACCAATAAAAATAATGTCTGGTTTATATTGATAGGACCCCTGGATTTAAAGAGAAATCTCTGTATGTTGTTTTACTTGCCTGTGGGAATCCCATCATGCGTTCAATTGCAGTTTATGAAAAGCTGCTGTAGTCTTCTAACAAATTACTTTTAGAAAAGCCTAGAATCCATCATATCTCTGCTTTACTAGAGGTAAGCTGCCCTGATTTCTTATGCAGGTGGGGAAGTCCCACAGCATTTTTTGGTTGTTAACATAGTATACTGTGGCATTTAAATGCAGCATGTTAGAAAGACATCTGATTTCTTACAAAAATGCATAAGAAGAAATTATCTTTCCTTTAAATCAGGGTGAGGCTTAGGTCATTGATAAGGAATGAAAATTGTTTCATTTTTGAGATGGCTAGAGGATGGATGTGTCCCCAGGAGGAACAGAGATGGCATACTTGTAGCTCAGCATATGGGAGGTGTCAGGAGAGCTGCTCTGTGGAGCCCTTAGGATGTCCTGAATTCTCAAGTGTTTATTTCAGTGCAAAGATGTAAGTTAGGTTTGTTTTACTGATTAGGCCAGGGCAGGGCAGGGGGGGAGGTTTATTAGTAAGTGGTTCCCACACAATTGGTGTGAAATTACCATTTTCATTTATTTTGTTTCCTGGAGGAAATGTGCCCCAGTTACCTGTTGTCACCAGCAGCTGTACCTGTCATGGGTCTCAGCAGAAAGTCAAAGGGATAGCAATAACTTGAGCCCTTCAGATGAGGCTGAGGCATGCTGACAGGAACGGGTGAGCTTACAAATCCACTTATTTGTCCTAAAGTAGGCAAAATCCCTGTGTCTCCAGGAAGACTAATAGTTCTGTAATAACGACACTGGTCAGAAACAAGCTTTCAGCATCTGGCTGTGCCACAGAAATTCCTCTGTTTCCTAGGAAAATTGATTGATATCTCTGTCCCAGCTCCCCGTCTGTAAAGTGAGAAGACACTTTAAGGATAAACTCCTTAATCGGTTCAAGTCGATCACATATTATGGTGATGGAATTGCTGAGGTTGTGCAATATCCTCTGTCAACAGTGCCGTGTTTATCGTGCAGAGCAAAATTATAGAAAAATATATCTCTTCTTCCAGTGCTCACAAAGCTGATGGGCTGCCTCCTCTGCCAAGGCAGGGGAGTGTGGCTGTGGCTATCTCAGGAGGTAGAGGACACCACCAGCAAGCACAGAAAACACTGGTGCTTCCTCTAGCAAATACTTGTTTTCTGAATAAATATGCATACTTGCAGAAACTGTGCTGTTCTTCCAAGAGGCAAGGACTTTTGCTCATGTGGACCTGTAACTAATTGTTGCCATGGGAAACTCTGAAATGGCTATCCACACTTCTATGTCTGAGTGGAGCTTGTGTTCGGACATACTCTTCAATCTGTGTGCCAACGTATGCATGTGGTATGTGTATATATGTTTCTTCCTTGGTATAGCATGGTCAAGTTGAGATATGAAAAGCTGCTTTTAATGTTAAAGATTTTGGTAGCGTCAGCAGCAGCTGAAACACTGTGTCTGTGAGGTTGCTGAACTAGCTGAGATGCCCAGAGTACTGTTTGGTGTTGCTTTGATTCATTGATGTGCTCTGAGCATATAGAAAATCCTAAGAAATTTTCACTTTTTTTTCTGTAGTTGTTGCCCATGTGACCCTGCAACTCTTCTCCCCACGAAATTATATGATTCAGACATAAAAATGGAAATGCTGGAGCTTTTCAAAGAAGTATTTTGGTTTGAATTATGAACCTATTTTCCCTTTTTCATGTTCTCAGAAAAGGCTGTATTGTCCTGTGTGAAGTTTTCTAAAATACTTGTCATGAGACATGCACCTGATTTAGAAAATCTCAGCTCAGGTGACTAAAGTTTGGAGAAGCTGTAAGTGACCCAGATGCCCATGGTGGCAAATAGTGACCAAGACGTCTCTGCTGGGACAGGAGAAGGGGTGCCACTGGTCCATGGTTTCTGCTAACCAGCATGTGCCAGTGGAAGGTACTTGTACACGCAGGTGCTTGTGTCAGTTCTAGATACACTCTTTGACAGGTTAAATTTGACTTATTTTTAAACTGCTTAGTTTCTGAAAGCTTTTAGATATGCTATTGAAGCCAAGCTGCTTGCTAGCAAGCTGCATTAAAAAAATCACTAGGGTCAAGAAATGGCTTTCAACTGGAAGAGGGGAGATTGAGATTAGTTATTGGGAAGAAATTCTTTCCTGTGAGGGTGCTGAGACACTGGCCCAGGTTGTCCAGGGAAGCTGTGGCTGCCCCCTCCCTGGCAGTGTTCCAGGCCAGATTGGATGGAGCTTGGAGCACCCTGGTCTGGTGGGAGGTGTCTCTGCCTGTGGAAGGATGGTTGGAATAAGGTGAGCTTTGAGGTCTCTTCCAACCCAAACCATTCTGTGATTCTATGAAATGTAATTGTTTTGCTATTAGTGGGTCAGTGAAGCAAGGACTTCTCTAAGCGTAGGTGCACCACCGTCCTTCTAGAGAAGATCTGTGTAAAGCACATTAAAACATATTAATGAAATGTTGTGGAAAAGGCTGCATTGTCACTGGCTGAGCTGCACATTTGCTTTGGACTGTTAATTTGGCACCATTTAGTTAAACGAAAGAAACACCAGCACTGGAGTACAATGCTTGGCTTCTTCCCTGCCTTCAAAACAGCACAACCTGCCAATTCGTTCTGCGTACCCAAATACCGACTGGATTAATGTAAATGTCAATTATAACATCATTTAGGAGACCAAGCAAACACTTGTTCCTGTCTGGCACTTCCATGGGGTGCATGAGTACCTTTAGCACCTGCAAGTCCTTTCCCAAATAAAGGGCAAGCTGCCGGTGTCACACCAGTATGGGCCGTAGTGGAGCCTTAACTGTGTGACATTGTGTCTTTTATTAGGTTGTTCCCTTGTCCTGCTCCCTTTTTTTCTCTTGAGTTTGTTTTTTTTCAGTCTAAAAAGGTGAAGACTGTACATATTATTAATCTAATTGGTTTATGATGGAGACTTGGATTTTCAAGGATGAGAAGATGCCTGCAGACGACTAGATACTTCGTGGGATTTTGAGAAGTGACAGACATCTAATTGTCATACTGTTTCTATGCTTATGTTTCCTTAGATTACAATTTTAATTTAAACTGGGAGATCTCAAATCCAACTACAGTCCTTTACCTAACATTGTGAAAGTAACAACTAAAATTATTGAAAGTGAAAGTAACAAATAAAACATTTCCTTATGTAGCTGCCTGTTGCACATTAACCTCACTTTCCTAGTGTGAGTAATTTACTGATGAAGAGAAGACATTACTAAAAGCATGTGAATATAAAACATATTTTATGAAAGTTTTACCCTTTTAAATGGTCTTGAGGATTTTAAGAATTAATTAAATAGAATTGCTTAAATGCAGGCAGAAGATGGTTCAAGCTCTGAAAGATTTTAATGATCCTAGAAAACACTTTTCTCAGTGACATATCAATATTGCAGACTTAAAAGAAGAATAATTCTAATTGTTTTCACACCCTCAAGGTAGCTTGTCTAACTGTTACCTGTAGTTTTGATGACTTACCTTAATATTTTGTATGTGCTATACGAGCCACTTAAAACTTTTTTTCTTTTTAAAGATTTCTAAGTAGATAAATCTCTGGCTTAAATTCCTTGAAATTGCATGAAGGTATCCAGATTTTTCTCATATTATAGTTGCAATTGTAGAACCATGGGCACAATGGGAGTTTCCAATTGACTGCATTTTTCTTTCACTTTATAAAATACCCTACTGAAGAAGATGGATTTTTAGGAGTGTGGTTTACTTTAAAGCATTAAGTGTAATACATAAGAACATATTCTAGATGTCATATTTAATTCTGTTGCCAAACGCATCTTTTGAAACGAAAAAAAAATTGTAATACAAAAGTCTTTTTTAAATAACTGTGAAAATTGCACTTAGTTGTGTTTTCAACAACAAAATTCTGCTACTTAAAGGGTTTGCAAAAACAGTTGTTTTGAATTTTTTTTGTTGTGATTTGTTCTGATTGTTTTTTTCACCCGTTACTGTGAACTTCAATTGTGTTGAGTTTAGCCCAAAGGTTTTCTGTGTTCCAGCTTTTTAAGTTGCCTAACCTGTGTAAATACATTAGGGCAGTTCTAAACCATTGAAAACAAGAGGAGATGGATGTGTGCAAAGTTCAAATGTGTTCTGTTGGCTTTTATCATCAGTGTGAATCATGTGGTAATTTAGATGCTTAAAATAGTTTGTTGTTTGTAAAACACAGCAAAATACAGCAAATGAAGTCTCTCTACAGGAGACAGAAATATATATTGGACATCTCAGTTTGGTGTTGTGGGAGGTTTCTTACTGGAAGAGGCTAGGTTTTTTCCATTTGTGTGTTTTCATTTTTATTTAAAATTATTTTTGGTGTAGTTGAAATGTTGCGTGTTGAAAGCTGTGGAAACTGAAATTCTTCTTTCATCCTCAAAAATGAAATAGTATGGGAAGATGATCTGAGGGTTGGAGCACCTCTGCTATGAGGACAGGCTGAGGGAGTTGGGCTTGTTCAGTCTGGAGAAGGCTCTGGGGAGACCTGATAGCACCTTCCAGTACCTGAAGAGGCTACATGAAAGCTGGAGAGGGACTTTTGACATGGGCGTGGAGTGATAGGATGAGGGATAACGGCTTTAAACTGGAAGAGGGAAGATTTAGATGAGATCTTAGGAAGAAATTCTTTCCTGTGAGGGTGGTAAGACACTGGCCCAGGTTGCCCAGGGAAGCTGTGGCTGCCCCCTCCCTGGCAGTGTTCCAGGCCAGGTTGGATGGGGCTTGGAGCAACCTGGTCTGGTGGGAGGTGTCCCTGCCCATGGCAGGGGGGTTGGAACAAGATGAGCTTTGAGGTCCCTTCACACCCAAACCATTCTGTGACTCTATGATTCTACGTTTAAAATACATCCTTCCAGGACAGGGTTAGATCACAACCACTTAACAAAACAGGATTCAGTGTTCCTGCTGAATTGGTTTCTCACCACTTTTTGTTATTTCCCAGGACTGCCAGCTGAATTTCACATTGCATGCAGAATCAGTGAATAAAAGTGTTTAGAAAACTTTTAAAGCCCAAAAAATTACATTTCTGAGGCAAGATATAGAGCCTCCTCTCTGGACGGAGGCTGACAGCTCTTCTTTAAAACCAAGAGGCGCAGTGTGCCAGACCAGCACAGCCATGTGCAGAAGTACCACAGTTCAGGAAAGTGTATAAAATCTAGGTGATTGATTGCAGTTGATTGGATATTTTCTTTTTTTTTCATCTTGAATTATCATTAGTGTGCAGACAAGAAACAGATATTTAAGAAGCCATCATAGTAAGAGGGAATCCATCCAAATCCGTGTAAGGAAAAGTTAATCCCTTAGTAATATAAGGGAGGCAGTACTTGCATGGACAAGCAGGCTAGGAAACAAAGAGCAGGAGTCCGTGACGGGAGGCGGCGTCTGTGCCAGGACCTGTTCTTTTCTGCTTATTCATTGACAACTCCGCATAGGAGGCAAATGCTGAGGTCTGCAAAACAAGAAATTTGCCGATGCTCTGCCATACCGTGAAGAGCTGCAGAAAGTCCTTACAAGGCAAGTGTCTGTGTAATAAATCAACAAGTTATAATCGGTGTAGATAAATGTAGAACGGTGCTGGTAAGCAAAACACAACCCTAACGTGGCACATAAGTTCACGGGCTCCAAATGCTATGACTCAGAGCTGGGATTTCGCCATGGTGACAGGCTGTCCCCTGAAAAGGTCAGCTCACTGCTTGCAGCTCTGCTTGTCCCCACCCCAAAACATCCAGCAGAGCTGGAAAAATGCAGAGAAGTCCAACCAGGATGAGCAAAGCTCTGGAACAGATTCTACAGAGGTCTTCCTCAGTGTGGCCTTCCCCAAGCTGTCATTCCTCAGCTGTCCCTAAAATCAGTGTCCTGAAGTGAAGAACCAACAGCCTCCACAACAAAGGTCTCTGGCATGCCCTCCCACGGACAGCAGCTGGGATGCTGGGTGCAGATACTACCTGACAGCAGCACACAGGTTACATTAAACCATATGCTGGAGGGAAGAAGCCCACTAGCATAGCTAATTTTACATACTTTCCCAGTGTGTGCAGAACAGTGAAACTAATTCTGGTTGGGTCTAGTCCTTTTTATACTAATTATTGTATCTGCTACAAGCTTTCTGGAGTAAAGTGGTCAAAAATAGTGTTGAGACAAATACTACGCAGCCATTTTTTAAAAGAAGGCAATAAAGGGGTAAGGGTCTCAAAAGTCAAATTACTTTTCCATTGATCTTTCCTTTGTCTGCCAACCTTATGCTTTAGTTTAAAGACATTACATCCAAATGAAAGTTCAGTTACTGAGCAGGAGAATCAGAAACATAGTGGAGAATTAGGGCAGCTCCTGTGTTGGTATGTCCTCCTGCATTCTGGTATTTGTGCTATTTCCACAGAAAATACTGGAAATAGTCGAGTCTCTAGTCAGCTTGAGGGAGTCCTTGGCTTGTTTTCTGCTTTTGGTATGAAATGAGTACCATTCCAGATAGAGTAAAAAAAAAAAAAAAATAAGAGAGAAAAAAACAGCAGAAGAAAGAAAACTTCAGAAAGTTTCAGAACAAGGATGGGCAACACTCCGCGTCTGTTCTGGTAGTTCCTTCTACAGCCAGGTTTTTCCAGCTGAGGAGGCTTTATCCCTCCTCAGGAACTGCAGCCACGTCCAAGAACACAGGCACTTGGCAGCGAGCTGGTGCTGTCTGATGTCGTTGGAGAGCTGAAAATAAGATTTTTTAAGTGAAAAACTTCAGACGTAAAAGGCTTTAGGCACGGCTATCTAACGTTGTTAGTTTTTAGTATATTTTGTGTGATTAGGGAACTGGAGGTTAACGGTGGTGTTTTGTGCTGTTTTTTTTTCTCTTTCCTCTCAGAAATAAGCAGCTAACAGTTTACCCTCAAAGATAATACAGTGGATTGTGTCAAACTGCCATCGCTTACGAAAACTGAGTTTTCTCTCTGCCTTTTTGAATTATGTGGAAAAAATTCAGTCATTGAAATCAATATTCAGTCTTTGTTTTGTACTCTTTTGTAAAGTCCAGTTGGCTTATTTTCCAGTTTCTTCGTTTATGTTAAAGGCAGATATGTACAGCTACCCATAATGCTGGATAAGTAGTTATCAATAAAACCTTAGCACATTTGGTGAACAAAAAATAAAGAAATAAATTGTGGGGTTTGGATTAATAGTAGCAATATAGCGTAGCAGTATAGGAGTTATGATAAATGATCTTTAGAAAGGCGTTGGTGTATACATATACAATGCAGACTTGGTAGCAGAACCATATGTATAGATAAAAGTGACAATGATATGTGCTTCCTATAGAGGACCTTTGTTTTAGAATAATAGAGATTTAATATAGATCACAACAATATGTTTCATGAATATTATTTTTGTTTAAGTGCTGAGGGTAGCAGAGATACAGAGAAATGAGTAATTTTTCAGAAATCTTAAGGGGTGATGTTTGAGAATGTGGTGGCTTGGCAGAGAAAAAAAAACTAACATCCTAATAGGCAGCCAGGCTTCTCATTTTACTGGGTTTTGCATTTTTCTATTATCTTATTAATAAAGGTGATGTTTTTAAGGTATGCACTGTACCGATAGACTATGATCTAGTAATACTGTGAACAACCTTTTTTGACTTTTCAGTTACTGGAAGGGAAGATCAATAGATCCTTGTGTACACAAGTCAAGTGATTTGGAAAGGGGTGGAAGAAAATTTCCCTTGTGTTTGTTCCTATTTTATGTTTTACTTAACTTCAGATACAATTCCCCTCACTGAAAGCACGAAGTAGAGAGATTTTGTTTGTAATGCTTGTCTCTTCAGATTTTATTAGCTCTTAGTCCACTGAGATCACAAATTCCTGGCAAGTAATGTCTTGACTATTTCTCTTATTTACCGCATATCATTTATGAGAACACTTTGGCTTTTCTGAAACGAAGAGATGGGTTTATGGAATGATATGCAGGATGTCTGAAACCTGGAAAAAAAAAATGGGCAAAATGTGCAAAGAAAAAAGTGTTACGGTACAGATCATGCTGTTTAACAGTGGCGACTTCATGAAGTTGTGATCTCTACAGATCCTCACACCAGGGTGCTTCTTGAGGGATTGTTCAGAGCCACAGGAGAGAGGAGAAAACAGAAAAGGAGAATAGGTGGATGATGATGGGTGAGTTTAAAGGTTAGCCACACTGTGGACTGCACTATCAAGAGCATTGCAAGCAGGTCAGGGGAGGAGATCGTGTTGTGTCTGGTTTTCTTACAGTGTGGTGCATCCCAGCAGAAGATGTAATGGCAGACCAGGATCCAGTGGATGGCCACTATGCAGGTGGAGGGCTGGAGCACTTGGGGTACAAGAGGCTAAAGAAGCATGGCTTGTTAAACCTGAAGAAGAGGGGCCAATTTTTTTCTCTGTGATCATCAGTACAGCAAAGGCAGTTAGGTGTAAAGTGAAGCCAGTTTCCACTCAGAAGTACACACAGAAGAACAAGGGGCAGTGGTAACGAGCTGCAACAGCAAACGTCCACTTGGGCATAAGGAGAAAATTCTTCCCCAGCAAGTGGTTGAACACTGGAGCATGCTAGAGAGGCTGCAGGAGCTCAGTCTGTAGAGATATAGAGTGCAGACTTGGCCAAGGGCCTTGGCAGCCTCATCTAACTTTGAAGTTGGCTTTGCTTTGAAGATGAACTAGGTAGCCACCAAAGAAATTTCCCATTAAATTATTAATATGTGCTTGTGTGATCCCAGACAGGCTGAGATGGTGGGTGGTCAGAGGTGACCTCTACTGAGGACCTGGTATTTCATAAAGAGAGAGCAAGCCCTCTGTGTAAAGTGAAGTTGTGTGTAGATATGTCTACACAGGTTACAATACTCTTTTAGTAGCTGTAATGGCAATTACATTATCCTATATGTATAAAATTGAAAGGCAGGAGCAGCATATCTGTATTCTGAAGGAACAACATTGAGTTTACTGATTTTCAGTTGCATTAGTATTTAAATACTTGTAGGAGCAAATTTTCACAAGTGCTCTGTACTGCAGTTTAGAGTCCTATAAAGGTGATTTATTAGTCTGTGACAGAACTGTTACATTTCAAAAGATTAAGTGTGGCTCGTAGGCTCTAATTTCATTCTGTAAGGAGCTGAGAACCATTTGCACCCACCAACACTCAAAGGCTCTTCCTGGATTTATTTTACTGCTTGGGGGAAAATTGCCAGGATTGTTAATTGATTCAGGGAAGCTAACACTAAAAAATGGTGAGCTGTGCTGAAGGACGCCAGTTCTGCCAGATCCATGGCTCTGAGTGCTCACTGAGCAAAACATGGGCATGCAAACAAAGAAAATACAGGAAGACCACAACAGTTAAAAAAGATGAACTGAGTATCAAACTTTTCTGAAAAAAGAAAGGATAAAAGAAGAACGCTGATACTGCTTTTCCCTTCATATGAACGCAAAAAGAGTTCTAGCAAACTCATTTTCTAGTGGATTTTCTTTTCTAGTAGAAAAAAAAAAAAAAGGAATTTTTAGCAAGTACATATTCTTAACATAAAATAATCTGACAACAAAGCAGGCAATATTTCTAGTTGATGAACATCCAGAGTTCTATATACGAGCTCCCTACATATCCTAGTCAGCACAGGAACCCATTCCTATGCTTTTGAAGTTTGGATTGCAAGACATAAAATGTATTAAAGCTGTGAGTTAGGTTACCTCCAGGAACAAGCAAACTCCAGGTTTAGGAAATAGTAAATTTCTCAGCACACTAAGTGTGTGATTTGACCTTTCTGTCTGCAGTCACAAGCCGGACAGTCTTCTTGTTTACGCTTTGGAGAATGATTAAGGATCTTTATTAAGATGATTCTCTAAAAAGTAGATATATCCCACTCTGAAAACAAACCATGGCTTAAATCCATTAGGGTCATGATGTCTTGACATGATCTTATGAGCAAATGCAACTGGAAATGGAAATGTCATGGAAATTGGAGATGTTTGTTTCTAGCTCAGAATAGTGAGCCCTAACTGTCTGTGTGTTGTGGCTAATTGTTGATTTACGATGTTCCTCCTGGATGTGATAAGCTGTTCCATTTGTCAACAGGCCTTTCCTTCTTAATGAGTGGCACCATTTTTTACTGACAGAGGCACAAGCATTTAAAATAATGTTTTCCAGATTTGTTTTATTTTGCAAGGAATAGTAAGAGGTTTCAGGGAGACAGTAAGATTTACTGTTGGAAACATTCTTGGTGGGTTTAGAGATGTGCAGCTATCAGTTCCCTAGTCTTGCTGCCAGACATTTAAGAAGCCTGTTTCCAAATGTTGTTATGGTGAAAAACCTGCAGTGAATCCGCAGAATTTCATACATTGTTCTACAAATATCTGTTTTCTAGCTCTGTTGTGAACTGTGTAAAACTCTTTGGAATAAGACAAAAAGGATGAGTGTATGGTAGATTAGGAAAAATTAAACACCATGTGGCCACTAGATGGAAACAGAAGCAGCAAGTGTGTATATGTGTGTGTTCACTATATGTTTTTGCATATTCACCTGAATATTTCAATCCCTTGTCTTTACATGAATATAGAGAGAGTAAATCAAGTAATTTTTAGTATTGCAATTCAAGTCAAGAATGAGCTGGAGAGCAAAGTATGGCTGGAGTAGACTGAAAATGCTTAAAAGAGAGCTAAGTAAGAACAAGAAGAGTAAGAATGCCAATATGAGGCGAATCAAACTCTGGAAAGCTCAAAAAAATGCTGTATGCCATGAAAGCCGCATAAGGCAGGCTCATCAAGATTGTCTTCTCTTTTTTTTGTTGTTAGTTTACCAATTTTGTATTCCTTTGCAGTAGAAGGGAAGAAACCATCTTGGGTCTTTGAATGTGTCAGGAGTGATTTTTTGTGAGGAAGCCTTGCTACTGAAAAGCCCTAGAAGTTCTCACTACATCTCCAAGTATTACTATTTTCATCCAGAGTTGAATCTTTGAAGCCCATATTGTTAAACTGAAGAACCAGAGCCTGCTTAGTTAACTGTGAAGCAGCTGTTATGCATGGTCCCTATCAAGTCATGGAATTGTTTGGTCACTGAGTAATTTAAATCAGAATAAAAGTCTTCAGGTCTTTGGTCCAACCGCCTGCTGAAAGCAGGGCCAGTTTTGAAGTTAGGTCAGGTTGCTTAGGGCTTTGTCAGGTTTTGAATGTCTCTGACAATGGAGATTCCACAAAGTCATTGGCAAACCTGTTGCTGTCCTTTAGCACACTCACTGTGGGGAAAAAAAACAATCTTAAACCAGAATTACCCTTACACCAACTTCTGTTGCCTCCAGCAGTTCTGAAACTCTCATGGTCAGCTGAAGCTGCTGTAGATCTTCATATTCCCTACCACCTCTTCCATCATTGCAGGTCTTGCAAACCATTTCCTTCAGTTGGCCTGTCCAGTGTCTGCAGTAAAAAATTGTCACCAGGGGATTCAAATGGCCTGGATTTTGAAAGTAAATCTTTCTTATCTGACATTTCTGGGGAAATTTTAGACATCTGTAGCTTTAAAAGATAGATTGAGAGTGATACAGATTGATAGGCACGTTTCAATCATAATTCAGCTCATCCTAAAGTAGATGTCCATAAAATGTTCTGTGAATTGCACCTGTTTCTCTCTACTAACTGTAAAGGCTGCTGACTGTACTATGTACATCATGGGTATCTAAAACTGAATCAAATGAATCTCACCTTTGCTGACTGTTCCATAGATGACCACATCTTTCCATTGCTTGTGGATACTGAAATCCATCCTGCAAGTCAAGGTACAAACTTACTGAATATAACAGATGCTATATTTTGAAGTACCTATCCTTTAGGGAAATGTTACAGCATTAACAGCATCATATTTACAGGTTTAACATCCACACGAATGTACTTTAATTTAGCACAACGCTGTTATTGGCACTAAATATCCCGTTCCTTTGCTGCAAAACATTTGCAAAGCCTTTTAAATTAATATCGGTTATAAGGGCTTTCTGTTGGGCTCATTTGCTGACATGTTGATAACTTTGTCTGCTGTTTCTGTTCCACGGTGACATACCATAATGTTTGGCTGGATTAGGCAGTATGAATTTGTTGTTTGTTTTGTGCAAGCCTAGACAGAGTTTTAACAAGTGTTGATAGAAAAGGTCCGTCATGGACAGGTATGTGGAAAAATGCCAATCCGACTGGGAGTTCAAAAGAAAGCAAAAAGAAATCACTTTCTGGCATCTTGGGAAGAAACTTGAATCTGAGTGCACAGATGCTCTGGCCTTCTGGAGGAGGTTCACAGGTTCTTTTCTTTCTGTTTCGGTGCATATAAAAATTAATAGAAATGGAGTGAAAAGGTGTTTTTAACTTGCAGGCTTCCTTTCCCTGCCGAAGAGCCTCATTCTCAAACCAGGCTAAATATCCCTCCCTAATTAGTAGCAGATGCAGCAGTACGTGCACAAGCATGTGTCAAAGAGGACATCTGGAAATCGTAGCAGAAGGTACCGTGCCAGATAGGAAAGGAATATGTGAAGCTGAACAGGGAGTTGTTAGGAGAGTTCAACAGTTGTTTTGTAAAGATAAGGAGGGAAAGGGGCCAGCTGTTACGGGTTTTTAGGTAACCGGGCAAATCAAGCACATGGCCCCCGCTTCTCTTCAGCCACAGTCTTCATCTGTTATTCAGATGGGTCAGAAATGCATAGGAGTTGGAAGAGACACCTCCATAATTCATTGTCAAAAATATGTTTGAATCATTTACAGATTTTTCTCCTGTCCCCAAATCCAGAAGCTTTTTAGCAGAGTAATGTCCACATTTCCATTTTCCATTTTTACTCTTGCTATCACATTGTTGTATAAAAGAGACAGAGCAATTGCAAAGATATTAATGACTATACCATGACAGACAGAAAAACTGCCTGCTACAAAGAAGATAAAGGCAGACAGAATTAGAGAAAATATTTTTCTATCACCTCTTTTAGCAATGCTACCACTATATTGTTGTTATTTTTATTACTTCTAATGATGCTAAAAATACACTAATAGGCATTATCTATTTAATTGAAATTGTTTAATTGAAATTGTTATTGGGCCCTTCAGTGTACTTGTACAAATCTCAACATACTTAGCGCTTCAATTTTAAATGCATCATAATGCTAATTCTCAAAAGTAATGTTTTGTTTTGGTGGGGTTTATTATTGTTTTAGAATAGTACCACCAGTACTAGAATAGTACCACTCCATTTGGAGTAAATATTTGGAGTTATATTGCAGTAAATATTTGGAGTTATATTGCAAGGTTTCTGTCAGTCTTGCTGAACACCATGACTACAGTCCTTTATGTACCGGATAGACTGTGATTTACAAATACTGATGTTTTCAGTGCATTTTTTTACCAGCCTTTGTAGCCTAATCTAAAATAGTTTAATTTCATTATATGAAAAATAGATTTTAAATGTATTTTTAAATACAGTTGGAGAAGTAGGATCAATCCTGTGGTTCATGAATGAACATCACAGTGCAGAGCCTTCGATGAGCACTTGACCTACAACGACGTGACCACAGGGCTAGAGTGGCATCTCTGGTGCCACATGGATAAGTAGTATCAAGTGGCATTGATGCTGCTCTTCTGTCCGCTTCCCCTTCTTGAAGTGCTCTGTGGAGGAAGGATGCTTCCAAGAAACCTGGCCTTGTATTTCCTCAAAGCCACTGACAGTTTGTGGTGTTAGGAATATGGGAATGAGGTTGGCAGCCCTGCTACTTGCAATGGCAAGCATTGCCAGAAATATATCGGGTTTGTTCTCCTTTGGGGATATTGTAACATGCTGCCACATGGTCCCTGCTTCCCCATTGTTTCTCTGCATAACGAAAAGAGAGGAGACAAGGCTTCACGAGGGCAAGAAGAACTCAACTGTGGCCTGAGAAATCCATAAAACCCTGTGTGAAGGCTACTAAATAATGCCATAGGATAAGGTAACTGCCCTCACTATGCTGGAGGAGTTCTCATCAGTTCCTGTTTCTCAAGGGGAGGCTGGATAATTTGGAGAGCTTATCTGTAGACACAAGCTCAAACAAACTGATCAGCATTCAGTCACAAGGAGTGTTTCCAATTCCTAAGTGTAGAAAGTGATTAATGAGGCTTTCTTTTCTGAAATATTTTTCAGAAGCACATCAAAATCATCTCAGTTCACAGAAATATGTGGCTTAGCTATAAGTGGAATATTCTAACAGGAAGGAATTGCAACTGAAAATTTGTAACCTGTACTTACACCCAACGTGCCTTCAGTTATTTCTTTTTAGAGTTACCAAACTCCTTGGGACGTTTTCTACCTAATATTTATATTCTTGCATAAGCTTTATTGTAGAACCTGCCTGCACAAACTGCCCTGTACTCTGCTGTAATTACTGCCCAGATCTACTGCTTTGCTAGCAGTCATTTTCTTTAATGAATCATGAAGGATCCATAAAACGTATTTATAATATTTATTTTACTGTTGTTAAGTCAGTGTGTTCTTGAGGGATTGTGCAATCTGGAGAGCTTTATAAATACAAATATTGCTGACAAGCCAGAGGCAGTCAGGCGGAGAGCCACTGGGATGGACAGAGGGTGGGAGCACGCGATATACAAAGGGAAGCTGAGGAAGCTGGGTTCGTTTTCCATTACCTACAGGAGCTTTTATGGACCAGACAGTTTCTTCTGAGAGGTACACACAAAACAGCAAAGGGCAATGGTCACACACTGGAACAGAAGATGACCTGTCTGAGCACAGGATAAAATTCTTCCCCTGCAAGGGCAGCAGGTTTTGCTGGAGAGGCCACAGGATCTCTGTCTTTGGTGATACTCAGAGCAGGACAGGGCAGGGCCCTCAGCAGCCTGATCTAACTTCAAAGATGGCCTTGCTTTTTGCCTGTGAGGTTGGACTAGATGGCACTCAGAGGTCCCACCTAACGTAAATTATTCTGTTGTTCTTTTAAATAAATGCATCATAAATTAGCACAACTTGTGTGTGCTGCCCTGCACTTCTAGGCTCTCCAGTGACAGAATGACTGTAGGCAGTGTCGCTAAGGCTTTACGTGATTACGGTTGCCTAAGTCTTCCTGCTGAAATGTTCCCACTTGCCTGTAGCTCACCAGGGAATTGTCATTCACTGTGTTTGTGAAAATGTGCTCAGACTTTGGTACTCCCACAAGAATTCTCAGGTTTGTGTGTGTGCGCTCAGTAGAAACTTGCTTGCACTTAGTAACTAAAATCTCCAAAGACCCTGATATCACCGTTTGCTCA
Organism: Podargus strigoides; assembly: GCA_028020825.1. Classification (NCBI taxonomy): domain Eukaryota; kingdom Metazoa; phylum Chordata; class Aves; order Caprimulgiformes; family Podargidae; genus Podargus; species Podargus strigoides. Next base: position 20,340,557 of record CM051663.1, read on the forward strand.
GGCTCTCCTAGCAATTAGCGCTGACGAGCCTGCATGTGCTGTCGACGGAGGATGTCTGAGCACGCTCTGTCCCAGGGCTGCAGGGACGAAGCAGAGTTTCTCTCGGCAGCCACAGCCAGCTGCTGTGGGCTGGGTCGAGGCCAAGCCCTGGAAACGAGAGCAGGAAGCCTGTCTCTTGTGTGCGTTCAGTGACCTCTTGTTGGTGCCAAGGCACTGTGGAGGAGGTAAGAAGTTCAAATTTAGTGGGGACAAGAACTGAACTGGGGGAAAGGGATATGGGCAAGGGTTGTATTTATGCAGCTGTGTGGATATGAGCTGGTGGAGTCTCAGTGGCCTCATAGATGCCTGTCTACATTACTTACCTGCTTGCATGCCTTTGGGGCTCATTCCTGGAGTCACCCTCTCTATATTCCAGGAGAAGCTTCCCAAAAGTATTGAAATTTTATTAGGATAGTCCTTTAGAATAAGCTTACTTTTGGTGCAGTGCAGCTCTCTGTACAGCCTCTACCTGTGTTATGTGCTGCTGGCTTGTTAAAATCATGCAGATATTCCCTAAAGGTGATCTGGCATTGTGTAACTTCAGGGCAGCTGAGATAAGAAGCAGACAGGGTCCATGTTTGGCTGCCGACAAGAAACATGCAGTCCTGCATCCAGGGGCATGCTGCAGTGCAGGACAGCACATGTGATGGGTATGCAGCCAAGGAGCTAGGTTGGACTGGTTTAGGTGGGGTGGAACAGAAAGCACCTGTACAGCAGCTTGTGGTGTGCTGGAGGACCACAGTGGAAAGCAAAGAAAAGATTAGGGTTATCTGAATGGAAAAAATGGGACTGAGCGCAAGAGCTTGAAGACTGGATCATGTGATAAGGACAAGAAGTCAGAAGCAAATGACGTGTTAGTGATACTGAGACACTAGGGGTCACACTAGAAAAGAAATGCATAGAAAAGCTCTGCATAAGCCCTACAGCCCACTTTCTTTCAGAGCCTGAATTAGAACTGGATTTCTTCGTCTCATCAGTCTGCTGCTTCGTACCAAAGACGTGCAGATCGCACTGGCAAACTGCATGTCTGAGCCAGCTCTGCAGCACCAATAATTAGGCCTTTCCTATCCAGGCAGTGTCGTTGCAGTTGGCATTCAGGAAGGTTGGCTAATATTTGTTACATATTTTCTTCCTATGCACATAGGTCTTTTTTCCAGTGTGCACTACAGCTGCAGAAAGAAAACATAAATCCACTGGTAACTGAGATTCATCTAGGTGCTGTACCAGAAGTGCACCAGTTCAGTCTCATTAGAAGCAACAGATTAGCATTTTAAGGTGTTAAAAAGGGAATGTTTTATTATGTTTCTTTTCTCAATTTAATCTGAACAGGTCTGTACTACATTTTGCCAAAGGGTCCCATGAGGGAATTGCCTAGGTACACCCTGTTCAGCATGAATAAGTGTGGTAGAGCCTGTCCCGCCCTCTGTTCATTTCATAATAAATTTCTTTCTTAATGCAAGTGATAGGACTTAAATTGCTCAGGAGTCATTGTGTTCCTGACATTCTTAATTTATAAACCACCTCTCTAAAAAGCTGTTGAAATATTAATGTCTATTCAACGTATCTTTGATGTGAACTTAAGAGATGGTTTTAATAGAAGAAATTGCCATTGTCTCTGTCAACAAGAGGTTTCTCACCAGGACGCCTATGACAAAAAGTAAATACGTTTATAATTTCTGTAACAAATGGGTAAATGCTGCAACAGCTGCATTATACAAGATTTTTAGATAGGATGACAAGGATTCTATGGCAGCAGTTTGGAGGGAGCTTTGCAGTATTTTAGGGATTTCATAGAATCATAGAGTTATAGAACGGTTAGGCTTGGAAGGGACCTCAAAGCTCATCTCATTCCAACCCCCCTGCCATGGGCAGGGACTCCTCCCACCAGACCAGGCTGCTCCAAGCCCCATCCAACCTGGCCTGGAACACTGCCAGGGAGGGGGCACCACAACTTCCCTGGGCAACCTGGGCCAGTGTCTCAGCACCCTCACAGGAAAGGATTTCGTCCTAGTATCTCATCTAAATCTCCCCTCTTCCAGTTTAAAGCCATTACCCCTCATCCTATCACTCCATACCCTTGTAAAAAGTCCCTCCCCATCTTTCTTGTAGCCCCATCAGGCACTGGAAGGTGCTCTAAGGTCTCCCCAGAGCCTTCTCTTCTCCAGGCTGAACAACCCCAACTCTCTCAGCCTGTCCCCATATGAGAGGTGCACCAGCCCTCAGATCATCTTCGTGGCCTTCCTCTGGATACCTTTTCAGTTGTAATACTTGTGAGGTTCACTTGATGTGTTTATTGTTGCCATCTTTAAACATGCTTCCATAAGTGCTGACAGTCACACAGCAGAGCTGTAGTTCTCATGGGACCTGCTGGACTTCAAATTGCAAAACAGAATTTACATAAATGTTTGCCAAAAGGTATTTTCTGACTTCTTAGGTAGTTGAGTTCTTGTTGGCTCGATAGCAAATGCTCGGTGTTCCCTGTGGAGCAGGCAGCACAATTGTTGGATGCACCATAATTGTACTACTTCAAGATGCCAAGATGGATCCCTTCATAAATCTTTTTCTTTCTTTCTTTCTTTTTTTTTATTTCCCTGGATTGAGCTGAACTAGCCAGTTTCCACCCTCCCACTTCAGGACGCTTGCTGGGAATTTTTGGCCATGAGCAGAAAACTGCACTAAGTCTGTCCCTCAGCAGCAGGCTGCTCTCCTGGGCATTCAGCAATGGTGCATTGTATGCTCCCATGTTCACCCATCAGGGGCAATGTGGAAATCAACTCAGAATTGCAGTCAAGAAGTGTGGGATGTCAAAGAGAAAGGAAAGAAAATAAGGGTAGAGGGAAAGCACCTTGAAGAAAGAGGCAAGGCAAGGTGAAAGCAAAGAGGTCAGGGAGGGAAAGAGGAGACGAGAAAAAAACAAAAAGGAGATAATGGAAAGTGCAAAAGGATTTCTGTCACTAGGTTAAATGATAAAATCTGAGATCCTCAGTGCTCTGAAACAGCACTGAATGAAAAGGAATTTGTTCTCTGATGTTCACATCATGCGAATGTCAGTTATTCTCACAAGCTGGACTGAAAACATCCCAACATTGCCTTTCCTTTGACTCTTGCCTTCCCAGAAGCATGGCAGCAAGTTTCCACTGAAATGTATGTGATAGTTAATTGTACGCTTGGATTAGATATTCCACCAATCACATTTTCTTACTAGTGTGTCCTTGGCCCTGCCGCACTGTCACGTATCGCTCACAAACAATACCTCACATTTCATTCTTCAGAGCTTGAAAACAAGAAGTATGTTTGGCTCTTCTCACCATTTATGGTTTTACAAGCCATGATGGCCCCTTCTCTTTATTGAGCCCTCCTATTCATCTCTTAAACTGATCATGGTATATCAGTAGCAACTGGATCCCAAAAGCTGTGCATCCTCTGGCATATCTTCGTGTGTAGTGCAGAAGTGACAGAGTTAATGCTGCATGAACTACTCCACAAGATTTACAAGGGGAGTGGGGGGAAAGACCATAACCTCCAATAGATGAATCTTTTTCTATCTGTTTCTGGTACAATCTTGGCAGCAGAATAAGCACGTAGCAAAAATTCAAGAAATATTCACAGCCCTGCCTGAGGAGCAAACTAAAAAACACCATGAATGCTGTATGCTTTCTGGCATCTGAGAAATTAGTAGGAAGTTTTTTTTTACACCTTCCGGAATATCAGTCTTAATGGCGCTAAATGACTCCATGTTGAAGGGCTTTATTAAGCTGCCATTCCTTACAGTTCAGTATATCCTGTTTTACAACATTCTTTGCTCATGGACTAAACAGGCAGTATAGCTTAGACCGCACTGTGCTTGGCCACACTCCCAGACTGGTGCTTATATAGTAACTTGTAAGCGAGCCTGAGAGGTGCCATTTACAGACAGGAGACTCGGTAGAGTTCAAGAGAAGAGGACAAGACTTTACACCTTTCTACCTGTGAATTTTTTGCTATCCTTGCCACACTCCTCTTTCTGAGCTCTCCATATATACATGATACGTAACTCTGGTTTCCTTGTGGCAGTAAAATGGCATAGCAGTTTTTGGCACAGAGCTATGAACTGACATGAGCTTGCCCAGTATTTTTTGACTAAAAGTAGAAGAGAGTTTGTATCATGCTTGTGTTACATAGCAAGTCTTACTGAGTTTGTCACCAGGGATGACAACACCAGGCTGACTGGTCAAATAAAGTCTGATTTATTTTGTAGTAGAAAAAAAATTTTAAACCACCATTGGTTGATACTTATGTCTTGTCCTCCTTGCAGGCTTCTCTTTTCAAAAGCGTTGTAGAACAGTAATAGCTGTGCCAAGGCAGGCCTAAAATTCCTTTACCCTTGTATCCTGTCTCCTGTATCTTCAAAGGTTGCTTACTAAATGCAAAATGAAGAGCAGAATATCAGAGCAAGCACTGAATATTCTTGCCTTCCCCTAGTGATGTGTGTCTTGGGGGGCTGGAGGCAGAGGTGGTGCCTTGATATTTATGACCTTTGAATATTGTTTTCCTGTAAAGTTCACAGTTCTTCTCTTGAACATACAGATGTATAAAATGTTAGGATCCTAAATGCCATATAATAAGGACTTTCACAACTCAACGACCAGTTGAGTGGTGAAATGCGTCCTTTTCTTCCTTTGAACCTGCTACTTACTGGTTGCATCAGCTGCTTCTCTTTTGTTTAATTATTTTTTTTTTGTTTTAAAAGACAGTGAATAACCAATTCTAGGTCATCTCTTCTGTTCTTTCTAGTTTTGTAGATCTCCCTACTAACCTGTCTCTTTTTCAGGCTGGAAAGTCCTAGCTTATTTAATCACAGCAAATCTGTCCTTTAGCTTTTTTGATAGCCTTGTCTGAAAACAGTTTAGCATAGGAAAGAATTTTCCTCTCCAGCTCCGCTGAAGGGGGAAAAAGAGATGTGTATGTGTCCATACATGCGTACATACATTCCTGCCCTCCGCACCATGGTGTCTTCATTCTTCAAGGTTAACTTTGTTGTAGGACTTGCACAGTGCAACTGGGTGAGGGCAGACCAGAGCACGGAGAGCCCCAGTGTGCAAATCCACTGCTGTCAAACATGATAGCAACTGTCTGGAAGAAGTTTACAGGCTTTCTGCAGTGATAATGGGTAGTGGCTCTTTGACTTAACCTTATGCAAGGCAGCACTAGAGATACTCCCTTCTTTGTACCGCTGCTCCTTTAGATGCTTAAGCAACTGCTACTTTAATCTGCTCCTCAGTTAACACTGTTTGAAAAGGGCCTGGCACTTTTATGAGAAAAAGGATCCTGATTTGAGCTCAAAATATTTGCTGAGTGATTTCTAAAAGAAGAAAACTTGTAAAAACATATTTGATTTATAGTTTGGTGAGACATACTAGTCATGTTTGGGAGCCAGGTGTAGATTAATCTGTCAGCATTTTACCACTGTCATAGGAATTTCCAACATGTGCCACCATGTTCTGTGCCCTCGGGACTCAAAAGGGATCATTCCTGGGTTTGGTTTTCCAGCTCAGATAACAGCACGAACACCTCGCCAGCAGACCAAGACCTACACTGACCTACACTAGCATTATATAAGTAGTCACTTTAATAAAAGTAATAGGTCTATCTGCACCTCATGTGATAAAACTACGCCCCACGCAAGCGGCCAGTGCAAATTTAGGTGTGGTGGGAAGCCCTCAGTATGGTGTATAATGGAGTTGGGGCAAATTTCCACAAGATGATGGTATGTTCCTAGTTGAAAAGCTATTTTCAAAATGGAGAACATCAGAGTATGAGCAGTATGAATGAGCAAACCACTGTCTCCAACCTGCTTAGGAATAGCTGAACTGTTTCAGATGGAGATTTCCATAAAAGACAGGTGCCTGGTACTGAGATTGTCACCTCAAATGAATAAATTATAGCAAAGTGTCAAGCAATTGAATACCAGATTTTGCAGTGGGATGTGTAATGAGGACTTAGCAGATGGCATTGTTAGCTCTGCTACTGATATGTATTTTAGTTTAACAGGTTTCTGGCTTCTTGTATCTCCGTTCTGTCATGTGGACACTCTGTCTACCCACTCCACTCTCACTACTCTTCCCATCTTCCAACAATTTTTCTCTCTTATGGTAAGATAAGGTCCCAAAAACTACTAGTTTTTGAGTTTTGCTTTAGAGTTGTAACTGCAGTCTCTTGACTACCATAATTTTCCTTTTTTTCTCCTTTGAAATGTTGAGATTTAATTTGGATGCTTACCTCAAGCTTAATCATCTAGAAATGAACCTGGAAATTTTGTAAGGTGTACGTCAGTATTTCCCATGTTCTTTGGTTTTGTTGGAACAATTTATGCTTTGAAATTCATCTTTTTAATGATAATTTGACATTTCTATTTATTCTTTCTGGTAGAACTAAAAATAATTAAAAAGTTTGCAAGAGTGAAAAAAGTACCTTAGTTTTTCAAATTTCAAACAAAGAAAAGCTGGATAGTAAGCTTATATAAAAGTTCATGCTATTGTTATTTTCTAAACTGGTTTGCTTATTCCTCTTTAATATACACATACCTGAGATTTGTTGGAGCCAGAATTGCTGGAGCTGGTTATACTGTCAACACAGAGACATTATCCAAAATTTCAGGTTGATTTAATCAATGTACAATTTATTCTCTGTAAAACCATGTGTGGCAAGTGCAAACCACACGAGCTGATTTCTTCTGTCTTTATGTTCATCCCTGCTGCTGGAATCACACCACAAGTCACAACAAGGGACCGACTGGATTTCTGCTTGAGCTTCTTACTCCACACCATCTGCCCGTGCATCATTTTTAATCTGTGGAGAATCACTGGCACTAAGCCTTAGGCACCTCATAAGGAGCAAGGGTGGTTTGGGTTTTTTTTTTTCCCTCCAAAATAAGCACATCATTGCCACTGAAAGAACTGGGCTCATAGGTGCCTGGCTGCTCATTCCCAAACCTTCACTGCTGCCTCACACATGCTGGTGCAGGCTTTATTCAGTCACACAAGAAGCTGATTTGAGGAACTGATCTGTCTGGAAAAGACTCCTTTCCCCCCAGCCCTAGTGTTAGCTGCCAGCTGAGTCTTTTTCCCAGTCCAGCATACCACCAGGTCGTACAGGCTCTTGGAGCAGGACAGAGCGAGTAGCCCAGAAGCCTCCCTCTTCCCATGTGAAGTGCTGGGGTCTGAACCCCAAGCCCTGAATTAAGATTGACATATGGGTGGTTCCCATGGTCCTTTAAAAAGAGGGGATGAGTTTGCCTTTTGGCTTTTCTCCAAGGTGCAGCCAGCCTTGTAGGGAAAGCCCTTGGGTAAACAAGCCCCAGGTGCCCTGCATTGGGTAAATGAGTGCCAGGTGTCCTGTTTTGGGCATAAAAGCTGGGACCACTTGCAGGAAGGGTGGAGTGTCTATCTGTGAGGTGGATGCACTTTGCAGAGTTTCCCTGTTGGGGAAGGACCTCCTGACTCTCCCTGTAACTGGGCCCCAGTCAGGTTTGGCATTTGCAAACGTGGGCTTTGTGGGGAGACAATATGTGGCTACTTCTGTTTTATATGATCAGCCAATTGACTTGGTTGTCTCCCATCTCTTCTATGGGAGACTTTGTTTCTTTGTTTATTCCACCTATTATTGGTTGTTCTGTGTCATTCCTGGGGTCGCTGGGGTTGATGTCCATTATGTGTGATCTATTTGACTTGTTTGTACCCCCAGTGATCACCCATATACTGATTTTTTTTATGTGCAATAGAATCTGGTTACTGGATTGTTTTTCTGCTGGCTGGGTCCTCTGTGCTAGGCCTAGTGATTGGCAAAACACCATGGCACAGCTGGCTGTGCCTACTGCAGGAGCTGGCTCAACTGCAGTCAAGGAGGAGAGATCAGTATCTCCAGATGCAAATCAGAGCACCTCAGCTCCTTCCTTAGGGGCATCAATTCAGCTCTTTGAAGTTAGAAGGCAAGAATCCATGTCTTTTCACCCAGAAATCATGCCAAAGAGCCTAGGGAGAAGAAAAGTGGTAGAGCCCACCCAGAACAAAGAAGGCTTTGGGGCAACACTAATGGCATGTGTCCATAGCACCCTGGGAAGCATTCAGTGGGGGGAGTTTTGACAACACCATGTTAAAGAAGAGATGCCAGGCTTGCTTGTAGAGATCAGGCACAACAGATCACAGCACAGGAAGATTCCCTGCGCTCCCTTGCTTTGATACTAGCAGGGAACCCACAAAGAGATTATCCAGCCTGTAGCTATTGTATACACTATCCCTCCTGCTTAATGCAAAAACATTATTTCAGGACATGGTTTGATTTACTGTTTAGTTTCTTAGCTGTATCTTGGTATGCTTAAGGAAGCGCATCTAGAGGAGGCCACAAAAATGATCAAAGGGCTGTAGCACCTCTCTTATGAAGACAGGCTGAGGGAGCTGGGTTTGTTCAGCCTGCAGAAGAGAACGCTCCAGGGAGACCTTATAGCAACCTTATAATACCTGGAAGGTGCCTGTAAGAAAGCAGGGGAGGGACTGTTCACAAGGGCATGTAGCGATAGGACGAGGGGTAATGGGTTTTAACTAGAAAAGGGGAGATTTAGGTTAGATGTAAGGAAAAGGTTTTTCAATAGGAGGGTGGTGGATCACTGGAACAGGTTGCCCAGGGAGGTGGTGGAGGCCCTATCCCTGGAGACATTCAAGGTCAGGCTTGATGGGGCTTTGAGCCACCTGATCTAGTAGAGATGTCCCTGCTCACTGCAGGGGGGTTGGACTAGATGACCCTTGAGGGTCCCTTCTAACCCAGTACATTCTGTGATTCTATGGTTCTATGATTCATGGGTAACCAAAGGACCAAACCAAGCAAGGTTACTGTAAATGAGGTTCTTGGGAGCCTGGCATAATGATAAACCTGCATCAGACAGTTGTATCAAAACTCATTGTGGGTCCTGTAAGTGAGAAGAAGGGCTTCGTGCACTGCGGATTGTAATTGCACCCTTAATTGTATGTTTGCATTGCCCAGGAGCAGCAATCCCTTGCAGAGGCGATCCTGGCCACATGTGCTGCAGCACGGGGAACGTGGCTCCTGACTACTGTTGTCAGGATCGCAACCCTTCACAGCTCAGTTGTACTCTCCTCTCACAACTGTTGCTGTTTCTCTTCTACTGTAACATCTGGATACTTTCATCAAGACAAAGTGTATGAACAGCATATCTGCACGTCTCTTTTCTCCAAGTCCTGAAGCCGTAGCATCTCGTGGCTGGCTGGTGAGAAAGGGAGTGGAGAGAGAAGTTGTAAAATACAGAGGGAATTTTCTGTGTCACTGGTGGAGCCTCTGTCTCTGTGGCAGTTCCTCTTGTTGTTTATATTACTCTTCTAGTTCAGGGAAGAAGGGTGAGCTCACTTGGAGATATTTTTTTTCGTAAACTAAGTTGTTCTGTATTTCAGCTCCCTGTTGATTCAGTAAAGATAAATTTGTTAGAGATCTGTGTGATTGCCTGAACACTGTCAGATGTGATCCATGTTTGTGCTTACCTTTACAACATAAACACCTCTAAGAGCAGCTGGAGAAAGAAAGATTTTCACATTTCTTAAATTACCAACAGTTTTTTCCTATTTTGAAATTCATATAGTATTATTTGTACTTTTATTGCCTTAGGCCTGACTCTGAGCTGTGCTAGGTCTACACACAGTAGCTAATTGTACATCCTAAAACTATATCCTATGCAGACATTGCAGAAGTTGTTAGCATTTTATTTCTGGAGTAACCATCAGAATGTGGTGGCTCATGTTATTCGGTATAGTGTTGTCGTGGTCACTGACATAAAGTGACAGAAACACGGAAGTTCGCCATGAACTCAAATCTTCACAGATTTTCATGCTGACTTGAGCCTTCAACAGCCCCCGTGCAGTTTGCTATTCCCCCTGGAGATGGATCTTTATGTGCACCGCAGTGCTGAGTGTTTCAGAGTAGGTGGAAGCGATCAAGATACCCGCTCTAGGCATAATTATTTTTTTCAAAAGCATAACTGGATTACCTGTCTAGCATTACTTTGAGCCCAGCTGTAAAAGGAGAGTCCTGGAAGTCACAGGAGGGACCTTGCTCAGAGAGACTTCCAGCTCAGCTTTGCAGGCTGCGTCGCAAACCCTGTAGCACTTGCCTCACTAAAGCCAGCAGGATTGCAAGCTGAAGAAGAGATGCAAATAAGCATCCAAGCTTGAAGTGCTGAGCTCAGCTTTCCTGAGGTTAGTCCAGCTCTCTGACCAGCACTCAGTGCTAATGAATATCTGCTGAGAAAGGGCTTCTTAGTGGAAATAGTGTTGTTCTTTTGGTAGTCTTTACTGCAGTGTTTTAGGGGACAAAACCATGTTTTTCACAGTCTGCAAGGTTCAACATTAACAGTTGATCTAAACCTGTCTGACTGTTGAGGATCCTTCTGGCCTCAAAATCAATGATGAAGAGCAAACATTGTGGGCTTTTATTGATGAGTTCACTTCTTAGACATGCAAGTAAGTGGAAGCAGGTCTGAAATGTTGCATCGTGCTCTACAGACTGTTTGTTTGCTTTTACCATCTAGTCGTCTTCCTTTGTCGTGAGCTTTTGGAGATCTAATCTTTTACTGTAGCTTCTGCTTTTATGTTGTGTTTTTTGAATGTCAGCCTTCCACAGAAAGATTTTACTCTTTCTTTTTATCTGTTTTCATTTAAAAAATATTTTTGTAGCTACCCAGAATAGCAAAGATTGAATCTTCTGAAAGAACCAGTATTTGTTTCAGATGAGTTTGTCTGCTACTGACAGCTTGCGTGTCAGCCGAGGCTGGTTCTTAAGGCCAATGCCAATTTGTGCAGGTTTTACTTTCTGACTTAGGAAAAAAACAGAACAAATATTACCCATGGCTGTAATACAGAAGAATTGGTGTCACTTATTTCAGTTGAATAACCACATGCATGTATTTGCACACGGGCTTTCTGTTCAGAGGCAAGTGTACGTCGCTGAAATCTTATCTTCTTATGCAGAATTATTTAGCCAATCTCCTGCTGTAGCTTCTGACCTCTCTGACAATCAGTCAAGTACTCAGCCAAGTGTTTGTTTCACCAAGTAAGGCTGTGGGGAGCACTGACCTCCCTCTCCTTGTCCAGGCTTGGAAACTGCTTCAAATCTCCCTCCTTGAGATCAGCTGGGCACCCAGCAGCTGTTCCTCACTGGCTCAGAAGCATCCCCTCACCCCATGCTACTGCTCTGTGTAGTGTCAGAGGGTGGTGGCATCTCTGTAAAGTGGGAGGACAGGGCATATCCTTGCCTGCATGGGAAATCAGACACCCTTCTCATGCCAGGCCAGGCAGCTCTGACCCCCAGCCAGGGAAAAGCAAACCTCTTGTTGCAAATACAGCTCTTCGGGATACAGAGTCACAACATTTAGGTTCATTTTTAATATCTGTTTAGCAGTTGCTTTCTATAACATGCATTTAAAAAGAAGCGGATTCCAAGTGTGTCATTAGGATTTATAGTTCATGGCTTTGGGGTTTTGCCTTCTTTCTGTGTGCCTTTTTTTCCTTTTTTTAGCTCTGCCTTTTTCCACCTACTTTTTCTGAGGTGCTTGTAGCTCAAGATAACATCTGAAGTGACTGAAAATGCAGAAATATTTATAAAGGTTAGATGAGGGCTGCAGCACTATAAATCTCAAGGTAAAGATTCTGCAACTGTCTCTGACAAATTCTGTTGAAACACAGGCCATAATGTATAATTCATCTCACCTGTCCAAACCTGCACTGGCCCTGCAGGGCCATTAAGATTTAGTGTTTCCTTAAACTGATTTGTGTGTGTGATTTAGTGTACAATCAAGAATTGGATCTAAATAAAAGGGTGACGTTTCACAAGGTTGCACTTGTTGCTGTAACAAAAGCATCTGTCTGTACAGTAAAATAGTGGGAATAATTGAGAAGACTTTCTGAACCCAATTAGAACTGCAATCAAGAAATGTAGTATACTGTGGGAGATATGCTAGGTTAGTCATCATATATGTTAGTTTTTCCCTCTTCAGATACTACTTTATCAGCACAGTCTGATCAAAAATGCAATTCGTCTTTTATTTCAGCAGATTTTGTTTTATTTAAGTACATTACTGATAATGAGCCAAAGCTGGTTCATTTTCTTTTCATTTTCTTTCACATTTTGACATTGCACATCAGCTGCTTTAAATCAGGTGTCTGCATTTACTTTTTGCTCTAATGTTTTCTAATCCTAGTCTTACCATTAAGTCTCTCTTTTCTTAAATTATATCAATATATACTTGGATAGCTTAATTTACATGACTAAGAAAACTACTATCCATAACATTTCAAATTTAAGAGGCCTGTAAGACAATACATTTTATATTTTTAAAAATCACAACTAGTAAAATCTCAGTTTCTGTATATTACTGTTGAGAGTCTCTTGGACTTCCATGAGCAATAAGAAAATTTACAGCTGATATGCGTACATAGGAACTAACAGTTTCTACCATAGGAAACTCCGCATTTAGTATGATGGTGAAAACCTGGATTTGAAAAATGCAGGAAAATTCAAAGATTCAGAAATCTTATGATAAAAAAGAACGTGCACTTATTGTAGATTACTAAAATTCTACCCTTTAAAAATTCAGAAAATAATGCTATCAAAGTCTTCCTGTTGAAAAAGAAGATCACATCCTTCTTTATTGAGGTCCACTGCATTTGGACTTACCAGGACTAATGCAAAAGACCTGTAACTGTGTGGAATCATAGTAACATCTATGAGGCTTCCTTAAAGGCACATTCCAAGACAATTTCTTAGAGAAATTTAAATATTCTGAGCAAAATTGGTAAACCACATGGGATGTGTTGGCAGCCTTGTTTCACTAAATGTAGTAGGAAATTACAGAATAAATTTCTACCCAAAACTAGATGTTGATTCATACAATAGTAAAATGAGCACCAATTAGAGAGGAATTTTTCATTGAAGTGGAACAAGTTCCTGAAGTAAAACTTAATATCATCATTCAGGGATGTTCTCACATGAATTATCCTCATAGCTATTTCTATGTATTGTTTTAAAAGTCAAGACTAACCCTCTTGCATTCCTCATGTTTTTCTGCTCACCTGTAGAGGGCATGAATGAATCACCCATAGACCTCAGCGTGCCAAAAATGATAGTTTTGGTCATTTTGTATAATTACAGCTTGCAGTTCTTGCTGAGGAAATGGCATGATTATAACTTTATTCTTGAGACCTGTTTGAGTAGCAAACTCTTTGTCTTGCTGTGCAGGGGTGTAGATGGAATCACAGTTGCTGAGACCATAGTCAAGATACAGAAATCTGGCTAAATGCACACAAGTGATTTGTGGGCTGTTGTAAGCTCAGTTTTCTCTTACTGAGATATTGGAGCAAAATCAACATAAAAACTGCCAGCTTAAATGGTGCATTTTCTGACGCTCAACAGAACAGCAGAGGGATACCAAGGGAAAAATGAAGAGAACAAGGAAAGTTGGGCCAGAAGCTAGGTGACACAGGATTGCTGTGGGTTGTGAGTTCTGCAGCACCTGCTCTCAGGATTTCCAAAGCTACAGAGTCTCCAGAGCAGGAAAGTTGTATCTCGTCGTAATACCTAGTGTCAATCTATGTATCAGTGATTAATAACTGTGTTTAGAAGCCTGAATGTAAATGGAGCTTTCTAACTGCCTGGCCATGCAGTGTCTGACACATTAAAGCAAGTTGTTGGTGCCAGGATTTTCTGAGTAATCATTCTGGCCTTGGCAACTGTTCCTCCTTCCCACTTTCTAAGCTCAGTTGAGCTTCACATAACAAACGTCTCTTCTTCCCCTATTTTCCTGCTGCAAAAAGCAGAGAAGTAAAAGTGTCACAATAATTTTAGGGAGATTATGTGTGATTGTTTGAATGATTGCTTGAATGAAGGCATGCACAAAGCTCTTAATGTTTTGTGTGTTGAATGTCCAGAAATCTACGGGCTTTAAGTGCATACTGGAAAGCTCCTAGAGGAGAAGGAAATACTATTATAGATGGTATGTAAGAGCATTTTTTGACTGACATATGTTTCTTTGATTGTTTTAAAGATTTGTTAGGTGTACCCTTATTGATCTTTCATTAATCTAAATAAACTGTATTGCTGCTGCATGACTGTCATCAGGGGAGTAAGCCCCTCCTTGGTATACTATCCTTAAAGTCCATGCTTTTTGTCAGAAATGGAGTCGTCTTAGGCATGCTAAAGACTAATATAACTAATTCTAGAGGCATAGGTTGGACTTTAGTTAACTTGAATGTCTGCTCTTTGTTTTGTCCAGTCACGAAATGGCTGTGTTTTCAAATAAATTAAAAAAAAAATCACGGCTTCCCTCTAAACTCCTGGTTATTTGAAAAGACTAGTTTATGAAAAGACATTGGAGGAAGATGGGAAACAAGCCAAATGAGAAAGATCCATTTTTCAATAGTGACAAAACTTCAAATCGATCTCTGGAGCCTATATTTCAAGCCCTGAGAAGAAAACCCACCACCATCTCTGTGACTCTCCCCCAACTAAGCTCTGAAACCCAGGATTGACAGCACTGGGTTCTCACAAAGAGGGAACAGGTGTTAAAGTCAAGTTCAGCAGAGGATACATAAAACCTAAATCACTTTTGGCGGTCTGTCAAAAAAAAAAAAAAAAAAAAAAAATCCTTTATAAATTTGTCCACCGTGCTTTTGAATATGATTGTTTTGTCCAAATCTCCTCTGCAATAGTAAAATAAAGATGAGTCTGGAGGATTACTTCAGGCCACTCAGTGCCCTACAGATGATCAGAAGATTCTTTTAGGCTCATAGCCAGATCACAGAAATAAAAGCTGAAGGAAAATGTGTATTATTCTGTTAAGCTCAACTCCCTTCTGAGTCATGCGTGCTCCCTGTTTGTGTGTTCTCTAGTGCTTTGTTCATTCGAGCACTGAACTGCCAATACTTTGGGGGGGGGGGGGGGGGGGGGGTGGTGTTGTTTTTCCACTGCTAACTTAATTCCATCAGTCTGATATCATTGGCATGATTCCTCTCTCATTTGGTATTTACATCATCCTGAATTTTGGAGTAACTTTAAATGTATCCAGCTCAGCAACTTTCCCATTTTGGGAAGAACATCAGATACTCCCTGTTTGTAACTTTAAATGTGACACATACATTTCCTTTTGTGTGCAAGAGTCCAGCTGGGATCCAAAGCGTGTATGTCAGTCATGGTCTTGGGAACTGCTTGGTACTCTGGTTGGTTGGTTGGCTGTTTTAAATAAAAGGATTTTGTAAATCAGCAGGATTTTTGTATGATATATCATAATATTGGCTTCACTTCTGACAATGAAGAGTGGAGATTGCTGCTTTATAAATGCTGTTAAAAGGACAATCCTGGTAGGTCTACAAGAACGCTACTTAAGTGGGAGACAGAACTGTTGTCACAGTCATTTTCCTTTTGAAACCCACTAGAAAGGATGGACTTATAAGAACACTGCAAAACTGCAGAGACTCAGGTTCTTGCTACGTTTGAGGATAAATAGAGCAGAAAACAATACCTTTGTTCTTCTCTAGTTTGTTTTTAAAATGTCACTGGCTGGTAACTCATAGTTCATGATTCATTGCAATAGTAAAGCTCTGAATTACTGAACGAATAAATGTCCTGGGTATAGTAATAAAACAGGCATTCTAAAAAGCACAGGAGAGATACTGCATGCCAGAATGTTCTAAAAGCAATTCAGTCTTCTATGGGACCCAAGAAAAGATATCGTGGTCCAGATGTACAAAAAGTGAAAATGATGTATAAGCCACTGTATACTTAACAGTCTCTGTAAAGATGCAATGGGGTGGTTCTCTTCATGAAGAACTGTCAAGAATCAGCATGGCTTTCAGTCTTCACATATTCAAAGCCACATGGAAATTTTAGTCATCACTGTCACTGATCAGAGGAGGAGAAGTAACTCCTCGGATTGCTTTGAGGGCTCAGCTTTTGTTCGCTGCACATGCCCTTGTGTCAGGTGGATCTTATAGCTGGACTTCTTAGAGGAAACTCTAAATGACAGGATAGTAATGTCCCTTGGAGTTTCACTCCAGGTGTGGAAGGTGGCAAACAATCCTCCTAATAACAGCCTCTGAATGTTCTTTGTCTCCTTAGTTTTTATGTTGATATATGGTGACTGTAACAGGGAACTTCCCTCTGGACTGAAGAAGAAGTTTGCTGCTGACTTTGGGGAGTTTTCTTCAAAGATATTCAGATAGTTGTTCTGTGGATAGAACTGGCATTTTTCCTTCACTTACTTCACTTGACTAAAAACCACATCAAATTCCACTACTTCAAATTTCAAACGGAGATTGATGGTTTGTACTCCATGAAAATCTCTGGAGAGTGTGAGGTAGGATTTTTCTGTCATGTATGCAAGTGTTATTGTACATAAATCAGGTGGTCATTATTTTGAAGAATGGTGAAAACCTGCAGAAGCCAGACGTAGCTTGAAAGTTCAACAGCGGGAAGTACAAGAATTTGCAGCTTGACTCTGGACTCCCAAAAGCAGCATGAATTAAAAGGACCGAATGCCTGAAAGAACAAAGCCAGATGGAGGGACGGTGTCTTTATGAGTTACTTCATTCAAATGTAATGAGGGTGTGGAGGGTGAGTAAATAAGAAGAAACATCAGGATGCACTTGTGCATAACCAGCACTTTTTCGATGATGAAATGCAGTTTGGGACATAGTGTCATTGGTAATTGACAATACACAGCTGTGTCTGTCTAATGCAACCTGACAAATTCATGGCCCCACTTTCATGGAGCACTGATTATAGTGGACCTAATGACTGAAACCTTGTTAGGTTTGGGAGGAAGACCTCAGTCTTTCTGGTGTACTATCATTAGTCTGCAGGTGTCCTTAAAGAGAGGTGCACTGCATCATCGCTTGCTTGTTTCTTTTCACACTGTCCTTACAGCCACTGCTTTCTCCTCCAGTCTCCTACCCCAGTATCTCTCTGGGTGATCCCAGCTACATGCGATTTCTTCTCTGTGATATCAGGATACATATGAGCTGGACCAAGAAGTTGTCATCTTCACTATTTAAACTGAGTGACGGTGTGATGGCAGGTTTGCAGCAGCTCTCACATTTCATTTACAGTTTGTCAGTACTATGTTTCTTCTGCCTTTACCTCAAGTCTTTTGCTGCCCTTTTTTGTCTTGCTCTCATACGCACGTACATGTCCTCTTGTGCTTTTCTTTCCAAACATGTTGTCTTCTTTTCTTACCCCTTTTTTCCCCCCTGTATCTTTGTCCTTCTTTATCTCGTGCTCCCTGTTTTTGCTCCCTTTCTTCACTCTCACTGCAGATGTTAGCTGTGCTGTAACTTTTCTTCTGTAAAAACACTCTCCATATTTGTTCTCACATTGGCACTCCTGTTGTTTGCTCTTCTGACACGGCCTTCAGGAGAGCAAACAACAGCCTGTGCAGCCTGATGCAGTGCTGTGCTCCCTGCACCATTCTGCCTGCTGCAGGGCTCCACCTGCCCCAGATCACCTCTGCCTGGCCTCAGCGCTGGAGGCATACACCCCCCTTGTCCCCTGGTCAGACCAAAGCATGGCCGTGCTGTGCAAGTACTCACTCCAGTGCTGTCGAAGTGCCCCCTCTGCACAGCTTCTTGTTTAGAGGAAATGAGCTAATGTTAAAACAAGGGAGGTAAATTGTCAAGTTTGGCCAGGACCATCAGGATCATAGAGGTTTAGATTGGATATTAGGAAAAATTTCTTCACTGAAAGGGTTCCCCAGCACTGGCACAGGCTGCCCAGGGCAGTGGTGGAGTCCCCATCCCTGGAGGGATTTCAGAGCCATGTAGATGAGGTGCTGAGGGACCTGGGGTAATGGTTGGACTGGATGACCTTAGAGGTCTTTTCCAACAAAGGCTACTCTATGATTCTGTGTTTCTAAGATGTGCCCTAGCGTGACTTTTCCATTAAGGTAATCGTAAAGTTGCCATTATTAACCTGGATTCGCACCTAACAGCCTTACTCCTCAGATCCTCTGAGTATTTGCCTCTGAGAGTTTAGGGAGGTGAGGGTCAGCTTGGCACCTGTCCTGGGATCATCAGATTATACTTCAGCTTGTCTTACTGGAAAAATGTCAGTCCTGGTTCTGAGCAGCCATCTCTGGTGGGAAGCTTTCAGCTTTGGAGGGGCTGTGTTTCAGCTAGGACATGCCCTCACCAATGAGTGGTTGCTTTATTGTGCTGCATGATGGTGAGCAATGGGTTTGCTTTTAGACAGCTATTAACTAGGCTTCAGACTGGAAATTGCTAGTAGATGTACAGGAGAAAGAAGGATGTTGAAAGTTTTTGTCAGTACTGTAGAATTTGTTTGCTCTGAGAAGGGCATGGAAGACCTTTTGTGATGTTTGCTTATTGCACATATTGTTTGCCTGTGGGACCTCGTTTGTGCTTCCCTATTTCCTCATGTGCCCTACCAGATAATGTTAGTCAATACTGAACATCTACAGCAATGGCCATAACAGATAAAAGCATTATTTGGTATTACTTTTGTACATACTTTCTTGAAAATACAATTTCGATTTGAGTTACAACTGTATAAGCAATTAAGAGATAAATGGAATGGGTTTGTAACATTAACTGCCTTTCATTTACAAGTACTGTGACCTCCGGCTCTGCTACCCTTTATATGTTAAATATGTAAGCAAGCCAACAGATATGGCCTGCCATTAACAGAGGTAGTGTGATTCCAGCATTGCACACAGAATCACAGAATGTTAGGGATTGGAAGGGACCTCGAAAGATCATCTAGTCCAATCCCCCTGCCGGAGCAGGAACACCTAGGTCAGGTCACACAGGAACATGTCCAGGTGGGTTTTGAATGTCTCCAGAGAAGGAGACTCCACAACCTCTCTGGGCAGCCTGTTCCAGTGCTCTGTTACCCTCACTGTGAAGAAGTTTTTCCTCACATTTATGCGGAACCGCCTATGTTCCAGCTTGTACCCATTGCCCCTTGTCCTATCACTGGATGTCACTGAGAAGAGCCTGGCTCCATCCTCATGACACTCACCCTTTACATATTTATAGACATTAATGAGGTCATCCCTCAGTCTCCTCTTCTCCAAGCTAAAGAGACCCAGCTCCCTCAGCCTTTCCTCATAAGGGAGATGTTCCACTCCCTTCATCATCTTTGTGGCTCTGTGCTGGACTCTCTCAAGCAGTTCCCTGTCCTTCTTGAACTGGGGGGCCCAGAACTGGACACAATATTCCAGATGTGGCCTCACTAGGGCACAGTAGAGGGGGAGGAGAACCTCTCTCGACCTACTAACCACACCCCTTCTAATACACCCCAGGATGCCATTGGCCTTCTTGGCCACAAGGGCACATTGCTGGCTCATGGTCACCCTGCTGTCCACCAGGACCCCCAGGTCCCTTTCCCCTCGCTGCTCTCCAACAGGTCAGTCCCCAGCTTATACTGGCACATGGGGTTGTTCTTCCCCAGATGCAAGACTCTACGCTTGCCCTTGTTATATTTCATTAAATTTCTCCCCACTCAACTCTCCAGCCTGTCTAGGTCTCTCTGAATGGCAGCACAGCCTTCTGGTGTGTCAGCCACTCCTCCCAGTTTTGTGTCATCAGCAAACTTGCTGAGAGAGCACTCTTCCCTCATCCAAGTCATTGGTGGATATACTGAATAGTACTGGTCCCAGTACCAACCCCTGAGGGATTCCACTAGATACAGGCCTCCAACTAGACTCTGTCCCATTGACCACAACTCTCTGGCTTCTTCCCTTCAGCCAGTTCACAATCCACCTCACTACCCAATCATCCAGACCACACTTCCTCAGTTTAGCTGCGAGGATGCTGTGGGAGACTGTGTCAAATGCTTTGCTGAAATCAAGATAGACCACATCCACTACTTTACCATCATCTATCCACCGGGTTATGTCCACATAAAAGGCTATCAGGTTGGTGAAGCATGACTTCCCCTTGATGAAGCCATGTTGACTTTCCCTAATGACCCTCTTATCATTGACATGCCTAGAGACAGACCCCAGGATAAATTGTTCCATCAGCTTTTCAGGGATGGAGGTGAGGCTGACTGGTCTATAGTTACCTGGGTTCTTCTTCTTGCCCTTTTTGAAGACCGGAGTTATATTTGCTTTCCTCCAGTCCTCAGGCACCTCTCCCATTCCCCGTGATTTAACAAAGATGATGGAGAGTGGCCTAGCAATGACACCCGCCAGCTCCCTCAGCACCCGCGGGTGCATCCCATCAGGACCCATGGATTTATGGATGTTCAGGTTGCTTAACTGATCCCTAACCCAGTCCTCATCAACCAGGACCAATTCCTTCCCTATCTTGACTTCCTCTGGAGCCTCAGGGGTCCTGGGCATGATTTGGAAAGCACATGACAAACACCATGGAAAATGTCCAGATCTTTGCTAATCCCTGTGCTGTGTCATGGGCAACAGCACTGAGTAATGCTGCATGATTGTTTTTCCTCCAGTCCTGAGCTTTATGTGCTTAATTTTTGTGTGTACCCTCATGAACACCACATCAGTGAGACATGTCAAGTTCTGTTCTGTGGGTTCTCAGTTGCACAGAGAGTGTGGGAAACCAGCAGAGCCATTGGACTTAGGTGCTGTGGAAAAGCTCTCCTTCTGCAAGGCTTTTATTCTTTTAACTATATCAATCTCACTTGACAAAGAAAGGGCAAAGTTTGTTCTGAAAGAGAACAACCTGAAAGAGAGGAGCCATTGCCTCTCCATTCAGTGTTACCAAGATCCAGGACTGGGTTTTTTTTTTTGCTCATTGAATACATTGCAAACTTGCTGAGAAACCCTTCTGGCATTTCCCACAACATTCTGCACACCTCCCTTCTGTTGTGAGGAGATGCCTATATATTATTGCTCAAAGTAGCAGTCACCAGTCTTCAATGCATAGGTGAAAACATATTCCTCTGTCATATTCCTCAGCAATACACACATATTTATCAAGAACTATTACAATATTTAGACTTACTTCACGGGCAAAATACTCTGTTAACACAGCATTTCCCTTCAGTTTTCACTGCAGGTGATCTTAAAGGTCTTTCCTAAACAAAATGATTCTATGATCTTAGAGTTATTGAACTGTTTCTGTTGAGTACTTTATGCAAAAGGACCTTATTTATTACTGATACCAAAGAAATTATCTTCTTTTCCCAAAAAAGTTGTTCCAGAACTTTACTGTTGGCCCTTCATGGACAGGCAGCCTGATGAGAAAGTGCCCTGGTTGTCTTCACTTTCTGCATCCCATTTCCCATATATGTGGTGTCTGATGATTTATTAGTACTATTTAAAATGTCATCCACTGACAGAAAATGTTGTTCATTTTGCTGTGCAATTTGAACAAATCAGAATTTCCTGGTACCAGAGAAATCAACCTGCCTGTAATAAAGT
Organism: Podargus strigoides; assembly: GCA_028020825.1. Lineage (NCBI taxonomy): Eukaryota > Metazoa > Chordata > Aves > Caprimulgiformes > Podargidae > Podargus > Podargus strigoides. The sequence goes on from CM051663.1 coordinate 20,362,035, forward strand.
AAATTGCCCAACATTTGTTGAGCTTGGTGGATTCAGGAGCAGAACCTAATTGACAGAGCATTCACTCTCAATGTACATATTTGAGCTACAGTAAATAACACTCCAGGTCTTCATGACTGTTTCCAGTTTTAAATGTAGTTAATTCCCCTGTTTATGTTTCCATTTCCAGCTTACTCAATGATCCTCTAGCAATGACGCATTGTGTATGCTTTGAGAGTGGATTATATGAATATATATATACTGTTGCATAACGTGTCTTCTGTCATTGATTTGCCTATTGGAACATATTATTCTTCTGTAAGTTAAGTTTGCTCTAGTTTTGATAGGTATTGTAAGTTCTGATAACTGATAATTCTAGATAAACCTTCTAGAATTACCAAACCAGAAATAGTTCCTTTTGTTCAGCAAAAATTTATCCTCTTTTTCATTTTATTTTTAGTTAGCTTGATTTTTTTTGAGCATTCATATCCTCATTATTATTTCACCTGCCAAAGTCCCATACTAATAAGAGATGTTTCTATACAACTTGTGTGCTGCTCCAGCATTGTTCCTGCAGACGTACTAGAGCTCTGGTGGCTGTAGGACTTTCCCAAGATGATGGTATTTTGTTACACCCCAGTTACAAACTTCAATTCCTTAGTCTTCCACACTCAAGGGTAGCTCCCTGTAAAGTTGAATTTTATTAGAGCAACTTATAAGCAAACAAAAAGCCAAAGGAACTTAATCTCTAAAGCAATTAGCCTTCTGACACCTCTAGATTTTAGGATAGTCTTTGTTTTAAAGTCCCTCTCTATATAAGTTCCAGTAAGCTGCTCTTACAGTTATTCTCTTTTTAAAAACTAACGAATATATAGCACTGAAACTACACTAAATGGAAAACTGCAGTCTGGTGACCCACAAACAAATGTAAGCAGAAGAGACGGCACATCCGCATTCCTGAGTCTTTCCGTAAATTGCACTATTGTTTTAGCTACTGTTTTGGCACAGTTTCTTCTGGCTGAGCCAGAGTTTAGATCATGGCTAATCTGTGGTCATAACATAACGAGAGCAGAATGTGAAGGGGTTTTACTTTTTTGCGGCACAGTTATGGCAGCTGAACCCAGGGGCAGAGCTAGGAACTTTTCTACTAGACTTTCTTAGTAGTCACAGTGGAAGCCACAGATTTACCTTTTTTTTCCATGTTTTCTGTTGAACCTGCATATTCAGCCAAGCCATTAACTTGGATTAAGTTAGTGGTCTTATTCATGACAATTTGACTGGAACTCATTGGATCAGGTAGGAACAGCACAACTGTGTATCCCTGTTTTGTTTTGCTTTTCTAGTCCATTTAAAAATCTCAGTTTGACGGCTTTTTCTTTCAATACCCCGCTGCCTTTATGCCTAAATGCATTCAGCTGACCTGTTGTGTTCATTTAACACATTCTGGTACAGTTTGTTCAGGAGATGGAGCTCACACAGGGTCCTCTGCAATGTTGATAATTGACTTGTGTGGGAACTAAGGAATTCAGGAGATCTACTCTGAGAGTGCCTAGCCTTATACAAGTCCATATGACAAAGTTGCCTCCAGTCAGTCACAAAAGCCTGCAGTTTTGAAGGCTGGAAACTTGATGCAGAAACTGGAAACAATCAATCAGAAGATAATTTTTCTTACAAATGGAACTGATCATTAAAAAAAAAATACATATATACATAAACTGGTAAACCAAAGGTTTATGAATCCAAGAAAAAACCTGCTTCCTGCTCAAAAATTCTTGTGCCTGTTAAAGGAAAACCTATGACAAAGAATCAAGAGTTGTGTCACGAGGAAGTGCAAAAGAAAGTGGGACCTTAGGGATACATTCCTCTGAAGGTAGGGTGTAGGAGACCAGGTCTGAATCTGTATTCTGTGTGCATTGTTAATCCTCTCCGTTGTAACTGATGCAACTTCTGGCTGTGTTATGATCCATTTTCCTAGAGGAGTTCGTACCTCTTACAGTCCTTAATTTAGCTTGTATATAAAGCTGGTGAATTCAACATAATTTATATTTAGGACATCGTAGAGCCTATATCTAAGATCCTGCTGGACCTCCCAAAATATAAGTGAAGTTTGATTCCATTCAAGTCATTTCTTCATGTTAAGAAGTGACATTGTGATGTTACTCCTGGAGATGAGGACATGGTCTGCATGGGCTTTAAATATTGTATGTTCTTGCTGTAAATACGGTGTAGGCAACAACAGAAATACTCTAATTTAAGAGCTTTTCCAGTATATCATTTTCTCAAATTCTTTACCTGTTTCAGCAAAAATAGCTATATTTGTTCTTGATGCATGTAGCTGAGGATAGAAACAGGAAAAGCCATAACATACACTTCCTTGCACACTGTTTATAGAAGAAGGGAGAGGCTCATGTCTTGTTGATTATAGGTATGCAATTGAGGCAATTTTACTCATGTCTTTGAAGTAAAGGCACAAAATTTCATTTATTTTTCTTTGTTATGTTTTTTAAAAGTGATTTGATTTTCAATTAAATAGAAAAGAAAGTTCAAGTTTGAAAGCTGGAGCATCCATACATTTTAAAAGTTATAAATATAATACTGTTCTTGACTCTTTTATTCTGTTTTATTTTGGATCTATGATACAACAGTTTGCAATTTCATGATCATGTGCTGTTTTAACAAAGTTTTCTACCACATGAAAATTGTTTGATGAATAATGTAAAAATGTGTAAAAGCTCAAATCAAGGTGAATCATAGGCATTTTGGGATTTAGACCAAAGCTGTCAAATACTGAATACCATACCAAACAAAATCAGGCATAACAGTCAAAATGTTTTGTTTCAGTATTTTCTGAAAGAGTGTGTTTTTTTCCACTTGCTGCAACACATCATTTCAAAATTTGTATCAATTTTTAAAAGAAATTTATTTGAAGTTCAGTGAAATGGAAGATTCTGCCTAAGAAGGAGGAAGAAACCTTTCTGTTTGAATCTTTCCAATGAGACATCAGTTATTTTAGGTTGGCAAGAAGAATTCTAAATGTTTTAGGGGGCTGGGGGAGTAGGGGTGTGTAAGCCACTCAACTTACGAAATCCCTTATTTACATATATTTGTTCAGGCCTTGTTCAATGTCCAAACTGTGAAATGAGGCAATGATATGGGATGAGCAAAACAGAAATTCATAATATTCATCACATATTAGTTACTGCCTGGTGTGGATGCTTGGTAGTTATAATATAAAGCACACAGTTTGAACCATTAAGCCCAAGAAATACAAACTGCTTTGGCACTGAGTGGCTGTATCTGTCTGAGCCATAAATAAAGGAGTCAACACACAGAAGGGCTACAAAATCCTCATGCATAGGAGGAAGCATCTGGTGCATGTGGATGTCTGTACCTTAATACTTTTTCTGACTTTTGAGTGTAAATATTTTGTACCAAATATAGAATGGTTTGGGTTGGAGGGGTCTTCTCAAGGTCATCCGGTCCGACCCCTCTGCAGTGAGCAGGGACATCTCCAACTAGATCAGGTTGCTCAGAGCCCCGTCCTACCTGGCCTGGAATGTTTTGAGGGACGGGGCATCTCCTACCTCTCTGGGCAACCTGGGCCAGTGGTTCACCACCTTCGGTGTAAATAATTTCTCCCTTATATCTAGTCTGAAATTCTGACATTCACAGTTGTGATACTGCAAATATACTTGCAAAGAACTTTACATGCAGAGGCCAGGGATCATTTCACTTATCATAAACACCTGACTAATATCTACATTCTAAGTGCTTTATGGAGAAATCTCCTTGAATAAATGATCATATTTGCAGTGGCCACAAATCAGTCAATGAAGAGAGGTGGACACTTCCATGTGCATGCGATCTCCCTCTGTTAAGCTTTCTAGGCCAAATAGGAAACACTGGCATTAGACCCTTAAAAATCAGGAAAAAGTTAAGTACTTACTTTGAAAGCAGTGAGTCATACCTAGAACTTCTGTTTTTATTTTTATTACAAGGGTGGATGAGGCTGACTAATTGTAGCAGTCATTTCAGGGCCCTGCATTGTTTCAGTTTTGACAAAGAACAGAAATTATGAATATGAAGCGGCATGTGGCAGAACAGGCACATGCTTAGAGCTGTCCTTATCTCTGGGAGAGCAAGGTTATGTCTACACCATATCGATACACAAAACTGAACTCGGTTCAAGGTAACTGCTCTAATGAGCACATTGCAAAACTGCTCAGCTGGGTAAATACATCATTAGGCTAATACTGAGCTCTGCAGTACCACACTTTATTTAAAGCAAGTGCAGAGCTAATTCAGGTTTATCTGTACTGAACTAATCAAACACAGCATCACCAGCCGGTCAAAAGAGGTGATGATTCTGCTGCATTCAGTGTTGGTGCAGCCTCCCCTTGAGTGCTGTGTGCAGGTCTGGGCCACACAATTGAAGAAGGATGTGAAGGTCTATGAATGCATCCAGAGGAGGACAACAAAGCTGGTGAAAGGGCTGGAAGGAATGTCCTATGAGGAGTGTCTGAGGACTTTGGGCTTGTCTAGTTTGGAGAAAAGGAGGCTGAGGGGCGACCTCATGGCTCTCTACAGCTCCCCTGAGGAGGGGACATGGAGAGGGAGGTGCTGACCTTGTCTCCCTGGGAACGAGTGATAGGATGCCTGGGGATGGTTCAAAGCTGCACCAGAAGATGTTCAGACTGGACAGTAGGAAGCATTTGTTTACCAAAAGGGTGGTCAAACACATTGGAAGAGGCTTCCTAGAGAGATGGTTGATGTCCCCAGCCTGTCAGTGTTCAAGAGGCATTTGGACAATGTCCTTAACAACATGCTTTAGGTTTTGGTCAGCCCTGAAGTGGTCAGGCAGTTGAACTAGATGATCATTGTAGGTCTTCTCCCACTGAAACAGTCTCTTGTATTCTTTTCAACTACAGCTACAGGATTGGGAAATCCCCACACTGTATGTCAGGCAGTGATACTAACACTTCTACACTGCTCAAAAGAGAGCTTGACACATCTTTCAAATCTGACTTCCTACAGATATAGTCATCTACATATTTGCACATAAGACGAATTTAAATCTTGCCTCATTGTACATAAGGAACTGGAAGAAAACTTAATTATTCATTAAAAATCCTGAGTTTCATTGTAACAGCGTATTAGTCGGGCTTACAGATTTGTTTAATGTGTCTCCTTCTATCTCCTGCCATTTTTCCCAACAGACCTCTTGCAGTGGCCACAAATCAGCAAGTGCAGATCACCTGAACTGGAGACATTTTCATGTTATTGGACTGACGGAAACATTTATAACTTCACCGCTCCAGGAACAATACAACTATTGTACATGAAAAGGTAATAATAAGGAAAGAACAAAAGAAAGAGAAAAAGAGAGAGAAGTCGTATATTTTGCTGTGCTGGCTAGCTCATTGCTGTAAATCTTTTGCTATGATATTAGCCATACTGTTTTTAAGGGCATAAAACTGTGTTTTAAGTGCATATTTTTCAGTGTCAAAATTCGTTGTTAATTATTAAGCAATTTGCAGCAACAGGCGTTATTTGGCAGATAATTAAGAACGCATTCTTATTAAATTTTGGTCTGGACTGCAGAATGCAAAACTGAACACTATATGGCTTAGGAACTTCAGTTCATTCCTTATCCACCTAACTTGCAACTGTGAGATTTGTTATAACTGTGCACAGATGTGGCATCTGGATACAAGTCCCTTCCAAATTTTTATTACTTTTGTAAAGCTTCCATTGATCAGTTGGTAGATTAAAGACTGAATGAGCAGGTCCAACTGAAAAAGGCAGCTCTGAGACTGGGGATTACATTTCATTGAGCCCTGTTCGATTCTGATTCACTTTCCACTAAAGCTTCTGTAATTTTCAGGCTGTTATAATGATTAGCCTGAAAGAGGACATAAACATTACCAGTAACGGCTATTAAGGAAAACAGACCTTTTGTTCACAGGAATAGGAGGATGTGAGTTTCTATTCCATCTAATATACTGGGTTTCAACCTTTTTGATCGACAGACACTTTCTACTGGTGATGACGCATTTGCTTAGCAAACTAAACCTAATGGCAAGGCTGGCTTTCTTTCTTGCTCTTCTGAGACCTCTCAAAAATATAGGGATCCAAGTTAAAACCACTATTTAAGTGTAAATCTTTAGCTGACAGTTGTCAGTGGCATGTACCATGAGGGGACAAACTTTAAAAATTAATTCAGCTCTACAATAAAGCAGTACCGCATACGCTGAGCAGATCACATATTTCATCTTTGTCCTAGAAATTGGAGTGCTGCAATAAAAGATGTGAATCGAACACCCGCATTAAAAATATTTCTGTTTCGATGTGAAAGCAACTTTTAAGGCTCAGGACTGAATTCTATCCTAACTCAGCCTCCTGCTTAAGTAACCAAGTACACCTTTATCAAGTCCTGGCTCTGGCAGAGCTACAGCATTTCCTTCAGAAAAGTGTCTGGTCTCATCAGCTAAGCACAAGCCCAGTGCTTTGTGGCAGAAATGCTTCTTACTCAATTTATGTAGCATCTGCCTTCTTACTTCTTAGGCACCCACTCCAGTACTGAAAGCTGCACTTGGTCTAATTGATTGTAGCTTAATCCTCCTTCTGTACAGCTTTAATGGCTCTTAGTAAGAAAAGGCATTTACAGTATATTTTTAACAAATCAAGACTGTAATTTTTTAAAAGATGCCTATTCAGTCTGTACTTGGGCTGATAGTTTCGAGATAAAGAGCAGCAACAGCAGATCTGTTTGCTGAGATTTGTTTTTCTAAAGTGACTTCAGAAATACTGCATAAATGTCTGTCACTTTTCCTGTAGACTATTTTTACCGATTTAATTGTTCCTATTTTGCTTAAAGATTTTGCTTTTGAACCTGCTGAGTAGTTTCAGCTTGGCCATATGAAAGTGACCCTGCACAAGTAGTAGTGTTTCTCAGTCTCAGAGTTCATGCCACTCTTTATAACTTGGCTGGTTTGTCTTTCTTGAGAGATGAAATAAATGTGATATTTCCTGCTGCAATTCTTTTATTTACAAAGAACATTTATGAATTTTTGAACAAACTCAGAATTGGGTTCTTGCTAGTGGTTCCAAGCTTGTGTTTTAGAAGTAATTTATCCCATCCTCACTCACAGTGCTGTATTTCTCTTCCTTTCGTTCACATCCTGCAGCCCTGGGTTTGTCTGTGCCAGGCCTCCTGCAGCACCCACCCTCGGGCACTTTCCCATGTGAGAGATCAGTGCTCTTTTGCCTACATCCCAAATCAGCTGCCCAGGGCAATGCACTCCCCTGTCCTTGGCTTTGCAAGGTGATGAAGCCCTGATCTGCCTTAAGGACTGGCTTTCACTGTTTCAGACTTCATTATGTAGACATCTTACTGCAATTTAACTTAGCCTGAACAACATTTGCTTAAATGCATATCAAATTTACCTAAGTTTGTGCTTGCTGATAGTCATTAGCACCTACCAGCATAGCAAAATGCGCTCTCTGACTGTTCTTTTGCAAGGAGAATCCAAAGCACAGAACTGCCACTAACAGCACATGAGAACCTTAACTCATTTATGCAGGTTGCCTGGATAGTGGTTTGGTTTCATTGTAAATCATAATCAATATTGACATGTTTTTCTCACTTTCATAAAAGTTATGACTTATCAACAATATGTCTTGTAACATTTATAATTTGTACTTTGTAAGATCTATAAATCTCTCTCTCATGTATGTTGCACTTTTGCTGCCGTTCTAGGAATGATGAAGACTGGAAAGAATGCCCTGATTATATCACTGCAGGAGAAAATAGCTGTTATTTCAACACGTCCTACACCTCTATTTGGATACCATATTGTGTTAAGCTTGCCAATAAAGATGAAGTATTTGATGAAAAATGTTTCAGCGTTGATGAAATAGGTATGCTTCCACTATGAATTTTACCTCTATATTTTTATATTGCAATAGGTGTGATGCTATAAGCTTTCATATTACTCATACTGTATTTAGATTTCCCTCTCAGAAAGACATGAAAAACATGATATATAGGAAGTAATTTGGTTTTGTAACACATGTAATGTGATCCACACCAGAAAATATTGCCCAGATTGGAAGAAAGCTAAAAGGACAAAAGCAACTATGTGGTTCCTCTGTCTGAATACCAGTGGCCTCTCAAATGTGTTCAGATGAGCTTGCTTTTGCTGCCACTCTGAGCTCTTTCTAATAGATGCTACATACCCTTGTTCAGTGTAAGCAAGGATGGCATTAAAATCTTGATTCTGCAAAGTTCTGGAACCAAACAGTACTTTTGTTCCAGAATCAACACTAATCTATAGAATCAGGATGTTTAGCATTTCTAAGCTAGAATTTATATTTATTGCAATATGAATTGTGACTATCTGGGACTTTGTAGATATTATTGCTTGTTCAGAGTGGTGGTGTACGTATATGCAATTAATTTATTCATGCAAGTGACTAGAATACCCTCTAGATATTCTAGATACCTAGATTAATTTTTCAGATGCCATAGTTTTTCAATGTACTTCTATATTAGTTAGCAAATATTTAATTTATCTTTCTGTGTTACTCCAATTATTGCTTTTATTTCTATTCAGAACTCTACATTTAAATTCTGAAGGAGAATTGCTTACATCTCAGTGTTTTATAAGCTGCTACTGGGAAATGTAGTGTAATAGGTAATATATTCTTAGTCTTCTTTATTAGTCACTCCAGTGAGATTTATGCAGAGCCTGTCTACTGCCAATGGCAAGGTGCCTTCTTGTTACCAAACTTGTAGTGACTTTGTCATTGATTCACAGGTTTAGATTTTAATCAGCAAATATGTGGTTAATATGCTTTTTTTTTTAGTCCTGAAATCATTTAACAGTGTGTAGTAAGAATGATCATTTCACATTGAAAACTGGCTGTTTTATTCCAAATACTCTGTTTAAACAGTACTACCTGATCCCCCTGTCCACCTTAACTGGACTCTGCTAAATACTAGTCAGACTGGGATCCATGGGGATATCCAAGTAAGATGGGATCCACCACCAACAGCAGATGTTCAGAAGGGATGGATTACTCTGGAGTATGAATTGCAGTACAAAGAAGTTAATGAGACAAAATGGAAGGAGGTATGAAGCAAATATTTATTATACAATAGTCATAGTGCAGTGCAGGTTTGTTCTATCCCTAAAACTTCTGTACTACTGTGAAAAGGAACAGGTTTGTAATTGCTAATTAGATGATACCTTCAGTCTTAAACAATATGCCCATATTCTTCTGAAGTTTTCTAGCAAACATCATGACTTTATGTGTCAAGATAGTTGGCACGCAGGATGATAACAAACCCTGAAATGACTGTGTTAGATTAGAAAGTATAGCAACAGTCAGATATATACAAGTTTTTTCAAGGATATGTCTCTATTGTTTTCCTAAACCTCAGCTATTTGAAACAGTGCATGGGGAGTATTTTGCTTGGAAAATGTCACCATGTCAGAAAAATTTCTTCAAGGTACCTGTAAAGTTCTAATATTTCCAATTATTATTTCAGTAGGTTAAAAAAAAAAAAAAAAAAAGCTTTGAGATATAATTTAAAGTTTGATACAATAAGCAAATAAAAATAGTGCAATATGGATAAGACATATAGATTTCATACCAGACAGCAATGGGAAATTTGTGAATGTATGGATAGTCCATGAAAATATAATATATATACCCCAAGTCTTTGAAGTTTTCTTTTTGAAAATCTCTTAACTTCTCAAGTAGTTAGTTTTTCTGTTACGGAGAAGAAATTGTACCCAGCTTACTTCATCCATAGGCTAAGTGCCACTGTGTCGTGGCATACTTGCATATGGAGAACTCTTTCTGAATACCAGTTCAAAGCAGTAAGAACATCATTTCAGAGCAGAACTCTTCCTTTGCTTTCTTATTAACATGAACTGAGTTAACTGACAGCAGGAAAGCAGATAATACTGTTCTGAATTTATGTTTATCTACAAAAGGCAAATTTACCAATTGAAACATAGTCAAAGTGGTTTGCTTGCCTTCATCTGTGAAAGACCTTGGACCGCTCCTCACCTCTGATCCTTCTCAATGTTAGCATTTTCTGTTTATCCTACTCCTTATTAGCAAGTCTACAGCCAAACAGGACTATAATTCTGTAACTTTTTCCTAATACTTGCCTGAATTTCTCTCTATACTGATTTAAGCTATACTTACTGTACAGCCTTTATATTTTAAAGCCTATGAAATTAATCAAGTTTAGGCAGTAAATCGGTACTTCCTAAGAACCTGAAAATCTGTAGAGTGTTTATGGGATTTACAAAACCAGGTGGCAATGCAGATAACTCTTTAAAAATGCACATTTCTTTGTAAGCCTTTAGGTATCAATCGTATAAATATCCTTATAAAGCTTTGTTCTTGCTGCAGTACCATCAATAATTCCAGCATGCCCTGAGAATAGTTCTTCTCAGGAGAGCAAATGTTTAAAGATCAGTGTTTCTTCTTTCAGAAAACAGAGAAGAAATTGCTGAATACTATACTTGCCTCAAGAAAAATAGTACTATAGATTACATTGTACTGCAGCTGTATATATTGTATGTTACTGTGCCTTTCAGCTTAAAAGGACAAATACAGCATAATTCCCTGAGACACTATCAGAGCACAAAAGAGAAATTTCTGAACAAAGTCTTGGTCTGGCCTAAGACTATAGCAAAACTGAATAACAGCATTGGAGCAACAATTTCATTCTTTGCTACAAACATCTTCTGTAATGAGTGTTGAAGCAGTAAAGAGATAAATGTCTAGTTATACTGTTATTATTAGTTTTTTACACAAACAATAATCTTTGACTGTGTAAATATACCATAATGCTTTGTACATATAACTGATACAAAAACTGATACAAGAAGTTAATTTATAGTATTTAAATTGTACTGTTTCCCCCTTACTGAGACTTCTTTGTAGATTTTTTAGATGTTTTGGGATGAGCCTGTTTGATTTTTCATGTATAACGTTAATTTTTTCAAATCCATTTACTAATTCAAAATAGATAAGAATTAAAAGAGGACTAAAACATCAATTAGTGAAGTATTTTAACAGTAAGTTCTAGTGATGAAAGGATCAAAATTATTTTCTAAGAAACTTCCTAAAAACAATAAAATCCCTACCCTCACATAGCGGGCACTACAAAAACGTTCATCATCGTTGTTAGCTCCTTGCTGGGTATCTTTTTAAAATTCTACCCTCTTGAAGTGTTGCCTGTTACATTCACTAGACTAAGACTCTGTCCCCTCTTACATCTATCCAAGTTTACTAGTCATGACCAGTAATAGCTATACAGACCCTGTGAGGCTGCTGTGTTTTTCAAACAAGGCGTGAAAAACATACATCATCTGAGCAATAGTGAAGAATGGTGACTTTACAGTGAAGTGTCTGTCTATGAAGTTCCTAAAAGTGTATGTGTAATAGGGAATCTTGAGTCTGATTTTTCTTTAGTTATTTATTTTAGATTAGCCTGATCTTTTGACTTACTAAGAAAAAAAAAACAACAAACAACCCAGGACCACATCCACCTAACATGGGATGAAATTGGTGATCACAGCTCAGTCCTCAAGGAAGAGGACTGGACCAGGGAGGACTCTTCTGCCTCTCATTATTTTGTTGAATTTTTGCTGGAAAAGGTCTATTTCACACCGCAGTGAAGTGCACTTAGGGCAGGGAAGCATGGAGTACTGTCTCCAGAGCTGAATACTGTCGTGTCTGTACAGCACTGTGGCTGAGATCCAGGGCTTACTAGTTTGAGGGACACGAAACTCATCTCCCTGCACTACATTGGATATACAGCCCTAACATCTCCATGTGTTGTATGGGTGCCCAACCCTGTGCTATGCCTACCCAGGGTGCCTCTGAACCTTTCCCTGATACTGTCCATCTCCCAGTTTTCACCTGTTTTTTTTCCTCTTAAAGTTGGTGAAAGCCATTGCCTCGGTTGCTGTGATGCCTGACATGCCTGGGCCAGCCTCTGCCTCTGGTGCCCCCATCCCAGTGGGCACTCTCAGTGTCCCAGGGGCTCCAGCTGACTCGTGACAGTTGCTCGGCAGTCTGTGTTAACCCCTTTGACAGGGCCAGGCTCATGCAGGCAGCGCAGTCACACAGCTCAGCGTGACCACAGGTTTATCACATGCTTCTTTAGGACGGCAATTACAAGCATCACTCTGTGTACAGTGGCTGAACAGCATGCAGTAAGTCCAGCCACTCAGCGGTTGGGTTCCAAGCTCCCCTTCACATACTTTAAACAAGTTTTCTATATGCTGTCCTGCATTTTCACTAGTTATCTTTTATCATGTCTCTCTCATATGGCTTTTAATTGACTTAATCCATAAGACAAATGCTATTCCTCTATTCAGTTCATGCTGAATCTCCCCCAGTCTATACATCTTGCTCCATCCAGCAGTCTTATGTAAAGTTTTGTTAGTTCGTTGATGGACTAGAGACATCCTACCCATTAATCAATTACCTGTTCTTTAGCAACTCTTGCAATTTGAAGTACACAGCTACAGTAATTTTATCTCATATTTTTCAGGCCTCTAATTTCCACGTGTCAACTTTATTTGGGTTACTTAAAATTTTGTGTGATCCAGCATCCCTAAGAATCACCACTAATTGTCTCAGAAAAAGACACACAAAAAAAGAAAAAACCCACACAAAACAAACCAATGACAACAAAAAAACCCCACCCTCAATAAAACAAAAAACCTACCTGTAAAACTTTACTGTCCTATTTCTCTGTGGCTTCATAGCACAAAATGAGTTAACTGGACGAGTATATATTGTATTCCCCTCCACTTTCCAACTGGATAGTCTTCACATGTTAAAAACCTTTGTGGTGTAGAGCAATGATCTCCATCATGATCTTGCACTCAACCACTAGCAGAGAATAGCAGTCTGTCTGGTATCACTGCCTCCCCCAGAGTCTGACTGGTTCTCAGAACAGTTGAGTCTGGAACCACCAGGGGTCAGAGAACTCCAGATTGTAGCTACGCACAGAATGTGTCCCAACTTTAGATTGTGCAGCTACAGTGGTCATAGGATTGTTTTGTTGAAGCTTCCTTCAAATCTCCAATGGCTGCTCTTTTCCAGGTGTCGTAATTCTTAGCCCATTATGAGTTTTGCCAGTATCATCCCTGATTCTGAAGTAAAAGTAGAATATAACATCTGCCACATAGATTTCTATTTTGAGCACATTTTATTATTTTTTTGGAGCTATTGGAGCTAAAATACATATTCTTATAGAAGAAGAGAGAGATTTCACATATTAAGACGTGTAATATGACTTCCTACATAGTTTGATATGTGGCAGTATCTAAGTATGTTGCAGTTAATATAGAAGTCTCAAGACTAACAATCTGCTGCCAGCTCTCACAGAGTCTCCATTATCACTTTTTATATATAGTTGAAGATTTTAGGAGCTATGCAGTGTTCCCCAAATAAATACATTTGTAAGATGTAATATATATGGTTAGAAGGCCTTTAAATGATTTTTCTTCTTGAAATTAATTCTGTAGTGGAGATTGCACTGGTTTTAAGACTCCTGTGTTATTTTAACAAGTTTTTTGGCATTGTGAAGTCAGTTATGTGTTGTAGCAGTAAAAAGGATTTACAACTTGGTAAGTTCCGTGGGAGATGTTCACACCACCTACTTACGGCATGTAACTGGGGGCAGCTGCATTATTTCACAGACTGCTTACAGAGAGCTCAGATGCTCTGCATTTGGACCCCTGAATCACAGCAAAGCTTGATGGCTAGTAAATTGAAAGTAAATGGTGTGAATTTTCTCTGAACTCTTCTCCTGGTATCCTTACAGTTCCAAGTAACAAAAACACCTTCAAATGTTTGTTTCTGAAATCAAGAAGCAGTGTAAAAATGCCAGTTCAACTCAAACAAATAAATCACAGTCCTTCTGTCTTTACAGTTAGAGCCCAGGCTCTCAACAATGGTTCCACTGTACTCTCTGAAGATAGGAAGAGATTATGAGATACGAGTCCGATCAAGACAACGTACCTCCGAAAAATTTGGGGAGTTCAGTGAAATCCTTTTTGTATCTTTTTCTCAAACAGGCGTTGAATTTGTTCATTGTGCTGAAGGTAAATAAGCAAAGTGCAGCAAAGTGTTTTTATAACCATGCTATCTTCTGGTCTTTTCAGTGGTGGTGTGTTGTTTTTCTCCTTGCTGTTGATGTTGTATGCTTGAATAGATTGATAATTCAGCCTGCTACCTGAAAATCATTTGGTGGGACTAAGAACATACAAGTTCCATATACAAGTTCAGAAGTAAACTCAGCAAGACTGTTTCACAGCTCGTTGGAGAGCAAACATACAGATAGCCTTAAGAATCAGAAATAACAACTGCTGTTGCACATCTTACAGAGCCTAGAATACAGTTAAATCTCATACTTTGTCTAAAATGAGCACTCTGGTAGCGAAGAGAAGAATTGTCACTTCTACTAAAGTGCTATACTGACTGATTTTGTTATCAGAATGATGTGCTTTTCTGATCTGCCCAATACTATCAAGGACAGTGAATGTTTTTCTGATTTGTGCACTTCTGTCTTGTACTTGTTTTTAAAGTGCTATTAAAGACAGAATAAGCAACAGTCATTGAGCACCACATTTTATCTATTAAAAGAATGAGACAGTGACTTTCCCTAAAGCATTCTCGGGTGTGAGTACTAAATGAACTCTTCAAAATATGAGCTCTTCAGCAAATTATTTTAACAAGCTACTTCATTTTCCAGGGTATTGGTGGTGTTAAATAAAACCATCCATAACTCTTATCTTTGAAAATCTTCCTAGATCCTCCTTTTTAACTCTTCATATTACTAGTTTTCATTCCTAATTTATATGAACAGCTAGTGTTCTGGACATGTGGCATTATTATATTAAGCCCAGCTGCACTAAGTTCTCAAGGTTTTCTTATGAACAAAATTAAAATGCTATGAAAATCTAAGGCCATCCTACAAACGCAGTTTTCTTCTGTCACTACAACCCAGATCCTGCAAGTTGATCCATATTGATACACCTCACACAGCAGCAGCGATCTGAATGCTTGTTTTGTGTATCACCTTGACGAACACAGAATTAAAATTTTAAAATTTTTGTGTATTAAAAATTTAAAGTAGTTAAATTAAAATGCAATATTCTAAATTTTTGAAGCAGCTGGTCTTTTGCTGGTCTCACTGACATGACAAGGAGTTACTGGTTCTCCATTAACACAGGGACCTGTCTAATATAGACGTATCCAGATAGCACTTTACTTATGCCTGAAAACATGTCCAGTGAAAGTCTAAGCTGGGAGCACAGGGCTAAAACTGGTACCTGAATTTATAATTTTTTTCTTAGAAAGGATGTATACTTATGTTCATGTATAGAATTGTAAAGCTTTCTGTCCAGTATTCTTTGGCACAAAGAAATGAGTTAGGTTTTTATAGAAAACGTAAAACTGGAAACAAATGAGAAGAATCTAGGACTACAGCCAGAACAAATTTCTCTATACGTTTTATTCTACAGTGTGAGCTTACGTGTAATGGGATTGCAAGTATTTAAAAACCAAAACATTTATTTATCTGCATTGTTCTTCATTCCTACCAATTTGCATTTCTCGATTATCTAAATTCTTTGTAGCCACCTGCAAAGTAAATAAAATAAAATAAAATAACATAAATAAAATAAAACTAAACTAAACTAAAAATAAAATAATAAAGACTTTTTTTTTTTTTTTAACAGATGATAGTTCACAACATAATTAATGTTCAGCCTTTAGAAAGAGTAGTTTGCTTTTTGACATCACCGTATTTTAGTTTCTGTAAGAGAATAGTTTGCCTATGATTTAGTGTGCTGCCAATAATGTTTTGTCATCTTGGGCAAGCAAGCCATAATATGGTCTGCGGCATTATATGCCATCAGGACTACTGATAGTATGTTCCAAGCAGGCAGAATGTTCCTCACATGGCTGGTTTTACAACATATCTTGTCTGTACTAAGATCTTGTTTACATTTAAAAACTCAGTCTGTTTCTGCTAGGAGTGTCATTGGACTCAGGAATGCAGTACGGAAACTACTGAGACCAAAAGGGTTGTTTTACTTTCACATTTAAGTAACCAAAAATTCTCCTATTGGTTTTTACCACTTTGGAATCTTCAGGTGGTGGAAGGGAAGGTTTAAATTAAAAATGCAAGAGCGATGAAGATTCCTGCTAACATGTTTTTGTTCTGTTGTTTCAGAAATTGAGTTTCCATGGTTCTTAGTTGTCATCTTCGGAGCATGTGGGCTGGCCGTAACAGTGATCTTAATCCTGCTGTCTAAACAACCAAGGTAGAGTTTTTATTTTTCAGATTTTATGTACCTGTAGCTTTAAAAAAATAGGGTCTTCAATTGTTTCAAGTCTGGGGACTAGAAACTATTTCAAGGATTGTTGTCCATTCTCATAAACTACATGGACACTGGCATATATACCTACTGGGCCTTCAGCAGTAGGAATCTGATTATATTGACAGCTCTTCTTCATTTTGGATTGCAGAATGTGTTATTCTACATATTTACATCATTAATTTGCTTAGGCTTTGAAGGGGATTGGTTTTTTAGGCCATTAAAATTTTGAAAATACTATTTTTACCCACATACTGTTCAAAAGTTTCACACAAACATATGTCTATATATTTGGCTTTGTTCTTAAATTGTACTACTAATCTCTGACTATTTCTTGATCAAGCAAAGGGAAAGAACTTGAGACATAGGGTCTCTGTCGACAGACTGCAGCTTCTATAAATAATAGGAATAAAATAAAGCACAGGATTGTGTCATTTATAAAAATGAAATAATGACACATATATAAAAATGACAAAATGATCTCAACATTAATTCATCCCTTCATATGTGTGTTCAGGGATAGGTTTTGGCAGAACAATTCAGCTTGGGTGTCATTATTGTCCTAGACTGTGGGGCAACACATTGGTCAAGTCTGAGTGCACACATGCGTGTTGTCAGTGGTGTTGTGTATAGACATTTCAAAAACGAACGCTGAGGGGTTTGCACATACCAACACAAGGACAAGTCATTGAAATGAAAACAATATGGTGCAATTGGAGCAGCTCTAAAAGAATAAAATTTAGGCAAGCAGCACTATGCTTTGGCCGAGCTAAATATCAGGAAGCCACTCCCTGCAATAGCATCCCAGTCCCAGATTTAAGAGCAGGCCCCTGATACAGTGCATGACAAAAGCTTGACATGTGAGAATGGGGCAAGAACAACTCGCATACTTGACCAGGAGCTCACTAAGGTCAGCACACTGGCTTGGTTATAGAAGATCCTGAGGGCTGAAGCACATCTCTGATCAGAGCTTATGGCAGTGTATTCCGCAGCGGAGCAGGCTGCATAGATATCCAATAATGCAAAATATCCAGGCTCAGTTTCCTCCTGTATCTGAAAATATACCAATTCTTATTTTCCTCAATCCTGATCTCACAGGAGCTGAACCAGGTTCCCTAGGACAGATGCCACAGGGTTAGATCATACTCTTTTATTGCTGAGAGGTGCAGGCTCGAATTATGCATGACTAAGAAAGGAGCAGAGCGTAGTTCTACCTCCTGAATGATTTCTCTGGGCAGGCAGCAAGTGGTAAAATCCTGTCTGTTTCCTTAGAAGCAGTGACCAATCCTGTCAGAAGAGCTGATTTGTGGATTCAGCTGTAAGTGCAAGTCTTTAACTGGTACCCTGAGATCCCAGCCAGTGCACAGCTAACACAGCTCCTCCAGGGATTAGGTGGAAAATTTCTGTTTTTCTGGCTCTCACTGGGGCATACTGGGCAGAACTTTGAGGGTCTGCCAGAAACAAAAACAGCTGGGGAATTTGGGCTTTCCATAGGTATGCAGAAGTTGCCTAAATTTCTCTCTAGCAGTCCTTAAGACTCCTCTGATCCACTCTGGATCTCACCAAGGTCACTAACAATGCAGCAAAACTAGCATTTGGGTTTGGATCTACCATTCCCACAGCTTACTTTCTAAAATAGGCAAGTAACCCAGTATAAAGAGAATGCTGAATTTTCCCTTGGGAACTACAGTTTATCTGTTTGCAAAAGAAGCAGGGAGGTAGAATGGAGGAGATAGGCATGACCTACTATTGTTGGATTATTATTAATGGAAAACCATCCTTTTGGGTTTTTGGTGTTTTTTTGGTTTTGTTCCCTCAAAGAATTAGAAATTCACTTTATGGAGGATTAGAATAAGATGTATTTCCACAGTATGCACATGCATAAGCACGTTCCTAGTTCTTTTTCTACAAGCATAAAACACTGGTGCTATTGTATGTTACTTGTTACATTAATAATTCAGAAAACAGAAGTGTCATAGAGATGGCAAATTACTAGCCTAAATTTTTGCAGTTGTGTTTCTGTTTTATTTATTAGTTCTAGAGCAATTCACTCTTTTCTTCAACTCCCTTTTTCTGTTCCCCTATTTAAATTTATTGGGCTTACGCAAGACTACTTTGTCCTTGAAAATAAAATTTTGGGAAAGTCACCCTGCACACTGAGGCTTGTATCAGGTTCCTTAGAAAATTATGTAAAAAGGGAAACTATTAAGAGAGGTCTAGGAATTTACTCCCATTCTATAAAGCATTAAATTATTAAAAAACAGACTCCAGAATGGATTCCCACATAAATGTATGTGATTTCAACAAGGAAGGCTACAGAAAACTTGGGGGTTTTTTTGCAATGAGATAAATCAATCATTCTTTTCCTTAGTACTATTTGAAATTTAATCTTCAAACATTTCAGTTTTGAAGAAATTAAGTATAAATACAGTGTAAGGCTCTCTTCTTTCTAACTTCCTCAGAAAGGATCACTGTCAATTAAAAGCCATAATTTTTTTTTCCAGGTTAAAAATGCTGCTTTTTCCTCCTGTGCCAGTTCCAAAGATCAAAGGGATTGATCCAGATCTCCTGAAGGTAATATTGTGCTCTAATGTGGGAATCATTATAGTAGAAGCAGATGACAGTTGTTGTTCTAGGCAGAAAAAAGTTTGTAGCAAAAAAATTATGACATGGAGGGAGTTGCCACAGAAATAATTTTTTAAAACGCTTGCAATTATTACATCAGCTACAGTTACCTTTCCTTAAGTTAACATCTTCAAAAGCACAAGCATTTTTACTATTTCCTTTATAACATTCATTTTTTCTTGCTTTATAGAAAGGAAAGCTAGATGAAGTGAACTCCATCTTAGCCAGCCATGACAATTACAAGACACAGCTATACAATGACGACTTGTGGGTTGAGTTTATTGAGTTGGACATAGAAGACCCAGATGAAAAGAGCAGAGTCTCAGATACCGAGAGGCTCCTGAGTGAAGATCATCTGAAATCACACAGTTGCTTGGGGGCAAAGGATGATGATTCTGGACGGGCCAGTTGTTGTGAACCAGATATTCCAGAGACAGACTTCAGTGCAAGTGATACATGTGATGCCATCTCTGATATTGATCAGTTCAAAAAGGTAACTGAAAAAGAAGAGGATCTCTTGTGCCTTGATAGAAAAGATAAGTCACTTCCAAGCCTTGCCGACACAGACACCCAGCAGCCACATATGAGTCCTCAGTCTGAAAACAGCCAGCCATGGCCACCTTTTGCAGGCAGCGTTGACTCAGCTAGCCCGTCGGTCCATACCCAGCTAAGTAACCAGAATGCATTGACGAATACTGACTTTTATGCGCAAGTGAGTGATATTACTCCAGCAGGCAGTGTTGTACTTTCACCAGGGCAAAAATCCAAGGTGGGGAGAGCACAGTGTGAAGGCTGCACAGAACAAAACTTCACCATGGACAATGCCTACTTCTGTGAGGCAGATGTGAAAAAATGTATTACTGTGACTTCCCGCGAAGAGGATGAGCCACGCGTTCAGGAGCAAAGCTGTAACGAGGACATTTACTTCACCACAGAGAGCCTTACCACTACCAGTGTCAACCTTGGAGCTTTGACAGCAGAAACCCCAAGTTCAGAGATGCCTGTCCCAGACTATACGTCTATTCACATCGTTCACTCTCCACAAGGCCTTGTGCTCAATGCAACTGCACTGCCCGTGCCTGACAAGGAATTCAACATGTCTTGTGGCTATGTGAGCACAGACCAGCTAAACAAAATCATGCCATAGCTCTTCTGTAACTAGGTGTGTGCAGTATTTCACAGCAGAGAGTCAGCTCGGGCTTGTACGCTGAAACCAAAATGAAGTCTAAAAGTTTCTTGTGGTTCTTATAATTTTATCGAAATGTTGATACATAAAATATTCATCAAAATATTCCTATTGTGTTCTGTAAATATTATCTATGAATTTGTCTTGAGACTATTTTACTAGCAGTGACTGTCTTGTTCTTGTAAGTGTTGATTTTTGTGATACTAAACATTGAAATTACTATGTTTAATGTACAGTAAATTGTGCGTTTTGATAAAGCTAAAAATCAGGTGGTTTAAAGTCTAAGGATTTAGTAAAAACTGTGCTGTGGCAGAGATCTTTATATCAATAATTGGGAACTGAACATATAGGTGAAAAAAAGCAGAATTAGCTTGAATAAATAACACATCTATTTTGATTTATATAAATCAATAAAATATATTTTACTATTTTAGTCATAAAAACATAAACATTTTCTATTACACTACACACTGTATGTAGTTCAATTATGATGACCCGTCTAATTGCTGCAATCTTAAAAAGGAGTTTTCTGCTTTATGAAAGTTTTGTTTGCAGCAAAAAGAAAAAATAGATTTTTACAGAGCCATTTTGTATCTCCAAAGAAACCTGTAAAGAAATTTTGAAATATTGTAGAAACTTAACGTAACTGATTCTATTACTTTCTTATGGTATCTAATATAGAAATATACATTCAATTTAAAGTTTTGTAGAAAACTTTAAAATATACAAAATATTTGGGCGAACTATTCTGTTCTTCATCCGATTCTGGTTAATGCTAATAATACACTTTTTTATAAGCAAAATTTTGTTGACCAGAGTATTAAACAGTGTGAAACTCTACTTTCAGTGGAAATTTTTGAGAACTCTTGAATAAGCTCTGGTGACTCAGCAGCAGAACCTCTTCACATTTGACTAACTTCTGAAGCCCTCCTGCAGCCAAAGGTTTTACTACATTCAGTAGTTTGTGCCACATAAAGTCTTGATTAAAAAACTAAAATAAGGACTTCAGGAGTTAGTCAGCAGTTAATTTTTAAAGATATAACCAGATTAAGACTTCAGTGGAAAAAGGGGATTGAATACAGTATTTTTCCAAGTGTATTTCATTTTTGCAGCGTAACATCTCCTCTGATCGCGTTAGGCAGACTTTCAGAATGAAAGGAGAAAAAACTGAGACACAGCAGGAAAGCTCACTTTGTTCTTACGTATATTAAGAACTTAACAGAGCTTTGCAATGAACTATTATTGCTTCAGAAATTACCTTCTTAGCTCATGGTTTCATCACAGCAGAGTTCGTAGAAAGCAAATAGAATTGTTCATTTCTTTTCTCTGACCTGAACAGAAGTGTACGAAGTGCAGCCAATGCAGGACGTGCTCGTGTTGTCTCCCACTGAACTCACTGATGCTCTCGTTGTGACCAAGGGCTACAGGACTGGGCCCAACTTTTGGGTGGGATTTTTAAGTTTAGCACGTACTTTATGGTAAATGTGCATTAGATATTCTGCTAATTTGCTGCTATATTTTTCTAAGAGCTACATTATTTAGTTTCATATAAAATTTCATAGATGATAGACACTAATGCAAGTAATGCCTATGTGTGTGTTTGGAAGAAGTTTCTTACTCTGTTTCTATTGCCAAAAATAGTTAAATACCTCAATCAAACTCAGAATGTCATTTTGGTACTTTATTGGTCACACAAGCCATTATACGCTGGTCAGAAGACGTGTCTTTCAGTTTCTATTTAACTTTCTTTATGTCAGTGTTTTGTTTGTTTTTCTCAAAGTTTAATAAATGTATCGTCTTTGATCTGTCCTGACACTGTGTGTTATTGCAGATAATTCATTTTCTTATGGAAAATAGAGATTTTATTAGGAGAAATGAAGTATTCCTCATTGAATGAAGTAGAATACAGCTTTCCTTAGAACAGAAGCAATGCCTAATGAGATCAGTGTTTTCACTGATTGATATGTATATAGTTAAAAATAGAAGCACAGACCTAAATTTACAGGTGGAGATAGGACATGTTGTACCCAGAACTGGCAGAGACATGTTACTGCTTTAGCAGACCAGTTTACCTCTGACTGGAACAGCTGTGGCTGCAAGTAAATAACCCGCACCAGTAAAAGATTTACATGCACAGCTGAATCCACAAATCAGATATTCTGACAAACCTCAGTATTTATTTGTAGTGATAGTTAAAACCTAGCATATATGAACTCTGAAATGTCAGATGATCTGTCTCTATGGAAAATGCTGTATCGTGAACATCTCCCAGTGTGTAACTTAGTAATGTACTACTGCCTCTCTTCTCTTTCTAGAGGTAGGGAGTGAGCTGTTGGAGGAACTGAACTAGACAAGGGTAAGCCCTTTCTTCCCAGTGGAATCAGGGTGTGATTCAGCTCCACTACACAGATATCCAGTGCCATTTAAGGTATCTCTTCCAAGTGCTAGTCCTGAACAGCACAGGTCTTGTGTAGCTTGTCTCTTATCTAAAAGCCTGAATGATGGTAGAATCCCATGTTTTGGCAGTTGAATTGATCCCCAGTGAAAGAAAACAGCTCCAGCAATACACACATCTTTGTGTCAGGTAGGTCTCAGTTACCCTTCTAGTTAATAGTCTAAAGAGCTACTTAGCTGACCAGATACAGGTGTCTGTTTTAGGTGAGCTGATTAGGGCTTTCCACTCTTCAGACTGGAATGGAAGCCTGGACATCTTGCTCATATTCAGACACCAAATATAATTGTTAATTAAGATGTCTTGATGTTTATGTTCACCTTAGCTGAACCATTGCACAAGGTAAGCCAGAGAGGGGCACTGGTGTTCTCTCATGGTTTATCCTGTCTATAGAAACAACTTCATCTGCAGAACTCAATGCAAATGAACTGTTATGATGAGTAAATATTCTTGCTTGTATCTCCTGCTTGAAGAACTAAGCTTCAGATGGCTTATACCTTTTATAAGGCTCTAAAAATACCTGAGCTCCAGTGAAGTTGGAGGATTCACAGCTGGGCTTTAAGAAATGGCAGTTCACCACTGCCACGTGGGGAACTCCAGTTCCCACTACTCTCACCTGTGCCAGTTCCAGTGACCTTCCATGAGCTGATCCAACTTTCTGAAACCGGAGAAAATCCTGAGAGCTAAGTATCAGAAGTTACCTTCTCTTAATTAATGAGTTAAACTGATTGAGCAAGCCCTGGATGAGCACCAGGGATGAAAGAGAGGACCACATGGCCAAGAGCAATGGAGGAAGGAGCTAGAGTGATATTCCCAGGAATATCTTTTTGGCAAAAACAGCCCTCTCATGCAGCTCACTCATGCAGACAAGAAACAGGAGGAATGCACAGCTCAAGGTAGGTGTGTGTTTGCAGGGTCCTAGTGTAATGACCTCTTTTGGTGGTAACTATCACCTAGGTCAGCTTAAAGGGACTGTGAAAAGCCAGCTAGAGGTCCTTTCCACCTCCAGCAGCAGTGCAGCTCAAGTAATCACACGCCTAATGAGCGCAGCCTGTGTACAGTTCACATATGGGTGTTTAGAAGAGAAAAATCCAAGCGTCAGATGTGCAGTTGTCTCTGAACTTTATGTTTCATACTGGCAATTTGCTGTTTTCCTACAGAACACAGCAACCTATTATTTCAAGATATGATGCACTTGCCAGATACAGAAAAGCTTATATCACATGGTTGCAAAGCAACCCAGTTATTTACTTTCACCTTTTCTTTGAAGTGGGGGAAAATACATCTGTGCTCTACAAAAAGAGCCTCTAGAAAAGTAATTTTTCATCTTCTTTCTGAGTCACATTTAGAAATAATGCTATGTATTGTCTCAATGCCAGACATATGAGTCAATGTAAAATTGACAGAACTCATTCTTTTAGAAATGCCTACTAAAATTGTACTTTCCAAGTTTAATCAAGGGCTAAAATGTACAAGGTGAATAGAAACAGACATCACAGACAGGCACTGTAAATAAGGAGTATTTTGGTGGTTAATTCAGTAATTTTCACTACATTGAAGCTTTTGGCATGTAAACTGGCCACACTTGTTCCCATTTTCAGAATGACATTTTACTCATACATTGCCTGGCAGAGGCTAGTCTATATGAATATCTGTATTTGGAAACCATACTGGTCCTCAAAAACAAGGAGGAGTGAAGTTGCTCTGTTGGCAGCCTTTTGGTGTCATCAAGAAGCACACCTCTGTTTGGAAGAGTTTGGTTTTGAGCCTCTTTTCTCCATAAAAGACAATGTGCATTTCCAAGGCTTCAAGTTACTGTTATAAGAGACTGAAACAGCACCGTGTATACCAGTTTCCACTAAGATAAGAAATAATTTCGTCAAACATAATGACTTACACTTCTTTACTACTCGAGTTGAAATATTTTTTCCTGATGTGATACAGGAGGTGAGATTAGCAGATTATGAGAGCTGTTCACTCTTTCTGAATGAAAATTAACATTATCAAAGGTATGTTTTGTATTTCAAAATAGTAGAAGTATTAAAGAAGAGATGAGTATTCTATAGTCATGCCCTAATGCTTCAAGTTAATGACAGCAATCTATGTTGGGCACAGTACTGTCATTCAGATCTTAGTATAGGCAATTAAATATGCATCAGCACACTTGTAAGCATGTGAAATAATGCTCTGGGTTCTAAGAGAAACTGAAAGCCATATGACATGTAGCCACAGGCAATGTTTTTTTCCTGCACTGAGATGTGCTATCTCATGAGCTCATTACCAGACACCCTATAAAAGGGAGTGTCTGACTCAGATTGCCTGATTTGAGAGCAAAAAGGAGAAAAAGTTTAGAGCATGTTGTTATTTTTATTAAAGAAGCAATGCAAACTTGGAGGGTGGGCAAAGAGATCAACACTACAGAATATTACTTTTTCATTACACAAGTTTCAGTTCTAATTCAGAACATCCTAGTTCACCAAGATGGTGGAACTGGTAGAAATTTGACCAGCTTTTATAGCAAATTGACTTTGAGGAGATACCAGTGGACGCAATTCTCTCTTGGAACTCCCTCTGTTTAAATGTAATTTTACAGTACATATTCTTCTTTTTGAGTAATCATTATTAATTGCACACACAATTGGTGCTTTAACTGGCATAGAAACCATGCCCTCAGGCCACAGAGAAGCAAGATGCAACCCAAATCCATTTCCATGATTTGTATCTTACTTGAACACTCTAGCATAACTGTATTGAGCAAGCATTTCATCACCTTCTCTAATCAGGGCTATCAGGGAGTGTAGGCAACATTCAGAAAGGGAAGAGAAGAGAAGCAGTAACAGTGGTGTTAGAGAGATCCAGCTGCAGCAAAGCAGCTGCCAGAAGTGGGTAACACACAGGGAAATTAGCTGTAGGTCAAGCTGCAAGAGTGGTGTGGCTGACAACAACTTTCAGTCAGTAGTTGTAATGAAAAGCAGATGCAGCGATTAAAATCGATGTATCTAGTAAATTGGCATAAACGTTTGACAGGTTTAATTTTTTTTTGCTACAGGCTTTGGTATTTCTTTTGCATTGTATGAACTTCTTTATACTAATGTATGAAATTTAGCTAACTAATGATACATTAGCTTCCTGAAATTAGTCAGAGAACACAGGGGAACCTTCCACATCATGTTGCAAATTGTGAGAGAACATAGCTGAACT
The DNA here is from genome assembly GCA_028020825.1 of Podargus strigoides. Lineage (NCBI taxonomy): Eukaryota > Metazoa > Chordata > Aves > Caprimulgiformes > Podargidae > Podargus > Podargus strigoides. The sequence continues at coordinate 20,387,905 of CM051663.1, forward strand.
TCCCCTTCTCCTCCAAACTGGGAGGAATTAAAAGTCTGCAGAAGGCTTAGCAGGAAGTAAAAGCAAAGTTGAAGAGCTGATGACTTTCTGTAGCTCCCCATCACAGATGCTATAAATGATGCTTCCTTTACTGTCCTTGGTCCACTTTTGAGCTTATGCTGAAGGAAATAAAATCTGTTCCATGAGAGACACCTGAAGCCTAGGCATGCCAGGAAACTGACTCCTCACACTTTTTTCTTCAGTAGTAAAACTAACAGAACGTGTATTTTACATCTTTTTTTCCACTTGCATATGAAGCCTTATGATATTGTACAAGAAAGACATAAAGTATAGAACCATAAACTATCAGGTAGCTTTCTCATACTAGAAAGAATTTAAATTTTTTGATCTATTTCACAGCAGCTATCTGTGTAGCACATACAGTGCTACAATCTCAAGTTACAAACAAAGGAAATACTAACCTTGCCCTTCTGCATGGAAAACTTTTTCAAGAACTAATTCTGTGAGACAACTAAACATACTTTCCTTGGGAGAGTAAGGCACCAGCTTGGAAAGTTACCAAAGACAACACAATTCCTAGTGAAACTGTGCTACCAAGTGAGTGGGTCCAACCCTTAATCAGCAGCCATCTGAGCGCCGTATGCTTGTTACCCAGAGATGTTACAATCATTACAAGCACCCTGTCCTCCCCCATGGCCTAGCTGTGTGGGGTTCCTTTGGCTAAGGTTTTACCTGTGTGTTAGAATTCCTCCTCTGTCACCGCATATTTTTGGATGAATTCAAAAAGATTTGCTAGTGCTTTAAAATGCCACAAAAACTTTTAAGTGAAATTTCCTGAGTCAAACTCCTGATGGAAGGACATGCAACTCTGGGCAAGGACCTGTGTTAACTGCAATTAGATTTGTAAACCCACAGTATTTAAACCTGCAAAATTTTACTCAAGTGTAGTTAATACAATTTGCAGTAGTAGTCAGACTACAAGGACAGACTAGCCAAAGAATGACCTATTTTATGAAAAGTTCTACGGACACAAAGTATCTTGCTTTTATAGTGTAAATAATGGTGCTTTCTTAAGAATGTGATTACTATTAATTAGTTGATTTCTACCAATCGCCAATCAATCAATTATAACAACCTTCTGAATTTACTTCATTGAGGAATGTATTGAATGACTATTTAGAAGCAAAATGTATGCTTTTAGCCTGGCACTGATAGTTAAGCACTGTCGCAAACAGAAATACAATAAAATAGAACCATATGTGTCATTACAAGTTGTCTTCTGGCTGCCATAGTGTAGTAAACGATGCTTTAGACACAAGCATTCCTCTTTCACAAGGCTACCCCCAACTGTTTAACTTCCATAGAAGGGCTAATAGTCAATGGAGAAAAAACCAAAACCAAACAAAATACTATCCAAATTTACTCCTTCAGGTAGGATCAATTAGACAAGATTTGATAATCTCTGGAAAAAGCAGTCCCTAACAAAGTATGTTCTTATGGTGTACTAGAGGTATGTAAGAAAATGTGCTCCTTGCCAGCCTGACACATATACACACATTTGTGTGGTTCAAACACTCACTACCACCCTCATTTTTTTAGGAGTACAAGAAAACTAGGTTAGAATTTCAGCATTACTTTAAAAGTATAAGAGACCCAGAATTACAAATAAATTATAAAATATTTATAATTGTGTTTAAAATTGAAATTATAACAGTTTGACCTATCAGTACGTCAACAGTAAATAGAAAAGCAAAGGCTAAATGACTTAAGAACCCAGTGGAAACAATACAATTAATTCTCTGGACTGCATTCTTCTTTCTCTGTTGGTTCACCAGTCTTTTCTGTCATATCCTATTTAAACTGGATAGAATATCTGTCTGTTAAATGCTTCCAAGCAAAGCATGTTTTTTGTAGGCTTGCGCCATGGCTTGCAGGACAGAGCATTGGCATGGTCGGAATGCTGACATGGCTGCAATATAAATAGTAAAAATTCACAAAGTGAAAATCTTTTGAGGAGAAAATTACTCTAGTGACTTCAAGTACTACAGAAGCAAATAATCAAAATCAACAATCTACTCTTGTGTGATTATGCTCTCTCCAAAATTGACTCCAAGTGGGTGATATTGATACACTCTAATGAAGAATACTTGACTACTGAAGAACTCAGGGCATAAGAACAGCTGAATCTGACTGTGTGCAGACAGATACTTTCTTCCCTGTAGCATAGATTAAACTTTTGTATTAATGTAGTTAAATTATTTAGCCTAGGTATGTGATTTCTGTTTAGGCATGGGTATGTATGTGTATGCTTAAGAAAATGTAAACAAGGCCAACAAAAATCAGCCTCTGTCATACGAAGAGCAAATAAGATGTGCTACAAATGAATGTTTTCACTCCTGCTTAGGTGATGGTTAAGACTTCAAAAATGTCGTTCTGACAAGCTAAATGACTGCAAAGGTCACTTAGGCTCTAATAACACAGCGAGGGGCTTTTTTCCTCTTGCAAACAGTGCATATCAGTCTGTCTATTCCACAAAGTGCTGGAACATGCTGTCTACCTTCAGTACCATATGGGTAAATATTTTATTAAAAGTTACACTGCAGACAAACACAGGCTATTCCAGACACAGACCTGTAGACAGCATGATATAGTGAGCTGATTTTCCACCTGTAGTAATTTAGGATGTCATTCCAGAAGGCAAACCAAAGTCATTTTAAGTTGAGCATGTGGTAGAGCTGACACAGAAGACTGTATGATTTTTAGATCTGATCCTAATGATTCCTCCTGGATATTACAAAATCCAGGTTTTTACAGAGCCATAGACTGATACGCATTTTAGGAGATTTCATTTTTAATTTACCCAGTGTTTACCGTCCTTTTTTTTTTTCATCCTGCATCACAGAACACTCCTGTTGAGATTACAGGACTATGGAATTCAAAAAGGCAACATCAGAAATTTACTGTCTACCAATGTCCTGTTGCAAATAATTACACTTGTATGTTGATACGTAACATAAATACTAATGCTAAGCCATTATTTTTTCAGTTACTGAAGCTATGAAGCAAAGATTAGGTCATTCTTTGCCAAGCAAAAAGACACAAATACAGAGCAAAAAATACTTGTGGAAGAATTTCTGTTCTGTTTCTGAACAAAATAACAGCTCAAACACATACACATTTATGTTGCCAGGGCATGGCATGGCAGTTTGTGCGGAAGGGTGTGCAGGAAGGACCCTGAAAACAGCTTGTAGATCCAGAGTCCAGGGGAGTGAGTGGAGTGCTCTAGGTCTCTGCGAAAATGGCAGGCACTCGCCTCCGAGCTAAAAGTGGTGTTCCTACAGAGAAAGCCCAGACAGAACTGGTAAACAAGGACACTGCAGTACAGGTGTTAAGTTGCAGTGAGTGCCGAGACCCTTCTTCTGGAGAAAAAGTCAGCACCTGCATTAGGTGTGCACAGGCTGATGATCTGTTGCATCAGGTGGCCGAGCTGAAGGAAACAGTTATAAGGCTGCGTAGTATTAGACGAGCTGAAACAGAGATCATAAAGTCATAGAATAATCATAGAATGGTTTGGGTTGGAAGGCACCTTTACGCTCATCACATTCCAACCCCCTGCCATGGGCAGGGACACCTCCCACCAGATCAGGTTCCTCCAAGCCCCATCCAACCTGGCCTGGAACACTGCCAGGGAGAGGGCAGCCACAGCTGCTCTGGGCAACCTGGGCCAGTATCACCACCCTCACAGAAAAGGATTTCTTCCTAGTATCTAGTCTAAATCTCCCCTCTTCCAGTTTAAAGCCATTACCCCTCAACCTGTCACTACAGGCCCTCAGGCACTGGAAGGTGCTCTAAGGTCTCCCCAGAGCCTTCTCTTCTCCAGGCTGAACAACCCCAACTGTCTCAGCCTGTCTCCGTAGCAGAGGTGCTCCAGCCCTCGGATCATCTTTGTGGCCTTCTCTGGACTCGCTCCAACAGCTCCATGTCCTTCTGATATAAGGAATGAAACCAGGGCCTCAACAGGTGCTCTGCTGAGGTGGTCTTGTTTGGGATTTTGGTGAGGTGGTGAGTGGTGACACTGCTCTTGGGGTTATGTCAAGACAGCAGTCGGGGTGCACTGCCCCCAATTCCTCTGTCACCCTGCCCCCAAGGAGATGGTTATCCCACAGAACCACAAAACAGGCTTGGTTGGAAATGACCTCTAAGATCATCAAGTCCAACCATTAACCCAGCACTGCCCAGTCACCACTACCCCATGTCCCTCAGCACCACATCTACACGGCTCTGAAATCCCTCCAGGGATGGGGATTCCCCCACTGCCCTGGGCAGCCTGTGCCAGTGCTGGGGAACCCTTCCAGGGAAGAAATGTTTCCCAATATCCAATCTAAACCTCCCCTGGCACAACTTGAGGGCATTACCCCTTGTCCTGTCACTGTCACCAGGGAGAAGAGACCAACCCCCCTCCCTACCCCCTCCTTTCAAGGGAGCTGCAGAGAGCAACGAGGCCTCCTCTTCTCCAGACTGAACCCCCCCAGTTCCCTCAGCTGCTCCCCATCACACTTGTGCTCCAGACCCTTCCCCAGCTCTGATGCCCTTCTCTGGACACGCTCCAGCACCTCAGTGTCCTTCTTGGAGTGAGGGGCCCAAAACTGAACACAGTATTTGAGGTGCGCTGGAGACGTCCTGGGCGGCTTCAAGAGATTCCACCGCCCTCCACCCCAGCCAGCTCACCCCTCAGCGCACCCCCTATCTCCGCCCCCGCCCCCAGCTCGACTGCCTCAAACAACGCGGTCCAATGGCGGGCGGGCGGTCGAGCCCACCAGCGGGCCGGCGGGAAGGGGGGGCGAAGCGACCCCCACAGGGCCACTAGTGGTACGCTCCGTCGGCAGAGCGGGATTCCCTCGTGCGGGTGCGCGCGCGGCAGTTCTCCCTGGGTGCTGGTGAGGGAGCGGGGCTAGCTGGGGCGGGCTTTTGTCGCTGTGATCGTGGTCCGTCTGTCGGGTGTGCGCACGCACTGAGGGGTAAATGGCAGTGGTCTGAGTGTCCTGCGCACTTGAGTCCGTGAGAGGCTTTTACTTCTACCCGAAGCACTTCAGCTGCAGAGGTGGGAGAGGGAAAGAGTTGCTGGGCCTCAGGGTGCGTCGTCAGCGAGGTTTGCAGTGGTGCAGCTCCTGCCTCTGTCGTAGAATCGTAGCTTTGGTTGGAAAAGGCCTCTCGGATCATCAAGTCCATCCTGGTTGTCTGTGAAACTGGAGGAGGGGATGGGATTCACCCGGCTTGTAGGTGCCACCTGGGTGGTGGTAGTTTTTATGTGCTAACCATGTTGTAAATGTGCTCAGGGTCTTCAAAGGGTGGGTAATTAATGCAAGGTTATAGTTAGTGCAAATGTCAGATGCCTATCTTAAAGAAGGGTGGAGTTCAGAGAAATGATGAGTATCTGCTATTGAATAATTACCACATTCAACTGAGATGCAGTTAATAATTAGTATCTACTCACTTTATTTTTGTTATAAATACAGGTTTCACTGTTACATGATGCAAAAATGGAACCTTAACTTCCAAAATCAGATCATCAGCTACAATACTTTAAAAAGGATACTGGGAGAGCATGGATGGCGAGGCATTAAAAAGGGATTAAATAAAGGTGTCAGTTTTCTGACAGTCAAATATACATTTTAAATCTTTAATTTTCCCCTTAATGAAACAAATACTGTTCAAAACAGCAGTGGGAGCCTTAACAAAAATGCCTTTGGAAGACAACATATATAATAGTACACAAAAATAAAAGTGATGAGTTTTCCTGCTGGAAAAATACAACATTAATAATACAACATAGTATTTTTAATTTACTGTTTGAGTTCAGCAGGAGTGTTACTCCCAGTGGCACTGTCGCCTACTGCTGCCAAGTGCTGAGCACATCCTGTCTTCTGAGAAAACAAATTATGCCATAGAATAAGGAAACACACAAAAAAACCCACACAAAATGTGGCAGCTCCCTGAACTACCATCCACAGTCAAAATTCAGAGAGTAAAACACAGTTTTAACAGACTGATGAGAAGAAATGGTGATTGACAGATAAGATACTGCCCGTGATCAGGAGTGGAAAGTTCAGGGCTTGGCATTCATAGTGTGCATTTAGATTATCAACTAATTATCAAGATATGTAAATTTTTTACAAGATTGGGTGTCTTAAATAAGTATTTTTCTCCATTTTAACAAATCACAGCATTGTAATAACAGAAGTCATTAAGATTGCTAAGTTAGTAAAAGTATTTCTGTCTGGAAATCCATTCAGTGTCTGGGTAGTGTACCCATTCTAACTTCTGGTTCATCTCTCTCGTTGCAGTTTTTTGTTATCTGTAAAAAGGCAGTTCATACATTACCACATAGAAGTGATGATTTTGTCTGGAATACATACTGGGGAAGAACAACCCCATGTACCAGTACAGGTTGGGGGCTGACCTGCTGGAGAGCAGTGTAGGGGAAAGGGACCTGGGGGTCCTGGTGGACAGCAGGATGACCATGAGCCAGCAATGTGCCCTTGTGGCCAAGAAGGCCAATGGCATCCTGGGGTGTATTAGAAAGGGAGTGGTTAGTAGGTCAAGAGAGGTTCTCCTTCCCCTCTATTCTGCCTTGGTGAGGCCGCATCTGGAGTATTGTGTCCAGTTCTGGGCCCCCCAGTTCAAGAAGGACAGGGAACTGCTTGAGAGAGTCCAGCGCAGAGCCACAAAGATGATGAAGGGAGTGGAACATCTCCCTTATGAGGAAAGGCTGAGGGAGCTGGGTCTCTTTAGCTTGGAGAAGAGGAGACTGAGGGGTGACCTCATTAATGTTTATAAATATGTCAAGGGTGAGTGTCATGAGGATGGAGCCAGGCTCTTCTCAGTGACATCCAATGATAGGACAAGGGGCAATGGGTGTAAGCTGGAACATAGGAGGTTCCACATAAATGTGAGGAAGAATTTCTTCACAGTGAGGGTAACAGAGCACTGGAACAGGCTGCCCAGAGAGGTTGTGGAGTCTCCTTCTCTGGAGACATTCAAGACCCACCTGGGTGTGTTCCTGTGTGACCTGATCTAGGTATTCCTGCTCTGGCAGGGGGATTGGACTACATGATCTTTTGAGGTCCCTTCCAATCCCTAACATTCTGTGATTCTGTGATTCTGTGGTAGTTTATCTGATATTGGAGTTTCTGTTTCATGCAGCCTGATGTTCAGAAACAGTATCAATATTTTTAGAAGCATTCATATTGTGTCTTTCAGATCCAGCTTGCAAATATATGTTGAAGATTCTGTAAGTAGAATTCCTAGTAAAAATAGGAATTGTGTTAATAATCTGGAATTATATGTGTGGTTTTCAAAATATTGTCTCTTTACTCATATGGTAAGGTTTGTGTACTGCAGTGTCTCATCACTGATATTAATGCAAATTGTTTATAAGGAAATATGTAAGTAAATTGAAGTGTGTGTAGTTATGTATTAGAGCATCTACACAGGTAAAAGGTCTAGATCCTGCATTAATGTGTGCCTGGTAAAAACTCATTTACTTAAGTAACATTTTTTAAGTTAATCAAACTTAACAAAATGTCCTCTGTTGCCTCTAAAATATGAACAGTAGAAAATGAGTAATTGTTTCCATTGATTGAATTTCCTGCTCTTTAAATTGAGGACAGGAAGACTAGTCTGATTTAGCAGCATATCCAAAAAGAAATTCGTCATTTGTTTTAAAAGCATTCTATGTGCAGACCACTAATATATTTAGGTAAAATTGCATCATTGTGTCTGTGGAGGTGGATTCAGGTTCATTTTTTAGTTGCAGCAAAAAATTCCAAATGCAGCTACGTCATCTAACAGTCTGATAGATTTTGCTCGGGCTTTCTGACATTCATTTAATGATTCCTAGAAATGCAAGATCATAGGTTGGTTGAAGTGTAGCTTCACATGCAAAAATTAGTTTTAATATATATTTTTTTTTTTTTAAAAGGGTTATTTGTTCTGCTTACATTTGTGCATAGGAACTCTTTTGACCTAGTATGAGTGAGAAATGCATGAATGCGTAAATCTATTTATGTAGTGATCACTGGATTACATGGTCCAGAAATAAATGAATCACAGTCTTGAAGAAACTATGGAGAAAATCAGTGTGGTGAACCTTGATAAACTTTTATATGACTTCTCAGAGATAGAAAAGGTAAGTGAAGAAGGTAAAAAAGTTGAAGCTAGTATCTACAAATATTTTGTGACATTTTAATAAGCTTTTCAAGTGAAAATTTCTAAGCTTATTAATATGCCTTGTAATACCGTCTTTGTTTGGAAAGTGTTAGAATTGACTGTCTCTCAGAGTGATACAAGTGACTTCTATGGAGTCGGAGAAGCCTTTGTTTCTGTGCTAGAATTTAATGGTGCAGAAACTAATTTTGGCTTCTCTGAAAAAGTGTGGAAGTGTCCCTTTGTATCAGAAGCTGCTACTAGAGATAACAGTATTACACAGCTTTGCTGGACTATCCTTTCAGAAATTTTTCCTTGTTCTAGAAAAATATTGCCATAGCAGGAGCATCTGTTCGTATATTCCATATGCACTGAGCTCTCTTTATTTTATGTATCTGTCAGTTCTTAAAAGATTCATCCACTGGGGAAAACTGGTACTGTATTTCTTGTTAGACCCACATTGGCAAGCTCTCTGGTGATTTCTTAATCAGTAAATCCATACTAGAGAGAACATAAAAGGGCACCTGAAATAAATTTGTCATGGAAAAAACATATTTTATGAATTCCTACTCAAGATGGTGCTCAGTGAGGACATTGACAGCTTCATATGCAAAGCAGTAGAAAGAACCTTGCTGAGGATTGATCCAGACTGCAAACTACAGAAATGAGAAGAAACCAGTTTATAACTTGTGATGTAAGTTGGCATTCTTAGTTATGCAGAGTGAACTTGTAATAGCACAGGCTCTCAAGTCTAGCATCATTCCTCTCTATAACAGAATTTCCAGAATGGCAAATAATGCAGGTTTGTGACTGCAGTGTTGTGAAATTGTTAAATTCTGTATTAATTTAAAACTCAAGATTTAAAATTTAAATCAAAAGATATTAGTATAACTTTAGTAATTTTCCAATTTTCTAGAAAATATCAGAAATTAATGAAGCAAATAACGTACTAGTTCTTCAGCTGGAAAAATGTAACAGGTTGTTAACATTAAGCCAATCAAAGGAGGAATCAGTAAAAGAAGGTAAGTTATTTTTTTTAAAACAGTATGTTTTTTGCATATATTCAGAAAGTTCTGAGAAATATTTCCATTATTTTCAGTCATATACAAAAATAAAATAGCAAGGTTCTAAAATACTGGGGGAAAAAACAGTAATGCTCAATCTTGGGTCATATAATGGAATCCATCTCATCTGCATAAACCAGGTAACTTTAATCCACCAACATCTTGAGAACTGCATTAAAGTAATTGTTTTCCACTTGATGTTAATATCCATCCAGTTTAAGAGATTTTTGAGTGCATGCATTACCATTGATATCAATATGACAAATGCTATGTTTCACCTGGTCACCAGAAACATTTCACCCAATGAGAAATGAGCCAGATGCATTCTTGAATGCATATTTTGCTACCTTCCAAAATGTCAAAGCTTGCCTGTAATTGGAGATAGCATGTCAGGCTGGTGGGGCTGGTGCTCTGAGATAACGTAAAGAATTATGTTTCTTAGTTCCTTGTGTGAATTGGTTTGTTTGGGGACAATCTGATAGCCCAGTTTGGGGGTTGGAATGGATTTTCCCTGTATCATGCTGACTGATATATTGAAGTTTTAGTATTCCTCTTTGAATTTTGCTCACTTAAATTAATTCTGTAAGGACCTTGGGTATTGGTGGAATCTTAGTGTTTTGTTCTGCCTAGGCATTTGTTTAATTTCTAGAGGACTGAAAAGCTGTTCAAAGTGATTATTTTTTTTATCTGCTTGAGATTTAATCTCTGAAAAGGTCAAATTAAGCAATGTGACAGCCCATTTTATGTTTATAATGTCACTGTTAAGGTTTTATCTCAGTGACATTTCCACCCTGGCTAAAAAGTGTGAGGAATAGCATAGAATCCTTCAAGGCTGAGTTCAGTTAAGCTGGTACTGCTGTTCTAAGTTTATACCACAGGCTGTACTTGTGTTACTGTCAGCTTTAATGTGATCAGTTTGGGTCATATTTCTTTTACTTTGTATAGCAGATGTCATTATGGTATAGTTATGAATGGCAATAATAGTTTATATTAAGAGGATTCAAGCTCTTAAATGGAAACTAAATAATAAAATGGCATTTACTGTTTTACAGGTGGGAATTATAAGCCTCTACATCATAATTAAAAAGTTGCCAAATAAAGGAGGAATTAAAGAGAAAACTATTAAATTTACTTTTTTTTAATTCTAGAAGTATATCTTTTCAGATGGGCATTTGAAAAGAGAAATAACATTCAGTACTTAGCATGGATTTGTGCCTGCTTATTCTTCTGTAGTTTGTAGAGCTGCTGAAAGGTGCATCTTTTTGTAGAACTTTGGTCTCTGACAAGTCAACTTGCTACAAGTTAGGAAATAGGGTGGGAATAAACTTAGTTTGACACTGGACTGAGATTGCCAGTTGGTTTCACTTAGATCTTCATTGGGACTTAAATAGTTCAAGATAATCAGAAATGAATTGGAAAAGCTACTGAGTGAGTGAAGTTTGGTAATGATGCTAACCTGTTCAGTTATACCAAGAACCTCATGATACAGAATGACAAGTGATAAAAAGGAGAGATGAAAACCAGTAGCAATGTATATAGAAGGCATTCTTTATAAACAGTGGTTGGCTCTAGTTGGCTACTTCTCAGGAAAGAGAAGCAGAGATCCTGGTGTCCTTCTGGGCAGGACTCTGAAAATATCAGTGGTCAAAAAAGCAAACACAGTGATAGGTATGATTATGGAAGGATTAAAGAAACAAACATGTCCCTGTGAAGTCTGTGATTTTATGTAATATTCTAGTCCCCAGATTTCAAAATGGACATACCAGAACTAGAAAAGGTAACAGAGAAGGTGGCAAGGTTTGCTGTTGTCAGGGAGGAGCAAGGGACAGGGGATCAGGAACCAATCATGTAACAAGGCCCACAGTGAGAAGGGCTTCACCAGTTGAGACTCACCATAGCCATGCAGCGCTGGCCCAGAGGATGCTGCCAGCATCAGAGAAAAATGTACATTACCAAACAAGTATGTAGTGATGGATGGAACAGGTCCAAGGTCAAAACAGGAAGCTGAGTGAGGATCAGGTTCAGAAATTGTAACAAGGGCCAGTCATGGCCTAGTGATCACCAGCAGGTCCCTAGTGATGAGGCAGGTCTGAAATCAAGACAGGAAGTCACTCTCTTGGTCATGACCAGGGTCTAGATCTACATGGTATGTGGCTGCAACACAGCTGCAGTGTAGCTCAAGATAAGCCAAGGGCAAAAGCCTCAGCTTAAAAGCAGCTCCCAAGGGAAGAAGGGGCAGCTATTTCTGAGTCTTCTTCTGGCTTTCTTCAAACTGCTTTTTTCAAGGTCACCAGCTGTACTCTAAGTTGGCCTTGAGCCCAGCCAAATACCCAGGAGGTGAGTGGAGGAGAATGCATTTGGGGCCCTCACAGATTTGGTCACTGATTTGGAATATCTGAAAAAAGACTTAAGTTGACTGGAAACTTCTAAGACTAAAGAGAAACAATAGAACTGATATGACTCACAGCTGTAGAATTATGAATGGCATAAAGAAAGTGACAAGGGAATGAATATTCACTGTTTAATATAATATGACAACTAGATAGAAATCAAACTTGTTGATTGATTTAAAGCAAACAAAAGGAGGAACTTTTCCATACAGTGCAAAATAAAGTTGTTAAATCAATTCCACAGAAGCTTGTGGATAATAGTGGCATAGTCCAAAATGATTAGAAAAATCCATGTAACAAAACTTAACAAATTTGTTAAACACAAATACAGTGCCTCTCACTCAGGTCTTCCTTATTTTTGTGTTTTGGAAGCTCAGAGGGTATATTAAGGGTAGTGTTTATCCACCTTTTTTTTCCTCTTTCCTGAAGTATCTTCTATGGGGTATTGTGAAGTGGGATAGTGAACTAGATAGAACTTTGGTCTGACTCATTAGAGTAATTTGTTTCTCTATCAAGCATGAAAGACAATGCAGGACAGTCATTCACAAACTGATCAAGAGGCTTCATTATTGACAAAAACAGAGAGGAGGGAGTTTATACAAAATGGATTTTAAAAAAAAAAAAGGAAAGGGTGGACAAAAAGAATAAATTAATCTTACCATAAAACCTATGGGATAAAAGATAGCGGAGAAAGTAAAAGAAACAACTCAGGAAATCAGAGCAGCTGGGATGACTGCAACAAGGACTGTGGAAGTAGAATGGACTGAAATCAGATGAAAGTCAGAAGAGAGATTTGAGTATTGTAATTAGGAGTGCCTCACTTAAATGAGATAAGAGAGAAATTATTTGAGGAGATAGTTATGCTGATATAACTGAAAAGAACAACCTCTGGAGCAGTTTTGAAACACATGATAGAAGAAAAAATGTGGATGGCAGAAGTCCAAGTGAAAATACCAGAGCAATTGGCATGAAACATGAATAAATTTTAGCAGCAGGGATATTCAGGAAAAAACAAATCTCAATAATACTGAAGTCATAGTAGCTGTACAAATTAGTACGAATATAAATAAGAGGCAGAATTGTTGGAAAACAAGGATTCTGGTCAATGAGTAAGAGATTGCAGGGCTGTTAGTAGTAATAATGAAAAAAGTGAAAAGCAGGAACTTGGAACAGCATGGGACACCCAAGAGGTGGTTCTAAAAGCTACTTGATGATGAGGAAGTAAAAGGTAAATGAGAGATGCCAAAGGGATAAAATGTATTTAGAAATTAAAACAGTTATCATGGCTGTTCTGTTAGGTTAATGTGCTTACCAGTAAGGTAAACACTTCAAGTATCATGGCATAAGTTTATATTTTTGAACTGTATTCATTAATGGTGATCAGAGATCAGAATTTCACAGAACATCCTGGGCAGCAACTTGGCATAATCTGCAATGGATGCTGTTCAGAGAAACCTTCAGGTCAGCGGTTATCATGTTACTGGAGATCAGCAGTGACTGTAATGTTAAAAGTATTCCAAAAGGACATTACAGTTGGTGTAGTGATTATAAATTATAGTAAGCATATGATGTTTCTAAAGCATTTTGCTTTTTTTTTTTGAAATGGATAGAAATGGTCTTTGCACCTTTAAGTTCACCTGAACATTGACCCTTCAGAAGGGATAATAATGTGTATTCAGAATCAGAGCACTACAAGTGTTGCATTTAGTAGTTTGATTCTTTATGAAACCTTTTTGAAAGTCAAAGAACTGTGGGATTTAGAAAAACACTCTTTGTTATTGATGGGGTAATAGAGGGATCCTGTACAGAACTAGAGATGCAAGGGACCAAATGTAGCATGCTGGTGAATGGTTCACATATGATTCCAAATAAATGTACTACTTGCAGCAGAGGAGCAGAAAGAAAGAGCACTACGGAAGGAAAGGCTGTTGTTCCGCCTACTCTGAAGGGTTTGTGGCTACTAATGGTGGTGGGGTGAAGGAAGCGGACTTTTGTCTTAGCTGAAGAACTCGTCATTAGTATGAGAACCAGAAATAGCATTTTGCAGTCCAAGAAATCTCCAACAAGTATAAGTGAGAACTTGAGCGCTCCTTGATATCCTTGATTGTCACAAGTCTCTCTAGAACCATTTATGGTAAAAAAAAGACTGGGAATTCTGAAGGAAATACTAAGGAAGAAAGAAAACGTCTAAAACTCAAGGGAGGGAGGAGAGTGAAACACTGAACCAAAGATAAGGTGGGAAAAAATGAGCAACTGGGCAAGCTCATACATGTTCTGAAAGGTAATAAATGACCTTTGTTTTGTCTTGGTACGTTCTTTGCTAAACAAAGGTGAAATTCAGGACCAGAGTTTTTGTTTAGTGTGAATCATTGCAGATCCACATAAGACAGACACAAGTCTGGCATTCTCGTTTTCTGCTCCCAAACCTTTTCCATGGTGACTAAATTAAAGTGGCTGAGCATCTTCAGGAGTGCATATTTGTTGACTTAGTGTTTCAAAGATGTTAAAGGAAAAAGTGATTGATATAATTGCCCTCTAAAAAAAAAACCCAATAAGCTTCAATTATAAATGCAGATGGAAGAAACTGCAATCAATTATAGATATTAAACATAGAAAAAGAGCACTTAGGCTGTTCAGTCGTTCTGTGTGTAGGAAGTGCTCTTCACAGGGAAGGAACCACACAGGATCTGTAACAGATACTATGCCAGTGATCCACGGCGCTGCAACCATTTAGCAAAATTTTGCTTTTTCTTCCTTAATGTAGGCAAGCAAAACTTGTGGGTTCCCGCTAATTTTTTCCAGTCACAACTGTAATTACATTAGGGGTTTGCCAAGATACATCCTTTAAAAATAAGAAAGACAAGCAGATATTCTTGGGACTGGACAAAAGAGTGGCTTGCACTGAAATGGCTGCGATTCATTCTAAGACTAGCCGCTGTCCAGTCATTTGCTCAAATGCATAAATGTCTTTCTAATTTGTGCATGAGCTATAACCATTTGGGTTTATTTCCACACATCTTCAAATGGGAGAAAATTTATAGTAGAACTCGTTGGTACAAACCTAGCGCTTCCGCCTTTGAACTGCGTTTTTCCACAAAAGGTTTTGATTCAGTGCAGGAACTGAGGGCAGTCAATGTTTCTGTGCTCTTCGTGCTCCCTCTAGTGGTTTTTTGGAAGCATGGAACGGGAGAATACAGCTGGCTGACCTACTCGGCCGCATGAAAAGAGGACCTGATGAAGGAATAGACTAAAGGTCAAAAAGATTGAGTGGAAAACTGAATCTCTGAGCTGGGATCTTACCTCATCCTCCTGACTCCATTATTTTTAATGTTGTCTGTATATGATCTACAATTTGTAACAGAGCTTTGGTACTATGAGATGAGTAACTGTTGTTTAACGTACTTTATGTGTTGCAGAAATTAACAGCTGCTTTAGAAATTCAGTGGTACTCTGAAAATAGGAAGAAAGGTTTTAAGAGTAAGCAGCCTTAGTTTTAGTGTTCCCAGTCTTCCCAGTCTTGGAATCTTTTATAAATTTACTGATACGGTTACAAGAAACATACAGGAGAACAATAGTATTTAATGAAAACCAAATGTATTACAGGGAGTTCATATGGTGTTCAAATATTAAAAATACAGGGGGTTTTAGCAAAATTATGAAATACAAATATATAAACTGAAAACAAGTTGCATGTGTATGCATACACACACATAATTATTTTGTTTTAAATGAAATAATGGGGATATAGTAGTGTTATTCTGACTCTCTCCAAGTTTATGTTGAACCACAAGATGATGTTAATATGCACTAAAAGGAGGGTGAAAAACTGCAATGAGTGGATAGTGCTGGTCTTGTTAAAAAGAATCTTGGCAAACATGCTGTCAGGAGCGTAAGCCTTTGTTTCATTAATTACATTAAATTGCTGGAATGCTGATACAGAAATCTTTCATTATTGCCGAGAAAACAGTAACATCATTGTTTTCTGGCTAGAAACAAAAATCTAATAGTTTTTTGAAATTCTTCATATTGCTGGATAAAATTGTTTCTAATCTATCGTTAAACTAAAAGCTAAAATTAAGCAGTAACCATGTAATAATAATAATAATAGAGTTATTTCTATAGACAGTAAAAAGACTAGACTAATATTTAATCAAGATGATTATAGAATATTTGATAAAACTTTATAAAAAAACCATAAAATTAAAGTTGTGAAAAAATTATTTTATAATATTGGATTTTTCATTTCTTTTAGAATGTACTACTCTACAGAATGTGATAAAGGGTCTAACACAAACTATTGAAAACCAGTGTAATGTGAAAGGTAAAAGCAAAAATGTTCTTACATATACTGTACTGTAATTTAGAATGAGCAGGCATTTAATTTTTTTTATTATATTTACTGTGTTTTTCAGAGAGAGAAACTCACTGGTAGCCAAACAGAAAGGAAAAAAAAAACTTATCTAAAATCAATTTTGTGCAGATTTTGGTGGTCTATAAGCTCAATGAATGTCTATTGCTATTATCCTACTTACAATCCACATGTAAAAGAAATTCTGTCTCAGAGAGGGGTTTTTTAATTAATAGTTGGACTTTAAATTTATTTCAGCATAGCACAGGCAATTTTACAGAAAGTGAGAAAGTATCATTCAGCTGTTGGACTGTAGTCTGTTAAAGTGTTTATGCATAGTTTTCATCACTTTGTTAAACAAAAGAGTCTTAATCCTCAGTGTAATGTTACTAAAATTCAGCTGTTACCCATAAATACTTGACAATTACTCATTGCTATTTTATAATAAAATGTAGAAATATTTGATCTGTCTTTATACCACAGTTTAGCTGTACGTCATGTAGGTAATTTTATAACCATTGTGTGTTCAAGGCATATTAGCATAAATATTAATAAACTTCTAAAAATTCAAAGTATATGTCTGCTTTTAATATTCAAAGTGATTTCTAATAATTAAAAAATAAAGCATTAGCTGCTTTTTCCAAATTCTGTTTTTGAGATACAACTTTCTAGCTTTTCGGAAACAAGTACTTGAAACATTGCATCTCATAAATCAAAACTGTTGTAGCTGTGATAATAATCCTTTATTTTCTGAGCCAAAGAACTTTGCAACTAGATTTTCTTGAATGCATCAGTTATCAGAAGGCTAAAGGCAGTTCAAACCAGTAATACCAGCCAAATTATTTAACTATGAATGTTCTTGTTAAAAAAAAAAATGGAGACTGAGATTATATAGGTCTGTAAATTATGATTATCATGTCTATAAAAAAAAATTATTAAAGCTCAGACAAGTCAAAAAATGAAAGTAATTTTCTTATTCTGCTTTCACACTAATGATACTGTCAAAATGTACTTTCTAATGTATCATATAGTTTTTTTATTTACATAGATGAAAATGATAGACTGAAGGGTACCGTTCATATCTTGGAAGATAAATTAAAGGCTTGTGAACAGGTATGTCACAAATGATCATTCTTTAGGTAGAGGAATAATATTTAATCTCTGTTGTAGGAGTTCATATATCTTTATATTCTTGGGTTTGCTACTGATACAATTATTATTGCACTTTTCCTAATGTTTATCATGTGTAAAAAGAGGAGTTGTTCTCATGACAGCATCAAGGACATTTGAGGTGCTGGAGCAAGTCCAGAGAAGGGCAGCTAGGCTGGTGAGAGGTCTGGAAAACAGGGCTTATGGAGACCGGCTGAGGGAACTGGGGTTGTTTAGCCTGGAGAAGAGGAGACTGAGAGGAGACCTCATTGCCCTCTACAACTACCTAAAAGGAGGATGTAGTGGGGCTGCTGTGGGTCTCTTCTCCCAAATTATTAATGATAGGACGAGAGGAAATGGCCTCAAGTTGCGTCAGGGGAAGTTTAGGCTGGATATTAGGAAGAAGTTCTTTCCTGAGAGGGTGGTTAGGCACTGGAACAGGCTGCCCAGGGAGGTGGTGGAGTCGCCATCCCTGGAGGTGTTCAAAAAATGAGTAGATAAAGCACTTGAGGCCATGGTCTAATGGTCTAGTGGTTAGGGAGATGATGGGATAAAGGTTGGACTTGATGATCCTGGAGGTCCTTTCCAACCATAGTGATGCTATGATTCCATGATTCTATGACTAAGAGTTCAAAACTACCAAGTGTTGAGAACTCTAGCTCAGTCTAAGATGTGCTTGGGTTTTTTTAGCTGTATTTAGTTTTAAATTTGACTTTACATTCTAAAATCTAATCCTTTGCATTAAAATACGTTTGTCTGTGGAAATAAGGTTTTGATATTCACAATGCCTGCTACCAGAGAATCAAGAACTGACTTTTGTCTATAGTTTCTTGGGAGTAAATGCTACAAAGATAATAGGTCTCTACTTTTTATATATGTCTCATAATAAATTCCATGTACCATCTCTCTACTTTTTATCTATGCTGCTCATTTTTGGAAAGGAGATGACAGCAGCAGGGCTAGTCACAAGTTGTGTTAGTTCTTCATGCTAAGATTGCAGATCTGTTATCTGTACAGGATTAGGAATCTCACTGCTGATTTTCTTTGCAGTGTTTGTACTGTGAGTTAAAATTAAATTTTTATACCAATAGAGCTGTTATTTTGACAGTTTGAAAATAAAATAAGTAATGCCTTCTGAAAGACATGAGAAAACTTTGATTCTATACAATATATACATGTGTGGGTATGGTGGAACTTCCTTGTGTTGTTCTGAAGGCATTTTGTTGGCTATGTCCATACATACTATTACCACCAATGAGTAACTGCCTTTCTGAGTGCCTCTGAGGATTGCCCCAGTGAGTGGCTATCTACCTTGTCAGAAGGCTCGGAGAAGAGCTTTCAAGTAGCAGCTGCAGACAATTCCTTCATAATTCTGGAGTAGTTACTGGAGCAAACTTAAGGTGCTCAAACTCTTCACTTGAGCATCAGTGCCACCAGCAGCACTACTGCTGCTATCACTGATGTTTCTACTGCTGCCAGTACGACGTTGCAGACTCTTTGGTATAACCACTATTAACAAAATTCTTATTTTAAGTATAATTTGTATACTACAATCTTAGAGTGAAAAATCCACAAAAGTAAAACTGTAGTCACTTAACTAACAGCAGCATTGTATCAAATCCTGGATTAGGGAAAGGAATATTACCTCTCCATTAGCCTGTTCTCTTAATAAATACAAATTCTAATTTTATGTTTGCTGATAGCTGTAGTACAATGAAATCTACTACATTTTTCACCTGTGGACTTCAGCCAGACTGTGTAAAAAGTAATTTGGCATTTTGAATTTACTAGAATGAGAATAAAACAATTACTGAATTACAGAGCACTGTACATTTTTACATGGATGTTGTGCTTTGCAGAAGGCTAAGAACACAGAAACCTCAAGATTTTTATGAAGTTTTTTACATTTGCAGGACTGTAAAGATCAGATTGAGAAATTTATGATAGAAATTAAAAACAAAGAGGAAGAGCACAGATTAGAAATAACACAGCTGAATTGCGATTTAAGAAAAAAATGTAAGTTCTCTGAAGACTGAATGTATTGAGTAAAACATGTTGTAGTCTTCATCTAGGTTGTATTCATCTAGGATAAGTATGAGTTTCACTTCTTAGGGAAACATGAAAGCTAGAAGTGGACAGTGTTTAACTGAATTGTGTATTTGTTCAAGAGAGTGGACAGTGGCAATAAAGCAATAGTATAGCAACACAGAATGAACAGAAATTCCCAAACAGGTAGAACAGACACTGGGAACTTGGACCTAAAAATGTGAAGGAATGGAATTTTGTGTCAAGTGTTGACTGGAAAATTACTTTGAACTATAAGCTAGACTGCTCTTAAAGTGTTCCAGCTAGGCTCAAGAGAGTAGGACATTATTTTCACAAAGAAATAATACTGCAATGAGAAAAAAAAATTACTTCAGTATTATTTTTTTCCGTTGCTGGCATAGCCTTGAAGGGTAGGATTTTTTGGTCATCCACTTAGCTCAAAAAAGCCAGACAAAGTTTATAAAATGTGACCCTTTGTTAAAGAGGCTCCATCTTACTGGCACAGGACAGCGTGGTTTTCACATAAAGTATGTTTTTTACTTGAATGAAATTGTTTTCCTGTGATATATTGACCTAATATTGAAGGAAGTTTTTGTATTTGAGAAACTATGTTATTTTCCCATCTAAACATCTTCTATAGTCATTGTATTTGATGTTACTGCATTACTAGTTGAAGAAAAAGAAGTGGAGTATAGAGAACAAAGAGAGAAAAAAGAACTGGAAATACTAGAGCTAACAAGACAGCTGAAAATTCAAAATGAAGAGAAGCAGAATGAAATAATTAAACTGCAGATAGAGGTACGCATTACAAAGCTGAGTTAAAGGTCAGTTGGGCATTGGGTAAACTTAGAAGCGGCTGTGTAGTGAAAAATGTTATTACTTAACAAAGTAACATGATGGAATCAAGGAAACTTACTGTTGTCTTTATAAAGATCAGAGGCATGTGTTTCCATCCATAGCAGTATCCGAGTCGCTTCTGTTCAGATATTGAGTTCTACCTACTGTATAAGGAAACTGAAGTTTGCTGTGTTCTTCTTTTAAACTAAAATGTTTTGAAAATTTTGCTAGTTTTTGAGCTATTAAAAAAAAACCCAACAACAATGTTTTCTGCTTA
Organism: Podargus strigoides; assembly: GCA_028020825.1. Classification (NCBI taxonomy): domain Eukaryota; kingdom Metazoa; phylum Chordata; class Aves; order Caprimulgiformes; family Podargidae; genus Podargus; species Podargus strigoides. The sequence goes on from CM051663.1 coordinate 20,408,221, forward strand.
TTTTTATTCTTTCTAATTTCTGAATGCTGGAAAAATATATAGTTTTGATAAACTTCCAATAGCTTAATGACTTCTAATCTTGCAGGGATTTGAGTCACAGAAATCGACGTGTCTTTCATAGCTCAGGTTTCACGCCACTCTCATTAGAGAAACAATTACTGAAATACTTAAAACCTTTCACATATCAAAACAGAAGTAAGGTATCAAAGTGTTGGGGCTGAGTTATCTTTAGAACGTGAGGGAAGGGTGATTGTTTCAGATGTTTTTAGCTTCCTTTGCATTTTCTCTTCCTGCAGACATGCGGCTGTGGAGCCTTCAGATTTTTTTGTTGTCTTGTTTGTCTACATGTATTTGGTTTATCATATTTGTACTATTTACCTTTTGCAGTATTTTGACGCATTTTTTTAGGAAACATGACTTTTAATTGCATTCTTTTTAAAATAAACTTAAGTAGCTTCATTGTCCTAGAGTCAAATAGTAGATAAGCTTGCTATTACTACTTGCAGGTTCAAAATCCAATTAAAAAAAAAATGAAAATTATTATTGTATTATTTAACATATTTTCGTGATGGTTCTTAATGTTTTGTCTTTTCCTGTTCCTTTCAGTTCAATGCTAAATTAGCAAGAGCTCAGAATAAAACAACAAAATCCTTTTCAGATTCTTCAGTCTTGCCACAAAGTATCTATCGAAGGGTACGTGCTTTAATAGCTTCTAGTCCGCAGATACACAGCCTGTTTGAAGCAGCACTTCCCTGGGGTTTTACTGTGTGTTCTGCAACAAAACTTTGGGATGGGGGAGTGGAGAAGTGAAGAGTTTCATGCCTTGTGGGTCCATCCCACTCATTCTCCCACACATCCCTCCCACCTCTAGACAAGTAGTTTCATGTGTCTTTGCACTGATGTTGGTACAGCTGGGGTTCAAGAACAAAAGCTCCTGTGAAGTGGTTTTAGTACAGAATTATTAACCTGAGACCTTAAGATAGAACTGACATAAATGACTGTGATATCAGTTATATGGTCTAGTGGGAGGTGTCCCTGCCCATGGCAGGGGTTGGAATGAGATGAGCTTTGAAGTCCCTTCCAACCCAAACCATTCTATGATTATTGTTTTTGTAGGCTTGGGACTTTGGGATGTCACAAAAATACTGTTCTGAGGAAGTCATCTTTGTAATTTTGTGATATAAAATAGTAAGAAAAATACTCTTATTAGAATATTTCTCAATAGTAATAGCATATTGTATTGTTACATAATGATGTTTAACGATTAAGCCTTTTCTTGCATTTTTACAGAAGCTGCAGCATCTCCAGGAGGAGAAAAACAAGGAAATTGAAATTCTCCGAAACACCATAAGAGACTTAGAGCAACGTCTTAATAAAGATCAAGACCTGCACTTCAAACGGAGGCGATTTTGAGTTAACGACATGAAGTATTTCAGTAGTACATGGAATGAGAAATAGAAACAGTGTATTTCAAGCTGTGCACCCAAAAGTAAAAACAAGATTTGAAGAAATACTGAATATTTTTTATTGAAAACACTCGTCAGGTATTCCAAAGGCATGCATTCTGTGTATATTCAGGGCTAATTTCTTGCTAATCAGCATTCACGATAAAAAGATTCAGGTTTCATAGGAGTAATAATTTCCCTATTAAACCATCATTAATTATGGTGTACACTTTCAAAGCAGTTTTACTTTCTTGAATATTCTGTTCTTCATCCAAGAATCCTTTGAACAACTATATTTTTACTTCAACTCAGTTAATCAAAAGTTAGGAATGGTAAGCAATAGAGAAGTCACACAAGTTTAAGTGGTATATTACCTTACTAATCAATACAGATTTATCAAATTCAGCACTGTTATAAAGATAGACATTAAGCCAAGATTAAATTTGTTCTGGCCCTCCCACTTTTTGATACCGATGTTGATTCTGCATGAAGCGTTGTTAACACTGCTTCTCCCTTTAGGCACAATCTTACTGATTTAGTGGGATTTTACAAGCTGTATAAGTATGTATTAATGGACCCTCCTGATACCATATCTATGCCACAAAAGTTAAGCATATAAATCTGTTACTTTAAAATAATGCAATTACTGCTTGTATCTTACATTTGAGATAAAAAGTTATCTTGGCACATTGCTTAGGAATAAGCTTTTCTTGTACATAATTTGTATCCCCAAGTTAGAAGAAAAAAAAAAAACAAACCACCACACCACACTTTTTAGTATATTCCATCTTCTCAATAAAAAATGATTAAAATATCTCTTTTGGTTATCTTCAATTCTTGATTGCAAAACATCAGACAGGAGCCCCTAGGTCATAGTTTATGCTCCTGTCCTCACAAATGCAAGCAGAATGTTAGAAGAGAAACAAGAAAGACAAATTAATCAAGAATGCAGACACCTTCCCAGTGCAACTGAAAAACAAACTGTGGGTCAATGAAATTCCTTTAAATTGTGAAGCTTTTCACTGGTTGACTTTGACAGGTATTGTGGAATTCTAAGAGCACTGCTCTAAAAGTCCACTTCTTTGCAATATTTTAACTCTACACACCTGTCTTGGTATAATTTTTAATTGTGGGCAATAAAACCAATCTGTTAATTTTTCTACTCTCACAACTATATGAATTTAGATAATAGGACTCCCTTGCATTTTTAAGGTGCTTAGTTTGGTTTTCAGGCTCAGTTTCTTGCCCTTTCCTGTCACTGTCAGGTGTCACTAGATTCACTTGCTCCTGCTGCTGGTGACTGTCAGGCAGCAGTGAGCAGACGTCACTGTCAAGACTCAGTGATGTCCTCTGCTGACAGCTGGCCATGTCACCTGCAAGAATTTGGAAGTGCTCCACGACACTGTCAAGTGACAGAATTTCCTATCTCTTCAAACAAAAGGTGTCGACAATGACAGCATCAGCTACCAGAAGTTGAGCCTGATGCTATCTGCCAATTTCAAGTTAACTGGTTTTTACAGTTGTTTTTCCCTTTTTTTCATAGCTTTTTATCTTGCGTAATTTCCATATTTTCTCCTGGACGAACAGTGTCTACCTCTTCATGACCACCTGTCTGACTATATCTGTTATGGCCATGACCTCTATGATGCCGACCACTGTGAGGATGATGTCTTTGAGTTTCAGAAGGAGCCTGATGGTTCTCACTTTTGGAATGATGACTGCCCTCGCGATGGTGGTGGTGGTGTCTGTGTCTGTGCGGGTTGTGGTGATGTGAATGTTGGTCATTTGGTCTGGGTTCTATCTCTGCTAGCTCTTCATCTGTTTTTTTAGTGATGTTTTCACATACACCATCAATCTCCGGTTCCTGCAAAACAGAAGCTTGCATTAAATACAAGGCATTATATATAATTAAAATAGTTGTAAAATACTAATTATCTCAAGATTTTTGCAGAACCTGAAACACAATTTTAAATTATTTGTGCTACTTTGCTGAAGAAAAATACGAACGTATCAAAAAGAACCTTGTTTTACAGCACCACTGATAACTAGGCAGGGCTCTCAAACTTTTAGGACTTACAATTCAAGTAATTTCTAATAAAAGGTATTCTTATTCTAGGATCCCACATCTGACCTGTCTGAGAGCTGCATTTAGCTGGAAAACCGTATGATGGGATCAAAAATTACTCTTCTCACTGAACTTCCATGACTATGTATATACATTTCTTGATAATCCTTCAAATAGTACTGATCTTTAGTTACATGTAAAACAAAGGGTATGTAGCAATAGGACAAGGAGCTTTAAACTGGAAGAGGGTAAATTTAGATTAGACACTGGGAAGAAATTCTTGGCTGTGAGGGTGGTAAGACACTGGCCCAAGCTGCCCAGAGAAGCTGTGGCTGTCCCCTCCCTTGCAGTGTTTCAGGCCAGGCTGGATGGGGCTTGGAGCAACCTAGTCTGGTGGGAGGTGTCCCTGCCCATGGCAGGGGGCTAGAACGAGATGAGCTTTGAGGTCCCTTCCAACCCAAACCACTCTATGATTCTATGATTCTTTTATAATGGTAAAAATAATCTTTCAGGTTGTATTATCAGTTTTTTAAAGTAACTACTGTATACTGTGTTTAAATGTAAACTAAAAGGATAGTAACTCAAACCAGCTCGGATTTGATTCCGAGGTCTTAAAAAAAAAATTTACTATCTGTTTAATTACCTACTCATCCAAACTAGAGTAGCTAACTGCTCACTAGCTGTACATAACTCCAGAAACAGAATTAGCCTCCAAGGTTGCATTTAGATTTCTGAAAATTATTTGCATTTCTATCCAGGACAGAAATCCAGATAATCAGTTTATTATAAATTAGATCTAATTTACTTTCAAAAATGTTTAAAAGGTCTCTGTCAAGACATATGAAATCTGTAAATTCTATGTCACGTCTTTCTGGATTAATCACACTGAAATAATTTTTTTAGGTACCAGTCAAATACAGTTTCCCAATATATATAGAATGAAACAGGAAAATACCATATAAGAGCAGTTTCCACACTTGTTTTCACAGTACGCAATCTTAATAGCTTCTTCTACATATTGGAAAGACAGATACGAATAGGGCAGGCCCAGATGATACACTAAACGGCCACATCTAAGGAGAGAAAGAACTTTGTGGTTACATATACATCGACCTAAAATTAAATCTCTCTTCCTATCATACCTTATTTTACTCATACCAATCCACTCACACACTGTACAGTCCCATGGAGAGTGTTTCTGTCCAAGGAGTTTACAGGCAAAATCAGTATCTGCCTGACAAACGTTTGCCCACTCAACTGCATTCGTCAGTAGCATGAAGCGTGATTTCTGGCTGACGTAGTCACTCTACTAGCAGAAGCCTCTACTTCAGTGGCATTTAGACTAGGAAAGCTACTCTTATTACAGACCTATCTTGCTAATGAGGAGGGCTGCTTACATAGTGGTACAAATCACCACATGGTTGTTACATCCTTACAATGAAAGTTTTTAAGCAACTTAACATGTATTGTGGTTGGAATGTGCATTAGTGCATCTGCATTACTGATTTAGTGTGTGTGACAGGATTTTTATGGTGCCTGTTTGCCGCACGTCTGTACTTGAGTGTTCTGGCATGCACTTTACACAACTGGTACATTCAAAGGAGCTGGAGAAAATGCAGAGTATGTACTACACAAGAGCACCTTGTTATAACCTTACCTGCAATGTCCTCCAGCCTTAGCTCTCTACAGGTCTGCAGCGCACATCTAGGACCAGCAACAGGCAAAAACTTCATTGCCAATAAACATTCCTAGAACCATAATGGATCATGGCCAAACTAGTGCCAAACTAATTCATAGTGCAGGTGCACCGTATGTGTTGACAGCATGAAACTGCTCAGCCTTCCAAATGCTGTGGGCCAGGCATCAGCTTTCGGGCCCCTCCACGGACTACATAGAGCCTTGTTCTGTTTGTCTGTCATATGATAGCAACCTTCCACACTTCAGGCATATTTGCTGCTGTAACACATGATCACTTTCTGAAGATCATTCCAGTGCTAGTTTCATCCCACAAGCCTAATTTAGCTAATTAGTTCAATTTCATCATACTACCCCCAAAAAAAAAGTTATCTAACTTTCTAATTCTTTACTAAATTATGCTTCAGTATGAACTGGGAATGTTCATTACATTAACATAATAGTGATAAGGATTTGACAAGTGCAGGACTTGTCAAATAATTTCCATCACATCAAAACTGGAAAATTAGGATTTTGATTAAAGAGTTATTGCTGGTTCTGCCAAAAGATACATGTCCCAGAATCCTATGATCAAAAAAGCTATTTTTTTCCGAAGTTTTAAGTTGCACCTAAAGACTAATTTTTCTATATGGTTACATGACATTTTCAACAACTCTGGTCAAAATTTTTTCATGAGAACTCAGACAGCTTTTCTTGTTTGATTCTACTTTCATATGCATGGAAGTAATGAAATTGTCTGAAAATAAAAACCGTGTAAATCCAGAATCATGCTATCAAATTCTACACTCAGTTGTATTAATCTAAATCCCCAGTAATTATAAAGAAAAAATTATTTATCCCAAACTTAAGCAAAAGCAGAGTGTTCTTTTGTAGCTTCCTTTTTCTAGTAAACACAAGTGCTTTATTTAGTGCAACTCAGAAGTTGATTATGATGTCTTTGTTGTGAGGTAATCAGGTTATTTGCAAATCAACGAAATAAAGAGATTTACAAAGCATTACTCTAAATACATGCAAATATTTTCCTCTGTCCCCCTCTAAACACAGACCTGTCATAGATGAGAAAGTCATCTTTGTTTCCATTTAGGGTAGTCCACACATCAGCTTGCTCTTCATCTTGCTGGTAGACAGTAATATAGTCTGAAACATTTTCTTTCAGTAGGTGAAATTTCCCCCGGGCGTGAGTTCCCTGATGGTTGACAATCAAATACGAGATATTGACCAGTCCTTCATTGTTTAACTTCACTCGCAGGTCCTCCAATCTAGTGGAGAATGTAAAGTAGTAAGACCATACATCATTAGAGAATCACAAAATTTGCCACTTCCAACAAAATTCAATATGCTCCATCTTGCTTGTATTACAGTGCATGTTATGTTCTCCCAGTTTTAATGGCAACAATCTACCACTGTTAAAACATTCTTGCCATTTGCCACACCTGTCAAGTATACTGTCACCAAACCAGAATCTACAATAGCTAATATGCCATGGATCCTGTCCTTGTAAGTAGAATGCAGTACTAAGTAAAGCAGACATCTTTTTTCAGACTATTTTATTATTATTATACTGGTTTTTAATATTATTACTGTTATTTTAATTTCAGTTCTTTCACACTTTTCATGGTCTAACACAGTTTTTTTGATGTCTTTATTTAAAGGTTTAAAGGCTGAGGTTTTGGTCACATAGTTGGTTAAAGAAGGCATACTGTAAATACAGCAGGAAGATGAACAATCAAGAAAGCAATCCTGCAGTAAAAGGCTGATAACTCTTCCACTCATCTTGACACGGCTATTTTCTATAATAGCCAGGAAAAGGACATTACAGCAAGTGGGTCAAAGGGATGGCTACAGAATGTGTGCATGGCCTGTCTGGCAGTTAGTAGTCTTCCCTTTGGCAACCTATGCCAGCAGTCCTTCTTTGCTCTATAGTACAGAAAGCTTTCTTGCTGTACCATGTGAGGGTTTTTTTCCCTTTTCATTTGTATCCTTCCTACTGAATTGCTCTAAAACCTCCTTTACTTTTTTCAGGTTCAGGAAATAGTCTAGAGCTTGAAAGATTCTTTAAAACCTTTCTAAAACAAACAGAATCAAACCCAGCTACCTTGAAAGCCAACAAAAAAGCCCACTTGTGACTTTGATGATCTACCAGAGATCTACCACTACTCTTTCAAATCTAGAAAGGAACTGAGGAACTGTTTCTGTTGGGTTTTCATGTCTTTTGGGTTTCATTAATGTCAAGTTGATGATACTTTTATGTTCTAAATACAATCTGGAGAAGATGATCTGTCAGTTAGGACTAAGTCAAAAGATAAAGAATCCAAACCACTGGCACAGAATGCTCCTGCTGAGCGTTAACCTGGTCACCAGGTCACACATGCCTGCTGCGATGGTGACGTTTGAGGAAGCTAGAGTTCATTGAGTGCATCAGTAGTTGGGCACATGAATTATCTTCAGATGGCGTTAAAAAATTGACCAGTCATATCTTAACAAAATCTAGGTAAGAGATTTACACTTACCTGGAAGCCTGCAGCACGCACCAGTATCAGTTAGCTTGGAGGAGAGCCACCACTGTCACCGAGCCCCTAGAGTTCAGCATTGGGTCCTCCTCCCCTATACGCCATTCTGGGGGCTCTTTGCAGTTCTGAATCTCTGTCCCTCCTCCTGGGAGGAGACAGAGAGCCAGAACTAGCCCCAGACCTGCCCACATGGCTGGGCCTTATTTGAAAAGAGAGAAAATAAACAAAATGAGATCAATGCCTAAACAAAGTTCAGACTCTGAAATTCCCATAACAAAGCACAGCAGGATATTGGCTCCACTGAGTTAAAAAAAAAAAAACAACAAAAAACAAACAAACGAACAAAAAAACCCCACCAAAACCAAAAAACAACAAGAAAACTGTAAGAATTAATTTGAGCTACTTTGTTTACTGCTTGACCACATATCCTTCATTTTGCAGTGGAGTTCCCCTATAATAAATAGGCAGTATTTTTTTGTTGTTGTATGTAAACAGTTGAAAAGTAGGTGTTCGGAATAACTGGATTTTCTTTTAATGCTACTAATCAGACTACGTTGTTCCTTCCTCTTTGTAATTTGTTCTTGACTGTTTTTACCACTTCAGTGATTTTAAAGTAGCCTCATTTCATGGGTTTTGAAATCTGTTGTGCTGAGCCAGTTTGCACCAGTAAGAATCTAGATCAGTTCACTCCAGATTCCAGAGTAATTCCACTGACTTAAAAGTACTTGTACCAACGGTGTATTTCAGTACACAGCAAATATTACAGAACCTGGCAGAAATTTGTAAAAACCAAAAAAAAAAAAAAGAGAGATTTTTACAAGTCAGTCTGTAGTATTTGGATCCTATTGAGAGAAATCTCTTAAGAACACAGGCAATACAAACAATTTTGCAAAAACAGGAAATTAAAACTGTGTTTCAGGATTCCTCAGATCTTACAAAATCTCCTACCCACACTTAGTCCATTTAATTAAAGCATATGAGAAATTCTGTATTTTCCTTTTATTCCACTAACATAATAATTTGGGCTCCATATGTTCAGAAAACATCCATTATCGAGTAACAAATAAAATTATAAAACTGCTCCCCAGGACGTCCTAAGTTGTGGAATTGTACAATTTCACCACTTGCATCAAAGTCTGACAGTAAACACAGAACGTTTTGAAAACACTAAGTTCTGATAAATAACAATAGTTTCATCAATCTTGTCATATTCTAAAAAAATTAAAACATTTTAACAATTGATCTTTTAAAACAAGAGCCATCTGCTGCAAAGCCAACACTAGCTGTGAAATCCCTCTGTCCCAAATGTTTCTTTCCTGCAGTTCTACCAAAGGCATTTTAGGTATTTATTAAACTGCAGCCCAATAGATAGCAACAGGGCCAGTGTTTTTTTACTCTTTCCACATATCTGGAAAGCTGCCCGCCTTTATATCCATTATAAACACATCAAAGCCCTATGACATCTTGAGATCATTCTGTGCCGTTGCAGCCTTCTGCAGCACTGGCATACAGCGCCCAGCAACAGCTGTCTCACCCTGCGAACTAGATGAGAACTGTGTTCTGAATTATACTTCTCTTTGCATTCAACTTGCTAGTTGATTTCCAACAGAAATTTCCACAGTCAGCCTTTTCAGCCAAAGAAACAAGCCAGACACTCTGCCAAACCTTAAGTCATGAAGCTCTTTCCTAGCAAAACCAGTGCACTTACCCTTTCCTCCCCCACTTCCTTGGCAGCTCTGCTGAACTCCGCTGCAGAAGAAACCAGCTTGGGGAAAAGGGCTGTGGTATTTATATGGCTCTTGTTTATCTCACTTTGCAGATACGGTTCAAAGTTCAGGGAGCTCATTCCGAACGACCTTGCAAGCAAAGCAAACCCTGTCAGCAAAATTAGCCAAAATATTTCTCCATTAACTAATTAAAAAGTGGAAACCAGTTATCGTGCAGAACAGCAAGGTATTTTTAATATAATGGCTCTGAATATCAGGTTATGCAGTTTGTTAGTCACCCCAGTCAGCTGGAGGCAGTGGTACAGTCAGAGGAGGGGGGTGGGCCAAAGAGTTGTTATTTTCTGAGCACAGTGGTAACCACAGTGAGAGGGGGGAAGGTACTTCCCTATTAATAAAAATGCTGAGCTAGCAGGTTTTTCTCTCAAATGCTTTATCTGGTGTTTGACTTAGAGAATGGTGTACCCTGTCTGAGGGCATGTGCAGTACAGAGCTCCTTTTGCCCAGCTGCTCTTCATTACGTCACTCGCCTTTAAAACTTATTTCTGTAGAACCTGCCAGTTTATCAACTTCTGTTGAAGGTTAGAGCCAAGATCTTCACCCACTTAAATCAATGGAGCTGCATGAAAGCCAGGAAGTTCTACCAACTGGCAACAGCCACTTAACTCTGTATGACTGTTACGTTTTCTTATCACTGAGGTATCTATGGACATTCAGGTTAAATCATTGCCTTACTCTCCTTCCCCAGTGAGAGAATTGTTTATGCATGGCATGTTACTTTGACAGCAGTTTGCTTGAGTTTGATTTCCTTCAATGTTCATGTTATGTGTGTTTATGGAGAAATAAATGTTTAAAAACTTGATGTGCCCTCAGTTCAAAGTAATGAGATTTATATTCGTAGAATCATAGAATGGTTGGAGTTGGAAGCTCATCTCATTTCAACCCCCCTGCCATGGGCAGGGACACCTCCCACCAGACCAGGTTCCTCCAAGCCCCATCCAACCTGGCCTGGAACACTGCCAGGGAGGGGACAGCCACAGCTTCTCTGGGGCAACCTGGGCCCCTGCCTCAACACCCTCACAGTAAAGAATTTCTTCCTAAGATCTCATCTAAATCTCCTCTCTTCCAGTTTAAAGCCATTACCCCTCATCCTATCACTACAGGCCCTTGTAAAAAGTCCCTCTCCAGCCTTCTTGTAGGCCCCTTCAGGTACTGGAAGGTGCTATCATGTCCCCCAGAGCCTTCTCTTCTCCAGGCTGAACAACCCCAATTTTTTCAGCCTGTCTTCATGTTGCTTAGGTCTGTGTCCTCAGACTCTTGCTGTCTTGGTTTGAAAGACAGGTGTCTGCTAAGGAAGGCAGGAGCCCCCCTTGGAACAGAGAATACAACCCCCTTCCCTCCGAATTGTTATAGAATTGAAATTAAGGGGCTTTCAGGCAAAGACATGAGGAAATGGGAATAACAGTTTTTACTAATATATATAACAAAACTATAATACAGAGGAACTGGTTTAAAGCCTGACAGAGTCAGGGATACAACCTGGCACCCTGCTGGGCAGGGTGCTGGTAGCAGTCTGATGTAGTGGTAGCTGCAGTTCTCTTTGAAATGGTCCTGATGAAGCGGTGATCTTGTAGAAAAAGAAAACTGGTCCTCCTCCGAAAATCCGGTGGTGGTGTAGTCCTTGTTCTCTGGCATCCCAGCGGGTAAGGCTGCTCGTGTTGTTCCAAACCCCAGATTTTATCCCCGGTGGGAAGGCTTGGCTCCCTCCCCCTGGCCGGAGCATCTCACAAAGGGATGGTGAGTCCTGGGGCAAGGCACTGATGGGCCCATTAACAGAAGAACAGTCCAGGTGCAGGTTATCTATGGGTCATGCGGCAAGGCACTGTTGGGCCTATTAACAGAAGCTAGTCCCGAGGGAGGAGGCAAGGAACATCGGCACCTGGTTTCAACAGCTCATGGTAATAGAATACATTGTAACCCAGGACACTTGCACAGATGAGCTTTATGCTTGTGGTTGGGTGTGAAGAACGGAACCGCTGACCTTGCGGTTATTCTGTCGAAGTCCTGTGCTCAAGTCAACAAAAAGAAGGACAAAGATCTGAATCAGTCGTCTTGGAGGACACGATGCAGAAAATAGACAGACATTGGGCTGGGACTGAATTTTTTTTAAAAGGTGGGATGTGCTCACATTCCTTATGTTGTAAGGGAAACCCATCCTTCTATTCTCTTCCAGGTTGGGACCAAGCCCTCATAACTGTGATGATGTCCTTTACTATTCCAAATGAAAGATTTGTTGCTAAGCCTCCTGCCTCAGGATAGGGTGTGGATTTTCAGTGCTAAGAAAGCCGTGCAAGGTTGGCTGGAAGTAAGCATTTGGTATGCATCATGTCTATCAGTTCCTAAATTGGCATTGAAGCAGCCAAAAAGAAGTGAAGCAGGTACAGATCTGTTAATAGGGAGAGGAGTAAAATGCAGCTCGGTAGTGACTGACAGTTAGTCTCTTGCCAATTATTGCAAATATTGCATTATAGTATCTCCACAGGTGGAGATACTATAAAATAAAGAGCAGTATTCCATTCCCATTTCTTTTTCAGCTTTGTAGAGAGGGATGTGCACAAGGCTTAACAAGTGCTGAGCCAATAAACTAGATCTATTCACACTGAGTGATGCTGAGACTAGCAGCTCACAAGTCCTGAAGAATAAAGGGTCCAGACAGAGTTAACTGAGTTGAAGCGGTTAACTTCTACAACAGCTGCTTGCTGTGGAAAGCACATTCAGGGTGGAAATGTACAGTAGTCACTACTGAAAAGTTAGTATTTCCTCCCATACAGTATGCAGAGACACCTGCAGACCCTCCGTTTCCTTACAGAGAGATGAGAAGCAGCTGTTGTTAACAATTATCACTGTAAATAATATTTATTATTTATTATTATATTTATTATAACCTTTATGATATTAAGGAGAGCTTTACTAGATTCATAGTGATAAGCCATAAGCATCTTGCTTTCTAACATTCACCTTACCTGAGATCATTGTTCTGCCTCAAGATTTATTAAGGAAAAAACTTCCACTGTCTTAAAGCAATTGATAGGGAATATTATAATGTTGGCAGTGGGTTTAGATAGATCTAATTCAGTTGTTTTAGAAATTTGTAAACACTAAATATGTTTAAACTTCAGTGTGAAGCAGTACCCTTCCTGAATGGAAAAAAAGGTCGGAAGGCTATCTTGGGCTAAGTGACCATGAAATGATCCAGTTCTCAATTCTTAGCCAAGTTAGGAGGGGCGGCAGCAAAACCATCACCATGGACTTCCGAAGTTTAGAACACTGGTTTGGAACACTGGTTGAGGAAGTCCCTTGGGGAACAGTCCTAGAGGGCAAAGGGGTTCAGGAAGGATGGACTCTTTTCAAGGAGAAACTGTTAGAGATGCAGGAGCAGGCTGTCCCCATGTTTTGTAAGACAAACTGGTGGGGAAAGCGACCGGCCTGGCTGAACAGGGAGCTCCTGCTGGGACTTAGGAGGAAGAGGAGAGTCCACCACCTTAGGAAGAAGGGGGTGGCTAATCAGTCAGAGTATAGGGATTTAGTTAGGTTGTGTGGAAAGAACATTAAGGGGGCAAAAGCTCAGCTAGAACTCAGCCTGGCCACTGCTGCAAGAGATAATAAGAAGAGTTTTTACAAACATATTAACAATAAAAAAAGAACCAGGGAGAATCTCCATCCCTTATTGGATGCAAGGGGGAACATTGTTATCAAGGATAAGGAAAAAGCTGAGGTATTTAATGTCTTCTTTGCCTTGGTCTTTAACGGCCAGACCAGTTTTCCTCATGGTATTCAGTCCCCTGAGCTGAAAGATGGGGATGGAGATCAGAATAAACCCCTCATAATACAGGAAAGAGTAGTGAAGGACCTGCTAAGTCAATTAGACACCCATAAGTCTGTGGGGCCGGATGAGATCCACCCGAGAGTGCTGAGGGAGCTGGCGGAGGAACTTGCCAAGCCGCTCTCCATCATCTATCAGCAGTCCTGATTATCGGGTGAGGTCCCGGATGACTGGAAACTTGCCAATGTGACACCCATCTACAGGAAGGGCAGGAAGGAGGATCCGGGGAACTACAGGCCTGTCAGCCTGACCTCGGTACCGGGGAAGATTATGGAATGGTTCATGTTGGGGGAGATCACGTGACAAGTGCAGGACAATGGGGGGATCAGGTCTACCCAGCATGGGTTCATGAAGGGCAAATCCTGTTTAACCAACCTGATCTCCTTCTGTGATCAGGTGACCCGCCTAGTGGATGAGGGAAAAGCGGTGGATGTTGTCTACCTGGACTTCAGTAAGGCATTTGACACTGTGTCCCACAGCATTCTGCTGCAGAAGCTGGCGGCTCATGGTCTAGACAGGTGGACTCTTCACTGGGTTAAAAACTGGCTGGATGGCCGAGCCCAGAGAGTTGTGGTGAATGGAGTTAAATCCAGTTGGAGACCGGTCACAAGCGGTGTCCCTCAGGGCTCAACAACCCCATGCAGCGCTACAGGCTTGGGGAAGAGTGGCTGGAAAGCTGCCTGGCGGAAAAGGACCTGGGGGTGTCGGTTGACAGCCGACTGAACACGAGCCAGGAGTGTGCTCAGGTGGCCAAGAAGGCCAATGGCATCCTGGCCTGTATGAGAAACGGTGTGACCAGCAGGAGTAGGGAGGTGATCGTGCCCCTGTACTTGGCACTCGTGAGACCACACCTTGAGTACTGTGTCCAGTCCTGGGCACCACGATACAAGAAGGACATTGAGGTGCTGGAGTGAGTCCAGAGAAGGGCAACGAGGCTGGTGAGAGGTCTGGAAAACAGGGTTTATGGACACCGGCTGAGGGAACTGGGGATGTTTAGCCTGGAGAAGAGGAGACTGAGAGGAAACCTCATTGCCCTCTACAACTACCTAAAAGGAGGTTGTAGTGAGGCTGGTGTTGGTCTCTTCTCCCAAATTACTAACGATAGGACGAGAGGAAATGGCCTCAAGTTGCGTCAGGGGAAGTTTAGATTGGATGTTAGGAAGAAGTTCTTTCCTGAGAGGGTGGTTAGGCACTGGAACAGGCTGCCCAGGGAGGTGGTGGAGTCGCCATCCCTGGAGGTGTTCAAAAAATGAGTAGATAAAGCACTTGAGGCCATGGTCTAATGGTCTAGTGGTTAGGGAGATGATGGGATAAAGGTTGGACTTGATGATCCTGGAGGTCCTTTCCAACCATAGTGATTCTATGATTCTATGAAAATAAATACTTCCACTTTTTTTTTTTTTTTTACAAACAGTAGAATAAGGCTGTTAATAATTGTTAAATTTACAGTCTGACTCTGACCATGCTTATATTAATCCCCTTTGAATTTGTAGGGCCCTGTAGCCCTTTGTTCATAGCTTCTAAAGAAATGATTGTCTTAAATCTTAATTTTTCTTTCCCTGCAAGTATTTTCTTAGTTGTTGAGCATGTTCCAATCTCACTGCAGGAGGCAGTTATGAACTCTAATTTGGACAAGCCTTCAGTTTCAAACAATAATTTTTATAATTATCATCCTGTTTCTGCTCACTTTCTTTCTTATCTCGGAGGAATAATTGTCCTGGTGGAAAAATCAGCCCCTTTCCCTTCTTAATCAATCCCTTTTTGACATATTTCAAACTTTTCAAAGCATCACAGCACAGAAATACCAGCGTCTTTGGAAATTAACTGATGTTATTTCTGTTATCTAGATTGGTAACATAGACTTCCAAAACAATCTCAAATGGACGTGGAATTATGAGGCTGTCAGTAATTGTATTCTGGAATAGTCTGCTGTAGTGATTTGCAACATGTGCAAATAATGAGAGGATAGAGGCAGAACACGGATCCAGCACAAATTCTATCATGAGACCTTAGGACTTCGGTGTCTGTTTTGCTCTTGTAACTGCAGGATGTCACAAACAGGGAACTCAAAGTCCACAGGCAGATTATAAGTCTCTACTGATTCTTCTCAAGTCTTCTCATTTTATAACAGTGTAACTGTCAACTCAGTGGAGTTACTCATACTTTATAGTGGGAAAAAATGCAACAAAAACAGGTTGTTGAGGTTTACTTAATGCTTATGTAAACAAATTTCCATTTGTTTATGAGGCCTTAAACTCTTGGTGAAATGCTGTAATGAAGGCTAAGAAGATACATTAAAGTAAATTTGGCAAAATAATTAGAACCACACGTTCATTAGTTAAAGTAACTCCAGAAAGGATAGTGGTGCAATATTGGTATCATGCTCCTCTCATGCAAGATCCAGATAACTAAATGCATACTTCTCAGAATTGAAAGGAAGCAACAAAAGCTGACATCCTCTGATACAAGCCCGGAGATTATTTCTGTGAACGAAGAAATAGCTGATACATGCAGTTGTCTACTTAAAAAAAAAAATGAGGCTTAAAGGAGCTCTGATCTAGAAGATAAATGTTTTGTTTTTCTGTTTGGAAATTTCATTATAATAATGAAGTGTCTTTCTCTACTTGAGCCTATCTGTAACACACTGTAATTAGCAAGGAAAATTGTTTTTTTTTAGCAGATGTGTCCTAAATCGTAATCATTGCACAGATGACAAAGGCAAACTGACCCTACTTGCTAAATACCTACATGTATTCTTATTGTCTCTGTTTAGTTTCTGCATTTATCCTGCAATAATTCTATCAGGCTGCAAAGTCCCCATGTCACCTCATTGGGCCTGAAACCAATGGTCCTCTTATTATCTGAAAGGACAAATTACCTGATAATACCCAAGAGGTGGTTAAAATTATCATCGCTGTACATCATCTTGAGTATTTTTGTATTTTTCAGTGTATTTAGCAATACTTGGCAGTCCTGTGACCTACAGCAGAAAATGGAAAATTCCTTCGGTTTGGTGTGACTTAGGCTCCTGCTGCTGGGATAGTAAATCAGGAAGAAACAAATGTAATCATGCAATGCCCAAAGCAGGTTGTCTGTACAGATCTCCTGTATGGATCTCATATCCCACACAATGATCAGCGATCCCTCCTTCTACAGGAATGATGCAGCTGCACCAGGAGTTTGGCAGGCAGCTTTAGGCTTTCCAGTACAGTGCATTGAGTCAATGCATAAAAAAAGTGATTAAGGATCTGGACCAATGAATACAAAGAAAGTTAAAGAAAACCCTTGTTTTTTCTGTATTCAGACAGTTCTCTTTATATTAAGAGATCAGGTCTCCAAGAGGGTGTAACTGTGATGATAACTCCAGAAGTATCATCAGTAAACATACAATCGCCATTAAAGTCTTTATACTCAGTAACTCTCCGTGGGAGATGTGGAGAAAATGATTCATCAGCTAAATCCTCAGCAGTTCATTCCAGGTAATTTTAAAGGCTTCTCACCAGAAATACTTGTACAACCAAGTTCTTGTTAATGATTTATAACAGGTCATCCAAGCATAGTTCACTGCACTGAACCCTCACCAGGGAATGGAAGTGACAACAGGACGGTACATGGGACTCAGTGACAACAGACAGTGAACCTTACAGGAAGTTCAAGTCTGTTCTTTGCTTATCTGTTGTAAAATACATGAAAACTGAAGTGAAAACTGGGTCCAGCTAATGACTAAGAAGGATTTGTATGAAAAAGTTCTCTTTCATGAACTGTTGAATTGTGATTAAAAAAGAGATGACATATTTTTGGTTAAATTTCTTTTTGTGACTCTATGTTGCTTTATTTTCCTGAGAGAACAGCAGCGGTTGCAAACATCATGGTCTGCAAGAGATGTTAAGAGAGTTTAGGGACAGGTTCAGATAGCTGAGTGCAAGATGGAGATTGTTTTACATGAAACAGAATCTGACAAACTAAAATACAGCTGCAAATACATGATATTGAAGGTTGATTGTTGATGCTACCTCTTTTCAGATAGTATAGTCCTGGGATGATGAACTGTGAAAAGAATCTCATATGCCCTTTTTAGGGCAAGACTATGTGAATGTGTCACCTGCACCAGTAATCACAGAATCACCTAGGTTGGAGAGGACCTTGAAGATCATCGAGTCCAACCATCAACCTAATGCTGACAGTCCTTGACTACACCATATCCTTGAGAACTAATGAAGGTTTAACTGGCTAAATCAACCATTTTTAATTGTTCCATCCATCCTGGAAATTCAAAAGCACCTGTCATTTCAGCATCAAAGCACTCTAAGTAGCAAATTGTGAGCTGCAGAAACAATTCGCAGATGAAATACAAAAGTAGATCGGCCCAAGTGGCAGTTTTCACTTAACAAAATATACTTTGCTGCTGCAGCAGCATACAAGAAGATGAGATTGGTAGCCATCTACTCCTATCAGGACTAAAAACTATTTTCACAAAAAAAGGGGCCTCCTAGACCATAATGAGCTCCAAACATAAGTACCTTAAGTGGTCTCGGCAGATAAAGAAATATCGTAAAGCAATACTGACCTTCTAAGGACTGCTGGATGAACTGTTTATTAAATGTGCTCTATATAAAAGCAGAGGGAGAGCTGTGCTGATACATATGCTTGCATTAATCAAATCCTAAACAGACTGACTGCCTCCTTCTGGTTTTTGAATGCTGATGGAAGTCTGGAAAAGTGAGATCTTTATCTGATTTGTATCAGGAAACATCATTTGATATGCAAGGAGGACTTGTAGGAGCTATCCTACAGCAACACCTTTGCTGTTGTTGTCAGTGCCATTATTTAAAAAGTCAGCAATAGTGACTAGCATTCAGCCCCTGCTTAGATTTGATTTCTATTAAAAAAGCTATTCTGGCTTACAAGTTGTACCTTCAGCAGACAGTCAAACGTTCAGCAGCTACAGCACCAGTTATTGATATATACCTACTCAGTATCTGCAACCCACACTCAGAATGCCGTGGTTATGCCTATAGTCAACTGGATAACTGCATACCACCTGGAAGCACTAAATGCCTATTGATTGAATAGACTGGAATAGCTTTAATACTAGAGGATATAATGTAGCTGTCATAAATTCATACTAACTGGTGAAGAAAAAGATAGAGAGATCATTACTAGCTTCAGATTTCCAAGTATTCCCTATTCTCCTGAAGAATTCACATTTTTTGCTGAAAATTATAATCATTAACAAATGTACATTTATTTTTGTGTGTTTGGGATGAAATATGTGTAACAGAAATCCCCAATCTTCTAATATTACAGTACTATATTTTATATTTATATTTTTCACAGATGCAGTTTTTGAAGGCAACAATGAAGGCAATGAAGTAACATTTTAAATACGGTATATTATTTCTTTATTACATTGACAATGGGTCAGCAAAGATTGGAGACCATTATATCTGACAAACTTATCAGTCCTACCTTGACACCGGCAGTCTTCCTATTTTTCCTACAGCCTTGGTCTCCTAGGTTTAGGTTGGTTGAGAGAAAAGTCAAAATCAGAGTAGTAGAACTGTAATAGCATTGCAGAATAAAAGGGTGCAGAATACAACACAGAAGAAATAACTCAGTGTTTGAAAGAAAAAGGAATAGAGAAGATATGATGACATTTTGTCTGTGGACACTTTTGGAATTCACCTGCACAAGACATCACACTACTCCACATCACTGCAAATAGAAAAGTCATGAAAAAGCTGGCCTGCAAAATTCAAGCAGCCATTCTCAGTTGCTTCTATGAAATTGCCATTATTTCATATGTTCACATGTGTTTGGATAGACCTCTTGGCTTGTCTGAGAATTCACACCAAACACATTCTCTAATTACAATCAATAACAGCAATACCCACTTTTGAGTCACCTCATCCTGTTCCAAAAGCTCTGGCTCAACTTGGGGAACTTGAAAAGTGAGCAAGTCCCAGTCCTGACAAGAAAGAGTCACCACACTATGCCTCAACATCTCTCCAGTCAATAGAGGTTTGCATGGTTGCTCATTTGTAAGGACTTTCAGTAGAACTACAGGAGAGATGAGCCCCAAGTTGGTTCGCATTTTACTTTGGTAAGTCCTCACTGCTAGCTAACTTCCATTGTCATTTTTTAATGGCTGTGTCTTGTGGCAAATGAAGTATGGGAGGAAAAGGACTCAGAACTCCTTTTCTGAGAAAGGCAAGTTTATTAGCAAGCAAGTAAACAAGTAAGCAAGTAAGTAAGCAAGTAAGCAAGCAAGTAGCTAACAAGAAAAAAGGAAAAGCTCTGTCCAAGCTGTGCTGCAGCTCTCTCTGCTGTCTCTCTCTCTGCTCACCAGTTAGTATTATACATTTCTGTTCCCGAAACAATCAAGCTGAACAGGACATAACACATGCTTCTTTGCACACCACACTTGGGACTGTTTTCAGGCACATCTTCACACATTCCCTCAGGTTGTTTTCCAGCCTGGCCTTCTCATTTTCTCATCAGCTACTGTCCTGTGAAGCTTGTCTGGGAACACACTGCAAATTCCAATGTTATCCTTGATCAGTCCCAATCCATCCTCCCTATGTTTGACACAGCTTCCACAGTCTCTTGGCAGGAAGAATTGTTCAGAACATTACTTATGTATGCTTTGTATCATTTAGTAGTTATTATTTACATGTCAGACATATAACAGTATTAAGAACTGGATTTGAAGAGGTGGTAGTATCCCCGATAGAGCCCAGAGTCAGCATCCCATGGTGGAACAGCTGAGCAGCTCCCACACCTGTCTTTGACCAGCAGTGTTTTATCCAGCCCTCTAAACCGCAAGCTGAATTTCTTTGAACTTTTCCTTGTCAGAAAAAAAAAAACAAACACAACAACTAAGAAAAACAAAGTAGGGATTTGTGCTGATCCTGCATCACGATCATTGCCAGATTTCCTGTTAGAGCTCAAGAAGAGGAAACAAAACATGAATGTGAAGTGAAAAAAAATGTGCTGCAATTTAAAAATCATGGCAACAAAGCTGCAGAACATTCTCTCCAACACATCTAGCAGGCATTCAGAAGGAGAGACAGACTAGGAAACTACATGCAGAAGTGATCCCATAACTGCAATAACAGTAATAATTAACAATAATTACTTTTTAATTACATTCCCCTTTTTGCAGAGACTTCATGATGTCTTCCTTGTAAATGTTTTAAGTTAATGATAAAATTTTTGTTGATTCTTTAACACAGATACATGGCCATGGTAAGTTACAAAATACATAATTGAAGAATGGTGCAGGATTTCAGATATCCAGTTGTCCTGAAGGCAAATGTAGGGCTCCATTCTCCATTGTTCAGGCAAATCATCCTGCAGTCAGAAGCTCAGGCACTGTTTGAGTTCTGTCAAGGACTTAAATTACAGAAGAGAGGCCAGGTGCTCCTTCAGTAGCACATGTGCTGTGGTAGCTGCTCCATCTGTGTGTCTGCAAAGGGGGTACATCAGCTGCTGTTATGATTGCCACAGTTACAGTCAATATGCCACATAGCACACATGGTCTTGCACAGATGGAAGATGCACTTGGTGGATGGAAAGCTGTGCCAGAAAGAAAAAAGTTCTTGAGGGAAAAAAAAAATCTTCCTCTAGAATTATTTCTAGGTTGCTCAAACTTTCAACTTTTTATTGCTTTTATTATTATCTTAATTGCACGTGGAACATTTCCTCAATTGTCTCCAGGTTCTGAAGTAAACTTTCATCTACGGTGAACATTTTATGAACCTATCGGTCAGACATAATTTCTCTCAGCAATAATATGGTCTATAGGTCTACGGTTTTCTACAAAGATTACATGGCCTGAAAGAAGGAGCAATTAAAAATTATCTGTTAACGTTTCTGCATGTATAATACATGGAACTGCAGCACTGATAGTGGGCTTCGTCAAAACCTTTTCTGTCAGTTTAGCTTTAATTATTTCCAGACCCAGATTTTCATGGATTATTAAAGAGAGCTAGAAAAATCACCATATTTCATGTCCTGATGCACTATTCTCACTGTTGCATATCAAAAAAAAACCCCACAGAACAAAAACATTTTTACAAATCAGGTTACAGAAGATTTGCTTGTGAAAATCTGGGTTACCTCTGAAGAGGGAATATCTACATACCCGAAAACTTTATAAACAGTGAGTATGTATGTTATTTCTACTCATGATGCACAATGCATACCCATAGAAAAAATGGCATGGATACATGCATATTTTAACACAGATAACTTTATAACAGAAGTTTTTCTTAAGAGGTTTCCCAGACAAGTACTGACCTAGCCAAGGCCTGGTGATTTTATACTGGGAGCTGGACTACATAAAGCACCCTTCCAACCCAGCCCATTCTATGATTCTATATTCTGTGATAAAAGGAAAAAATAGCAAAGTACTTAACACTTACTGTTATTTAAGTGCCACACCACCATAGAATCATAGAACAGTCTTGGCTGGAAAAGACCTCTAAGATCATCAAGTCCAACCATTAACCCAGCACTGCCCAGTCACCACTACCCCAGGTCCCTCAGCACCTCAACTACACGGCTCTGAAATCCCTCCAGGGATGGGGACTCCCCCACTGCCCTGGGCAGCCTGTGCCAGTGCTGGGGAACCCTTCCAGTGAAGAAATGTTTCCTAATATCCAATCTAAACCTCCCCTGGCACAACTTGAGGCCATTACCCCTCGTCCTGTCACTGTGACCAGGGAGAAGAGACCGACCCGACCCTCGCTACCCCCTCCTTTCAGGGAGCTGTAGAGAGCAATGAGGTCTCCCCTCAGCCTCCTCTTCTCCAGACTGAACCCCCCCAGTTCCCTCAGCCGCTCCCCATCACACT
Source organism: Podargus strigoides (assembly GCA_028020825.1). Classification (NCBI taxonomy): domain Eukaryota; kingdom Metazoa; phylum Chordata; class Aves; order Caprimulgiformes; family Podargidae; genus Podargus; species Podargus strigoides. The sequence continues at coordinate 20,430,400 of CM051663.1, forward strand.
TGTGCTCCAGACCCTTCCCCAGCTCTGGTGCCCTTCTCTGGACACGCTCCAGCACCTCAGTGTCCTTCTTGGAGTAAGTGGCCCAAAACTGAACACAGTATTCGAGGTGCGGCCTCACCAGAGCTGAGTACAGGGGGACAATCACCTCCCCAGTCCTGCTGGTCACACCATTTCTGATACAAGCCAGGATGCTGTTGGCCTTCTTGGCCACCTGGGCACACTGCTGGCTCATGTTCAGCTGCTGTTGACCAGCACCCCTGGGTCCTTTTCTGCCAGGCATTTTCCAGACACTCTTCCCCAAGCCTGGAGCACTGCATGGGGTTATTGTGACCCAGGTGCGGGATCTGGCACTTGGTCTTATTGAACCTCATACCATTGGCCTCAGCCCATGGATCCAGCCTGTCCAGATCCCTCTGCAGAGCCTTCCTGTCCTCAAGGCAGATCAACACTCCCCACCCAACTTGGTGTAATCCGCAAATTTACTGAGAGTGCACTCAATCCCCTCATCAAGATCATTGATAAAGTTATTAACCAGGAGTGTCTCCAAAACTGAGCCCTGGGGAACACCACTTGTGACTGGCTACGTAATTCTTTTAGGCATGCTTCTCATAATGCTGCAGAATCCAAATCACTACGGTTTATGAAACTGATAGACACAAGTTCTTAAACTTGTTTCTCCCTTCAGATATTTAGAAGAATATAAAAGGAAATATTTGGAAGAGAATGTTAGAATTCAGCCACCCTCTCTTGCAGTTCTCACCAGACACTGATCTCCCTGATTTCACTACTGATCTTCATGGGGTCACAAAAATACCAAACTTGCACACAGTAGTTAAGATTTGGCATGGAGCTTGTAGGGCAGCAGATAACACAGAGCAGTTATAAATGCACATCCTGTCCTATGTGTGCATTTCCTCTGAAGATATAAAGAGAACAAAGGAACAAGCTAGCATCTTTGTGCCACAGATGTAAGGCTTAAGGATTTTTAACATCAATTCACACTGCAGCACATTACAGTTTTCAAGCATTGCATTGTACAGTAACTATAGTTCTGACTTTCATTAATTCCTTATTATCTTCTTCCCTCTTGAAATAGTGAAGAGATGAGGAGGACTAACAGAACAGCTCTCTGTGAGAGGCACAACCCACACTTGCTTTCCTTCAAAACTTTATAAGCAAGCCCTGGGACTGTTTCACTAGGCATACCTATCAAAGGGGCCTTACAGGCCCTTTTTCACTTGCGTAATAGCATGCATCTGGCTTGCTCTAGGCATGACAGTGAAGCCCTTTCATGCACAGAACAAGTCATTGTGCAATGCAGACATGCTGAGTCACCTGATACAGAGAAGATTTCTTGCAAATGATTGATATGAGACGAGACGAGAAAAGGCCACAATCACAGCTGAATTCTGCGCCTCCCTGGGTGAATCATTTGGTCCTGATGTGAGATAAGGTGGTGAGAGATCTGTAACAACTGGACTAAGCAGCTTTCATAACTCTTTGGGGAGCAAGCTGGGTGGAGGTCACAAGCTGCTAGGTGGTTAGCCTAGGCCTAGATAAGCTAATGGTCTCATTTGGCCTTCATTATAATCTGAATCAACTGCTTTTGGAAAATAGTTATCTCCTCAGTCCTGCACATAAGCACACCTTCTGAATTCCTGGTTCACATTTGCAGTTGATTAATTCCTTCATTTCTTCAGAAAAGAGGGGTTTTCTTTACTGAAGAAGGGACGTGTATGATTCACACTTTTTCTACAATCGGTTTAGTGTTCATTTTTGTCTGTTTGCTACTTCACAGTTCTCCCTGGGAGATGCTACCAACACTCAGTCTGGCTGGATATTCTCTGCCTTCTTCAACATTAGCATGAGAAGCCCAGAGCTGGAAGATAACATCTGCACTTTGGTATTATTTCGAAACTCAGCTGAATGTTGTGTCCAGAAGGCTTTATTGGCTTATTTTAATGAATACAGATTTCTCCAGAGTGTCACTGAGGCGATTCTGGAAAAGGAAAAAACCACATAGGGAATTTTTAGCCATACAGATGGCTAACACGTGTTAAACTAGAGATAGGGATAAAGATCATTTAGATGTTTGTTTGATTTTTTTTTTCCTTATGTAAATAAAATGCACTGTAAACCGGGTTATTTTGAGATTTACAACTAAACTGTATTGTTTTGTAACATAACTTACAGAAATCCTAGAGGCAGTGCTGGGAAACACCACACCCATCTCTAAGAGAGGAAAAGGAGAACATGAGGGACAGCGTCAAATGCTTTGCACAGATCCAGGTGTACAATATCAGTCGCTTTTCCCTTATCCACCAACAATGTAACTCCTCGCAGAAGGCCACCACAATTGCCCTTAGTGAAGCCATGTTGGCTGTCACCAATAACCTCCTTATTTTCCATGTGACTTAGCATGGTTTCCAGGAGAATCTGCTCCATGATCTTGTCAGGCACAGAGGTGAGACTCACTGCCCTGGGTCTTCCTTTTTTCCCTTTTTAAAAATGGGGGTTATGTTTCCCCTTTTCCAGTCAGTAGGAACTTCACCGGACTGCCACAACATCTCAAATATGATATGGTAGTGGTTTAGCAGCTTCATCTGCCAGTTCCCTTGTGATCTGCGGATGGATCTCATCGGGTCCCATGGACTTGTGCACCTTCAGGTTCTTTGAACCTGATCTTCTCCTATGGTGGATAGTTCTTCATACTCATCCCTGCCTTTGCCTTCTGTGACTTGGGAAGTGTGGTTCGAGCACTTGCTGGTGAAGACTGAAGCAAAAAAGTAATTGAGTACCTCAGCCTCCTCCATGTCCCAGGTAACCAGGTCTCCTGTTTACTTCCAGAGAGGGTCCACATTTTCCCTAGTCTTCCTTTTATCAATCACCAACATACCTATAGAGTGTTTTCTTGTTGCCCTTGATGTCCCTGGCCAGATTTAATTCAATCAGGACTTTAGCTTTCCTAACCTGATCCCTGGCTGCTTGGACACCTTCTCTGTATTCCTGCCAGGCAACCTGTCCTTGCTTCCACCCTCTGTAGGCTTCCTTTTTATGTTTGAGTTTGTCCAGGAGCTCCTTGTTCATCCATGCAGACCTCCTGGCATTTTTGCCTGACTTCTTCTTTGTTGGGATGCATTACTCCTGAGCTTGGATGAGGTGATCCCTGAATATCAACCAGCTTTCTTGGGACCCTCTTCCCTCCAGGGCTTATACTGTGGTACTCCACCAAGCAGGTCCCTGAAGAGGCCAAAATCTGCTCTCCTGAAGTCCAGAGTAGTGAGCTTCCTGCACACCCTCCTCACTGCCCTAAGAATCTTGGAACTCCACCATTTCATGGTCACTGCAGCTGAGGCTGCCCCTGAGCTTCACACTCCTCACCAGCCCCTACCTGTTGGTGAGAACCAGGTCCAGCATGGCACCTCTCCTTGTTGGCTCCTCTGTCACTTGGAGAAGGAAGTTATCATCAACGCACTGCAGGAACCTCCCGCATTGCCCATGCTCTGCTGTGTTGTCCCTCCAACAGATATTGGGGTGATTGAAGTCCCCCATGAGGACCAGGGCTTAAGAACGTGAGGCTACTCCTATCTGTCTATAAAGGGCCTCAGCTGCTCGGTCTTCCTGGTCGGGCAGCCTGCAGCAGGCCCCCTCTATAGTGTCCCCTGTCCCTGCCCTCCCTTTAATCCTGACCCATAAGCTCCTCATCCACACCCAGACAAAGGTCCATGCACGTAGAGGGTGACACCACCTCCTCATCTCCCCGGCCTGTCCTTCCTAAAGGAGCCTGTATCCTTCCATTCCAACACTCCAGTCATAGGACCCATCCCACCATATCTACGTGATGCCATTCAGATCAGCCCTCCAGGTGTGCACATGTCTAATTGCCCTAGGTGAGTTGGCAAGGAGGCATCTGGGCTGCTCATGAAGCTGACTTACTGGCTGGGATTCCTTTGAGGTATTTCATTGCCGCTGTGATGCTTGGCTCGTGGTAAAGCTGTTGCTTTTTCCTAAGAATTCCAGGCTCAGGAACTCCTGGCGGTGCTCAGCACCTCGCGTACAGCTTTCTCTCACCCGTGCAATGGAAGCACGTGGCCAAGCCCACACAGAGCTTGCTAGCTCTGGCAATATCAGAGGTAAAGAGTCCAGAGGAGGCCCTGCTAGGCATCCGATGTTTATTTCTGACCAGCTCCCATGCCAGGCCAGGTAGCAAGAGCGTGGCCCCTGCCCGCCAGGTTCTTTATGAAGGGACGCAGACAGGGGAGGGACCACAGCTGAGGGCCAATGTAGTGTGACCCAAGGTTAGAGTGACTGTCTGGCTGCTGGCCAACCAGGGGGACCCTCCTCACACAGGTCACAAGACCAGGTGAGGAGGTTCCTGGCTTGTGGGGGGTGTCAGATCTCTGAATTCACGCACCACCGAGCTGCTGGGCTCCCTGGTCCCCCAGGCATCCCAGCTGGTGGCTTGGGGACTACAACATCTCATGGGTGTTTTGTCGTTGGCTCCTATTACCTCAGGATCTCTTGGCTCAATTAAAACTAGATTTGACTAAAATTTAGACCTACAGTGGCTTAAAGAGAACCTTTTTAAAAAAAAAAAAAGCAGGAGGCATCAACATTCCGCATATACTGCTGTGTACCAGAAAACAAGATTAGGTGTGGCAGACAATTCCTAGATTAAGAACAATTGTCTGAGCAGACCTATTAACAAGAACAATAGAATTGTTATAATTAGCAAGACCGTTAAGTACTAACATCAAGAAATAAAAGGGACACAAACATGATGTCAGATGTTTTTGCATGACGTTACAAACCATCACCATTGATAAAACTTTATTGTATTACTGTATTTTATAATGCTGCATAGAATCTTAGGAGTCTATGTGTTAAGGAGTATATACAAATTAGTTGAACTTGTCAGAATGTTTATTATTCATGTTGTGTTTGATGTTGTAGGACTTCTATGTCTTAACTTCAGAGGCATTTACCCTGTTAGTGGAAGATGAATGTGGCAAGAGCAACCACATAGATCTGGCATCAGGAAAAAGTGATGGACCTCATAAACAAGTTCATTTCCATGAATTATGTAGGCAAGCTTGTAAGAACATATATATGTCTGTGCCCCTGTGCCCTGCCACCACCAAGTTTGTTGGGTCCAATCTCCCGCTAAAGGGAGGCAAACACTGCCGGCACTCTGTTACGTCAGGCATTTGCACAGACATCATAGAATCACAGAATGGTTGGAGTTGGAAGGGACCTCAAAGCTCATCTCGTTCCGATCCCCCTGCCATGGGCAGGGACACCTCCCATCAGACCAGGTTGCTCCAAGCCCCATCCTGGCCTGGAACACTGCCAGGGAGGGGGCAGCCACAGCTTCTCTGGGCAACCTGTTTCAGTGTCTCACCACCCTTACAGGAAATAATTTCTTCTTTGTTGGTTCACTTCTGAAACCAGTGACAGCGCCACGCAAGGCCTGGAAAAAAATAAAAAAACAAAGAAAAAAAAAAGACGGTGTTCAAACTTATTTTAATGGTGGATTTAATTGCATGTTCCTCTCCCCATCAGAAGCCAGCCACCCTTCCCAGGGGCCAGAGAAGGGCACTGGCGCTGGGGAAGGGTCTGGAGCACAAGTGTGATGGGGAGCGGCTGAGGGAACTGGGGGGGTTCAGTCTGGAGAAGAGGAGGCTGAGGGGAGACCCCATTGCTCTCCACAGCTCCCTGAAAGGAGGGGGCAGCAAGGGGGGGTCGGTCTCTTCTCCCAGGTAACAGTGATGGGATGAGGGGTGATGGCCTGAAGTTGTGCCAGGGAAGGTTTAGATTGGATACGAGGAAATATTTCTTCCCTGGAAGGGTTCCCCAGCACTGGCACAGGCTGCCCAGGGCAGCGGGGGAGTCCCCATCCCTGGAGGTGTTTAAGAGTTGTGTGGACATAGTGCCCAGGGATATGGTGTACTTGAGGACTGTCAGTGTTAGGTGGATGGTTGGACTCGATGATCTTTAAGGTCTTCTCCAACTTTGGCGATTCTGCAATTCTATGAACAGTGCAGGCCGCCACCCCGCCGCCACACTGCCTTCCGGCGGGTGCCAGTCGCCCACCACCGCCAACTCCCCCCGCCACCCCTCCTGCCGGGCGGGGTGGCCACCCGCCGCAGCCGACACCGGAAGAGCCAGTCCCGCCTCGGCCGCAACCCCTCAGGGCGGCAGCGCCACCCACCCGCCATGGCCGCTCCCCGCCCACGTGGTGCCGACACGCACCACAGACTACAGCTCCCAGAATGCACCGCGCCGGCCGAGCCCCGGCCCCCGCCGCGTACGCACCCTGTGGTGTGAAAGGTGACCCTCACGTCACTTCCTCAGCGCGGTGCAGGCCGGGAATGCGAGTCGCGATTGGCCCGCGCCCGCCCCGCTTTCCAGCGTGCTAGGGAGCAGGAAGCGGTAACGGCAGAGCGAGCGCGGCAAGGCGAGGGGCTCCTCCCGGTGAGTACCTGGCAGAACTGCCTTCCCACCCCGCGGGGCGCCGCGCCGCCGGGGCGCGACCTGGCCGGGAATTGAAAAGGGATCAATTTAATGCGCGCTTTGATGACGTAACGAAGACTAACGAGACGGCGTGCTGCCAGGCGTACGGCTCGAGCCCGCACCCGCCGGGTTCCCTCCCCGGCGACGCCCTTGTAGGATTATCGCGCTCGCCGGCGGCCGCCCGCGCCGCTCTCGGGGTGCCCGTGCCCGGCGAACGCTCGGCGCTTCTTAGGCCTTCCGCCTTCTCCCGCTCCTGGGACTCGGCGGGCGCTCATTAGCTTCTCCGCCTGAGGCGGGCTCTGCCGCCGCATCACGATTGGCGGGGGTCGCGCTGATTGCCATCAGCGGCCACCAATGGTTGTGCGGGAGGCTGTGGCTGGCTGGGCGCGAGGCTGCAGCCCGCGGGCGGCTGTCAGGAGGTCGGCGGGGCGGCGAGGCCGCGGTGGCCGGCGGCCGCTTGCAGCCGCAGTCGGCAACGAGAGGCCGCTCCTGCTCCTCGGCAACGCGGCCTCCGGCCTGTGGCGGGGCTGCCTCAGCGGGAGCGAGGCCTCGTTCGTGGCTGCGGGGACCGAGAGCCTTGCTCTGCGGTTGTTATTTTTGAGGTAAAATATGCAGTAAAGTGCACTTCTGTGTTACTTGGAAACAACCGCTGCTGCTGCCTGCCAAACACCCCTCAGGTTCCCCTTTGGTGAGTGGCTTCAGTGAGATGGCAGTGGTTTGGCCAGTGCTCCTTCTGCTCCTCAGGGGCATCTGGGTTGCCACAACAGTGCTCTGCCTGCCCCCATTCATGTGTGGCCCGTGTAGGCAAAGAAAACAGGTGTCCAGTTCCTAAAACAGGAGTTCTTGTTGTAGTCCAGGAGGATTGTAATAAGATGACTTCATTGAAGCAGGTACATAAAAACAGGTCTGCAAACTGTATGTCGTATCATGTGAGATGCATCCAGTGTTACAAGCTGGTACGGCTGAGTCAGTAATTGACTTCATCTTCCAGGAAAATCCAGGTAAACTACTGAAACAGCCCAGTTTCCATCACTCATCTGTGAGCCTGTTCACAAGTGGCAACTTGGGTCTGCCTTCCTTGGCTTCTTGGTTTTCTGTGAGGACTGTACTTTTCACTGAAGTAGTCATACTCATATTGAATATATGCTGTTCTGGTGGGATTTATTCTGCAGTATCACTCAGTTTTTAGAATGAAAATACTCAATGCTGCATTTAGATAATCAATAAATTCACACTTTCATGGAATCACAGAATATTCAGAGTTGGAAGGGACCTCCAGAGATCATCCAGTCCAACTCCCCTGCTTAAAAGCAGGATCCCCTGGAGCACATCACTCAGGACTGCATCGAGGCGAGTCTTGAAAATCTCCAGAGAAGGAGTCTCCACAACCTTTCTGGGCAGCCTGTGCCAGTGCTCGGGCACCCTCACTGAAAAAAAGTTCTTCCTCATATTTAAATGGAACCTCCTATGTTCCAGCTTGTGCCCGTTACCCCTCGTCCTGTCACTGGGAACCACTGAGAAGAGCCTGGCCTCAACCCACCCTTTAGGTATTTATAAACATTAATTAAATCACCCTTCAGCCTTCTCCAGGCTAAAGAGTCCCAGCTCTCTCAGCCTTTCCTCACAGGGGAGATGCTCCAATCCCCCAGTCATCCTCGTTGCCCTCCTCTGGACTCTCTCCAGTAGCTCCCTGTCTCTCTTCAACTGGGGGGCCCAGAACTGGATGCAGTATTCCAGTTATGGCCTCACCAGGGCAGAGTAGAGGGGGAGAATGACCTCCCTCGCCCTACTGGCCACACACTTCCCTATGCAGCCCAGGGTGGCATTGTCCTTCTTGGTGGCAAGGGCACATTGCCGGCTCATGGATAATTTACTGTCTGCCAGGACTCCCAGATCCTTCTCCTCGGAACTGCTTTCCAGGAGGTGCCCCCCTAACGTATCCTGGTGCCTGGCATTCTTCTTCCCCAGGTGCAGCACCCTACACTTGCCCTTATTGAACCTCATGAGGTTCTCTGCCCAGCTCTCCAGCCTGTCCAGGTCACACTGGATGGCAGCACAGCCCACTGGAGTGTCAGCCAGCCCACCCAGCTTGGTATCATCAGCAAACTTGCTGAGGATCCACTCTGTCCCCTCGTCCAGGTCATTGATGAATATGTTGAACAAGACCGGACCAAGTGTTGACCCGTGGGGGATACCACTGGTTACAGGCCTCCAACTTGACTCTGCTCCATTGATCACAACCCTCCATTGATCACAACCAGCTCTTGATCCACCTCACTGTCCCCTCATCTAACCCACACTTCCTGAGTTTCCTAATGAGGATGTTATGGGAGACAGTGTCAAAAGCCTTGCTGAAGTCAGGGTAGATGACATCTGCTGCTCTCCCCTCATCCAGCCAACCGGTTATAACATCATAGAAGGCTAGCAGATTGGTCAAGTATGATTTACCCTTGGTAAATCCAAGGTGACCACTCCCAATAGCTTTCTGTTCTTCAACATGTTTGGAGATGACCTCCAGAACGAGTCGTTCCATCACCTTCCCAGGGATGGAGGTGAGCCTAACTGGCCTGTAGTTCCCTGGGTCCTCCTTCTTGCCCTTTTTGTAGACTGGAGTGATGTTGGCCTTCCTGCAGTCTTCAGGCTATTCTCCTGTTCTCCACGACTTTTCAAAGATGATGGAGAGTGGCCCAGCAATAACATCTGCCAGCTCTCTCAGCGCTCGCAGGTGCATTCCATCAGGGCCCATGGACATATGGATGTCCACTTTGGCCAAGTGGTCTCTAACGCAGTCTTCCTCTATCGAGGGAAAGTCTTTGTCTCTCCAGACCTTCCCTCTTGCGTCCACGGTTTGAGATTCACAAGGGACTTCTTTAATAGTGAAGACTGAGGCAAAGAAGGTATTCAGTACCTCTGCCTTTTCTGTGTCTTCCACCACCAGGGCGCCCGCCTCGTTCATCAGTGGACCAACATTTTCCCTAGTCTTCCTTTTTCTATTGAGGTACTGAAAGAACCTCTTCTTATTAACCATAGCGGCCAAGTCGAGTTCCGCTTGAGCTTTGGCCCTTCTAATTTTCGCTCTGCCCAGCTTCACTACATTTTGGTATTCCTCATAAGTTGCCAACCCCCTTTTCCAAAGGCCGTAGACTTTCCTTTTGGTCCTGAGGTCCAGCCAAAGCTCTCTATTTAGCCAGGCTGGCCTTCTTCCCCGCTGGCTTGTCTTTCAGGATCTGGGGATGGCCTTCTCCTGAGCTTTTATGAGTTGTTCCTTGAAGTATGCCCAGCCCTCCTGGGCACCTTTGGCCTTCAGGACTGTCTCCCAAGGGACACTCTCAACCATGCTCCTAAGCAGGCCAAAGTCTGCCCTTTGGAAGTCCAGGGTGGCAGTTCTGTTGGCTCCCCACCTTGTTTCTCCGAGAATTGAAAACGCTGTCATTTCACGGTCACTCTGCCCAAGACAACCTCCAGCCTTTACATCCCCCACAAGACCTTCTCTGTTAACAAGCAGCAGGTCCAGTAGGGCATTGTCCCTAGCTGGCTCCCTTACCAGCCGTGTTGGGAAGTTGTCTTCCATACACTCTAGGAACCTCCGGGACTGATCTCTTTCTGCTGTGTTATATTTCCAGCAGACATGTGGGAGGCTGAAGTCCCCCATGAGAACAAGATCGAGCAACTGGGAGATCTCTGCCACTTGCTTATAGAATATTTCATCAGCCTCTCCATCCTGGTTGGGGGGTCTGTAACAGACTCCCACCAAGGTGTCTGCTTTATTGGCCTTCCCCTTGAGTCTTACCTGTAAACATTCCACACTATCATTCACATTTTTGAGTTCAAGGCATTCCATTTTGTCTCTAATGGAGTGCCACCCCACCCCTTCTCCTTCCTTGCCTGTCCCTTCTGAAAGTTGGTAGCCATCAATTGCAGCACTCCAGCTGTGCGAGTCCTCCCACCACGTTTTTGTGATGGCAACTATATCATAGTTTTCCTGCTGCTCCATGGCCTCCAGCTCCTCCTGTTTGTTGCCCATGCTGCATGCATTCGTGCAGACACACTTCAGCTGGGCTAACTGTCCCATCGCTTTTTTGGGGGTACAAGCCCCAATTCTCACCTGACCACTCTCAGACCCTTCTGTAGCTTCCAACCTATCACTACCTGAGCTCCCTTCCACCTCACCTTCACCCTTGACCCCCTCACAGGCTCAACTCCTCTGCCCCTTTATCACCCTGGTAAGTATTTGCTTGGCAAAGCAGTGATAGCAAGCAGAACTAAGACTTTGGTTTTTTCGTGCTCTTGGCAAAAAGACTTATCTGTGGGCCAGACTTTCTGAGATGCAAGAAAGAGTGTGTTTTGTGATGAAAGCAAGAATACTACAATTTCCTTTACTTGATGTCTGTTACTTGTAAGAAAATAACTTTGCTTTTATCATATCTGGGTAATTCTACTTTTATCACACCCCATATACCTGTATGTGTGTGTTTGTTTTAAGTGAGGTAGAATTTATACAGCCGCACAGGGGAGTTAGCCAGCATGGTGGCATCAGCTCAGATGTGGTTGGTGTGTGTAAGGAACAAGACATTCCAATTCCAATAGTACACAACAAGAATCTTCACCAGAAGTCGGGGAGCACCAGCCCTCTAGTTTTTTCTAGCACTTTGAAGGAAACTGCTTTTTTGCCATGCCAGAAGTTTCCATCTCTATATTCAGTGTTTAGTTTGATATTAGCTGCTCTCCTGACTTTCTTCCTTTTGTTCGTACTAAGTATAATGGTATAGCGAAGGGTATGTCTCAAATTCCTTTAAGACTCATTTAAGCCTGGCCAGAAACCACATGTTCTTCAAAGTGAGTTAGACTCTGAAAAGGCATAATGATTTTGTGCTAATGTGACTGAAATGTCTGCTTTTTCTGTGGTGTTGTCAGTGTGAGCCATGTGAATGTGGGAGTTGAAGATGAGTGCTGCTGCAAAGATCTGGAGTCATTTTGCCTGGGGTTAACCTGTGAAATGCCTTCAGGGAAGCACTTGGACTCTTTCCAGGGTTTCTTTTGCATAAGCAGCAGACTAACATCTGCATCTTGTCCACCTGCAGAGTTTATGCTAAACCTCTCCAGGTTTGATAACCTCTGCAGCTCCCACCCCCAGCTATGTTTATTGCATGAGTAAGAGCCATCAGATTACAGGCATATGTGTCTCTTTCAAAAGGTTGGCAAAGAACATTTCACCTTGCAGGGGGAGAAGTTTAAGTAGGCTGGGTGAAAAAGATGCTCTTTGCTCTTGGGTGTGACAGCACATTAAACCTGTGCAACTCCTTTGTACTCAGAAGCTGAAAGGTGCTGCTTTATTACATCCTTATTTAAAGGAAGTAAAGGTCTTGTGTTCATTAGGTGCAAAATTTGACTTAAATACAAGCGTTTTAAGAACTGTTCTTCCACCAAGTGGATTGGTAGAATTGCAAGAAGTAACTGTATAAAGATTCTGACATTGTGCTGCTGTGGTGTTATGGAGTACTTACATATTACATTCCTGTTACATCCCTGCAGTGTTTGCTTTCAGGGAGATGAGTCCCTGCTATATCTGTAGAATAAAGAAATACACTTACCCACTTTAGCTGTTTTTTGATTTGTATAAACAAGGCAGTATTCAACATCATTAACCCTACCATTTCCTGCTTGTCAGCTAAAATCAGGTAAACCTATTACCAGGACAGTTTAGTGTTTCTAGTGGTTTTGTAGTCCCTGAAAAGTGCTAGTTAGTTCATGTTTGTATACTAACCTGATTGTGCATAGTATTTATCGACTGGTGCAGTATTCTTACTCTCATACCACATCTTTTGCAGATTAGTCCTTTTGCCATGGAAGCTGAAGAAACAATGGAATGTATCCAGGAATTCCCTGAACACTATAAGGTTATTTTGGATAGACTGAATGAACAACGTGAGCAGGACCAGTTTACGGATATCACTCTGATTGTTGATGGTACGTAAAGGCCTGAGAACCACTTGGTGTACAAAGAATTCTGAAAGCTGTGCTGGGAAGCTGTTGAACTTGTCACAGGTCAGCTGTCAAACTGGGTGTGGTGGTTTGACCTCGGCTAAACACTGAGTACCCACCAAGCTGCTCTATCCCCGCCCCCCTTCTCTCAGCAGGGCAATAAGGGGGAAAGAAATAAGATAGGAAAAACCAACCCTTGTGGGTAAAACAAAAGCAGTTTTAATGTAAGCAAAGCAAAGCAAGGTCCGCGCGCGGAAGCAAAAAAGAAAACAGATTTATTCTCTGCTTCCCATTAGCAGGCGATGTGGGGCCTTCTCAGGAAGCAGGGCTCTGATAGGTGTAGTGGTTGCCTCGGAGGACCAAGGGTGACCCCAGCCCCCTTCCTCCTTTTCCCCAACTTTATACCTGAGCAGACATCATATGGTATGTAATATCCCTTTGGTCAGTTCGGGTCAGCTGTCCTGGTTGTGTCCCCTCCCAAGATCTTGCCCACCCCATCCCACTGGGGGGAAATGTTGGGAAGAGCCTTGGTGCTGTGTAAGCACTACTCAGCAGCAGCCACACCACCAGTGTCTTATCAACACCCTTCTAGCTCCCAGCATAAAACATAGCACCATGAGGACTGCTACAGGGGAAAATCAATTCCAGCTCAGCCAGACTCAGTACACTGGGCTACTAACAAATTCTTGGTTCTGTACTGGTGTTCAAGTTGCTTGCAGAGTTTCATGCAAAATCTTGGGATAAACAGGGTCTTCAGCAGTGACTAATGATTTTGCTTCTGCTTTTCCAAACAAGGGGCTAAATATTTTCAGATAGAAGCACTTTGAAACTGCTGTGCTGTATTTAATGTGTTGTCTAAGGATTTCCAAAACATTGTTAAAATACATTTTTCCCTAACTTGAACTGTTTGCATGCAGAGAACTTGTACAAATACTGTGTTTTTTAAGAAAAAGACCAAACAAACACATACTTTGAAATAAGATTTACTTCTTGCTTCTCTGGTATCTGCCTACTATTTTAATATATAGGGTAGAAGCACTTGCTTTTCTTTTTATATGTGTTCTAAGGACATAAGTATTAGTTTAAAAGGATGACAGAGATACAAGATAGTGTCTGATAGCTCACCTAAGATTGCTTCTTATCCCAAACATGTCTTGGAATAGACAAGGACTTCAAGGAAGATAGGCAGTGTCCACTAGGACAGACTTAGCTAAAGGAGTATCACATGATCCTTAAAAAGATATCTAGAACTGACTTGAAGGAAAAGTGTCCTACAGAGCTTAGAATAGAAAAAAGTAAGCAAATGAAGGAGAAATTACTCTTCAGGATTTGCTGTAGTTTCACTAACAGCACTTGCACAAAACTTACCCTGAATGTTTTGTTCCTGCTTTAGTATTACCAAATCCACGTGTTGAGCTCAAAACTGGTTTTGTGTGCAGCTGTGTAGTTCTAATCCATGTTGCTTCTCTTGTGCTTGTCCCTTGGAGCCATATGAATGTTCATGCCTGCACCAGGGAGAAGGCAAGACAGTGATGGAGAGTACAGAGTCTGGAAAATGGGAAGAACAGAGCATAACCAGTTCTGTTCTGTAGCAGTGTTTATGCTGGCAGAAGTGGTGATAAAATACATCAATTTGTAAGAGCAACAGAAAACAAGGAGAACCTGGATGAAACCTGAGAGCTGAGCCCAAGATATACGGGGAAAAGTTTGCATAGGAATTTCCCATAACTTAAATATCTGAAAAGAGAAACATAGGAGTGAGTGAGTCCCCCAGCTGATTGAGTTGCAGAGCTTCAGCAAGGTCAGTGATGTTAACAAGAGTCTGCATGAGGTAGGACAAGCTAGCTGCAGTGGTATCCCATGTTACAAGGAGACAGACTAAGTGACTAAACTGCTGGAATAGATTTGTAGATCGAGAAGACTCCTTTCTGCACTATGAGTGAAGAAGGTGTTAGCCTAAACCAAAATTTTTGTCTCTTTTTGTAGGTCACCATTTCAGAGCTCATAAGGCTGTTCTTGCTGCCTGTAGCCAGTTCTTCTACAAATTCTTCCAAGACTTCACTCAGGAGCCCTTGGTAGAGATTGAAGGTAATTTGATTTGTGCAAATAAAAACCTTCAGAGTTATGTGCCCAAGCTGGAAATGAATGTAGTATCCTTGGTACGGGCTTACATACATGTTTGGTCATGTCAATGAGCTTTCTAGATCTCAGCTTTTCTGAGGCGGCCACCACCACTGGGAAAAAACTTTCCCTGGAGAAAAAATTGAAAAAGAAAAAGAACAGTCTTGAATTGAATCTTTAGGAAGGGAAAGTGTGAGGTTTTGTGGGTGTGTTTTTCCCTTCTTTTTTTTTTTTTTTTTTTCTTTCCCCTCAATACATGGGTGATGGAGGTGAAGCAGAGCCTTTTTATGGTTTTAGGACTAGCAGTGTGAATTATAATCTTTTCCCTGACGACAGCCATTCTGGTCAGATTAAAAAGGCTGCCAGTGATGGCCAATGGCAGATGCCTTGGCTGGGATTCAACAACAGGGTAGACATGGATCAATAGTTGCCTGGTAAGCAGGAAGCAAATTCCTGGAGCAATATTTCAGCCTCCAGTAACTTACTGCTTATAGGACTCGAGAGAGAGATTGTATTTTTGTGTTTAAATCTATATTTCTTATTATTCAAACAGCTTTTTGTCCATCTTATACTTCCTTTTATCTTTGTCATAGCATAACTGTAGTTGTTGCAGATTCATATTTGTATTGTAGACTTTTTATTCCAACATGAGCCTTTTAAGAGTGTCATCTTTATGAAACTGGCAGCTACCATACTGTGAGCAAAATGGTGAGCCAGCAAGATTGCAAGATGCATCAGAAATATGAGACAGGAATTGCTAAAAGAAACTGTTGCTTTTCTTGCCCACATCCAGGTGTAAGTAACATGGCATTTCGTCACCTAATTGAGTTCACTTATACAGCAAAACTAATGGTCCAAGGTGAGGAAGAAGCAAATGATGTTTGGAAAGCAGCTGAGTATCTGCAGATGTTAGAAGCAATCAAAGCACTGGAAGTCAGGTAACCACATCTTTTTCCTTCCAACACTGAAATGTAGAGTCAGAAGAATCCTTTTACAGGAGTTGGCTACCATTATTTTACAGTGCTGCTTCTTATCCTGGAACCTCCTAAACTTGTGTGGAACTATATATTCTTCTACTATAAGATACGGGTCAGAGTTATACGGGCTAGAAAATGAAAGTCACATTCTTTGGGCTGGAAGTCAATGACAAATGACACAGCTGGTTAGAGACATTGTAAGGCTGTAACTTTGTGGTAACTAATACCAGGTCTCTGTGCTATCTGACTGCCCACACCAGCTTGAAAGCTGGATGTACAGTGATGGTGTGCCTCTGGTAGTTAAGCCACATTAACAAGCTTGTGATGGTGTTTTGATTTCCTGCAGCTTTCTGCTGCTTCTGAGAGAATAAGCACTGATCTTAAAGCTTCTTACTGCAAAATTAACATCTCAGACTTCTTGAATAAATGTAACTGTTATAATCAGTTTTATAAGGGGTCAATACTTAATCAAATGTTGCTGTGGTACCTTTTATACAGTACCAGGAACTGTACTCCATCGCCAAACTCCAACCTGAGAAAAGCAGGTGCCAGTCCCATCATACTGTTTTTCTTCCTCTTCCTTCCCTTTTACTTTCACAAAGTGCTGCCACATTTTCATTCCTTCTGCATGCTACACTGTCCTGACAATGTGAAGCAGAGGGAGGGGCAATAAATGCTCTCAGCACGACAGTTATTCTTGCTTTCTCTTCTAGACCTGCTGAAAGGTATTTGCATTCAGGCTAAGGAAAGACTGTTGCTTATTTTTAGCTCCCTATAGACACGTTAGTCAGGAATAGCAGCGTTGACCCCAAGTTCCTTTAGTAGGCAGCTAACATTTTGTTTAAAAAAACCTCCATGACACGATACACTGGAAACATGTTTTTTTTCAACATCAGCAGTTATTTCCGAATCAACTTATTCTGTGGATTGGCAGTAAAGCTGAATCACAGAATCACAGACTAGCGGGGTTGGAAGGGACCTCTGGAGATCATCCAGTCCAACCCCCTGCCAGAGCAGGGTCACCCAGAACAGGTCACACAGGGTCACATCCAGGCAGATTTGGAATGCCTTCAGAGACGGAGACTCTACCACCTCTCTGGGCAGCCTGTTCAGCGCTCTACCACCTGCAAAGGAAAGAAGTTCCTCCTCATGTTCAGATGGAGCTCCCTGTATTCCAGTTTGTGCTCACTGCCCCCTGTCCTGTCATGGGGCACCACTGAAAAGAGTCTGGCCCCATCTTCCTGACACCTGCCCTTTAGATATTTGTAAGCATTGATGAGATCCCCTCTCAATCTTCTCTTCTCCAGGCTGAACAGACCCAGCTCTCTCAGCCTTTCCTCATACGAGAGATGCTCCAGTCCCCTCATCATCTTTGTAGCCCTTCGCTGGACTCTCTCCAGCAGTTCCCTGTCTTTCTGGAACTGGGGAGCCCAGAACTGAACACAGTACTCCAGATGAGGCCTCCTTTATAATAGGAAAGATACAGGACTGTATCTAGTTCTACCCTCCAACCCCACAAATACCTTTTTTTTTTTTTTTGACATTAAATTTAAGCATGGTACCATCAAAATATTTTTTTTATTATTCAGGAAAAAAAGCAGACCTTAGCTGTCTGCTTGAGGAATTTAAAAGAAACTTGAAACTGAAAAGTAATTAGTATCACTTTGAGTCAGTGTACACGGGTAGAGCTGTCGAACCAGGATTCGGATCCATCCATCAAGCTAAACTGTCCAGCCTGCAGTTATTTCCCACTATGGTATAATGTTATGCGGTTTGTTGATTATGCATCACTAGTAAATGCTGTAGTTCTTGTGTTAGAAGGAAACAAATGTTTTACTTAATGAGCACACATGCAGGCCAGTCTATTCTTAGAGTTATTTCTATTGATCATAGGTTTTGAAAAGTTTATTTGTGGGGGTTTGTTTGATTTGTTTTGGTTAGAAAGACAAACTTGAGTACCACTGTCAGTCTCTTTTCTTCTTCACAGTAAGAGGGGGAAAAGTTGTAATACAGTGCCTCAGTCAGAGCTTTGCTATCCCTGACATCTTGGAGGGAGTTGTGTGTGTATGACACATGGAGAACAGGAACAGAGCTGGGGGTTGTGTTTAAACCCATAAAATTAAACTGGAATACTCCTTCCACATCCCAGTAGCTTTTATTTTTACCTCAGGTATTAGCTGTGTAGTTTCCTGAAGTACGAGATGTTATAATAATCATTGTGTGAAGTCACAGCAATTTTCTAACAAGCTGTAAGTGCTGCAGGCAAGCGCACACCCTCCAGAGCTCAAGAGGTGAACTGTGTAGCAAGGACTCAAATCTTATTTCTGAGTAGGCAGGCCAAAGAACCCCTTCCTTCAGGGAAGTTTTCTTTCCAAGTACAGAATTACACAAGTTTCTTAGATAAACCTACGTCATTAGGTTAACTGGCCTTTCTTCTTGATAGATGCTTTGTGTCATTCAAGCAGAGCTATTTAAAAACACTTCAGTAGTCTTATGTCAAAGGCTATGGAGCTTTAACCATGCTATTTTACAGCTCTGAGGAGTATAGATTAAGGACAAATGAGCTTCTGACATGAACACAGGTTATATGGTCATTTATCATTCAGCTTCTTTGAGAAACAGAGAGCATTGGATGCAGAAGCTCGACATTAGGAATTGTTACAGTGATGTTTATGGATCTTAACCATGTTTATGCATGTTTACAGGAACAAAGAAAATTCATCACCCATAGAATCAAATCAAGCACAAGATAAACCAAAAAAGAGGAAGATTGCTGAAACCTCTAATGTCATCACAGAAACACTGCCATCTGCAGAATCAGAGCCTGTTGAAATTGAGGTTGAGATTGCTGAAGGGACAATTGAAGTGGAAGATGACAGCATTGAAACACTTGAAGAAGTAGCTTCCGCAGAGCAATCCATAAAGTACATACAGACAACGGGTACATCAGATGAATCTGCTTTGGCTCTTTTGGCAGATATCACCAGCAAGTATCGTCAGGGAGAGAGAAAATGCCAGATCCAAGAAGAAGGTGATAGTGCAACTGACCCCTTGTGCAAACAGGTAGAAGGTATTGAAATTGTGGAACTTCAGCTATCACATGTGAACAATTTATTCCACTGTGAGAAATGTAACCGTTCGTTTAAATTGTTTTACCATTTTAAGGAGCACATGAAAACTCACTCTACTGAGAGTTACAAGTGTGACATATGCAATAAAAGGTACCTACGAGAGAGTGCTTTGAAACAGCACCTCACCTGTTACCACCTTGATGAAGGTGGTGCCAGCAAGAAGCAAAGACCTGGCAAAAAAATACATATATGCCAGTACTGTGATAAGCAGTTTGACCACTTTGGACATTTTAAAGAGCATCTCCGGAAGCACACAGGTAAGAGCACTGCTATGGTCCTGTCCTTGTGGCTTTGGCTCCTGTATTTGGGTTTTTGCATGTTTTGGGAAACTAGAGAGGATGCTGAAGAGAACACATGAATCCTGAGTGTTAGAAATTCCTGGCTTCTAGGTACAGCTGAAATGCTGGTTTGTCTTTTTGTTTGTTCATTTGTTTTGTTTTCCATTGATGTAAACATTTGAGGGACCAAACATTTTAACCACCATTGAGATGGTTAAAAATATGCACCTAAAACCAGAAGGCTCTAATGAAGCTTCTCTCAAGTCTATTAAATCTTAAAGATTTTTTCAAAATCATTTTTAAGGCATGTTTCCTTCTTCAGAAGTACCAAACTGAGGGGCTACTTTTATTTTTACAATTCTACTAGTAAATGTTTCTATTGAAATGTGATTTGAACTATGATCTGCTCAGTAGAGTACAGTTTAGAGGGTTTCTTTATCTAACAGAAGTTGTGGCAGATGAACAGAGTAACCCAAATATCACAATATGTTAGTTGCTGTTGCGACAAAGGATTCTGGGCACAAAGCAACTTAGCATATCACAGGAGGTACAGAGTACTTGATAAATATATATTGATACAACAAGTATAACTCATGGAATCTAATTACTTCCAGTTTAGCATTTTCAAAAGCCTTAAGCTTAAAATCAAAACAGATACTACCATTTAACTGTGGTCTCCTAAGGTCAGTGGAAAAACTCCTATTCAGCCAAAGGCTTTCTGAATTCTGTATAGCACTGGTTGAATGATAAAATGAGATTAAAAGGCCTGGGAGAATATGTCCTACAAAATATTTGATCCTGTCGGTGCTTAATCACACCACCAGCAATAACATGAAAAAATAAATCGGGGCAGAAATAGCTACCTTATCAGTGTTGATAATTTTTTGATGTAGGAATTTGACATTATGGATAGCTATTATCTTTGTCTCAATAAAGGAAAGGGAGGAGATCTATGAATCTTCTTTCTCACTCATACGTACAGTGTCTTAAGCAGCTTCTGAGCCTCTGGAAAAATACCTCAAAAATATCTTGCGTGTCATGTAGCTCTGAAAGTATTAACAAAGTCATCTCCGGGACTTATAAAGCAGGAGGGGAAGAAGTCACACAAGGTCTTCTTGCTACCATTACTTTGAATTGTCGCTTTCGGACACTTTTGGCAGAATATGTTGGAGATTACTGAAGAATTTGAGTATGAATAGAATAAATCCTTCCCTGACTGGTGTCTTGCTTCAAGTAACTGTTTAAATGGGACCGGATCACAGGGCAGGTGAAGGTCCTGCCTGGTGGTGTGAGTTTTGCTCTGTAGTATCTGTTGGTTGGTTGGGCAAAGTCCACAGTTTTTGACCTGCAAGACTGATGTCAGCTCAGCCTCCTCTGTATTACCTGCACAACAGTCTCCAAAAACGTAGTATTTTGTAACCATTAAGGGGAATGTTCCCACCATTTAACATTTTGCTGTAGCCTTTAGATGTGTAAGTAAGAAAGATAGGCTACTTATGGGTTTCTTTGAAAAAGCTAATTAGAAACTTCTGAATATCTTTATTTCTGAAAATACAGGTTTATTGGCTTTCCATCTCAATAACTATGACATTTCTGACAATGCAGGCTTTTAAACTCACTAGGATAGATTCTTGTGTTATTCACTGGCATGTCTCAGCTTCTTTTGGAGTTCATTAAGCCATTTGTTTCGGCAATGATGTTGGTGTCAGTACCTCTGCAGATTAATTATCAGACTTTCAGAAGAGACACACTGTTCCTTTCTTTTTTCCTTTTTTTTTTTTTCTTTTTTTTTTACTTTAATTTCATTGTGTTTGTGCATGATGGAATTATTAAACAGAGACACAAGCTGTTCTTTGTTACTACTTGATGACAGTAATAACAATACACCAGTTTGGGTGAAAAAGAGAAAATGACCTGTTTTCAGCCTCCCCTGCTGTTGTCCTTAGCTGGTTTCTGTGTTTGGTACCAGGTTTGAAATGAAGTGGCCAAACTGAAAGGAATTTTTATCTTGATTTTGCCCATTTATGTCCCTCTGTGCTTTCTCATCACTGTTTTTGGGAAGAGGGAGCGTTTTTTGTTTGTTTTAATACTGATGCCTTGTTGTTTCTTGGTCATTCCATGCCAATGTCTTTATCTGGAGCTCAATTTCAGCTCTCAAGCATAAGCTCTTACTGTTCTTGAAAATAAAACTTTTTATTCTTTGAATACATCCTTCTTTAATGTCTCACTCTGTATATTTTTTATTGTAGATTCTTTAATTGTAAATATTATCAGACAAAAAGAGGTAAATAGCTGCTGTTTAAGATATTTTGGAAGAATAGTAATTAATTTCCATAAAAATATAAATGTACCTTAAATAGCACTGGTAATTGTTACATTGGGGTTTTTTCTAAATTAGTTATGACTCCATATTAGGGTTTTGCCCTTTTATTTACATAAATGAAGTTTACATAGAATATCTTGCTCTCCTTCTGTAGAATAATCCAGTTGGCCACATCTTTACAGTGCATTTATCAACCTACACAAAAGGGAGAGAGGGGAAGAGAGCTGACAGAAAACTGGCTGGTTTTATACACTTAAAAATCTCTGTATCTGTCTTAACAGGTGAAAAACCATTTGAATGTCCAAACTGCCATGAGCGTTTTGCTAGGAATAGCACACTGAAATGTCACCTGACAGCCTGTCAGTCTGGAACTGGAGCTAAAAAGGGAAGAAAGAAGCTGTATGAATGTCAGGTGAGTAACGGAAGTAGTGAAGTCTGAGGCTAGATCCCTTCTTCCTCTGCTGAGATAGCTTATGTCTCCAAGAGCTACTTTTAGTGAAATAATATAAGGATCACATTCAACCATAACATGCAGATAAATTTTTATATCTAAGTAGTTCCATTTAAAGTATGGAATTATTGACATGGAGCCTCAAAATACTTACAGTCAGAGAGATTCTTACAGGTAGGTAAGTGTTTATCTGCATTTTAAGGATCTTCCTGTTTCTTTTTCAAGGTTCGTAATGTACTGACCTTTCCCACTTGTGAGCATGCTTCACTGAAGTCCAAAATACAAAGTACTGTTCTATTTCTTATTTTGTTATTATTCAGTTTGATAACAAATATATTGACTTTGTCTGGAAAGTTGTTCCAATTTAGGATGATAATCTGTAATGTCTTTTAAGCAAATATAAATGCTGTAGATGGATAGCTAGGGTACTTGGTCACTATGTAACTGAGTTTTAGAAAGCTGTTCAGATAAATCTCACTTGGGTTTTAAAAGCTAGAATTCTGAAAAGCTAGAAAGTAGAAGAGCTGAGGTTGGTTGTAGCAAATTTTTTTTTGCCATTTTGCTGCCCCACTGCTATGACCATCTCAAATAAAAACACACTTCTTTTTCTCTTTTTCTCTGCTTCTCTCCCCTCTTAAGGTTCTCACCTTATTTACAGAGTAGCTGTGGTCTGATGTTAAATTGGGTTGTGTAGTAAAGAAAACTGATGGATATCAGCTTTATTTATTCTTAAAGAGAGAACAGAAAGCATTGAATGCTGCAGGAGATGAATTAATTTTGTATTGCTAATCCAGTCATTTAATCAGAAGTTTCACTGTTGCTGTGGTATCATTACTTGTTATGCTAGTGTGGTGGTTTAGACCCTGCCAGGACCCGAGACCACGTTGCCACTGCCCTTCTCCAACCCTCAGTGGCAGCTGAAGGGAAAGGAGGTATGCTCATCTGCTGTGTGAAAATCGTGTTTCTGCAGTTGAGGCAGTACTTTGGGAAAGAATTAAAGGGGTCAAGTTTTAAGAGAGTTTTATCTGCTGAAATCAACTCAGTCATTTTTTTGAAATGGCAAAATGGGAGAGTTCAGCCTAGCCAGCTGAACCTCATGATGCCATGAGCAAATAAATCACAGAATCACAGAATGTTAGGGATTGGAAGGGACCTCAAAAGATCATCTAGTCCAATCCCCCTGCCGGAGCAGGAACACCTAGATCAGGTCACACAGGAACGCATCCAGGCAGGTTTTGAATGTCTCCAGAGAAGGAGACTCCACAACCTCTCTGGGCAGCCTGTTCCAGTGTTCTGTTACCCTCACTGTGAAGAAGTTCTTCCTCACATTTATGCGGAACCTCCTATGTTCCAGCTTGCACCCATTGCCCCTTGTCCTATCATTGGATGTCACTGAGAAGAGCCTGGCTTCATCCTCATGACACTCACCCTTTACATATTTATAAATATGAATATATTGACTAGTACTGGTCCCAGTACCAACCCCTGAGGGACTCCACTAGATACAGGCCTCCAACTAGACTCTGTCCCATTGACCACAACTCTCTGGCTTCTTCCCTTCAGCCAGTTCACAATCCACCCCACTATCCGATCATCCAGACCACACTTCCTTAGTTTAGTTGCGAGGATGCTGTGGGAGACTGTGTCAGATGCTTTGCTGAAATCAAGACAGACCACATCCACTGCTTTACCATCATCTGTCCACTAGGTTATGTCCTCATTAAAAGCTATCAGGTTGGTCAAGCATGACTTCCCTTTGGTGAAGCCATGCTGACTGCTTCTAATGACCCTCTTATCCTTGATATGCCTAGAGACAGCCCCCAGGATAAGCTGTTCCATCAGCTTTCCAGGGATGGAGGTGAGGCTGACCGGTCTATAGTTACCCGGGTCCTCCTTGCTCTTTTTGAAGACCAGAGTGACATTTGCTTTCCTCCAGTCCTCAGGCACCTTTCCAATCCCCACAACTTAAAAGCTGGTAAAGGAAAAGTTGGGTAGTAGTACTGCATCTAGATCTTCAGTAAAAGGACAGTTTGTATTACACTTCGGTTGTACAGTATTCTTACATAAATAGCTTTCCACCCAAAACTCTAGCATGAGACATTTATTGGGGCCTGATACTGTATGTGAATTTCATGTAAGGTTAAAATAAGAAAACTTTCAAATGCTGTACTGACTCATAAATTTTGTAGGTATCCTGTGTGCGCACAACTTAAAGTAGCACACTGTTTCTTACAAAGAAATAAGTAAATACCTGGTCTT